>CM062921.1:143957309-145157309 GCA_031878705.1 Tapirus indicus
CTAAAAAAGTGAGTTTTCTCTTACAGGGATACAAAAGTCTGGCGTTCGGGGCGCTCTGAGGCGTTTTGATTTGACATGCAACATACCTTATTTCCAACATGTAACATTCATTACTAACGAATATTTCTGATTGTTTACTGAATTTTCCCCTAAAATATTATTTCTTAAAAGGAAAGAAGACCTTGAGGTTCACATCGCCAAAACATTTCCCCCCCACTGGTTGCCACTACCGTATTTCTCCTGGAATCGCCAGAAGACCCTCCTCCTGGGTCTCCCTTTCTGCCCTGCAGCATGTCTCTAACTCCTTCTCTATGGCTGCTAGAGTGAGTTTTTAAAATCTTCTTCACTGAGGTGTGGCACGCATACAGTAAAATCCACCCATCCGAGTCCGCAGTCGGATGAGCTTGGACAAAGGTATATGGCCATGTAGAAAGACTGGGAACGTTTCCACCTCCCCAAAATTGCCTCGTGTCCCTTTTCCGTCAATCCATTCCCCTGCCCCCGCACCACTGACCTTTTTCTGTCACTGCACGTTTGCCTTTTCTAGAACTTTAGTACAGCTTGCCGTGTCCTCGTGCCTGGCCTCCACGTGATGAGCCCAGTGGCTCTGAGATTCACCCACGCGGTCCCGTGCGTCGGCAGGTTATTCCTTTTATGACCGAGCAGGACTCCACTGTGCGGATTTGTCACAATTTGTGTTTCCGTTCAGAGATGATCGGCATTTGGGTTCTTTCCAGTTTTCGGCTATTAGGAATCAAGCTGCCGTGAATATCCATGTGGGGCTTTGTGTGGACCTGTTCTCCCCTCCCGCCGGTGACTAGTCAGGAGTCGGCTCCCGGCTCCTCTGTTAGGTGTGTGCTTAACTTGAAGAGGAAGAAACTGCCAAACTGTCCTCCGAAGTGGCTGCGCTGCGCTGCATTCCCGCGGGCAACGGGTGAAAGAGCCAGCTGCTCCACGGTTTCACCAGCATTTGGTATTATTAGACTTTTCATCTGCTGGCATTCTGAAGGTGATTTTGGCTTTCATTTCCCTGATGACTACTGAGGTTGAGCTTATTTTTTTGCTGATTAACGATACATATCTCTCTTTTGTTCAGTGTTTCTTCATACATTTTTCCATTTTATTTTTATTGGACTATCTTATTATATGAAAGAGTTCTTTATATTTGAGGAGGTAAGACCTTTTTAAAAATCAGATATATGTTTTGCAAATATGTTTTCCCAGTCTGAGGTTTGTTTTTTTCCTAAAAAATGTATTTGGAAGAGCAAGTTTTCAAAATTCTAGTGAAGTCCAATTTATGACATTTAAAAAAAATTAGCACAGGCTTTTGATGTTTTATCTAAGAGCTCTGAGCAGCCCAAGGTCATAAAGATTTTCCTCTAAAATGTACCTTAGAAATGTACAGTTTAGCTCTTATGTTTAGGTCTGTGATCTGAGTTTGCTCCTGTGTGGTGTGAAGCAAGGATTCAAAGGTTTTATTTTTTATCTGCATGTGAATATCCAATTGTTTCAGCATCATTTGTTGAAAAGAATACCCTTTCTCCAGTGAATTGCTTTGGTGTCTTTGTTGAAAATCAATTGACATACATGTGTGAGTCCAGTTCTGGATTCTCAGATACATCCCATTGATCCTCATGTCTGTCTTTCTGCTAATATCACACTTTCTAGATTACTGTAACTTTACGTAAATCTTCAACAATGTAGAAGTCTCCATTTTTGTTCTTATTTCTTAAAATTGAGTTGGATATTGTAGGTCCATTGTGTTTCCATATAAGATTTTTAATAAATTTTGTTAAATTTACTTCTAAGCATTTTATGTATTTTTACACTGTTGTAAACAGTATTTTAAAAAATTTTAAATTTCTAATTAATTGTAGCTTGCATATAAAAATATAATAAATTTTTATATACTGCCCTTGCCCAGTGACCTTATTAGTTTTTTTTATTTTATTTTATGGTGCATGAATATTTATATCAGTTTTATTCATTATTGTCAAAAATTGGAAGCAACCAAGATGTCTTTCAGTAGGTGAATGGATAAACAAACTGCCAACACACACACACACACACACACACACACACACACACACACACAATGGACTATTGTTCATCATGATAAAATAAATGTTTATTTTTAAACATAAATATATTGTGATAGTGATAAATAGAAATGAGCTATCGAGACAGGAAAATCTTTAATGCATACTACTAAGTGAAAGAAGCCAATCTGAAAAGGCTCCATACTATCCAATTCCAATGATATAACATTCTGGAAAAGACGAATCTACAGAGACAGTAAAAAATCAGTGGTTGCCAGAGTTCGGGGGGAGGGAGGGACAAATAAGCAGAACACAGAGGATTTTCAGGGCAGTGAAACTCTCCTGCGTGATACTGTAATGGTGGACACATAACATTATGCTTTTGTCAAAACCTATAGAATGGACAATGCCAAGAGCAAACCCTAACTTTAGTTAATAATAGTGTATCAGTGTTGGTTCATCAGTTACAACAAACGTACTGCACTAATGGAAGATGTCAAGGGTAAAGGAAAACGTGTGTGTGTGGGGAAGGGGTACAAGAGAACTTTGTACTTTCTATGCAATTTTTCTGTAAAGCTAAAACTGCTCTAAAAATAGCCTATTAAAATAAAATCCCAAAACTATGCTTTCTTGAGTCTATTGGCCTGTAGGGCCATAAATTCCCCTAATCAACTAGGAGAAAAACCTCGAAGCTTCCCTCCCTGGCTTTTGGAGATCATAACATCTGCTGACATATATGATTCACTCAACAGGTGCTTACCGAGAGCCAGCAGTGCCCAGCACTGTTCTAGATCCTAGACACAGGGCAGTCAACACCATGGATCAGGGGCTTGCACTTTGTGTGGAAGACAAATACGCACACCTGTCATTAGGATGATTTCAGATAGTGACAGTCATGGCAGTAGAAGAGACGGTGATGGGGGTGGGAGCTGGGGATCAACTGTCGCTGGGGTCATCCCGCTGATCTCCCTGGGAAGGTGGCTCTCAGACTGGGTCTCGGATGCCAAGAAGCAGGCGTGGGGAAAGGAGCACCAGGCAGGAGGAACAGCCAGTTTACAGCCCTGACGTGGGAATGTGTTTGGAACAACTGCGGCTTGACGCTGCCCAGCGTGGGGACTGAGGTAGTGAGAGGCAGAAGATGAGGGTGCAGCAATGGGGCAGCACTGTGTCCCATTGATGCTTGTTTCTTTGTGTCCAGGGAAGCTTCCAGAAGGACGTTGTCCCACTTACCAGTTTCAGCAGCTCATTTTGTAGATTGTCTCACATTCCACATACACAATGAAGTCCTTCATAAGTAAAGACATTTTTCTTCTTCCTTTCCCACCTGTGTGTTTTCTTTTCTCGCTCCCTAGTTTGCTGAGAGTTTTGGTCATGAATGGGTGTCAGATTTTGTGAAATGCTCTTTCTGTGTCTATTGATATGATCATATGATTTTTTTTCATTATTTTAGCCTAATACTGTTAAATACATTGGTTGATTTTTGAATGTTGAACCAATTTAGCATTTCTGAGATGCACCCTGATTGGGGGTGACATATTATCTTTTTTGTATATTGCTGTATTTGATTCACTAGCATTTGAATGAGCAATTTCATGACTATATTTATGGTCTGTGGTTCTTTTGTAAAGTCTCTGCCTGCTTCTCTTATCAGTATATTGTAGGCCTCATAAAATGGGGTGTCAAGTGTTCCTTCCTTTCCTGTTTTCTTCAAGAGTTTCTGTAGAGTTGGTATTGTCACCTCCTTAAATGTCTGACAGAATTCCCAGTGAAGCCATCAGAGCTGGGAGGTTCCTCTGTGAGAAGGTCTGGAAGGATGACTCAGTATCTTAACAGACAGGCTCTGCAGATGTCTTTCTTCTTCGGTGGAATTGGGTGGTTTGTATCCTTCAAGGACTTGGCCCGTCTCCCTTGAGTTGCTGAATTTATTGGCATGAAGCTGTTGGTAAACGCCCTCGGTTTCCTGTTAATGTGTTTAGAGGGTGCAGCACTGTCTCCCGTCACTCCTACCCGGGGACAGGGACACGGAGGCTCCGGTGCACGGTGACCAGTAAAACCGGTATGAATGAGCTGTCTGCTCCTTCCTCCCCTCCTTTTGTAAATGCCCCGGCTGGCAGGGCAGAAGAGGCGCGATTGTGACGCACCACCCCACCCCCACACTCCTGACAGGTGCGTCCTGAGGGACCAGGGAGTCCCACCTCACGAGGCCGTGCTTTCTTTTCCAAGTGTCTCCGGATCTCAAATACCCTTTCCTGTCAGTCACTTGAACTTGAGGAACCCTGCCCAGTAGTCCTCACGCTTTCCCGCGTGTTCGTGTAGCTCCAAATGAAGACTTAACTGTGTGTTCAAGTCACAAGTGAAGAGAAAGACCTGAAAGGTCTCCAGCTTTGAGCAGGGCCCCTGCAGCATGGTGGGTGCTCAGTAAAGGCTCCCTGCGTCAGTATGTGAATGAATGGACGCATCGAAGGCCAGAGAGGAGAGAGAGGCTTACTCAGGATGGGAGACCCTGTGTGCCCGGGGTGCCATAGCCCAGGGACCGAGGCTGCTCGCAGTCAGGGGAGGCCGGTCCTAGCAACGGGGCTGCTCCAAAGGGGCAAATACTCGCCATCGGACAAAGTGGGAACTGTCTGGACGCTAAGAGCAAAACAAAACCTTTGAGCCCCCAGTGGCGTTCTTCACATCTCTATAACGTGATTATTAGATAAAAACATATTTCCCCAATATGAGAAGAACCACAGGGGATTGATGGGCTAATATCTGATCTTCTCACCATCATCATTGGTGGAGAAACAGTCATAACTGTCGAGAGTCTGAACAGCAGATTCATTTTTGAAAACTTGCTCTAATGAAGAATAATAACAACCCCCATAAGAGCATTAGCTCCTCACTGAATCATCCAATACTTAAGCCCTGTACAAGCATTTTGTGTGGATTATCTCTACATATACTCAACCACGAGGCGGGTATAACTTTTATCCCCACTGAAGAAACAAAACCAAACCAGGCACCTAGGGAGGTTGGTGCCAACGTCACAGCAGGTCATTAGAGAACTGGGGGAGCCAGCTTATGCTGCCTGACTCCTAGAGCATGTCCCCAGCACTGCATCCCATGCCTTACTGGAGCAGTTAGGAATAAGCTGTCACTACCCTAGCTGTTTAATTACACGTGCCCCTTTTGAAAATGCTTGAAACCCTTGCCTTGTGATTCTAACAGGGTGGGGAGACAACTGGGGTGGGCAACAGGGAGAAGAGTCTGGAAGCCCCTCAGGGAGGGGTGATGCTTGCAGGTGAGGTTGGGATCCCCTCGCCTGAGGTCCCCTCTCTGTGGTCACCACTTCAAGATGGGGCACTGCCTGGAGATAATTGGGGATTAGACACAGCCATGGACAGTGAAGCGGTGCACACACGATGATGCAGGGGAGGGATTTTAACGCCTGTGTTACAAGCAATTAGTCCGTCTGCGGATGAAGAGCCTAATGTTAGCCATACAACTGGCTCTTCATTTGTCTGTTTTGTTTTCTAGAATAAAGCGCCAGGGACTGGGAGTACATTTAAATGTGCTTCAGCTTCCCTGTGTGTTTTAATTTCTGTGCATTGCTTTTGACGGCGGGGTCTGGACTCACTCAGAGCTCGTGGACTGACACAGCCTCTCCACTAGCTTTGGATTCCACTCCATGCCTGAGAGTGAGAAAGAGAAAAAAAACACTAAGCAGGAAAAAAAAAAAAAAACCCACAATAAATCACAACAAAATGCCCCAAACCCCCAAAGAACGTGTAACCTACAGTTGTGCTGGGTTGTATTCCTTCAGGTTTCAGCTGTAGGGACAGGCGAGTGAGCGTGTGTCCTGACGAAGAGCTGGCTGTGGTGCTGGGGGCGGGCGAGGCCCCAGCCTGGGTTTACGGTGGGCACGGCAGGCCCAGGCGTGCGTTTTAGGAAGGGTCCTCTGAAGGCTGAAGGAGGACATCGCGGGCGGCGGCGGGGGTACAGAACAGTGAGGGTCTGGGGCGGGGAAGGGGCTGTCATCTTCTCAGGCGAGGCGGGATGAGCCTGAAGCCAGGCTGGGCTGGGAGAATAAGGAGAAAAGGACGGAAGTGGAGGCTGAGGACGAGGGGTCAACAGGTCTGGTGGTGCCGCGGGGGCGGGGAGGTGAAGGGAAGGAATTCCCACGTTCCTCCTTGAGAAACTGAGTTGGTGGTTCTTCCACAGAGTCATACACCAGAAGCAGGTCAGAAACGGAGAGGAGATCTTGGAGCAGAGGTCCTGCAGGCATCCCGGTGAGGTCCGAGAGGGTGTTAACGGTGCCCGGCCTCAGAGAGGATCTCACATTTGCGAACAGACCCGGGAACATTCAATGCACAGGTGCGGGCCCAGGAGGGGATTCACAGCAGCGAATGTGCCTGGCCCCAGTCTCCAGGGAACGGCCTGGGGAGGGGACTGCACAGACGAGAAGCCTGTGCAGGGGCCCCCTTCTCACCTGGGAGGCTGCAGGGGTGGGGACAGGGCATGCAGGGGACATGAGCATGCAGGGGCCTATACACAGCATTCTGCCTTCCAGGAGGTTCTTACCTGCAGCAGCCCACACCCACCCCATACCCCCTACTCCCACTTCATCCTGTGTCCCTGCTTCCTGCCTCCCTAATTCTTGCCCTCTTCTCTGGTCCTGAGCTTCCCCGAGGTAGCTTTAGGTTTCTGACACGTCTGGAAAGTCCAAGACCACAGGGACTCTTTCAGCTTCCTTATCAGCTGGTTAAGCAGGGTCTTCTCTCCGGTCTGCGGTCCATCATTTCATTTGCTGTTTGAGACGTTCATGGGGCTCTTTCAACAGGTCGGTAACCCTTTAGGTGGAGTAGAATACCACTGATTGTTTCCCTGGGCTGGGAATACGTAAAACGGGGAGCGTTTTCATTCATGGAGAGTGATCCCAGGTCTTTGTTTCGGATGAGCTGGCCCAAATAACTAAGTGAACCTAGGAGATTCCTCTCTCCCATGATCCCCCTGGGGGAGCAGGTCCAGCGCAGACTGGAGCACTTCCTCAGGAGACTTTGGAGTGTGGGCTTCAAAGTCTGTGGCTCACACTAAAGTATTAACTTAAGGCCCGAGACCCCTCCACTGCCACTCCCCCAGGCCCTGCTGTCCCAGCCTCAGCATCTCTCCTGGACTCTAGGATCCACCTTGTTCATTGGATTACCTGCGTCTTCATTATCATTGCTTGAGGTCTCCTGCTTAATCCATCCGTTTCTGAGAGCAGTGTGCTAAAATCCTCAGCCATGATTTGAAAATTCTTTTTAAAATGCTGTCAGTTTCTCCATTATGTACTTTGGGGCTATGTTGACAAGAGTATGCAGGACTTTTGTGCCCCTGAGAGATGAGACCCACGATTTTCATGGTGAAATGATTCCCTAATTTCAATATTCTTCCATACAGCCTATTCAACTGATGCTACTATTGCAATATTTTGGGGAGTGGGAGGTGGTGGTTAGGATTAGTCCTTGTGTCTAATCCTAAGATTTCTGTGCCCCCCCCACCTTGCCCCAAGAGGGTGCCCTTCAGGGATCACCTTGACAGCCCCCATGCTCTCTGGCTTCCAGTGGGCTTTGGCCAGCGGGGAGCCCCACGGGAGACCAGAGGAGGGAGGTCAGTGGGTCAGGGATTTATTCCTGCCTCCCTCCCCGCAAGGCTGCTTCCAGACGTGTTCATGTTCTCACTCTCCCTCTCAAGGCAGCTGACTCCGCAGGGCTCTCGTTCTCCAGGTCTCGGAAAACGCTCCTCCCAAGTCCATCCTCACCCAGAGGTGGCGGCCGCTGGTGCCCGCCCAGCCCGGGGCGACGACATATCCTGGGCTCCCCTAGACCCAGCTCTCCATGGTCTGTCAGTCAGCTCTCCTCAGTTGTTCTGTTTGGAGTATGTCACCTGTTTTCTTTTAGGAATCTGATGGAAACATTGGCTTATCTTTTTTTCATCTCTTTGCTTTCAGTCTTTCTGTGTCACTTGTGTTGTTCCTTTAACACTATATAACCAGATTTGTTCAAACATCCAATCTGAGAATTCTTTATTTTGAAGCATTGAGGAATAATGAGTATTGTGCTTGGATTTATTTCCACGACTTTACTCTGTGTTTACAATTTTTCATGCTATTTCTTTGCTCTTTTCCTCTCTTTCAATAATATATAAGTGATTCAGATCAACATGTTGTACACCTTAAATTTGCACAATGTTATATATCAAATATATTTCAATTAATAAATATAAAAGAATAAAATTTAAAAGTACCACAGGGGGAAATATTGTCTTTATTACTTTTTTTCTCCTCTGATAGTATGTCAGTTATGTGTTCTATTTATACTCTTCAGGTGGTTACCCTTAAAGTGTTAATGAGCATACTTGACCTACAAAAGTCTAAAGTTAACCAATATCTCTACCTTTTACCTTAACTCTCCAAGAGGCTCTTAACTTCTATGTTACTCTTTCAATATTTTCCACCTCCTCTTATATCCCCGATTTATTTTTCTTGATTATTATTGTCCGCATAGTAACAGCTTCCTTAGACTAACCAATATTTTTACCACTTTCTTTGCTCACTATCGATTCTGACATCCAATCCTTCCAGTTGGGTTTAATTTCCTCCTGCTCAAGTGCATCCTTTGGTGATTTTTTTCAGTGAAGGTGAATTTATCTTAACATCTTTATATTTCCCCACTCCTTTAATAACAGTTTAGGCATGGGATCTTGGTGGACAGTTTTCCCTCAGCATTTTGACAATCATCTTCCTTTATGTTCTGGCCCCCTTGGTGCTCATGAAGTGTATATGGTCTACTGTCATTCTCTGGGCAACATCTTTCTCTCTGGAGGCTGTTAAGATTCCGTCTTTGGGATTCTCCAGTCCCACCAGATGTCTCCGGGTGAACTCGTCATGTTTATCCTGCTGGACTCTAGGGGGCCTTCCTCAGTCCGCTCTGTCTCCTTCATTGTTTTGGACATTGTCTTTCACTGTGTTTTCCAATATTGCTTCCCCAGAGCCCTATCTGTGCTTTCCTTCCAGAACTCCATTGTCTCTTCCTCTGCTCCATGTGCCGTCCTCTCTCTTTAATCTCTCCGGGCCACATTCTGGGTCACTCAGGTCCACTTCGCAGTTCCCTGCATCTCTCTTCCCATGTCTTTGTGGTTAAATTGTCCATCAAGGTCTACATTGGAATGATCGACATTGTTCTCATTTTTAGAAATTATGTCTTATTCTTTTTCAAGTCTATCCTACTGAAAATTGGTTCCTAGCTCTTCCTTGAAATATACTTACTCTACAGGCTCTTTCATATAATTATTTCTCCCTCTTAGGGTGCTAATTTGTTCATTTGTTGTGTCTTTTGAGTTTCCCTTACAGTGAGTCATAATCTTGGCAGTTCAATATTTGGTTTGCTTCCTGTGAGAAAACTCTATGTTCTGGATGAACCTGGTCTGTGTTTTGTCATTTGTCTTTTTCTTCCAGGACATAGGTAAGTCCCAAACAACTTATATATTTATTTATCATTTTGCAGTTCTTATGTGACACAGGATGTATACACACAGACGTTACTTGCAAGTCACACCCTGGGAGTTGATCTAATGAAGGATCTTTTTCTTTTTTTGTTTTTTCCTAATTTTCTTTGTTTCCAGCAGATGCACATCTTGTTTCTCTGGACTTTGTCTGCCTGTCAAGAATCTCCACCTTGAGTAGGCATCTCATTCATGTGGTGTGAAACTGTGTTCGTCCAGGCCGTCTAAGAAGCAGACACCAAGGAGAGATGACACGTGCCTGGATCTTATTGGGGGGCAAGTCTGCATGAGACAAAGTGGGAGGGTACCGGTAGAGCTGGGGAGCTTTTGGACCAGAAGCAAAGCTCACCCCAAGGGGAGGAGGAGGGGACGGAAGGTGGGTGGACGCGTGCTAAGGGGAGTGTGGTCAGGTTTCGAAGAATCTTCAAGCCCGGTCTGCAGTCAGAGGCAGCCCAGGGCTCCCAGCTATGGGAGCACATTTGAGTCTCAGAGCACGTCGGCGGGGCCTGGGCCCATCACTCATGCCTCATTAGGAAGTCTGAGAGGTGTGCACTCAGGACTGCCTCAAAGCCACAAGTCCCGTCTCTCAAGGGAGCCGAGCCAGCCCCAGCCCCGGCACACTGAGTTTGCAAACCCAGCCTGGAGTCCCTTCCTGTCTTGCACACATGCATTCCCCCTTTCTTCTGACCCAGCTGTTTATGTATATATTTACTTATTTTAACTAGCATGTTTTATGTATTGGGAGAGAGAGCGTTTCAGCCTCAATTGAGGCCAACATGTTGACAAAAGGAATAATTTTGTTTCAAATTGTAGAGAAAATATAATAATTTCAGTTGGAGCAAATTGCTTAGAGGACACTGTCTCACTCTCTGGAAGCACTTGTTTGCCACACGCCTCTCTCACTCGACACCAGAAAACACGAGCAAATCCGGCCTCCCAGGGAGAGTTGTAGGCAGGCTCCCTGCCACGTGGCGCCTGCGCCGCGGTGAAGCATCGCGGTGAGCGGAGATTCAGCTCGCACGCTCATGTGACGGGCTCATGCCTCACTTCTCTGTGAGGCCCTCCTCTCCTTCAGTGTACGGACTCGAGGGAGATCTGTTGCGCAGACATCTTTCAATGTCGGTTATAGAGAGAGGCGTTGTCATGGCTACGCGTCGAGCACGTGCAGTCCCATCCCGCCCACAGCCTCGGTCCTCCGCCGGCTCGTGCTGTGCTGTGCTGCGTTGCGCTGCAGCGTGCCGTGCCGTGCCGTGCTGTGCTGGTCGGTAAATCCGTCCTCCTTTGGGTGCTTTCCTCCATCCGCAGCCCACTCCAGCCCAGGACACAGGGACCCGCAGATGCCCCTGGTCCTCATCCCAGGCCATTGTGACTGCTTTGGGCCGGGCCCCTGACCCCATGGGATCCAGTCCTTTGTGAGGCGACTTGGAAGTTCCTCTGTTGTGAAAGAGATTCCGTAGGCATCTCCTGCTCTCCTCCCCTAACACAAGGAGCGAGGCAGAAGGCCTGGAGCAGGCGCCAGCAATCCTGTGACCACAGGGCTGTGGCGCTGCCAAGGGATGCAGAGCGAGACGGGGTGAGGGTAGGGGCTTGAGAAAGGTCTTGAGTCCAGAATCAAACCTGAACTTTGACTTAACCTCCATCGCCACACGTCAGAGCCCACATACCCAGCTCGAGTTTCCTTCTGCTTGCCCGGGGGTGCTCCTACCTCATGGAGTATTTTCAGGCTGGGACAGAACAGCATTCACTCTGCATTAGCCCCCACTCTCACCCCCGTGCCCCTTCCCATGCCCAGCACACAGTTAGCTCATGACAAACATGCGTGGAACTGAAATGAACTCTCTGGAAACAGAATTACTTGAACATGATTAAATAGTTTTTGATGACTGGGGGTCACCATTATGGACCACAATTATTGTATTTTGTTACAGTGAAGAGATGCCCGTGGGACCAGCTAGTCCAGAGTACCCCCAAAGAGCTATTCTCTTCGGGTCTGGCTTCTTTTATTCCCTCTCTTCAGGGACCACTGTTCTTTGCTGCTCTGACACTGTGTCTATTTTGTGTCAACCCCCTTGCTTGCAGTTGCCCGAAATCCAGGACCTCTGGGATGGGGTGGGGCTGGGGCTTCCGGGAGAGATGGTCAGCCATGCCTTCCCCCAGGAACCTGACTGTCACTTCTGTACCGAGTCCAGCACTGTGTCCTGGGGGGTTGTCCTCTGCTCCTAAGAGAGGGAGAGAGGGAGCACCAGGACTGCCCCTCCCGCAATCTGGCAACTTCCTGGTTGATTTCCAGATCTGTGCCTGGGCTTTAGGATCCTTGCTTCCCCGGAGTCTGACCCCTGGGTGAGCTGAGCATTACAGTTGTTACCTACTAAAAAGTGATGACTCATGCCAGAGTTAGAGCAGAAGCAACACTCAGTCCCTCGTACCATTTTCTGTGAACCGTGAGGAAGATCCTGGAGCACCAACCAGACAGACTCCCGGTGGCAGCAGAGCCCCTCCAGCACGAACCTTGTGGACTCTGCAGCATTTCGCCCGTGATGCAGACTTGGGCTAAATATTGTCCAACCCAACTGGACCTCGGTCTGCCTCTGCTCACCCCACCCCGCACGTCCCCTGCCAACTGCCCTCCCAGGCTGCCTACCCACTAGCCGCTGGTCTGACATGGTCATGCAGCAGCAATGGCAGACACCTGAGCAGATGCTGGCAGGAGGCTGGAGCATGGGAGAAAGGAACCGCCAGGATTTTTCTCCTCCTCTTTGGTGACACCTCCGTCATTACCCATCTCTCCTCTGAGGTTCCACTAGCTGCAGGCGGTCCCCCTTTTTGGGGTTCTTGGTTCCACTTCCATCAGCCCCATCAGCCCTGGGCTCTGATAACATCCCCACCTTGACTCCTCCCCCCGGGCGGAGTGAACAGTTGCTGTTACTAAAATCTGGGTTCTCAACCATTCGACGTCAAGTGTTTCCAGCCCCTTTGTAACTGCGCTCACCCCACCAGCTGGCTTGGGTTCTGTCTCCTTGTCTGGCTGAGAGTGATACAAAACTTTCAGACAATCTGCTGAACTCAGTCTATAATTTGGATCCATAATGATTAAATATTTATAAGGAGATTAGCCATAGCCCGAGGAAAGGGCAGGTCAGTTCCTGTCAACTGATTTGCTGTTTGTCTTTTAATCTCTCAATAAATGGGCATGTCCATCCGTCTGCTGCAAAGGGACCTAAAATCCACTTATTTCACAAGTAACAAGATGAGGTGGGGCTTGTGCTCAAGTATGGACGTGTGCTGTGCTCTCCTCCACGCCATTGTCGGCACACACGCATGGATGGGAGAGGGTGCTGACAGACCCACAGAGGGAGCGTCACCCCGGCTGCAAAGTGTGACGCACATTCGCTGAGGGGGAGGGGGCTTCAGGCCCAGTGGGCTCCGAGGGACAGAGGCCCCTGCGGCTTCTGGCTGCACAGCACCCCCTAACTACGTTCAGGCTCAAGCGGATGTCTAGGCTTAGGGTGCCAGTGAGAACGTTAGTGGGGTTTTGGCGTGATTGAAATTTGCACGCTCACATTTTGAGTGCACTCACTAGAAATAAAGCAAAGATTCACCCAGCAGGTGTAAATGGAGTTTTGACAAATGGGAAATAGGCTGTGAATAGTGTACTTTTCACTGGAGTTTCACTGTCTTAGTATTTACCAAGGCAGCTGTCTTGGTTTTTAGGCAAATGAAGAAATAAAATAAACATCTCCATGGTGTATTTGTTTAATTTTTAAAACCCTATGTTTGCCTTATCAGTGAAAATAGTGAAAAAAGAAAAAAAGTATGGGAGAAATTTTTAATCCCCCTGGAAAATCTTCTTCACCATAGATGTTATGTTTATGATACAAATCATAACACCAGAAGGCCGAGCCTGGGTGCACAGGAATTGGCGATGTCTTCTGTTGTCCCAGTGTGTCCATAATGCAAAGGTAGAGATCAATGTACACGACCAGCAATGATGCCCTTTCCTATAGGAATGTCACCATGGATGTAACTATACAGATGCCAATGAAATACCCAAGTGGACATGTTCACATTGAAACAGACTCTCAATGTTTTTAACTCCTGTGAACATCAAAATGTTTCAGGCCCATATATGAGAGTGGTTGATTTTAGTATCCGTTGATGATGGATGCGCAATGATGACGCCTTTGGTGTATTTGGAGAACCGTCTGCCTGCGTTCGAAGAGTCAATCATCTGCATGTGCAGCAATCCCCCCGCGCTCCATCTCTGAGCCAGGCCAGGTGTGTGTGTCTACCCCACAGCTCTGTAGTCCTGTCCCTTCTCCTCCCTGCCAGGAGTCCACAGCCTCCCCAGGGCAGCACGCCATGAGGAGCAGGAAGTAAAGAAATACATCACCCAGTCAAGAATGCCTTTTCCTCTTGGGTGACAGTTTTCAATTCTGTTTTCCAGCTCTTGTTCTCATCTAACACGCAAAGACATCCTCAGTGATGACCCAGTCCCACACGCACACCTTCGCACTTTGGCTGTCTTTTTCATCTTTTTGAGGAATCTTGCCACTCCAGATCCCTAAACATTCAGGCTCATTCTGAAACTTGCAGTTGTTCTAAATGACCCCTGTCTCCCTGTGACAAGGTGCTGTGAGGTGGCCAAGATGCTGGTCACCATTCAAGGCATAAGCACCGAGCTAACCGTGAGTCCAAGAACTGTAGACATTGCTGCCTTTATGTGAGCTAGGACTTTGATCTTCACTTACTTAAAGTTCCCGGACACACCACAGGAGCAGGAGCATGCCGGGCTTTGCTCTGAGGATAACTGTAAAGCAAAGCCAACATTTCAATTGATTTAGTCTTCCTGGGCAGCAGTACAGCTGGTCTGCATCTCTTAATCAGAGACATCTAATCCTGCCCATGCATGGCCTCTATGTGGCATCCTCTTCTTCTGAAATTTAATTCCATTCAACAAATATGTGTAACTGTTTGCTATTTACACTCTGCTTATATAAACAAGGGGATTGGTGGTGTGGGAAGTGGTGGGGGTGGTGCATTGGTCAGGGTTCCAGTGAGACAAAACCAATAGGACATTTTAAATATTTAATCTGCAAGAATTTGCCATCTACAAACTGCAGACCCAGGAGAGCTGGTGTGTAGTTCCGGTCCAGTCCAAAGTCCTGAAAACTAGAACTGATGGTGCAAGTCCCAGCCTGAGGTCAGAAGACTGACATCCTAGCCGAAGCAATCAGGCAGAGAGTGAATTCTCTCTTCCTCTGCCTTTTGTCCTATTCAGGCTCTCGACTGATTGGACGAGGTCCATCCACATGGGGGAGGGCAATTTGCTTTATTTAGTCAACTGATTCAAATACTAACCTGATCCAGAAATACCTTCACAGACACACCCAGAATAATGTTTGACCACATATCTGGGTGCCCTGTGGCCTGTCAAGTTGGCATGTAAGATTGACCATCACAAGTGGACAGACCCTGGTGGGTGTGGCTGGCTCCCCATCTCCCTGGTTGAGGGAAGAGTGATGCGATCCTTACAGGCGTCCAGAAAAACGGGGCGAGATGCTTCTGCCATCTCCAGAGTTGTAAATAAGTCTCCCTCCTCCAACCCCATCCTTGGTTCTCCAAGCTCAGGATGTGAACCCCACTCCGTTTGGGTATAACCATAGTGAGATGGGGAGCTGGTCCCATGGGATGCCAAAGGCTCAGCCTCGTCTCCAGTGACCTTTAGGGGAGGCCTGTGGCCCCAAGCACTGTCTCCCTTGATGGAGAAATAGAGCAAGAAGGGGCTGTTGCTTCTAGTTCTTGGTGAGAAGAAAAAACCCAGCCCCGTTCACGTTGATGGAGGGGATAAGAGACGACATCACGATCCTGAAAGCATCCCGTGCTGACTTACGGGTTTCTGATAAAGAACACCATTCCACCTGAACAAGGCCCGCTATGCCATCACGTCATAAATGTGAGCAGGCTTTTGAATAAAGAATATCTGACCCCACAGTTTCATACGGAATTTTGCTGGCCTGGTTTGACTTAGTGCCTCCACTGAATTCAATTCAAGGTTGATTCATTTCTGCACGTTTTCATGGAACATCAGCCCTTTGGCGGGGACTACATGGAGGATATAATGTTAAAAGAACGTACTCCCCATCTTCTCGGAGGCTTCATGAAAGGAGGAGAGAGCTATAAATTAGACACGATGCTGAAGACCTGCATTCCATGTTCTTTTTTAGAACTTTTTACAATAAAAACTTTCTCCTGCTTCAATTAATTTGAAATTTTGTTGATTCTGTCTTAGCTTTGAACTGAGATGCCGACTCGCTGGCCTTGGAAACACGCAGCTCATCAGAGCTTCTAATGAGTTTGGTGTGGAATAACAATCTTTGAGATACTGTGACATTTCAGACTCCAACCCTAAGTTGGGTTTTTTCCCTTCCTGAAGAGGGGGATGTGGAACAAATGGATTAAACTAGAACTAACGATGCTCTGAAAAAGGTGCCTCTGTCTGTCATCTCAGCAACACTGTCGGGAGATCGTACGTCATCAGGGTTGACACAGGCAGCCGTTGGTCAGGAGCCCGTGATATCTCCCATCACAGGGTGCCACCTGGACAAGACCACCAAGTCTGACGATTTCCAGCCGGACACTTGATCCTTTGTCTTCTTGTGAGGAGCGCACAACCATTTGTAGGGCTCAGGTACAGACACAGGACGCCGCATCCTGTTTGTCCTGAGATGGCATTTCACACGTTTCAGATTACGGAGCTTAAATTAGCACGTCTGATAAGAGAGGCTGCATCTTTCCTTGTCAGAGGGGCAGCCAGTGCTGGCCGCTGCGGCCAGGACCCTGACCTCTGAGCAGTAAGGCGAGTCGCCACTGGAAATTATTTATCACCCGGGCAGGTCATTCCGTTTCAGCCTCCAAGGCCTCGCGCATCTAATTGACACAGCAATAATGGCCTATGAACTTTTGATCCAATTAATTGTTAATGAGAGATTTGATTAGCAAATAAACCGCCTATTAGGTTAGCTGGCTGTCTTTCTTTCATGACAGCAGAGGTCAACGTTCTGCAAAGGGAAAAGGTAAAAATATTGCTGGTGATCCACTATTTTAAATAAACCACGTGATCTTTGATGTTAAGTAAAGTTAATTACAAACTTTGGCCACACCTAGAAATTCACATGTAAATACATAGACATGTTATATATGTTTTTAAAGTATGCTTATGGATGCTTTTTAAAAAAATCAATAATTCTTGTGGTTTTTATGATATTTTCCCTGCATAAATGTAATTTAGCATTTCACTGGCCCAGTATAAACTGTGGAAGAAATCATAGTTTTATCTTATGCTATTGGTTTCCTTATTTTTTTCAAAATAAAACCAAATTTACATTTTCTGATTATAAAAGTAATATATGCTCATTGCAACAGATCAAGAAAATCAAGGAGCATATTTTTAAAAAGTGAATACCACCCATAATTCTACCACCGAGAGGCAGTAATTGTTAACACGGTGTCAGACATTAAATCCAGTTTGTGCACCGGGCACCTCTAGGGGCCGCTGTTCATGCCTTGATCTACCTGAGGTGCTCTGCAGGCGGGCTGTGCACAGGCCCTGATTCGACCTGAACACTTTTGTACATACACATATGTGTGTCTATGCAATTCTCAAAATGGGCTTAGGTTGTTTGAATCCTTCATTTTCAATACAGTAAGTTTTTTAATTGCTCCCCAAAGAGATTCATCATGTTCTGAATCCTCAACAAAGAATGTAAAGTCTTGGAACTCCTATACCACCATCTTTAATTGGTACATAGAAATTTCTCTAACAGTAAAGTATGTATGTGGAGTCCTGGTGGACCACAATGAGGAGACTCAGCACAGTACAGGCTGTTTTTCCACTGTGTCTGAAACAGGTGAGCAGGGAAGAGGCAGGTGTACTGGGTCTTCACAAGAATCACTCTCAACTCTGGATGTCACTTGTTATGTGACATGATTGCAGCACACCCGGAGAAGCTTCTGTTGAAATTTCACATTTAGAGCTTTGCATATGAGATGCTAATATATTTTTGAGAGTTAACACATCAAGTTGTCAATCCATCCAGCTCTACAGCTCGCAGCATTCTGGCCCACTGACTTATTAAGTGTGGAAACTTCTACAAGCAACTCAGCTCCTTGGAGCCACATGACTCTTCTCCATATGAATGATGGGTGACCAGGGGTGAGCCTCCAGGTCTATCTGTTCTGAGCGACTGGAAGCCAGAAAGCACTCAGCCAACAATAACTGTTTGTGCTGTTCTTATTTATAACTCTGTTCCAGTAACAGGAATCAGATATCCACATGCTTATATGATTTAGTTTAATCAAATGACCAAGTTCCTAAATGGTAGACAAGATAGATGCATTGACGACACAGACAGTAGGACAGAGGGCGAGTAGTAGCACATGAAAGCTGCCAGGTATGGGCCACCTGAACTGAATGTTGGTATGGAGAGTTCCATCAGCCAATTGGCAGCTCAAGGACGGTGGTGGTGTTTAATCACGTTCTTATGCTAGGTCAGCTTTGTTCTGAGCATCAGGGTGATATATTTTGCACCTTTACACCATATGTCTTCTTCCTTGTTTAACTCTGGTTCCAGGTTGTCTAAGCCTGACAGAGCCAGGCCAGGCTGACCCAGCACATGATTGTCTGGGCCTTCTTACCTATGTAGGGAAGAGGCCCTATATGTTTTCAGAGCCAGTGTGGGAAAGAAAGGGCATTGACATAATGGAAATATCTTCACGGAAGAAGTGAAATGAATGTCTGGAGCAATAAGTGAGGGGAGAGAGTGTGCAGGGAAGAGGTGGAAAGCGGGGTAGATATGCTCAGATGAGTACAGGGAGTCCAGGCACAGTTCAGTGGGGGCCACGCACTTCTTGGAGAAGCCCGGCATGTGGCCAGACCACAGGGTTAGCGGGGGAGGACAGTGGTGGCAGATGATGAGTCTGTGGCGGAGCCCTTGGATGCCCATGATGCTCTCATGTGATCTGCTGGCCCCACGTGTGAGTGTGGAGATGCAGAGAGAGCTGGTGGGCAGTGGTGGTGTAAGAGGCCAGAGTGGTTCTTTGGAAGTAATATGAATGGTCAGAAGGTTGACACTGGAGAAGGGCGCCGACATCTTGCTGCAAATGATCGGACGGCACTTTTGTGTCTTAGTGGTCGTCAGTCTGCTCTCTAAATCAGACACTCTACCACGAGGACCCAACCTAGAACCCAGGCTCCTTTCCACTCCCACCACTGCGAGATCATTTGACCACCCTGCACCACACCACTATGCCCAATGCCATCTTGGACCAGAAGGGGAAGGGAGGGAAGTCCGGAGGAATGGCCAGTTCCTCCAGGAGACCTGCATCTAAAAGAGATTATTAAAGGGGTCCTGATGGAGGATTAAACTTGAGTAAATAATTAATAAAAATAGACCATTAAAACCAGGAAAAAGTTAACATGTTTTAAGTGGGGACTTTAGGTTTCAAAAGTACCTAAATAATGATGGGAACTAATGAGGGCATTGATGTATTTACTGGAAATAAAGAGACTCCATTCTATTTTGCGTGGTTGAATGGCAATGGGGGATACCTTCTCAACCCTACTAGACATGTAACCTCATTTAGTCTTCCCAATAACTACGTGACAGAAGTACTATTATCTCCTTTAATAGATGAAAAAACAATGCCTAGAGAGGCTAAGTGAATTTCCTAATGACACTCAGTGATTGAATTATGGTGCCAGGATGTGGGCCCTGGCAGCTGGCCCTAGAGGCCACTCTGTAAACCATCACCCTATTCCAGGAAAGACACTCTCAGTATTATAGGAAGAGAATGGACAATGTTTTGCCAGTGAGGAAAATGAAAAGCAGCTTGTTTGGGCCGTATTTAAAGAAAATCAAACACGGAAGTATTTGAATTTTCAAAACAGATAAGTGAGTGATTATTAGCACTACAGTATGATTTGAGGTCTAGTTTAGCATCATGTTTAAAGGGTTTTGGTAGAAGTGTTGGGACAGGGCAGGTTGCAGGTTTTTGAAAGCTCCCTCTGCCCCCAAACTGAGAGCCCCTTGGCAAGCTTCTCATCATCGTTCAGGTGAGACCAGAGCATCAGCTTCCCAACTCCTGGCAGAGGTGTCCACGGTGACCATCCACAGTCCTCCCCACTGACAATCACAGGCATTTCCCAAAACACTCGCCAGTGGAGACAGTCCTCAACTCTACGTTGTCTTCTCATCTCTGAAAAGTGAGGTACAACATCCTCAACCAGAGGCAAAGTCTCAACCCACCGTCGAGTCCTTATCCGCAGGCTTCCGGCCTTAAACATTCCCTGCTCCATTCTCACCGAACACTTTCCGTTTCCTAAACCCCGTCTTCTCCAGCCTTTCCCTTCCCTCTCTCCCTCAGCCTGGCATGACCCCTCCTCCACCTGGTGAACCCAAAGCCCCTTCCTATCTTCCTCATACGCTTCTTCGCCATCTGCTTATCTGCTTTGGTGAGGTGTCTGTTAAGGTGTCTGTGTCTTTGGCCAATTTTTTTTTTTTTTTGTGGGGAAGACCAGCCCTGAGCTAACATCCGTCGCCAATCCTCCCCTTTTTGCTGAGGAAGACTGGCCCTGGGCTAACATCCGTGCCCATCTTCCTCCACTTTATACGGGACGCCGCCACAGCGTGGCTGACAGGCAGTGCGTCGGCAGGTGCCCGGGATCCGAACTCGCGAACCCTGGGCTGCCAAGCGCGGACTAAACCGCTGCGCCACCAGGCAGCCCCTTTGGCCAATTTTTTTAATCGAGTTTTTTGATTTCTTATTGTTGAGTTTTAAGGATTCATGGTATATTTTGAATAACAGTCCTTTATCAGATATGTCTTTTGCAAGTATTTTCTCCCAGTCTGTGGCTTGTCTACTCCTTCTCTTGACATTGTCTTTTTCAGAGAAGTTTTTCATTTTAGTGAAGTTCAATTTATCAATTTTTTCTTTCATTTGTCATGCCTTTGGTGTTGTATGTGAAAAGTCATCACCATACTCCATGTCGTCTAGGTTTTCTCCTATGTTATATTCTAGAAGTTTTATAGTTTTGCATTTTACATTTAAGTCTATGATTCATTTTGAGTTAATTGTTGTAAAGGGAGTAAGATCTGTGTCTAAATTTGTTTCTTTTTGCATGTAGATCTCCAGTCGCTCCAGCACCGTTGGTTGAAAACTGTCTTTGTATTGTCTTTGCTCCTTTGTCAAAGATCAGGTGACTATATTTATGTGGCTCTGTTTCTGGGCTCTCTATTCTGTTTGACTGATCTATTTGTCTGTTCTTTCATCGATACCACACTGTCTAGATTACTGTGTCTTTATAGTAAGTCTTGAAGTTGGGTAGTGTTAGTCCTCCAACTTTGTTCTTCTCCTTCAATATTGTGTTAGTTATTCTGTGTTTTTTGTCTCTCCATATCAATTTTAGAATCACTTTGTCAATATCCACAAAGTAACTTGCTGGGATTTTGATCGGGATTGCATTGAATCTATTGATCAAGTTGGGAAGAATTGACATCTTGACAATATTGAGTCTTCCTATCCATGAACATGTCATATCTCTCCGTTTACTTAGTTCTTTGATTTTTGTTCATCAGAATTTTGTAATTTTCCTCGTGTAGATCTTGTACATATTTTGTTAGATTTATATCTAAGTATTAAATTTTTTTGTGCTGATGTAAATGCTTTTTTTGGTGAGGAAGATTAACCCTGAGCTAACATCTGTTGCCAATCCTCCTCTTTTTGCTGAGGAACATTGGCCCTGGGCTAACATCTGTGCCCATCTTCCTCTGCTTTATATGTGGGATGCCTGCCAAGCATGGCTTGATAAGAGATGTGTAGGTCCGTCCCTGTAATCCAAACCCGCAAACCCTGGGTCGCCACAGTGGAGTGCGCAAACTTAACCACTACACCATGGGGCCAGCCCATAAATGTTTTTAATCTCAAATTCCACTTGTTCATTGCTGGTACATAGGAAGACAATTGAGTTTTGTATATTAACCTTGTATCCTGTAATCGCTTATTAGTTCCAAGAGACTTCTGTAGTCTATTTTGGATTTTCTACATAGATGATCATGTCTTCTGCACATGAAGACAGTTTTATTTCGTCCTCCTCAATCTGTAGACTTTTATTTCTTTCTTTGTCTTATTGCGTTAGCCAGTACTTCCAGTACACTATCGAGCAGAAGTGGTGATGGAGACATCCTTGCCTTGTATCTGCTGTTATTGGGAAAGCCTCGAGGAGCAGATACTCTTTTTCAAGAGCAACTTCCCCTCTATTCTTTGTTTACTGAGAGTTTTTACCATGAATCGATGTTGGGTTCTGTTAAATGCTTTGTCCATCTATTGATGTAATCATGATTTTTCTTTTTTAGCTTGTTGATGTGATGCATTACATTATTTGCATTTTGAATGCTGAACCAGCCTTACATATGTGGGATAAATCACACTTGATTGTGGTATTAATTCTTTTTATAACTGTTAGATCCAATTCGCTAGTATTTTGTTAAGGAATTTTTTCATCTATATTCATGAGAGATATTGGTCTGTAGTTTTCTTTTCTTGTGATGTCTTTACCTGGTTTGATTTTAGGGTAATGCAGGCCTCATAGAATGAGTTAGAAAGTATTTCCTCTGCTTCTATCCTCTGAAAAGATTGTAGAGAATTCATGTAATTTCTTCCTTAAATGTTTGGTAGGATTCACCAATGAACCCATCTGGGCTGGGTGCTTTCTGTTTTGGAGGTTATTAATTATTGATTCAATTTGTTTAGCAATATTGGCCTATTCATATTGTCTAGCTCTTGTGGGTTTCAGCAGATTGTGTCTTTGAAGGAATTGGTTCATTTCATTAAGGTTATTAAATTTGTGCGCATAGGGTTGTTCATTGCTATTCCTTCATTATCCTTTCAATACCCATAGGATCTGTAGTAATGTCTCCTTTTTAATTTTGGTGTCAGTAATTTGTGTCCTCTCTCTTTTTTTTCTTAGCTAGGCTAGAGACTTATTGATTTTATTGATCTTTTCAAAGAACTAGCTTTTGGTTTCATTGATTTTCTTTATTGATTTCCTGTTTTCAATTTTATTGATTTCTTCTCTAATTCTTGTGATTTCTTTTCTTTGCTTACTTTGGATTTTATTTGCTCTTCTTTTTCTACTTTCCTCAGATGCAAACTTAGATTATCGATTGTGGATATTTCCTCTCTTCTAATATATTCAATGTTATTCAATGTTGTAAATTTCCCTCTAAACACTGCTTTCACCACATCCCACAAATTTTAATAAGTTGTGTTCTCATTTTCATTTGGTTCAAAATATTTTTAAATTACTTTTGATATTTCTTCTTTGACCCATGTGTTATTTAGAAGTGTGTTGTTTAATCTCCAGTTATTTTTCTGTTATTTATTTCTAGTTCAATTTTATTGTGGTCTAAAAAAGACATTATATGATTTCTATTATTAAAAAATTTTTAAGGTGTGTATTATGTAATGTCGTCTGTCTTGGTGAATGTTCCATTTGAGCTTGAGAAAAGCGTATATTCTGCTGCTGTTGGATGAACAAGTCTATAGACATTGATTATATCCAATTGATTGATGATGCTGTTGAGTTCAGCTATGTCCCTACTGATTTTCTGTCTGCTGGATCTATCCTTTTGTGATAGAGGAGTGTTGAAGTTTCCAACTATGACAGTGGATTCATCTGTTTCTTGTTGCAGTTCTATTAATTTTTCCTCCTGTAGTTTGGTGCTCTGTTTTAGGTACATATATTTTAAGGATTTTTATGTCTTCTTGGTGATTTGACCCCTTTATCATGATGTAATGCCTTTCTTTATTCCTGATAACTTTTTTACTTTGTCTGAAATTAATATAGCCACTCCTGCTTTCTTTTGCTTAGTGTTAGCATAAAATATCTTTCTCCATCCATTTACTTTGAATCTATATGTGTCTTTAAAATTAAAGTGGGTTTCTTGTAGACAACATATAGTTAGATTTTGTTTTCTGATCCACTCTGACAATCTCTGTCATGTAATTCATGTGTTTAGACCATTGATGCTCAAAGTGATTATTGATATAGTTGGATTAATATCTACCATA
The DNA here is from genome assembly GCA_031878705.1 of Tapirus indicus. Classification (NCBI taxonomy): domain Eukaryota; kingdom Metazoa; phylum Chordata; class Mammalia; order Perissodactyla; family Tapiridae; genus Tapirus; species Tapirus indicus. Next base: position 143,981,000 of record CM062921.1, read on the forward strand.
TTTGTTATTGCTTTCTATTTTTTGCCCTTGTTCTTTGTTGCATTTTTATCTTCTACTCTTTTTCTACTTTTTGTAGTTTTATTTGAGTATTTTATATGATTCCATTTTCTCTCCTTTCTTAGCATGCCAGTTATACAGTAGTCCCCCCTCATACACAGAGGATATGTTCCAAGACCCCTGTGGATGCCTGAAATCACAGATAGTACTGAAGCCTACATATACTGTTTTTTCCTATACATACATATTTATGATAAAGTTTTATTTATAAATTAGGCATAGTAAGAGATTAACAACTATAACTGATAATCAAATAGAAGAATTATAATGATATACTGTAATAAGAGTTACTGTGGATCTAAGCAATCTCAGCATATGATTTTTTTTCTTTTCTTATTAAGTCGAGAACTTTCACTTAAAGGAAGCACTTTACAGCTTCTCTTTGGCATATTTGAATGGACAGAATCATGACTCGTGTGCTTTGGGGTCATTATTAAGTAAAATAGGAGTATCTGTGATACCACAGATATCACAACAGTCCGTCTAATAACTGAGATGGTTACTAAGTGACTAATGACGGGTAGCCTGTAAGGGTGGCTACACTGAACAGGGGTGATTCACCTCCTGAGCAGGAGGGAGCAGGATGGCACGAGATTTCATCAGGCTGCTCAGAATGGCACACAGTTTATAACTTAAAAAATGTTTATTTCTGGAATTTTCTATTTAATATTTCTGAACGCAGGTAACTGAAATCATGGAAAGTGAAACCACAGATAAGAGGGGAATACTGTACTTCAAAAACCCTTTTTTTGGTGGTTGTCTTGGAGTTGGCAATATACATTTACAACTAATCCAAGTCCACTTTCAAATAATATTATACCAGCTCATGAGTAATGCAAGCACATTATAATAAAAAACAAATCTTAATTACTCTCATTTCTGGTATCATTTCTGTCATTTATTTCACTTATATATAAGCTTACATAAGTATATGTATATACTTATAATTATACATATGTAGGTAATGTAGATATATGATAGATACATAAGTGTATGTAATCAGATTCATTGTTGCGATTATTTTGAAAAGATTATCTGTTAGATTAATTAAGAACAAGAAAAATAAAAGTTTTTATTTTACCATTTTACCTTCACTTATTTGTTATTCAGTGCTCTTCCTTTTTTAAATGCAGATCTGAGTTTCTCACCTCTATCATTTTCCTTCTCTCTAAAAAACTTTCAACATTTTTTGCAAGACAGTTCTACTGGCAATCAATTCTCTGAATTTTTGTTCATCTGAGAAAGTCTTTCTTTCTCCTTCATTTTTGAAGGATAATTTTTCAGGTACAGAATTCTGAGTTAGTGTTTTTTTTTTTTTTCTGTTAACATTTTAAATATTTCCCTCCACTATCTTCTTGCTTGTGTGGTTTCTGAGGAGAAGTCTAATGAAATTCTTATCTTTGTTCCTCTATAAGTAAGGTGTTTTTTTCTTCTGAATTCTTTCAGGATTTTTCCTTTAAAATTGATTTTCTGCAGTCTGAAGATGACATGACTAGGTATAGTTTTGTTTGGCATTTATACTGCTTGGTGTTCTCTGAGCTTCCTGGATGTGTGGTTTCGTGTCTGACATTAATTTGGGGGAAATTCTCAGTTATAATTGATTCGAATATTTCTTTTGTTCCTTTCTTTCTTTCTTCTTCTGGTATTCCCATTGTAGATATGTTACATCTTTTGCAGTTGTCTCAAAATCTTTGGATATTCTGTATTGTTTTATTTTTAGTCTTTGTTCTCCTTGCTTTTTAGTTTTTGAAGTTTCTATTGATATATCCACAATTTCAGAGATTTTTTTCCTCACCCGTGTCCAGTCTACTAAAAGCCCATCAAAGGAATTCTTCTTTTCTATTACAATGTTTTTGATCTCTACTTTCTTTTGATTCTTTTTCTTTTCTGATTCTTTCTTAGGATTTTCATCTCTCGGCTGGCATTGCCACCTGTTCTTGCGTGTTGTCTACTTTATTCATTAGACCCCTCAGCATGTTCATCAAAGCTGTTTTAAATTCCCATTCTGATCATTCCAACATCCTCGCCATGTTGGACATCCCTGGTTCTGATGCTTGCTCTGTCTCTTCAAATTGTTTTTTGCCTTTTAGTATGCCTTGTACATTTTGTCTTGATAAACAGACCTGCAGTAAACAGGGAAGGAGTAGGGTGAAGGGAAGCTTTCTAAGTCCTCTGATTAGCCTCAGTGTTTAGTGAGCTTCTACTCTGGACTGTGAGCTCCACAAGTGGTTCTGTTTTTCACTCTCGTTGGATGGAACAGGATGGCTAGAGTGGGTTGTATTTGGGTATTGCCCTTCTCCCACATGGAAGGCTGGAGGTGGCTGGAGTTAAGTATTTCCCTTCTCCCATGTGGGCATCTAGAGCTGACTGGTGTTGGATATTTCCCTTCCTCAAGATCAGTTAGGCTCTGGTGTTACCCCAGCAGCTTAGGCTCTGGTTGACTGGTTTCTCCCGGGGCAGCCTTGTTAAGAACAACAGAGGGCTCTGGTGTATTTCAAAATGGCCCCTTTTCCACTTCCCCTGCTGGAAGCATGAGAGGATTTTTCTCCAATACTTACAGTGAGGAATTGGTGGAGTTCCTGGAGGTAAATTTTACAATATCGTGGGGGTCCCCCTATGCCCAGGTCCCCTTGGAGATTTTAACTCTCAGACTTGTCCCCACTGAGCCTCTGTCAATTCACCAATCACAGTTCTGGGTTTCCTGCCCGGCACCAGTTCCTGCGGCAGCTTCTGCTGGTGAGTCTCTGCTGCAGCAAGCCGTGACTCGCTGTGCCACCTCTCTGTCTCTCCAATCCTGCAGGCAGCAGTTTTCCCTGTGTCCCCACCTCTCTTATAGATCTGAGAAGAACTGTGGATTTTTCAGTCTGTTCAGCTTTTTACTTGTTGTTAGGATGGAGTGGTGACTTCCAAGCTCCTTACCAAGAGATTCTTAAATCAACAAAAATAATTTGCCTAATGATGTATATAAACATGGGACTGATAATAAATTAATGAAAGGAATAGAGAAAATAACATTGAAGCTGTAATTATTTCCTCACACAAAGATTATATCTCAAACCATGTCTACATGATAGTAGGTGAAGTTGAGATTCAGTATATATCTTGTTATTTAATCAAAAAGAGTCATTTGATTATTTCAGGCCAAACAGTTTAATTCTAAGAATATGATGATCTGAACCAGTTATCTACACTGAATAAATTAACCAGCTAATTGTCAAATTTTTACTTAATTTTCTCTTATGCAGCTTTAGATTAGATAATACAAACTTGTTACTTCCTGAAACTCACAAAACATTTATCTTTACTACAAAGGCTCATTTGTCACAGTAAAATTAGTAGGCCAGATTTTAATATCCAGCCATAATGGAGTAACTGATAGTGGAGAAGTCCTTCCACTATGACCAGCTATAAAAATTGGCAGAAGATATGACAGTGGTTTCCAGTCAATGTACAAGAGCAGGTCAAGACAGTACACTCAGGGGGTGGGTCCCAAGATCACCCAGCTCTCACCTGGGGACAATCCACTTCCCACTTTAAAAATGTAGTAAGTTAGATGCATATAGTAGAAAATATCAGGCATAAAGTGAGAAGTCTGAAGTATGAGGAAGTACGATATTGAATCTAAATGGCCTTAGAGTCATCACTAAAAATATAATAATAGAGTTGTAGATAAGAAGATAATAGATGAAATAGAAAGGAAGATTTAACTATTGATTCAAACAGAAGAACAAAAAACAGAATAGATAAATGATAAATGAAGGATAAAATGGTAGATTTAACCCGACCATAATACAAGTACTTTAAATTTAAATGGACTAAACATGTAAATAATAAGACAGAGATTCTAGGCTGGTTAGAAAAGCCAGACCCAACTAAATTCCATCTGTAAGAGGTGTGTTTTACATGTAAAGACAAGTATTGAAAGTAAAAGGATAGAATAGATATATCATGCAAAAATAAACATGAGAAACTGGTTTGGGTACACTGATATCAGATAAAATGATAAACTGGACTGCATTAACTTTAAAATATTATGATCTTCAAAAGACAATGTCAACAACATAAAAAAGTAAGCCACAGCCTGGGAGAAGAGTCATAACAGATATCTATGACCAAAGACTTGCATCTAGAATTTATATATATATGTATAAAATCCGGATACAAGTCTTTGTCCTTATATAGATGGATATATTACACAAATATATATACACACACGTAGATATTTGTGAAATACATAGTATATAAGTACTTATATCCATGTATGTATGCAAACAAAAACAATAATAAAAAATTCTTTCTTAGACAGAGAAAGGCAAATACCATATGATCTCATTTATATGTAGAATCTAAAACAAAAACAAACGAACTTAACTCATAGATGCAGAGAACGGATTGGTGGTTGCCAGTGGCAGGGGATCAGGAGGAGGCAAAATGGGGGAAGGTGGTCAAAAAGTACAAACTTCCACTCATAAAATAAATAAGTCCTGGGGATGTAATGTACAGCATGGTGACTATAGTTAAAAATACTGATTTGTATAAAAAAAAAATCTCGTAATAGGACAGACTTTGTAATTTAAAAATTGGCAAACTATTTGAATAGACATTTCTCAAAAGAATAAATGACAATAAATATATGAAAGATGCTCGGCATCATGAATCATCAGTAGATGTGCCCTAAATTCACAATGATCCCAAATCTCACTAAAATTTAAAAGAGTAACAGTATGAAATGTTGAAGAGGAGAGAGGAAATGGAACTCTCATATCCTGCTAGTGGAAGTGTAAAATGATGCAATCATTTTGTAAGTTAAACATTCATTTACTACATGGCCTTCTCTTAAGTATTCATGTCAGAGAAATGAAAAGTTGTTTCCATGAAAATGACTCATGCAAAAATGTTCACAGCAGCTTTGTTCATAATAGCCAAGGACTGGAAACCACACACTTGTCTATCAATAGATGGATGGATAAACAAATTGCAGCACATTCATACCACGGAACAATGTTCGGCTATAAAAACAAATGAATTGGGGGCCGGCCTGGTGGCAGAGTGGCTTAGTTCCCGCTTTGGCAGCTCAGGGTTCGCGGGTTCGGATCCCGGGCGCCTGCCGACTCACTGCTTGTCAGCCATGCTGTGGCGGCGTCCCATATAAAGTGGAGGAAGATGGGCACGATGTTAGCCCAGGGCCAGTCTTCCTCGGCAAAAAGAGGAGGATTGGCAACCGATGTTAGCTCAGGGCTGGTCCTCCTCACACACACACAAAAATGAATTACTGATACCCACAACACAAGTATACCTCACAGGCATTATATTGAGCAAAAGGGACCAGACATAAGCAAGTCAATTCTGTACAATTCCATTCACATGGAACTCTAGAACAAGCAAAATGAATGTGTACTGTTAGAAATCAGGTCAATGTTGGCCTGAGGAGAGGTCTATTGGTCAGGAAGGGACCCAAGAGAACTCTCTGGAGAGAGAGAAATGTTCTACATTTTGATGGAAGTGGTTTCTCAGGTGTATATACACCTGAGAGTACAAGAGTCCCAAATTGTACTCTTAAAATGTGTCAATTTTGTTGTATGTAAATTAGGCCTTAATAAAGTTCATTAAAAAATAATTGGGCCAAGTGAGATGTCCTTAACCATCTAGACTCTCTGTACTGTGCTCTCTGCAACCACTGGTGCTGTCCTGTATCAGACATCTGTGCAAGGGATGTGGTCACTGCAAACAACACAACCAGGTGGGGCAGAAAAGTGAGGGCAGAAGATGATGCTGCTTTACCATGCTTAGTCAAACCTGAAGACATGTGGCCACGTGTCTCGGGACGGCGACAATCGAGGGGCTACTCAGATTCAACAGAATCAACAACTTCCGCCGGGCACTCCCCCCTGCCAAGTTGCTAAGTGTATTGAGAGTAGACCTATTGTTTGGAAAATCCAAGGAGTAAAATTCTTTCATCCAAACTGACTCACTCACGGTCATGTTACCTAAGTAAAACGTTATAAAACAGGGAGAATACCCGCTGATGGTCACACATCACTGGGCACTACGGACTCCTTATTCTGAACTTTCTAAATTTTCCTTAGGGATGTAATTTTCTTGCAGTTATCTAAAACATCAATTATTAATGCTCTGTGAAATTTTACCCAATTATGCTTTTGATTTACTGCTTAAAGCAGCCTGCATTATCTAGAATATATTTGTTAACTTCACGCACAATTCATGCTGTCTATACTTTACTATCTTCATAACCTTAGAGGTGTTGCTAATTTTGCTTCTTTATTTTCTTTCGAAGCCCATAGAGTGTAACATTTTCTACTTTGCTTAGATTATTGTTTTGTCATTAAAATTTATTTTGGCTCCCTCCCAGCTCCTCCATCAGTATGTTATAATCTCACAATTAAAATGTCTAATTTATTTCCTCGTGTTCCTGATGTTATTGAAATTGGCTAGCACTCTCTGGAAAGGATGCCAAAGTCTTAATAGGCACCAAGGTAACAAAACATTTTGTCTCCTTTTATTTTTCTGTTTTCATTATACTAACAAAATAAAATATTTAACCGATAGATGAAAATCAATTTACCTTATTTTAGAGAGAAATTACTTTGCAACTTTAAATAAAGTTGCTTTTATGATTTTCCATTGAGGAAGTATTGTTATACAATGTAATGTTAAGATGTTAATTTTAATAAAACAGTAATTTTAAAAGATATCTCACAGCTATAGATAATGCTTTAAGGGAAAGGGGAGCAGTTTATCTTCATTGTCTTTTTAGGCTGATGGTCCATAAATTATTAACCTAATAAGCAGAATAATGGCACTAAAATTTTAAAACTGAAACCTGAAATTCAATGGCTTTGCCTTGACACTCAAGACTGGCTTTGTGAAGTTTTATTTATTTCTGATATAAACTTTTAAAATTAATTGAAATAATTGTGAAATTCATCCTAACAATGGACGGATCTAGACATGGGTGAGGCAGAGCCCACTGAAGGGCTTGGAGGGTCTGTGTCCCCTGTGGTCTGTGAGGTTCTCAGCCTGTGAGTCTCCCAGAGGCTGGCTCCTGGGTTTCCCATGCACCATTGCTCACCAAAACCATCCTGCTGGCCCAGAGGAGAGCTGATGTCATAAAAAGTTAGAACTAAGTATTTCTACATTCATCATTCTGCAAATGTTTACTGAGATCCCACTAGGCACTGGGTTACACCCGGTAGTAAAAACCAAAGCAACTGGCCCTGCCCTCAGGGAAGTTTCAGTCTAGCGGGAAGAGGCAGTAACTAGGCAAGGCTATGAGAGATGGTGATGAGGGGTTCATCACACTGATCACAGGAGACCCAGTTAGTGGAACAATTGCCGTGTAACAAGTCATCCCAAAACTTAGTGGTTTAAGGCAGCCAGTTAATTTTAGCTCTTGGGGTTCTGTGGGTGGCTGGGGCTCAGGTGGGCAGTTGGTGCGTGGGCTTCTCATGCTGCTGCAGTCAGATGTTGGGGCTGGAGGCTGAAGCTGACGGCTCCACCGCGTGGGGTGTCCAAGATGGCGCACTCACACGTCTGGTGTTGATTCTGCCTGTGGCCTGGTTGCTCACCTGTCATTGTAGAGCCTACAGTGTGGCCACTCCCTGTTGCTTGGGCTTCTCATAGCACAGGTGTTCCCAGAGGCAACATCCTAAGAGCAAGCATTCCAAGAGGCAAGAGGAGGAAGCTGCTAGGCTAGCTAAAGCCTACATCCAGACTCTTACAGTGTCACTTAGACTGAGCTGGGTTGGTCAAAGCAGTCACAGTTCCCCCTAGATTCAATGGGGTCAAAAACCCCTCATCTCATGAGGGGAGAGGGGCAAGGTCCCATTGCAGAAGAGCATGTGAGATGGGAGATAGCGGTGCAGTCAAATTTGAAAAACTCAATTTATCACTGGATCTAAGAAAGCTCCTATGAACGAATGACCTTAATTCTGAGACCATCAAGTTAATAAGAGGTAGATCTATTAAACACTTACTATGTTAGTGTGTAAAGGGTCCAAGCACCTTTACATATATTAAGCTCATTTAGTCCTAATGCTCTCCCTAAGAGGTGGCCAATATTCTTCTTTTCATGCTGCAGGTAAAGAAACTGACACAAGACATTGAGCAACTGCTAAGGTCACGTGTCTGGTAAGAGGCCAGGACTACTATCTGCTGCTGCATTGCACCATGTAGGATTTATCCTTTACTATGTCACGTGAACACTGCTGAGCAGGAGTGACCCGGAAGAGCAGGTGGGTGAGAGCTCCAGGCAAATTAAACGCACATGGCGGATCTCAGCACAGAGATGGTCAGGTGAGGAGGAAGAAGGGAAGGAAAACCTGTGTGGCTGGAGCACAGTGAGGACGGGCCAGGCGCATGAGAGGATCAGAGAGAGAGGTGCAGACACACCGTGGGAGGCTCTGGAGGCACGCCTGGACGTTTAGATATTCTTATCGGTGAGAAGGAATATCTCTGAAATATTTTAAGCATGGAGATTCTGTGACCAGATGTGTGGTTTCCAAAGATCACCCTGGCTGCTGTGTGGAGAAAGAACCGAAGGGAGAATGGGCATCGAGAATGGGAGCCAGGGTCCAGTGGGAGGCTACTGCAATTGCTCATGTGGAAGACCAAGGGTGGGCCTAGGGTGGTGCCTGGAGAGATAAAGAAAAGTGGACACGTTTGGTACAGACGTAGGATTGAGAAGCTACAGCTCCAGAACCTGTGGAGGGGGCTGGAGTGAGATGCCTCCGTGGCCTCAGCTTTCCATAACGAAACCCTTGTTGATGGTGGTACCTGTTCCCAAGAAGAAAACACTGTATAAGGGGCAGATATGGAGAGAAAACCAAGAGCTTGTTGCTTTACTTTCTTGCTTCACTTGACTGGAAGTCAACTTGAAGGCAGGAAGAATTATCAGCATATTCACAATAGATTAGACTATATGCTTCGAAATCCTGTGCTCAGGTGCACCTCTCCAGGGGCTGATGCCCTAAATCTTGGATAACATGATCAAGACTCAATCCTGTTTTGCCTCGGGAAGGAGGCAGATTGGCAGGTAGCATGGTGCCCATGATTGCCATCATCGTGAGAATCTTCCAGACATTGGCCATGAAGACTTTTGTCTCATTTGTCACATGATCTGGCCAACTGGAAGTCAAGTCTCAGCATAGCTCAGGAGGGGTGGAGGAAGGGGGGCAAGCAAGCGTGGTTAGAATGAGTGAGAGAGAGTTGAGGGACGAGAGGGGCATCTGAAGGGGAGGCGTGAGTAGAATTTATTATTGTTCCCATGTTGAGTTTCTCCTTAACAGTGTGTCTTGCTGATAATTTTTAAAAAAGACAAAAGACAACATCCTCTCCATCTTTAAATTGCAGGTGAGGCCACCTCTGTGCAAGTCCAGGGGTGTTCGCAGTGGCCCTGAGAGAGGCCAGGACTGGGGGTGGCATGAATTGGGAGGCACTGTGCTGGGTTCCTAGCTGAAGAAGCCATGTCTCATCCTGACGAAACCACCAGATTCAGGGAGGCAGCAACCCTGAAACTGTGCACATGAGTACTTTGTGCTCCAAGATGTTGGAGAAAACTCTAACGTCATTGAAATCGAGGTTATAGATTGCCATTTTCTCTTAAAGGCCGACGTTATAGGCAGCTTCAAAGAAGCTCTTTCGGTTTTGTAATGGGTCAGATATATTCATTGCATTGACTTTCTTTCACATCTTGATGTTTGGAGAATAATTTCTTATTGGTCTTTATTTTGCTCTAAATTAGCTATTTGCTTATTGACCCAAAATAGTTATCATCTCAGCTGGAAATATATTGGAACTCTGGTTGCCAAACAAATATCCAGCAAAAGATGAATAAAAGCATACGGGGAGGAAAAGCCTACCAAGTCGGCTGCCGCGTCTCTGGAAGCGTTCTGGCTGACAGCCATGTGCCCCGCTGAACACAGGCCCGGGGATGACAGTGATCGATTCAACAGTGGGAAGGTATTAATGATATTCAGCACTGATGGCTGAGGCACTTCACCGTCATTTGCATTTCCATTTATCATCTCTGCATTTATCATTATGAAGAGGACGCCAGAGCTAATTAAAGTCTGGGCTAACAGGGTGACTGGGGAGTCTGGTGACCACCGACGCCCAGGAAGACCTGGGAAAGTTTCCAGCGGGAAGGACACCAACCTTACACCAAACCCAATTAACTTAATTCTTCAGGAAACCATTTGAGGCTCTTTCCTTCGGGCGGACTGGAAGGTTTAAAGCACACCTCGTACTTCATGCTTACGTCGAGGGTTTGGTAACAGGTCTTAACCGCAGTGTCCCGAATCCTGTGCCCGTCCCACCCAACCTCATTTTTGAAAATCCTTACATTTAAAAACATCTTAAACAGAGAAACCTCAGGATTTTTGTTTGCATGGCACTGAACACTTCTCTATTGCTGTTTCAAAAATAATTTGGGGGGAAATTTTTTATGATTCTAAATGAAAGGATAAATTCTGGGCCATTTATTCCCTGTTTCAGTGTAATCACTGTGCACATACTCAGAAAGAAATGGGACTCTTATAATTCAGTTGTAGTGTGAATACTCCACAAACTATGATTCCCCAAGTCTATGTTCACTATGTGCAAAGTTCCCTCAATGCGTTTTCATCAGCCTGTTTTTTTCTCTTTCTGGTAGCCATGACAATAAATGGCATCATTAAAGGATGGAATTTAATTTTTCCTTTATGAGTTTTAATTAGAGACTGACGTTTGGTTCTTCACCACTACATACCGGGTCTACATTAGGTCACTTTGGGGAGTTCAACTAGTTCTTCATCTGAGGATGATCCACGAAATCGAAGATAGCCTTGGGGAAAGCTCTCTGTGGAGGCAAATCGAGGGACTTGACTCGAGAAGCTTGATCTTGATCTTTTGTAAAATCGGGGGCCTCGCTGTGGGTCCCCGACTCCTCTTCTGAATGGAAAAGGGTAGCCCCACCGTGCCCCTGACTTGATGATGTAACACAAACAGGGAGATATTTAGTGCCACGTTTAATGATATTGATCCCAAGGAAGAACTTAGTCCCAATTGAAAGCAATGCTTAAAAAGGGCTTTTCTCCCTGTGGAATGAGGGAGGGGATGCATTTCTTAGAAGAAAATAGGAAACGATGTTTGTGCCCACCTTGTATCAGCAGCTGCACTAGGCCCTTTACTCCGAGCACATCATCCCGTCCACATTGTGCACATGAGAGTGACTCCTCGTTTGTTGTATATGAAGAAACCATTGCTTGGAGAAATACAGTGAACTTTCCCGGGCAGCTCGGTGGTGTTCAAAAACCAAGTCTTCCGCCCTGGACACCAGGGCCGTGCCTTCATCCCAGCTGTGCCCCTCAAACAGAGGGCTGCCTTCCTGCTTTATTTCCCCAACTTTCCTGTGCAGGTGGCTGGGGCGCAGGGGAAGGTGTCCTCAGAACTCGCTTCCCACCTGCAGTCAGAGGAGCGTCAATGCAGTGGCGAGGGCTCGTGGACTCTTGGCCCACGCCGCTGCAGTGGAGTTGATGTCAGAATCCTCCAGTTCTATTGTGATGAGAGCTGAGAGCTGTGCAGGTGCGAGCTGCACCAAGCACAAAGCAAGTGGCCAAATATGTTAGCGTTCATCCTCAGAGGGTGCAGCTAGCTGAAGAACGGGCTCAGAAAAAGGGAAGGGTGGGAAATAAAGACGTGAATACTAATTTCAGGAGTGGTGATCTGCTTCCTCCCAGCATATGCTAGGCTGACTGTAATCAAGGTGATACAAGTGACCGCCTTGCTGTGTTCTCCCTCTCGGAACAGCAGCACCTGTGTGCACAGCAAGTGGAGACTGGAACTTTCTTGCCTCCTTCAGTCTGGGGCCTGGGTCTCTCCCCCTGGATGTGAGTCTCAGCAGCCAAGGGGCCAGGGGGGCCTCAGTCATAACGGGGCTCGATCCCCAGGCCCTGAATAAGGCTAGGTGTACAGTAAGTATGCAGCCAGTGTTTGTGGAATGAGTGGATGGATGGATGGGTGGGTGGGCGTGTGGGTGGGGGGATGGATGAATAGACAAACTGGGGCCCTTGACCCGACTTTCACCTGATATACCCAGGACGTGCAATTGGATTGCTACCCTAAGGTCTGGTCTGTATATAACTCCTGCTCTGAGCCCATTCCCAGCTATTCAATGTGCTGGCTCCCAGCTAGTTCAAGTCCCTGCTCGTGGGGTAGTCCCTGCTGTCACCACCCCCGGGAACTAGGACAACCTTTAGACAGGTCTTCTGGAATCCGAGGCTGGTCCCCACATCTCCCTCTCTCCATGTTTCACAGTAAAAGCGCAACTGGAGCCAACCCATGATGACCCTACACAGACAATAATTGTGCTCTCTGTGATTAACGTAGCATCCTGAATGCAGTAACAAGGAAAGACTATGTGATACAATAATCAGAAATGTATATTTCATGAAGAATGATGAAGTTCAACGTAAAGGTGAAATTAAGCCCTTTTATTAGCAACTGATGTTAATCTAAAAAACTAGCCTGCTGTTTTGAACATTGTGTTTTGACACTAATTTATCTCACAAAGGAACTATGTTATTCTGAATGCACATTCAGGAGCACGTAGAATTGAAATGGTCTCGGCAGAATTAAACTCTTCTGAACCAGAGGTGAACATTTAGCAGGAGAAATACAGAACTTCGTCCAGCACACCGTTAATTACCTTACCCTTCATTAAACCGCTAACCTTGTGGTTCACCAAAGATACCGATTTTCCATTTCATAATTTTATTCCAGGAAGCCCTGTTCTCAAAGTATATAAACTTCTCCCAGGAGGAAGTTAAGCACCATTATCATCAACATGGCCATCAGTATCATCAAAAGGCATTTATTAAGCACTTGATTGTGCATAGCGCTGAGTTAGACTGTGAACAGAGAATCAGCTAAGCTGAATCGCTTGTCTTCTATGAACTTAGTGGGTATGCAAGAGGGTGAATAAAATGACAAACCAAGACAAGAACTCAAGAATGGAACAAACTTCAGGGAAGTCATTTAGGATGAGACAAAGGAAAGGGACAAATTCCAGGCCAGTGGAGGAAAGCCCACAGGGGGACTCAGAACTGCTCTCTCTTCCCTGAGCGGAGCAGGCAGGGCTACTGCGCAGCCTCAGAAAGTCCAGGGCAGCGACTGGGTTGGGAACGAGATCTGAGGTGGTACACCAATTCTGAGGAGGAGAAACAGCCTGGGGAGGGGTGGGGAGGAAGGGGGGGCACCACACTGTCTGGTCACAGGTGGCCTATGTGGACTTCCAGAGAGGTAATGGTGTGGCTGCATTTGGACAAGCACAGTGACTCAAAGTAATGAAGGCTTTAAAGGATGACTTTTATTTTATTTTGTTTAAATTTTTTTGTTTGTTTTTTTGTGGGGAAGACCTGCCCTGAGCTAACATCTGTTGCCAATCCTCCCCTTTTTGCTGAGGAAGACTGGCCCTGGGCTAACATCCGTGCCCATCTTCCTCTACTTTATATGGGATGCCGCCACGGCGTGGCTGACAGGTAGTGTGTCAGCGGGTGCCTGGGATCCGAACTCGCAAACCCCGGGCTTCCAAGTGCGGACTAAACCGCTGCGCCACCGGGCGGCCCCCAAGGATGACTTTTAAAGGTCACGTCTTTGTCACTTGTTTTCACTCTGATGGACAAGTGTTAGATTTTGTTTATAAAGCAGAAGTGCAAAATGGATATCAGAGAGGCATCGGGTGCCTGGAGAGAATGTGGGACCAGGACTCAGAAAACAGGTCCAGGCTCGGCTGGGCCTCTTGGAGCCACAAGATCACCACCATGGAGGCTCTTTGTCTCAATGGAGAGGAGTTTGTGTCCATACATCTCTCTCGCTTCCAGGGCCCCACCTGGGCAGGGGATCAGCCAGGTGATGGTACAGCTCCCTAGCATGGCTTGCTGGTTGCAGTAGAGGCATCAGGCCCGGGGCCTTTGGATTCCCAGGAGTTCTTGCTATTGGTGTTTTTTCTCCACGCAAGTGCTCTTATCTCAGTCCTGAACGTGTGTAGACACCCTCTCTGATTGCTGAATCCCAGGTGTCAATTCCTGGGAGAAAATCAGACCAGGCTAGCTCCAATCAGAATGGCCATTCTTCCTGTTGTCCAGCCCCTGTAATCGGGGGCAGGGATACACAGGGCACTGTGTTTGGGGTGCACTGACCAGTGATCATGGTGTTCTGGGCAGACTCTCCCACAGGGTTGGCTACAGATGTTCTCAGGACCCTTAGAGGTTAGAAGCCACGAACTGAGAGGAAATTTCTGACCAAATTAATGGTCATGGATGCAGCATTTCAATCAGGAGACAGCACAGGCTGCTTTGCCTCTGAGACTTCTTTCAGTTTTCAGTCTCCTGTCACTTATTTTCGTCATGCTAAATTACTGTGTCGTCATCACTGAGGTATTAATTGACGGCTCATTGTAAATACAGTGGCACGAGTGTTGGTGATTGCATACAGTCGTGTGACCACCTCCATAGTGACACAGGACATTCCCATCACTCCCAGTGCTCCCTTCTGCTCACTTGCAGCTGACCCCCTCCCCTAGCCTGGCCCCTAATGAACACCGATCTGCTTTCTGTCGCTATATTTGGTCATTTCTAGTTTGTTATATAAATGGAATCATTCTGTGAGTCTTTTGTGTCTGACTTTTCTCATTTAGCAAAATGCCTTTGAGATTCATGCATGGTGTTGCAGGTGTCTGCTCTCATCCCTTTGTACTGCTGAGAAGTACTACACGGCGGGGGCGCCCTGTGACGATCTACCCACTCACCAGCGTGTGGGCATTAGCATCCTCTCCAGTTTGGGGCTCTCCAGATAATGCTGCTCTGAGAGTTCACACATGACTGTTTGTGCAGCGTGTGCTGTCGCTGCTCCTGGGCAGGTCCTAGCAGTGGAATTGCTGGATGGCGGTGGCATTTAGTTGTGTAACATGCTGCCATCCTCCTTCCCATTGGCTCTGCCATCCTCCTTCCCATTGGCTCTGCCATCCTCCTTCCCATTGGCTCTGCCATCCTCCTTCCCATTGGCTCTGCCATCCTGCCCTCCTACCAGCAAAATGTAAGAGCTGCAGTTGCTCCACCTCCTCGCCAACACTTGGCATTTTCCACTGTCTTCTCTACCATTCTGGTTGGTGTGTCGCGATGCTACCAAGACATTTGACTACATTCTTGGGTTTTCATGAGGCTATGTTTTTAATTTTGAGCTTCCATCAGTTGGGCTCCCAGTAGGAAGCAGTCCGATGCTTGGTGTGGCGTGACATGAAACAGGTGCATGACCTCTACTGTTCAGGGCACCATTGTTAGTGGCTTGGCCCATCCTGGCAGTGGAAGCAGACACAAAAGTGCATTTTAGAATCATGTGATGCTGCCCTGTGGACTCTAAGCATGTTCACACTGGAATTTAGAATCACGTCCTCCCCCTGGGTTTGATAAAGGCGGCTGCCATACCTTTTTGTTCTATTTGCTTCTGTCACCCTACGGATGCCTTCAACCAATGTTCTCGTTACTCAACAGCATGGCTGTCACTTAAACTATTAAATTTCCTTTCTCTTGTTGGCTTAAACAGAGCCAACGACCCTGACTATAACTCTCCTGGCTGAATCTGAGCAGTCCTTGAAATTCACATTTATTAAAAAGACAGTCTGTGGCTTAGGAACCGAAATTGTGTGATTCCCAGTTCCATGTTATTACAGTTATTTGCACCTGCCTGTTATGGACTGAATGTATCTTCTCAAAATTCATATGTTGAAGCCCTAAACCCTAATGTGTTTGGTATTTGGAGGTGGGGCCTTTGGGAGGTAGTTGGGGTTGGATGAGGTAATGAGGGTGGGGACTCCATGATGGGATTGGTGCCCTTTTAAGAAGAGACAGCAGAGCTCGCTCTCTCTCTCTGTCTACCATGTGAGGACACAGTGAGAAGATGGCTGTTTGCAAGCCAGGAAGAGAGCTCGCATCAGAAACTGACCCTGCTGGCACCCGGGCTTGGACTTCTAGCCTCTAGACTGCGAGCAAATAAATGTGTGTTGTTTAAGCCACCCAGTCTGTGGTATCTTACCATGGCAGCGCAAGCAGACCAAGACACTCTCTAAGTTAGATCTGGAACTCGCACCGCATTCATCTGCTGCCTCTGCACTACATCCCAAAAGACTCTCTCACATACTAACCCCTTCTTTCTGCTGTCTTTTAAAAATAAGCAACATTAAAGATTAGAGAGTAGATTAGTGGTTGTCAGGGGCAGAAAGAAGAAAAGTGGGGTACAGAGTTTCTTTTTGGGGTGATGAAAATATTCTAAAATTAGATAGTGGTGATGGTTGTGCAACTCTGTGAATATACTACAAACCACTGAACTGTACACTTTAAAAGCATGGATTTTATGGTATGTGAATTATATCTCAATAAATCTGTTATTAAAAAATACAGCAGACCTGTATATGGAATCACTACTTCTTATAAAATACCAATGCTTATATTAACCTTTTGACTCACATGCCTGGACACTGGGGGGAGTTTTGATAAACGTGGGACAGCCTTAAGGTTCCTTGCCCTTGAGATGGAACTGGAAGGAGTCTTCAAAAACACACAGAGATTGCTGACTCAGCTATTTTTAAAATGTAAGTAAAAATGAATGGTTGTCCAGGAAAATGTGGATATACAGGAACCCTTGCTTCAAATTACTATTTTATGATAGACTAATGAATAAGGAATATATATTTAACATCTTCTATTCAAAAACTTCCAAAGGACATGGGGTATGAAATGTTAAGCAAACTCTGAGGATGCTTTAGGTCTCTTGTTGAATTTTCTGATACCACTGATTATATATTCTGCTTTTATTTATCAATTTCCAATAACTCTTCAGTTAAACCCTGTTAGTATTTGATTGAGTATTAAATGACTTAGGCCAAGTTAATTCATCAACTATTTCAGCTGCTTCTGGAAAATACAGGTATACATAGTTGGCCTACGAGAGCACCACTGACCATCCATAATGGGGTTTCCCTGGACTTTTTACATGAGCTTACGTCTCATCCTGTGCATCTCTATGTTAGAGAGATGGCTGTCGTAGCTCTCACTGGCTACTGGGAGGGGGAAGGAAGGAGAAAGAACGAGGTAGAAAATATATTTTGACCAAACATGCCTGAGATGTCTTCAGGAGCCTTTACCTTCTGATGGTTCAGAGCCGAGCACCTCCACAGAAAAGAGAGAGTGTGCGAGGGCCACTCGGTTCTGCAGCAGACACCCAGGCAGAGAATCTATCAGCCCCACCCATCTTAAGTTCAGTGTTTGTTTATGTGTTGTTTACCTTCAGATCTAGAGGCCTTCCTTCTAGATCAGAGTTGTTGAATAGAAACATAATGTTAGTCACATAGGTAGATTTAAACTGTCTAGTAGTCTTTTTTAAGAGAAGTAAAAAGAAACAGGTGAAACAAAAAAGGAATCCTCGGTATATCCAAAATATTATCACGTCAATGTGGAATTAATATAAATAATTATCAATGAGATACTTTACCTTTGTTTTTATTGTACTAAGTTTTTGAAATCTGTGACTGTTTTACATTTCTATCACATCTCAAATTGGGCACCAAATTTTCAGTGATTCAGGTGAAATGTTTAGTCCTAGAAAAAAATCAAGTTGTGTTAACAGGAAAATAGTTTACATTGCTTTAGCCTTAAAATCTAAATATAAAATATATTATATTTATGCCTAAATAGAAATTAATTAAGATTGAAATTTCAAGTTCAGTTCCTCAGGCTCTCTAGTCACATTTCCAATGCCCAGTGACCACATGGCTGGTGGCTCCAGTATGGGACAGCACAGGTCTGGATTACGCAGTGGCTGAGAGGGGCACCCAGGGGCAGGACAAGAAATAATCACCTCAGTAACACCATCAATTACCTTACGCTCACGGATCAGAGGTGTGCACAGCCATTCCACTTGACATAAATAATGGGTGTGTGGAGACAGGACTTGTAACTAAGACAGATTTGAACTTGACTTGTTACTTTCCAGGCCCTACAATTAATTCTGAGCCTGGGAAGGTCAATGAATCAACTATTTGAAGCATAACAAAGGGGCTCTTGGGAGACTTTACATTTCTACATAGACAGCAGTGTTCTGAACGGCTGTGTGGACTGTCTCCTGGAATGCTGGCCGGCAAGTCCCTGCTCCTGAAGTTGGGCTGTAGGAGGAGACACGGCCGTGTCAAGACCTCCTGCTGCGTGGGGAGAGTGGGCCTCCAGACCCCCTTCCCTCCTGTCCTGGAGGGAGCGCACCAGCCATCCTCACTGCTCTCCTGCTACACCAGCTCCAGTGGGCTCAGCCCGGCTCCGCCAGGCAACTCCTCGCTCTGGACCCCACACAGTCTTCCCACTGTGGCCCTGCCCCAGCCATCCTGGGGGAGTGGCTCCTCAAGATGGGGCTGGTCCGCAGGGATGATCTCTCCCCGACAGCCAGTACAGGACTCGGCGCATGGGAGTCACACAAACTCTTGGGTTTGTGGAGTGAATGAAGGACGTGATGTAACTGTGCTAGCCATGGCATGAATTTCAGACACCAGGGTGAGTATGGAGGATGCCATTAAAACAACCCCCCTCCCATTTTTTTTCAATAATAGTTGAGCTGAATTTTGAAGAGAACAAGAAGTAGAAGGTGCTTTATAAATGCGTCTTTCTTCTCTGAGAAAACATCTGGAAAGTTGACACGGAGGGGCCCACGACTGCTTTTTTGTTGTCATAAAGTCTGTGGTGGAACGGAAAGGACTCGGGCAAGGGAGAGCCAAACCAATCATTTTAAATTGGGCTGAAAAAAGCCGTTTGGTTCCACTCCATCTGAACTTACGAAACACTTGGTTCAAACCCCCAAAGACCCCAGGCCAGCGCCCTCCTCTGGGCCCAGGGCCACAGCCGTGCTGACAGGCCTCCAGGAGAACAATCTGAATGCGTCTGCTGGAAACAGAACTGCGTCCAGGGCTCGAGAGACAGTGCCTTGGTTTGTTAGTGGGCACTTTCTCTCTTCTCTGCTTGGAAGGCACCGCTCCATGACACAGACACGCCGGGTGACACCTAAACGCACGCGCACACACAAGAAACTAGGGGGAGAGACCCAGACACGCGAACAAAGTAAAGAGAAAGTGTACAATGTTTGAAAAAGATAAAAGAATTGTTAAGGCCAAAGTTCAACCCGGCTATCACTGGTCACAGGGAGCCTGTGTCAGCTCCAGAAGAGTGGGGACAAGACAAGGGGAGGCTGTTCTCTCTGGCAAACAGAGATGTCCCCATGCAAGGGTGGCCTTGGTTACTGATGAGTTGGTTGGGTCCAGAGCACGGGGGTGGTGCACACAGACAAGGTGAGGCCCTGCCTGGGGACTGCTGGGGTGTGACTCTGACCATGTCAGTCCCCGTCTGCACCCTTGGGCACCCCAGACCCAGAGCACAGGCAGGCCTGGGCCTCCAGGGAAGTGTGACAGGTGGTCTAGGAGGGAAGAAGCTATGGGGACAGCAGGTGACAGGCCAGGAGTCTCTGAAGGCTCCAGGGAGTGGGTGGGTGGCCTTGGGCTGGACGTGGAAGGTGGTTGGGATAAGGGCAGCAGGCTGTGCAACAGCCAAGGCTCTGAGGCCCACACGTGCAGCCTGCATTTAGGGAACAGCACGGATCATGGCCTGGTGTTCTCTGAGCTTCTCTGAGAAGCACAACCGGAAAGGAAATCACCATTCCACCTTTATTGGCAATTTCAGTTACTGTTATCCCATCAGCCAGTCAGACTTTGGGAGGCTGGTCCAAGTTCACAATAGGTTCCTTAGGTGGGCTGAGTCTAGACAGTAGGTGGTTGCTTGTCCTGGCTGGAGGGGAGCAGACCCCACTTACATTCTTCTCAGAACCTAGCAAATCCCCTAACGCTTCTGCTCCTGAAAGAGGACATGGAGTGTGTCGTGGACAATCTGAATTCCAGCCTTAAAAGGCATAGGGGTAACTGTGGTACCCCCATATTTAGCTTATTGGAAAGTTGTGACTTATTTATATATTGAAAAAAATGGCAATTGCCAATGAGAAGAATCATAATAGGTAGATGACAGATAGATGATTGATTGATTGATAGATATATAGATAGAAAGATGATAGATGGACACATAGACAGATGATAGATCGATAGATGATAGATAGATATAGATAGGCAGATAGATCAACAGATAGATAGATAGATAGATAGATAGATAGATAAATAGATAGATGGAGAGAGAGAGACCGATGGATGGTAAGTTTTGGGGAAAATAAGTGTTGACAATGCACATGATTCATCGGACTTATTATGAGACCTAGCTCCCCAGCCTCTTCAAGGACTGATGTGATAAACACAGTGGAGAAGGAGCCCACTCTGGGGTTGATCTTGTTTGACTTAGAGATGCTCACAGCCTGATATCAAAAAGGACTTTTGGTTTCTCTTGTGTTCACCCCAATTATTAGACTGGCTCCCTGGCTCCAAGCTGTGAGTCCAGGGCGAGGGAACTGACCTTCAGCACCTCAGCATGCTGCCCTAGCAGCCGAGTGTGTGTATTTCTGAGCAGTTCTTCCCGAGGTGCTCAGCTCGGTTCAAAGATAATCATCCCAACTCGGGTACCAACTGGGATACTCTCTGACTATCTTCCCCTCTAGAGGCAGAGAAAGGGACCCCTGAGACGGGAAATGTTGGCGAGTTAGTCTCTCAAAATGTGATGCTGTCGCATCATTCGCCCTTCTCCTTTCAGTGGGCAAGGACCCCAAGGAACCAGGTGCCCTCCTGAGAGGTTTGGGGACCCCAGGTGGCCCTCCCTTTCCCTGGTCAGCGCTCTCTGCGTGGCCTTCAGGCCTGTGATGGTCCGTGGGCTGTAGCACCGGAAGTCCGGGGAAGGTCTTGTGTGCATTCACAGCCTTCTGTGTAGACAGCCATGCTACAGGGCTGCACGGCTGCCATCTCCAACATCTAACAGGGGTCCAGGGCTGTAGGCCTCACCTTACAAGTCACCTGGGGGAGTGAGATGGCTCTGCGACCCTTGGAGGCATTTTCTTCGGCTACTGGCTGTCCAGGGCCTTCACTTTGACCTCGGGAACTCAAACACACACTCGCCAGCACCACCTCCACCAGGTCTCTGGGCACGAGGGTCTGCAGGGAAGGGGTTCCACCAGACCCTGCTCTAATCAGAGACGGTCTGTAGGGGCGGGGGACGAGTGCCCAGGTCTC
Organism: Tapirus indicus; assembly: GCA_031878705.1. Lineage (NCBI taxonomy): Eukaryota > Metazoa > Chordata > Mammalia > Perissodactyla > Tapiridae > Tapirus > Tapirus indicus. The sequence continues at coordinate 144,002,304 of CM062921.1, forward strand.
GAGGACATCTGCCGAGGAATTTCAGTGTGAGAAATATCATATTTTATTCCCTATTCTCAACTCCAAGCCAGGCCCAAGCCATACTCCTGAGTCAACCAGCAGCAGGGCCCTCCAGGGAGGGTGCTGGGTGCAGCGCAGGGGCGGGGAGGGGAGAGGACAGACGGTGGTGAGTGTGTGAGAAGGCAGGCCCTCCTGTTTTCTTTCCTCATCTCTTAGCTTAATATTTTCTCATCTCTTTTGCTTCCAATCTCACTCTAATTTTCTTTATTTTCTCTTGAATTCTAAAGGCCATTTCCTGTTCCATCCTTTTGTCTTTTCAGTTAAAAAAATGTTCATTTCCCTCCCCACCCCCGTCCCTTTGTCCTGTCTGCTTCTTGCCACAGATAGCTTTAAACCTTTTCCTTTCTCCCTCCTCTTTGCCCTTCCTGCTGTTTCTTTTTTCACAGTTTTTAAAGTCACGGAGAACTCCTGGTGACGGCTGTCCCGCTGGGCTGGCAACAATGGGCCAGGCAGCTATGCAGGAGCATCACCCCCACGGGCTGCAGAAGGGAGGAGGAGCAAGGCCTGGCGCTCTGGGAGGTGATGAGGTCGCCTGTCATGCCCTCTCCTCCTTGGAGGGAGCAGTGAGGTGTGCCCCGGATGCGGGCGACCTCCAGAACCCTCTGTGGCCTCCTTTTGTGAGGAAGGTTTCCCAGAAATTCGTTCCCTGCCTGGCTCCAGGAAGACGGGTCCCATCTCCCCGCACTGCCCCAGCAGCTGCTCCCCGCCCCCTTCTGACTTCTCCATGAAGAGGCAGCATCCTTTCAGCGGCATTTCCAGCAGAAGAGGGCTTGTCATCACTGCTCTCTAGGAAGTTAAAATAAAAGGATTCTTTCCAATTAAAAAGACCTACAATAAACACTGCAGGATAATTTGTGAAAGGATGACTTTTTAAAAAATTATTTTACTGGGGTCATATTGGCTTACAACATTGTGTAAATATCAGGTGTTCATCACTATATTTCAGTTTCTGTATAGACTGCACCCTGGTCACCACCAACAGTCCAGTTTTTATCCAACACCACACACAAGTGCCCCTTTACCCCTGTTGCCCCACACCCACCCCCTTCTCCTCTGGTAACCACTAATCTGTTCTCCTCATCTATGTGTTTATCTTCCACATACGAGTGAAATCATTTGGTATGTTTTATTTCATCATCTCACTGAAAGGACAAATGCAAACATACAGAACTGGATTGAAACAGATTCAATAAAGAAAAGAGCACATCTTAAAATAGCTCAGGGTTTCAAATTCATCCCGCCCAGGAGTCGGCCGAGGGTATAATGTTCAGATTTGCAGCGTGCCTGTGTGCGGGCTGGGGAGGCGCGGGGCAGGGTCTGCGTCCCAGCTGTGTGCCCACAGACCCGGGGTGGGGTGAGCAGGAAACGTCCCTTCCGTGTGAGACACGATTCAGCGACAAAACAAGAAAACAAACACAAAACAGCAGAGTGACAGCGTTCTGCTGCGGAGTGCCCCGTGTCCCCAAACCCGGCAGGTGTGGCTGCTCGTCCCGTGGCAGCCACCACAGTCATCAAACACGGCGACTGAGAGAGATGGCCCCAACGCGAGTACAAAGTCGGCCTCGTCGGTCACGCGCGGGGGAAGGGGAAGAAACAACTTTACACAAGTTGTTCTGGCGGCTGCTCTTTGTGATAAGGGACTTCTGCTCCCTGTCAGCCCCGTGCCATATGCTGCAGGAAACCAGGGCCCTTGAAGAAGGAGGGGCTCCTGAATTATTGATCAATGATTAGCAAATGCAATCGAAATTGTAGACTTGATGTTGTGCGGAGATCCATAATTTATGAGTGGACAAAATAGGAGGTGGTAGAGGGAGCGGTAGGTGATTTCAGCCCCATATTGATTACTTAAAACAACAGGAGGGAAGTGTACTGTGACAGATGGAACAAAAGCTCACGGCTCCCCGGCTGTCCATCAGCACAGCCCAGGAGCCGGGGGGACACGCCGGCTGCAGAAGCAAATACATTTCTATTGTGTGTCTTTGATCTTCCTGCTGTTCTACGAGACCAAAGGACATATTTGTTTATAATTTATGTATTCTCTCCCTATAAAAGATTGATGCTGCCCTATTAGATACGCTGGTATCTAAATTTCCAGATAGTTTGTACCTGTGTCAGCCGGCGACGTGGTGCTGTGAGAGTGTCCTCCGGTGTCCACAAGAGGAGGGACGGCCCTGGCCGGAGGCTGAGCTGGGCAGCGGGCCCTGCGCTCAGTCCTGCCACACCTGCTCTCATCCGGCTGAGAGCCGCTGCAGACGCCCCGGGACCAGCTCGTCGGAAACTCGACCGGGACACGGCGGAAGATGACCTGACCTTAACCCCGTGGTCAGTTCTCTTCAGGGCAGGAACCAGTTGTAGGCGGACGTTTTCTCCTTCTGGGAAGTTTACAAGAGGGCAATTTAGATTCCCCACATTGATGAAAGCTGTGCAGGGAAAAGTACTTAATTTCAATCACAGATGGAATAAAAGGCAGTTTGGTCCGTTTAGAGCAGTGGTTCTCAATGCGGGGGCGATTTTGTCCCCGGGGAGGTCGAGCAAAGTCTGAGGGCATTTTGGGTTGTCACAGCTGGGGAGGGTGCTGCTGGTGCACAGGGGCTGGAGAAGCTGCTAAACATCCTACAAGGCCCAGGAGGGACCACCCAACAAAGAAGGAGCCCGCCCCAAACGCCCATAGCACGGAGGCTGAGACACCGGACTGAGAGGATGCGAGAAGCAGAGAGAAACAGAAGTAAGGCCCTGAGTTTTTAAATAACTCAGTTGTTAAGAGCTACAAATATTGCACTGTAGTGTTATCAACTACAATAAGAATGACACTGCAAACTGTGCCTTTGAAAGTCACTGCAAAAAATATCCTTGATAGGAAAATAGTCCTAGATTAGGAGAAAAACGTACAAGGTTTTTGAAATCAGTTTGAAACTCCTGCCCTCTATTGTTTTAAAAATGTAAAACAAAACAAAACGGAATTTGCTTACACAAGCCTGCGTGGTTTTTCATCATCTTTTTTAGTTTCTAACGAAAACGGGTGTTGGGAGAGTTTGTTTACCAAAAGTGGCTGGCATTCCAGTTTTCCTAATTATTTTATGGTTCAGACCTAGGAAATCATTAAGCAACCCATACAGCCAATGGTTCCTAATCTTTAAGGGATGTTTCCTGCTTTAACAAACGGAAGTAAGCTACACACGCAGGGTGCAGGGCACCAGGGCACAGCGTTTCAGGGGCTCCTGGACCTTCTCAAGCCCAGGTCTGGATCTGTCATTTAGAGCACCTCCCGTAACCCAGGCACGGTGTCAGAGTGTTGCCAAATACTGTGTTTCCTCTGCAAAGTTCTGCTCAGTGACCTGAAATGTGTGACTCACGACACACATCTGTTATAAATTCACAAAAAGTAGATAATGAGTTTATCAGTTCAGAAAGAGGTTTTTCTAGTCACTGAAAATAATTCAAATCAGGCTGCTCTGAATTTGTAACTAAAAATTCAGAATTGAAAACCAAACCATGTTGTCTGCTAAGTCCAGAAGGTTTCGATGATTAGGTCCCAGTTACAGCTCATCAATGCAGCTGCTGTCACTAGAACACAGATGTCACCAGGAGTTTTTGGTCACTCTGAGAAGTCATACAATGGCTGGCCAGGCGTGACAGTTCTAAAACATGGCTGCAAATTCCAGGACACTCCCTCCTGGAAAGGCGGGGTCCATGCATGCCCCACCCCTTGAATTGGGGCTGACTTTTGACTGCTTCAACCAGCAGAGTCGGGCAGAAGTGATGTTATGTGACTTCTAAGGCTGGGTCATGCACCGCCACTCAGTCTACCTGTTACGGCCCCTGGCAGCCCCGTGCTGCCTCATCAGAAATCCCATTACCCTGCGGCCCCCGTGCCAGAGGGCCACCTGTGGGTACTCAAGTCCAGAGTCCTGGCTGAGCCCCAGCGTCCAGCCAAACCAGACATGGAGGGCGCCATCCAGAGTCCTCCAGGCCAGCCGTCTGTTGGCTGAAGACACCCCGTGTCGGTGCCACATGGAACAGAAGAACCACCCAGCTAAGCCCTGCACGTTCCTGAACCACAAAATCATGAAATGTGATGAAATGGTTGTTGTTTTATGTCACTAATCTTTGGGGTAGGTTTGTTACACACAGATGGACAACTGGAATACCAGACCAATCCAAAATCACAGTGGGGAGGATTCTGAGGTCAAAGACAGAACAGATATGACTTATTTCAAAGATGGCATATTATTATTCAGCGGCTTTCAGACCCCAGATGACAGCCCACTATCAGAAATTGTACACACAGGTGATGCAAACAAGTGTCATACATACTTAGCCTCACTGCCTCTGGTAACATCTGGTATTCTCTATTCTCTTCTTTTTTATTTTGATTTCCTTATTAAAATGCTGGCAGATGCCCTGCACAGCTTTCACATCCCATAGTTTGGAAAACATAGCCTCGTACAATCTTCCATTCCACAGCTGAAGTTGTTATCTGCTTTATTAATCTGTTTGAACTGAAATGCTTTATTTCTCCAATACCTGTTTGGCAAGTTTAATTTCGTTTAAATGCTAGTTTTGCTTATTTTACTTCTGGAAATGTTGAGAAATGACTGCAAGGCGCCTGAACTGCTGTAGCCTGGTCCTTCTCCAAGCCCCGGGTCAAGGCCCTGTGCCTGGGAGGCGACTAGAGGGCAGTCGGCCACGGAGAGCACCAGCCTTGAAGAAATGTCCACTGTCGGCGATGGGACTATACACATTTGTCACTAATTGACTTGGTGTTTTCTGACTTCCATTTCTGCCTGGTGGGAAAAAAATGCCTAATTTTTATTTTACAAGTAAATTCAATCAACTTCAGCCATTTCTCAGACGGCAGCCTCCACCGTCCTTCTCTCCAAAGCTGCGTCGCATCCTGTGGGAGTGGCCACCGTGGCGACCTCTCTCATGGTGGCCCCTGGAGGCTGCGGTCACCACCTTCATCTCCTTCCGCCAAGGCACACGCCCAGGGCACTCTCGTCTCCAGCCCCGCCCTCCCGGCCCACGCGGGCCCCTCTCCGGGGACACACTGCCCGTCGCCCGCCCGCTGCCCTTGGAGGCCGCACTCACGGCCTCTTCTCGGATCCCGTTGCTCCCGTCCCACCCGGTGAACCGAGAGGGAAGTGGGGGGCCCCCTGCAGCCTTGACTCCCCGGGTTCTTCCCCGGCGGCCGCGGACGTCCCTGTCGGCGGAGCCCACAAGGGTGCTGCTGATCTCGCCTCTCTGGCCTGGCGGGTTTCCCCCGAATGTGAGCTCCTGGATTCACTCTGTGCTCAGGGCTCAGAGAGGACGCAACCGCCCGTCTCCTCGAACATCCCTTATGGAAAAAGCCTGCTTCTTGAAGACCGAGAAGGCCTCGTCTTGCAAGAGGACCGACTCTGCTTTGTGTTCAAAAACAAAACAAAACGAAAAGGCACAACCACCCCAGCTATGAAAACATCTATATTTAGAAACCCAACTGACTTCTTTTTCCTTCTTGGATTCTGGCCTGTTCTTTCCCCAGGGCACAGGGAAGCGGGTGTGCGTGTGTGTGTGCAACCACACGTACTTTTGTGTGTGCACGTGAGTGTGGATATGCATGTGTGTGGGGGGGAGGGGATGGGGCAATAAGAAAAAGATCAATTTATGTCTCTGACTTCCATCCAGTCATAGATAAACGCAGAGATTCACAAAATACAAGTGTCTTTTCCCTCAAAATAGTGGGAATATAAAACAAAACAAAAATTTGTCATAGATGAGAAGGTGCTAAATAATAGACAGTAAAACTATATTAAAAGCACACTGCATAAAATTAGAACCTTAGGAAAGTTCGCTTGAAACAAAACCGGACCTTTTTTCCCTTCCACACTGTTGCTGGGTTCTGTGAACTTGGGGGAAGAGTTGGCAAGAGCCAGCTGTGGCCCACGGTTCCTCCTGCCCTGAAAGTAAACGCTTAATTGTGCGCTTCTCCTTTTTACCTTGGCCCGGAGGATGGACACATGGATATCCGTTAGCCAAAACTCGTCCTTTCCCTGTGGTTTGTGCACTTGTCCCAATTAACAGATTCCCACGCGTTCACTCCCTGTCTCTCCGAGGTGCCCGGCAGCTCCTGGTGGCCCCGGCTGGGTTAACCAACCAGTCCCCGGTGCCCAGCCGGAGCTGGTGGTGGACACCTTTGGGCTTCTGGACTGAATGAAAATCAAGTGACCGTTTGGGGTGGGGAAACGGTCTTTGCTGATGGCTCTGGGGCTCCCTGGCTGTGCTTTCTCACCACTGTGCTTCCCTCAGGGCAGCTCGGCGAAAAGCGTTGCCCGATGCTGGGCACTGAGGCTGCTGCACCCTCCGGGGACGTCTCCCTGGTGCCGGCTGATGCCGGCTGATGCCGGTTTCTTCCGTGAACTCTGCCTTGTCAAGAGTAATTGATTCCTGAACTTAAATATAGTGGCCTGCTTGTCGGAGGACTCTTTCCTTTCTCATGCTCCTTAATGATTCAAAGGGCCTCGTTATGTCAGTGCGGCCACCCTGCTCTCCTGCTGTTGCCACCATAGGCCACGCCCGCCCGTGGACAGCACGGGACCTCTGCCCGGAGGAGAGGACCATCACCACGACTGAGGGTACTCTTTGTGGGATCCTTGCTTTGGTCATCACTACCTGACACCTCAAAAAGGCATTAATTTTTATGTAAGTAAATAAACTTAGGACACTTTTGAAAAGGAAGGCAGTCCCAGTAAAGCGTTAGGATTGAGGTCGTGTGCATTTCCCGTTGGCATCTGCCTTGGGTCCTCTCCCAGCGGTGCACCGCCGGAGGCTGCTGACTCGAGCCATTTTCGATCAAGTCTTCTTTGTCAAATCAGTTGCTAAATGCCTGGGTGAGAACTTACAGGAGCACAGCTGACAATAAATTTGGTTTCTTAGCAAACACCATGGCAGCAAACGTTAATAGCAGCTTCAGTTAAGCACTCTGCAGAGGGCGGTTCTCCTTCCAGACCGTGGAGAGGTAATGAGCTTCCCTTATCAAGAGGCCGTTGGGTGGCCAGCATGGCCTGGAATTGGAAATGCTGCAGCCATGCCCTGAGGCCAGAAATGCAGAGTTTGAGGGGAATGAGAGGCTCTGTGTGGGCCGGCTGAGACAGAAAGAAAGAGCTGGTGGCTAGGCAGCTGCCCCTGCAAATTCCTAAACCTTGTGAGAAGGCAGAGAGATTTCAGAGTGCCGGATTATTTTTTCCCACCAGAGATGGAAAATCCAGAGCCCTAATGGCCTCTCGCTGGCGTGCAAGTCATGGTGGAGCTTGAGTTTGCAGGTCAGAGATGCCAGACCACTGGCCTTGACAGCATGGAGTCTTCACCTCAGGCAGCACCAAGTCCTGGGTTCCAGAAGATTCCAGGGTTGCCTGTCCCGGGCCCAGGTGTTCTACCTTTGTAGGGTGTAGAGGCTCTGATGTGATGCTATTGACTGCTTGGTGATCCTTCAGGATGTGAGGCAGGCGGGAGGTTTGAGGCCCCACAGAAGGTGCATTCATCCTGGGCAGACAGCTCAGGGTGCAGCTGCTGAGAGAGCCCTCGCCTGGCTTTACCCGCCTCTCCTCTGAGACTGAGCAGAAGGAAAATTTGGAGGGGATAAATTTAGTATATAATGTATAGACTTCCATACTACCCTGGGGATTTTATCATTTGTTTTTGTCATTTTATTGTTTGAGTACCTTTATATAGCATTTCGTCTCTGATAGAACAGTTCGGGCAATAAGAATAGACGTAATTTGGGGTGGAAAATAGACTATGAGCAATTTCGTCTTGATCCACCAAGGTCAAGGAGCCACTTCGGCTGATATGCAGATCTTGTGCTTTTCCAGCTCTGAGACGGAGCAGGAACAGTCTTCTAATTCTGGGACTCACACAGAGAAGCCCGCACTTGTAGCCCACCCCATTCACATCTTTTTTATCAGCCAAACCTGATTTTTTTTTTTTTTTTTGGTGAGGAAGATTAGCCCTGAGCCAACGTCTGTTGCCAATCCTCCTCTTTTTGATGAGGAAGACTGGCCCTGGGCTAACATCCGTGCCCATCTTCCTCTACTTTATATGTGGGACGCCTCCACAGCATGGCTTGATGAGTGGTGCATAGGTCCACGCCTGGGATCCGAACCTGGTAACCCTGGGGTGCTGAAGTGGAGCATGGGAACTCAACCACTATGCCAACGGGCCAGCCCCCACACCTGATGTTTTGATCTTCACCTGTCTACTCCTCTGTCTTTTTCCATTGGTTCAAACTTGGGCAAAGGAGCCAGGATGGTTACCTTCTCAGCTCCCTCAGAATTCAGCAATGACATGCCAGGCCAGGTGCTAAACCAGTCACATGCTTTTCCTATTTTGATCTCAAAAGAATTTTGTGGAGGGTGAACGGTTATTACCTCTATGTGATGCAGGAGGAGACCTGAGGCTCCGGGGGGGTTACATGGTTTTCTAAGACCACACGGAGGTTGTGATGGGCAATTTTGTGTCCACTTGACGGGATCACAAGGTGCCCAGAGATTTTGTTAAACATCATTTCCTGGTGTGTCTGTGAGGGTGTATCCAGGAGACAGCGTTTGAGTTGGTAGCCTGTGTAAAGCAGATTGCTCTCTCCAGTGTGTGTGGGCGTCTCCAGCTCCTCAAGGGTGCTCATGCCACAAAAGGGTGGAGGAAAGTTGAATTCGCTCCTTCAGCCCGAGTGCTGAGCTGGGACGCTGCTCTGCCCTCAGCACTCCTGCTGCTCAGGCCTTCAGGCCTTCAGGCCTTCAGACCTGGACTGGCGTCTGTGCCATCAGTTCTCTGCCTCTCAGGCTTTGGCTCTCCTGGGTCTCCAGCCTGTAGATGGCAGACTGTTGGGCCTCTCAGCCTCCATAGTCACATGAGCCAATACCTTATAATAAATCCCATATGTGTGTCTACCCTGTATATTATATGTATGTTATATATACCCTGTATATATATATGTATGTTATATATATCCTATAGGTTCTATTTCTCTGGAGAACCCTGACTAATACAGTGGTGTAGGTGGGGTTTGAATCCCAAATGCCAGACCCAGAGGCCACGCTGTGTCCACTGTGTTACACTGCAGGATTGCTGCATGAAGTCATCGTGAGGATGGGGTCCTCCACAGAGGGTTTTGAAACCAACTGTGATGTGTAGAGTTGGGGCTAAACCACACTCTACCTGTAGCTGTGAGCTTCTATGACTGAATTGGGAGCTTTTGTTCATTTTTAGGGCACATAGGTTTTGATTTTGTTTGTTTCTAGGAAAATATCCCAACTGGTCTCTTGGATACACTAGAGATTGTCAACTCTGGCCACGTGTTAGAATCACCAGGGCTTCTGAAAAATCCCAATGCCCAGGCCCCTACCAATCTGATCAAAATGGAATCTCTGAGCAGGAGGGAGTCCTCCCAGCAGGTGTCTGAGTTTTTGTTTTCTAAGATTCTCAGATAATTTAATGTGCAACCAAGTTTGAGAACAAATGTACATCAAGGACTCATCCATCATAAATCTGGGGGGATCTGCTGTCACCAAGAGACCAGGTGCAGATGATAATTACAGTCTGTTGTCATCGTTTATGGTAGTTGTTCTGTAAAGTCACTTCAGACACTGAGTTAGCAAGAGCTAGGCCACTGCTCCTGGAGGAAATACAGGTTTAGGTTCCCGCAGCCTCTGGTCTCAGCATATCCCTCAACTCATCCGTACATAACCTTGTTTTTTGTGTGCTTTTGTTTAAAGACATCTTATTGAATATACACTTCTGGTTCATTAGCATTGACCTCCCAGCCAGCAGCCCTGTGACTCAGGCCAGAATGAAGCTCATCTAACACACACACATTCTCCGAGAAGCACATCTCAGCCTTCTTGGGCTTAGGAACACTGGACAGCGCTCAGAGCCACACTTTCCGGCCATCTAAACAGCAAAATCATCAATGATAAGCACAAAAATTTAAAAAGCATGGAATTAAATAGACTGCAGAAAAGACACTTGCTCACCGCCTGAGAGCTGAACCAAGAAGTCAGAGCAGTGCCTCGTCCACCTCAGCTGGAAATGTGCAGTCAGAGACTGCGCACGTCCCTGAATGATCCAGAAAGCTCTGTGAATACTGATTTCAGGGTTACAAACAAGTTATAGTGAATAGGAGAATTTGCAAATACGGAATCTACAAATAATGAGGATTGACTCTATTTTTGTTTTGGAATGTAAGTTGTTGGATGTGGTTGAGACAGCTGTGTCTCTGAGGAAGCTTGCATTCCTAGGGCTGAGGGGGGTGGGAGAGACATTTTATCGGTCTCCAGATGATTGGAGAAGACCAGGCCTGACCTCCTGCATGTGCCTAGGGAAAGGGGTGGTGGATGTCTGCATTGCTGCTTCTCAGGGCGGGGCAGGGGAGCTGGCGGGAACTGAGAGTGAGAATTTTGGTGTGTCGCTTTCCCAGGAAACTGTCACCGTGGCTCATGGTTGTACTAAGCTTGGCTTGTTTTCCTCTCTGACCATGATTGGGACCAACCAGGGGCCTCCCAGAGGACTGGAGGTGGGGATAGGTGCAGAGGTCCGTCCTTCATGAAGAATTTTCTTTGGAAGTTTGAGGCAAGTTCACACTCATTTTCAGAAAGGGCCCCTTGTGAAATGTGGAGCCTGGTTGTGTCTTTGGAATACAGGCAGCCTCATGGAAGACCAGAATCAAGTACCCATCGGTGCCTGGCCCTATCTGGCAGAACACCATTCTTTTACCACAACCCTGCCCTCGTTTCCATTGTGGGCAAGGTCCACAGTGACCTCTGAGGTCAGAATGGAGGCTGTCATCGTGGCCGAGCCCCTGGGCCTACTTGCCCTCCCTCCTAAGATCTCTGTGGGGAGGGAGACAGAAGGAGATAGCCTGGAGCCTTGTCCACACCCACTAACCCTCTTTACCTGGAGTGGAGCAGCCTGGACGTGTCCTGAAGACTCAGCTGCAGCTCCCAGAGCTGCCTGCAGACCCTCCCAGCACTCCATTCCTCCCCGAGATGGAGAGCAGGACACGGCAGACTCCACGTGGCTTGAGATGGATGAGACAACACCGAGAGGTAACTTATTTGCAAATGGAAGGAGGTGGAGGGCAGGAATAACGCACCAGTCATCAATGATGGCCCTGATATCCCTCCTAGTGTGAGGGCCAGTCACCACAAATTAGGCGTCTTTTAAAAAACAGTCTATTTGATGAACTAGAATACGGTGTAGAGATCATTCACCTTCTCTGTCCACACACACACACACACACACACACACACACACACACACATGCTTATACATTGCCTTAGAGACTTTCCCACTTCTCCTGGCTGGCCGTGTGTATTGACTCCCAGGCCAGCTCTGAACAGCAGACTTCTTGAACAAAGCTGTCAGCATCACACAGTAATTTTCTATAAAGCCTCTTGGCTCATCTCCAGAGCCAGCCTCATAGTTCAAGAAGTGAAATGAGATTAATATATGGTATCAATTCAATATAAAATTCATGCACTCATTCATTCATTCATTAAGACATTATGAAAGACTTACTGAGCACCAGGCTCTGTACTAGTTGTCAGGGTACGTGGCAGAGGAGCTGGCTGCAAAAAAGAATAAATAAGCTTGCTTTTGTCCCTAATAGCTTCCTTCCTTCTTTCCGTCCTCCCTCCCTCTGTCCTTCCTTTCTTCTTTTATCCCCAATCATATTTGGAACACCCTAAATATTATTAAAGATAAAAAATGAATAAGAAGTAATTCCTGTTTCTCAGGAACTCAGATTCTGGTGCATTATTTCACACTGTACCAGTGATCTATCAGCACTCCTCGATGTTAGGTGTTTGATGAAAAATTGTCTTGTGGGATCCTTCGCCACACGCAGAGTATGTGCCCAACGCCCGTGAGCACATCAAAGGCTGTTATAGTGAATACACCTATTTCATTCTAACTCAGTGTTCCCAACCTTAGTGTCCAGTTAACCCTCGGAACACTGAGAGCACCGCTGGGGACCCGCGTCTGAGAAATGAACTGGACGCCACTGACGGGCACAGACGGGGAGTCAGGTGTGCGGGTTACTCAGTGGGCACAGATGGACCCTGCAGAGCTCCTGGGGGCAGAGATTCTGCCTGCAGAGCCTCTCTCATGTGCATGCCGGCGAATTCTCCCTGGGCTGAAACCAAGCTCCTCTCAGGCATTACCCTAGCGTGGTGGTTGTTCTTCTGGAATCATCTTCTCGGAACATGACCCCATCCGTCAGGAAAGAGCAGGTGTCTTGCAAGCAAGGCAGTGCCCATCTGACCAGGGCGGTGGTCCTCCCTGTCCTGGTGAAGACGGACAGCATTAGAGCCATTACCTCACTGACTCCTCACAGGAGAAGGAAGGGAGGGTCCCTCCAGCCACAACCGCCCCAGGACTCAGTTTCCAGAATTCATTTAGTGGTTTCTTCTTGCTTTTTTGCATTCTGAGTAGGTTTGACAGTTTTCTAAATCTTTATTGTTTTGTGTTTTTTCAGTTCTCCTTCATTAATAATTTGCATATAGTCCTTGCCCACTTTTCCATTGGGAGTATTAAATGTTTTGATTTGTAAACATGTGGTATATGCTACTCTTCCCCCACAAACATAAAGCTCCAATGAGCATATCCACGATCTGTAGGAGCCAGGTATTATAGGTACTCCAGGTACCCCAGGCACTGTAGGTGCCCCCGGCACTCCGGGTAGCAGGTACTCCAGATACTAAAGGCACTACTTGAGGCACTGGGGGCTTAGTCTCATATGGCCTTGGAGCCGTTGTGGGGGAAACCAAGCAGCCGGCCAACAGTCACAAAGTCATGGTACAAGCACCAAACCCTGAGCCTCCAAAAGGGCCTTGCCCGGTCTTGGTGAATAAGGAAGTCTTGGAGCTGTGACCCAACGTAGGTCAAGTTCAAGGGGGCCTGGCATAAAGGATGGGAGGGAGGGTGACTCCAGGCAGAAATAGTGGCTGGTGGGGGCTCTCGAGGTGCAGTGAGGAGGTTAATGAAGGCTAGTTATGAACTGACGTGGCATGGGGCAAGATGGTGTGGCACTCCGTGGACCCTTGAGCCTCCTGAAAACTTTCCCAGAAAGTGAAGGAGGGAGTGGTATATGGAGGCACGGCCCAGAAACCCAGCAGGGACTCCTGTGCCCTCTCTGGTTTTCAGTAGAGGTGGCAGGTCAGTGAGATGAATGGGTCAGGGAAGCAGCAGCGAATCAGCTGTGGATCCACCCCACGCCTTCCCGTCCCTGAAACACACACGGGAGGCTCTGGATCATTGATCCTGGGCCACCAGCAGGGAAGGGCACCTGGGAGCCTCATGTTGCATCAGGGCCAGAGGCCAGGCGGCGGGGGCTTGAAAGAGCCGTGGGCCTCATATTGCTGCTCCAGAAGGGTTTGACTGTCTTCCCTTCCATTGCTTATCATTCCATCTATCTCAATTCTTTGTACGGTGCACTTGAGAATACACTGGGTCTGAGAGCTGCAGGGTCTCTCAGTGGACTGCTGTCCATATGCCTGCTCTCTGTGTCTGTGATGCAGAAAGGCTGGTGGCATCTGATACACCACCATGAAGTCAACCTTGGGGAGCCAATGGGTAGCCCTTTTGTTCTTTTATTTTCTAATGAAATATCCATAGAGTCTCTGTCAGGAAATTATTTTTACTGTTTCAAAACTGCAGCCATATTTTTATTTTTGTTGTACTAGGTGTGTTTAAGGAAGATTAGTCTTCTTTATGATTGATTGCTTTATAAATTTGGAGGGATATGAGTCTCCATATTTCACACTCATATTTATGATGCCTAAAAGACCCGGGCAACAGTATTTTTAACAGCTGCTATTGCCACCTACCCCTAAAGAAATAGAATTTTCAAGTACAAAGGGATCGTAGAGATTCCTAATCCAGCGTTTCCTGAACAGAGCTCCCCAAGTTCCATGTGGCTCTGTTGGGTGTTACTAGCTGCTTTGGGAAAGGGGCTTCTGCAATAAACAAGACAAGACACCTCAAATGCCATTGGCCCCGGATAGGCAGTGGGCACACCGCCACATTAAATCTTGTACTCTAACTGAATGGATTGCAAAAGAAATTGAGCACAGAAAGCCCCTCCTTTTCTTTTCTTTCTTTTTTTGATGAGGAAGATTAGCCCTGAGCTAACATCTGTGCCAAGCTTCCTCTAATTTTTATGTGGGTCACTGCCACAGTGTGGCTGACGAGTGATGTAGGTCTGCACCTGGGATCCAAACCTGCGAACATGGGATCTGAACCCACGAACCTGGGCTGCTGAAACGGAGTGTCCAAACTTCACCACTGTGCCACGGGGCTGGCTCTTCCTTGTCTTTTTGTTCTCATGTCATTTCTCTATATCTATTTATCACTTCCATCTGATCTATCATCTACTTATCATCTATCTATCTATCCATCCATCATCTATCTATCTATCTGTCATCCATCTATCACCTATCTATTCTTTGCCAAGTTTGAGAAACTCTGATCTACCTTCAGAATTTCATTTTCCAAACCAGGATCCAAAGGCACCCACTTGCTCTAAGTGCCTGGGCAGGCCAGCTGGAAGGTTGGGGTCCACTTCAGTTGAGACGTCCCTTGAACTGAGGCAGTTCCTGTTTCACTGATGATTGTGTCAGAAATTCAACAAGTTAGGTTGAATAGTGAATATCCATATTCTGTTGCACATTCTTTATTTCTACCATTAAATGCTCACCCTCTAGTTATAACACAGTATGTCTGTGTTGGGAGCAGGTACACATATTTCAGATAAAATTCTAAAATAAACAGCAAAAGTCTCAGGCCATTTGTTACAGTCTGTGTCGAGTACTGTTCTACATGCTTGGACACTTTCTTCTGTCTGTATGTAGATCTGTATTAAACATATCAAATACATTTGATGGGGGGGGCACAGGAGTGGGGGAGAGGGGAAGGGGAGGAAAGGTGGGCAGAGGACCACAGAGCAGAGCTTCACACCAGGGCAGCACCACCCAGGTGTTGTGGAGCCCTTATGATGGATGATTGACAGATGAGGATTCCAGGGTGTGTCCAGCCCTGCATCTCTGCCCTGGTTCCCAGGAGACATTCATAGTCATTTCGTCCCCCCTGAGGTGGGCACTTGGCTTTGACCCACTCTGGGGTCACATTAGTATGGCCCACAGTTGAGAATTTGCTTAAGAATCTCCCTGGCAAGTCTTGCAGGCAGCCCTGGTCAACCTTGTGTGAGAATTCCATTCACAATGGTCTCTCTTTTCCCAAAAAATAGTATAAATAGAGTTACAGCACAATAGCTTCCTTTCATCAGGGATTCTGAAGGGACAATGCTACGTTAGTGGGCCTTTTTGGAAGATATATTGGACTTTAATAAAATTTGATCAATGCATTTAAGTCAAATTGAATTATATGTAAGTGGATAGGGTTGACATATGTTTCAATATCTGCGAGTGATACATTATTCTCCAGTGAGCATAAAATTTAATGAAATATAAATACCCATTAATCCTCATGTTTCAACCAATCAGTCACTGTTGCTCCTGCCTGCTGTGAGCAGAAGCGGGCCCAGAAAGTCATCTGTTTCATCTAAGCGGGAGCTCCAACCTGGAAAGACATCAGAAGGCGAGAGAAGAGAGGAGGCCCGGCACGGGAAGCGGGCCAGCTGCTTCACGGGGATGCACCGTGCACGCAGACCCACGCCGCGGCCGGTGCGACCTTTCAGTCCCGGTCTGCAGAGGCATTTGCTGCCTTTGAAATTGCCAGGGAAAGAACAACAGGAGTAGAGTGACATCTCCTTTTTTCCCCAAACATATTCTTTCCTTCTTGTTCCATAGGCGATTTACTGTTAGACATGGTGCAAAGTGCTGGGCTAGGACACTCCTGCTGCAGAGAGCGACACGGAGGCGTCCGGCTGCAGGACAAGTCTAGATCCTCCCATTACCCTGGGAGGGGGCGGTCACCAATATATTTTCTTAAGATACATACACAGAAATAAAAAAAATATAAAAATAGAAGTGGTGAAGCTGTCAGCTTAATTGCTTAATTTACCATCAAATGTATGTTTGATTACATTGGTGAATGTGACTCTTTTCTTTTATTTCTAAGCAGCAGGGAGAGAAACGCTCCAAATCACCTTCTAGGGTGTTAGGGCAGCAGCTGGAAACTCGGCCTCTGAATCCCACCTCCCTCTCTGAGACCACCCCCTCCCTCCCATCTGGGACCTGGTTACCACCCATAGGCCACTCTACACCCTAAGGCCATAGGAGCTGAGGTGGCACTTGGATAAGTTCAAAGCATTCACCAGGATGGCTGTCCTCAGTGAGTGGAGAGAGAAAAGCATCCAAGAGCAGAGGAGCCTAAACATATGGAGGTCTTACCTTCATCCCCACTGTGTAGGTGGCTGGCAGGCACTTCCAGACACATGGGTGTTGGCGCTGCAGAAAGCTGGGTGGGCGGGTAATGAATCATTTGTTGTTATGTGACAAATCTTTTTATCCTGAATTTTTTTGGGGGGAGGTCGCTGTGTACCTAGCCAAGAGTCTCAGGCAGGGGTAGTGTCAGACCGTTCAAAATGAGACCCACTAGCCAGTCACCTCGTTGATTCGATTCAAATCAAAACGCATTCACTGACTCCGGCCCTGTGAGCGAGGCTGGCTTGGTGTTGGGAGCACGGACAGAGTAAGAGGCGTGCCTGGCTCTCACGGAATGTGTTGCCTCTTAGGGAGGCAAGTAGCACACTTGAAAAACCCTTCCCTAAGAGGACCTGTCAGAATTCAGAGGCATAAAGGCAACACGTGCAAAGGATTTCAGGGGAAGGGAGAGTCAAGAGGACTGGGGGGCAGAGGTCGTTAGGAGGGGGGAAGCCCACACTGACGGCGGAGGTGGTCTGTGTCCCCAGAGAGGAGCCCGAGGCCCTCTTGGCGGAGGGGGCAGCCTGAGCAGAGGTGCGGAGTGGGGTAGGCCCAAGCCCGCAGGTGCTGTGCGGGGTGGGGGGTGAGGGAAGGAAGGAGGAGCATGGAGCTCTAGGAACCCCGTTTTCCTGAAGGCACAGAGAGCCACTGCGCAGGGCCAAGCACTGAATCTGCGGACGGAAAACTAGGTGAAGGTGACGCCCCAATCCAGGCGCATGTCGTCCCAGACCGTGTGAAAGTGCATAACATTTTTTCAAAGAACATCTAAAACCCACTGTTGCGTTTGGCGTAAAGAAAGGAGCCAGCAGCCATCGTGGGAGTAAGACCAGCGCCCCTAGGGGTGCCTGCAGGAAGTGCTGTGCTTTCCAGGGGACAGCATTTCCACCCTGGGGGCCAGGCGGCTGGAGCTGAGGGAGGGACCTGCCCAAGATCCAAGGAACAGAAAGCCTGCCCTCTTCCCCTGCTTAGGGCTGGTGTGTAGATGCATTCACTGGAGAGTTTTCTTTTTAAACACAGGAAAAAACACTCACTTACAAGAAAGGTTTGCAAACTAGTGAGGGAGGTTAGACCCCCAAAGCGAAGATGGCATTCTTGTTAATTGGATGGAAATTTATGATGACACTAGTGTATTTATTAACATTTTTATTTCTCCATATACTTAACTCCTAGTTAATTAATTTACATAACATTACACCGAAGAAGGATGCTCTTCTTATTTTATTTCACAGATGAGAACCATAAAATTAGTAAATTTAAATGGCCCATATTAGACGAAGCTCACATTTCTGCCTGCCATCTATAGCAAAAACAAACAAACAAAAGTAAAAAACTAAACGCTTACCACCTCCGCAGATCAGGAATCCTATTACAAATTTTAGTTATGACAATGTTTGTGCCCATCTTGGAATCCAAATTATGTGTAGTCACAAATACCATTTTACTTTTAAAAAGCAGTTCCCTGGTCAGGAAGATGCGTGGGGACGACTGATTCCAGGAACCTAATAGGAGGCACGTAGGACCCTCGGCTCCTCCAGGACCTGGCCTGGCCCAGAGTTCTCCTCAGGCAGGTTCTGGTCACGGCTGGATCTGAGGCTCGCAGTTGAAACAGGCACTGATTGTAACCATGGCTCTCAGACTTCACTCTGGAGTTTAAGGCTGCCAGAGGGACCTGAGTGTGCCCTTACACAGCATGGAGCAGAACTCAGGCTGCTGGAGGTGAGATTGGCGCCTGTACTTGACTTCTTGACGAAGGTGCCCCCACCCAAACCCGCGGGGTACCCAGCAGTTCACACCTGGTTAGCACCGCGTCTGCTCAGCGTGCGGGTTCAGTGAATGTTGGCTGCTTGCACGAATTCAGTCTTGATCATCATGCTTAGATGGCACCCAGCACACCTTTCTGTGTCTGACACACATTTATGAGAAATTGAGTTAAGTAATTGGAGGCCAACTGTGCCTCATGTGACGGGAAGTCCTACAGTGGAGGCTGTCCACATCGAGTGAACTTGCTCGCAGACAATAACGCATCCTTCAGGGTGAGACACTCTCCCATAGACCGTGTCACCTGACCACATGGAGACGAGCTCACGCTGGCCCCGCACAGAGCTTTGTTTCCTGGGCATTGGCACTGAGATGTGTCCTTTGGGGCGTCCGCAGCTCAGAGCAGTTAGCCCCTTGCATTCCATTTCAGGGCAGGAGATCTGCCCAGTTCTTCCTGTTTTCACGGCACAAAGGAGGACTGAAAAAAATGACTTATGCAGAAATGACACAAGGCCCCCATTTTTCTTTAGTTATTCACATAATTAAGGGATGGACAAGGATTTCTTGTCGTTAGGAATTCCTCCATCAGGAATAGCTTCTAAAGAGCCATCCTTTTCTTCACTCCCTCAAAATGCAGGCTAATGGCGGGGTCTGCACGTGTCTCGTGTAAAGACAGGCTGCAGGCAGGTCAGCAGTGTTGCACATGGCTGGTGAGGGAGACGAGAGGGTGGGATTCATGTCCAAGAAAGCTGAATTCTGAGCTTCTCTGCTCTTCCTGCTTCCTCCCAAGCAGGAGTCTCCTGGAGAATCCTGGGGGACAAAGCTGGGCCTGAGCTTTCTATCAACTTTTGTGATGATCAGTAAATATATCTGCTCCTCTGTCCTCCCGTTTCCACATCTCCAAAGTGAATAACTCCTATCTTACTGTCCTTCTCTCCCAAATGAGATGACAGAGACAAAAGGACTGCCCACAGGACAAAGAACAGATGCAAAACATCACGTAGATTTGCAAGTCCCTCTACGCACATCCTCGGTTAGAGACTGCAAAGTCATTTGGTGAGGCGTGGGCTCTGTTCTCTAGGCATTTTGATCTAGTAAAAATGCTGCTGGTATGAAAAATACATAAAGACACAAGGATTGACTTGCAAGAATGTGGCTCCCTCCTTTGTAGGACCCGTGACACTCCTGACCACCATGTGGTCTGGGGTCTCTGTTACCCACTGGGCTGTGCTGGTGGCAGAAAGTGGGCATAACACAAAGACCTTGAGACAGTAGTTGTTTGTGTCTGTCACATTTTACAGGTTTCTTTTCTAATCAGCACCTTTCAGTAGAACTCAGTGTAGCTTTTAAACTCCTTGGGACCTAAAGAGTAATTTATCAGAGCAAATAATATATTAAGAATAAGCTGGACATCAGACCACCTTTCCCTTAAATCTTTCAGATAATTGTTGTGTCAATAGCCACAATAACTCCCTGTAACAGCACTCAAAACTGACCATCACCATTGCCATGTTTCTTCACAGTTTAGGCACACATGTGGAGGAGTACCACGAGGTCGGGCACGCGCGTGGAGGAGAATCACACTTGAAATCTGTGTAGTCCCCATGAGCACATGGTTTCAGAAGGGTCTTGTGAAGCCAGACATCACTGCCATTCCAAAGGAGTGGGAGAGCGAGGCCAATATGGACATTATTAAAACTAAAGCCAGCTTTTATGTTAACTTTTAAGAATCTCTGTTTTCAGATGATTTACCTCTCTCCATTTCCCACTGGTAGGGAAAACTTACCAGATTCTGGTGCCCGTGCTCTCGCGGTCGATTGGCGTGGTGTCTGGGCTTTGGGGTCAATATGATATGTTGAGGAAACCCGCTCAGATTGCTCAAGCTCCAGCAGCACTTGAAGAAAACTGTGGAGAATTTGTAGGCAGGAGTTTGGAGTCACATTATCCAACAGATGCCTGCAGTCCACAGCCAGAGGGGCCAACGTGGCCAGTGCGAACGTTGTCCAACTGTTGCAAGATACATTTTGGCGTTCGAATGCTCCAGATTGGGAGGTAACTTCGAGCCACCAGTTCTGCTCCTGGCTGGCCATTCAGGTCCCTCTGTAGTCAGGAGGGCAGCCGCAGCTTGCTTGTCTGTGATTCCTCTCCAGCCAAGCTTCTTGTGTCAGTTACCAATCAGTCTGTCAATTCCAAACTCGCCCCCCTGTAGTGGACTGGCCCAGCTGTGCTGGGGTCTGACTCTGCAGGTGGTGTCTCTCCTCTGCCAGCTGTGTGCTGTTGGGTCTTCCGGCAAGGGCTCTTCTGGACACTGCAGGGCCGAGGGAGGCAAAGCCTTCCTTCTACTGAGTTGCTTCTGTCCTTGAGGACATCACCACAATGACGGCCATTGGTTGGGCCCAGTGTCCTGCTTCTGAAGTTTCCATGCACCCAGGAGTGGCCCCTTAAAGACACCAACATGGGCAGACATCAGCCCTTCCTCCCAAGGTCTGGGTCCCAGCTCCATGGCGCCACCCTCCCACCTCTCTGCTTTGAGGCCCCACCTCTTCCCTTGTCCCCCAGTGAGGCTGGGAGCTGCAACCTGCAGTTACTAAGTTCCTTTCATCTCTGAGTCCCCGTATGTTGTTTCCAATTCCCCAGTGTCCGTTTAAGCAATTTCCTACATTAAATTCTTTCTGTTAAAATGGTGTCATTTCTGAATTCCAGACTGGACTTTTGACTAATCACTCACAAATCCAGAACACCAAGAGCAGCTAGAACAGAAGAAAATTATTCTGAGAAAGCAGAATGGATGCCACCAAAGCTGCGTATCTGCAGGCGCATCTGTCTGAGAGCTTGTCCACGCCCTGCTGCCTGCGTGGCTGCGTGTCGATTGCCACGGCCCCTGCACAAGGACGTCCGCCTCCAGACAGCCACACACAGCCTGGCCGTGGCATCTAGAGACTGTGCAGTGCCCTTCTACGGGATTCTGCAGAGAAGACGGTTACTTTCGATGCTGTGGATTTCACAGGGGAGATAAGAGCTGAGTTGGACATTGAAGAATGAGGAGTTTGGCCAGCCAAGGGGGGAAAGGATGCTCTGCAGTGAGGACACAATGTGAATCAAAACTTCCCCTCCTAGAAGGCACCCCCTGAGCTCATCCAGAGCCTGCAAACCCACTCAATAAAATAATCCCAGCAAGGTTAGAAGTGGAAATGTGGAAATAGTCCTGGAGATAATCACATAGAAAGGAGCAAGTTCAGATAGTCTATTAGAAAAGGAGATTCAGAAACCATGTAACGTAGATATAGACCTGATTGAAAATATTCGGGGCCGTCCTCTCTAAACACCTCGTTGGATTTTGAGGCATCGCAGGGCAGGACGTGATTGCAAAGTGAAGCCTGACTCGGCCAGAGATAATTAAATTGTACTAAGTATAGTTTAAGAAAGATGAGAGTATGTGATAACTTCAGGAATGTATGAGGTTAAGGTCATTAAAACACACACACACCAAGAAGTGTCGGTGTTTAAAGGGGAATACGTTGGGCTCTCTAAGAAACATGATTCAGCATCATCCACCCCTCACTGGAGGGAGGAGAAGTCCCTGGGGTACTTATCCAGCCTCCTGTCTGCCGTGGGACCTCTGTGTTTGGGGATGAGGAATTGCCTACGTTCCCCGGGCAGACGTGCCTTCACAGTCCATGCCCTGCGCACAGCCCATTCGATGCTCACCTTTTGCTCGGGAGCACCAGCACTGCTGGACCCCGGCTCAGACGCTCACTCCAGCGGCAGATAAGACGCTGGGTGCGCCCAGGGTGCACCACTGCACGTGAAATGGCGGTGTGGGCCATGAGGCATGTTCTTGCTGGTGGCAGCGTCTGTGGCCTGTGCCAGCGATGTAAGAGCGAGGTGCGCGCTTCCCTTCTCTTCTTCCACTTCAGGTTCGCTCCTGTCGCATAAAGCCTCCCTCCCTCCATCGCTGACTTAAAGACGGGCCTTTCATTCCAGGGGCTGGCGCGGATCAGCCCTCCTGGCTGGGCCACTGGGCTGCACGGCTTTGTGATTCTGCCTGTGATCCTGGTCTTTATGTTCTATCAAACGCTGTTTCCATTTTCCTGAATTCCTTCCCGCAAAGACGCCTGTGGTGCAGCCAACGGAAGTCTCACCTGGGACTGTCTTTCAATTAACCTCACAGAGGATCGAGGCCCGTCTCCAGGCGTGCCAGAAGAGAGCTTCCGAGGAAGAAAACCCTCAAGGTCGCAGAGCTCTTCAGAGTTAATAAGCCGTCGGTGATCCAGCAATCCCGCAGAATGGAAAGAATATGGGAAGTGGCTCTGGTTTTAACAAGAGAACCACGGCCCAGGGGGGTCAGGCAGTTCTGGGCAGCCCTTACCTTGGGGGACGGAGGAGCCCTAATGGACAGGTAGTGCTCAGGGACCCCGCAGACCCACCGCAGACACCCTGGAGGCTCCCACCTGTCCGCAAGGCTCCGGCTTCACTTGTTTTCCAAGACCAGGAGGCCAGCAATCTAGCACGTGGCCAGAGCCGCGTGTTTTGAAAACAACCGAACAGAACACATCCTTTATGGAGGGCAGTCCTTCCTTCTTCGGTGCTGAGAGTCCACACGCCGGGACTTTGCACAAGTTGCTGGACACTTCACTGAACTTCGGGATGCGGGTGTTCCCACTGAATCCTCCCAGCTCCCTACCTTTGCTCCCGTTACTGTCCCCTTTGAGCAAATAAGGAAACTAAGATTTTGAGAGGACAAGTGACTCCATCAAGGTAAGAAACTAGCAAATTTGTGAGCTGGGGTTCCAGCCCAGGCACCTCACTCCAGAGGCCACGCAGTGAGTCATGGCTTCCCCTCCCCCCGACCACCTCTCGTCTCCCCCTCCCCGCGCTCCATACCCAATTCCCCATTCATTGATGACCTGGCTGTTCCTTGGTCAGATCAGTGGACATGTCCTGCACGCCCACCAGCCCCACGCCAGGCTGTGCACTTCCTGTCAGGAGAGCTGCTTGAAAACATACAAGAGAAAACGAGAAACAATGAACAAAACTTACCCTGGCTTTCTAGGAGTTCTTGCCAGAGGCCAGTGACAGGAGCAGAGCATTCTGAAAGCCCTGCGTGTGTGTGGAGTGGGGGAGGGAGGAGGTAAGAGGACTCTTTACTAGGAATTATTTTAATTTAAATATATTCAAATATATATATATCCATATCTACATCTATCTATATAAATCTATATAGATATATGACATTTTTGGCATTTTCTTTAAGCATCTTAAATCACACTCAGAGGGTCTGCAATAAGTAAAAAGATTCCCGTTTCCTCCCTGGAAGGACAGAGAGGGCTAAAGGTGAGCGAGCTTCCTCAAGTCAAGCTGAAATCTAAGGAAGGCCCTGTATTGCTTAAGCAGAGGTACCATTTTTCAAACTTCCAGTTGCAATTTTTGCTATTATTTCTAACATCCCTAAGAAAAACCCTATATGATAGATCAGAACCACATTTTACAAAGTGTTTTCCATTTAGTTCGTCTTCCTAAATTTAAAATTAATTTGAATAACAGCCATATTAGCATATTTTGAAAAACTCCAAATTCTCAGCTAAAGAAGATTATAGAAGAAAAGTTAAACAGTCATATTGGGCTGCTCCCTGTGACTGTGACAGGGCAGGTGAGCCCATTTACCCAGGTCTCTTCCTTCCAGTTTTGAGTGATTTGGCGGGTCATATCAGAAGCCACACAAATAAAGAAAATAACACATTTAAAGTTGTTCAATGGCCATGTGGCTAAAAGACAGTGTCCGCCTACTAGACTGTCCCACAGAATAGAATGTGTCTCAGTCTTGTACAGGGTACAGGACTCAATAGCACTTCTGGTTGAACTTCAAGTAAGAGGAGGGAAATGCAGGGACACAGGAGAGTATAGTCCCCGGGACAGACTGCCTGTTCCGTGGGGGCTAGGGCTCAATCCACCCACAGCTTCTCAGTGAAATAAAAGTGAAAACATTTAACCCAATCGTCTAAATATGTGTTGCAATGTTCAAGCCATGGTAAACACAGAGCTATGTATCAACGTTAAAAAAACATTTTCTTCCAGGCTTTTCTAATAAAATAGGAAAAATAAATCTTAACAGATATAGACCTCGGGGCCTGGAACAATAGATCCAACCTGGAGGAACGTTCTTCTTTTTTGGAAAGAAGCTAAGCTGTGTTTCACGAGTTGTGTTCACATCTCTGTGTCCTGTCCATCTCCCCCCACACCTGCTCCTCTGGATGAAGCCCAAAGCCAGCAGCCCATCTCTGTGGCCAAAAGCTACAAGAACACTTCTGCTCCCTAAGTGGAGACACCACCTGGCCCAGTGGCCCTTACCTCTCCCTGGGCAGCGGGCCCACCTACAGGGGAGCTCACATACAGCAGGCATACACGGCTGGCAGCCCCTCCCCCAGTGCTCACCCGCTGGTCTTGCGGGGGGCCAAGGCATCCCATTTCCCAAAGCTCCCTGAGTGGTCTGTGCCATCAAGGGGTCAAGGTTGAGAAGCACCAGGCCAGGAGCTGGAAATCTACTTCTCAGGAGGCCTGGCTAGGCAGTGGGCTCCACTTGTGCAGGCGACTGAGTGTCTCACCTCCATTTGCTTTTTATTAAATCTTCCAGGTTGGCCTCTGGTCCCAGAGACTGAGGTCTATGTTTATTAATTTTTTTTTCAATTTAGTAAGAAAAGACTGGAAGGGGATCTTGAACTGCTGCTTGATACAGAGCATCGAGTTCACAGCCTCTCACTGGATAGGTGATCCACGTTCACCTACAGAAGAGCCAGCAACCCAGATTAGCAAAGGGAAGAACCCTTGTTGCTTGCTAGGCACACGCCCTTCACCCTACTGCATCAGACGCCTCACAGAAGGCACGCGTCCTCCTGACCACGTGCTCCTCGACATGCATTTGAGTTGCCTTGTCGCACCCCCTCCCACCTCCATGTTCTGGAAACACCAGCTACATGCCTACCTGTCAACCAGGTGCAAAACCAGCTGGATGTGCTCCCAAGTATTTGCTGAGAACTGGAGAAATGCAGATGCACGTTCTAATCACTCAGAGGGTTGGGCTCAGCCTCAGACAGACCCGAGTTGTCCTCTGGGGGGACAGTAGAGGGCTTGGAATACTGTTGAGGGGAACAGGGAAGATTTGACTTTCACACACAGAAGGATTCCAGAAGGCAATGAGGGCTGGAGCACATGTCCTTTGAGGATCCCTGTGGCGTCACCTCCTCCAGGAACACCCACTGGTCTCTCTGACTGGTTGCGGGCTGGTCCCGGGCCTGCGCAGTGCTGAGTGAGATGCCCGTGCCTGACCACCCAAGGACGGTGTGCGTGGCTCCAGGAGGCTGTGTGTTCCTTTTGCACCAAGCACGAGGTTGCCCACAGGGGCCCCTGAGCACGTGTTCCTTGCAGTGGGTCACAGTCCCATTAGGGGTCTCAGTGATTAAAGTGTCACCATCAGGCTCTGTTCGGGGGGTCAGCATCCCGCCTGGATCTTTGGACCGAATATGAGCAGCAGTCCTCTCACATTGTGATGGTTGATGCGACATCAGCAGACTTTAGAGTGCATCCCCAAACTGCGCTCTGTGGGACCTCAGTGCTTCATGGGATGCTTACAGCTACTCCTCAAAGGAAGGGGTACATGCCTATTTTAAAGCTCAGGGAAGAAGACTGAGGAAAACAAGGGTAACAGGCTTGTTTTTGTTTTAACAGAGGGCTTTTCAGGACCCCTTTATGCTCATATGAACCAAGGAGCAATAGTACTGCTGGTTTTCATGACCAGGGGGTCCTTTTATCAGAGCAGCACCTAGTAACAGCTCCACGGGACAGTCTTTCATGTCTCCAAGGGGCACTAGAATTCCAGAGGACACAGACGTGAAGTTGCCAGGGCTGGGAGTCAGTCACACAGAGGGAGGGGCCGAGAAGACATGGTTCAGAAGCCCACAGTGCTCTCCGGAATGCCAGGCCTCAGCCCATCCACCAGGACAGCAGAGGACCAAGAACCGCAGCCTTTGGTCCACTGACTCTCTGACCCTTTCTCGACCACACGTCCATTGGGTTTGTACTTCTGAAGAAGAATTCCCAAAATGTCAAATTAAGTACTTTTCTATAAGGCCTTTCCCTTCCCAATACTTGAATCAAGACCAATGGGCCCCAGTTGCCCTCACTTAATCCACCTGATATCCACCAACACCAACATGCTCAGAGGTGCAGCTTCCCCCGCTAAGTAACTGCCTCCTTCGCATTCATCTTTCTGTTACGTAGCAGCAATTTAATATGGTTGTGAAAGAAGATTTAGAACTGAAGTTTCTCTGAGACACCCAGATACAATGGATATGAAGATACCAACAGACATTGCCACGTGCAGAATGTGAAAGACATGTGCAAAAGCTGATTCACACATCTCTGATCCTTCGCCAGGGCAAGGACGTAAAGAGGGTCAGAATGAAGAGCAGGAGAGGCTCCTAAAAGAAACTCAGCTTCTACATGGAACGGGCTGGGAAGCCTTTGGTGACTGTGGAACTGGGAGGGATTGACCTGATTTATGTTGTACAAAGACTGCTCTGGCTTCTCTTGAGGGGACACCATGCAGAGCAAGGGCAGGAGGACGGACTGAGACATTCTGCAAGAGATGCAAGTGCTCGGCCCAGGTTGGAGCGAGGGGGCCCTGGGGAGAGAAGGGGTTGGGGGCTGGGTTTCGTTGGAAGATAGCGTCAACAGGATGTGCTGCTGGATTGAAAGAAGGAAATATCAAAGAGGATCCTAAGAATTTTTCAGCTGAGCAGCTGAACAGGTTGTCGTACTTTAGACTCGGAGAGAACAGCTTTAGGGGGACGGTGAGGAAGTTGGTTTCAGACAAGTGAAGTCTGAGATTCCTACTGGACACCCACACAGTGACTGTGTGTAGACGTTGAGCTATGGGAACCTACATTTCCTGGGGGATTTCTAGGCAGAGATTTGAATCCTGGAGTTGTCAGCAGACAGATTGGACTTAAGAATAAGATCATCCAGAGGATGAGTGTAGACGGGGAAGGAAGAAGTCCAAGCCACGAGGCCCGGGGCATCCACGTGAACTAGGCACTGACAGTCCCTGGTGTCTTCTGATTGTACTCAGCGTCAGCCTGCTTGGTGTCGAGGGGCTTTAAAAAGCTCAGAAGAAAAAGCAGCAGTTAATTTCTAATTAGCTGCCCACTCTCCATTAAATATCCATAGACTGTAGTCTGAGTTTGACTGTTAACAAAATAAACAGAATTATAACCAAAAAGCCCTAGTCTCCACGTACAGATTTATACTGACTTACATAAGACAGTGATTAATACACTGTAATCTTTTGTCTCTTGGGCAAAGATTATACATTTTTAATATGTCCTTATTCTCTTTCTGATTGAAAACTTGAGTTTTTCTGCAAATCACAGTTAAAATGCATATTGTTAAAAAATGATTATTGTTGATTTTGTAAAATTCTCCATTTTCTTACTCTTTTGTTTCATTTATTAATGTATTATTCAGCAGTCATTTATTAAACCTGTTGAATTTTGTCTTCTACCAGGAGAAAACCACAGAGCTGTATGATTTCCTTCATAAACTTGTGAAACAGAAGCAAAGCCCTGGGTGGGCGCCTGTGACTTCGGGTCACCTTGACCCAGCTTCCTGAGATCAGCCCGTGGGCAGGAATCGGTATGGTCCTCATGAGCATTCTGTCATCCGCACAGAGCGTCGGTTCACCACTTGTCTCTAGAGCATTCTGCGAGGAGGAGGATTGTAAGTGGATGGTAAGGACCAGGGAAGGCCCACTCTGAAAACACAATTCCAAGCACATGTCCCCAGGGCCAGAACCCTGAGTGCATTCAGACTTCCTATGGGTCACAGAAGAGAGCCCCTTCCAACTTGTCAGAGCACAAAGGGATTTAATAAAGGCTGTTAGCAGCCCCGGAATCTTCAGGACAAGCAAGGACCAGGTTTAGGTCCTAGAACAGCACTGTTGGAGGCAATACCCAGCTAGTGGGAAAGATTCTTCTAGTGTAAACATCCCTGCTGCTGCCACCGGCCACTGTCACAGCACCCGGGAGTTGGATGCAAGAAGCTCCATGGGCCATTCCAGAAGAACCAGATACGGGGAACATTGTCTTCCTTGCGCATCTCCTCGAATGCAGTCATGGATGCCGGCACCCGGGCTCTCCCTCCAGCTGTGCAGGAGTCTAGGAAATCTTTTTTTCCTTTATTAAATACTGGTGTATTTAACTCACAATCTGGGAAGCTGTCAAATTGTCAAAAGAGTGTTCAGATGGTTTCGGGCAGCCCCCGGGAACAAGCATCCATGATGAGCCTCGCTTTTCAATCCCTTGAAAGTTCCCAAGGAATACAATGCATTATTTGAGAAAGTAGTGCCTAGATTGGGTTTTTATAAAAGTAAGAGCCACAGGAATGGGCACTGGATATCTGCAGGGAAGCGCCAGAATAGCTGGACTCTCTACAAATAAAATTCTTAATTCTTCTTAGAAGTAGCCAACAACTGTTATGCCATGCAGAAACTACAGAGCAGAGCAAGGCAGGGGTATATTCCCAGGATGCAATTATCTTTCCCAGGCATAGAAATAACCATTATTACCCTTGAAACCTGATGTGCAAAAATGTGATTATTTTTAGTTCTCAGGGCTTGAAAAATATTCAACGCCAACTCACCACCCCATTCTTTCCAAATATATGTATTTTTCTCCCCTTCAGTATCTTGGTAGAGATTCTATAAAGTCTAAATCCGGGCTGGGGTACTCAAATTGGGCGTGGGAAATCAACCTGAATCAACGGATGCCTCTGTGGCACTCCCAGCTCCTGCATGTGGACAGCGTGGATCAAGGAGCGATTTGAGAGGGACTCATCTGCCTTCCAGCAGGCACTGGTCAGCCCATCTGGCCCCTGGTGTCCACTCCCCCAGCCCTGTCAGCTCTGCTGCAGAAAGTCTGTGCAGAGCTCATCCACAGGAAGGAGGAGCAGTCCTGATAACTCTGGTGCCAGTCAACATGCTGCCCCAGACCTCCGATCACGGGAGGAGGTTTGCATAACCACCACTTCAGTGCACCCACACAGCCCAGGACCTCACAAATTCCATCTTCCACTGGTTGTTGTAGAAAATGGTCACCTTACTTTTAAGCTTTCCTCATCACTAGATAAAATATCCAGAGAGTGAGCAATCATCATTGAGGGGAATAGATGGATGTGGAGTCTGCTGTTTAATAAAGCTTTTGCGTTACTCTTCCAAAACTCCATATTAATGTAGTTGGGATGTGAGACAAGTTTTAATGGGAATCACAACTGAGGGATTTTTTCCTTAAATGCACTTTATCATGAATGACTTGTGTTTAATGATGGGTTCATTTTAAACCAGAAGAGCATTTTAACTGCCCGTGTTTTGTTATTCTCCTCAATTCAGTGTCTTCTTTGCTACATGAAGAAATTAGTCTTTCCCTCAAAAGGGCTAAACCAGAGTAAAGAGATCCCCAGCTCTGAGGGAGTGAGTGTAAATGTTTATATATGTGCGTGTGTCTCTAAGTAGATAACGTTGCTAACAGGTAGTTCTGAACTTGTTTCTAAATAAAGCAAGTATAAAATCGTTTCTTTTGGACAATATTTCAAGATGATCTCATTACCTCCTCTACTATAATGAATAGACTAGAATCGATTAGATGACTTAAAAAAAGAAATGTCTTAGAAGGGCTTGATCTGAGCTTTTTCATGAAATGCTAGTATTTGACAGCCCTTGCTGACCTATCCAGTGATTTGCATTATAATAGTTACACTATAAGTACACATTTTTCTCTGTCACCGTGATATAGAGGATTTAATACCACAGCGAGCATGACATATGTGAGACTGTAAAAGAAGACTTTGAAAATAGAGTCATTTCTGAAAGTTTCATAAATGCCTTATAATTCATTTATTTGAATATTGTCAATATAAAACCAGAAGCTAATTTGCAAAATTTGACTTTGTAGCCTCCCTTTTCCTTCATCATTTTTCATCTCTAAGTAGTTGTGGCTGCTCTTTGAGAGGAGCGGGAATATCGCTTCCTGCTAGCTCCATTTCACATATGCATAGCAACCAGCCTAAGCACAGTCGGAGCCCCACAAAAACCCTCCTACCTGGAGGTGAGGCCGGTGAGCAGCGGGACTCCGCCATCTGAGCACTCGCACACCTGCGTCTATGAAATGCCTCCTCCTGCTCCTCGTCTTCTCTGATTGGCTGACAGTGGTGTCATGGAAGCCAACATTCCAGCATTCCAGGCAAGCTCAGGTGCCGCACAGTGTCGGCTAGCGGCACGCACCTCGTTAGTCTTCCGAAATCTATCTAGTACCAAGTTGAAGTTAAGAACAGATGAAAAGGATGCACACAAAATGAGCAGCTATTAACTCCTTTGTCCTAGGAAGCCCGTCTGAGGGATGATGTAGAACCTCCACAGACTACTTATCAGAGTCCAGTTCCCCTGATTTGAAGGGGAAGTCTTTCACTCACGATTATTTGCCTGAGTGGAAGTCAGAGGTGCCAGTGACCTCCTTCAGCCAGGTTGTTTCAATTTTAATTGTTTAGAACTTGGCCACACCTATTAATATAAGTTGAGAAGTATTGGGGCACCAGAACATTTGACGGAGAGAATGTTTAATTTTCTATTAGGAATTTATGCAGAAATAATTGTTTCTCTAATATCATCATTTAAACAGGGTTTAACTTCTTCCATTTATAGTTTGAATTCATGTTATCCAATCATATCAGGGAAACCCCTGTGGCTGATATCTTAATTTTGCTCAACACGCATTTATCAACCAGCTATTACACACCAGACGCTCTACCAGGTAGCTGGAATGCAAAAATACATGTGACAGCAAGCCTAGGAATTTGCCATGTGACAGGAAGAATTTATATCTTGAAACAAGACAGTCTGGGGCTGGTATGCATGTAGCACTAACCATGCATGAGGCACTGCCACTCAGCTTTATAAATGTCACCTCTTTTAATCCCCACAAAATCCCATGTGGTTGTGTATCAGTCAGGATCAGCTAGGTTTTGCTGCAGTAACAAATGACCCCCAACCATCAGAGGTTTGCACAGTCAAGGATTATTTCCTGTTAATGCAATGTCTTTGTGGATCTGAAGGGCTCCCCAGGACAGCTCTTTCCATGTGTCGGCCCAGCACTCCAGGCTTCTTAGTCTTTGGGCTCCTCTTGGTCCACACATCCTTCCACAAAGTCAAGGGCAGGGGAAGAGCAGGTTGGAAAATAGAGCACCAACAATTGAATGCTTCTCCCTGGAAGTGACCCACCTCACTTTTGCCTGCACTTTATTGTCCAAAGAAGTCACATAATCATGACGCTCTTCCCAGAGGGAGGGGAGATGCCGTCCTCCCTCTCCCTGCAGGGAAAAGAGAACCTTCCCTGGTGCTCACGTGCAGTCATATAGACCCTAGGAGTGAATTACTCATAATGCCGTTTTATTGATGAAAAAACTAGTTATGGGCAGGTTACAAGGTTAGCACTTGATTATGCTGAGCTTGGCCCAGTTAGTCCCTCTGTGGGATCCATCCTTTAACCACCATGCTCCATTTCAGTGTGGTGTTGCATCCAGAACTGAAGTGGTGGAGTAAAGCGGGATGTGGATAGCCTTGGGGAGTGGTGCCTGGGATTTTCTCCATTCTGGCCTGGTCTGGGAGTTGGATGAGCATGCCCTCTGAGGTGGCAGGGGCCGGGTCTCTGAGAAGCAGGGGAGGGAATTGGGGAGGCGCAGGAGGCCTGTGTCCATCTAGGGCAGCAAGGAAGAGGATGCAGGATGGAGATGGAATGGCCAGGTCCAGCTAAGCCCTTGGCCACATAGTGGCCCATCTGTGGGAGGCTGTCATCTGGCCACTGGCCTCCGATTTACCAATGAAACAGCCTCGGTGAACTGAGCAAGTGGACATTTTCCGTCCTTGTTTACATCCACTTACTCCACAGCAAGGGGAGGCATCAGTCTTTTGCTCACTGTCCCTGAGAGGCCAGACAGGGTGTGCAATTTTTGTTAGGCTGGAATATTTGACCTGATTAGTATAACTTGATTAGTGTCAATAATTATATGTCTCTAGTTTTTCCTTTGTTTCATGGTTAAAAATAACACTTGAAGTTGCAACTTAACCTGAGTAATTCTTAAACCCCTTCAAAGTTCTTGCAGATTCCCAATGTTCACTTAATTTGACTTTTATTATGATGTTTCTTAAATATGCATAAATTGGAAGTGGGTATAAGTGTCTTATGTTTATTTCAGCCATACAACTCTAGAACTAAAACAGATTTTATAGTAAATACAAACAAAATTTCAAATCCGGTGTAATTCCAACTGTGACATAAATGTAATGTGACAGATGAGATTGTTCTGCTGAAACACAATTGGAGAAGGACAGAAGGTCAGGCCCGCCTCACGATCTTGTATTACTTGTCCACAGTACCTGGAATCACATATTAGAGAGTAATTCAACCAACATTCAAATATCCCAGGAGGGGGCTACGTCAGCTCATTTTCATCAATCACTGTCTTGCTCTGCAGTTCTCGGGTTCCGCAAACATGTGATCTTGATTTCACCATACGGAGAGTGTTTTTTAAACTCTTAGTTTAAAATGATGCCCAAACCAATGCATTGTAAACAAGGTGGAGCCACGGGGGGCCCTGGCATGTGACCAGTAGGTCTGGTCTGTGCGTCAGTTTAGACGTGGCCGTGGAGCGGGGGTGCTGGGGCTCTATACTCGTCATTTACAGTCAGAGCTTGTGTGTGACTGCTGATGTGAAAGCACACGGAGTGCTCGTGTCATCTGATGGTTGTGCAAGAACGCACTCCACATAGTAGGGCATACAGTACTCTTTGGAAGTTTTAATAACTCTTATCTGACCTTTAATAAACTGAGTGACCTAAAGCAGCCACTCGGGATCAAAGTGTTATGATGCTTAGACTCAAGCATCAGGCCAGGGAAGAAATGGAAATTTTAAGAAAAAAACACAAATTCTGATGGTTTGGAAACTCTGAGTAGATACCTAGCCAAGGTCAACACAGAGGTATCTGAGACACTAAAATTATTTGGGTACTAATTAAGCTGCATTTGATAAATACTTTGTATGAAAGAGTGAAGATTCAAACAGACAGTGGAAGCACCTGTCAGACTCAGGGACGCCCTCCACATCACACACGCAGGGACACAGGAAGGGGTCTGGTCCTCTTAGGCATCCTCAGTGATTTAACTGCAAAACTGCGATATCTTTCCCTGTTCACGCTTCTGTGCTGGTTCAACTGAAGCACGACTTGACTTCACAAATCAAGCAATTAGAAAAGTTGTCACCAGCTGCAGCTGCTTATTTTTGTAAGTCAGAAGAGTCCCAGTACTGTACAAGCTGAAGAAATTACCATCAAAATGAGGGATTTGACAAATATAGTACAATTAATAACCCTACTTAAAAATTTGTATTCATCAAAACATCTCAATTTTCTGATTGATTGACTTTTGCTAAATGTTAATATAAACTTGAACATATCCAATTAATTTATGACTCAAATACCACTTTTCTTTCCTTTTTTAATATCCTGAGGCTTTAAGAAAAAAATTAATTTTAAGAAAGGGTTATGCTGCTAAAAAAGTGTTTTCAATATGTTGAAATAACTTTCCCTTGAAAAACAAAGAGAGAAATATGGGAAATAAGTTTTACAATTTAAAAATGAAATCTTTTTGACTTGAGAGATGGAAAATAGGCCTGGGTATTATGAAGAGAGAAAGTTTAAGGATTGGACACCAAGAACTTCTTTGGAAACAACCTAAGTGCCCATCAACTGATGAATGGATAAAGAAGATGTGGTATACGTATGATTTCACTCATACGCGGAAGATAAAGAAACACATAGATAAAGAAAACAGATTAGTGGTTACCAGAGGAGAAGGGGGTGGGGAGATGGTCAAAAGGGGTAAAGGGGCACATATGTATGGTGACGGATAAAAACTAGACTATTGGTGGTGAACATGATGCGATCTATACAGAAACTGAAATATACTAATGTACACCTGAAATTTACACAATGTTGTAAGCCAATATGATCTCCATAAAATAATTTAAAAAATGCAAATCAGAAGAGAAAGAAGATATGGTATATATACACAACTGAATACTACTCAACCATAAAAAAAGATGAAATCTTGCAAACCTCAACAACATGGGTGGACCTTGAGGGCATTATGCTGAGTGAAATAAGTCAGATGGAGAAAGTCAAATACTATATAATTTCATTCATGTGAAAGATAGAAACAACAGCAAACAAACACATAGAAGCAGAGATTAGATTGGTGGTTACCAGAGGGGAAGGGGAGGGAGGAGGGCAAAAGGGGTAAAAGGGCACATGTGTACAGTGATGGATGGTGATTAGTTTTGGGGCAGTGAACACGATGTAGTCTACACAGAAATCAAAATACAATGATGCACACCTGAAATTTACCTAATGTTATAAGCTATTGTGACCTCAATTAAAGAAAAAAAAAAAACTTCTTTGGGACCGCATGTTGGCCCTGGGTCCCTGGGTGGGGTGAGGGAGGGCAGCAGCATTTAAATCACGCTCTGCCCACCGTCCCGAGTATGTGAGACCCTCATGGAGATTGTCTATTAGGTTACCACAGGTAAACCTAGTTTGATATTGAAGTTTTAAAATTTTTCTGTTACTTTTGTCAATTCAAAATTGATGGACTGTAACTTCACTGCCTGCAGTGCTGATGTTAACAATACACCACTGAGAGTATGTTAGATGTGTGAGACAATAGGACTAAACTGACTTCACTTTGGGAATCCAGTGGTGTTTAACATTAGGAAAACTATTAAAATAAGTCTTCATGTCAACAAGTCAATAGGCAAGACCAAATATGAGATGACAAGCACATGTTTAAAAATAAATATTAATTACAACAAATAGAAATGATAATTTCCTAATATATCTTAAAAAGTTCTCTGTTGTCAACAACAGCTAAGGTCAGACTTGGTGTTAAAATAAAAGAAATTTATATTGACTTTGAGAACCAGAAATGATGCTATCATTTATTTTTTCCTGTCAGTTCAAGCCAATGAAATAAGGAAAGAAAAATATGTGATTTACAAACAATAGAAAGAGACAACTTTGTTAGCATTTATAGAAGATAAAAATATCTACCTGAAAATTCTAAAGACTTAACTGAAACATTATTAGAACTAAGACACATGACCCGTTAAGAAGAACACATATAAAATTTATTTGCCGATCTGTATATCAGCAGATACATAAACTACATAGAAGAAGAAATCTTGTAGAGATGTGCATTTGTATGTGTTCATAGTAAAAAAGAAAAACACAGAGATATATGTAAAGAAAATAATGTAACTTCACTAGAAGTTACACATAAAAAGCACATAGCACATAATAAGAGGCTTTGAATAAGTAAAAGACACAAATAAGCTTATGAATGGAACTCTTAATATTATAAATTTGCCCAATTTGTAAATTAACTTACAAATTAAGTGCTAGACCAACATAATTTCTTTTTCTAAATTTGCTTAGAATATTACAAAATTCTTCTAAAGTTTATCTGGAAGAATAAATACTCATCAAATTGTCACTTTAAAATGCCAAGCAGTAAAGCATCTTACAAAGGCACAATGATAAAAACGGTGAGTGGATCCACAAGGTGCCCGGGAAAGCACAGGCACAGATCCAACTAGGAGTAAGAATATAATCTATTGTAATTCAGCAGAAAGGACCCATTACTCAAAAAAGTGGCTTTGAGCTATTGTGTCACCATTTAAAAAAAAATTAAGCAACACCACAACAAATTTCTGATGGCTAGTGTATAATTATATTATGTGTATATATAAATATACATATAATACATTATATTCATAAAATTACAAATGTAAAATGAAGTACACCAGGAGACTTCCATACAGCAGAAATACAATGTGAGCTATGTATGCAATTGTAAATTCTCTAGTAACCACATTTTTAAAAAGTAACAGAAATAGGTAAAATTAATTTTAACATTTTTTCATTCCAATATATCCAAAATTATGTCATTTCAACATGTACTCAATATAAAAATTATTTTAAAATATTTTCACTTTTTTTTTATACTAAGACCTCACAGTCTAGTGTGTGTTTTACACTTAAAGCACATCTCACTTTGGACTAGCCACGTTCTAAGTGCTCAGTATTACATTGCATTGGATGGTGGAGCCCCAGAAGATAAAAACAAGTTAAGCATTTATGTTTATGATCTCCTGAAAGAAAAGTCCTCCTAAGCATAACACCAAATGCAGAAAACGTGAAGTAAAAGATTAACATAAGATTAATTATGGGGCCATATTCCATTAAAATTTTCTTTGTGTAAAATTAGTTATTAAAACAACACAAATATTTATAACAAGGTAACATTTTAATATAAAAATGAACGAAGATCATTCAGCAGTTCATAAAAATAAAACACTAGAAGTCAATAAGCAAATAAAATGAAAAAAAAACTTGAAAAGCCATGCAAATTCAAACAATACACACTTTTAGAAACCTCCCTTGTATGCTCTGTTGCTTCATTCGTAAAATGAGAACAAGAATAAGGCCCCTGTATGGTCACTGTGAGGACTGAGTAAGAGACTGCACGTACGGGACTCAGAGCACGGCAGACAGGCAGTGAATCTTCACTCATTTCCAGAGACAATTTTTTGGATAATAAACATGCATCGAGAATAACCATTTGTAAATTGGAATTATTTAAATGATGCTTTAGCCAATTAAAACAATCTTTCTATAGCACACTGATTATTTTCTGTAGGTAAGAGAAACATAATTTAACTTGACAAATAAACCTTCTTATCTCTCTCAGGGTTCTTTCCAATCATTACTTGTGAATAAATATAGTTGTAGAGAAGCCTCAGGCTATTCAAATGACCCAGCATGGACCAGTGCATTTACAGAGCCGGGTCTCGTGGACCATCAGCACTTGGGTGCCCTGGTGTGTTTCAGTCCATCTGTTGGCTGAAGACCAATTCTAGGGGCTAACCCTGGGTTAGAAGGATGATCAAAATGAAGACTTCTCAGAAGCTTGTTTGTATTTGTATTTATATCCATCTCTGTGCTGTTTTCATTTCTGTCCTCAATGGAACTGTTCACAGCTGTCCATGAATGATAACCCACTAGAATTTCAAATACATTTGAATTTCAGACACTGTGCAATTAACTGTAAAAACTGCAATTTAATTATAATTTTATCATCACTTATTTATAAGACTGGGAGGCACTTAGAAAATATTTAGTCTAAAAATACTTTTGTAAAGCAAATTTGGAAACGGGAGCTGGGAAACAAGTTACTGGCAGCATGGAGCCTAAAATCCAGGATCTCTTGTACCCAAGTGGTGATTTTGTGTGGCGCCTCCTTGTGCAGAAAATTTTTTGTTAACACACTGCTGACCTTCGCAATGGAGATTTAATTTAAATGCATGTTTAATAAAGTGTGCTTTTCTGATGGAAACCTTTGCCACTGGAGTCTTTAGACACACACACATAGGCAGGCATGTGCACACGCACACTCAAACACACTCCCACACCCAGAGGGTGAAGCCCACACTTGTCTGAGGAGGGTAGCCCACCTTTCAAACCTTCAGTGTTACAGAATTACTAGACCCTGACAGTGTCTGGAAGCTGAAATGACTACCTTGCAGGTGTCCCCATTTGGTTAAGTCTCCAAATTAACTGCTTCCAATAAGGACTTAATTTGGATTTAATAGGACAGCTAGTGTGTGCTAATTGAAGACATAACAGTTCTTTAAAAGGCATTTTCTGAGCTTTAACAGCTCTGTGACGGAAGCAGATGAGTTACAGACTGAGCTTGCTAAACTTCCATAACTGAGTTTTTATTAGTCAGTTGGGATTTAATCATCAGGAAAGACAGACCCTGGTAAATCTCGGTCACTTTACAGGGTAGAATTTCTGGCGACTGCAGGTGGACATTTAGGGCATCTCTGTTTCCTGGCATATCACTGGCATGACGAGACTCCTCTGCTATAATTCACTGACGCCTTTTCCTTCTTTGTTCTTCTTTTTCTGGCGTAAACTCATTCTTTTTTTCTTGTTTTAATTGATACCATTCAGACATTCTTGTACTTTCTATTGATTTATATATATTATAAAAATTGAAATTAAAGTGATATTTCAGTACTGTACTTTTCTATTTTTATGGTAGGAATACTTTCATCCATTGTGCAAAAATCCATGTTGAAAAAAATGGAGACATCATTTAAAGTACACTCAAATGATTTAACTTTTTTGATCCAATAAAAAATCATTGAGTAGCCAAATCAGAGCATAGTTGTCTTAGTTTGCTGTAACAAAATGCCACAGACGGGGCAGCTTAAATGACAGAAATGTATCACTCACGGTTCTGGAGAATGGAAGTCCAGGATCAAGGTGCCAGCGTGGTGGAGTCCTGGTGAAGGCTCTCTTCAGGGTCCGTAGACGGCTGCCTTCTCACTGTGTCCTCACAGGGCCTCTCCTCGGTGCCTGGGCTTGCAGAAAGCTCTGGCGTCTTCCCTTCTTGTACGGGCACCAGTCCTATTGGGTCAGTCCTGACGACCTCACTTAACCTTAATCACCTCCTGGGAGGCCCCATCTCCAAATACAGTCACATTGGGGGTTAGGGCTTCAACACGGGAATGGGGGAGCACAGTTCAGTCCATGGCGTAGACATGAAAGACAAGAAGCATGTCTGTGACTGAAAACAAGGGATCAAGGGAAAAATGTAAAACTAGCACCATAATTCCTCACTTTTTACCAGATTCTCCCATGGTTGGTTTCCTAGAATATTAATAGAACGTCTCCCATCCCTGGTCCTGGGAATATATGAGATGCTGGACCAGCTCCAAATATTTTAAGTAACAGCAAGTAAATATTTCTGTAATAATGACACCCAGTACTTCAGCTTTGTGTAGACAAAGAGAAACGGGCAGCAACTACCCCTGTTTTACTGTTCCCACCCCTGTTCTCTGATCCTCCCCGGCTTGGAGATTCCCAGGAACCGCATCCATCCATCTGAGGGACGCCTTGGACTGAGGGTCCAGGTTCTTCGGGTGGTCTTTCCAGGTGGCTGCAGGCCGGCTCTGGCTGCTACCTGTGCAACCCCTTTCTGCCGAGGACCACACCTTGGGGAGGCCACACAGCCCCCTTGGGCCATGCTGGAGGGTGGCCTCGGACAGGGGGTGTGAGCTTTGTCAGAGGTGCCCCCTCTTCTCCTTCCGGCCAGACCCTCTCCTCCCAGCCCCGTGGCCTTCAGACCCCCCAGCCCATTTCCCACAGCCGTGAGGGGTCCTATTCTCCTGGTGGCCTCACCAGGGACTGGGAGTCAGATTGGTGGTGCAGCCCAAGGCGGGCTACTGACCCAGAGAGTGGAGGATGTGAGCGGCCCTGGAAGAAGAGCCAGGAACCGCACAGCCGCGAGACTCCTGGAAAGGGTGAGCGGGGGGGCATGACCCGCGTGAAGGAGCTCCTCCTCAGCTCTCTAGGATCCAGCATGGCCGCTGCCGCAAATGTCATAAGAAGACACAGAAGAGGTCACACACGTTGCTTCCCCTCCTGCCTAGACTGGGTGCGACCATGTGTTCAGGAAATATCTAGAAAATAAGTGATTTAGCACAGACATTTGGGGTTTTCTGAGACACTGACACTGTTTTTTCTTCTAGAGGAGCGGGAACACACTTGGACAAACAGACAAGTGCGGCTAACTGAAAGGAACCAGAGGGAGCTTCTTTCAACCTACTGATGATCGGAAGAGACGTTTTCTTTATATTCAATTTCCCAGTAAGTTTATTCTACTTAGGGATTCCTGTACGGCGGGTTCATCCAGACGGTGGGGGCTGACTCCCACCCCGAGACCACCTGGTCTGTACCTGGCATCACAGGCGACCTTGGTTTTCTCCGTTGTCACCGTTGGAGAAGTGATGAGCTTCTCATCATAGACGAGCTTCAAGTTCAGTGGGATGGCTTTTCCTCAACAATAACAATGTCAGAAAACAACACTTTGTGACATCTGACTCTGATCATAAAATTAAATTCTAATTATAGTGGCGTTTAGGCTAGACGTTTCTCGAAAACAAATGCTTTGGAAGAAGCCTAAATGTTCACTTTTCTGAATGGCACATGCGTCTTGGCAAACGTGGGTGAATTCAATCCTAGGTATAGAATTTTTAAATTACATGGTAATTTTTCAAATAGCATTTAAATAATTTTTTAAATAATTAAATAGGAATGTTAGTGGAGATTTGTTCTTTAGAAAGAATTACATCGCTATTCATCTTTTATTTTTCATTACTAATTTCACCTAACAAATCACGATCGGGTGAGGGTGGAATTTTAATTTTAACTGTACACATCTCTGAGTGATATATATTCCACTGGATGCTCCTAACTTCATCATAATTATGTCACGTATTATTGGGGTTTTAATAATGCAATGCATTTGATGGCTGCTAGGAAAGGCAGATGTAGGTGCTGGGCAGAGCAAAAGAGGTGAGCATTTAGTCTTTCTCAAATTCAATAAACGGGGATGAAAATTTATAGCAAAACAAAGATTTCTAACTGTTTCTACCTAAATAGTGAAAATATGTGATTTATGATCCATGTCGAAGGGAACCAGTTACTATTACTTGTACCAGGACAATAGGCACAAATGGGGACTGCCCCAGGTTACTTCAGAAAACCCAACCACGTTGTCAAAATAATGATAATAATATTAAGAATAACAGTAAGCATCTGTAGCACACCCTCTGTGCCGGGCACTTCCCTGATCACACAATAAAAGTTAACTCATTTACTTCTCACAGGAACCCCAAGAGGAAGGTTTGGTTGTAAGTATCCCAGTTTACAGAGGAGGAAATCGAGGTTCAAAGGGGCTCAGGAATTCATGCGGGGTCCACGGCGAGGATGTGGTAGCCCCAGGCTCAGACTCAGCCACCAACTCAAGAACAAGCATCCTTATTTGTTTCACGCAGAACTGCGTCTCCCACAGCACAGGTGAGCACAGGCACACACTTGCATGCAGTGGTGGACATGCACACACACACGTGCTCACAGGCACACATTCACACAGGCACTTGCATGCACATACATAACCATGTATGTGTGCATGTGCACAGAGGCACGTGTGCACTCACGCTCACACATACCTATGCACAGCCTCCCACTCGGTGTGTGAACACACCAGGCAGGCACTGACACATACGTACAAAGGCACATGTGTTTAAAACACACACAATTCCTGCACACATAATCAAGCACACATGAACGCATGTGCACACACAAACACAAAATAACACAATTACTCACACGT
Source organism: Tapirus indicus (assembly GCA_031878705.1). Classification (NCBI taxonomy): domain Eukaryota; kingdom Metazoa; phylum Chordata; class Mammalia; order Perissodactyla; family Tapiridae; genus Tapirus; species Tapirus indicus. The sequence goes on from CM062921.1 coordinate 144,043,930, forward strand.
GTGCAGGCACACACATACACATGTGTTTAGCCTTACAAGGCACTCACTCACAAACACACACATACATACACATGTGCACATGCTCACAGTGGCACTCACACTCATGCACATGGGCACATACACACATGTGAATGCACATTTGACACACTGCCACACATGCACACATACATGCACACAAATGTATACAACACACGTTGGCACAATTTATTCACACACAAAGATTCCTGGGCACATTAATTTACACATATGTTCACACATGAACATAGACACACACTCACACACAGGCACACAGATGTGCACATGAACAGACACACTTGCATATGATATCCAGGCACACACATGTATGCACATACAGGCACTCATACACACATGCTCACATTCTTGCAGGAAGTTGTGCACACACACACTTGCATTCACATATACATACACACTCACACACTCACTTGTGACTTTCACACACAAGTGCACACACAAATATGCACACGCAAGCCACTCACACATGCATGTACAGAGATACATGTCATGTGCACATACTGAAGGAAGTGTTCTCGCATACATGTGTACACATGCATGTGCACAAATAGGCACCCACTCACACACAGGTGTGCACACTCCACACCCACATATGTGTGCACCACCAACGCACACTCAGACACAAATATGCGTGCACACATGTGTGCACGCACATTTGCACATAAACACATATGCACACTAGTACCCACACAGAGGCACTTGCACACACACTCACATGCAAATATTCACTCATGCACATGTAAGACAGCCACACACATTAAAGACATATACACACATGTGCACACCCACAAACCACTCACACACCTGCATGCACACGCATGCAGCCACTTGCACACATGCACACACAGCCATGCATCCACACATCCACTGTCAACAGAAGGTCAGCTCTGCCAATGTGGCTGAGAGGGATGAACGTCCCAGGCCAGAAAGACCTGCATGGAGTGACACATGATTTCACCTTTAAACTGAATTCTGGGCCACGAGGTGCTTGGAAGAGTTGAGCTCTCAGGCAGTTTACCCAATCACTGCCGTCATATACATGTGAATCACTCTGAAATACACACGGACTCCCTGACAACCCACCATCACACACGTCTGGAGGAGGGACAACAACTGGACCCCCGTCCCCTCTCGTCTTCCATCACCCAAGTGCAGCACACCAGCGTGGCACAAATGCACTGAGAGACGTCCTTGGGTGGGTTGGTTCAGCAGCAGCAGAACTTCCACTTGTGGCTGCTCCACCTCCCCACCTGCTCCTCTGGCAGCTGAGCTGGTGATCCTGGGGCACACCTGCTCCTCTGGACCCAAATCCCTCCCAGAAATGCCCTGAGCAGAGGGTGTTTGTCTTGGACACCCAAGGTCGGGCTACATGGGTGTTCTCCACCACATGGTCTACCTGACATGAGCGTGTACGCTGGACCCTGTCTGGGCCTCGGGCTTCTCCTGTTTGCACACCTGGCCTGTGTGGGGCAAGATTAGTTTCACGTTTATTGAGCATTTACCTTGCACTGGCACTGAGCCAAGCATTTCCGAGCCCAAGTCACAGGGCAGAGACCTGCTCTCTTGACCATATGTCATGTGCCTGCAGCTCGGCCAGGGAGGCTGCCACCCCGAGCACAGGAGGTCCCTCTGCCCGGGTTCCCTCCCACCAGCCACCCCTCTGTTGCTCTCTTAATCTCTGCCCTGATCCCAGGGAGGAGTCTGGGCTTGGTCTCCTAGTCCAGACTCTTCTCACCCGCCTTCAGTGAGGTCCAACGTCACATCATCCCCGAGATCTGGCATTCATGGTCACCACCTTCATTTCCCACATGGCTGGCAGAGCATCATTATCCACCCTCCTTCAGCTGAGGCTTTGAGGTGAGGGCTCTTTCTCCAGCAGGTGACCTCTCTCTGTCTGAAACTCTCACCATTCCATCGGTGTCTGCTTTTTTCCAAGACACTGCTTCAGCCCCATACCATTATCCTGGACGACGTGCATCTTTCTCCAAAGGCCCAAGCCTAACCATCTAGGAGCTGCCAGCTTATTCCGCAGCTGTTCACCAGCGTGTGCCAGGTGCTGGCCAAGTTCGGTAAGGTGGCGGAAACACCGTGCCTGCATGCAGCAAGACCCCGATGAAGGAGATAAGGCTCTGTCTTGGCAGGGGTGGCCCTAAACCTCACATGCCCACCCCACCTTGTGCTCAGCCGCAGCTCCAGGCAGCCTCTTCCCTCCAGCCCACATCCTGCCTTTGCTCTGGCCTTGGGAGGCCAGGTTGCCCTTGGCCATTTTGCTGTCCTGACCAACAGCCCTCGTTGTGGGCTGATTTGTATGCCTATCTTGGCATTCACTTCTGATACGTCCTTTGGGTTGAAGCATCTCTCCCCCTAGCCCAGATGCTGGCGCCCCTAGCTCTATACTCCCCTATGCTCCCAGAACAACCAGCGGCTTTAGGCACGCTTCATGGAAATGCCTCCGTTTTCAACTTAATTGGGCGGTTTTGCGAGCAGGTGATTGAACACATGAGTGTCCACTTCACAGACTCCTCGGCCCCCGTGTCACAGATTAGGTCGGGGCCTCAGAGCTGACAATTCCCCAACCCTAATAACCACCCCCTTGAGGACTAGTCAGCTGTCCCTAAACCTTATCCAGCCAATAACCAGATTAGATTGATTAGATAGAAAAGGGATTTTTATCTCATGGAAGATGGATTGGAGACAGATTTCTCCTGGGCTGTGGTCACCTTACAGAGATATGCAAATAATTCACAATAAAGTAACCATTTTAACTTTTTTTTTGCTTTTAGTTGAACAAAACCAATTAGGTTCATGAAGCAGTTTTGCTATTTTTTTCCAACTTGAGTGAAGATATTAAATAGTAGTATATTTTAATTTATCACTAAAAATAATAAAAGAGTTTGGTGCCTCACTTGTGTTTGAAGCTTTTGTCCCTTAATCCAACTATTTAAACATCAAGCTGCATCTTACTTTAAGTCACGCAGTGAGCTTTCCTGCAATCTTGTAACTGTTATATGCCCATATGCAGTAGCTGGGTGAGGCACTCAGCACACAAGAAGACAGCATGTGGTGACACCTTTTGCTTTCTCTATGACAGCGCCCTCCTGAGTCCTGCGAGGCCCAGGGCCCTCCACCTCCCAAGGGCGCCGAAGCCCAGCTCTCGTGGAAACACGCTGTAGCCGCTTGTCCGGGCCGCCGAGGAGTGCGCCTGGGAGGCTGGGACCCCATCCGTCACCCGGAAGAGTGAGTAACACCTCACTCTTCATTTCCCTGTAATGATCTCACACTTCGTCTTCATCGAATAGCGAGTAATCGCTAAATAGAAGGAATTAAATTTCATTAGGAACAACCCTCAGAGCTAAAACAAAAGTGTAATCTTTTCCTTGTGCTTTATTACTTACAATGTTGGGAAATGCTTTTCTGAGCACAATTCAGTGAGAAATGAGGAACAGTATCGAAGAATTAAGAAGAAAAAATTCACATTTGGGAAAGCAAAGCATTTATTTCATTTCAGGGCAGGGGAGGGAATCGATAAATACCGTGGACACTCAGCATCGCCTCAAACCTCCCCTCGGAATGAACAACCCAGGCTCTCATCAAGAACTTTCTCTTTAGAATGGACTCACCAAAGAGTCTTAAAGAAAGTTTTCCCCTGACAATTGGTAAAGTTAAAGCTGATTGGTAGACATTTTCCTGGTTTCTAACTAATAATCTATCCTGGGAATTGATGCTCGTGCCACCTTTGTTTTCAACACGAGTAATTTAGTTTTGTTTTCTTTTACCACGTCAGAGGCTGACGCTGTGAGAGGCGATGGAGCAGCTTCTTGCTCCAAAAGCTGGACTACAAGGGATCCGCCTCTGCTCTTGGGAAAGGAACTGGGGCATGCAGCTGGATCTCCACATTAATTCCTCAATAATTAATAATGCAGCCATGAAACTTTAATGACAAGTTGGTAAGTAATGGTTTGGCTGCTGTGTCACTTGATTGTTCTCAGAGCACGTTGCCTGGAAACATTCTGGATGTGTTCCTTCTAAACCCAGTGCGGTGGAGGTAAAGGAATGCAAAAGAAAAGCAGAGTTTAAGGAAGGGCTGTGCCTCTCACAGTCACTGAGAACTAAGCAAAATATCACTTGAAAAGGCTAGAATTCACTGAAACAGAACACAAATGGCTACAGGAACTCAATTTACTGTCCTCCAGCCCAGCCTGCCTTAAAAGTAAGCATCACGATATCTTTAGTCTGTTTATACATTTGAACAGCTTTGATAGAGAAGAAAAGAATTACATGCACCCTGAGTAGTCCCAGATTTGAGAGCTAGGGCCGGTAAGTGGATGCTACAGTAGGCAAATGTGGTCTCTTTATAAGGCAGACTTTTCTAATAAAGTCGTCCATAAAAGTATGAGATGCCCCAGGGAATAGTGACTACTCAGAAATTGGAAAAAGAAATGCCAAGGGTGTGAAATCAAATTGTTCAGTTTCTCTGGAGCCGGTGCTGCTGATCAGTTTTTCCCAGCTGCTCCACTGGGTCTCCTCGGCAGATCAGAGGTGGGCCTGCTTGTTCCACGGCTGCCACTGCCGCTCCCCGTTGCACATGCTCTTCCAGCTGTGGAGCCAGGGCATGCTTTGCTGGAAATATCCAGTGCGGGATGCAGCAGGAGACGGTGACACGGCATTTCAGAACCGACTTCTATTTCCAGAGCTTTTCCAACTTTTATCGCGTTTCTGACCTCTGGACTCTCAACACTACCCCTTTACCCAAGTAAGAATAATGGAAAGAAAAAGACAAACAGAAAACCAGCAACATTTGGGGCAGTTCCGACCTCTTCCTGAGTGCAGCAGGCACAGTGCCTCGCGGGGCAGCACTTTTAAGGGCACATGGAAATGTTTAATTTCCTTTAAAATCAGAGGCAACAATGAACTTTCAGGTCAAAGAAAATGTTTTAATATGTAATAATGATACATTTGCTTTCACACCAATGCAGCTGCAAGCTAACATTTTTATTTTTTCATAGAGGAAAGGGCCCATGGAAGCAAAAGTGTGTGGAGCCCACAGAAGTCAGAGTGCAGCCCTGCTCACGGGCCTTGAGGACACTTAGCGGCGAGTCCCGGCTGGGCCGTACGTGATAAAAAGTGTGCAGGATCCAAACCCCTGCTAACAGCGGGGCAGAGGTGGCGGCCACTGTGTGGGGGTCCGAGGGGGTCATGTCAGCCTGGAGGACACAGAGGAGCACAAGGAAGCAGTAAGACTTAAAACAAGTTCCAGGTGAGGTCCTTCTTAAACTTGCGTTCTTCAAAATTACCCGGATGCTTCCTAAAATGCATATTCCCTGGTCCTGCCTCCAGATCCCCTTTTGCCTGGAATCCGAGATTGTGCAGTTTTTAAGAAGCTTCAGCTGAATCGACATGGAAGATCCTTTGACAAACTTGGAGACACACAGTTTTCTGCATATTCACTGTAATTTCTTTATATTTTTACAAGAGGTTTTTTCCAAGTATGTATTTTCTTTAAAAGTGGTGCAGAAATATTCTGAGGCCCAGACTTCACTGAAGGAAATATTTCATCGATTGTGAGTGGAGACACATGCAAAATCAACGACCGAGGCAATTATCCACGTCATTCAGGTTAAAAATCACTTTTCCTCAACTTTTCCAACACAACGACATTTCTTCATAATAACAGTGTTGAGTAGGTGGTGGGCATCCAGATTACAAGCCCACCTCTCAGGCCAGACGGTGCTCCATGTGGTGATGTTTCAGTGGGGGGAGTGTCTGTGCTACCTGCTATGGGTGTTGGGCTGAAACAGAAGGAAAATATCTGATTATTTTCTATGTTTGTGAGAATTACATCAATTATCCCAGGGTAGATAGGCAGTCTGACATATCCCCTCCATCTGTCCCGCCCACTTTTTTGTTTAATAGACTTTACTTTTTAGAGCAGTTTTAGGTTCGCAGCAAAGGTACAGAGATTTCCCATATATCCCCTGCCCCCACACATGCACAGTCTCCCCCATTATCAACATCCTCACTATAGTGGGACATTTGTCACTAATGATGAACTTACATTGCCACATTATAATCAAAAGTCCATAGTTTATATTATGGTTGACTCTTGGTGTTGTACATTCTATGAGTTGGACAAATGGATAATGACATGTGTCCACCATTATCATATCATGCAGAGTATTTTCACTGTCCTAAAAATCTCTATGCTCTGCATATTCATCCCTTCCTATTTCATTCCCTAGCAACCACTAATCCTTTTACTATCTCCATAGTTTTGCCTTTTCTGGAATGTCGTATAGTTGGAATCGTTCAGTATATATCCTTTTCAGATTGACTTCTTTCACTTAGAAATATAGATTTAAGTTTCCTCCATGTCTTTCCATGGCTTGACAGCTCATTTCTTTTTAGCACTGAATAATATTCCGTTGTCTGGATGTCCCACAGTTTACTTACCCATTCACCTACTGAAGAACATTTTGGTTGCTTCCCAGTTTTGGCAATTATGAATAAAGCTGCTATAAACATCCATGTGTAAAATTTTGTGTGAACACAAATTTTCAATTCTTTTGGTTAAATAATAGGGAGAATGATTGCTGGGTTGTACAGTAACAGTGTATTTAGTTTTGTAGAAGTCACCCAACTGTCTTCCAAGTGGCTGCACATTTTGCATTCCCACCAGCAGTGAGTGAGAGTTCCTGTTGCTCCACGTCCTCGCCGACATTCGGTGACGTCATCATTCTGGATTTTGGCCGTTCTCATAGGTGTGTAGTGGCATCTCATTGTTTTAACTTGCATTTCCTTGATGACATATGAGGTGGAGCATCTTTTCATGTGCTTATTTGCCCTCTATAGGACTTCTTTGGTGAAGTGCCTGTTAAGTTCTTTGGTCTATTTTTTAATTGAGTTGTTTTCTTCTTATTGTTGAGTTTTGACAGTTCTTTGTATATTTTGAATAACAGTGCTCTGTCAGACTTTTTATGATTACTTATATACATGATTATATCATCTGAAAACAATGACAGTTTTATTTCTTCTTTTCTAACCCTTTTACCTTTTACTCCACTAAATATATATATGAGAACACACATACACACACACGCACAGAGTATTTTCATGTCAGAGTGTTTTAGCAATATGTATGATGTTAGCTATAGGTTTTATTTTTTTTAAATATCATTTGTCAGTTTAAGAAAATTCCTTTCTATACTTTATTTTCTGGAATTTGTAGAATTTATATCAAACAGATGTTGAATTTTTCACATGCTATATCTGCACTTAGTGAGATATTAGACAACCTTTCACCTTTACTTTGTTGAAGTAATGAAATTCATCAATTGACTTTCATGTGATAAGTTCATTCTGCTATTCTTGGAATAAACTAAACTTTATTATGGAATTTTATTATTTTTATGTATTAATGGAATCAAAGGCAAAGCTAACTGAGTCTAGAGATTCCTTTGTTGAAAGGTTTCTAATTATGTATTGAATTACATAGTAAATCAGGGCTCGTCCAATGTTCTTCTTGTGACAGTTTTAGAAAGTTGTATTTTTCTAGTAACTTAAACATTTCATTTAAATTTTTAAATTCATTGCCATAAATTATTCACAATTCCCTCTTTTCTTCTTTCTGTCTGTCGGATCTGTAGTGATGGCCCATTTTTCATTGCAGGTGTTGGTTTTGAGCCTTCTCCCTCTCTCATACCCTGCTCACCCCCACCCTAGGTCCCTTTTGCCAAGTCTTTATTAATTTTATTAGTTTATTCAAGCCAACTTTTAGTATTTTATAATTATCTCCATTATAGTTTTAGTTTCCATTTTATTACTTTTAAGTCATATTTTTATGATTCCCTACTTTTTACCTAATTTCTTAATACATAAATTATGAAAAATATATTTAATACTATAAATTTTCTCTAGACAAAACTTTAGATGCATCACCAAGTTTTTATATAATATATTTTAATTTTTATTTAGTTCAAAATATTTTCTAATTGGCATTGTGACTTTTTCATTGACACATTAGTTATTTAGAAGTGCATTGCTTAATTTTGAAATATATGGATATTTTCTAGTTTCTTTCTCTTGTTTTTGATTTCTGGCTTGCTTCCACTGCAGTCAGAGTACATACTGTGAATGATTTCAGCCCTTTGAAATATGTTGAATCTTTTTTTATGGCCCAGCATATGGACAATTTTTATAAATGTTCTATGGATCCTTGAAAGAATTCATATTCTGTAGTAATTAGCTCCAATGTTCTGAGTATGTTAATTGGGACATGCTTATTAATCATGTTGTTCAAATCCACATCTCTACTGACTTTTGCCTTTATATACTCTAGATACAAAGCCCTTATCAGATATATGATTTGCAAATATTTTCTCCTATTCTGTGGATTACCTTTTCATTTCCTTGATATTGTCCTTTGAAGCACAAAGGTTTTGTTTTGTTTTTTAATTTGATGAAATCCAATGTATTATTTTTTTTTCTTTTGCTTGTGCTTTTGGTGTTATGTCTAAGATATCATTGCCTAATCTAAGATCAGAAATATTTACACCTATGTTTTCTTCTAAGAATTTTATGGATTTACTGCTTACATTTAAATCTTTGGCCCATTTCCAATGAATTTTTGTATATGGTGTGAGGTAGGGATCAAAATTTATTATTTTGCATGTGGATATCCTGTTGTCCCAGCATAATTAGTTGAGAAGACCAATTTTACCCATTGAATGATCTTGACTCTTGTCAAAAATCAACTGACCATAGATGTATGAGTTTTTTTCTAGACTTTCAATTATATTCCATTAATCTTTATGTCTATCTTTATGCCGTTTTCACACAGTACTGATTATATAAGATTCATAGTAAACTTGAAATTGGAAAGTGTAAATCTTCTAACTTTGTTCTACTTTTTCAAGATTACTTTGACTATTTTGGATCCATTGCACTTTCAAATGAATTTTAGGATCAGCTTTTGGTTTCTGCCCATACACACAAAAATCCATCTGAGGATTTGACTGGGATTGTGTTGAATCTATAGATCAATTTGGGGATTAATGTCATCTTGACAACATTAAGTCTTTTAATCCAGACACAGATGTGTTTAAATTTATTTAACTTTTATTTAACTTCTTTCAATAATATTTTGTGGTTTCAGTGTACAAGTCTCATACTTCCTTTGTTAAATTTATTTCCAAATATATTTAATACTATTTTAAATGGATTGCTTTGTTAATTTTATTTTCAGATTGTTCATTCCTAGAGTAAAGAAATACAATTGATGTTTGTAAATTGATCTTGTATCCTGAAACTTTGCTGAACTCATTTATTAGCTTTAATAGTTTTTCTTTTGCATGTGTGTGCATGCAACTGTGAGTGTGCACACGTGTGTATGAATTCCTTAAGATTTTCTATTTATATTCACATGTCATCTGCAAATAAATATGTTTTTATTTTCCAGGCTGAATGTCCTTTATTTCTTTTTCTTGTCTAATGGTCCTGGCCAGAGCCTCCAATACAATTTTGCTTAGAAATGATGACATCAAGTGCCTTTGTCTTGTTCCTGATCTTAGTGGGAAAGCTTTCAGTCTTTCACCATTAGTAGTAAGTTAGCTGTGGGTTTGTTTTTGTTTTTCTTTAGGAAGATTGGCCCTGCACTAACACCTGTGGCCAATCTTCCTCTTTTTTTCTCCCCAAAGCCCCAGAACATAGTTGTCTATCATAATGGTAGAGTTGTAACTCTTCTATATGGGATGCAGCCTCAGCATGGCTTGATAAGCAGTGAGTAAGACTGCACCCAGGATCCAAACTGGCAAACCCCAGGCCACTGAAGTGAAATGAACAAACTCAACTGCTACACCACTGGACCAGCCCTAGCTGTGGGTATTTAGTAAATTCCCTTTACCAGATTGAGAAAGCCCCCCTGTTCCTTGCTGAGGTTTTTATCAAGAAAAAGTGTTGACCTTAGCCAAATAATTTTTCTGCATCTACTGAGATTATCATGTGGCTTTTGTCCTTGATTCTATTAATATGGTGTAGCACGTTGATTGATTTTCACACATTGAACAACTTTTGCATTCCTAGGATAAATTCCACTTGGTCATGATGTGTAATCCTTTTTATATATTACTGGATTAAGTTTGCTAATATTTTGTTAAAAATTATTGTATCTATATTCATTGGTTTATATTTTTCTTTTCTTGTGATGTTTTTGTCTGGTTTGTGTATCAGGGCAATAGTGGTATCATAGAGTGAGTTGAGAAGTGTGAGGTGATACTCAATTTTTTGGAAGTGTTTGTGAGGGATTGGTATTAATTCTTCTTTAAATGTCTAGCAGAATTCACCATTGATGTCATCTTCTCCTGAGTGTTTCTTTGTGGAAAATTTTGGTTACTCATTCAACCTCTTTATTTAGTATAGGTTTATTCAGATTTCTTATTTCTTTTAGAGTCAGTTTCAGTAGTTTGTGCCTTTCTAGGAATTTTTCCATTTCATCAAGGTTATGTAATTTGTTGGCCTACAAATTTTTATAGTATTCTGTTAAAGCTGTTTTTTCTGTAAGGCCAGTCCTTACATATATCTCCTCTTTCATTCCATTTTTAGTAATTTGAGTCTTCTCTTTTTTTCTTGGTCATTCTAACTAATGGTTTATGATTTTTGTTGATTTTTTCAAAGAACAAACTTTTGGATTCCTTGATTTTTACTTTTTAAAGCTTACTTATTTGTTTATGTTTAAATCTTTATTATTTCCTTCCTTCTTCTTGCTTTGGGTTTGGTATGCTCTTCTTTTCAATAGTTTAATCAGGTTAGGTTACTAGTCTTTGATTTTTCTTCTTCTTTAATACAGGCATTACAACTATAAATTTCCCTCTAAGCACAGTTTTATCTTTATTCTATAACATTTTGTATATTGATTTTGTTTTCATTTATCTCAATGTATTTTCCAATTTCTCTTGTAATTTATTTTTGACCCATTTATTATTTAGAAGTATGTTGTTTAATTTCCACATATTTGTGAATTTCCCAAATTACTTCTGATATTGATTTCTAATTTTATTCTATTTTCATCAGAGAATATACTTTGTATGCTTTCAATATTTTTAAATGTATTGAGGCTTCTTTCAAGGCCTAACATATGACCTATACTGGAAATGTTTCACATGCATTAGCAAAGAATGCATATTCTGCTGTTGTTGGGTGGAGCGTTCTATAGATTATGTTAGGTTTAGTGGGCTTATAATTTTGTTCAAGTCCTCTATTTCCTTGTTGATCTTCTGCCTAGTTGTTCTAGCCTTTATTCAAAGTGAGGTGTTGAAGTCTCCAACTCTTATTATTGGAGTGTCTTATTTCTTCTCCAATTCCATTGGATTTTGCTTTGTGCATTTTGGGGCTCTGTTGTTAGGTGCATAAATGTTTATGATTATTTTCTTTTGGTGGGGGCACTGATCCTTTTGTCATCATAAAATATCCTTGTTGTCTCTAGCAAAATTTTTTGCCTAAAAGTATATTTTGTCTGATATTATTATAGGCACTCCACCTCTCTTCTGGTCATTATTTGCATAATACTTATTTTTCCATCCTTTTATTTTTAACTTATCTTTGAATTAACGTGTGTGTCCTGTAGACAGAATAAACTTGTATTGTGATTTTTTCTCTTTAATTCATTATCCCAATCTCTGCATTTTAATTAGACAGATTAATCCTTTTACATTTAATGTAACTGCTAAAAAGCAGTGTTTATGTATGTCATTTCATTATTTTTCTATATTTTAAAGTCTTTTTATTCTTATATTTCTCTCTTATTGTGTTAAATAGGGATTTTCCAGTGTACCATTTTAATTCCCTTGCAATTTCTTTTACAATATGGAGGTTTTGGACATAATAGACAAAGCATTTAAATTTTGGGGGTTTTTTGTTTGTTTGTTTTTGGTTCACTTAGGAATTACAATTAACATCTTAATTTATATCACTTTAGTTAGTATTAATATAAACTTAACCACAATAGTATGCAAAAACTTTGTTCCTATATGGCTTCATTCCTACTGCCCTCATTTGTGCTGTTTCTGTGTAACAAATACATCTGTATACACTGAACGTCTGCAAACACAGGTTTATATTATTCCTTTAGATAGTTTTTGTTTAAACAAGATAGAAGAAAAAAGAAGTTACAAACAAATATACTTACATGCATACATACAATATATAAAATTAACTTTACCAGTACTCTTTGTTTAATTTACTTCCTTCGTGGATTTTAGGTTACTATCTAATATCCCTTTTTTTCAGCCTCAAAGACTCTCATTAATATTTCTTGTAGATCAGGTCTGCCAGCCATACATTTTTTTCAGTTTTTGTTTATTAGGGAATGTCTTAATTTCTCTTTCACTTTTAAAGGATAGTTTTTCAGGATACAGAACAGTTGGGTGACAGATTTTTGAATATATCATTCCACTGTTTTTTGGCCTCCATGTCTTCTGATAAGAAACAAGCTATTAATCTGATTGGGAAATACTTGTAATGCATAATTTTTGGCCTTTACATCTTCAAATATTCCTTCTGCTCCTTACACTTTCTCCTCTCTTTCTGTGATTCCCATTATGCCTATGTTCATACACTTGATGGTGTCCCACATGTTTCTGTTCATTTTTCTTTTTTTTTTTGTCTTCTGTTCCTCTGGATAATTTCAGTTGGCCTTTCTTCAAATTCATGGAATCCTGCTCAAATCTGCTGTTGAACCATTTAAGTGAAATTTTCATTTCATTCATGGTATTTTAAACTCCAGAATTTGTATTTGGTTATTTTTTGGTAATTTATAACATTTGAAGTATTCTTTCTTTGGGGAAACATGATTCTCTTATTTTTCTTTAGTTATTTAGACATGGTTTCCTTTAGTTCTTTGAGCATACTTAAAATAGATGATTTAAATGCTTTGTCTATTATGTCCAACATCTGGGTCTTCAAAGACAGTTTCTATTTGCTGCTTTTTTTTCCCCTCTGTTTGGACCATACATTATTGTTTCTTAGAATGTCTTATATTTGTTGTTTTAAATCATAACATGTCAACTTTGGTAATCAGAACCTCCCCACTTGAAAGGTTTTATGTTGTTGCTCTTTGCTGTTGTTTTGATTTGTTTGTTTATTCACTTTCTTAACTAATTCTGTAAATCTGTATTTTTTGTCACGTGTAGCCACTGAAGTCTCTCTTTACCTAGTTTGGTGGTCAGCTAATGAATGAGCAGAGATTTCCTTAGATGCCTGGAACTCATAAGTCTAGCAGTCTTTGCTGAAGGACTCTGTGCACATGTTGGGGAACACCACCAACACACAGCCAGGCAGGTTACAACTCTGCCTTATCCTTCACTTCCTGCTTGTGCAGAGCCTAAAGGGCATCTAAAGGTGAGAGCTTAGGGCATTTTCAACTCCTTCTTAAGCACATGCACAATCCTGGACATGCACATGTCCACCCAGATTCCAAGGAATATCTTGGAGTTTCTCAAGCCTCCTTGGACATCTCATTTTCTAGTTTTCCTTTTAAGTTTTTTGTTAGCCTGAAGTTGCGCCAACTGTTATCCACTGCTTCAAGCAACCTTGGTGTTCAAAAATTGCCTCTAATTGTTTTCAACATACACCACTGGGGAAAAGGCTGTTCTGCTGTGTGAGCTCCAAATGAGGTCAAAAAGACAGTCTCATGAGTGAGTCTTCCACTACCAGACAGATCAAGTCATGCCAGTTCTTGGGAAGGATCTCCAACCCCCTGTTTCCTGCTCCAGGCGCTTCCAGACTGTTGGTTTTCACCATGATTGTGGGCTGTTGGTTTTTAGAGCTACCAGAGAACTGAGGAGGAGGAGATGGGAATAAGGCAAATTAAAATGCCACACAGCTTACTGTTCCTAATGAGATCCAGCTGTTTCTCGTGAATAAACTCTCCTTGGATTGCTATAAGCCTTTGGTTAATTTTCAGAGTTTTGAAAGAGTTGATTCTGGCAAATTTTGCAGTGCTCTCCTTGATTTTATGGGTGAGATGATGTTCAGAGGTCCTTACTCTGCTATTTTCATTGGTGTTCTCTTTCATGTCTTGACTTTTGAAGGTAATGTCACATAGCATAGAATTCTACACTAGCAGTTGTTTTTCTTCAACATTTGAAATATGTCATGTGTTATATTCTAGCTTCCATTGTTTCCATTGAGAAGTCAGCTATCAATCTTACTTAGTTTTGTAGTTTTGAAGTTAGTGTGACCTTTTTTGGCTCTTTTTAAGGTGTACTTTGTGTTTGTTTATTTTTGGTGATTCTCTCCTCTACTAGATATTAGAAGCGTGTAGGGACATTTTTGTTGTCCCAATGACTGGGACCACTACTGGCATTTTGTTGGCAAAGGTCACAGATTATAAAATTTCTCTAATGCATGAGAGATTTTTACAACTTACTGAAGGATTCCCAGGTGAAGTTCTGGTAATTCCTCATTGACGAGTTGTGGCAGACGAGGATGTCAATGACTGGTGAGAAGCCTGCACACACCGTGACCTCCATGCTGTGGCAGTCCAGCATTTTTGGACCCTCCATTGGTGGGACTGAGTTTCTCAACATTCACATTTTCAATGGCAACATGAGCTCAGAAGTGGGAAAGTCTGATCTACAGAAGAAAGTTCTCAGAGATTCCTTCAGCTTTGTATCTTGGAAAACCCTCACGGGACTGTTGACTCAGAGAGAGGAAAGTGGAGCCAGAATTGAGATGTATTTTTCCTTAGAAATTGGCAGTCAATGGAGTGAGGGATAGAATTCTCATCCCAGAAGACAAGAGATGAGATGCAATTCAGTAAGGCACTTTTGTCTTGAGATGTCTTGATAGAACTTACAGGGGACATGTTGGGTGGTTGGATCTAGAATTCAGGAAAACACATGATTTTGCCAGACTTGGTTTTCAGAAAGTTACTCTATAGCAATAGATTAGATGGAATAATTCTACCTCTGCCTACCAAATGAAGGATAAACTTTAAAAAGTCTGTCTATAGTTTTCCAACAACCAACTCTGTCATTTTTCTTTCCATGTAGGCAAAGATGTACACTCCTCAAGTATATCCTTCAATATGAAGAATTCATAAAGGGTAATATTCTAAAAGGGAAAGAGCCATTAGAACAACCTCATGTCTATTAAAATTCCCAATTATTAACTTGAGGTCAATTCATTTCCTCCTCGTGGTACCCACTCTCTAGCTAAAGAGGAATATAGACAATGAGATACTTTTTGTCTATTATGGGAGCAAGGCACTCATTTTCACATCAACAATGTCCTTTAGTTAAGTAAGCAGAGAAAATCTAAGATGCCCAAAGTTTTTTCACTAATATAATTCTTCAAGGGAAAAAAAAATAAAAATACTTCCTGTGTGGCTAATGGACAAACAGAGATTTCATATTGACACATCTTGCCCAATGGATTTCTGTAGATAAATTCTCAGGGGCATAAAAGTGCCCAGTGCATTGTTTCAGACAGGGCAGTGTACAGTGTTATGGCAGCCTAAGTGCCCACCCGCATATCTAGTGTTATCTCAAGTGCATTATGCCCTCGGAATTGTTCATCTTCTCAGCCCAGATATATTTTCTCAGTGTTATATAACTCAGCCTGTCACAGTGTCCTATGACCCTGCCAATAAATTTCTTTAATTTCTGCCCTCTGAACCAGTCACCTGAAATTCCCCACGAACACATTCTCTCATTGTCTCCCCAGTGCGCTCGGTGTCTGGAGACTCGTATTCCTACCGCTTCCTTAGGAGAATAAATGCCATATTTCACACCCTAATGGACAGCGTGGCAAGGCAGCATGCTAGGAAAAAGGGCGGCTTTTGTAACTCAGGAGTGCTCCAAAAATTTGCATAGGTAATTGGATTCCATTGCTGCGAGAACAAGACCATTTAACGTGGAGGACGAGGGTTTTAAATAATAGAAACTCCTATTAGGTGAATTTATGAAGAAACTGTGAAAAGTTATAACAATAATGTGTCCCCTTCAACACACCCTATTCGGTGAATGTATAAGTGGTCCTGAATCATTTATGCCAACATGCGGGGAACTGATACATTTTGAACAAATTTAATTGAAATCACCCCTGGAGTGAGTGTGAAGGAAAGATTAAATTGAATGGTCTCACCGAGTGTCACAGCACTAGACTGCTCCCTTCTGAGGTCTATTTTTTTTTTTCCAAAATAAAAGACTCCAAACCTCAATCAAGAAAGAATGAGTTTAGTCACATGTTAGAAATGAGAAGGATGTTACTTTGCTGTGTAATGAAACTTAAAGAAGATGTTTAACCAGACAAACCACAACGCTTGGCTTCATTTTAATAGTGGGATACGAGGTCCTCTGCCCTGTTAGGAACACGACATCCCTCTCTCGGGATGGAGTGTCCCCAGCACGTCACACACATTCCAAGTGGGTTTGGGGGGTGTCTGTGTGGCACAGCATGGACACCCACGTCTCTGTGAGGGCATCGTCTCAGCTCCAGCCATGTGGCTTATTCAGAAAGCACCACCTTTCAAACTTAATGCTTACAAATTCTTGGCTGACAAATCGGGACAGCACATCTCCATGGTGTGGAGAGGCAGGCTGGATGTCCCAACCACTGAAAGGTTAGGTGGCAGAAATTCCTGAAACCCAAACCACTCTCTCACGTAGGGAGCCAAGTGTGGTCCTTCCAGAAGGACACAGGATCAGTCTCAGCTGGCGAGAGGGTCTTCCACTTCTACGGTGGTGGTTCGTGCACTGAAGGGCCGGCTGAGTGGGTGCCCGGAGGCGGGAGGGCGGAAGAGCAGCTCCTGTTCCATCTCTTGCAGGAGCAGCTTGTACGTCCAGGGAGAACGCGGCCCCATCTGCCCCCTGGCTCGTCTTTGGGGAGCGGGTCACGGGGAGAGCCGTCCTCTGTGTCCCTGAGGCCGAGGGCGGTGGCGGGGGTCTGTCCCTTGGGCTTTGAGCTGACGGCCCAGATCCTGCTTCGTGTCTGTCCTGACTCTTTCAGCTGCGGACCGACAAGAGCTGGAAGGGACAGGAATTTGCTCATCCAGTCCACATTTTTGAGTGCCTTTACGTGCCAGATGTATTCTCCCCAGTCTGGTTCCACCGGGCCAGCAGGTAACCCCTGAGGAGGTATCCGGAAACTTCCCCTTCCTCACCCTCAGGTGTCCTCGGACCCTCTGTCAGGAGCCGGCCTTGTGGACGCTGGGTTGAAATCCTGGAAAACCTAAGCGTGTTCACGGGGCGAGCTGTCGTGGCGGGCGTCAGCCGTCGTGGGCTGCGATGACGGGGGACCGTGGCTGGGGCTTCAACAACGGACAGTATTTCTCCCGGCTCTGGAGGCCGCGCGCCCTCCGGGTCTGGGGGGGACCTGCTTCCTGCGTCACGGACAGCGTCTCCTCGCTGTGACCCCAGGGTGCAGGGGTGAGGGAGCTCTCCCGGGGCTCTTTTGTAAGGACGCTGACCCCGTCAGGAGGGCCACCCTCACGACCTGAGCACCTCCTGCCGCATCACACCGGGGGTGAGCATTTCAACATGGGAGTCTGGTGGAGTGGGGACACGATCATTCAGTCTCCAGCAACCAGAAACACAAACACTTCTTGATAAATGAAATGACCTGTTCTAGAAAAGACCTCCAACCTTCATTTCAGCCAGAAGTTTCCACAAGAAAATGAATCATTTCTACAAAAACCAGAATTCAACACAAAAGCAAAGCAGTTGTCCCTAGAGTCAGAGAAAGTGGAAGCTGTTGCTCTGGGAGGGAATCCACGTAAATGACAGAGCGGTGAGGACTCCAGGTCCCCTGTGCTCCTGAAGCAGGAGGGACGTGCTGGGCCCAGGTCCCAGGACTGCAGGAGCCCCTCTCAGGCGACCCCTCAGCGGGCGAGGACAGAAGGGGGGGGCTCTCTCTGAAGGACAGGCGCCCTCTTCGCCACCCGTGCAGCTGCGCCCGTTTGCACGGGGTGCACGGCCTGGTGCACCCTCCTTCCTATCAGATGATGGTAATACGAGTAATAACACCACCACCGTGTGGAGGGCGGTAGATGCTTTCTCATTCCGAGTCTGGGTTTACGTGAGAACTTCGGTTCCGCAGAAAACCTGACAAATTTTTACAATCTTTTCTACATCCTCTGTAGTTTTTTATTGTCTACAGGTTTTATTTTCATTGTACACATACTGCTCAATAAATAAAGATCTCTCTCTCTTTCTATCTCTCTCCTTCTCTCTCCCTCCTTCTCTCTAATCTCTCCCCCTCCCCAGTAAGTATTTATTTTTCTCTGTTTGTTGAGTCCCTCTGTGGACATTTTGAAGCAGAGGAGGTCCAGGACAGGAATATGGCATTTTCCATCATAAGGTGGCCCTCTGACAGCAGAGCTGTGTAGGAAAATGGGAGGTAACGGCTTCCAGTGTGTTCGTTGGAACACTGCAACCCAAATTAGGAAGGCAGTTCTGGGGCCTCGTCTCTGTAACTGAGCTGGGCTCGGCCCAACTGAACTCACTGGAGCTAGTCCCTGGAACCCAGCTCCTGCGTTTTAACTTCATTTCCAAATATAAAGCCTTCAGCTGTGTCAGGCACTTTGATTTCTCTGGATGTCAGGCTTGGTTTGCAAATGTAAATGTGCCCCAGGTTAGTCTTAGTAAGTTACCTGGCCTGGGCCCAGGAGCACACCTGTCAGGTGCGGCCCTGTCCTTCCACCTTCGTGTAATCCTTCATGTCTCGTATCAAAGAATCCCTCCCGCCCAGAGCTGAAAGCAAAATTATTCTCAAAGGAATTTATGACAAATACAATAATTCCTTTTAATACAGGGATTGTTTTATCTGCCAGCACATTAAGTACAGTATACCACCAGGAAACAACCATTATGTCTACGATTACCATGTTATATTTAGAGAATGCAATTAATTCTTTAATTGGAGTGAGAAATATGTGGTTTCCCCTGCACGGCTCCTCTGATGTGAACCTGTGGAAAAATGTGGATACCCAAATGTTCACGCAGGGCTGAAAGCTCCCTCAGCTGAGCCTGCAGCCGTCGCCTGGGCAAGTTCACGGCCAGCAAGGACCTTCCTGGACTGTGAACAAGTGAATAGTAGAAAATATGTATTTTTTTTAAAAAAAGAAAAATAACCTATAATCTTACCTCTTGGACCTATTGTAAGCATATTAGGTCTTTTCTTCCCAGACTTTTTCTTGTGTATGTGTAGATATTTATGTTTTTCTCTTATAAGTTTGGAAGCATTATGTGGTTGCTTTTTTTAAAATTCTACTATCTAAATGTTAATAGTACGAGAAATTTCGCATTCCACGATGTAGGATTTTCTTTGAGAACTTTGTAAACGAGCAGGGACCGGAGTGAGAACTAAGAGGAAAGAGAAACAGAGATAAATCCAGAAGAGGTGCAAGTGACGCTCTGCCCATGCCCTTTACAAGAAAATAGCTGAGCGGTGGTTGCGATGCTTGGAGAGTCTCCGCCGTGGACGGGATGTCACAGCACGGCCCTCTGGATACGTCACGTTCAAGGCTTCGTCCTGCGGGACGGCTGTAGCCAGAGGATTCTGTAACCAGGCACAAGTCCGTACTCCTGTTCCCCTGTTGCTGGTGAGGAGAAATCAGGGCTCCATGAGTTAATTTAGGGTGCCATTTGTTTGTTCAGTGTTTTTAAAGGTTTTCTGAGATTATTTTCCGCAGAGCGTGATGAAATGGAACTGGCCGTTGGCTGTTGGAATTTCACAAAGAGAGGGTTTGGATAATACAGGTGAATGGAAAGGTGTGATTTTTCTCCTGGAAGAAAATCCCGATAAAGTGGTTTCTCTCAAAACCGTCTTCCAGGGACTCAAACAGTTGCGGGGGCCACAGGGAGCTGAGACGCACAGATAAAGATCTGCTCCATGAGAGGATTGATGACTGTCTGCTTCTCTCTTTATTGGGCAACTGCAAACTCCTCTCTACAGGAAAAATAGAGCATCCCTTTGAAAATGTTCAAAGACGTTCCTCCCACGTCCTGCAGCTGTTTGTGAAAAGATCTCTACGAATGTGTTCTTATGGGAGTGGCATTTTACTGGGAACTTTAAGTGAAAGATTTCAAATATATGTGAGAAATTTAAAAGACAGATTTTCTGAGAGTATGTTAGTTATTACCTGAGGCTGAGCTCCCCAAGATGGCTCTCTGAGGGGGGATCTAAGGTTCAAGGTCAAGAGAAAGCACAGCACGGCCTGGAGGATTAGGAACGGAAATATTAGGGCTCTTATGATCTTTGACACTGACTGTGTTAAGCATTCCTTACTGTAACAAAACCATTTCCACGCATAAATGCATGTGGTGCTTATTTTCACCGTGATTTTGTTTAAAGATTCTGTGGATATTATTTCACATCAGACGACTATGGCAAGTCGATGCTAGCAAAGTATGCCATTCCATGCGATTCTAATCTTTCTAATTAATTGAGTTACCACCAGAGTAAAAGTAATGTTGCAAAAATATGTTGATGTGGGTGGTGTTCCCCTTGGCAAAGTTACATACACATAAGGCGAAACCATGATCAAAAAAGAAAGAAGCATTTAACTTAAAATTTAAACAGCATAATATTGCGTTGTTTAATAGAAGGAGAACATGAATCCGATAGGGCTGGCATTCTCTGCAAATGTGTCTGTGTTTATTGGGTACGGCTTTGCCTAGAGTAATTGCAAATATAAGCATAGTCTGGTTTGGGGGCTTGTTCTCCCGGTCTCCTCACCTTTGACCTCAGAGTCCCAGCCAGACCATGCATAGTTCTGGGAATGACATGGGTTCCACTTGACAAGGTGCCCCCAAAATACTGACCGCACACCTACCACGGTTTATCGCAAAGCCACATTTTTCAAAGACGGAAAAAGTTAATGTGAAAACATACTAACCACCGACCCACCAACGGATGATGTGCACCCATCACTGGCTGGAGAAGACCCTTGGGAAATGCTTCTTTATTTTTTACTTGGTGTATTTATTTGCTTACTGTAGTTACGTGTATACTACATTCTAGATACAACTGAAAAGATCGTTTGAAAGTACTTTTTTGTGTGCTTGCTAGACAAGCAGTCCACCAGGCTTGGAATGTTTCTTGTGTGTATCTGTGAAAGAAAGATGGAATTGACGGTGATGACGTCAGTGTTGACTGTGCTCCTAGCGTGGGCTGGAGACTCACCTGCGTCACCACATGTGACCACAGTGGCGGCTTTAGCAGGTGGGCTCTGTGTTCTCTGTCTCTATTTATAGGGAGGAAATGGAGGCTTCTGGAGGGTGGAGGATTTTCCAGGGCCCCATGAACCAGAGAAAAGTAAAACCAGGATCTTGGCGTGGCCCAGAGCTGCTCCACCAGCTAGCCCGCCTTGCTCCTCCCTGGCATGGCTGACACGCTGGCCAGGCTGTTCTTGGTGGTGGGGACTGTCCTGGGCATTGCAGGACGTTTAGTGGCATCACTGGCCTCTACCCACCAGATGCAGGTAGCACTCACCAATGGTGACAACCAAAACTATCTCCCGACAGTGCCAGTGTGCCCTGGCTGAGAACCAGTGCCTTTGTCCCTCTTCAGTGCACTGACGTTTGTCTTCCGTCCAGCCCTGGGGTCCAGACCCCTGCCAGTGTTACAGAGCCTGATGGCATCATGGCCATGGCCCTGACATGGCCTCTTTCCTGTCCCTGTCCTTTGGCAGTGCATGGGCCTGCAGTGATGTAAGGTCATCCACCCCATGGCTGTCCAGGAGCCATGCCTGCAACAGCCAGGGGTCTGGAGCTGGCACCTGTGGGGAGGGCCCATGAGCCCCCGTCGGCCAGGGAGTGCTCAGGCCATCTGGTGATGCCAGGTTACTGTGCTCTGCTGGTAAGTGCAGCCAGGAACATGTGGACCAGAGATCTCAGCAGAAGTGCAAAAGAGCTGGGTGTTGAAACAGGCCGGCGAGTGCCCTGTGGTGAGACCAGGGATGGGGAACAGAGAAGGCTAACTGAGGGACCATGTGGAGGGAGCAGGAGGAGGGGGACGGGAGCGGCCCTTCCCCTGGACAGCAGTAGCGGGCCCTGCCCTCGGCCTGGCAGCCCCCAAGCGTGTCCTTGCCTCCGAGCCCAGTCCCCTCGGGCAGCCTTGTGTGGGCCTGGCCCAGTGGACTCCTCATGAAGCTTCCGTGGAAAAGACCAGGAAACCACGGTCTTCCTCTGGGCCACACAGAGCCTCAGGGTTCCTACAGCAGCCCCCATCCGGGGGATATTCCGCCCACTACGATCGCCACGAATGTCTGGGGGCAGACGGCCGAACATTCGTATGTCGACCAGAAACAAGAGCAAGACCCCTGCCAAGGAGCCGGGAGCGCGGGGCCAGAGGGGCGGCCAGGAGGGCGGGAAGGGCAGAGCCGTTCATGGCGGGACGTGAGGACAGCCCTTCCCGGACCACTGTCAACGCTCTCGATAATAATCAAGAAGAAATAATACAGTAGTGTTATTATTACTCATATTTTATTTGAAAGATTTATTTTTTCCTATTTTATTTCCACACACCATGTGGGGAGTCCTGGCTCTTTGTTTCAACTTTTCATTTGCCGGCTCTGGTTCTCAACACCTCCTCTTCGTCTTTTCCCAATGACGGAGCGGTTCATACACGTAGAGTGGTGGAGTTCTGGTTAACTCCTGGGCAGTGCTCAGTGGGGATCGTTTCCCTGGTGCAGGAATCGGGGAAGGTGGGGTTAAGTGACCTTCTCAAGGTCATGAAGGGCCAAGGGGCTGAGCCTGGGACACTGCGGGCTGCCTGTTCTTCTGGCAGCGCTCAGCTCGCCCCACCCACCTGGATCACTTATTTTTAAAAAATACATTTCCATTTAGTGATTCATGCTGGGTCTAATTCACTTGCCATTTAATGTCACTTAGAATCATCCAGGGACTAAAACACGCCCACAGAGAGCAGATTTTAAAAGTATATTTTAAAGATAAAAATGGGCCTTTAATATTCTACAGGATTTCAAATCCCTGGACAAAGAATGTCAGCTTAAATTTAAAAGAAGCCCTCTAATATCTGTCTTTGAAAGAGAAAAAGGCAGCCTTGGCCTTCGCGCGAGCAGAGGACTCACCTTTTTCAAATTACAGTTTTCAAGTCTGATACAGCCAGATAATCATCAGCGGCTCAAATAAAATCATTATTTTGTCAGAGAGGGAGCACATGTTCAGGGGGGAAATTAACGACAGCAGAGGAAGAACAAAGCCGAGTCCTAACAGCGAGACTTTCTCTGAGATGAAAGGAATCCTCGCACTTAATTTTGCTTCAGGTGTTACTATAAAATCACCTTAAAGGATGCACGACAATCTCGCCTTGAAAGCAGGGGTTGGAAAACCCTTTCGGGACAAATGAGAGAGTCAGCTCCCCACCCACCTCATAACCTCGAGTATTCAGGGGGATCTCCTCTTTCTCATGGCAGCTCTGTCATTTCATCCTAAATATCACAGCATCGTCTTAACGATGGGGGTGGAATCAAAAGCAGAAATCACAGTGACCCCAGAACAGCATTCCCTCCTGTGGAAAAGGAGGGAAAGGTTCATTCGGGATGATTCAGAAGGAAATTTAAAGGCGCATCGAAACCTTTTCAACTTAAACTCAAAGTGCAAACTCTTTGAAGTGGTGTGGCTGTGTCGTGACAGCCAGTTCCCTGGAGCATCCTCAGGTTTCAGTTTGATCAGCGGGGTTTGGGCTGGAGGGAGGAATAGTTCTTTTTCCTGCAGTGCTGTGTCCGTGGAGTTCTGCTTTGGAATCCAAACTGAGAGCAGGTCCACCTGGGGCTCAGGCCCAGGGGGCACTGCGCAGAGTGAGCTCTGGAGGACCGGAGCCCTCCTCCTGGTGCCGGCAAGCCTGCCAGGGCTCTCATCAGAGTGTACTGCTTGTCTGTGGGAGGCCACATTGTTGCCGTCCCGATCCTCTTGTCCCTTCTACCAAGGATGGTGCTTCCACGCTGGGCTGGGCCACTGCCTGGAAAGCTGGGCGGGTCAGCGGGTCTGAAGTTGGCAGAGGAAGGAGGACAGGAAGACACTTGCTGAGGGTGAAAGGCATCTGAGTGTGGGGTGTTCATTGAGATCCCCTTAGAAGCTTTCGTCTTATTCCAGAGGCTAATTTAAAATCTCATAGTGAGGCCTCCCTCCGCCATTTGTGCGGTCACTGTGGTGGGCTACTCTGTGTCTTTTCTTCATTCACTTTCTCTTTTCTCAGGGGTGCGTGGTGCTCTCAGACGCAAAGCAGACACATCCTCTCTCAGCCCCTTGCCCTGTCCCAACTGCCCTCCCCTAATCCTTGCTTCTTCCGTCTTGTGAGAAGCTCACGGTCCAGCGGGAGCCCCTGTAAGAGAATGATTGCATTCCTTGCTGTTTGCTGAGATTTGGGGGAGGAGGAGTATCTAACATTAGGATCTGTGAGTGCTCTTCACTCGAGCAAAATAATAATAAAAAACAGTAAGTTCAACAACGTTGGCCTTGCCACCTGGAGATGTGTCTATTGTTCCATTTTCTTCATGATACTGAGTGAGTTCACCAGTGTGGATAACACCTGTGTCTCCTGAAGCTAACACCGTTTTGCATAGCCTAAATTTCCAATTTTTCTGACTTTTGATAATGTGGAAATATTTAGTCTAAACCATTTCTAGAGCATTGTGGGCCCTTGGACTGAAATAGAATGCAAAGATGTCAGCGCTGGATGGCCTGCTAGTAACATACACTTCTCCATGGTCAGTCCTGTAAGCAAAATGAGTTCAAAGCAGCACGCCCGCCCTGGTCTGGGGCATGACTCGTGCATTTTGGCCGAGGGTTAGTTCATGTCTCTGCTGGGGCAGGCAGATTCACAAAATCACACTAGAGAAGCTTATTTATATTTATTTCTATTATAAAGGTTCACATTTGTGTTCTGGTCCTTACAATATCAAATCAGAAGCAGGGTGTGGACTGGATTCACCCACTGGACAAGAGAACAAGGGCCGGGCAGAAAACTGCTCTTTGGGCCCCACAGGCAGTGAGTGGGCCTGGGGTGCCCCAGCCATTGTGCATGTTCCGACGGTCAAGGAGCAGGACAGGCCCCCGTCTGTCCGTGGGGAGCCTTGGGGTCTGGCGGGGGCACTGAGGAAGCAAGAGCCTGGGCTGATGGTTCCTGCAAATGCACGAAAGACTGAGGCCTTTTCAGTAAGAATTAATAAGTTTACAAGTATTTCACATCTACTAAGTTTCTTCTCCAAGGAAAAAAGAAAAGAAGCTTCAAGTCCAAAACTTATCTGAAGTCTGGTCCCACTGCATAGGCTATATTCAAATGCGAGCATAGTAGCCAGCGTTGGATATCAGCCTGCAGACAAGACAGGGGCTTGCTCTTGAGAAGTTTTGCTTCTCCTGGAAGACATAGACATTTCTAAAGAGCAGAGAGAGTGAGACACACATGCTGCAAACAACGAATTAGCTTGAAATGGACAGAGATCAATAGTATGCAAACTACAGCCGGAATCCAGAGTGCGCCCCGAGGCTTCCCCGCCCGGACCTGGGACCTGGGGTGCTTCACCTGGGACCAGCGTCTCCTATCTCAGCCCCATGGAAACAGCTTTGCTGACCTGCTGAGTTTGAAAATGGGAGCTCAGAGGAGTCGCTGGTGGTTAATCACTCTCTCTGCTCTCGGAATACCAAATGAGGGGGAGCGAGGGAGAAGACAGATGTGGATCCAGCAACGCAGGAGTTAGCCCAGAGGGAAGAGGCTTCTGGAAGCCAGGCCCCTGACAGAAGGGGTTTGCTGCCAAATTTCCACACGTTGGAGGGGGAGCTGCAGATAAAGTGACTGAAAACCACCCCAAACACTACCCATCATCAAGAGTGTGTGTCCAACCGGTAATGCTCTGGGCTCTTCGAGGACTGACGGACAGATTCACACCTGGGATGTGCGTGGGCTTCTACTCCGTCTAAAGAGAGCACATCGATGGGCACGTGACCCTCACATTTTCCTTCAATCTCTAAAATGTCTGACACGTATTTCTAGGAAGTCAGTGTGGTACCAGTGAGCTTTCTAAACAGCTATGAGTTGAGAGTGGTGTTGATCTTGTGCCCATTCCTTCTAGGGGATTCTTGCCGGGGACTCATGACACATATTCTAGCTAATTCCATGCAGCTCTCACAGCCTTGTGTGTGATGTTTTGCTTGGGGCCTGTACATAACCGAGTCCTAGCAGCGCTTTGTGTAGGATGCGACTCTGCTTTTGCAGAGAAGCCATAATTGTCACTGGTTCTGACTGGACTAGGGAATCGCCCGAGGCTCTTAGGCAGGCTGTGGCAGCGGTGCTGACTTTCTGGGTAAGTGCAAACATTGCATATTGTTAGGACTATGAATACAGCTTTTGTGAGGGTATTATGGGAATTACAGTATTTAAGCAAGCACATCTTACTCAAAGATAACTTTGAGTGTATTTAAAATGCATTTCTTGACAGACTGTTATTGTAACTGGTTAAATCACCCATTCTTTAGGAGTTCTGCATGACAAGAGGTTGCTTCGCAATGTGACCCTGCTCTAGGAGCCCATGAGGCCTTAGGAGACACTGATGGGAAATAGTTACCTATCAGCTGCCCAGCGTTTTCATAGATCTAGGACCAAATTTTAAAATCAAGGCAGGGGTTTTACAGCAACTGATTTTATGACTTCCAAGTAGGCCCATAAACCGCCACAATTGGGAAGTGAAGGTGACACACTCTAGTGACACAATCTGCTTGAGGTGAGGGGTTCACCCCACAAGGGAGAGTCTTGTCCCATCACAGAGATGACATGGCAGTCTGAGAAAAGTACCTGTCGAAGACATGAACACAGACTCGACCTTCACATCGGACTTTTCTTCTCCAGGAGGACATGGAAAATACCGCATAAATTCTCCAAAGCAGTGTTGGATGATTAAGGGATTGACAAACAAAATGAGAATATTCACGAAAGCTTTAAAAAACCTGGATTATTTAATTGAAGAGAAGAGAAAGTTGTCATCAGCTGTCGTGACTCACTTCCGGAAAAAACCAAGAAGGACTGGCAGCCATGGACTCCATTTTCAAGGTAGGTTTAGGGAACCTGAAAAAGGTTTTGCTGCCGAATTTCTGTATCTCTAGATTTCTAGAATAATCCAGCTGTGTGTCTGTGTCAAAGCAGTTAAATAATCTCAGTGCTCCTTCCTGCCTCCAAGTTCCTTACTTCCAAATATTATAAGGCATGGATTTAATCAATAATAGATTCATCGAGCATCAGCTATGTGTTGGTATTGTAGGCAGTGCAGGGGAAAGAACAAAGGATAATGCGCAATATGCATCCGGGTTGGGCTGGTGCTGGGTGGGAAGGTGGAGGGTGGGAAGAGGAGATTTAAGTTACCGTGTGTCCTGCAAGGACCACCGACTTCGCTAACGCGGTAAGGACAGGCTGACTGTCCCCATGCAGGAGGGTCAGCCACATGTACAGACACAGCCAGGCCCTGGGAAGGCAGGTGCTCACCCAGCTCGCCCACGAAGTCATTGCTCACCCTTTCACCTGCTGACCTGCGCGTGCTGAGGTGCCACCCTGGCCCCTGTTGAATTACAGATGTTAAAATATTTATTCTATATGGTTATGAAAACTTGATACTGGCATCAAACATTTGATCTTGTTCTTAAAAAAAAAAAATTAAAAATGAGAGCGGAATGGAATTGCATCCCAGACTCTCACAGCCTCCTTTAGGAAGCAATAACCAGAGGTCATGTCCACCCCGCTCCATGCTGATTAGAGAGCCCCCCAGATCCTGTAACGGGGATCAGGTTAATGAGGAAAGCTGCAAGGTTTATGTTTGAAATTAATGTGCTGACAACCAGATATCAGAGCAAAGAGCCCAGGACAAGCCAAGCTCAGGACAAGAGATGGTGGGCGTGTGAAAAGGAGTGAGTGAGCCTGTTAACAATTTGGCATAAAAAGTAGACGACTCAGTTTATCCACATGTGGAGAGGGTAGTACATCCCATCAGTGAAACAGAATAGCACTTAAGTGTTTGCTGGGGACAACGCAAGTCATAGCAGACAAAGCTGATGTAAGAGCAGGCATCCCACTTCGCAAGCCAGGGGCTTGGAGACTGAAGACTAGGTGGGTGGCCTGGCCTGTCTTCTTCTAGATGCTACTAATGGGTGAAATAATTGTGGATCCTACTAGAGTCGTGACACTCTGAACACAGCTTTGCACCCCCATTCTAACTGCCATGCCAAAAAATAAATCATAATAAGGTAGAAAAGGACATTTAGCATCCCCTGAGTGTGAGAAGGCATCCGTAACAACCAGCCGACCAAGCACTCTGCGATTCCGAGGTAGGAATGATATACAGCCTGGAGGCTGCTGGGGCCCGTTTTGTGGAGAGAGGAGTCAGCGGAGGCCTCAGGAAATGCGGTCTCTGTGCTCCTCCTAGAAGGCCAGAAGGACGTAGGGAGGTCTGGGCAGGGGTCTTGAGGGCCCCGTGGAAACTCGGGGGGGGAGGGCTCTCTTGAGCAGCAGAGGAACATGGGGGCCTGGAAGGCAGTCGGGGGGCCAGCACCACGGGGCCCGGGGTTACCGGCAGGACTCGAGGAGGGGTCCAGGAGAGGCCCCTGGAAGGATGCGCTCAGTCTGCGCTGGGCTAGAGATGTATCCAGGAGCCACTTCTGGAAAGGTTCAACCACATCTGGACTCGGGACCCACAAGGCGGGCGGGCAGGCGGAGGGCCGGAGTAAATCTCAGAAAGAGATGTCGGCTCCGCTCCTCGGCGGTGGGCGAGGGTGGGGCACAGCGCTAGCACAGTTTGCTTAGGAGCTGGGGCTGAACACCCCAGGGACACGTGGAGTACAAGAAACATGCCCAGGGTCGCCACCAGAGTGTGCAGATCTGGGACGCCCGCTGAGGCCATTACCCCAGCGTCCTTGCCCTCCACCCTGAAGGCCATTGTCATGGTTCTCAGGACCCCACAAATACACCCCCTCTCCCTGTCTGGAGTCTGGAGCCACCAGAAGACAGAAAGAGGATCAGGGCCAGGACTAGGGTGAGGAGAGGGAGGCACACGCTTTGTGGATAAGTGTCCTGGGGCCGCCTGGCAAAGTAGCCCAGACAGGGCATCTTGAAACAACAGAAGCATTCTCTCATGGTTCTGGACACAAGAAGTCCAAGATCAAGGGGTTGCAGAGTTGATTCCTTTTGAAGCCATGAGGGAAAATCTGGTGCAGGCCTCTCTCTCAGCTTCTGGGGGTTTGCTGACTGTCATCGGCCTTCCTTGGCTTGTAGACATGTCATCTGGATCTCTGCCTCCATCTTCACATGGCCCTCTCCCTGCACTGTCTGTGTCCAGACTTCCCCTTTGTATGAGGACCCCAGTCACAGTGGATCATGGTCCACCTACTCCGGTAGGACCTCATCTGAACTAACCACATCTGCAACAACCCTACTTCCAAATAGGGTCACATTCTGAGGTGCTGGGGTTTAGGACTTCAACATATGAATTTGGGGGGACACAATTCAACCCATAACATCTCAGGCACAACATTTAAAGGGGGGCCCAAAAATTTAATCAAGATAAATAATATTGTAATGCAGTATTTAAGAATATCAAAATTCATGCAAAAAGTTCATGATGGACTAAATGTAAGAAGTTTACATCCATGCAGGATCAGTGTTGAGATTTCTCACCTCGACTCAGGCTCCGGTGGGGCTCAGCTCAGGACTGCTGCAGATTCTGCCTTTATTTAAAAATGTGGCCCTTTGCTAACATGGGCTTTTGTTGACATTAATTTTAATTTTCTAAAATATGGCATTAAAGATTATTTATCTTGATGACTGGGACTGTTGGTGCCCCTTGAAAGTCCTGCCCAAGGCAGGTGCCTCACTGGCCCAACCCTCTTTCTGGTTCTACAGGACTCAGTCCAATGGAGACAAAAATCAGCTCAACCGGCGAGGAAGCTTCATCACAGCATTATTTGGACCTATGGGTAACGGTTTTCCCCAAGCGTCCCTCAAGATCTATGCTTGGGGGAGCTTCCCCCAAGGGTCAGGGGCTGCCCTCACTGAGACCCTAATAGGTCAGGGAGAGAAGGGCCATTGGATTGCCACCAGAGACAGGCTGGACCCTGACGCCTTTGTTGACAACATGGGACAAGGAAGACCCACCATGGACGCCCCCACTCCAAGCTGTCCCTCCTGCAGGCAGTGGGCGGAGAAGAATGGTTTCCAGAGGGGGTGAGCTGTCCCTCCTCCCCTGCTCCATGCATCACGGGAAGGAAGGCAGCCCCTCTCAAAATCTCCCCAAGGCCGGGTCTTCTTTCACCTGCCCAGGCAGGACTCGTGGAGGAGAGGGCCCTGGTGCTGGGTACTGAGTGGCAGTCAGCTGGAGCTGTCTCCTGCTGTGACCTCCCCTGACCCCAGCCCCACCGGGCCTGAATCCTCACCTCCTCTCTGTCCTCCAGGCAGTAACACTAGCCCTCTCGGTGCACCCAGATGACCCTCTTGCTGGGATCGCTAGCAGCCTGATGACCCCGGGTCACCGTTTTCCCCAGAACCACGTAAGCTCCTGCCTTGGAGAAAGTCTTCCTGCCCCTTTTGTTTAACGGGGCTAGTGGTAATAGAACACGTATGATGATTAAAAGATGACTGTAATCTTCGGTGCTTAGCACGGCACTCCTCATGCATTAGTAATGCAGGTATTCAATAAAGCCTCGTCCGCTTTCTGCCGGCAACTGTTTAACTTTTCTTTACAGCGCGGCTCCTGCTCCGTCTGCAGTATGACAAAGCTTGACGCAAGGGCTGGGAAAGGCTTCCATCGGAACGTGGATTTAATTATGGATGCCCTGCATGGGACACTGTTCCGTGTGTATGTCTTTCCTCCAAGAACACCAGCTTCTGTCAACCATCAAAGAGAGGTGGAAAGAAAAGTTGCGTCTTCATAAACCCAGCCCGAGTTGACCTCGTCATGCCTGACTAATTTAGTGCGTTCCTGTACTCCTCTCTTCACACGCCCCTTCAAAGATTTACCTTCACAGGTGTCCCGCAAAGGCCTGTGCTGACCATGTTAGCAGGTTATTCTGCACCATATTGACCACATGTTAAAAATTAAGCTGCCTCAGTCCAAAGATTGAAACTGCATCCTGCTATCAGAGTTGACCAGCAAAGTTAGGATCTCAGCCCCGTGGGTCACGAGCTGCGGTGTTCTCCCTGATTTTGTCCATTCTCACGTGTTTTCAAGCCACTAGAGTGGATAGACAACCTCCAAGGGGGCTTCCCCAGAGCTTCAGGCAGGAGTGATGTGTTCTGGGCATCCTGAGATCTTTTCTCCCAGAGTTTAACTGACACAAATTGATTCAGTTTCCCGGCGCAGAGTGTGCCAACTGTACCAGGGACGTAGCCGATCTGAACCCTGCCATCAGTGGGGAGACATGACTGGGTAGTTATTCCAAGGCCCCCAGGAGAGGCCTGGCTGGATCACTCGCCTTTCTGAGCCTCAGATTTCGCCTAATTGTAAGGATCCTAATTTCAGTCTGCTCCTCGAGAGTGGCTGACGATTGATTAGATTATTTGCTTGATCTGGAATATACTGGGTAAAGCAGGCAAAGTCGATTTGGGCCCTTCATAGGGACCACTTCTCCTGCCTCTAGTGTTGGAGGATCACCCAACCCTCCCTGATGGCTCCAAAAGACCCCGAGTCTGCAGGGTCAGGGCTGGACACTGGATGTCTGCTAGTCACAGTCAGGTGGAGCAGGTCGTGGAAAGAAAGGAAGCGCACGTTTGTCCACCAGATGAAGACAGCACCTTCTTCTCCTAACCTGTTCCAGGCTCATGGCCTGTAAGAGGATCCCTTATGATGTGGTGCTTGTAGATACCCTGAGGGGTCGTCTTGTGCCAACCATCCTGCCCCAACACACATGCAAATGCACAGGCACACACACAAGCACACACCATATACACATGCACGTGTGTACATGCGTGCATATGTGCGCGCACACACTACAGAAAGCCTCCGGGTCCGCGTGGTTTGTGCCAGCACCCATTTCCAGGCCACGTTGCTGCACCCCCGCAGGAAGTTGCATCTAGTCCTTCGCTGCTTAGATGTCTGTTTTTCCAAAGACACACTGCTGCACATTTCATAAAACAAACGTCCAACTCTGCATTTATGAAAGTATCTGAAGTCTTTAAATGGAAGGATTTCTACTAGCTCAAGATGCAAGAAGATTCCCAAGTGTCCTTGATGTGTATTTT
The DNA here is from genome assembly GCA_031878705.1 of Tapirus indicus. Classification (NCBI taxonomy): domain Eukaryota; kingdom Metazoa; phylum Chordata; class Mammalia; order Perissodactyla; family Tapiridae; genus Tapirus; species Tapirus indicus. Next base: position 144,076,192 of record CM062921.1, read on the forward strand.
TTAAGTGCTTAGAAGGATTTCTGGGAGGCCACGTGAGTCCCCTTTGTTTCTGGAATGTTCGGTTGATGTGTTTCAAAGCAGCGGTGAGAGCAACTACTGGCCAAGTCTGCTTTTTAATTGTGGGACCTGAGACACTAGGGCAACGAGTCTGGCTCCGCGAGCAGCAATTTGACACCTCGTTGCATGCTCTCGGCGTTGAAAACACGTCCCTCTGAGAAGCTGTACTAGAGCTGAACTGTAAAAATCTTGGAAAACTTTGCCAACGTTACTCAAAATAGGCAGCTGGCTTTTTTTTTTTTATCATTTCCAGGTGCATTTGAGGGAGGGGAGAGTTCTAATGGCTCTAAATTGGCTGTGTGATCCAAACCCCAAAGTTATACCCACACATTTCAAAGAGATGGTGCTTTGAAGACTTAAAGGAAGATGAAATGTCCCCAAATCATGTGTACCAATCTGCAGTACCATTCGTCACATTTACAATAAACACTTAAACACTATTTCCTCCCAAATACTCTTGTCTCAGACACTATTTTCTGACTCCAAATTCTGGGATGAGATAGCCCTGCCACGGGCAGGAACTGGCAGGATTAGGCTGTGAGGGTGCTGAAACATGCTGGTGACTCAAGATCCAATTTAAGAACCTGAGATGGGATGTCACCTGTCACCTACAGACACTGAGGTGCCCCCTCACATTGGGTGTCCCCAGAACACAGACTTGCTCAGGGGGATGGTTATGCGTTGCTACTCAGGCAAACCTGTTATGCCGAGAGTCTCTGTTTTAGAGGGAGGACTGCACCCCAACTGGAAACTTTACAAAGTTGAAATTTGACAAGAAATTTGCTCCTCATGAAAACGTTCGCTAATTCAGGTCCACCTAAGCAAAAATGTGGTTTGTGTTTTGTTTTCTTTTTTATTTTATTGAGTAGGATATTTTTCTGAGGACGTACAGGTTGGAATCTTTAGCATTGGACCTGGGGGTGGGTAGATTTCCTTCGGCACTCAAGTTTGTACATGCCGTGTGGGATCTCGGGAGGGTGAACTCTGGGACAAAGGCACACTCACATCGGGAAACGCGGCCCGTGCAGTGACTGATGAGGCTGCCTCGCTGAGCGCCGCCCTGGGCTGCAGGGCGCACAGAACTTTCCGTGGGCCACCCAGGGTCATTCTGAATTGCCTCTTCTCAGTGAAACCGTCCCGCAGGGTCTGCCCACAGTCATCCCCTCCTCCTCAAAGCACTTTCACAAGCCCTCCACCCTTTGAAGGAACATTTATTCTGCCCTCTCTTTATCTGAGTGCATTTCCCACTACCTGCCAGTGACAAATCCCGTTTCTTTAGGGGGCTCTGGTGTCTGATGTCCTTGCACATCAGGCCCAGGTCGACCTCCTGCTTTTGTTCCGAGTGTCCAGACGCAGTGGACATGCATCTGCACAGGACTGCATCCTCTCTTCAGGAGTCTCCAGAAAACGACAGGTGTGACGCTCCCCACTCCACCCCAATACGCACCCCTTTCTCCTCCTATGTGACCTGTTAGAGGGCAGGGACTTTGCTTTATGCCTCATCGGAGCCTCACTGCACCCAGAATGGTCTGGGCCCACCTTCACCCTTCCAGAAACGCTGTTGGCTTTATATCTGCCGGGGGAAGCTTGGGCGCTCCTCCAGCCCAGCCCTGGGGTCCAGCCGCCTGGCCCCTCGTTGATGTGGGGTGTCCGTCTCCTTCCACGTGGCAAGGTATTGGCAGAGAGGATCAGGTGATAGTGCCGTCAGACAGGGCAGCACAGCCTCCCGATGAGGCGGCAGCTCCTGCTCCTGGGATGCCCAGCATTTCACTGACGGGGCTGAAATGCAACGACTCAGATTCTACTGGAACTCAGCAAGGTTCCCTGTTGGGCTTTCCCTCAAAACGGGGGGAAGCCAGCTCAAGACACCTGCGTGTTTCCTCTGGATGATGCGGGGGACACACGGTGGGCAAGGTCTGTGTTTGCAGTCAGCCTGGGCAGAGTGGGGCTGACCCGGAGGTGGGGCCAGAGAAGGCCAGTTCCTCTCCAGGACAAGCACGTTCTTCTACTCGTGCATTCTCAGGAGAACCGTTGGGAGCCATTATAATATCTGTCTGTTCTTGAAATATGCTGCCATTCTCTGTTTACCGTGAATACGTAAAAGCCAGAATCCTGGTTTCATCGCAATTCAAGTCTCCCTTGCACGCCTTTCTGGATCTTCAAGAATTCTTGCAAACATGTCAAGCACTCCTTGGTTGAGTTGTATGTTCTGTCTCTGGGTCTAGTGAAAATTAAACTGGACCCCTGAGAGCAGCCAGGATTTGTCCCTTCAGGTCACAGAGCCATCGCACTTTGCACCTGGTCTTTATTGTAGCTCTCCAGGTATTTACTCCTTTTGACACACATTTAAAAAAAAAATTATTACAAAGGATGTAGTTGGAATATTTAATAAGTGTAAGCAACCTGTTGATGGCTTTCATTAAAAAACTTGTAAATGAATAAGCTTCTCTGGTCAGATAATCACCCACTGAGGTAGTTTCCTGGAGTTCATAACACATCGTTAAAGGCATAAATCCTTTTTATTTCTGAATTTCATCTTGTTGAGAGGAACAATCATTGCCTCTAAAGTACTTGAAAAAGACTAATGAAAATGAATGTGGTTATTTTAATGCATCCCACTGTTTTTGGTTGCAGAATTACTGTCTTAATTCATGAAATTGGATGAATTTAATGTAAGATACATATGGATGCAGAGACCCCGTGGGAAAGATGAGCTGTCACTAAGAAGATGATGGTAAAGGCCATTAGTTTCAGACATCAGATCACTCAGGGGCTGCAGACCATGATGTCTTCTCTACAAAGAAGACCCCCCAGCGGGCTATCCACCCATGTGTGCCAGAACCAGCCCCGTCTGGAGGGCAGGACTCCCTCAGAACTCAGTGCAGGAGAGGCCCCACTCTGCTCTCTCTGTGATACACTTTATCTCACACTCACACACACAAATGCACGTGCACCCACACGGAGATACCCTTCCAGTGTATGAGTGCATAAACGACACCCAACCATTTCCAGCATAGCATCTTCAGGGGAAGGGAGAAAGTGACCAGGCTGGAGGAGGGTGGCCTCCCCCAGTGGCCAGGGCAGTTGAGCTGAGAAGACCCGGGGGACAGCTGCAATGTCCACACAGCTCTAACCGCCTCTCCTGGCTGATAGCTGAGCCACTGGGAGACAGGCAGCCCTCATTAGGTGAGCTGACCTTGCTTTTACCGTCTGGAGGAAGCCTTCCCAGAGCAGTGGGGAGAGTCTCTCCCCGACGTCCAGCCACGGGAGGCCCTGGGCGGTGCGCAGTGGCTGGGCGTTCTTACTCATTCTGAGTTATCTTCCCCCATCATCTTGGAACTGTGACACTTCGCTTGTGTTTCAGGGGTGCTCCCACCATTGGGAAGAAATGGCTGCTTCTGAGATCTTCTGGATTTTCGTGCATTCTTCCCAACATATCCAGGGCTACTTGGTGGAGCTGTGTGTTCTGTATCTGGGTCTGGTTGAAAGTTAAAGTTGGCACTCACGCCCTGCCAGGCTTAGCCCCTTCAGGCCACAGAGCCATCACACTTTGCTCCTGGAATTTATTGTAACTTTCCAGGTATCTACTTATTTGACACACATTTTTTTTTGTTGCTTTTTTGAATCAAAGAACGCAAACACCACAATATTATGATCAGGTTTTAATTTATTCTATAGAACAATGTTTTCATCAATACTGTATACAAACACCTCATTTTTCCACTCTGAACTGGGAGAGTGATATCTGAAGGAGGCAGATAATGTCTCCAAACTCCTGGAGAGGAGACCAGGATGTGGGAGGGCCAGGAAGTCTTTACTCTGGTCCCCATGTCACCATCTACCTGGCAAGCTGGCCCTTCTCTTGCTCCCACCCAAGCAATCAGAAGCATAGGGACACCAGGACAGAGAGGTCCGCAGGACTGTGGGAGCTGCTGCAAGGAGCTTCTGCTTCTGGGAACCTCCCCGGCCACTGCGACTGGCAGCTTTGACCCTTGCCCTGGGGAAGGAAGCACTGGTCTGGGAGGAAGGAAGATGGCGGGGGAGGGGGTCTTGAGCCCTGTGCACAGTGATGTCTCATGTCAGCCTACGGAGGGCTTTTTGTGCCCTAGAACTCTGCAGGCCCAGTGGAGAAGCAGGAGTCCCATCATATCCGTAACCCTTATTTCTGGTCCCATAATTTTGGGAATGGAGACCCAGCACGTTCTCCTGGGTGGGCTCCGTATTGCTGAAGGAATTGGGCAGCCAAAGTAACGGACCTACGACATGGTTGCTAGAGCTCAAAAAGTAAGGAAAGATGGCCAAAGTATAGCATACCTTGAGCAGAAATTTATTCAGTGATCATACGTCTTCTCATGGATAGAGCAAAGTACCTTATCAACACAATTTTAAGAGGATATTTTAAACCTGATTGTTTCAGGGGTTTGCCAAATAAAGAATACTTGGAGAACAGCACTGAGAACACCCTGCAGCTTGAGTAGCCAAGGGAACGCGTTACGGATGAGTCCAGCTCATGGCGGACTGTCCAGAATAACAAATAGTGACAGCATGTGTGTGTGTGTCTGTGTGTGTGTGGAGTGTGCTGGTATGTGTATGTGACGTGTGTGTGTGTGTTGTGGAGGGTGTGTGTTTGTGTGTAGTTTTTTTCATTCAGTCACAAACTTCGCTGGTTTCACTGCTCTGGTTCAAAATTGTGTCTAAAATAAGTGGGTACATCATCTCCGGAAGAGTCCTCGGGTTTGGGTGGGTGTCTTATATCCACCCACCGAACTGCAAGGTGATTGACATGACTTCAGCCTCCGTGAAGGCCTGCACACCCTCATGTCCCAACCCCAGGACATGGTGAGAGGGAGTCGACTGGATGGACCCCACAGTGACCAGGTACAGCCCCAAGACACGCTGTGAACCAACCAGCTGTGCCACACCTCAGTATTTCATTTGGACAGCACATGTTTGTTTTACTTCTACCTGAATTTCTTATTAAATAAAAAGAAGACAGAGGAGTTTTTTTATTATTGGATTTCTTGTCAATCCAATATTGAGATGGCAAATTGGCCTCTTGTGAGTGAGAAAGGGTCTATTTGCAGAAAAATACTTTTTTGATTCTGGGGAAGATCTTTCTCAAGGATTCTCACAGGTAGTGTACCCCCGCCGACATCAGAGTGCCCACAGGAACTGTCTCCACCTTCTACCCTGCCTTCCACTCTAGGGTTTCTTTCGTCTTACAAACTCCATGAGTGCACCAGAAAATAATGGACACCTGCTGCAGTTGGTGTAGTTATAAAGGGAGTTCCATGTGAGTCTGTCTGTGTTGGCCTGGATCCCATGAAATCAGTTGACAAAATGATCTCCTTAGTGGGTGGATTGAACTATGTGATGGCTCCTGACGTGAATCCCTAAAGAGAGTGTTCAAAGGTGGTTTGAGTGTATTTTCTTTCCTAGAAAGTTAAATTAATCAAGTGACAATACATTTATTAGAAATGAGTACCAGTTATTAAAACCATTCGACAAGGATTTGTTGAGTACCGATCGTGCAGCCAGCATGTCAGGGTCCTGGGATGCAGCTGTGAAGATGATAGACCGAGCCCCAGACCTCACAGTCCACATCGCCTGGTGTAATTTATTTCCCTTTTAGAATAATGTATCTCCTTAACTTCTTTATTTCTACTTCCTTATTTTTTCCTGTCTTTATTATATTTTAACTTATAAAGAACAATAAGATTTAACCATACCAATTTGGTGTTACTGCCTGATTGATGGTTTATGTAGCCAATTTATGTATGGGCAATGAAATTTATCCTGCTTCTTAGTGTATCCAATATTCCAAGGGGATAGACCACTTTAAGAAAATCTGATGTAAGTTAAATTTATGAAACTGTTAAGGAGTAAGATTTTCTTTGTTTTATCAGCACCTTAAATTTCTTTGAAAAGCAATACCATAGTTGGGATCGTGATTCAATTTGTATACATCACTCCTCCAAATTCCACAACAGAGACTGTCAAGGCCCAGTCATTGTCTGATGTGGGCTGAAAGTGTCTGGGTCTGTGCTCCCCATGGGGGAGCTTAAGGAATGGGAATACTTCATTGTCATGAGCATTACAAATGTCTGCAGCCTAGGTTGGCTGCAATAACTTTTTACCCAAGGTCTGTTATCACCAAGAATCTTATGAGCTGTTCTCAGAAGCCATCAGTTGGTCAACCATCTTGACATGCTCAGGACCTAGGAATTTCCTGGGAAGCTGGTTTTAGTACTAAAACTGGGAGAGTCCCAGGCAATCTGGGACAAGCTGGTCACTTCACTTCCAACACATTCTGTTGGTCAAGCAATTCACTAAAGCAACTCAGAGCCATGAGGAAAGGAATTGGAGTCCCTACTCAGTGGGAGGAGGGGTAAAAACACTGTGACCATCTTTACCACACATCACATAAACGAAGTCTGATCACATGGAAAATATGGAGAGCAAGACTCATTGTCGCAAAGATATCATTCTCCCCAAATCACTGTATGAATTTAATGCAATTGCAATTCAGATCTCGTGTCTTTTTGTGAGCGACTAAACTCCAAAAATATTCAATAGATGTATGGACACATTACATAAAAAGCAGGAGCTGAAGAGCAATATATAGAGTGAAGATGGAGGGGTTAATACATTATGTTTAAAAATTAATTATTCACATGGAAAAGTATAATGAAATTAGATTCCTACCTTATACTGTACGTGAAACCACACCATAAACTCTCAATGTGAAAAGCAACATCTTAAAGCATTTTTAAGATGATGTAGTAGTTACCTTTATGATTTGAGGGGTGACAAATGATTTCTTTAAAAAGACACAAAAGCATGAAGAACGTGAAGCAGTAAAGAAGATAGAAACTTTTCATTCCACTAAAATTAAAGACTTTGGCCAAAAAAAAGCACCATAAACAAAGTGATGAGAGAAGTCATAAACTTATTGCAATTACATAAGAGATGAAAGACTGGTTTTGTGAATTACAGAGAAATATCTCAATATGTATAATCTCACAAGAATATATGAAGGAAAACACAAAAAATAGAAAAGAAAGCAAAAGCATAAAATATACAATTTGTAGAAGAGGACATTAGAAAGATTCAGGGAAGTGATAATTAAGATGTCAGATCATACTCATTGGTTTGGCAAAAATGTTTACAGTCTGGTCTAGGAAGATTGTTGAGAAAGTAGAAAATCAGGACATCTCATACACTGCTGGTGGGAGTGCAAGTTGCTAAAATAATGTTGCAGGTAAATACAAGGAAGCTGAAGATAACCCCGTGCACAAGTTGGTTTCTGGGTATGGATCCTAGCAATGTTTATTTCAGTGTTGTTTGAGATGGAGAAAGTATTAGAAACAACGTAAATACCTAAGAGAAGGAGAGTGGAAGAATAAATTATGCAATATTCATGTAAGGGAGTACTTCACAGGAGTTTTGACAATGGATGTCGTCCAAGGCAGCAATCTGCAAACTAGCGTCCACAAACTGAATTTGGCCACCTACCTGATTTTGTAAATAAAGTTTGATTGGAACACAGCCAAACCCATTGGTCTCTGTGTTGTCAATGGCTACTTTCACAGGACAAGGACACAGCCTAGTAGTTGCCCACAAAGCATAAAACAGCTGTTATCTGGCCCTTCACATAAAAAGTCTAAAGCATCGACATTTCAAAATTTAACCCGGAACAACCATGCCTAAGCAGGTCGCAGAAAGGTATCTGCAGTACAAGCCAGGATATATGCACTATACATACATAAAGTACTATATACATGTACATAAAGTGTAACTATACATAAAGTCATACTCCATATTGTTGACGGGTGAATGCAGAGAGAGTAAACGTTAAAACACCGCGATAATGACACTGCCCACACACTGGGGGTTGCCTCTGGGGAAGATCTAGGGACTAAGACAAGAGTGGGGCCCCCAGGGTGCTGCCACTGCTTCAGGAATTTTTCTCTTTCTTTTAAAAAGATGGATAATACGAGCAAATGACAGGATTAGAGGTGACGTGTGCTGGGTATAATGTATTCACTAGATCTTTCTCTGGACATTTCACGAGCACTTGTGACAGCAGAAGATCATCTGGGAAACTCATGACAGGAGCAGACGTTGGTGGCGTATCCTTGTCCCATCCATAAAAGGTGCTGTCACAGGACGGAAACAGTCCCAAAGTCCCCACCAGGGCTTTATCTTGTTTGCTTATTTTACTAATTCCCAAAGGTCTTTCAAAGATGAGAAACACAGAAATAGGTAAGAAAATAGAAGCAGGAATAAATGGGATTAAATGAAGCAACTTGGAAAGTACCCAGTGTGTTCCTTGTGGAAGTGGCAGTGAGTGCTTAGAGGTGAACGAATTCAGAGATCTTCCATCTGTCTGCTGGTCATCACCCAAAGTGAGGCGGTACTCATCCTTTCATCCTCATCATAACGTGCACTTCACTTCTGAGAGTATTTTTCTGATGGGAAATGAGTATGTAAACAGGTGTCGTGAGACATTTAGAACAAGAAAGCGTGGACCTCTCGGTTCCTACTGGCTGCGGGTTGGGACGGAGATCGGGGTTCAGGTTGTTCATTACGGGGTGTTCTTGGCTTGACACCTGCGGAAGTTGGAGGAGAAGGCGGAGTTGGATGAGGAGGAAGCTGGGCTGTCTCTGCGAACCTTTGGCTGAGCCCTTGGTCAGCTCTGCACTGAACTGGCTCTTAGTTTTCTCAGTTTGGGGGTGGGGGCAGGTGGCCCCAAAAGGAGGCATGACTTGGGGTGGGGGGCAGTGCTCTGCATCCGAGGTGATCCCTTTAGATGGCTAACCGCTGAGGGCTATCTGTCTGTCTCACTCCCAGCAGCTGGGGAAATTAGTTCTCCACCCCCGAAGGGACATCTGGGTGACACCTCCAGCGTCAGCCACACCAGTCTTATTGTATAATTGATGGAGCTCCGGGTACGAAATGCTAAGCACTTTACACTTTAAAAACATAAGATTAACGACTTGCAGTGAAGCCTGAGTTACGGAAAACCAATGCTCCTGTAGTTTAGTATATCTTCTAGACTATTTTATTAGGGGTTCAATTTTGTTTTATTGGGTAAGCTGTTGTCCGGAAGTAATTTTGATTATTGGAGGAGTTAGATGGAGTTCATATCTTCCTTCCTTGAGGGTCCACGTGATTCAATTGATTCAGATCTGTCCAGCCCTGGTGCTGCGCTCTGTGCATTTAATATGGCCGGGCAAGCTTCGCCCTTTGCCAGCCTCGCTCTCAGATCTCGTTTCTGTCACCAAACCCAAACCGGGAAGCAGTGATATTTTCCCAAATGTATCACGTCCCCTCTGGGCACCCGAAACTCCAACCGAGCATTGTGACAAGAGCACATGTGGGCTTTGAAAGGCACCCACCTAGACTTCGAATCCATGCCTCCCTCCTCAGCAGAGGAGTCACTCTGTCAGCCCTCTGAAGGTTTAGTTTTCTCACCATGTAATATGGAGTTGACGCTGCTTTCTTCATGGAGCAGTTGTTCAGATCAAACTAGATTACATCTATTAAATGCCGGCTTAGAAGTAAGTACTGAACTAATGCAAGTTTTTTAAATCCCACTCCTTTGCAATTCTGCTGGATTTTCCCTTCTCATTTGAAATAACCAATTGCCCTTGCATCATTTACTAAGTCTTTCTCCAAAGAGTTGCACATGTTTTTTAAGAAATTTATATATGCACAAACCAGGGTGCATATTTGTTCTGTTAGCCTGCTTGCCTACACCTGTGTCAGCACTACATCCTGTCCATCAGCTCCTTTCGGCTCGATCTGGTTCTATGACAAACTGGGAATTTAGCTTTGGGGTTGGCCCCTTCAACAGGGACTTGGCCTTGAACTCTGGTGTCCTCTGTGGTTCCTTGTCCACTCTGCTGATACCCAGATCTGCATTACCCTGATGCTCATATTTTCTGTTTCCTTCTCTAGGGCCGAGAGTGTTGCTGGAGAAATCCATGGAAGATTTCTGATGTGTCCCCTACAATGTGTTACTAACATTTATTGATGAAGTTGCACTCCCCTAGGATGCAACTTTTTTGTTGAGTGTTTTCCATTCTCCAGCACATTCCTCACAAAAGCTCTCCAAAGCTTCGCCACTGCACTCCAGTTATCCACTCTGCTTTTTTCCTTCAATTTTGTTAAGGAAATGGAGGTCGTTTTTTGTCCTCCACGTATCAGGGTCTTTCCAGTTCTCAAGTGATTCTCCTACATCTTCCCGGACCCTCAGGCCTCCTCCCGCCCCGAGCCTCCCTCCTCCTCTCTGTCATGGCGTATGGACACCCTCCCTTGCCTGTGGAGGATATCCTTGCAGCGCCCTTCATGGGATGCTAGATGCTAAGGTCTCTCCCAACACTCAATTCCATCTGCGACCCCTTCTCCATCTTAAAGAGTCCCACATCACCCTCTTGCCTTTGATGATACTTCCTAGGTTTCTCCTTCCTTTCACAAATGAGCTTCTCAATGGAATGGTCTAATAAACCAATTCTCCACCAACTTCCCCTTGATTTTCTGTTACCTGGCTTCCCTTCTTTCACTTATCCTTGTTCTCTGCTCCTGAGGGTCATCGACAGCTCCTTATCCAATGTCCTGTGCTCAGTCTGTGTGTCCTCATGCTTTCTGTAGCAGTGGATACTGCAAAGCCTCAGCCTGGAATGACTCTCTTCGTCTCACTTCCAGACTGATACATGCGTTTGGTCTCTTCATCCTAGATGGACACTTTCTCCCCCTGCACTTTCCCCTCTTCCAAGTTCACATCAATATTGCCATTGCTTGTTATGTGAGTCCCACCTTACTTCTGCTTTTGCTGTAATTCTGAAGTATTTGAATGATTCTCCCACCTTCAGACAATATCTTGAAATGATTATCCTTCCACATCTCCAGTCTCAATCTCTCTCCTCTCAGCCTTTATTTGCAATATCCCTTGAACATTTCTATTCAAATGTCTCAGCTTAAACTCAATGTGTCAACAACTAATGTATCCCCCACCCAGTCATCTTTCCCATGACAATATTCCTATTTCCTTTAATAGGAATAGCTTTCTGCAGTGTGAAATTGTGACCTCACTTCTAACACCATCCTTCTCCTTCCTCTGCTAACTCTACCTCTTCCAAGAGTGTGATTTTCAAGAAACAAGAGATTATATCCTTGTTCCATTTTGAATGTGTAATAGGAGTTTTACACAAAGAAATAACTTACACATTCAAGATATCTGTTGAAGTAACACAGTCATCAAACCTTGTCATGTCTTCTTTTCCATTTCAGTGGCCCCTAGACTTACCCAGGAAATATGAATGAAATACGTCCCTGTTACCGCTGGCCTCTTCTGCTTCTAGTTCACAGTGCCTGTGTGTGCGTGTGTATGTGTGTCTGTGTATGCAAGCCTGTGGGTGTGAACGTTCCCACAGGACTCTGTGAATATTTATATCTATTTAATTAATTTTGAAACCAGAGTCAATCCATCACCCAGCCTATTGCCAACTGCTTAGATCTTCCCTTTGTTACCTCTCAATAACTACCCTTTGATATTCTGTCATCTGAGTGTCTGCTTGAGATGGTGAGAGTTCCCTCATCAAAGACAGTGATTCATCTTTTGGACAAATAAGAAGAACCCAGGACAGGGCCCAAGGACATCACTGGGTATTCCCTTCCAGGCTGGCGTGAATCCAGGAATCCTGATCCTGTCAAATGATGGGCTGAAATTCACATCCTGTAGGAATAACAGGTACGATTCTTTGAAGCCGACTGAGTGTGGACACTTTCATACGTTATCTCATTGAACTCTTACAATTGATGACGTGCGTGTCACTATCCCCTGCGTGTGGAGAAGGAACCTCAGTGTTGACTTCTGTAGTACTGTGGATTATTTGAGCGTTTCATTCCCTTTTGCAACATTCCTCTGCTTGAATCATTCTTACCCACCCTAAGTGTTCCTCCACACTTTCTCAAAACCTCTACATGTGCTCATCTCTTTGTTCTCCTTCTGTCCATTCAGCCTGCTTGGCACGCCCTCTCCACCCCCCTCAACCTGACCAAGCTGTGCCACCTCCAGCTCTCCACCTGCCCATGTTGTCCCTGCCCAGCTAAGCTGTGTGACCGTCAGCAAATTCCACATTCTCAGTCTCTGCTTCAAGGTCTGTGAGAAAGTGTTGATGAGACGATATTCCAGGGTTGTTATGAGATGATATGGAATGATTTGTATAAAGCATTTACATCCCTGCCCTATGTGTAGATGATCAATTAAAGCTGGCATTTATCCCTTTCTCCGTCTTCCTCCAGAGCGATTATAACCACTGCCTGTAAAGGTCATTGCCGATAAATCATCCATTGACTTGCAGGTTGATTTTCTATTATCGTGAACTCCCACGCCATCAGGGAGATGGGATGCTTGTCTGTCTCCACTGTAGCCAAGGCTGACTGCACTCATCTCATCAACCCTTGGAAAAGAGGGCCAATCAGTAAATTAGCAGGCCCGTTTCAAGAAGCATTTTATTATTACAGTTTTCTCAAGTACTTACTGCCTTACAGCTAGACTAGAAGCTTCCTGGAAGCAAGAAGAAGTAAAAACACTTTATGCACCCTGAGAGTACAGCACAGTGGTTTTTATGGTGTCTTTCCAGAATTCCAGCTTTTATAGGAAAGATGATACCAATTTATATAGAGATTTATTATGTGTATATTATGTAACAAATTAATGCATAATCAATATATAATATATGACTATTTATATGTAATATATATTTTGTCTACATAATTATTATAAATATTTAAATAATATATTATACACTATGCATCATTATATAATTACTATGCATAATATAATAAATATATTATACAATTTGAAAAATTATAGAAAAGTTTGTATAATAAAATACAAATTATCTATAATCGTACAAGCAAGATATATGTATATATAATTTTTAAATATTGTATATAATCTATATCATATATCTATATTATGTATAACTATATATCATATATAATATATATTTAAAAATTATATATACATATACCCTGCTTGCTCTGAATTACTCTTCTGGAGGTCAGTTGTAGGATTATAGGTAATTTGTATTGTATCGTACACACTTTTCCATAATTTTCAAATTTTGCAGAATAAACAGTGCTACTTTTATAATTTTAATGAATGAACTCATCCTATTAAATGGCGCAGAAAAGCATACAATTCAGTGATTTGCTCTTTAACCCCTGTGCGCTGACTCAGGGTGTCGCAGCCCAGCCACACGATGTGACCAGCGCCGGCTTTCTGCAGGTGAGGAGACGGAGACTCAGGGTGAGGTGAGACCGCAGACCCAGAACGGGGTGAAGCAGTGTGGTTGGTGGCGACACTCACTGACAAGGCCAAAGAGGAAAAAGACAAAACAGTGGTGCTCTCTCGTGCGCCACACTGCTCTCTCCCCTCTGTGTTTCCACCCCCCTGAGGTGTCCAGGACCCACCCATAGCTGGCCCAGCCCCATGAGAGAGAGACGGGGTCATTAATCTTGGGTAGGGCGCCTCCTCCTGACACAGGGCCCCTTCCCAGAGCACTTTGCTTTCTCGACACAGAGAGGTCTTTCTGAAACAGAGGGTCCAGCATGTAGACAATTAAAACTCTAAAATAAAGGTATTTATTCATTTTCACAAGGGTACAGAGAGAACATTCCTGGGCTGTTATTTTTAGAGGCTAAGTTCCTGAGCACCTCTGCATCTGCAAGCCCCAGGCTTCATTATGACTAATTTGATGAATCGTTCTGCATCTCAATGCGGAGAGGACGCAGAAGGGTCAAGGCCACAGGAGCAGCCTGGTGGAATTCCTCTTGGAACACATTTTGGGAAAGCTCAGGTGTGGGCTTGCTGAGTGGGAGAGGAAGAGGGACAGGAGAAGACGGAGTGAGGGTGCCCAGGCCATCAGGGAGACGGGATGGTCGTCTGTCCCCACTGTAGCCAAGGCTAACCACACTCATCTCATCAACCCTTGGAAAAGAGGGCCGCTCAGCAAATAGCAGGCCTGTTTCAAGAATCACCATTAACAGAAGACCTCCAGCAGACATCAGGGCCTGTTATCTAACCTACCTCTCAGTGGCTGACAGTTTGCATGGGGGTCCTTTTTCCTTTAGGAAAGAACACAGGTGAAACGTAACTTCTCTTGATAAACATCTGCATGCGTTTAGAATTTGGGTTCAAATCATAAACTGTGAGGTTTATTTTTAAACTTTTATTTTTCATTAATGAATCTTAATAGAAAGGGAACAAAATCTCTTTTCCTTGCCTTTCTTACTCCTAGACCCATAAACTTTAGGAAGATAGGAGGCAACCAGGCTTGCAGCAATTCCACAAAATATGAACCAGGTTGGACAGTATTCCTGCTCCAACGTACAAACAAAAATGCACAGATAAATTGTTCCTTAACCTTAGCCTCTGTTCAAATTCAGGCATGACATCTTGTTCTAAATTTAATTCCCCCATCTCAGGGAAAGTCATCTGGGTTTTGCAGAAGTTGCCTTGTGTTATTTCTGGTAGAAATGAGGTACCAACGCCCAAATTCTCGAGCTCCATTGTGACTGCAGCCAGGGAAAAGGACTGGAGGGGACTAGCTCGGCCAGCCCAGGACAGCCAGACCCCAGGCAATGGCAAGGTGTCTAAATAGTTGGTTAGGAGGTTTGGTGCCATCTGTTCTACACACCTGCTGATGAGCTGGTAAGGATGGCTTCTTCTTCTGTAAGTTAGAGCAGATTGAAGGTTGGCAAGGCAATAATGTTACGTTCCCCGACTTGCATTATAGAATGTTCTCTTGAATGAGAGAAAGAGGTGGGAGTGTTGCTGCATGCTGCTAACTGCCCACGGCCAGAGCGAGGGCTGCTTCCCAAGCTGCCAGCTGTGACGGTCTCCAGTGTCAGCCATGTGCACCCTCCACTTCCTCTGCCTTCATCCCCATGCCCTGCTGCCTTGGTTTCACGCAGGTCAGGGAACTTCACGGCAGCGAGCCCGCAGCTCTCGGGAAAACCCCTGGTCATGAAGATGGGGGCGAGCAGTTCTGGGCTAGTTGTCCTCAGTCTGCGCACCCCTAAACCCGAAGGTTGGGGGAGTGAGGCCCACGTGCGTTGTCCCCTGGAGCTGCCTCTGTTCCGACTACACAGAGAAGCTCTGCAGTGCTGCTCTGAAACTTGCACCCCCGACCGGAGGAGAGGGTCTTGGCTGGGACTCCTGGGCATTCACAGTTTTTAAATAATTGTCAATTTTAATTGGCAAACATGGTATTCCATTACTTCTTGCATATGTACATAGTTGACTGTAAGGCTGAATATATTTTCCTATTAAATGATCATATATGGGCCTGTTTGTGAATTTCCACCCATTTCCTCTTCTGAATTTTTGGTTGAAGTGTTCAAGGTTTACGTGCTGATTCCAGCCCTCTATCTGTGGAGCTGAGGGACATCAGCCAGGTAACAGGGATCACAGGACTCCATAGGCTGCCGCAGCCCACGAGGACCATCGTCCTGCAGGCACGGCTTCCTCTCCGTGCGAGCTGTGGCTGTGCAGGAGATAGGGCGTAGTGTGCGCTGACCCTGGGGTGCCCCTGAAGCACTGAGGTGTGCACGGGCCCTTGGTTTCCGCCAGTGATGCTCTGGGGCCTGGAGGCTGATGGGCAGGGTATTGGCCCCTCCAGGCCTGGGGCAGGATTGCTGGGCACATGGGTTATTTCCCATCTGAATAATATTGGAGCGCCTGTGTGTACCTGACCTCAAATAGAGCATGCTTTCTAACCTGCACTGACTCCAGGGCGGCCTTAGTCCTGTGCATGGCTCTCTTCAAAGCCACTGCGTCCAGCATGTGCATTTCTTCATTCGCAAAGACAAGGACCAGGCCACAGAGGGGCAGGCGCCCTAGGCTCGGCCCAGCATCCCTGCGACCGCCACCCTGGACTCCTTTCTCTCTGTAGGCCTGCTGGCTTGCGCCTCCTGACCTGTGACACCCTCCAATTGTTATCTAATCAATTCAGCCAAAATTAAAAATGTGTATTTGTATTTTCTTTAACACCCTTCGCCTGGGTGTTTGCCGAGGTGACCTTTTCAGTATTGGATTCCGCTGCTGATAGCACATTGCCTGCCAGATTGCTTCGCTAATAAATAATGAAGAACCGCTGAGGGGGGAGCCAGCTGGACGAGGGGGGAGCCAGCTGCACAAGCGTTGGGTGGGGGTCCTGCGCCCGTCCAGATGACCTCCTCAGAGAGTTCCAGTCTCTGCACGGAAAACGGAGCCTCAAAGGGCTGCTCCTGAGCCACACGATATTTGTACTTTTGGTGCATTTGTCTGATTTGCAGGGTGTTGATTTTTAATTTTATTGTGGTAAAATGCACACAACATAAAACTGATCATCTGAACCATTTTTAAGTGTACAATTCGGTAGCATGAAACACATTCAAAATGTTGCACAACCATCGCTATTTCCAAAACTTTTTCATCATCCCAAACAAACCTTTGTACCCATTTAACAGCAACTCCCTGTCCTCCCTCCCCCAGCCCCTGAAATCTCTGTTCTACTTCTGTCTCCTCAAATTTGCCTATTCTAGATAGTTCATATAAGTGGAATCCTACCACATTCATCCTTTCGTGTCTGCTTTTTTTCTTAGCATAATACTCTCAAGGTTCAGCCACGTTTTGGCATGACGCAGTCCTTCATAATCAGGAGGTTGATTTTCGGTATTTTTATTTCTTCTGCCACATACAGATAAGCTAGGAATTACTGAAAAAAAATGGAAACCATTTTAATTGCAAACTAAAAAGCTCATAGAAAGTGCGCTCCTTTGAAAATAAGATAGCCTCACCCGCTTTGGAGCTCACAAAATTAAGTGACTTGAAAGAAATTCCAAAAATTAACGATAGGTTCACTCTAATGACTATTTCAAAGGGTAAAGAATTGTTGATCTGGCTTTGGGTTAGAATGTGCAGCAGAAAAGTACCATGTGTGCTTGATCGTCAGCAGTGTTTTCTATTTTTGTCATTGTGGTCATTTCCAGCCTAGAGTCACAGCCCCACGAAACTGGTTAACTTTACAAACTTGATCAAACTTTTAATCAAGGGATACAAGAAAATGCAAAACAAGTAAATTATGATATTTCGTGAGAATGGTTAGTCAATATAAAAAAATAATGATTTGGTATTTATTTTGAACTTTGAGCTTTAGAATATATAGAAAATGTTAAAAGTAGTCAAGAGAACTGGTAGAGTTCTCATGTTGACCAGATATTCTATTTGTTTTTGATTTTTGGTTTTCTAGGTGCTTATCTCCATAGTAGCTGTTGCAATCACTGCCTCATAACATTCCAGCACAATCTCTGAAGTCCTAGAGGCTCTGAGGAAGAAGAGAGGCCACAGAGCAACAAGGACACACAGGCCAGCTTCCTGCTCTGCCCCTCCCTGGGGTCTTGAGGTCGTAACACAGGACCTGGTGCTGGGCAGGTGAGGTATGACTAGATGAGCGTATCCATGAAAGAAGCTGAGAAGGTGAGTGGCCTAGAGAGGGTCTTCTACAGGGAGAAGTTCTGGAATATGCCCACTTTCCTATCAAAGCACCCAGAAGAGACCCTGCCACTCGCAGAGGACAGCTTGACACCTGGGCACAGAGGTCCAAGGGCGTGGGTCTCACACCTCCCCTGAGCCCAGCCTCCTTCCAGGACACGACCATCAGTTCCTAGGGGCTGAATTATGTGACCCTTATGACTCTTTTAGTTCTTAGAGTTCTGGTTTGTCTCTACCTGAGGCACTTAACTGGACAATGATGGTGTTGACAATGATGGTGATGACAGTGATGATGGTGATCAAGATGGTGATGATGCTGGTGATGGTGATGATGGTAATAATAATGGTGATGATGAAGGTGGTGATGACAGTGATGGTGATGGTAGTGATGGTAATAATGATGGGAATGATTCTGATGGTGGTGATGATAATGATGGAGATGGTGATGGTAATAATGATGGTGATGATGATGGTGGTGTTGATAAAAATAACTTCAATTCATTGAATTCCTACTATATCCTGGCCACTACAGGAGTTCTGCATTCTTTACCCTCAAAGTAAGAAAAACATAACTCTGTCCCCTGCTTGAGGACACAGATCAGCAGGATGAAGCAGCCTGTTCAAGGTCACCCAGCTCAGAAGTGGAAGAACTGGTTGGCAGATCTTACTTGCTGCCTCTGAAGTCTTTACTCTTCTCAGGGTTTGGCGCTGGTTCCTAGAAAGACCTAATGGAGCTCCCTCCTTTTCTTTACCAAGCTCTAGAGGTGCCAACTGGTCTAAGAGGCACTAACCTCAAGCTTCATGTTTGGCCTATTAGATAACAGCATTTCCCCCCTTGACATGTAATTCTTCTGGTCTATGATCTCTTCTTTCCTGGTGCTGTTTGAACCTGTGCCTCTTTCCTGCCACCTTCATCACCTACCCTAACTTCTCTCTGATATACCACAGTGTTCTGTTATCTGCCTTTCTTCCTCCACATTCTCACAGATGGCTGAAGACTGTCAAATTCAAAGGCAGAGTTGGAGTTGCAGATGGGAAGTACAAATATTGTAGGTTATAAATATAGATTGAAATGGAGGGATATTTTCTTTCCCCATATCACACCATTTGAAGATATGTACACACAAGATTTTCTATTTTAAAGCAATGCTTTTTGTGTTTCTTGGAAATAATTGAAAAAAGTAGAACGTAAAGAAGTATGGAGAAGAAACTTAATGTCCATGTAAAGCTAATCTTTAGATTTCATGCTTAATTAGAAACTTCTTTATAGCAAATGAAATTTCAAAGCACTTTCAACATTTGGATTACATTATTAGAATACCAACAACTTAGGACTTTTTCTTTACTTGAAGGTTACATGATGCCCTCTCCCCACCTTATAGATTCACGTCATTATGTATGTAACAGAAAGGGGAGATTATTGTGGTGCAGTGGGACACTCAAATTATTTCTGTTATTTCAGCAGAATATTTCATTCAAAGTCACACAAAACTAATTATAATGTTAAATACTTTTTGAGGGGGAATAATGCTTTATTGAAAAATCTGATATCTGTGTAGTAATATATTTTTCTATGAATTTATTACCGCTATTAAATTTTCATTTCTCACACTGTGCCACTGACTTTTATTATGACCTTAGATGACAGAAATAACTTCAGATGAATGCCTGTATTTCAACAGGTTAGCTGATTAGGTATCAGAAGTAAGTATGAAAAAAATACAGCTAGATCTGCTCCTGTGAGGAAGCAAAGATAAAGAAGTTGCAGAGTAACAACTGTCTCCCAAATATGAAAAGTGAAGCATAAAGAGAAGATTACTGGAAGAGTATTAGCCACTCTCTACGGCTGGCTGACCTGCCAAATCTCCTCAGCCACTGTAGCCAGTAAACCGGGAAAATGAGCTATAAGATGGAAGAGTAGTTACATTTGTATGACATTTTACTGGTTAAACTACTTTTCACATTCTAAGCTCCTTGAAGCAGAAGTCTTCTCCTGTATTTCCCCACAGAGCTCAGGGAAATAATGGATGTGTAATAGATAATCCATAAAACATTTCTGATTTTTGATTTGTCTAAAATGATGACATTTAGAAGTCTATATGTAATATAGTTATGCCGTTTTCCTTAAACCCATGCACATTATTGCTGTGTGGCAGACTGTCACATGCTTTTGTACATGAAAGGCATCAACTAGCCTTTCTTTTTCTCTCTTTTCTGATTTTGTAAGAGAGTCTATAAAGAACTGTATAAATTTTGTAATAACATTTTACATGAAATTCTCTAAAATTCTTACAAATATTAATTTTTTTTTCCTGAACCTTCAGGACCTTTGCATCGTAGAAAAGTATTGAATGAGGTAAATGTTTTGACAAACTGAAAATGTTCATATTTGTTTAGGAATTCGTCAGGAAAAATCTTAATTTGTGTAATAAAAGCCCCTGAGTTTCCACTAGAAAAATAACATTTCTTTGACTAAAAGAAAACTCTGTTTTAAAATAAAATATCAAATTTAACAAAGAAAATCACATTGTCGTATTATGGTAAAGTATCTGATGGTAAAGTAGCCTTATGGTAAAGTTATTTTTACTTACTCCAGAATAATCTATTTATTTCTCCAAAATACCTGGGTATTTCATTTAGCTGGTTTTGAACGATCATTTCAAGGTCTGTGGTGTTGAATGATAGTGCTAGGCATCTCCATAAAATCATAAGGAGAATGGTTTGCCTGTAATATTGAGGCAAGTTTTTGGAAAGTATTTATAGATGAGGCTGAAAATTATGTTAGAGGGAGCTCTACTTTCAGTATGGAGGAGTGAACACTTAACAAATAAATCCTCCAACAAGTAACAAGTATAAACTCTGCATAAAATATGAAAACTACTATCTGGACCTCTGGATATTGAGCAATGTTTAGGATATAATCCAAATTACTTGACATAAAAATTTCCAGAAAAATATGACCCAGTCTCAAGGGAAAAGGGTACTGTACACATGCACATGTTTTGACTATTTGAAATTTGATTCTGTTAACACAAGTTTATTCTATCCAGTTTGGGAGAGTGTATCAAAGTCATACAGCAAGACAGTGTTGCACAGCCAGCTGGTGTGAGCACACGATCTGGGGAAGCCATTTGGAATGCTAGTGCCACAGAACTGGACCAGGGACCTAAGGGGCGTCTACGGCCCAGACAACAGGCATGTTCTCTTCCAGGTTGCTCCATGAGCCCTGCCTTGGGATTCTAGCAGCAAGTTGAATTGCTCCTATTTGGATTTAATTTGTGCCTAAGATGCATTTTATTAGAAATATTTTAATCTTCTGAAGTAGATCAATCAAATTGAAGTTAATTGGCCAAAAAAATGCTAACAATTGGTTATTCCCAGTTGTTATTTTGCATATTAAGAGCTCAGTGACTTGAAAAGGTGTGCAAGAGGCATTATTATTAACGAGGAAACATTTACTAGTAAAATATGGCCAATCTGATTTGCAATCCATATCACCTCACCACGTTACCAGCCAATATTCATAAGGCTTAAAAGAACACACTTTCCTTCGGAAAATGCATGAAAAATGTGCTACTTTCCAAACAAAGGTGAAGCAGAGAGAAGTAAGAATTTCCCATGAGTACTCAGAAAAGAATGAGAAAATTGAGTTTAATGATGGAGAATTATAAGCAAGTCTGTGTCTAGAGAAGAAAAGGTGCAAGCATAAAAATTGCCTTGTGTTGGGAAGAAATTTGTTATTGCCCTGACGAGATTAACCGCGGTAATTGGCACTGTTTTCTTTTTTTTTTTTTTAACATATTGTGCAGCCCCGTGGAGGCGCGGTAATAAATAATGTGCACTTAGCCGCACCATTGGTCATTCGCAGTCCTATCACAGCCGCCTCCCCCGTCCAGGGAAGATAAATGTGATTTAAATTAATAGCCAGTCCTAAATAACTCCTCAGCTGGTAAACGGCGCATTTATCAGGCCCAGACAGGCAGTGTCCTTTGATTCATGGTGCCCCCCCTACAATGTGAAGGGTGCGTACAAAAATTGTTATTACTTTTTAATAAAGTGTAGCAGTCCGTCTTCAGTCATTTATCAGAAACGGTGGCATTCTGACAAACAGAAATATCTTAGCAGAGGATGAATGAGAGGGATAAAGGACACATTTCTCAACAAAAGTAATCACTGCCTAAATAATCTCATAAAAGTCAGTTTTTAAGTACCTTGAAATAAATGTATCCAGAAAAATACGGGCCTTGTGGGTTGTCGAACCAAAAACTAAACAAACAATTTTCATATTCACCTTCCCAGGGAGGAAAATTCTTGTTATTGTCGTCAGCCCTGTGTGGGATGGATTCAAAAGCATTTCCAACCAGTTTAAAGAGCGGTGCCTACAGCCTCCCCTGCCACCAGGCTGCGAGCGGAAGTCTTGTGCCTGGGTCCACGTCAGCATATGCAGACCTAACACCCAGACCTGCAGCAAGAATGGATGACGTGCAACAACTCTCATTGCATTTTTAACTTCCAAACTCCATTGTTGTTGTTTTTAATTCTCCTCTCTGACGTATTTTCGGAACAGCAGCCCACTTTGTTGGATCTTGATTTATTTTGTGCCTGACTGTCCATGCTTTGCGGAATCTACTTGCAATTACCCACATAATTGGATTGGTCAGCGAAAATTACAAAGGAGCTCCACGCCTGTTCTCCACCAAAACCCTTTCTCTTGTAATTAAATAGCGAGGCCAACCTCCCAGTGTCAGCAGGTCATCCTTTCAAAGATATTGGGCAGGCTGAGAACGCCACTGACCGCTGCCCCTTCCTCCCTCGGTAACAGCTTTGTGCTTCGGAGGTCAGGCACAACTTGCGGGCTTCCCCACAGCTGCCTTTAGTGACACAGAACCACGTTGGTAGAATCCTTAACAAATTCGACTTTTGTAGGGCACACAGCAACCATAACCAAAGAGTTAGCAATGTCTGAAAGGCTTAGGGGTGGAATGTTCTTCGCAGTTTATAGCACTCGAGCTATGATAGAGTTTTCAAGCCTCACCAAAGTGTGACTTTCCGATGAATTGACATATCTTAAAGAAGGGATGACTGAAAATCAATTTAACTTTAAAAGGTGCCAACTCCAGTTTCTCTCCATCCCAATTTTTCTCGTTTTCCTAGATCAGCCTAGTTATGAAGGAGGATTTTATCTCTTGGGATTGGTTCAAATCCTTAGATTTTAATTCATTAGAAAGATTGATATATGTTTTAAAATGAATTAATATGTGTTAAGCACTTAGAACGAAATCCATCCAGCACACTGCAAGTACTCCGTGAGTGTGGGTACGACTATTACTTCACCTTAATGACACTCCTATACCCTTAATATGTGGAAACGGGGGCAAAAGATGATGCAGATGAAATAAACAAAAGTAACAAAAATTGAGAAAGGGCATACACATCCTTCAGAGCATTTGGGGTTTGAAAATAACTTTCCGCTGGCTGATATCGTCACTGGTCATACCCATGCAGACTTACCAACTTGAGTGGCGTTTCCCCTTTGATCGACATTTGCTTTACCGCAGAGGATAGCTTTATTCCGAATAAAAGGGTCAGCTAATCTGACCTGTGGTCATTTGGTTATCCCACAAATTTTCAGGTCTGCAAATTTAAGCTCATGACAGGAAAGAAAGTCCAGAATGGGCACTACAAGTCAACGTCACCAGAATGAAAATAGGCATTTTGATTGAAATGGCCAAAAAATGTTTTGTTTTCCTATTTCCAAGGCGTATACTGCTTGCCTGAATTCTTGTTCCACAAAAACGACTCAAGACTGTGTCGTGGCCCCCGTGGTGCAGGCACGTCAACCCCCCCCCCCCCCCACCGCCTGAGCACAGGCTTGTGTTGTAGACGTGGGTGTTTCTAGAATCAGCTGCTCATCCAGGTGATAAACGTTAGAAGTTGCTTCTCATCACAGGAGCACATGTCTTGGATTTCTGGAAACTGCCTCACGTCCCGATACACTGTTGACCGTGGGACCAGGCGCACACTGGACAGCATGTTCTGATGTTTCTGTGGGAGAATTTGGTTCTTAGCTACTCAACAAATGGGGTCTTTTAGGGAAATCATCCTTGAGGGGGAAAGTAACGGCTTGCTTCTGGCACTATTAGAGGGACATTCGACTTCTGTTTTTAAAATCCACTTCTTTCTATTTGTCATTCAAAGTACTTTTCAATCTTCGGGTTAATCTTTTCCTTTTACAGCCCGATCCCTCCCTGCCATGGATTATACCCTGGGAGTCACTGACCACCGGTTGGTCTGTTGTGTGAATGAGATGTTGGGAAGAGTCTGTGAGGGGAACAGAACTATCTTCTCTTCCTAACCCAGTCGTCTGAGCCTATGTAATGTGGGGCTTAAAGATGGATGCTGTTCCCTTGAAAACCAGAGGCCCACTCGCCTCCAGCATCGGACCCCGTGATCTCTCTCAGTTAGTTTCCAGGAAAGAAAGAACACGGGCCCGAGTTCTTCCATCATTGGCCAGTACTGCCCCCTGCACAGGTAATAGTCAGTCCATTAACCTTTGCTGCCCGCCCGACCCACATGCTGGCACCTCGGAGTCACCGCTTTTAATAGCTGCTGCCCGCCATGGAAAGGACAGAGCAGCTCCTGGTGACTCCCACGGCCCTGCCATAATAAGCTCGGCTCCCTGTCCCCCCCCATCCCGCCTCCCTGTGCTGGCAGCCCCCATTTTTCTCTCTCTTTCTTTTTCTCAGAAGCTAATCTAAAAGAAGCTGTGGAGGCAGAGGTCGTGTTAAACTGTAACACAAATGCTACTCCTCAATTGTCTGGCTAGGGTCAGTGTCAACCGCCGCGGGCTAAAGCAATTGGGGAGCTGGAACACGGTGGGCAGGCAGCTCTGGGCCCGAGCTCGGCCGCGGGGGCAACAAGCACCTGCCTCTGTCCCTCCTCCCAGCATGTGGCTGGGCCTGACCGGCGGCCACCACTGTGTTCTCTTCTCCCCCGCCCCTTTCCCCACTGCGCCTGTCGGTGACAAACTGCCCAGGTAAGTGAAGGCTCCCCTCTGAATGTCACACATGGGCTCGAAGAAGGGGGATAGCCTTGACTCACAAAGGCAATGTGTACACTCCACACCCCCGCACACGTGCACATGTGCACACTCACACCCAAACACGCACACATGCACACACAAGCACACAGGCAGATACTTTCCTTTTCTGACAGAGGTTTAATACAGCAAACTGAATACCTCCTATAGACTAAAAGGGAAATTGTTATACAAGTTAGATGAAAGCTTTTACACTTTATATGAAAATACATATTTTATATTCTGAAAGACAGTAAGACATGCAATGAATGGCATTAGAAAATGTCTGAGCCCTGCCAGCCAGCTAGCGACAAGAAGCAAGGGGAAATGAGAAGGAGACTAGCACCCTCTCTCATGGCAGAGGTACAACTGAGCTAACGGGTCACGTGCCCTCGCACATGGGCATCTCGGCAATATCTCAGCCTCTCTCAGTCCGGATCCTGGGTCGGTAAGAACAAGGCTGTTACCCTAGGTGAATAAAGGGACCGGCGTTCACTCACTGGTTGCCCACAGCCCCGCACCCTGAATGTCTAACATTCCGGGTGGGGAGGCCACAGAGCCCCCCTCGCTGGGTGCCAGCACCCAGCCGTCAGCGAGGCGGGAGGGGGAGAACAAGGCCACCAGGAACGCAGGTTCCCACCCCACCAGGCTGGAGAAGCTGGTGTGCCTGCCGGGCTGGGACACCTGAGAGGCCTCCAGTGTGGACATGGATTTTGTTTTTGCTTCTGCTCTTTCTTTTTCTCTTTCCTTTTTTTGTTTCGGTCCAGTTCCCTGGGTGACAGAGGAATCTCATTACTCCCTAATTCTAGGTGTAGGAATCCAATTATTTATGTATTCATAATTTAAAGCCAGGCAGTGGCAGGTCACTTGCTGTCAAAATGACAGACTATAAATAGCGGCGAAGACTCCCTGCTTACCCCAGGGGCGGGGACGGTGTACGGCCCACGCCCAGGTTCACTCGGACAGAGCCAGGCTCCATGGGGGCCGCAGCCTATTATGTGCCCCAGGTGATGTGTTTAGAGGTCTTGCTTCAAGCCCACTCTGTCTGCCCATGGTACCACGCTGAGGCCCCTCTTCAAAGTGCTGGCTCCTCAGCAGAGGCCAGGGAGGTTTCTGGAAGGGAAGGTAAGACCTCGGGGAAGATGGCCTGATGCAGATGGGAAGACTTAGGTGCTGGGGGATAATCCTGTTGGGCTGCTAGGAACCCACAGAGTTCTCACCCCTTCGCCACATCTGGGACCCCGAGGACTAGCCTGCACATATCACCATGCTCGGCCCCCTCCTCGACCGTTTACTGCGGGATGACTTCTGGATTCTAATTAGATTGGAGCACAATGCCCCACACTAGTGCTTCTCAGGCTGGGAGAGGCCGGAGTGCACGTGTGTGGGGTTAATTTCCAATCAATGGTGCAAACACTTCTATAAAATAGAATAAAAATTAATCCCTTGAAAAGGGCATTTTAAAACCATAAAATCCCATGCTCACATTGATCTTGTATTAGATTTAACCGACATAAAATTACTCCGTCTGGTTGTTAAGAAATACTTTCCGGGGGCTCACTCTCCGTGTGTCTACCCACGTCCTTGTGAGCCGGGAACGGTGTGAGAATAGTTGGCTCTCTCCCTTGTTGGCGGGGAGGTACATAGCGAGATTGGCTTCCTGTCTGTTAGTCTAGAAAAGACAAGCACAAACCAAGACCCTGATAGAAAATAATGATGACGGTAAACTCTGCAGTTCACAGTGTGTCTGGCTCTGCCGAGGACGGGCTCCTCTTTGATCTGCATGAACTATGGGATGGTGTGTTGTGATTACTGCAATATTACACATACAGAACTGAGGCGATCAGGAGGCGTGTCTACTGAAGGTAAGCCCACACTGTGTGCGGAGGAGGCTGCTCACCCAGGAGCGTGTCCTGCGTCCTGACCGGCAGCCCCCCAGGGTGCAGGAGTCATGGGGAGACCCCATGCTGAGGTGCAGACCCTACAGAGAGGTGCCTGCCTAGATGCAGATCCATATCCCCTCTCCCTCCCCCTGCACCAGGGGAGACAGGCCAGCAGTTACTTAGGAGGAGAAGAAAAGTAAGTTCTTTTCACGCTTTCCTTTTATTGTTCAGAGTAGAAAAATTAAATAGGTACACAAGTATTTTTCAAAAATGAGGTAAATGTGGATTAAATGTAAACCAATGATTTATGTTTTCCCCTGTTCCAGTGAAAATTAGATATTTGAACATTAAAATATAGAGAGAAGATTTAAATTTAATTTCTAGCTCCTTCAAATGTTTAATTGTATTTTAATTTTAAAATAATAAATTAAAATGCTATCACGCATTGATGTAACATCTGTCTTCAATGGAATTCCTTGTATTCGTTGAAGAGGGAAAAAAAGCTTTGTTAACATCCTAGGATGAATTTTGGTGAGAACACTGCAGACGAATTATTTCACGTAGCAATTAGCATAAAGGACCCTGCCTGGGGACACGGACGATTTTAAAGCGTTATTTATGTTGCTCTCTTTCCAACAGGACTTCGCAAATATTTATGAAACTCCCACATCAGTGTCGCTTCTTTTTATCTTTCTTTTCTCCCAGCCCTGTTACAGCCTAATTGAAATACAATAATTATAAATGGGCTTAGTTCCTCAATTTAATTTCCATGCAAGCAGTGCCATTTATTTTTCTTTGGCTTTGTTAACATGCTTTAATTAAAAGATTTAACAAAGCTAAGGAAACAAAATGCCATTGGGGGCACTGCACCCCGGGTTCCATCTGCAAAACGACACTATGTGACTGTGTCTGAGCTCACCTCCTGAAGGGAAGGGGAGGGGTCTCATTCACAGAATGGAGAAAAGCCGCCACCTCACAAGCCCAGGTGCACAAAGCGTTGGTCAGTTCCGGAGGCGTGAACAGCACAGAGCCGGGCAGTGTGGGCTCTGGAGTCCACGTGAGCAGCTCGTGCAGCCACATCCACGAGGCGCGTCCTCCAGCAGGTGGTTAATCCCATCCGGCCCGCACTGCCTCATCTTTTAAATGGGGTGATGTGTCTACACCACAAGGCTAATGTGAGTAATGAAGGGGTTCTTCTGGTAAAGCCCTCATTTAACGTAACCATCTGGCCGAAGGTGGGTCCTTAACCCACAAATGTGCTTTCCAAATATGGATAAAAAACTAATTTTTAAAAATTAAATGGCCAATTTGTATTATAATGGTAATAAAACATTCTAAGAAAAGACATGCCTATCTCTCTTGAAAATGTTAATAGTCAGCTAACACTAAAAACCATTTTAAATGGATTTATAAGATGCCTTGTTTGAACTCAAAGTACTCTGCTGCAGACTTGACCCAGAGGTGCATGGCTAGATTGGCTTTGCTTAGGCTTTCAAGTCGGTTTAGAGACATCCTCGTCCCCCAAGTAGAAGCAACACGGGACACCAAAGAGAAAACGACTCTGGTGTCAGGAAACCGTGCCAGCTCTGTGATAATCTGGGACATAAACTTGGAAAGTCACTTCACCTCCATGGGCCTCGGCCTCCTCCCCTGTAGCTGGGCAGGTAGGACTTGATCATCTTGAACACCAGCACGGAGAAAGGGGCTGGCTTTAGTGATGCAGCCGGAACAAAGCCAAGATCTTCTGGTGGTCAACTTCCCACCACTCCAGGGACCCTCCGAGCAGGTGGATGCCTGGGTTGTAAGTACAAACATGAGCCAAAAACTTCTAATAAGAAAAGCAACCCTTGCTGGGTTTCAGTCTTGAATATGTACCAATTGCTTAAAAATCCATGAATGTGTTCAAAACTAAGAACAATGGAAAAGAGAAATAAAAATTTAAGGCATAATCTTTGCTATCAAAACAGCTTTTCTCTAGTTCAGAAAAAAAAAAAAAAAAACAAATTAAATGTTAGTGAACATGCCTGCAAATGGAGTTTAGACAAGTCACATGTTAGCAGGGGCTGTGCCCAGGGTTAGAATTCTAGAACATAACCACAGCTCTGGCGTGCACTCACCTGCTTGATCTCAGGTGCAGCTTTTAACTGCTCTGAGTTTCAACTGCATCACGTTAAAAAGAGGATAGTAATCGTGTTCTACTATTTTGAGGGCTAAACAAAATAATGTGCCCAAAAATGTTTTGACAAATATAAGATGTTATGTAAATGTTTATCTTTTTGTTAGTATTTTATTTCAAACTATAAATTATTATAGTCAAGGAACACTTCTTGGTGGAGTTTGAGCTTGAATTGGGTTCTGAAGGATGTCTCAAGTCAGGTAAGTAGAGATGAATCGAAGGTGGAATTTACCTGGGGACTATTACTAGACAGATACCGTATTATTTCTCTATTTCTATGCTGCCTGATAGAATATCGTACTATGTTTTGACTGTGGATATTGCCTTTTATTCTTTTTTTCCCATGGACTCAGAAAAGGAAACAAAATAACACAAAACAAAAATCCAGTCTGATGGGAAAATAATTAACTCTAGTTTCATTAATTCACTAAATATGTATTGAGGGCCTACTCTATGTGAGGCTGCCGTATGACTTGTCTGAGGGTGCAGAGTTTGAAGGGGAGGATGGGAGAGGCCAAGGCTGGAGACAGCCAAGGGCCCAGGAGCTGAGTGCTCAGTTGGATGGTCAGAGCAATGCCAAAGAGGGAAGAAAAGCTCAGCAGTCAATTTTTAGTAACAGATAGCAGGGTGTTTTTATTAAGGAAAGTTGATTTGAAGGCTATTTGTTTAGGAAATTGGAAAAAGGATGGTACTATTAATAGAATGAAATAATTGGTTAATATTATTGGTATTTTATTGAATGCCTTAAGTTCACTCACTTATTCAAGGACCATTTTTAGAAAGCTGCTTATGTGGGAAGTGATAAAAAGAAAAATAAAATAAAGTAAAAATATTACCTCTCAATTTGTCTAGTGGTCTAGACAGAGTAACTAAATAATACAGTGTGATAAATTCTATAAAAGTAGTACTTAAAAGAAATTCTACCACTGAAAAAAATAATATGAGATATATGGCAAAAAATCTAGTACACTCAAATAGAATAGTTGATACATAGATAGATAGGTAGGCAGGTAGATGATAGATAAATAGAAAGATAGATAGATAGATATCTCAGTATCTATAGATATAGATATATTAGTATCTATATCTATCTATCTATCTATATTCAAATAATCCAGAAGAAAGCAAGAAAGAGGAAACAGAAGAACCAAAAACAGAAGGAATAAACAAATAATAATAAAATGATAGATGTATATGCAACTATTTCAATAATTACATTTAATGTAAATGTTCTAAAAGGCAGAGATTATTAAATTGGATTTAATTTTAAAAAGACAACTATTCATTGTTTGAAGAAATCTACTTTAATAGTAAAAACACACATAGGTTTAAACTAAAAATAGTTTTTAAAAATTCAATGTAAATGTTAAACAAAAGAAATTTGGAGAGGCTATATTAACGTCGGACAATGTAGACTTGGAACAAGGAATATTGCCAAGGATAAAAAGAGACATTACATAATAATAAAAAGGTCAACTTACCAAGAAGACATAACAGTTCTAAATGTGACTGCATCAAACAACAGAGACCCAAAATGCATAAAGTAAAAACCGATAGAATGGAGAGAAGAAATAGAGAAATGCAAAACTATGAACTGGGAGAATTGCAAGAAAAATGAGACAAATCCACAATTATTATTGGAGACCTCAACACTCCTCTCTCAGCAAATAGACGGAACTAGTACTTAAAATAAGAGAAAAAATCAAGAAAGACACAGATGAGCTGAATAACATTACCAACAAACTTGATTTAATTGACGTTTGTAAAACACTTCACCCAACTACAGCAGGATACATATTCTTTCCAAGTGTATATGAAACATTCACTAAGATAGACCATATTCTGGGCAATACAACAGATTTTCATAAATATAAAAAAACTCAAATCATACAAAGTATGTCTCAGATCACAATGAAATTAAACTAGAAACAGATAACATAAAGTTATTAGGAAAATCCCTAAATATTTTGGAAAAAAAGACGTCTAAATAACTCATGGGTTAAAGAAAATCACAAGAGAGACTGGAAAAATATTTTTAATTAAATGAAATTTTAAAAAAATCATGTATGTTGTAGTTATCCGCCTGCTTAAAAGGAAGTTTATGGTATTAGAATGATATATTAGAAAAGAATGAAGATTTCAAATCCACAATCTAAGCTACTTTCATAATAAACCAAAAAGAGAAGTGTAAATTAAAACCAAATCAAGTTGAAGGAAGAAAATAACAAGAAGACCGGAAAATGATAGCATTGAAACCAAAAAAAATGATAGAAGTGAAATGGTTCTACAAAAAGATCAGTGAAATTGGTAAACCTCTGGCCAGACTGACCAAGAAAAAAAGAGAAAACAGAAATTATCAGTATATAAATGAAAGAGGTGAAATTACTTCAGAACCAACCAAAATTAAAAGTATAATAAGGAAATATGAAAAATAATGTGCCCATAAATTTAGACAATTTAGGTAAAGGAAATAGATAAATTCCTTGAGAGACACATACTACCAAGCTCACTCAAGAAGAAACAGATAATTTGAATAATCATTTTCTGTTATAGAATTGATCTTCTAGTTAAAAACCTTCCCACAGAGGGGACTCCAGGCCTATCTTATACCAAAGATTTGAGGAAGAAAAATTACTTATAGTACACAAACTCTTCTAGAAAATTGAAAGGAGGATCACTTTCCAACTCCTTTTATGTGAACAGTACTAACCTGATACCAAAATCAGAGAAAGACATTATAAGAAAACTGTAAACCAGTATCACTCAGGAACACAGATACAAAAATCCTCAAATAAAGTGTCAGCAAATCCAATCCAGCAATATATAAAGAAGATAATAAAACACGACCAAAGGGGGTTTATCTCAGGAATGCAAGGTTGGTTCAACATTCAAAAAACAATGCATGTTATTAGCAGATTTAAAAAGAAAAAAAATCACTTCAGTTAATGCAGAAATAAATCATTCAAATCTTCAATATCTATTCCTGTTAAAAACTCTCAGCAAAATATTTTTTTAAGTAATCTTGCCTTTTCTATTTATTTTTATTTTTATTTGTTTTCAGGGAAAGATATTAAGGAACTTGCCATGGTTTTTAAGTACAATACAGCTTTATAGTGGAGACTGTATTTGCAGGGTCAAGACAGGCTTATTGGATAGTTTTATACAGGCCGCTGTTTCCATCTGACATGGTACAAGTGGCTTGAAGTGGAGAGATGCTACAGTCTCATCCTAAATCAAAGTCACAATCCATGAAAGAAATAATGAATAAGCTGAACTTCATTAAAGTTAAAAACTTCTGCCCTGTAAAAGACAAGGTCAAGAAAATGAGAAGACAAGCCACAGACTAGGAGAAAATATCTGCAAAAGATTTATCTGCTAAACGACTGTTATCCAAAATATACAAAGAACACTTAAAACTCAGCAATAAGAAAACAAACAATTCACTTTAACAAAGGGCCAAAGGTTTGAACAGACACTGCACCAAAGAAGATACACAGATTGCAAATTAGCATATGAAAATATTCTCCACATCTTGTGTCATCAGGGAAATGAAAATTAAACAACAATGAGATACCAATACACACCTCTTTAGAATGACAAAAATCTAGAGCACTGACAACACCAAATGCTGGTGAGGATGTGGAGCAACAGGAACTCTCACTCATCGCTGGTGGGAATGCAAAATGGTGCAGCCACTTTGGAAGAGAGTTTGGCAGTTTCTTACAAAACTAAACTCTTACTATATGATACAGCAATTGTGCACCTTGGTATTTACCCAAAGGAGCTGAACACTTATATGCACACAAAAACCTGCACAAGGATAATTTTAGCAGCTTTATTCATAATTGCCAGTATTTGGAAGCAACCATGATGTCCTTCAACAGGTGAATGGATAAATAAACAGTGGTACATCCAGACAATGGAATATTATTCAGTACTAAAAAGGAATGAGCTGTCAAGCCATGGAAAGACATGGAGGAATCTTAAATGCATATTACTAAGTGAAAGAAGCCAATATGAAAAGTCTACATACCGTATGATTCCAACTATATGACATTCTGGAAAAGGCAAAACTAGGGAGATGGGAAAAAGATCAGTGGTTGCCTGGGGTTGCAGAGAAGGGATAAGTAGGCAGAACACAGAGGATTTCTAGAGCAGTGAAACTACTCTGAAAGATACTGTAATGATGGATACACGTCGTTATACATTTGTCCAAACCCACAGAATGTACAACACCAAGAGTGCACCCTGAATAAACCATGGACTCTGGTGATAAGGATGTCTCAACGTAGGTTCATCAGTTATAACAAATGTCCACTCTGGTGGGGTGTTGGTGGTGGGGAAGGCTGTGCCTGTGTGGGGGCAGGAGGTACATGGGAAATCTTTGTACCTTCCTCTCAACTTTGCTGCGAACCTAAAACTGCTTCCAAAATATGAAAATAAAAAGGGCCAAAAAGGGATTGCCGCATCATCATTGAATTCTCTCTTAGTCCTCAACCCTTTACTAGATCATTCCTGTTTAATAGGTGTGTTAATTTTTTTTTTCTAAGATGCTTCTCTGTTCTAATTAATGAGGGGACTTTAGTTTTCAAGTGCCACATACACTGAAGCATTCTGGGAAAATCCCTCCTTTCTCTCCAGAAAATGCTCCTCCTCCTTCATCTGAAATTGCTCAACACCCTGGAACACCAGCTGGATTTAGCGCCACTTATGTATGTATGTGCTCTTCTCACCCTTTTGCATACATTTGCTTGATTGAAAATCAAATATGAGAAATATCTGGGTTGCAACTCATTTAATTTTTAAAAATTTCTTAAAGATCATTGACAGTGAAGTGGCTCGGGTCAGAATCAGTCTGCCCAAGTTCTCCCTCCATAAATTGTCCCTTGTAAATGATAACGTCTACTAATGTTGGATAGCTTTTCCTGCTCATAAGGAGCTTCTGAAAACGTGCTTTGACTTATTGATGTTTACAAAAAGGGACACAGGTGTATCCAGACATTTAGGACAGATTTCTTGGTATGTCTAAGCCTTGTGCGTACATCTTGGTAGAACACGTTTTTTTCAGGTTGCAAGGACAGAGACTGAGTGGGGCATGTTGGACATGCGGGAAACACAGGACAGAGGCACCCGCAGTCTCCCAGCCCAGCCCCGGGCACACAGGAGGCCTTGCATTGCTGTCATTTCCCTGCAGGCCTGGAGACCCAGAGCCCTGGGAGAGCCTGCTGGCTGGGGCCCAGGCCACTTCTGCTCAGCCTGCCTAGACACTCCTCAGTTCTTTCTCCACGGCCTCCCGTCTGTCCCATGACACACAAGCGCAAGCCTCACTTTGCTTTATTTAACCCAATCAAATAAGCCCAACTCTTGCGGGAAAATCAGTCCCAGCCATGGACTGAGACTTCTCTCCTTTGTATTACTTGTGAGCCTTGGTGCTTAGGGGTGTTCATAGTTCAAAAACCCTTTCAAGAATTGCATCTGGCTTTCAGCTGCACCTGCTGTGTCCTGATACCCCACTCCAAGCCAAGCCTCTGTTGCTCACTACTTACTCTTCCCCATGTGTGCCTAAGCCACCAGGACTGCCACTGACATTTCCAAAGCTGGGGCACTTAGGGTTTAGTTCTCCATCATGCTTGACCTCCCTGGTTCCTCAGAGGTGCTGTGGGGACCAGGGGACAGGTCTCTGCCATAGGAGGGAACCAATGCTCTCCATCCCCCAGGACTCTAGACCTTACCCTTTCTTTAGTGCTGTGCCTCTGCTCACAAGACACCACACCTTCAAGCTCTCTTATCTCCCCGAGCCTTGGCTTCCAAACCACACATGTCCCAACTCTCCCCGAGGGAGAGGAAGACCCAGCATCCATGCCACATGACTGCGTTTGCCTAGATGAGCCTGTGGAACACAAGAGCTAGCATCTCGAGTGGGCTGACTATGCTAGCACAGCTTAATTCATTGTACCCATACACCTTTCTTTCAACCCCCCTAGATACAGACCTGGTGAGCCAGCCCTCCTCCCATAGAATGTGCCCTGCGGAGCTCGCACCCCAAGCTCCCTCCTAAACCCCCAAGTGTTGGTGCTGATTCTGATGGAAAACGGCTCTCTGGTGCTAGCACAGGAGGCAGGACTTGGAACTTCTTGGAAAGGGGCTATGGACAACAAACCAGAAAAACAACTTGGAAGAGTCTTAGGTTTACTGAAGTATCAAATTATTTTCAAATAATTAACTTGGAGGTCTTATTTTGTTTTGTTTTCCATGCTTACCAGTGAGTGCCAATCACGGGCTCCACCAAGGGTCAGAGGGGGTTCACACGGCCTCAGCCAAGACTCAGCCCTCCTTGACCTGCCCAGGGAGCAGGCATGGGGGCAGGGCTGGTGTCCTGGGGAGGTCAGGGCAGGGCAGGGAGATGAAACGTGGGTGGGTGACCTTCACTAACACGGGATGTCTTTCTAACCGACTTCTGGGGGGTGGATTCAGTAACTGAGGGCCAAGGAGGTCAGGGGTGGGAAGCAGGCTTTGCTTACAGAGACCAGATTGCCTAGGCTGGCCTGTGCCCCTCAATGCCACAGCACAGACACTGCAGTTGTCGAAATACAGAAACTAAATGAATAGAGCTGTTTTTCTTGTCTGCCTGTCGACCCCCAAATCCTCCGCATGTAGTGGAAATGCTGTAGAAACACTGATAACAAGCGAGGAGTGCTCCACGACATCTTTGCCTACCAGACACTTGGGGGAGGCTCAGAGAGTGCGTCCACTCTCCCTCATTCTCTGCGGGTACGGGCCACTCACACGAAAACAGAGGAAACTGAGGCAGAGACAAAGGTGGAGGGAATAATCCCACTGCTGTTTGTACGGCGGCCCTGGGGAGAGGGTCACTGAAGTCTCGTCTGTGGAGGGCCTGAGTTCCCGCGAGAACGGTGGAGCCACATTCCGGGATGGGGGGATGAGATCCAGTGGAGAGAGCAGGTGCAGGCCAGCCCTCGGACGCCTCCCTGCAGAGTCCTGCTCTTGACACACACGCACCGCTCTTAGATCACGGAAAGTTGCATCCGTACAGGGGGCTCCGGACATTAATGAAAAGACGGTTTCGTTCATGTCTGACCGACAGCAGGATGTTCGGAAGAGGGCAGCCCTCCACGGGTCCTGACGAGCTTGTCTACTGCAGCAAGTCAGAGAGAGTTTTCCGTTGGGCAGTGGACACCAGAACCCAAAAAAGGTGATTTAGAGCAACACACTGCGCCCACAGCCTTCCACTAATTCATGGGCCCTGAGTCCCAGCGTTAGCAAAAGTGGTTGGTTAGTCCAGTGGCAGGGCCTGGGGATGTGCTGCCGGCCACCTGGTCAGTGAGCATCCAGAGGAGGCTAGAGCAGAGTCAGATAAAGAATTCAACTGCAGAAAACCCAACGTCAGGTAAGTCCTCAGGTGACAGAGCAACAGCAAAGGACGGGCTGCACTGATCCAGGCAGAGGTGATTGAAATGTAAAGGTCTACAGCCTTCTCGGGGGCCCACACGTGGTATTCTGTGGCCCAGGCCTGGGGAGTGTGTGAGGCATGCAAACACAACCTCGACCCAGCTCCAACACAGAGACCTGGCCCGCAGCCCCCGGGTGTGGTGTCCGGTCAAGGGCAGCACCTGCAGGCCCTGGGAGTGGTGTTTGGAGGCGAAGACGTCGGGGAGGGAGTGTGGAATGAAAGGCTCCCTGCGCGATCCTTAAGAATGTGAACCTCTGATGCAAGAACCAGGGACGCTGTAAATATCAGTATTGGCACCTTTTTAAAATTACTTTTGGACAACTTTTAAAAATGAGTCAAAACCAAGTCACATACAAACAAGCACTGTTCTCGATTTGGAAACATGTTTTTCCCACAAATCCCCTATAAAACACATTGTCTATCATCAGAGTGTTTTAAACCCCACATTCCAGGAGTTATGTGGGGTCCGGTAGCTAGCAAAGTCATGGGATTTAAGCTCTGTTAGTAGGTTCTCTGCATTAAAATAAAGTAACCAAACCCCAAGTGAAGTCTCTGATCAGTGGTTATAGCCCCAGCGATTCCCAGTGGAGCCGTCGGTCTTTTTCCTATAGAACAGTAAGCAATACCCTTTGAGTGCCCATGTGACTTTCTGTTTAAGTCCAGACCTGAAGATGGGAGTCAGTTGTAAAAGCCATAAAAAGAAATAGGAAAAGAGGCCATTTAAAATATCCTGTCCTGGAGGAAATACACACGTTTCCCCATTATTAGAAGGGGATTGAGGAGAATCTAGAAAGTGATGACAGACATCATTGTAACGTGTTTAACATGCTTTATAACGTATTTTAAAAAAATTAATGCCTCAAAAAAAAAAAGAAGTGGGAAGGAATAAGCAATGGACAGGGAAGAGAGAGCCAGGAGAAAGATCTCTAGATCTACATTGTCAGTACATGACGTAGACTCGGCCCTGAGCTGCCTCCCCACCAGAAATAGCTCAGCGTTGTTCACTAAGATGGCTGAGAAGTCTCAGGAATTCTCTCTGCTGTGTGAGGATGGGCTGAGAATAGCCTTTGAAAGGCTCCCCAGTGAGTGAGAATGGTAGAGGCCCCCATGGCAGCCCTCACCTGTTGTGGACAGGCCAACTGATAACCAGGTCCCCCTGAGCATCCTGGAGGGGCTACAGGGTCCTGGTGTACTCAGGACTGAAACAGTCCTGCTTCCAGGCCTGACGCCCTCACCCACCACTGCCAGGGAGGTTGTGAAAGGAGGCCACCCCAAGTGGAAGAGTGCTCTCTTCCTAATGCTCCGGCTTCCTGCTTGCACACTCTGGTGCCCGTTCACCAGTGATTGTTGGGGATCCTCAAGTGCTCCTCCTTGAACCAGTGCCAGGGCAGACCACGTCTCCCCAGTGAGGAAATAAGGAGGACCAAGTATGTTTCCATTAAGGAAAATACATTTACTTTAAGTGAACCTCCTTTAGTCTGAGGTTATGCTTACTTCTACATCTTTGCTAGTAGAATACCCATTTATTTACACCCACTTATTACCATCACAGACCAAGAAAATAATAACAACCTATTCTGAACCTCAAAAAAGTTTTGAAATTTTATGTGTCCTGGAAATCTCAAAGTCCATGAACCATTAATTTGGAGAAAAAGAAGAAGGTTGTCACTAGTCTGTTAGTCTCTGAAAAAAATTAACTCTGAAAGCAGTTTCCCTGAAGGTGCTTGTTTTCAAGTTCCGGTGCCTCCTGTCCTCATGAAGCTGTGTTTGTGGGTGTGTCCAGCTCACCCTGAGCCACGTTTCACTGGATGAAACCTACTCTGGTTCACAGGGACACCCATCAATGAGACACTATCTCTGCATTTGCCAGTCGCTGTCACCAGAGGCGTCTGGATGGCCCACAGGCCCGGCTTCCTGTCAGCTCCAGGAAGCTTATGGATTAAGCATCACTCCCAGATGGGTGGAATTGTTAGTCTTGTCCATAGTCGGCCAACCCTGCAGTGAATGGAGTTACACTAAGAAGTGAGTGGTGACTTGGAAATAAAATAAAATAAAAAGGGAGGCAGAGTCTTCCAAATCTAGAAAAATGAAAACACTTCTACCGGGAGCAAAGCTGGGAATTTTATCCAACAACTGCCTTTTGCAGAGATTTAGAAACCTCTGCATGGTTCCCCTACCTCTTCTTAGTGTTTGTGCATTTTCCTTTGGGAACAGGACCTCAGCCTGCGGGAGACAGGTCCCTCGGTGTTCAGGAGCCGGCTTAGTGCTCATGGAACAGAACGGCACCTGCCATCCCGCCTCTCTGAGGGCTGGGCTGTGGTCCTCCCACTGCAGTCTTGAAGTTAGTCTGGAGCCTTCTGAAAAGCCACTGGGCAGAGCCCTAGGCAGGGAGGGGAGAGGCCAGCAAACAGCGTGAGGGGAGTGGGGTGAACATTGTGTAACCGTGTGCAGGTTTACAAGCCGAGGTGACCGATGGACAGGAGGGTGTAAGGACTGACCCTCCACAGACCTTCAGCTTTTGGATCCTCTGCAGTGGATGACCTGTGCCTGCTCATGCTTAGTGCACTCCTGCCAGCAGCCTGACAGGAGCCCTGGTGCACCTGCAGCTCTCTTAGCCCTGGACTGACGACACTGATGTCTGTGTTGCTCCTGGAGGGCTGGCCCCAGGGAGTTAAGCTCCACCAAGCACAGGAGCAAGGACCAGCCTGTAAACAGAGGGAGCTGCGTGGATAGGCTGCTGGGCACCCCTCGACAGGGGGCTCAGACAGGACTCTGTAAGTCCATCTGACTCTCTCTCTCACTGTTTAGATCAGAGGCAATACACGAGGCCCTAAAATTCACAGTGAGCAGTGTGTGCAAATTTTACTCGTACAAGTTACATAAATAACTAAAGCCTGCTTTCCCTGCCTTTATACTCTGCTGAGATTTTAAAATGAAACATTCACCTTCAAATTTTAAAGAAAACAAGGTTTTTGGTCATCCAAATGCTGCACACTCTGATGACCTAGGAGATCTGGAGGCTGCCTTTGAGCTGCCATTCAGAATCTCTCCTCCATGGACCAATTCTCTCTTTCCTCCTTTCCTAATAAGTCCTCACCCTTAGGTCCCTCAGTGTCCCGTGTGAGTGCTCTGTCCTCTGTGTGAAGTGACTTTGGTGATTGGAAATGTCCCCAGGGGTTTAATCACCACAGTAGATGTCAGAAACAATTCCCTCCACCATGGTCCTAAAACACTAACTCTTACCACATCCGTGCTAACACCTCCCCTTTTGAAGCAGGTTTTAATTTGTGGGTTCTCTATATCATTACCTAGAAAACAGGAATGATACCTATTTTGCAGGGTTCTAGTAAAGTTCAGTTATTTTAACAACCTCAATATCAGACCCCTACTAGATTTTTGAGAGCTAGTTGTGAACTCTAAGATGCTAACAAGTATCCATGGTTATTATTTTCTTAGGAACATGAGTCACACAAAAGAATTTGCACAGATATGAACAGAAGTCCACGTGTTAAAAACTAAAAATCTATGGTCCTTGTTCTTTCCTGCAGGAGATGCCCAAGGAGGGGCACCCAAGGGATTTGTCTTCTAAGAACCTCTTCTAAGAGGTCTCTGCGTGCATGTGCAATACACAGTTAGTGGCAGGACTGAGCAGTCTTCGACTTAAGTCATTGAAAAGATATTTTGAGTGCGGTTCAAGGAATGTTTAGGGCTTCACCTGGCATTTTACAGAAAGTGACCGTTCCTCGGGAAGACACCACAGTTTATAAGGTTCTGATTGGCCACAGTGCAGAAGCCCCTGGTCTATCACTGTCTGGACACCGGGCTGCAGAGAGCAAACGGAACCGTCGGAGGCCAAACAGACTCAGACTCTTAGAGGTTTTCTCTCCACAGCTGTGTGACCTACTCAGGCTCCCAAGCTTCTTCCGGAATACAAACACCATCAAACACCGCACGGCAGCTGATGGGCAAAGACAGGCCCCAGGCATCTGTGCTTTGTCAAACCAATCTTGCTTGGCAATAGAGTGTTAAAAACAGTAGGAGGTTTTAATTAGATTTCTGTATTTCCAACCCAAGCATGCAATATAGGCTTTATGAACAGAGAGATGAGTAATCATTTCAACATTAAGTTTGGGGTGGAAAGAATGGATTCAATCACTTCCTTCATCAGACATCTTCAGGGTTCAAACTACACTCAGGGTGGCCAGGAGATTTTATCCTGCAGTCCCTGCTCGAGAAACTGAAATGGTGAGCAGGAAATTGGACTGTTCCTATACAGGAAATAACAGCACTCCGTCAAAATCTACAGGAGAAACATGTGTCCAAATTTGCTGTCAATGCCCAACATATCTGATCAGAGCGAGAGAGGACAAAATTACAGGCGTCGTGTAAAGTCAGTGCAGGGCAGCATCCCGCTGCACGGTTTCAACAGCAAGCGCATACAGATTCAAAGAAACTGTCTCAGTGCAGGGTTTTCTCCAATACACACATACGTGTCCTATAGAATTTACACATATACGTTACGCGATTTTAAATTCTATAGTGATTTTGTATAACCAGATTGTGAAAAAAATATCCATAACCAGTATTTATTCATGATTAACAACCAAAATAAAAGGAAAATCTCCAGACAAAACTGAGGCAACAAGAACTGGACTAAAAATTGCTGAAATTATATACATATTTATGGCATTATGTTCAATGTAATCTATCATGTAATGTATATTATAAAATACATTTTGATATATATTATATATCATATAATACGTATTACATATTATATAATGTATATTATATCAAATACAATATGCTCTATTATATGTTGTATATGTCCTATATTGTATATTATATATGACAGTGTGGTCACCAACCAGGTGGTTGGACCCTGAGGTCCAATTTTTTAAAAGCCACACAAATCTCTGGCTGTTCCAGCCAAAGCAGAACTCAGTCGTCGTCTGATGGACCACAGGACCCCCAGTCCACAGCCTGGTCCACCCTTCTGTGAGAGAGGCAGCTTTGGGACCAGCCCTTTCCACCAGCCTTCAGTGATGCTCTCGAGAAGCCCACCACGTCCAGTGCAGCTTTCCTGGTTTTACAGATGCTTCTTGGCCAAGGACAGAAATGGGTCACAGGTTAGACCCTGAGTAGTGCCTGTACAGCCCCAGCACCTGGCTTGTAGGGAAGAGCACCTCGATGCTCCAGCAGAGACAAGGCTGCGGAGAAGAGCTACGGAAGCAGCAAGTAACCAGGGTGCAGAATGACAGCAAAATCTTCAGACCTCTCTATTTTTTAACTTGTCCAAGTAGTTTGACGGATGCCCCTTCTAAGTGAAATAGGGGTCTCCTCTCAAGCTCACAACAATGGGGAAGAGAAAAATAAGATTTTTCCCATGGTTACATACAATGTTTGTGTTGCTGGAGCCAGGAGTGGCCTGAATGGACAAGTGGCCCCAACAGCTAACGACCACCAGGGAGAAGGCGAGAGAGCAACTCTCCCAACCACTCACCACCTCTGTCCCAGAGTGGAACCAGGCCACGTCGTCCTCTCTGATGCATGAGTTTCCTATTGCTGCTGTCACAAATATCGTGGCATAAAATAAATTTATTGTCTTAAGATTTTTGACAGTCAGATCCAGAATCAAGGTGTCATGGGGCTGCTTCCTTCTAGCAGCTTCAGGGGAGAATCTCTTTCCTGCCTGTGCTAGCTCTTCGAGGTCGTCTGCACTTCTTGGCTCATGGCTTCATCCTCCATCTTCTGTCTCAGACTCTGCTTCCAGTCTTGTAACTCAACCCGGCTTTGCTGCAAAGTCCACACTTTATTCAGATCTCCTTAGTTTTTACCTATTTTTCCAGGATCCCATACACGATACTACATTATGTTAGTCATCGCCAAACCCAAGGTCATCGAGATTTTCTCCTATGCGTTCTTCTAGAAATTTTATAGTTTTTCACTTTGCATTTAGGTCTGTTATCCACTTTGAGTTAATTTTTGTGAAAGGTGTAATGGATGTCTTGTTTCACTTTTTTTGTTTGTTTGTTTTTTGCAAGTGGGTGCCTAATGGTTCCAGTATCATTTTTTGAAAAGACTATCCACTCTCCACTGAATTGTCTTTGCTCCTTTCTTAAGGATTAGTTGAAGACATTTGTGTGGGTCTGTATCTGGGCTCTCTGTTCTGTTCCATTGATCCTTGTGTCTCTTCTCTCAAGAGGTCTTGATTACTGTGGCTTTATACTAACTCTTGAAATCAGGTAGTGGGAGTCCTCCAACTTTATTGTTCTTCCTCAGTATTGTGGTGGCTATTCCAGGTCTGTTGCTTTTCCATATAAACTTTAGAATAAGTTTTTAAATATTTACAAAATAGCCTTCTGAGAGTTTTCTGAGATTGTGTTGAATCCGTAAATCAAGTTGGGAAGAATCAACATGTTAACAATATTGTCTCCCAATCCATAAACATGAATGTCTCTTTATTTGATTTAGAATTCTTTGATTTATTTCATCAGAGTTTTGTTGTTTTCTGCATAAAGATGGCGTGCATATTTTGTTAGATTTATACCAAAGTATTTTAGTTTTATGGGTGAATTGTACATGGTATTATTTATATATATATATGATGTACATCTGTGTGTTTAAAATTCCAGTTGTTCATTGTTGGTGTGTAGAAAATCAATTGCCTTTTGTATACTAATTTTATTAACTTTATATTCTACAAGTGGACTATGCTTGCTTACTACTTCCAGGATTTTTTTGTAATTCTTTGAGATTTCCTACATAGATACTCATGTCATCTGCGAACAGAGACAATTTTGTTCCTTCCTTTCCAACCTGTGTTTTATTTCTTTTTCTTGTCATACTGCACTAGCTAGGACTTCCAGCCCTACGTTGAACATGAGTGACAAACAAGGATGCCCTTGAATTCTTCATGATATTTGGGAGAAAGTCTCCAGGTTCTCACTGTTAAGTACGATGTTAGCTGCATGTTTAATGTAGATGTTCTTTATCAATTTGAAAATTTCTCTCTAGTCCTCTTTGTTGAGTTGTTATCAGGAATGGGTGTTGGGTTTTATTCTGTTGGTGAATGTTCCATGTGAGCTGGGGAAGAATATGTATTCTGCTATCTCTTG
Source organism: Tapirus indicus (assembly GCA_031878705.1). NCBI lineage: Eukaryota > Metazoa > Chordata > Mammalia > Perissodactyla > Tapiridae > Tapirus > Tapirus indicus. The sequence goes on from CM062921.1 coordinate 144,119,523, forward strand.
ATGGAGCATTCTGCAAACGGAGTACTGTCAAGTAGGGCAAGTTGATTGATAATGCTCTTCAGTTCGACAATATCTTTGCTAATTTTTTGCTTCCTTCATCTATCAATTACTGAAATTGGGGTGCTAAAGTCTTCAATTATAATAGTGGATTTGCCTATTTCTCCTTGAATTTCTGTCAGTTATTGCCCATGTTATTTTGATGCTCTGTTGTTTGGTACATACATGCCAAATGTTTGTTATTTTGGAGAATTGACCCCTTGTCATTATATAATGCCCCTCTTTGTCCTTGATTCTTTTCTCGTTCTGTACTCTGTTTTGTCTGAAATTAATTAGCTACTCCAGCTTTCTTTTGATTAGTGTTAGCATGATATATCTTAATTTATCCCTTTAATTTTAATATATCTGAATCTTTATATTTAAAGTGGATTTCTTGTAGTCAACATTTAGTTGAGTCTTCTTTTCTCATTTACTCTGACAATATCCTTGTTTAAACTGTGCATTTACACCATTCACATTTAAATTAATTATTGATACATTGGTATTAATATCAACCATATTTGTAATTGTTTTCTATTTGTTGCATTTGTTCTTTGTTTCTCCCCACTCTCCCATTATGCTTTTTCTGGCTTTACTTGAGCACTATATGATTTATATTTTATCTCCTCTCTTAGCACGTCAATTATTTTGAAAATATTTACTAGTTGTCCTAGACTTTGCTCAAGGGCATTTTTACTAATCTAAGTCTACCTTGAAATAATGCTACCCCATTTCGTGTGTAGTGAGGGTAACTTGTAGCAGAGTGTTCTCAATATCCTGTTGCCATCCTTAATGATATTACTGTCATTCACTTTAATTATCCATACACTTTAACCATTCAATGCATTGTTACTAATATTACTTTAATCAGTTAGCTCTTCAATCAATTAAGGATAAGAAAAATAAAATATTTTTGCTCCTTCTCTGATGCTCTTTCCTTCTTTATGAAGATCTCAATTTCTGACCTGTATCACTTTCTTTCTCCCTGAAGAACTTTCACATTTCTTGCTGTTCAAGTCTACTGGCAATAAATTCCCTTAGCTTTTGTTTGTTTTAGAGTGTTTTTATTACTCCTTCCATTTTAGACAGTAATTTTGCTAGATATAGAATTCTAGGTTGGTGGGATTTTGTTGTTGTTGCTGCTTCATCACTTTGAATATTTTCCTCCACTCTCTTCTTACCTACATGATTTCTGACAGGAAGACTGATGTAATTCTTATCCTTATTCTTCTTAGGTAAGATGTTTTGTTCTTCTGTCTTGGATGGTTTCCTCCAAGTTTTTAGTTTTCTACAGTTTGATAAGATATACTTAGGTGTAGAGTTTTGGGTTTGTTTGTTTCTTGGTCCTGCTTGGTGTTCTCTGGGATTACTGGATCTGTAGTGTGGTGTCTATCATTAATTCTGGAAATTCTCAGCCATTATTACTTCAAGTATTTCTTTCAATACATTCTCTCTTTGTTCTTCATCTTATATTGCAATTATGCATATGTTACCCATTTTGAAATTGTCCCACAGTGTTGAATGTTCTGTTTTGTTTTTTCTTCTTTTTCTCTGTTTGTATTTCAAATTCAGAAGAATCTATTAACATACCTTGAAGTTTACTAATTCTTTCCCTGGATGTGTCAAGTCTACTCTTGAGTCAATCAAAGGCATTATTCATTTCTATTACAATGTTTTTTATTTCTAGCTTTTCTTTGTAATTTTTTTCTTAGAGTTTCCATCTTTCTGCTTATGTTACCCACCTGTTCTTGTAGGTTGTCTGCCTTTTCCATTAGAGTCCTTGACATAATAATCATAGTTATTTTAAATTCTGATTCTTACTTTGTTTCTTCAGACTGTGTTTTCCTTTCCTTGACATTTCTTGCAATTTTTTGAATGCTGGACACAATGTATTGGTTAATAGGAACTGAGGTAAATGGCATTTATTGTGAGATTTTGTGTTACTATAAATAGGATTGAGCTGTGTTTCATATTTTCCATAGCTATAGGTGCCAGATGCTTCAGATTCTCCTGGTGTCCTTATTTTTGTCTCCTCTATTGATTTTGAGCTTCCCTATGTACTTCTCCTTGAATAAAGTATGTGTCTGGCAGCTCTGTCTGCTACAATCCACTGTTGTTATAGGGGAGCGCTGGTGGCAGGTGTTGGGGAGGAGGAGGGTTCTAAATGTTATCATCAAATTTCAGGCTTTTAGTGGATTGTGTTTCTGGTCTGTTACCTTTACAAGTATTTCTGCAGTGGTATGCCTTTTTCTCTCTTTAAATAAGACAGGAAGACTAGAAGAAGCTCGAGTGGGAGTGTGCCCCTCCCCGACATCTGATAAAACTCTGGTAGGGTATTTTCCCCTGGAGATAGGCCTTTGTTCTGGAGAATGCTCTGGGCGTATATCACAATGCTTACTCTTTCTCTGTCCCTACCAGAGCCATGAGGGGATCTTTATCATATCTTCCTTTGAGTACTTAGTGGGGTCCTGGACGTAAAATCCATGAAAACGTGGGGCTTCCCTAAGACTGTAGCCCCTAGGAGTATGTCACTGTCCACATCCAGACATTCATCAAAATTCCTATTCATGTGTCCCTGCTGGTTGGTGGCTCCTGTGGCTTCTGCTCCAGGTAGTCAAACCTCAGCGGGATTCCCTGCATGTGCTTGTCTCTCCAGATTTCAGAGTGACAATTTTTTCCCTGCAAACTTAGTCTTCTGATGGGTCCAGAAAAAGTCACTGATTTTCAGTTTGCTCTGCTTTTTTGTTGTAAGGATGAGAGTGACAACTTCCATGATCTTTAAGTGTTGGTCCTGAAGCCAGGAGTTTGCATGTGTCTGTGTTCATCTTCTTAAGTCATTGTTGGAATAAGGGGAGGTACAGGTAAATAAACAGAAACATATACAGCCCATAGTCAACACGGAGATACATGCCTCCACTACATCAAGCTTCTTGAACTCCTTGGGTCCCTCTAGCATCTGTCCCCATCCACATTTGTTTCATTGACCTCCACCAGATCCCGGCACTAGATACATCCCCATATCAGGACCCTCAAATGTCAGTCCCAGAGCTCAGCACCACTGCTACTGTCCCTTCTACACAGAAAACCCTCCCTCAGCTCCTCTGGCTCGGCCTGTGGAGGTCCTGACCAGTCTTTAAAATTTATCTCAGATTTTTAGGGGATTTCATGGTCCTAGCTCCACATGTCACAACAACAATTAAAATTTTTGATATCTGAAATGTCACTGAATCCATTGGTCCTTGTGTTTTAACCACTTTAAAAGCCATCTGACCACACTTGAGGGCAGGACCTATGTTTTGCTTGTCCTTGTGTTCTCCCAAGCACACACCTGCTCTCTGAGAGCCCCCTGGTTTCCTGCTGGCTTGAGTTTGTAAGCTCTGTGTTCTGGGAGGGTCAACCCTACTGTTTCTAAATGCCTTGACAATGGGTGTGTGCATGGGGAGAGCTGGTTGACCTGGGCTGGTTAGGCTCTCAAGCTGAATGCATATAAATTTACAGCTTATTTTTATATTTAGTTTATTTGAAAATAGAAGAAAAAACATGAAAACACTGAAATAAACTCTACTGTGGCTGTCCTAATAACAGGCAGATGTTAAAGAAAGATTTGTTGCCAGACATAAAAGAAGGCCATGATGCAATGACAAAAAAGGTTAAAAGAAAGCTACAGAAGTCCTGCATTAGTATGCATTTAGAAATATATAACTAAGATATTTAAAGCAAAAAGTGACAGAACTATAAGGAGAAATGGACCTAATTTGTTATAAAATGTGCTACTGGATTACAGTGGCTACATGATGACCTATTCTAAATAGTTTTGTGTAAATTGGATATTCACATGGTTAAATATAAATAGATAAATAAGTAAATAAATAAGTTTGGTCTCTGCCTCACACCATACATAAAAATCTATTCCAGATGGATCAAGAACCTGAGTATAAAAGGCAAAGAGGGTTCTAGAAGATGACATATAAACCAGTTAATGGGAATTTGGATCATTTCTAGTTTTTTGTGATTTTCAAGAAAGCTTCTTTCAATAGGTAGGATAACGTCTCCTCCAACCCTTCAAAGATGTCCATGTCTTGCTTCCTACAACTTGTGAATATTTAGGTTACATGGCAAAGGCGATTAAGTCTGCAGATGGAATAAGGTTGCTAATGAGCTAATCCTGAGATGGGGAGATGATCCTGTATTAGCCAGCAGCCCAATGTAATCACTGGGATATTTATAAGTAGACGGAGGAAGGCGAAGCAAGGAGCCAGAGGAAGATATGACCAAGGAAGAAAGGCACAGAGAGATCAACATCACTGGCCTTGAAGATGGAGTTAGGTGCCACAAGCCAAGGGACAGAGGTGGCTTCAAGAAGACAGAAAAGGCAAGGGAAGAGATTCTTCCCTAGGGCCTTCCCAGAGGAATGCAGTCCTGCAGCTCTACAATCAAGATACCCGGATTTTAATCCAGTGAGACCCACCTTGGATTTCTGATTTCCAGAACTGCGAGGTAATGAATCTGTGTTGTTAAGTCACTAAGTTTGTGGCCACTTGTCACAGTGGCTAGAGAAAGCTAATGCACTTCTATAAATATTTGCATACGGGACCTGTGCCTTCATTTCAGGCGGGGAAACTAAGGAGTCGGATTGCTGTGTTACAGGATAAATGCATATTTAGCTGTAAAAGAAATTACCAAACTGGTTTCCAGTGTAACTCTACCATTTTGCATTCCCTCAGGCAATGTATGAGAGTTCCAGTTGCTCTACATTCTAACAATTTGGTATTATCAGTTCCTTTTCTGCAATTTTGAGCAAATCTGTTAGGTGGGTAAGACCCTGTCTCCTTTGATGTAATTTGTGTGTGTGTGTGTGTGTGTGTGTGAGGAAGATTAGCCCCGAGCTAACATCCGTTGCCAATCCTCCTCTTTTTGCTGAGGAAGACTGGCTCTGGGCTAACATCCGTGCCCATCGTCCTCTATTTTTGTATGTGCAACACCTCCACAGCATGGCTTGATGAGCAGTGCGTCTGTCCGCGCCTGGGATCCGAACCTGTGAACCCCAGACTGCCAGAAGTGGAGCACGTGAACTTAACTGCTACGCCACTGGGCCGGCCCCCTCCTTTAATGTAATTTTATATGTCGAAAACATCTTCTCTCCATTTGGATTGGGAAAAGAGATCCTGACTCTTTCATTTGCAGAGTTTAGTACAGCAATGTCCTTGTAATATCAGGTATCAAATGCTATTGATTGATGAAAATACTACCACGAAATCAGCCCAATCTTTAGGAAGCCTTCTTCAATTAAATTAAATCCTACCTGGAGATTTGCTAATACCAAGAAATGATGGTGAGTTTCACAGAGAGTCTCACAGTTTGTTTTAGATCTGAATACCGTTTTGTACACATGAAAGTGACATTGCCCACAGGAGCCTGCGGGTGAAAACATCCGGTGCAGGAAGGGACACGGAGTTCATTGTTGACTGTCACTGCCTCAGTCCAACGAGTGATTTAAAAGAAACTCAACAAAAACTCCATGTCACGTCTGCTTTAACAGGACATGGTTTGAATCCACTCATTCATTCATTCTTACAAAACTTGTGCTGCAGGCTCTTCTGTGGGCCGGCATTGTCCCACACATGTAGGTTAGGTAGCAAACAAGCAGGGGGTGCTCCGTGGTCTCGTAGAGCTCACACGCTGGCCAAGAGGGCTTTGATCTGGAGGAGACCACGCCAGCAAGTGGAGAGGGCAGAGTTAGATTGCGCCCTGGCTACGTTAACCTGGTAGTGAGGCAAGATCCTTCCGAGGAGATGCCATTTGGGCTGAACCTGAGTGACAAAGAGAAGCCGGCCGAGCCAGATCTGGGTGGAGCGCTTTCAGAGGCATTGGGGGCAGGAATTTGGGATGGAGAGCAGACCCACACAGCTGCAGCTGAGCAGGGAGAAGAGTGTCAAGAGAGTGACAAGAAGCTGGACCGAGCATGTTAATCCCACGAGGGGCCAGGGCCTAGTTCACAGTCATTTGGCTGCAGTGGGCAGGGGGGGGCACACAGGGCCCAAACAGGTGGATGGCTCCAGTGACCCCAATATTATGGCAGCACAGGTGATGATGATCGGGCCTGCGGGTGGTGGGGGTGGAGATGAGGGAAATGGATGAAGTGGGCATTCACCAAGGATGACAAAGATACTGACAGGTACCCGAAGGGAGTGAGCTCAAGTGAGGGGGGAGACTGATGTTCTGGCAGTGAACAATTTGGGAAGTCTGGATGAGGGGAAATCAACAGTTTGGGCAATGTTTGATTTCAGATACCCCAGGGGATGAAGAAGAGGGAATGAGATTGTGAGCAGGCACATATATGGGGCTTACAGCCTGGAGACTGGTAAGTTCTCCCCGGAGAGTGGACAGAGAAGGAAGACATGCAAGTTCCCACCCTGGGCTTGGATGGGAGGCCTGTGGCATCGGGGACTCATTGTTACTAAAACAACCGCTCTCAGAAATGCCTCGCTCTCCAGCCAAACACCATTTTCTGAGAGCCAAGCAAACTGGCCACGTTGTTAACTGGCTTAAGCCGGTCTGCTCTCGTGTTGGCCCATGGCCGAGGCTGATTGACAAGCACAGCCAAGGCCCCCAGGCAGGTCTTTGTGAAGAAGCTGGGCTGGGAACGCAGTGTTTAACCTGAACCCCAGGCAGCGTGTCCCCACTTCAGGCGAGGGCTCCCTGGCTCCAGTGTGGTTTTAAGCAGTGCGCACCTCCCACAAAATTGTTGACTTGCTCCAGAAAGCATCTTGATTTCTTGGCAAGCACTCAGATACTTAAGGACCAACATGTTGACTTACAGACCCTATAGATGCATATATACAAAGAGTGAAAAAGATGTTTGTGAAGAGAGGGAGAGAGATTGATTTTCCAATGGCACTGAAAATAGGTCTATGTGGGGACTCTGCAGAGGGGAGGAGGATTTTGTTTACTCTCTGCCTGTTTCTTCTTTTCCTTTAATATTTTGCCTCTGGAAGGATGGTTGCCCCTGAGGATGTTATATTTGGGAAAGCAGTTGGAGTGAGAAAGGGTTACCTTTCAAATCCTCAGGCAAGTTGATCAAATAGAACCTTCCCGTGTGTAGCTGTAAGGCACAATTATGTGTAAGCAGGACCCCCTCTGAGAATTCATGCGAGAATCCAAAACTGGAGATGGAGTCGGAGGCCATTTGCGTCTTACTTAACATAATTATTCGAACAGCTAATCCTCTGCTACCACATCTGTCCTTTTCTTTCCGTACAGAAATAGGAAATCACAGGCGCACATGTGTTAGGTTTTTCAGCTGCGTGCGGGTCTGTGTTTTGTTATCGGAACAATTCCTTGGGGTTGCAGATTATTCCGTAGCGCTGTGAAGCTGTGGATGTGTAATTGAGCGGGGGATCACCCCTCCATTTGCATAATGCCTCCCCTTTTCAAAGTGCTTGTACATTAAGTCACTCCTCGCCCCAACCCTGTGCGCTAAACTTGGCAAGTAGAAATAATTCCACTTTGCAGATTAAAAACAAATGAAATTTAGATAATCCAGATGAGGGTCCCTCCGCACTAAGAATGGCCTGAGCGGGCCAGCAGGCATTGCTCCCAGACCTACGCCCAGCACAGGGGCCCAGGCAGCCGTCAGGGTGGGAGCTGACGGTGGCTGCCAGGAATTCCCACTTGTCAGTGTCTCAGGAAACCCAGGTGGAAACAGACCCCTCCTCCTCCTCCATCTCCTCCTCCTCCCTGGCTGACGGGCTTTCTCCAGTGGCTTCCGCACCACTTAGAGCTGATGCCCAGGTCAAAGCCACCCAGGAATGTTGGGACCTAGAAGCCCTGGCCTCTGTGCATTACACAGGTTATGCGTGTCCCCTCAATGTGACTGCTGGTGTAGGGCAGACCTATAAACCCACTGGACAAAAGCTACATTTTCCCCACGATGTCACACGTGTGGTGTGTTAGAGCCAGGAGTGAGGACTTGAGCCAAACCGTCCCATTTTCTGGCACTGGGGAGAAGGACCTAAGCTTCTCAATCTTTGAAACTTTTCTTATATGTGAAGCATCTGCCTCGGTGTAAGACTCTCCTCATCTGTCAAATGGGGTATGAAACACTTGTCCTTTCCCACCTCACAGGAGGCTCCCCCCCTTGCAGGATGCTCCCCCCCTTGCAGGATGCTCCCCACCTCTCAGGATGCTCCTCAACTTACAGGATGAAGATGAAGTAAAAGAACAGGCGTTACTTTCCCATTTGTTGAAGCATCTTGAAACCCAAGAGCCCTTGTGAATACTACCTGTTGGGCATTTTGAGAGCAAAACCCTAGGAAAATGGATTTTTTTTTTCATTTTGTGAAGAATTTGTGAGGTTGACATAAGTCAGAGCCATTATAGTAAGAGTCCCAAATAATTTGAAGAAACCATTTCATTGAGAAAATTAAATCCAAGCTGAGCGAGATCTGTGAGTGAGTGTTAAGAGATTCATCTCTGACTGGGTCTCTGGTGGAGCGGGGTCATTCCTGTACACAGTGGACCCCCAGAGGAGTGAAGGACAGGGGGAGGGAGGCAGGCATTCCATCCAGGACATTCTGTACCCTCATCAGGCCTCACCTACATGCTCGATGCCACTGGCCTGGGAAGGCATCTCAGGCACCTCAACTCTGGTCAAGTCCCCCCGTGTTGGTGAGGTCCCTGGGGATGGACAAGCACAGTGACAGAAGCAAATGGAATCAGGTTTGCTCTGACTGCTTTTTGGAGGTCAAAGATCTCCTGGGCTTCCAAATTGTGTGACTTTGTACATACAAGACACCATAGACATTCAGGGTGAGGTGCTGTCCCACGGACTGTGGTTGTACCCCCGAAAATGAAGGCAGCCTGGTCCAGCTCGTCCACTTTTCTTCTCTGGAATACAATAATATGGGCGTTTTGTCTTCCATCAGTCTGAAGACACACAGCTTCACACGGTAGAATTCTGCGAGGTTCTTCACCCACCATTTTCTGTCTTAGAGCATGGGAAACAGCTGCTCCTGTGGGGCAGGTCAGCATTGCTTCTTTCTACTTTTGACCCCCATCTGTAGGTTTCTGGTCAACCAAGGAGCGACCGTCTCTAATGCTGTTCAACAACTTTGTCAGAGCTGCACCAGAAGAACAAAAGTGTAAACTTTTACCCTGAAAGTTCCCACTTCATCCTCATCCTCCCCACCCTCAGCAGCCACCATTCTCACAAGCAATTTGATGACCGTTGAAGGTGATGGTTTCATAGAGCAAGATCTTTGCTTTAATGATACGAAGGCATTATAGCTACATTCACTGGCCGCCAACAGAAAAGAAGTGTCACATTTAACAGGTCAAAGGCTATGTAGTATGTATGCATCTGTGATCAAACGTGGTTCCTTGGCCCTGCCAGACTCACAAGTGGCCAGTGGATGAGGGCATTCGTGGATGAAGGTATGTGCCCTGACTCAATGGAGCAGGCAGCCCACCCCACATGGAAGTGGTTGCGTGTCACTCTCAGTCTCCAGGGTGTGGTGAAGGAGAATTCCCTGTGCTCTCACTAGAGCCGAGCCATGCAACACCCGCTCCCTCAACTCCTACTCAAGACTGGGCTCCATGCAGTTTGACAACTTTAGGACAAACAAAGGTGGTGGGATGATGTTTTGGAGATGTTAAGTATATTTCCTGCCCAACCCCCCATTCATGGTTGCAAGGGAGACCCATCAAAAGGAACCTGAGCAGTGTCACAAGACCTTGAGTCCTAACACCCTTCAGAAGCATCCACGGGCAGGGGTAGCCCAGAGGAGTGAGATCTCTCCAGGTGGTCAGCAGACTGGAAGGGCCCCTGAGGATGGCCAGGAGGGCCCCCAGACAGACCCCTGTGTGGTCCAATGGCACTTCCCTCGGTGCTGGGAACCATGCTCATAATCTAGACAGAGCCCAGGGGAAGGAGACAGCAGACTGTGGAGACAACTTTCCACCGTACCAGATAAGGGGCCAAGAAAAGAATGACAGTGAGCCACAGCAAGGAAAAGATTGTAGCTTGTTGGGCACCTGAATTCAGACACTGAGTTTCATGACCTGCACTAAATAAGCTGCTAAAAATAAACCCTGGGAAAGTAGCAGCTGGGGGGCCGGGACCCTTCAGTGTTATCCAGGCCTTGACTACTCAGAGTGCGGTCCATGGGTGTAGAGTATTGACATCCCTGGGCTTTCTAGAAGACTCCAACTGCTCTATCATTCCATAGTATTGTCTGTTTTGAATGGATAATTTATCCACATGGCTGCAGAATCCTGGACTGGCGGAAGCTGATATGCACGGCGTCGAGCACGGGTCCAGGATCTACACAACTGTTCACTGAAGGAGCAACTGACGGCAGCACAGGCTTCCAGCCGGACAGTCACTGCCCAACACGCAGAAGGAAACCCAATCACTAGAGGAAAAGATTACGTGAAAAAGAAGAGCACACGTGTTCTTGATGCTTTGTGAACTACATCACTTACAGATGGTGGATATCATTCTAAATCCTATTAAAGAAACATTTGGAATTGTTCTCCATTATGGTTTGCTAAAGTAATGGTATGAATAATCCATGGTTTTGACTATTCTCCTCTCTCTGAACTTATTCTTATTTTAAAATAACATTATCAAGGAATTTATTAATATCACAGGTCATAAAAGTAAATTAAAATATTACACTGAAATGAAACAGAACACATGTTTCTCATCCGTTGGAACTGATATCAGGAGAAGTGGAGGAGGCCAAACTTTACAGACTTACAATATAGGTGCTTATTTACGCAGAGCACACAGCACAGGTGTCACGTCCTCTTACCTTGTGAAATCACTCCATTTTTGTCTTCAGCTATATTTATACACTATATTGCTGTCTAATGTTGCATTTGGGAGCGCCATGCCCACTCAACTGGATGGGGCTGTTGAAGGCATGGATTGTGTTCTATTTATCTGTGATGTTCCACAGCACATGAACCATGACTTGGAAACAGGAGACAGTTGATGAACATGTGAATTTGGTTTAATTGAGACATTTTGAAACAGTAATCATGATAGTTTACATGTGTTGCATGTCAACCCTGTACCTGTGTACAGAGTAAAATTAATATATACTCTTATTGGTATTATCTCTTTTAATTCTCATAAAAATCCTCTGAAGTAGATGCCAGCATCCACTGTCATTTTACAGAGAGAAGACTGAGGCACAGAGGGATGAGGCGATGACTCATGGTCACAGAGTTCTTGGATTCAGTGAGACAGATTTATTAATGTGCTAAAATGTGGTTTATTAGGTGTGGGTTGTCAACAGTTTAAAGCAGGTGATTTGATAGACTAATGGAGGATTATATTGGTGGAGCATTACTCTCCGATACAGAAAGTATTTTATAAGAACATGACTGAGCGCATGCTCTCATGGTACGAGGTTTCTAGCTCTCCTCTCTGATGCACAACGTGGTTGCACAGCTGCAGACTCGGTCACATTTGTTTCAAGAGCTTTTCTCTCAGGGTAATTTCTAATGACAGATCATTAACTGCAGTTCTTCTTAAACCAAAACACCAGAGGACAAAGACATCTGTGGGACCACCCCTGGGAGCCCACCTCTCACCGTGGCTCACGGAGTGCCCGGGTTCCATCACTGAGCATACGAGCCGCCCTGGGCCCTGCTCAGGGAAATCTGGGATTAGACGTCTGGCTGGAGCTTGTGGACACTTTCCAAGAGCGAAGAAAAGCTTAGCTGGTGGTGTGGACATGTCCCTCTGGTTCAGCAGTGTGCCTTAGGAATGGACAAACCCAGGAAGAGACACTGGGGTCCCCTCCTGGCACGTTGCCTGTGATGAGTCGTTCAATTCTGGCTTCATCGACATGAATTTGTCCATTTCAAATGGCAAACTCAATAAAGCACTTGTGGTTTTTTGAGTATCCCATAAGTTTTAGAAAAAGTAAATATGCAGTGTCAACTAACCGCACAATGAAGGACAAGACGCAGATACACACGACGAGATTTATCCTGACGGCTGAAGGACACTCTCTGGGCCAGGTCCTGTCTGGGAAGAACACGCCCCGATTCTCCTGCAGAGGAAGGGAGTGAACTGCTCCCTGATGATTGTGCTATAAATGACCCATTATTTAATTTTATAGTTGAACTAAGAGCTTTGGGCTAATAAAGACAAAATAGAAACAAAACTTTCAAAAGGGAAAAATGTCATAATACATCTCATTTGGGTGTAGGGAGAGAGATCATCGTTTCCCTGGGATCCTAACTTAATATGCTGATGGTTTCACTTAAACTGTGTCAACATTTTCATTACTCTAAGAAACTCTCAGTTTTGTTTTCTTGTATAAACCATCACAGGGCACGTGGATGTTTTGGACAGAGGCATTATATCTAGTCTATTTCTCCAATTAATTCATCCACCAGAGTATCGGCAACATTCAGATCCTTTAGAAAGCTTACAGAAATCTTGAAGCTGTTTTTGCAGCTGGACTGTCTAAGCAGAAAATACTGTGAGAGTATGTTCATCTGGGGTCTCAGGCTGCAGGAGACCTTCAGAGCACTGGGGACCGTAACCCCCTCTTATTGGAGGATCATTGATGTCCACGGGAACCATCTCCATACACTTTGTTCAGGACCCATTACATCTATAACGTGGCATCTGCCTTCTGACCAGCACTCGTCCTTCACCAATCACACTGCGTTATTGGGGTACACATCATTTTCACCTGACCACTGACGCTGGTCACTCACTGACCTTCCTCCACCATTATCACTTTTCTTCAGTCCACCCTGGATACTGCCCCTTAGATTTTTTTCTAAATCCTTGAGTAATTATACTTCCCTCCTCTTGCTTAGAAACCTTCATTGAAACTGTGTAACACTTAAATTTATAAACTATAAGCAGCTTTATTTATCTAACACAACATTATGGATAACTCTCCATGCCAATACAGACATTCTTTTTTCTTTTCAATTGCTTTTTTTTTAATTGAAAAAGAACTAGCAGATTCTGGATGACTGGAACAGGATGAACGCATGTGTTTATCTCCACTACACCGTGAAACTCCAAGATGTCAGTAACAGATTAGGAAGCTGTAAAATAAAAAGGAAGAAGAGTACAAGAGAGCAGATCAGAGCAGGTGAAAGATGCCACCACATTCCGGGGGATGGAAAGCTGATTGTTGGGGCAACCAAGTCAGTAGGGCAGAGGAATGCTCTCATAAGGGGGAACTGCCTCCAGAAGGGAGTGGTGATAGGCAGTGAGCCTCTTGGCACCCAAGCGGGACCTGGAATTGCAGGGACAGAGTACTGGTGATGCGGGGCAGATTCTGTCAGTTGGAGCAGACATCATAGAAGGAGCCCGAATCCCCAGGTTCTCCTCCCAGGCCAGCAGAGGGTGCTCTGGTTTCGGGGTAGCTAGGTGCAGTCAAGGGTGGGATGAGGCTTCATTATGAGGTCATCAGGATATGGACTAAGCTGGACTTCGGTGCAGGCAGACAACAGCTTACTTTATTTTTCCCAATCCTTCTTCCTCCCTCCTGAATTACAACTTGAGTTGATTCCTGAGCTTTTCAGGTCCCTCCTGGGGAGTCTTTGCAAGCCCCAACGAGCCTATATCAAAGCTTCAATCTCTTGCCCCATGTTAGACATCAGCTCCCTTCTATACATCCATGACACCATCAGAAGGATGTTCCTGTCACCCTCCTTGACAGAATGTTGAAGAATTCATGCTACGTTTTCAAGGTTCATGTCCCCTCAAAATTCAGATGTTGAAATCTAACGCCCAAGGTGATGGTATTAGGAGGTGGGGCCTTTGGGAGGTGCTTAGGTTGTGAGGGGGAGCCCTCCTGCATGGGATTGTGCCCTTACAAAAGAGACCCCAGAGATCTCCCTTGTCCCTTCTACTGTGTGAGGACACCGCGAGAAGTCAGCCGTCTTCAACCCGGGAGAGAGCCCCCCTAGAAGTTGACCATGCCGGCTCCCTGATCTCGGACTTCCAGCGTCAGGCTGTGAGAAATAACTTTCTGCTGTTTATAAGCCACCCAGTCTGGTGTGTGGGGTCTGTTAAAGCGGCTCAAACAGACTGAGACAACTCACCTCTGGGGAACTGAGACGAGCTCAAGAGAAAGGCCCTGCGATGCAGACACCCAGACCAACGGTCGCTTCTCAGCCCCATGTGACCCACCACCAGCTGGGTTCTGCCCGAGCACACCGGTCAGCTCAGCAGTTCAGTGTCTCTGTCCTAAATATGGTGGGCAGTCACGGATGGACAAGTAGTTGAGGGAAGCTGCCCAGTAGAACTTTCTGCGATGATGGAAATGTTCCATGTCTGTGCTGGTTTGGGAGCTGCTAATCCCACTTGAAATATGACTACTGTGGCTGAGGAGTGGAATTTAAATTTTATTTAATTTTTATTAATTTAAATTTAAATAGTCACATGTGGTTAGTGGGTACCATATTAGCTGACTTTTAGAGAAAGTTTTTACCCAGAAAGACACAATCCAAATCAAACATGGGAAGTAGGAACATGAAGAAACCCAACATCAATTTGCTCTGCAACATTCACGGAGTTTTCCAACAATGAATCGGGAACGAGTGCTATAACAAAATTAAGAGAATAAAAAGTAAATCCTAGATACTGGAAGTATAAAGCTTAAACAGAATTTAAGGAGGTTTGAAGGACAGAGTTGAGAAAATTTCTAAGAAAGTAGAACAAAAAGACAAAGTAGAAGAGGATCAATAGATAGACAGATGCTTATATGCATGCATGCATCTGTACCTACCATTTTCTCCTGAAATTTCAGATAATCTGAGATAGAAAACATCTTAAAATTTCCAGAGAGAGAAAAGTAGGTGTGTACCAAAGATCAGGGAACACCGGAAGCTAGAGGAGAGGCAGAAAAGGTCAGACAGTCTGATTCTTAGAATTCCTTCCTCCTGCCAGACCATCAAGGATAGAAGGGGTTAAGGCATCTTCAGACATAATAGTTCTGAAACCCTCACCTCCCACGCACTCTTTTCCAGGGAGGTGCTGAAGACACACTTCACCAAATATGAGAATAAACTCAGAAAAAGTGAGGTGTCAGCTCTAAGAATCAGGAGCTAGAACCCAGGAGAAGGGCAGAGAGAAGCCCAGCAGGTGCAGAAAGAGATCGCTTGCTGACAGCTCCCACCAGCCCAAGGGCAGCTTGTCTGGACTGGAGCAGGGAACAGGAAGAAAAACTCCAGTGAGGTCTCAGAAATAAAGGAAGAAAGGGAGGGAGAGAAGAAAAGAAACTCCTTATTTGTTAGATGCGTTGATCCTATCGAGAAATTTAGAGTTAGTTCGGAAATAGTGAAAAGTTCAAAAAGACTAAGCAAGTGAAAAACCAAGGCAAGAGTAACCCTTCTTCAAAAGTTATATGTGCCTCTGTTATGTGTTGTGTGTGTGTGTGTGTGTGTGTGTGTACACGAGGGAAAGACTGAAAGAGAGAGAGGGTGAGACAGAGAGAGAGGGAGACTGAACAGGTAAATCCCGGATGTTGATTTTCCAAACTGTGACATAATGACATTGGAGACATGGGGAAGTGGGTGTCTGGTGTCAAGAAGTGTAAAAGGACAAGGGACTCAATGGAAAATGTCTACAACAAACATAATTTAAAGCAAAACAAGGACTAACAGAAGTCAAACACTTTAGAAGGTGGGACCCCCACCTGGAGCAGAATTGGTTCAAGGCAGGGCCCCAGATCCAACAGGAGGGAGTCACCTGGGGCCCCCAGAGCTTCCAAACCCACAACCCTGGGGTCCGGGTCTGTTTCCCTCCCTCCTGGATCCTGGCTCTGGGTCCAGCCGGAGACCACACCCTGGGGGTGACAACTCTTCTCTAGCACAGTCGGGGGTAGGCATTCCACCTGGGGACTGACAGGAGAATATATTTAGTCTTCTTCCATGAACTTTGGGCCCTATTTGACTTCATACACAAACACATAAACTTTTGATAAAGAAATATTAGATTTTCAAGAATAAATTTTGGAAAAATTCAAACCATAAAATGCTGCCCCTAGTGTTGCACTCTTTGAAGGTGTGACAGTTCTTTTTATTCCAGTATTTTGGGAAGAGAGCAGAATCGGGTGGGTGGGCCTGAGCTAAAGTGAATGAGGACCACAGCGGTCTTTCCCTTTCTGCTGTAAACCGCTCCAGGCTGCTCTGCCCACAACGCGCAGGCACGACTCTACAGCGAGGGGGCGCTTGTGTTCACGGCCCAGTGTTCTTCCAAGTCAGCCCCTCTGCTGTGAGGCCCTCTGCTCCATCCCTCCGGATGCATCACTGCGGTGGTGACACTTCCTGGAGGTGGTCCCCGTGACTCCAGACACAGGGGTCCTGCCCTGCCACAGTCGCCCTTCCCTCTTCTGGATCAGTGACTCGATGCTGTAAGCACTGGATGAAAGCGCATCCCCCGTCAGGCGCCCGACGCTGCAGCAGGGACTGTGTGTACATTGGCTCTGCACCCCAGAACCTGAGGTGAAGCACATCATCCCTGGCCAGCGCTCATGTTCCCCTCAGAGGCACCTGGGTTTCTGTGTCTCTCTTGCTCTGACACTGGCAGAGAACAGGGTCCCCTGAACCCAATAGAATGAGAGTCCAATAGCAACTCCGGCACAGGGGGCCACACCATAGGGAGCATGACCTGCGCCCATGACTGCCCAAAGACTGTCAGGGAAGCCAACTGCCCGGCCTCTCAGTGCCCCTGGGGTCTCCTGCAGTTCCATCTCTCCTGGTCCCACCTTCTACATCAGTTTTTGCTAAAATGGTAGGCTGAGAGGGGCCCGGCCATCTCTGTCTGAGCCCAGAGCCACACTTCACCCCTGTCTCTGGGGACAGTCTGGTTGAAGGACCTGAGTCCATGCAGCACCCCCACCCTGCCTCTCATCTCCGCCCAGAGTTGCACCTATCTGACCGCGCTGCCGAGCGCAGATGCCCGCGTCCTCTCCAAGCATTTCAACATCTCATCTGCATCCTGATGCCTCACACTTGCTGTAAAACACAACGAGGTTCTTAAGAAGATGAAATGAGGTAGTGTTTGTAAAATTAAAAACAATAATAAAAATTGCAACGCACAATGCAAATGCAAGAATAATTATAAATAAACAATTAATAGGTGGAGAAAACCCACACGTGGAAAGTCATGTGCATGTCCCAACGGTGAACGCTCAGAACTCCACACAACGCAATTAAATTACACAAATATAATTAAATCCCCACCTGTTACAGCAGTATCTAATAAAGCATTACTATAAAAAAGCTTCCACGAGACATGTACTAAAGAAAAGATCTGCACAATTTGCTAACTGCTTCTCCTCTGGTTTGTAGTTGAACTTTCTAGTTGACAAGGTCAACCCAATCAATGCAACCTACGAAGACCTGAGGTTCTTACCTCGGCCACACCCCCACCTCACGAGGAAATGACCTGTGTGGATGCAGTCCCCGTGGCCACATACGGGCTCTGTGGTTATTGGTTGAAGAACATCTTTTCAATGGAGAGTGGCTGGCATCAGCCAGAGGGACTCACAGGTCAGCCCGGTGTCAGCTCTATAATTTGAGTAGGGTCTCCCTTAAGCAGCCCACCTAAGCATGTGGTCTACACAGTGAACCATAAAGACCACTGTCCTTACAAAACTCACATTCTAATGGAGAGGCCTACAGAAGAAGCAGCTAAACCTTGGGGAGAGATAGAGCAGAACAAGAGACAGGGATGGTGGGGTAGAGACAGAGCAGACATCAAGGGAGGGACAACACACAGTGACATCAGAGGACAGGTCTGCAGGAAGTGAAGAAATGGCCATGAAGATAACCTGAGATAGAGCTTTCTGGTGGAAGGAACAGGAAGTGCAAATGCCCTGAGGTGGCATGTGGCTGGCGCGTCCCAGGAGCAGAGGAGAGGCGGCTGCAGCTCCAGCAGGGAGAGCAGATGAGCTGCAGAGGGAGGGCTGGGGGCTCACAGGGGCTCAGACAGGGCTAGAAGGTGACTGTGAGGACACAGGTCTCCATTCCTGGTGGGCTGGGGACCATGGGAAAGTCTCAAGCGGAGGGAGCATGGGGTCCAGAGGGTGTTGTCCTTTTGTTCATCTTATGCTTTAAGAGCATGAGTTTTTCCGCCAAGTTGAGAATGACCTCAGAGGGGAAGCGGGGGGACCACCCAGGAGGCTTCAGTTGGGGTAGAGCACGTGGGAGGGGAGGGGTCTAGACCAGGGCCCCAGCAGGGCAGGGTGGGAGAAGGGTTGGCCCCGGTGTATGTTCCAGGCAGATGTGGCAGGATTTGTGATGGATTCAACAAGTGCAAGCGAGAAAGGAGACAAGGGTGACCCCAGGCAATGGAAAGAATTGCAGTGACCCTATTCCGTTAGAGTGGAGTGGAAAAGGAGCAGGTCAGGGAGGCCAAGTCTGCTGGGAGCTGAGTTGAATGTGCAGAGTCTGTGATCCTGAATCCAGAAAGGATGTTCACGCTGGTGATAACTTTATCCTGGAGCTCACTGAAATGCTAACGGTTTAACTCTGGAGAAACCCAGAGGGGCTTCACATCATTTCAGGGTCTGTAATCCCCCCACTCTCATAACCCACTAGGGTGCTGAGCTCCGGAATCAAAACCAGTTTACGAAAATCGCTGGAAGCTGAATACCAAATTACGACACACAGAGGAGTACTCCCCACGGAGTCAATGGCCCAATTTCCTAATTTACTGACTCAATCACATTAACTAGTCACTGAGATTGGTTTGACTCTTTGGAGATTTTCCTCTGACTCCGTTGGTGGCTGTGGGTGGCAGGGATTCTGTCTTCCTATTCCAGATTTTGGGGGTAATTCCACACAGCGTACGAATACAATATGAGGAGCTCAGAACGCACTCCTGGGTCAGATAGATTGAAAGGAAAATTTTCTCCAACAGCAGCACAGGTTAAGTGAAGACAGGATTGTTCTACTGTCCCTCCAAAAAAATTCCCTACCTGGTTTAGGCAGGTGCCCCCCGGGTTAGGTGGGAATGCAGTGGGGGAGGGAGACACATAGGCACGTACACACATGCACACACACACACACACACGCACACACATCGCTGCACACCAGGGCGCATTTGCCAACAAGGCAAGACAGTTTGCTTCTCACATCTGCAGAAAAGAGAGAGAGAGAGAGAAGTGGGGATGGAACTGCATCCCAGGCCACGCCAGCTGCTGCCGCCACCCCTCCTGCCGAGCCCGGAGCCCTGGGCCCCGAGCAGGCAAAGCAAGCTGTTGACATCCCAGACTTGTGCTACTTGGGGACAGTCAGCTGATCCGAAGGCAGCTCTGGTTCTCATCTGGCGAGGGAGCCAAAGTCAGCGCCCACCGTGAGAACACAGACCAACGCTCGGAACAGATGGTGGGATGCCTGTTCCGTTCTGGTTCTGGGGCTGTTCACGTCCTTAAGTGACTAATTCTGACATGTTATACTAGTAGCGGAGGTTTTCTGTGTGACCCAGTCAACAGTGTGCTGAGCAGCCAGGTCCGTCTGGTTGGACGTGGAGCCCTGTGCGCCTTCCACTCTCCAAGCTGCCATGGAAATGGCTCGGGCTTGAATAATAATGACCAGTGCATCACCCAGGAGGGCCTGGGTGAGAAAGCTGTCCTACATCCCACTTATGCCCCTGAAACGTGTCACCACAGCCAGAAGTCGAGGTTCTCATGTTTGTTTCCTTCGTCACCATGCCCGTGTCACCAATCTGGAAATATTTGCAATGACAGGGAATAAAACCAAGAAGCAAAACATTCAAAGCGAGCTACGTCTTGTTGTCATATGAAACTCCAGAGGGGGAGCGAGCCCCGTCTCAGTTGGTGTCCCTGAGTCAACAGGCAGCTGATGATGTCGACCGTGACTTTTCTGTCTGAAAACTGAGCCCCCCTGGGCGGGAACCAGCGGCCTCGCGAAGTTTCCAGCACACCGCAACTTCGGTGGGCAGAGATCCTGCTGCAGAGAGAGCGTCTCTCCTGACACATATTTGGGGCTCTACGCAATTCAGGAGGCAGCCAAAACACGCAGGCACACAGGAGGGGACCAAACTGTGAAAAAGGACACCAACAAACTGATCTGAACCGTAAGCACGCGGTTCAGCCTAGGATGGCGCTGGGCAAAAACTCAAACAGCTTCTTGAGTTTCACAAACCAGTTTGCGTGCTCTGATTCAGCAGATTGTAAATCAAAAACAGCCGGAGAAGCAGAACATGCGTCTCCCCTTCCATCCCGTAAGACCCAGTCTGCAAAATATGCTGTGCACTGACACCGTGTGCAGTAGGCGTGCTGTGTACACACGGGTGAGGCCAACGCTAGTCATCATCATTAAATCTCCCTCACATTCTAGCTACTTCCAGAAATAAGATGCAGAAAGTATAGAGAGAGCATAAAAATAAGTCTTTTGCAAGTTGAATTTGAGCCAATATTGTAGATTAGCTCCCCGTTAACATATAAGCATGTGTACTCATACACATATGTGTGCATATATGCTGAAATTTACAGATATATATTATTGACAGTCAAAATATTTTCAGGCCATACTTAATAATCTGATTCTTTATTAACTCAAATAATTAGAATGAATACTACTGCTCTATTTGTGTTCATAAGAATTCATTTTAAAAGTAAATAATTTATCAATTCCTATCAAGTCTGAATATATGCCTAATTTGGCATATCATTCAATACATTGTTTTCTCACCTGTGTGCCAGGAGCTGTGCTTAGTATTTCTGGGGACGCAAAATCAAGTAACATGAGATCCCTGGTCTGAAGGATCTTGTGAAATAGAAAGTCCTGCCTGTTCACAACATACGTCAGAGGGTGGTGACTCTATACACACTGGATTAATGTGCAGGGCCTTAGGTCACTACGTGTCGCTGCGAGACAATCGGGCGAGTGTCAGCTGATAACCATGGCACCCAGATACAGCATGATCCAGCTACAAGTTTAAGATACTACAAGACAAAAATCTAACCTTTGTTTAAACAAACAAATCTGGCAGATTTTATAGTTAGCCATCTCTCAGATATATAACTTCACAATTAGGATACAGAGACTATAGAATTTTCCTAATCCCTTAAGGGACAGAGCCAGCACTTGTTGCTGCAAACACTGGTCCCAATAAAAGCGGTTTGATCTGAACAACACATTCCTGTCTTACGCAGATGTTGAAAACACATTTCTAATTATCCATGTATCCCCTGACGTTGAATTGAGGTCTGTGTAAAAGAGTCCTTATTGGTGTACATGTCTTATAACACAGTGCTCACGTGAAAAGTTGCTCACAGGCACTGAGAAACCAAGCGTTGTGCACACTCAGACACTTCTCGTCTAAAACCACCCGTTTCTCAAGGGAAACCCTCTAAGGTCTTGGAGCCGTGTGCAAGTCCACGTGCATTCCTTTCCTCACCGATTTGCCAACATGAGTGGCAAACGCCATCAGGACAGGAATCACTAGTTGAGTCTCTTAGAGCTGGGCACAGGCCTGGAGTGTGGCAGCTTTCCCCTAGAAATTTGGTGAATGTTTGAGAGATTCTTAAAATCATGTTGATATCAGACCATTGCCTGTCGCAGATGCCCACCCGACAAGGGAAGGCCTGGGGTCCCGGCCCTGAGTTGGGGGCAAAGCTTTAAAAGAAGAGTTCTGGGACCGACTTCACGGTTCTGCTAAAAGCTGGTTATACTATTATTTTAAGGTGCTGACTTAGAAAAGTTACTTTTGTGAATAACCCTTCAGTGTGCTCCAACGAGGACGGCTTGGATGAGGCAAGTGTACAGATATGAGTTTCTGATCAGCGCTACAACACATCATATACACGACGTATAACACATACACGAATGTGCACACACGTCTGTTATAAAGTGTTATTCTGCCTTGCTTTAGGGCACTCGGCTCACTGAGGGAAAATAAAAAGATTTAGATAGTGATACGAACATTAAGAGGTATTTTCACTGGAGTGTAAATGGAGGTAAATGGGTGTAAAACAGACGCATGTGTCATGCAGGAAAGGGAAGACTGAGGCGGCGGGGCGGCTGTGTTTCCGCAGAGCCCTGGTGCAGGGAAGGAGGAGCACCGTCTTGCCTTTGCCCAGGGCTGGGAGGTGAAAATTAACTGGGTGTCCCACGGAAAAGCCTCAAGGAGGGGACATCCGGCCTTCGGGGCGAGGAGGCAGAGTTGCGGGAGAGCAGGTTTGAGACAGTGGAGTCCGGAGCACCAAGAGAAGGACGTGGAGCAATGCTGACCAAGAGGGAACCGCCCGGGACGCGTGCACCGGCTTCGATTCTCCGGGGACCTCAGCAGGGGGTGTGGGAACTCACCGGGGGTGGATGTAAATGAGTCCTTGCATTTGAAGCAGGAACGAACATCCACAAGCTTATGACACAGCACAGCCAAGGGTGGGACAGAGTAGAGAGAGACGAGGCCATGTGGGGAGCATGGAAAGTCCGTGAGGACTCTGGCGTGTGGATTTGTGATACGTGTGTCCAACTGCAGGGTCACATGAGAAGGTGGCGTGTGGGACAAAATAAAGCCTGAGGGGGTTTGTTTGGATCCTGATGGGTGAGGATCACAGTGTGCTACCGTGAGAGAGGAGCTGGGTGCCATCAAGGCCCATGTCACGAGGGGCAGCATTAGGAAAACTCCAATCTCACCCCCAAGTCCCTCGAGCAGGGCGACCGTCTTCGCTGTTTCCCTGGCCCGGGTTCCTGGCAGAGAGCAGGTGCCCAGAGAAGCATCTGTGGACCAAACCAACCATGAGTGATGGCCTGGACTGCACGTGGAGAAGAGTTTGGGATCAAATTCACCAGGAATAACGGCATTTTGGAGAAACAAAGCCATGCCTGGTGAGCCACGGTCTGGAGTGAGAATGGTAATTTCTGGATTTCTTCTGTAGGTCCCATCATAGGAGCTGAAGTTTTCTGGAAGCCGAGTTTTGGAATTCCGCCTGGCTTTTTAGCAATGAAGGAAAAGTGCCAATTTCTGCCTTTACCACTTGAACGCTTAATCTGTTTTAGAATTTCCTCTCCATTAAGTTAGTAATTGCTGCTCACAAGACACGATTCACTGCTTACGCTCCGTCATGAACCTTATTACTCGTGGCCACTTAATCCTCATATTTGTAGAGGTATTGGCAAGCTCAGACGTGTTTCCACAGAGGTTACATCATTTTAGTCTCACTGCCCATCTTGTAGGTAGAAACAAACCAAGGCCTAGAGAGGAAAGATGACTTTTCCAGGTGACACTGCCATAGAGCATGGAGCATGGAGGTGGCACACGGCAATTGGCGGCACGGCTGGTCTCGCGATCTGCTGATGGATTTCACTGCAGGTCGGGTCTGTTTCTGCTGTGGCCACGGCTGCTAGACCGAGGCATCAACCCACAGGTAAACACGTCTGTGCTGCACGTACATCTCTTCTTATGTCCGAGCAGTCGTTCCTGCATGCAGGCCGCCGGGTGCACGACAGTTGCCCGCGTCTGTTGGTTGCTGATTGTTATTGTTCGTTGCTGTTGTTATTTGTTGTTTGCTGTGGTGGTGGTGGTGGCTGCTGCTCTCTGGTAGAGCTCTTTCAGGACAACTGGGGAAATTAGACTTCCCAAGGCCAAAGGCTTCCCAGGAGAGACTGAGCAGAGTCAGTGGTGCCAGGGTGCCCACAGCTGGTGCTGGAAAGACTCTGGGCTGAGTGAAATAAAACAGGTAGGTTACCATTTCTTTAAAACTTGCTCTGTGATTAGTTCAGTCAATATGGAATTGCATTTTCCTTTTTTCTTGTTCATTTTTGCATTTTGAAACAACAAGTGTGAGTGAAAAGCCATGCAGCTATGGCCCTCCACGTCCCCTACCTGGTCAGCCTGGCCACCAGGGCCCAGTAGTGAGCTGCACAGGAAGGGAACAGGCTTGCAGGGCAGCTGCAGGCCTCCTGGGAGCCATCAGAGAGCCACCAGGAACCCAACGGGAATTGTAAATGGTCCAAAGAGGGGCCAGCTGTTCTGTGGTTGGAGCACGAGCAGCAGGAGCTCCAGAGCTGGCACAATCACAGCTCCTGATCCAGGGGATTTGTCTTCACCTGCATCTGGTCTAACTGCACTGAGCACACAGCCCCTTGGACGGGGCAGGACACCCTTCAGTCCTGAAGTCTGAGGAAAGGAAAGCCAGGAAGTTAAATGTCTCCTCAGAAAAAGTCAAGAAACTGGTGGAGGATACCCCTCTTAAATTAGGGGATTATGCACGCTCAAAGTTTTCACACCCTCTGCACGCACGTCATCTACCAAGTAAGCTTTGTTCGCCTCATGCGGGTGAAGAAACAGAGTCAGAAAGACATTACAACTTGACACAACTCAGGCCACTAGTGAGCAGTCAAGTGTGGCTGAATAAAGTCCCGGGCTCCAAATTCCGACTTATGACCACCTGCCACTTCCCGGAATCCTCCACCAAAACCAGAGTGAGACATAGCATTGGTGGGTTTATTGGCTCAACAAACGGCGAATTCTTATCTCCCACAAAATGCTGATGTCAGTACGCATCTAGAAGCGTTAGAAGCCTAACTGAAACATCATTTAACTGTTGTGTAACATTAGAAAACCCGCAGGCAAAGCACTTCAATTTCCAGAAAGTTTCCTTTACTTGGGGTTATTCCTCATCACCCAGGCTCATCTTCAAACACACCATTATCTAGAAAATCACAATGTAGTCTACGTAAATGAGGTGAAATTGATCGAGCAATGGTAAATTGCATCTTGGGAATCTGCTTTATAAAACAATTCCAAGACAAATATATTTACAATAAGTCTTGGCCAATGACTCTAAGTTCTGAGAATGCCAGTTTTTCTAACTGAACGTCCCATGAAGGACGAGGGGGGCTGCCCTCACTGTCCTGACTGATGGGGCGTTCACAGTCAAGCACTTGTCTCTCTCCTGCCCGTCTCCCGTTAGCTGTGAAATAAAGGGCGGGAAGCCCAATTACAAAGCATTCAGTTGAGGGTGCTCGGACAATGGGAGACGTTTAGGAACCTCCATGAAAACAATCCATAATCCAGTCTGCCTGGTGCTCTAAGTTGCTGCAGTGTGTTACCCTCCTTCCTCTCTTGCAGTAGAAGGTGCACTTCACTGAAGGTCCAAAGGCAGCACTCAGATGATTTAGGGAGGAGCTGGCCATGGTTTTTAGATTCGTCTTTGAGACTTTTTGACCCAAAACCACAGTTAGGAGTGAATGACAGTAGGTCAGTAATGTGGTCACACACTGGACCAAAGCAACCTCCTCTCCATGAGAAGGGGGATTCGGGGTCTGTGACAGGTCAGTGGGTGATCGGTAATGGAGCCCGCGGTGTGCCTGAGGAGGTCCAACTCTGCAGACCTTGGCCAGACACCATCTCATGCCAGACATGAGTAGGGAAAGACCCGGTTGTGTCCCATCTTCATGAGGCAAACATGCACTCTTTGCAACACGGACACATTGTTGGGGAAAATGTGAGTATTTTCATGTTTCTAAAGGCTGGAGCTTTCTGATAAGACTTCCTGGAGTGCTCAGTTACAGAATGAGGGACAGCAAACAGACTTGGGAGTTAAAGGCAGTGAAACACCTGGGAGAGATTTACAGGTTCCTCTCCCCTGGGACATACTCTTACACTCCAACACTTAGGGACCCCCTTTGACTTCCCAGAGGGGTCTTGTATACCCTCGAGAGCAAAGGATTCTCTCCCCCTCTCTGCTGACAGGACGCTGCCCAGCAGTTCTTACATAAGCTCTGAGATTTGTAATTTGGAGGTTCCTCTCCTCCAGGTGACTTCTGCTCCTACTGTGTCTTCCCAGGGGTTGTGGCACAGGATATTGGCATCACTGTTATCCTTCTCTTGATCCAGAAACCTTGAGTTTGCTGCCAGTATAAAAGAGATAAGCATAGATGTTGAAACTTTGCATACATTACAGAGTCCCATAGATGACACTGTCCCTGGGGAACTTTTCGCTCCAGCCACTGAACGTGGTGGGGTGGAGAAGGCAGGACCCCTCTCTGCTTTCTTCCCAGTCTCAGCATCCCAAAGCTGTGGTGCTCCAAACCCTTCTCCACCAGGCAGGGACTCATATAATCAGAAACCCCCGGCCATCATCCCTAGGGGCCGTGTTTGTGCAGGGACCTCCTGACGCCTGAAAGAAATGTCTCTGAGTTCTAGTGGGATTTGGGGGAGGCAGAGAAGGCAGAGAATCTTGTCTGTGTATTGCGCAGACAAGATTCATTAACCTCAGTGTGGGCCTCCCCTTCCTGCTTCCTTAGTGGTCTTAGAAGATGCTGAAGGACCCAAAGGCCCCATGGTGGCCGTTGACATAACACCCCTGGCTTAGGGGAACGGTTAGAAATGGACTCAGTGGGGGTGTTTATTTTATAATTTATTTTTTGGAAGACTTGTCTTTCCAAAAGAGGGCTCAGTTTTCTCTGTGCTGTTAAGGTTATTTCACTCTCTGAAGTCAAGAGGCAAAAGTTGGGTTAATTGACAAGTGGCTGTTCTTGTCCAGAAAAGCATTAAGTCTGCAAATCCCAGCCCTGACACAGGAATTACCTGGATGTCTGTCCCATGTGAGAAGCCCCTCGCACGTCCCAGAGGCTGCTAATCCTCCTCTCGGGGTCTCCAGTTATCAGGGTCGTAAATGTGAGAAAGACGGGAACTGACCCCTCTCTCCCCCAGCGCCCGAGGGCCCGACTCCAAGTGCTTCCCACACCCGTCTAAGTGGGGACGGGACCGCTGTGAGCTCGCTGTGGCTTGTGCTGATTAAAATCAGATCAACCCTCAGACTTAAGAGCAGAGAGACCCAGAAAATGCAGGACGCCAAGAGCCAATGATGTGACAGCAATTAAGGACTGAGAGAGCATCATGTCCAACAGGGTAGACCAAGCATCTTGTTTTTTAAAAAATCTCCTCAAAGTAAACGCCTGCATGCAAGGAGAGGCTTTACTACTAAGTACGGGGATGTCTGTGAAGAGGTTGGAATGGTGACTGCATCAGCCAAATGGACTTCATGACGAATCAACAGGCGAAACGGATGTTGCAGCAAATACAGGACGTCGCAGCAGGTGACAAGGGCGGCTTTGGGCAGCATCCGCAGGAGGCTGATGACCGGCTCCGTGGACCCGCCGGGCTTTGCGCGCTTTCCTCCCTTCTTTGGGAGTCGAGCAGCCCGACCCCTGGCAGCGCAGCTGCGGCCGGGTTCAGCCCACACGTGAGGCGAGCGGACAGGGGAGGAGAACAATGGGGCACGCACGCCCGCTGTGAGCCGGCAGATGCCGCAGCGACGGCCCACCCGGCCTGCCCGCCTCTCTGGGCACCTGCGCAGGATCCCAGCCTGCTGCCCCGGCCGCGGGTGTGGGGAGGTGCAGGGAACTGCACGGTGCTCCAAAGACGGGGGTGGGTGCTCTGACCCACCCTGTGCCGAGCGCGCCGCCAGCTCGGGGCGGGAGTGGTTGCTCAGGATCTGCTCTCTTTGCCCCGCGCTCCCCGTCAGGCAAATGTCCTGTCATTCGGCGCCCCACCGGCAGCCTGCAGAACAATGGAGGACCCGGATCCACGTGTGCTTTGCAGCCAGATGTTACAGCCCCAGCAACGCCTGGAAAAGTGGCAGGGCGGGGAGCGGGTGACCTTCAAACCAGGCTGAGACACCTGGCTGCTGAGCGGCAGGTGTCCATCCACTGCAGCGTCTGCGGAGGAACTCTGTCCACACACCTGCTCGTGGAGGAGACCCTGACCTCCCGACCTGCTGCTGCGAGGGCTCCTGGAGTGACCGGCTGTCAGGGGCGCTGAAGGAGGCTCCTGCCTCAAGTGGGACATTGGGCTAAACCCAAATCCTTGTCAGCCTCTCCTCCTGCGGGTCTGCCCTTATCAAGATTCCAGTCACAGCTTCTTATCATTGAGCACCAACTATGCGTTAAAAATAGCAGTGAGTGTGTCAGGTATCTATGATAATCTTCATGGAAACCTGGGAGGTGGGCCTCCTCTCCCCTGTTTGTCAGTAGAGAACAACAAGGCTAAGAGAGGTCAATCGATTTGCCCAACACCACACAGCACACAGGCCACCACATCCACCTCGGTCTGTCTGATGCCGATTCCCTGTTTTATACCCTATCTCTTTGCCTCTTACAAGAAATCTTGAGAAGATGCCAAGGATCTATAATTATAGATCCTGACCTTGGAGCGACAACATTCAGTTTTGGTATCAGGTCAGGAAGGTCGCGTGGTAATATGTTAATGTATTGTTGAAACTAACGTTGGTCCTCTTTTAGCCTGAAAGGCATGCATTGTCATTCTAGGTGTAATTTATTACCGAACAAACCACCCTAGAGAGGTATCCACACTTTAGATTCTAGTATTAAGGTTGGTTGGGTATCACCAAATGCTTTCAGGGAAAGCCTGTTCCATGAGCCGACCCCTGTGGGATACTAACGGAATGTGAAGGCTCATCTGTAAAGCAATGAAGTTTTTAAAGACACAAAAGTACCACCAGCTACATTTTAATAGGCCAGTAGCAGTGTTGTGAGTGACAACCTGGGCTGTGGAGGGAGCCAGATCTGGACTCCAAGACGACATTCTCAGATAAGGGGCTGCCAGCATCCCTCATTCCACAGGATGGGAATGGTGCACACACCCCATTCATACAGGATGACATGGGGGAACGTCCATTACCGGGCCAACATGGAGCTTGTAGCTTACATTTCCATAGCCAAGAGGACAAGGAGAAAATACCTCCATATGACCATGAGTCCCTACCAGTTTTAGACATAGGTGCCTGGACCTTCCGAAACCGTCCACAGCTCATGGAAGGATGGGAGAGGCAGAAGGAGAACCCATGCATTGGGATAACTTCACTGAGTTTGTGAAGATGTGATAAACAGACTTGACAGGTTCTGGGTTCAAACTAGTCAGTTTGAACTTGTCAGTTCTTCAGTTATATGCTTGGGGCTTATTTCAAGATGGGATAAAGTCTGACCCCAAGGAGGTGGAAGATCTCACCATGGGATAATGGCAGATCTGCTCTCCCGGCCCATCTTTTACATGTGTCTGAATTCTTGGCCCTCACTGACATGGTAGATGAGTAGATGGAGCTGGAATGGATTGAGCTCAGGTGCCCACAACAAAGCTACCACTGGGTGGGGGAGAGTAAAGCTGAGCAAGGAATGGCCCTTTTAGGTGGTGAGGGACCTGTTTCATCATGCACAAATCAGTAAGTGCTCCGCAAATGCCACCCCTGCATCCAGAGTCTCTGGGAAGACCACAGACCAAGAAGGCTCTTGGGGCTGCTCAGGGGTGACCAGCCAGGTTTGTGGCAGAACACAAGTGGACCAATGTAAGCCTCAGAGTGCAGTGTCCCCAAGGTGCAGTGAGCAGCCAACTTCCAGAATGCACACCAAGGCCTCCTGCCATAGAAGGAGGTTCAAGGAATGGCTGAAGAATATTCCAGTCCTCATCCACCTAACTGCTCTCACTTGGGCATGAAGAAGAAGTGGTTTCTGTGTGCTATTCCCCCACCAGGCCCACAATGGTCCAAGATGGGCCATAGAAAGTGTTACTCCTGGAAATGACAGCAGCTGCTGCTACATACAGAATTCTGCTGCCACTTCCTGTATCAGTCAGCTACTTGCTGCGTAACATACAATCCTGAAACAGAGTCTTGAAACAGCAACTATGTTATCACTGCACCTGAGTCTGTGGGTCAGCCACAGCCAGCTGGGTTTTCTGGAGCTGGGTTGTCTCAAATGGTCTCACTCACACGTCTGGAGCCTCTGCTGGGAAGCCTGGGAGGCTGGAAGGCTGAGGTTTTACTCTATGGGGTTTCTGTGGACTGAATTGTGTCCCTCCAAAATTCACGTGTTGAAGCCCAAACCCTCAGTCTGACTGTATTTCGAGATAGGCCATTAAGGAGGTAATTAAGGTTAAATAAGGTCATAAAGGTGTGTTCCTAACTGATAGGACTGAACTCCTTATAAGAAGAGGAAGAGAAACCGGAGTGCTCTCTCTCTCTCTCTCTCTCTCTCTCTCTCTCTCTCTCTCTCTCTCTCTCTGTGCGCACAGGGAAGAGGCCATGTGAGCACACAGCGAGAAGACAGCTGTCTACAAGCCTGGAAGCGAGATCTCACCAGAAACCAAACTTTATGGCACCTTAATCTCAGACTTCCAGCCTCCAGAACTGTAAGAACACAAATTTCTTCTGTTTGAGCTGCCCCATCTGTGGTGTGGTGTGTTATGAAAGCCCGAGCAGACCAAGAAACGTGTCTCTCCCCTTCAGGGGGCCTGCCTGAGCTCCTCACACTGGGGTCTCGGCATCCACGTGGACAGGGCCCCCAGGAGGGGCTGCAGGGCCCAGCGGGCCACACGGGTGGGACACCAACACTAATACGAATGCCTCATCGAGGACAAATCAATCTGAAGGCAGACCGTTTGTTTAAGGAGTTGTGGACTGATTTTCTTTTAAGAGAGAGATTCTTAGGAAAGTGCTGCTTTATCTCATTTTCTTGATGGAGAATGGTGACATTGAAGTGGCATCAAATGCATTGTCTCCAAAGGCGACGTTTCCTTGTTTGTACAATGGTGATGATAAACACCTGATCTGAAGGGTCCCTCAGGGATGTAACAGCGTTGAGTATGAGATGAACCAGCAGAGAACCTGGGACACAGTGAGTGAGAAATAAGAGTCCCTGAAGATGGAAGACGTTTCCCAGCCACAGCCTCTGGTCCTGAGCACCTCCCTCTGCCCCTCAAGGACGTGATCCACCCCAAGACCTGGTGCAGTTTCTAACCTGGTGACATCTGTCTGGTTTTCCTCTCTAGGATCTGCCACTTTTATGTAGAAGAATAATCGTGCATCGCACAGGGCTTCCACCCTGGGAGTTCCCTCACAGTTGGCCCCCGGTGTAGAGGATGTCTGCGTCCTGACCACCAGCACAGCCCCGCAGGTCACAGAGAAGGAGGGCTGCCCTGCCGCATGTGGGTTTGGGGGCTGCCCCTCCGTGCCTGGAGCAAGCACCTGGCATCGGCTGACCTTGGGAGGGCAGGCAGGAGGTGAGAAATGAAGCTCGGAGGTTGATTTATGAATCGCCACGTAAGACTGAACATAATGGAAGCAAATTATGCATAAACAAGTTGTGGTTTGGATAGATGATCATTGAAGTTTGAGCTCCAGTTTTCCATGTAATTTACTACAAAAATTATGCAAGTGGGGTAGGCAGTGTGGTCTTCTTTAGAATATCATGAAACAGCCCAAATTGTTGTGTTTATATCCGTTCATGCATTTTGAAATATTCTTTCACATTACAATTGGTGTCCTCAGAGAGGAGTCAGCCAGGCACGCTGCCTTCGGGACAACTGTGAAACCCAACCACGCAGAAGCAGCATCTGGGCCGCGGGCAAAGACCATACACACGAATTAAAACATCAGCAACATCCTCACTCAGAGAGCCACACACATGAGAATGAAACGCTGTTTGTGGTTTGTTAACTTGCCTGTTGCCATCAGGAGGAGACATTGTTCTTCCTGTCTGGGACAGTACGTGCACCTCCATGCTCTTGGGGGACACGTCCCCTCCCAAGAGATTCTCCCACCAGTGTTGTTCTGGTGCTTACTTCATCTTCTTTGTTCTTAAGAGAAATACTATGCATTTTATATGCACTAAAAAAAGGGATGGTGAATATGAAATTTTTATTTAGTGACCTGGGTGGTAGGGTACATCGCCTAGGGTACCTGGGTGGTAGGGTGTTGTGAGGAATGCATTCCCAGTATGTGCTGCCTTTGACTCACCATGGACACTAATGACATGTAAGCTCGTGGAGACAAACCCACCAGAGTGAGTGGCTTATCTGTGCCTAGCGCTGGGGCAGCTCTGCAGAGATTAGCGGAGGGGTTTTATCTAGAAAGTGCGTTCAAGTAGACGCCATGCCTGAGGTCCCAAAGACTGGAAGGATGCTAGCCTGTCTCTGCTTCACTGGGGCAGCATGAGGGAAGGACGGGGCAGCAACTCCAAGACGCTGGCCAGGCTGAATCAGCCGAAGGAAGTTCAGTGACCACCGGAATCCCAGACAGTGCATCACTTGTGTGCTCAGAAACTGAAAATCTGTCCTCTTACCAAAAACTTGAAGTGAAATAAATTAAACGGTCAGGTGTGGAACTTTCCATTGCCCCAGCTCCAGCCTCTCTTCAAAATCCGTTACAGTAGAGGGTCCACGAAGTGGACACCACTTCCGGGAGAAAGCAAAGCATATGATGTGTTTTGGAATAAAAAATACAAAAAATCCACTCTGTAAAATGATGGTAGCAGGGATTCCTGCCTGCACCAGTTGGGCCCAGCTGCTCCAGGGACTCGTCTTGTCCCCACAGGCCTATGGGCTGCCCTCATCCTCATGGGTGAAAAGTGCACTGCGGGGAGGTGTTCTCAGGACACCAGGCTCCACGCCCGGCCTCCACCTGCTGGTTGTTGGATTGAGAGTCAGACATGGTGCACGCAGTCCTATGTTCCCGTGAAACAATGAGAGAGTGGAAGCCATCATCTTAGGGCCCAGGAAATCGTCCTGGGAGACCATCCCATGGTGAAACAGTGGGACCACGTGTGTCTCTATGGGCAGGAGGTCGGGGAAGGGAACCTGCTAGGTGGGACGATGGACAATTCTAGCCCAGAAAGAACTTTCCTCTTTGCTTTGGATTGTTAGCCGGGAGATACGAGTTGAACTCTTCTGTGATGGAAAGAGCCATTTGAACACCACAGTGAGCAGGCAGCCTTACTGTTCCCAGCACCACTGAGCCCTGCGTAGCAGGAAGGGGGCTCCACTCTGCTTCCAGCATCCCCACTGTGGCCGGCGCAGGGAAGCAGATCGCCCTTCACAGGGATCTACAATTTGCTGGACGCTTCATGCTGTTACTTCATTAACCCTCCTAATGCCCCTGGGAGGTCTGTGTTATTGAGACCATTTCACAGAAAAGAAAAGCGAGGCTCTGAAACTGGGAGCTGTTAATGGTCTTGCTCAAGCTCGTGGGACTGGAGAGAGGGCCAGCGAAGGCTCCCTCAGGCCAGGCCAGCCCTGGTCCCATTTTCATTCTCCAGAGCTCACAGCTCTGTTTTGTGTGAACTATATAATGGGGGTTCCTGGGGGCTGAGAGCACACACCATAGGGTAGCACAGGGTGGGAGCAGCCAGGACCCGTCCTCCCCACAGAGGACTTGCACAGCCTCCACCAGGACGGCGTCCACTGTGTCCTTCCCGGGCTGGGCTCGGACAAGGGAGGATGGGGCCGTGCTTGTTGTGGCATCTCTGATGCCCAAGGCGTGGGATTCATTCCAGTCTCTGTGATGAGGACCCTGGTCTTGACCTCCTCCAGCCTCGGCCACTGTCCCTGCCTGTCCTGAGAGGACACAGCTGCTGACCCCACAGTGAGGTGCCATTTCACCCAATGCCCATGTGCTATTTAATTTCACAAGCTGTGTGTTTGTTTTAGTGAAGGTGAAGAAGGCAGGCAGGGACCCAGCAGTCACACCAGCTGACAGAGCTCTTCACAAAGGTGCAGGAGGCTCAGGGCCCACCAGGCTCTCACTCCCGTTCAGGGACCTTCCCAATGAGTCACCTTAAATAAGCATTGGATGCTCTTGGTTTGTGGAAGTTGTAATAAAAATTAAGTCCCTCCCGAGAACACCCTGGCAACTGAATGAAGAGAGGATGGGTCACCGGATCCACCTTGGCCGGGAGAAATTGTCAGCTCTCCTTTAAAATGTCAAAAAATAGAGGTTACAAATAATAATGATAAAAAAAGTAAATTTTCCATTTGGAAGGTTCAAACCTCATTAAACCATTTTTGAAAACTGACAATAAAAGAGAAAAGGAAGAAAAAATAAGTTTTGGGGAAAGCGGATGTCTTTCCCCTGAACTGAGAGGTCCATAGAAATTCCTCAGGAAAGATGAGCAAACAGAGCTCGTGCCCGGCAGGGGCCGCACGGGCCGGGGGACGCGTGCTGCACGCTCCGCTGCTGGCTCGTTAATCACAGCCTGTTACTGTAATTTTAATGAATGTTTATCTTATTTTCTTTGTGTAATCCAATTACTTTTGTTTTCTTAGCCAGCGTCGGGGATCTCTCGGTTTCCAGAATTCTGCCAGTCAGTCCACTTTAGATAGGAACAATTCAATTCATTATCATTAAGTGCCTACTTTTAATACCACTTTGGAGGGAAATCGGTGAAAGAGAAGCTGCCCTGCCCAGCCTTCCCCAGGCGCAGGGGGCAGCGATCTGTTCTGAGCACCTGAGCAGTCCCGAGCCACCGTCCTCTGGGCCCTCTAACGACATTCTGAGCTGCCAGCTCATTAACAACCCAGTCATCTGGCCGCTCTGCTTGGCGGGGAGGAATGGAAAGTTGAATGTGAAGGCTGTGAAAACGTGCAGTGTTGCAGGAGATGTCGGGGGTCTATTACTGATGCCACCAGGCTTGGCCAGAGTGCTGGGGGAGGGGGGAATGGCCTGTGTGCACCTGCATACACGTGTATACATGCACACCTGTGTGTGCACACACCTGCGCCCATAACAGGAGACCCCGCCGTCCTGATGATCCCATCAGGCTCCTGTGACCTGCACTGGTTTAATGGCAATCAGGATCACGAGAAAGGGCAAGAATTGTCCTCGTTCCTGCTTACTGAAGTCAGCCAAGAAGACAGCAGTGGCTGTTTCTGTTGACGGATGAGCTAGACCTCTGTAAACCTGTTTTCTTTTCTCTCTCAGGAGCGAGTGCTTGGAGTCAGGACTGGGACCCATACCTGGTGCTCCTTATTCTATTTATCCGTCACCCCCTGGTCTCGTCCCTTTGCATCAGGCTGGGAGGGAGGTGCACTCACTCGGTTCCCCCTGGAGCCTCTCTGTCGGTTTCCCCTTGGAGGGATGCGGGTATGGGCCCTGCGGTAGATGGGATGGATTCAGTGGGCAATTGTAAGTACAACTTGGAGTTTGCCGTGCAGAACAGAAGTCCCTCAGAGGTTGGAAGGACACAATTAAGAATAACCCGAAGCCTGGCTGGAATGAAGTAGAAACGGGGAAACAAAATGTCTTCTAAATGCCAAGTAATCTTGTTCAAGCAGCAGAAGTGATTGAGAACCACGATTAACCCGTGGTGGTTGACAGATTTCACAGAAGGTCAAGGTATGCAGTCTACACGGTAACGGCTTACCCCAGAAAACCACGAGGGCACGGTCTGGTGCACTGTGGGGGGTGCCTGGATTGGGAGGAAGACAATCAGAAACAGAGCTTCTCTGGAAATATCTGGTTGAGAAGAGGCTGGCATTCGAAGTTCATAAGGAAAATGGTCAAAAATTAAGGGTTTCACTAGCTGGTAAATGCCAAGTTACAGAATGTTCCCCAATAATTAGCCATTCGGAAAGAAGCAGCTCTCTTTATATTGGCGCATCCTGTGGCTCCATTGACAGTGTGTGTGTGTGGCCAGCAGCCCCAAACCTCGAAGGACTTGAATGCATTCTCATGGTGACAGTCAACAAGGTGACGACCCATCCTGGGACTTCTCACCGAGGGGCACTTACTTAGGCTTGACTTGGTCACTTCTGTTTGTGCACACTTTGGGAACAAAGATATTTCACAAATAGGATCTGCTGCTGTGAATGAATCCTGCAGCGTATTCAAAGCTTCTTGCTGGAGCTCTAAGTGTGCCCCTTATTCTGGCACAAAAATCAGCCTCAGTTTCCTCAGCTGTCTCAGAATACATGATGGGAAAGAAAATAATTCAGTCAAAAGCATCACTTAAACTCCAAAGCACTAAACTAATGCAAGGGATTTTTTTTATTATAAAAGCATTTCCTGTATTTAATTACATAATTTTATTATAAAATTGAAAATAAGCCCTGAAATGGTTTGGAGCAAATATGTGCACAGAGACCTTGATGCATAGACGGATGACTGGGGGGCATGTTGAAATGCGAATCTGATTCAGTGGGTGTGGGTGGGGTGAGCCCGAAACACAGCATTTCTAACAGGCTCTCAGGTGATACCGGTGCTGCTGGCCCTGGACTGTATTTTGAATTGCAAAGGTTTAGAGACCCAGCCTTGACGCCAGCTGCCTGGGTTCTTCTAGCCTCGTCTGACGGGACTGGACCACACGGACTTGAGTAGGATTTGAGTAGTTGAAACATGTAATGCGCCTGACATGTAGAAAGTTGGCAGTAAATTTCAACTATCATGAATACTGCTGGGCTTTCTTTACTCAATCATTGGGTGGTGCTAGTTTTATATAAACATCTTGATCTTGGTGAAAATATTGCTTATTTCATAAACCTAAACTGCTATTTTGTTTGCATTATATGTGTACATTAAAACAATTTTCAATGACCTAAAATATATTGATATTAAAAGTTTAGAGAAATAAACCATTATGTTTTATTTATACTGTTTTTGAAACATTCTTTATGCTTAATTAGACTAATTTCCCCAAAAGCAGTTTGTGTAATGTCTTTATCTGTAAAAATACCACTTAATTACAGCATAAAATAAGCCCTCACCATTCACTTGCTTTCTCCAACGACAAACAGAAGACTGTCAGACATCACCTGTCACACGTATGGTTTGTGTCCATATGTGATTGCTCTTCTCTTTTAAAAGTGACACAGTTTCAGCTAGAAGTCATTTTCCTTCTTGAAGCTTTCTTCTATACATGTTTTACAGTCATACATAGCTTAGGGACAAAAATTGGAGTTTTAAGGGGCCAGATCTGTACAACCGGAACTGTGTGAATTTGACTAAAGGCCTTTGGATGTGAACATTAAACATGGTTCTTCACCGTTTTTGCACAGTAGAACAGTTGGGAAGCTTCTGAAAACACCACTGCCTGGTGCCCACCCAGAGACTCTGACCTCGTTGGTCAGGAGAGACACCCCACGTTGGTATGTTTTGGAGCTCCTCATCAAATCCGAGGTAGGACCACAGCCACAGAAGTCTCTGATGTGCTTTTGTGTTTTTCTCCAATTAGGTGTGTCTGGGAATGACTTGGAGTCCACCTCTCTGAATCTCCCTGGGACGGTCACCACAATCCAGGTGCACCAGGGCAAGCACACTGTCAGTCACATGCCATCCTCAAATTCTAGAGAGGCAGCGTGTGCATTAACTCCGTCTACTCTCCAGATGCATTTGGTTTAATAATAATATAAAAAAGCATATTTTGCTGTGATTTTTCAAGGGGTTAGAGAATAAGGAGAAAAATTCTGTAAGCAGTTAGGATTCTTCCACTTCGGGGATTTGTTCTACTGCAAGTGTCTACAAACTTTGGGAGCTTCATCAGGCCCAGGATCTGAGCCTGGGAGTGAGCGTTTGGCTGGAGATGAAGTAGGCACAGAGACCCTCTAGATCTTCAGGAAACCCTGGCCTGGGCAGCTTAGTCTCCACGAGAACATGAGCCAAATTCAAGGAACATAGATGGGCAAGGGAAGTGTAAGACCTTAACAGATAAGAAAAAACTCCATCCCAGAGCAACGGGTTAAGGGTGTAGCTTTTTGAACAAGATCAACAACCACAAAAACAAAAATGGAACAAGAAGAAGAAAACGATTCTTCCCGCCTGGCATGTCTCTTTGATCTTCACTCAAGGAACACTGAGCTGGGTATCAAAATCCAGACCACAACTTTTCTTTTCTTTTTGGGCTGCAGAGATCATGGAAGTGGTGGTTACTGTCTGTTCCATTAGCTTGGCCAATGAGCAGATGGAGGTTTGTGAGCGCTCTGACATTGTGTACAGTGCTCTGCTTTAACTATTTGCTGATTGAACGTTCCTTGTGTCCACCTTTGTTTTCCCACGACTGTGTATGAAGTGTTTTGCAGAGTGTGCCAGTCTTATGCACGTTTATTTTTCTGTAGTAACTAACACAATTTGCTTAAAGGGAGTGTTGAGCAGAATTGCTTTTACTAATATGCATTTCAAGACATGGAGAGGCAATGAAAAACCATCCATAAATTTAAAAGTAAAAGATAAAATGTTCAACCATTGAAATTAACCTCAAACTATTGAAAATAATTTATTCATTCAATTAACATTTGTGCCAGCAAGGTACTTGTTGCTAAGTCTACAAAGGTGAACAAGACATAGGGACTCTGACCTAATGACGGCATGGTTTTTGGGGGTGAGGAAGTGGACACAGAGGGTGTGATGGTTAACTTGACTGGGCCACAGGGTGCTCGGATATTTGGCCAAACATTATTCTTGGTGTGTTTGGGAGACTGTTTTTGGATGAGACTAACATTTTTATTTATTTATTTGTTTTTAAGGTACAAAAAAATCACATAATGGACCCTCTCATGTATTGTAGCTGTTAACATTTACCACATTTGCTTCAAATCACCCTCTGTTTTTATTTTTTAAGTTAAAAAAATATTGCAAATATACTAATGCTTCATATTCTACTCTGTGGATAGTCTGGGATTTTTTTCCCCTCGGTGTCTTTGTCATACAGAGTTTTAAATTTTAAGTTAGATGACTTTATCTTTTCCTTTATGGTCTGCTCTTTCTATTTCTTGTTAATAAATTATTCCGTACCCCAATATCATGCAAATATTTTCTTCTAAGTTTTAAAGTTGTGTTCTATACCTTTATCTATTTTTAAATATATATTTTTATTTTCATCTGGAATTTATTGTTATATTTGGCATGATGTAGGGATCTAATTTTGGCTTTGTGTGTGTGTGTGTGTGTGTGAATATATATCCTATATATTCTATTGGTCTGTTTCTCTGGAGAACCCTGACTAATACGGAGTGTAAACAGGAAATGACTTTAGTGAAGTGATTGCTGGGATGGAGAAAAATTTGGAGAGGCAAGTAACAGGTCAGGTCAGCTCAGGTCAGGGAGGCTAAGGGTCAGGAGGAGAGTTTAGAGAGGGCTTCCTGGAGGAAGTGGTGTCTCATAAGAGAGGGGAAGAATTAGTAGAAAGTGGCCCAATAGGTGTCACATAGGTGGACGTTAGTGAGGGTCACAGACACAGGGTCACAGACAGTCAGGGTCATCTGAAGAAGTCAGGGTGGCTTGAAGTGGGTGGAGGTTGTCAGGGGCCCCATGGTGCATTGGCTCCTAAATCAGTTTAAACTTCTACCTAAAGACAAAGGTGGCCTTGATAAGGGAATGGCATGATCAGATTGGCCATTTAAAGCAATTGCTCTGACTGCTGTGAGGAGAAAGTCCTCATAACAATCCAGGTGGGAGATCGTGGTTGTGTGCATGAGACAGAGGCCAGGGGAAGCAGCTGGACTTTGGAGGTATTGAAGAGTTAGAAATACACGGGGTAGACAATGAGTTGGGCATGAATTGGGGGCTCTGTCCTAAGTGTCTAATGGCTTCTCCATCTCCTGAGCGTGACTGCAGAATGGTCAAGTTTGGGGACTGGAGAGTGGGGGAAGATAGGTCAATTTGAGACACGATTATGGGAGGTGTTTATGGAGCAGCAAATAGAGATGAGAATGAGTGGAGCACACATTAGAGGCTAGAGAGTGCTCAGTGAATATAGGACGACTTATGAGGGTTGATGTGATCAGTCAGGCCCATAGGAATGGGAGTAGGAATAGGACCACATCCAGGAAAAGAAACACTCCTCCCCTCACTCTATCTTGGACTATGGGCCCTTTAGAGCTTCTAGGGGCTTCACTCCTGTATAACACTGGACAAGAGGGTCATGAAGTTTTCATGCTTTGCATGAAACCCTATTCCGTGGTGAGGATCCACTTCCTTATTGGGGTGATGGGGAGCGGGTCAGCTCCTGAAGAGAGGTGTAAGAAACCAGATGGCCCAGGGCTGCCTGGAGGGAGAATACATGCACCAAGGCACATTGGTGGCTTTTTCCTGATCCTTGTGGTATCTACTTTTCAGAAAGGATGGAGAAAACAAAAACATTAATAAAGAAATACAAAAGAAAATGAAGGAAGGAAGGAAGATTGCATATCATTTAGTCTCTTTCTACATTATTGGCATCTTATTTTAATACTTCCTTTCTACTAGTGTTTCTTCCCAGAACTAGACATTGCAGAATAATTTCCAAACATGCAAGAGTCACTCTGCTAACTCCAAGTTCTAATGGTGGAAAGCCAGCCACTAATTCTTGCTCAGGATTTGACACTGAGCTCGATTTTCTTCACTTTGGTCAACAGCATCATTGTTTACTTATTGCTTCCAGTTTAAGCGGACACATTGTGGACCTTGGTCACTACCATGCCCCTAGGGGAGAGTTCGTTCTCTGAACTTCTTGCTGTACCTATGAGCTGAAGAGCCAACCTCCATCTTCCAAGGAGCACTGAGCTCTCCAACGCCATCTCATGGGATGTCTCTCTTCCCACCGGAACCACATTCCCCCTCAGCCTTTAATAGTCAGAAACCATCAAGTCTTCCCTGAGCAAACATTAAAACCCACTCTTCGTCTTCTGTGTTAAAAAAACACAACTCAACACACACACTGAAAATATTATCTTTAATTATGTTTTGTATTTGCACAAATTTTACACATTTGTTTTATGTTTTCATCTGTGTATTTGCTTCAATGTTCTCCCTTTTAAATGGTAAACTAGAAGGCAGAGAAGTATATTTTTAATGATGTTTGCACAGTACTTAGCACTAAATCTCATTGAGAAGAACAAGGTCAAATCAAGTAATCTATGAGAGTTCAAGCAGGTACATTTTACCAAATCAACAATTCAAAATGTTTATTATGATGTATCTCTTGTCCATGTAGGCATCAGAAGCTAACATTTATTTAGTGCTTACTACATGTGCGTTCCTGTTTGAAATACATTTATTGCTCACAGCATAATAAAGGTGGGAAGCACTATTACCTACGCCTGAGAGACCAGATCCTTGAAGCACTAAGGATGTAACAATTTGCCCAAGTTCACACAGCTAGTAACTGGTGGAGCCAAGATTTGAACCTAGAAGCTGGACTCTAGATCTTGTTCTCTAACTACCTCACTTTGCTTCTTCAATGATGGCATCCATATTAGTTTTCTATGCTGTGTAACAATTACCACAAACTCAGTGGCTTAAAACAGCACCCATTTATCATCTCACAGTTTCTGTAGGTCCTGAGTATGAGCATGGTGTAGCTGAATTCTCTAATACACGACCTCACCAAGCTGCAATCCAGATGTTGACCAGGGATGCAGGCTCCTCAGAGACTCAACTGAAGAAGGATGGGCTTCCAAGCTCAGTCAAACTGTTAGCAGATTCATCTCCTTGCAATGGTAGGACTGAGGTCTGTTTTCTTGCTAGCTGTCAGCTAGGAACCCTCTCAGCTCCAAGAGGCCCCATAAGTCTTTGTAGTATGGTCCTCTCAGAGCGTGGCAGCTTACATCTTCTAAGCCACAGGGACTCTGTCTCACTCCAGTCTGCTAAGAGGGAGTCTTACATAATGTAACCTCATCATGGGAGTGACGTCCCAGCATCTTTGTCATATCCAATGGGTTAGAGCAAGTTGAGGGTTTCACCCATACTCAAGGGAGGAGGCGACACAAGAGCATGACTCGCTGGAGGTCTCCCGAGGGTGTGTCTGCCACAACTTATTAAGGAAACAATGTCAATGCTAGAATTTCACAGACTTAGGGGCACTAGGATGGATTTAAGCTCCATTAAATATCAACTGCTTGATTTGAGACTCAAGGGATGCACTACTGGAAAGATTGTTGTCTGGTCGGAGACCTGGACTCTCACCGGCTCTGCTACTGATGCACTTGGTGAGCACAGAGAGACCAGCTCTAGATGGAAAACTGGAGCACAGGCACACTGAGAATGCCTCGGGGACCTTTAATTCATCATAAAAACCAGGACCCTCTTGAGAGTGAAAGTGAACAATTTAAATAATGATTCTAAGACGGTGAGTGCAAACCTGAGCTCTCCTGAACAGGTGAGGATGTACGACCACCCTGGTATGACTCACCCACCACTGTGGCTCCCAGAAGCCGAGAAGCTTTGAGGAAGACAGACAATGTGGCACCATGGCTCTAGCACATACAGGACAGCCAGACTCAGAGTCAAGTCCCACGTCCAGTTCTTACTTTCGTACAACCTTGGATGAGCAACAGTCTCCTAAGTGTATAAATGAGAATAACTGAACAACTTTTGTTAAATCTTTGAGGAGGTGAAATGAGATAATATATGTAAAATTCTTAGCAAATAATGGAGACTATAGAAGGCACAGATGGATGGTGGGCATCATAATTGCCATTACAAAATCAGATTTAATTTGTATATAGCATATTCTTACTATTGTGGTCACTTGTTGAGAATCAGGCACAAATGCAAAGCCAACAACCTTGGTTGGAGGTAAAAATAGTCTATGAAAATGGAAGTGAGATCTATAGAGAAAGCTGCAGGTAAGAAGTGTCCAGCTTGAATTCGAGTAGAGGCACTTTCTCCTGCGGGAACAGAGAAGTCGAGACAGAGAGGGAGCGGGATGGACTCAGAGGTGTTGCAGTACCTCAAAGAGAGGAAGAGGGTAGAATCACATAAAATGGACCACAAACAAATGATCAGAAAGAAGACATATAAATGCATTTGTAGATGTGGCTCTCTAAATCTTTTGATTTATCTTCAGTTGGTGACAATCTGGCCTCTATGTTCAAACCACAGGTCCACGCCACTCGCTGACGTGTAATACGTGCTCTTCGGTGAGCGTTGGGTCAACTGAGCTTGGGTCAGCCTGTAAAGAGCTTGGAGTAAATTTCAGGACATGGGACGGTCTGCGTGGGTGATGAAGAACCACTGATGGATATAAAGAAGGAGCGAAATGAGGCAAACAGGTGTGTTTACAAAGTGAACTCCTGGAAGAACAGAGGGGGATGAAGAGAAAGTGCAAAGGAGATAAGGAAGGAGGCAAGAACTGTGGACTGGTGAGAGGTTCAGTGCTCAAGGTCTGTGGCAGGATGGAGAAGCGGGACTGTGCCCAAGGACTGGGACAATCACTCTGCAGGATCCTCCCTAGAAACACAACTCACCTGTGCGGTCTTTGCTGCCTAAGTGAATTATTTTTCTTATTAAAAGCCACCTTACATCACTGTCATTAAATCCTGATTTAATTGTGCATTCTGGTCAACATTTTAGACAACTTTCCAAGCACATTCCGCCATGATCTTCCACACATCCACGGGAGTGGATTATATGCCACTCAAATATTTCTAATATTTTGCACCTACCTTGCAGCTAATTCCTATGTGTTTTTAGTATCATGGCTTTTTAATGATCACAGCACTGTTTGCAAGGACCTCTAAGGAGTGTTAAAGAATAATGCAAGCTATGAGAGGTATCCTGTGCAGTTCAGCCTTGTCCCATCTTGTTCTCTTTCCTACATTAGCATAAGAGAAAATGGTTGGTCATTACAGTGTCCCTAACATTCTTACAATCCCTTAGTACACTATATAAAAATCTTTAATTACTGCAATAAAGAAGAGGCGAGTATTATCGGCCGTGCTTCTTGGTCCCTCTTCTGCAAGTCCCTCCCTGGGGTCCTATAATTGCTTTAGCCAACCATTAACCCAAAGCAAGAAACTAATAGAGAGTATATTATTGTTTAAATAATGCATTTGCTCTGAATATACAATCATGGAGCCTGGATGGAGAATCCTGAGAGGAATATAATTTAGCATGGCTCTTCCGCAAGTGAGTTAGACTTTTCAGCCTGTTTTCTCAACAATGTTCTGCTTCCAAAGACTCTGAAAATCATGGATTCATTTTCTTAGCCACCATCTTAAATAAGATTGTGTGTGTACATGAACGGGGCCAGGAATTTGTTAACTTCGGCCATTTCTCTTATCCCATACCCCATGGCAAGTCCCATTCTCATATTGACTAACCAGTGACCTGAGTCGGTGACCAATAAATTGGGCTAAATGATCGTTTAGTTGTCACTGACACAGAAGGAAGACGCTTGCCTTTGTCGAGCAGCCAGGTTTGAATTGCATGTAGCAAATACTTATTGAGTCTCTCATGGGCTAGACACTGTGGGATTATAAAAATGAATAAACTGGAGACATTAACCTTGAGCATTTATAACCCAGGCAGGGTGGGACAATAAAGCATACTACAGAATAGCACAAGATGTAGTTTGAAAGCTTTAGCCAGTTAAATATACAGCGTGGCAGCCTCTCCCTGCAGAGAGGCTTAACCCCGAAGGACAGGAGGTCTGTTGGCAAATCAGGGTGAAGGAAACGCCTTCACAATCTAGATTTGAGAAATTCCCGACAAGAGACGCAGGCAGAGGTGATGCTCGGGCAGCTCCAAGGATCTCAGTTCTGCTGGAGACTGGGGCAAGGAGAGAAGAGTCTAGGAGCTCCACCATGGACAGCTTCAGCAGAGGGGTGAGGAGTTTGCTGTCCCACCTTGGGGGGAAATGGGGACAGCCAAGACTTTTATAGGAAGACTATTTCATCCTGAGAGTGGTGCTTTGGGGAGATCCTAGGCAGC
This sequence comes from Tapirus indicus, assembly GCA_031878705.1. Taxonomy (NCBI): domain Eukaryota; kingdom Metazoa; phylum Chordata; class Mammalia; order Perissodactyla; family Tapiridae; genus Tapirus; species Tapirus indicus. The sequence continues at coordinate 144,164,000 of CM062921.1, forward strand.
TCACGTAAAATGCGTTGGAGGTGGTAAGGTTAGCAGAAGCCATTCAGACACCATGAAAATGTCCAGACAGGAGGAGGGGGAGGGAAATTTGCAACTATTGAGTGTCTCGTGTGTAATTGCGTCTCATTCTCATAATAACTTTGCATTTGGAATTATTATCTTCCCTCCTGCCAATAAGAAAACTGAGCTCAGAGGAATAAAATGCCATCAGCTCAGGTGAGATTGAAGTATAAGGTAGCATTTGAACCGAGAGATCATAGCCTAATCAGAGCCATGATGGAGAAGCCACAGAGGCCAGCGGCAGGGTGAGACCCCGTGCAGAGGGGCTGGAGGCAGAATCTGAGAATGCCCATGGGAGAAGGTCATACTGCAGGTCTGAGGTGCCCCAGCACCCTCACCAGAGCAGGTCGGAACTGGAGAAAGATGAATGAACACAACTGAGAGAGTCACAATACACAGAGGATGATGGACTTCAATTCAGTTCCGTCAAGGTTTACGGGAAGTCATCATGGTCAGGCCAGCACATCTTGCACAATGACACAAGATGAGGAAGACAGGGCCCAGTCCTGGGGTTTCCACAGAGATTCCAGTGGGGGAAGGGTCTAGAGAGAATGTCACAGTTTCAAACAGGTTGGAGCAGAAGGGAAGCCATTCACACTAGGGCAGATTGTTAACCCAGGGACTCCATGGCTGTAGGGAAACAGGGATGTCCTGGTCACGTTGTTGTCTTAACCCTAGTGAATGGTCAGCTTCCAATGCATCCCCTTAGGCCACTGCATAGGGTGACCACAGAGTCCCAGCTGGGAAATTCCTGCTTCAACCTGACCAGCCATGCTGGGCCACTCAAAGAATGAGCTGGCCAGAGACCTGCCAACACCAAGATCTTTGCCTCTCCCTGAGCTTATTTCAGAGGTTTATTTTTGTGGGGTTTTGTTGTTGTTGTTGTTTTTAGAACCAAGGTGCTGGAGGAATAGGGGGCATCAGCTGTCTGAGTGTCACAAGAACCAAGTAGCCTCACGGTAAAGACGAGACCTCACTGCTGAGTCTGGGCACAGGGAGCAAAGGTCTGCTGCTCTTTTCTCTCCACTTCGCTTTAAGAGTGTATGCTGACTTTAATCCCCAAACTGCCCTGCTGTCTTCCCAAAATAATGGAAAAGAAGATAATTAGCAGCTGTACTAGCAGTGGGGAGCAAACCACTCAGGGCTGGATTATTTCTGGTGGAGATTTCTGGCCGGTGGTCTTGAAAGCAAAAATTGACTCCAAAGTAAATTTGAACATTTAAATACATATTTTTAGTTTTTCAAAAGTTGTTGCCACAACCTTGCATTAGGGGCAGCGTTACCGCCCTTGCTTAACATTTTGCCATGTTACAGAAATCATTCAAGTGAAATTTGAGGAATTCACTCAAATATGCCCTGTTTTCACTTGTCGGGGTGGGTTATAGAGGGAGTTGGTAAAAAAATCTCTTCACACAAGAGATGCTTAGGGTCTGGTGATTTTATCGTCCTCTCTATTCCTGTTTATATCAAAATTCAGAGCTGGAAAGATGATGCAAAGTCTATAAATGGATTTCTAAACTAAAGACCAATGACTACATCTCCAGTGATAGAAGATATGGACAGAGGGGTGTGTGTGTGTGTGTGTGTGTGTGTGTGTGTGTGTGCTTACTTGATGTAGGCTCCAGAAGGAAAGAGTCATTTGCCCCTGGGTTGTAGAGCCCAGTGATGGCAATTGAATATGCATTCAAGGTCCAGGTTCCAGCCTTCTTCCCGAGTGTTGGCTCAAGGTGTGGATGGCATATCAGAGTTTATTAGTTACAGTTGTCCAGAGAAATAGAATCAATAGGATAGATCGGTAGGTAGGTAGATAGATGATAGATAGATAGATGATAGATAGATAGATAGATAGATAGATAGATAGATAGATAGATAGATAGATAGATAGATAGATTCATTATAAGAAATTGGCTCACACAACTATGGAGGCAAGAGAGGGACCCAGGAGAGCCACTGTGTAGTTCCAATCCGAGTCTGAAGGTCTGGGAAGCAGGAGAGCCAATGGTGTCAGCCCTAGTCCGAGTCCAAGCCCAGAGACAGGAGGAGACTGATGTCCCAGCTCAAAGACAGGCAGAGAGAGAGCGGATTCTCCCTACTCAGTATTTTTGTTCTATCCGGGTCTGCAATGGGCTGGAAGACGTCCACTCACATTGGGGAGGTTGATCTGCTTTGCTCAGTCTACTGATTCAAATGCTAATCTCATCAGAAACACCCTCACAGACACACACAGAGTAATATTTAATCAAATATCTGGGTGCCCTGTGGACCAGCTGACACATAAAATTAACCATCACACAGACTTTACTCACACAGAAATTTAAAATAAAGCATATGTAGTACATGCATTCCAAATATTTAATGCATAGATGTGAAATGTTACGTAAGGATTATACTATTTGTAGTTACAGAGATGAAGAACAACTGAAACACTAATTGATCAGGATGAGTTTTTTCTTTTATATTAGCCAGTATAATGGTTTGTGCACATGTCTACCCAATAACCAATGTTTCTGAAGAAATGGAAAAGACGTAGAAACAGAGATTTGGAAATCTGGGTTCTCCCTGAACATTAATGATTACCTGGTGAACTAGGGGAGGAATGCACTGGGCACTGTTGTGTAAGTCCACCCTCCCCCATCCTCACTCCTCAGTTGTATTTGATTGACACATTTGAATGTGTCAATCCTTTCCTTCATGGTTCATGCTTTTATTTCTCAAAATCTTATTTTGGAAATCCTTCCTAACTGTGAACCCATAAAAATATTTTTCTACAAAAATTGCAAAATTATTCATGTCATATTTAGTTCTTTAATTGTGTATCATGCAAGTTAGGGGACCCCTGGCCCCTTTTGCACATGGACAGTCAACTTCCTGGCACTGATTACAAGTTGTCTGCCCTTCCTCCTGGTTTTGAGTACCACCTCTGCTGACCGCAGCTTCCACGTATGCTTGGGTATGCTTCCGGTCTGCCTTTCCTGTTCTATTGTCTGTTACTGCACCAACGTCAGAATATCCTTATTGTCGTGTGTGTGAGTTCACCAGGGCTGCCGTCACACAGCACCACCAGCTGGGTGGCCGACAAAAGAAATCTATTCTCTCCTGGTCTGGATGCCGGGAGTCCTAAACCACGATGTGGGCCAGGCCGTGCTGTCTCAGAGGTCTAGGGAAGAATCCTTCCTTGTCTCTTCCAGCTTCTGGTGGTGCTGGCATCCTGGGCATTCCTTGGCTTGTAGGAGCCTCTCTCCAGCCTCTGCCTCCATCTCTCTTTGTGTGTCTGTCTCTGTTTCTCTTCTGCTTTTTTAATAAGGTCACCAGCCATACTGAATTTAGGGCCCACCCGATTCCAATATGATTTCATCTCATCTAATCACATCTGTGAACATCCTGTTTCAAGAAAAGGTCACATTCACAGGTATTGGAGGTGAGGACTTGGGCATATCTTTTAGCAGAACACAATTCAACTCACAACATCATGGTTTTATGATAATTTTTAACAGTTAATAGGACAATCCCATCTATTTTTTTCCTACCGCAATTTTTGGTCCATTGTCAATCTCCTTGAGAAACCCAGCAAGGATTTTTATTGGCATGGCATTAAGTCTATAGATCATTTTAGGAAAAATAGATCTTTAAGATACTGAGTATTCCAATATATAAAGATATCTTTCCATTTATTTAGACATTTTTTAGTAAATAAACTTGTCTATAATAAAATTATCTATAATAAAACTGTATCATTTTTTCTAAAATATTCTATGTATAATATTTTATACATTATTGTGACTAGTGTGGTTTTTTTAAATTACATCTTTAATTTTTTGCTGGTGTATTAAGATTTATTTTTGTACATTGATTTTATATGTAGAAAATGTACTAATTTCTCTTATTGAACTCATAGTTTATAGATTTCGCTACATTTTCTGTATAGAAAACTCTATTGCCTGAAACAAGAACATCATACCCTCTTCCATTACAATTTAGTTCTTTTTGCCCCTGTGTTATGGCAATGGCTGGGACTCAGTAAAATATTGAAATAAAAAACCTACTAGCAAATATCTTTGACTTGTTCCTAATTTAAAGGGATGCTTTTATTTTTTATTTGTGAGGAAGACCAGCCCTGAGCTAACATCCGTTGCTAATCCTCCCCTTTTTGCTGAGGAAGACTGGCCCTGGGCTAACATCCGTGCCCATCTTCCCCTACTTTATATGGGACGCCGCCACTGCATGGCTGACTGAGTAGTGCGTGGGCAGGCGCACGGGATCCGAACCCGCGAACCCCCGACTACCAAGCGCGGACTAAACCGCAGCGCCACTGGGCTGGCCCCGGGATGCTTTTAAATACTCACCTTTACCTATGGTATTTGCTGGAGACTTCATAGTAGATACTGGTTCAGGCTAACAAAGTTTCTTTCTGTTCCTATTTTAAATGATTCTTTTTAAAGAAATCATGAATTGATGGTGAATTACATCAAATGTTTTTTTCTGCATCCACTGTCATGGATATATGCTTTTTCTCATTTAATTCATTAATATGGCAAATTTATTTAATATATTTTCTAATGTTAAACCATCTTGCACATCTGGGATAAGCTCAACTTTTTCAAAATGTATTATTATTACTTTCTTTTCTTTTCTTTTTGCTGGGAAAGATTTGCCCTGGGCTAACGTCTGTTGCCAATCTTCCTCTCTTTTACTTCTTTTTCCCTCTCTCCAAAGCCCCACGACATAGTTGTATATTCTAGGTGTAAGTTCTCCTAGTTCTTCTATGTGAGCCTCTGCCACAGCATGGCTACCACAGACGGGTGGTGTGGTTCCCCTCCCGGGAACCGAACCCTGGCCACCAAAGTGGAGCATGCTGAACTTTAACAACTAGGCCATCAGGGTGGCTGTTATTATTACCTTTTAAATTAATTTTTGTTGGACTCAATTTGTTGATATTTGTTTGGTATTTTTGTGTGTTCAATAGTGAGATTCGCCTACGATTTTAATTTTTTCTAAGGATCTCATCTTGTTTGTACAACAGATTTTGCAGCTCTGATTTTCCATTCAGTGTCACTTGTTTTACAGTGACTTTATTCTTGAATGAGGGCTTCATTTGGGAATGAGGCTTAGCCGCTTACACAGTTCTGGGTTGATAGCATGTTAGGTAAACCGCCTTTTGCCTTTGACCATTTTTAAAAACTTGATATTTGTCTTCAAGATTTTGCAGTTGGACTAGAACATGTCTAGACTTAGAATTCTTTTTTATTTATCCCGTTTGGGAGTTGTTGTGAACTGAATCTAGAGTAGATATTTTACCAATCCTGGAAAACACTGTGATTTTTCAAATGTTGTTCTCTCCTATTTTCTGTCTTCTCGCCTCCTGGCAAGATTAGACATATTAGGCCTGCTTATTTAACTTCCACATCTTCTTTCATTTGTGCTTTTAGGTTTTCTACCACTTACTCTCTTGGCTGCATTCTGGATAATTTCTTCAAACTGTCTTCCAGTTATCTAGTTATTCCTCAGATGTGTCTAATTCTGTGAGCATTCACTGAGGTTTTGGGTTTTTTTTTCCACCTCAATGATAGGTTGGTTTTTTTTTTTTTTTTCAGTTCTAGTAGTTCTTTTGGATACTTGTTCAAATACGACATTTTCTATAGTCTCTTGTTCTTTCTTTTAAAAAACTGTTTTTTTTTTAAGATTTTAAACATACTCATTTTATATTATGTACATGGATATTCAAACATCTGAAGTCCTTTACTATTTTTTCCCTATCGATGTCGGTTCACACTGATTTTTGTGTGCCTGTTTTGTATATTTTTACAGTGTAAACTTACATTGGTTGTCTCAGTGTAGAGAATCCCAAAGGGCTTGGGCTGCGGGTGTTTTCTTCTAGAGGGATTTTCATGTGCTTCTTACCTAGCGTTGATAACAACCTAGGATCTCTTTAATTCAGCTTCTTGGTTTGGATTTCTTATATGTTACAGACAGTTCAAACTTCAAACACCACTCTATATGAGGGCAAAATGTGGATACATGTTTTTAATTTACATTATTTTCCTTCCTAGAGCTATGACTCCATTTGAAAACAAGCAGATTTCTTTTTTTTTTTCTCACCTCCTGAGGCAGATACTACTATTTGCTTATCTAACGTTTATTTTCTCTTCTTCCCTACTTAAACTATTTTATCCTAGGCATATTCTTACATCTAACTGAAGAATGACATTTTCAGGCTCATTTGCAGATCAGGATGGTTGACAGGACAAACTTCCAGCCAATGAAACATAAGTAGGATTCAACCTAATGGAAATTCCTGGGAAGCTACCATTTCCTTGACCAAAAGAGACAGACTTATTGGCATGTCATCTTGCTAGCACGTGGAGAGACAGGTGATGCCCAGGTTTCTTGTGGAATATTCTAGACACCTTACCGGCTGTGGACTGATGACCCCTAGATGTAGTGTTACAAGAGAAAAGCAAGCTTTTTTCTGTTTCAGCCGCAGTGGCTTGGTTCTTGTTACATGCAGCCAAGCACCATCTCTGAGGTCTCCGGCCTTCCACTGACAGTATAAACCTTAATGGTCTCAGGTAGACGTGGAGACTTGCTTTACCTCTTTCCATTGCTCACACCAGAGCTTGGCCCTTCAGGAAAAGTGGAGACAATAAAACCCATGTCTTCTGATTCCTGGAGTCAGCAAAGATCCTTAGGTCAGCCTTGGCTTACTTTGGTTTTAACTCCTGTTCCTCAGCTTTTGGGTATCTCTGTGGGGGAGGTACTTGCCTCGCCGGATGGTTGCGGGGTTAAGTGGGTTAGTCCACGTAACACACTCAGAATAGTCCCTGCACACAATGTGCTCGTATGGAGTCGTCTGCTAACAGTGGTTGTGAGACCACACCGACTGTGAAAGTGGAGTTGCAGCCTCGGACTTTTCTGTTCACTGCGGCTCTTCCTGAGTAGGGTCTCGCTCTTAGTGGCCGACTCAGAGGGAAGTGACAACCAGGATCAAAAGACCAGCCTGACGGAAAGAACGGCAGTGCTGATGGTGAAATACTAGAAAAGACGGCATGAGGAAAAAACGAAGAAGAGGAACCGGGGACAAAACGCAGAGAGAAGGCAACCTGGAAGCATGTTTTCAGCAAAATACTACTGTATTAAGTCAATAGAAAGAATACTGATATTTAGACTGCTTACAAGTGACAAAGCAGTGGCATTAAATCAGGAATTGCCAATGTGCTGTCTACACATTTAAAAAAATGCAATGGGGAGTGTGAACAATTCTGGAAAAGAAAAATCATGTTTCAGGCCTGGATCACCCATATTGGTCATTTGGATGGAATTAACCAGAGACGTAATAGTACACCAGTCTGCAAAGAATGACCTCTCTTCTCTAGAGCTCGGACTTGGAAAAATGAATAAGTATATCAAAATACTTCTTTGGGTGCTTGGAGAATTTGCAGGATAACGTCTGTAATGAACTCTAAGCTTCTTAAAAATAATCCTTGCAGAATCACACAGGGAGACTCATTATAACTGTGTCCTCAGGAGCAGCTGGGCCAGGCGAGTGGTGTGTGGCGTTATAATGACGTCCTAGTGGTTTGTGGAGAAACAGACCCCTGTGCACACAGTGCAAGCAGCCCTTCTGTCACACAGAAGCCCAGCAAGGTCATTTGGCACCCCGAGTGAAGTGCTCTTCCTGTCCAGCACCTGTGTCGTGGGCTGTGTCTACAGGTATCTCTACAGCTTCCTTCTTTGTGTGTTTAACAAACTCTTGGTGAACTCCTTCTTTGTGCAAAGTGATGAATACAACAGCCCTTGCCTTCAGTTCGCTTACAGCATGTCAAGTGAATGCTAATATGTCAACACAAACAAACAAATAAGCCAATGACAAAAATAGATTCCGGTAAGTGCTGTGACTTCTGTTGTTTGTCTGGAGAAACAGGTCACCCTGTTTCCAGGAATGAGTGTTTCCACAGAGCCATGTCCTCAGATGGTTTCCATTTTGGGGCAGGAAGGTGCCTGAAAGGCTTTCTAATAAACTCGTGATTCAACTCTCTGACTGTGAACACGCACCACACACCTTGACTTCTCTGCCTCAGTTTCCCATCTGTGAAGTAGCCCAGATTGCTGTGACCACTTAGCACTCACAGTAAGTGCCATTTTACATGCTTGTCGCCACTATTATTATTCATCCTGCATTTCAGTTTCTCTCCATTTTTGCATAGACAGCAGGTGGGAACAAGGAGAGAGCTGGACATGCTCATCTGCTCACCTGAGTCAGCTTCCGCCCCCGTTCACGATGAGGCAGACACTGCCGCTCTGTGACACGCTCAACATCTTTCTTTCAAACCTCACTGAATTTGGAGAAACCCACGCTTCACACCCGTTCTGATGGATTTGTGGAGCAAGCATGCAAACCACGGCAAGGACAGCTCCACTGCTCCCCGGGGCTCCACTGCTGGTTCCCAGGGATCCTGACACACGCTCGGGTCTAAGGAGATGATGGATGTGAGATATGCAGAAAACCCAGAATAGCATGCGACTGCCTAACTTTAGCAGTTATCTGAAAAAACCTCATAGGTGCCATAACCTTTTTAGATGCATTTTCAACATGAAACACATTTTCTTTAATTTAAATGAACTTCTGTAAACCCACATCTTTGCTTAAATCCTGCACCACCTGATGGATCCAGGCTCGATAATGTACATGAGCTACTACTGCCTTTTATTTAATTTTATTCTTTCGTCTGCATGCATTCTCCTAAACCCGTACCCACTGTGCGGGGCAGTATTTGGCTGTGGCTCCCTAATTAGCCATGCTTCGGGTAAGGTTCCGGGGCTACAGTAGTTCCTCCTTCCCTTCCCAGGCTTCCTCCCTCAGTAATAATTAAAAGCCAAGGGCCAGAGACTTAAACTGTTTTGCAGAGACCATGGTCCACAGTTTCCCTGGAAATGTCAAGAGTGCATAAGTTGTGATTCTTTAGAGCACTCTGGAAGGTCTGCTCAGGATGTGGCTTCGAGAATTTAAACAAGTTCTGTATTCAGATGACCCAGTGAGAGGAATTTAGGCAAGGTGGGGGAAAATGCACAGGTTACGGTTGTCATAAAAACTTTAACTATACTTAAAATGTGTCACTTAAGGAAGGGCGAGAAACAATTTTTCTTGATATCGAAGTGAACAATCATTTATTTTATCTGTATCACAATCTGTATAACTTTTAACAAGGGCTGCAGAAGAAAATTATCAAACTAAGCTCCATCTATGACCGCTTCAACAGCTTCGTCTTTGGTATGGATTTTAAAAATATTTTCCCAGCACAAACGCAACATTTCACTCTCAGAAATAATCAAGCAGGAAGTACGCTTTCTGCAGAATAAACTGTATCTTGTGTGGAGTTATGAAAATTGGCACCTATCATAAGTGTCTGTAAACTTTGAAAACTAAACTATTTGCCTCTAGGTATGAAGCATATATAATATCATATCTATGGTTTACTGGTAAATATCTCGATTTTATACACGGAAATCATAGCCAATGAACCGGTGTTGAAATATTTAAAATGTGCTCTAAGTCAAGCAGCGTGGCAGCCTCTCCAAGGGAGGTGCCTGTGCCAGCAGGTCAGCCTCAGCTGGAACTTGAGAGAGATGCAAATCCTCCGCCCACCTGAGGCTTGTAGACTCTGAAGCCAGAGGCCCCGCCCAGTACTCGGCGCCAACAAGCCCTGTGGGCGACCCTGATGCAGCGGAAGTTTGAGACCCTGCACTGCAGAAAACAGAGCAATGCCCACTGGTTGCTGTTCTCCTGATCAACAAAAGCCCGGTGATCGAAAACACTGGCAGATCCTGAAAATCCGATCCCATTTTCCAACCCTACACATGGTGAGATATTTTACTGGAATATTATCTCTCTAGAGTTTTCCATTATATAACCGCATCACTTGCTCTATCCTCGCAGAGTTGAGAGTCAGTCATTTTAAAGTTGAAAATGAATCGATCCCGTTAGGAATACAAAGACCCTCATTTGATCTTCATTCATCTTCATCCTAAGCAAGCTTTTTTATGCTGTTAAATATAATAATATTTCTCTTATAACGTAAACACCGATTCCTGGAACTCTCAAAATCCCATGTTCGGAGATGCAATAATTTCTTTAATTTGTACCAAATTCTAGGAAATGCTTCTCTTCTGGAAACAAGCAACGAACAGCAGTTTCCAGTAAGGGCCACAGGGCCGTGTGGCCAGCAGAATGTCCCCACTGCCCGCCCAGGGGCTCTCCCTCTGAACACACCAGCCCCTTCTGGACCACTCATTGGCCTGGGCACCTGTCCTTTCGTGGGTGACTTTTCTACCTGCAAACTGACCACTGCTGCTCCCCTAACTCTTACATGTGTTGTCACCTGAGGGTGTAACCTTCTGTGGATGTCCATCCACTCACCTTCTCTGCAGACCTACTGTGTGCCAGAGCCTTGCTCGGTGCTGGGAGCCACAGACCTGGTTCTGCTCCCATGGACCAAAACAATCATGAGGTACAGTGGGCTGAACATGGGGAGGGACGTGCTGGGTGCTGTGGGGTGAGAGGAGGAACTGGGCTGATGCGCACCAACTCACAGGAGCCAAGGTCACATTTTCAGAAATTTGGTAACTGGTTGTTAAAACAGCCATTATTAAAGATTAAATGATGTGAATGTACAGCCAAGTAAATTATATTCTAAATATTGATAATAAACACTCAAAACTCACCATTTCCTAATTATTTTATTACATTTTACTATTATCTATGCCTTTGAAGTTATTTGTGTCTCTTACCCATATAGTGGAAATACCGTATGAATAATGGTGTCAACTGCGCATCTAATTCTGCACCCAGTGACGTCACGTGATAGCTTGAAATCTGCATGTGGGAGTATTGATACCACCAAAATTGGCAAATGCTACACAAATCAGGGCAGGATTTATTTTGTTGATCATTGAGACTTAAGAAATGATGGGAGAATGTTAATGTAGATCAAATTTAAATGGGTGTTTCCACAGCCGTGATGTTGTGAACAGCAGGGAAAACTGAGGCAACATTCCTCCGGTGTTCCAGAACCATCTCCAGATTCAGCAAAGGAATCACTCTCGTCATTGTGTTGATGAGCAAGTGGAGTTCTGACGTAGGTCTTCATTGCTTCACTTCCGCCTGACTCGTTAATGTAGGTAAAATCAACTAACACTCACGTCGGAAGCACAGCTGTTATTAAATGTGTGTTTATTCCATTTTCCATACAGGCACTACTTTTCAATTAGATTCAGCTGATTTCTGAATTAGGATGTCCTACATAAGCATTTCCCATAGTGACTGCAATATGCACTATTTCTACGAATATTAAAGTGTAACGGGTGTTATACCAAGTAAGATAAGTTTCATCAGTTTCCATTTTTAACTTTCTCTGCTGCTTCTTTATGCCCAGTGTTCAGAAGATCGCCGACTAAGTGTTTCCTTGTGTCTGCTGCATAGAGATCTTCCCTGGCAGTGCACCTTATTTTGTTTTAATTCTATGTCTCCAGAGGCAGTTCCTAATTTCTGCATTGTGACTGCTCACTGCTGCCTCACAAGCAGCTTCCCGTCCCCGTCTGTCAGACTCCATCATGGGAGGAAGTCTGAAGGCAGACTTGCAAGGCGAGGTGTATGTTGACTTGCGACCACATGAAAGGCAGCTGCTTCTCGGGAACATGACTGTGAAGGAAAAATGGACTAGTAGCTGGGATTCCTGATCCCACAACCAGGACTGATGACTGAAATGAGTTTAGACCTGACACCAATGACAAGGCTTGCAGGATTTGTAACCCTGCATTCTATGTCCTGCAGGAACTGGGGGGTGGACAAGGCTACGGCCGAGTGCCATTGTTCTGTCCCCCGAAAACTCCTCCTAACTACCTCTGAGGACCTGAGGCCATGTCTCACGTGTGTACCTCGGGACAACTTTTTGGGGACTGCCTGTTTATTTTTCCATTCCCTGGTGATCCATGTCTGCTGCTGGCTCCAAAATCAGCAGCTCCAAAAGGGGCTCCCTGCAAAAGAGGTGATGCCCACGGCGGAGGGTGCTCACACCAAGGATGCCGTGGTCCGGGCCGAGGACGCCCCCCGCTGCTGGAGAATCTGCTGCACCAAAGCAGCTGAAACCTTGATCTTCCACAGAGGGAAGAGATTGCCGGGAAATGTGTCACCTTTTATTTTTAATAGTCTTTCTACCCAGGAGTCAGGCAGGAGTCCACGGGGGTGGGCTGGAGGAGAGAGACCACCCTTGACTCGGAACTGCCCCATTTTGGGGGAGCAGAAACCCGGCCTCTCAGGAGTTCTGGGCCACATGGGCCCTTCCACACCTGGGCAGTTCCCAGCCTCTTGGTGCCCACCCCATGGCCAGGCCTCAGGTCTTCTCATTGTGCGAGTTCTACCCCATTAGGAGACGGTGCCAACATGACATCAGAGCCTACTGTTTCATATCCAGGTCAGTGCTTCTCAAACCTTCACACTGTGAGGGGCTGAGTTGTGTCCCCCAATAGTTGTGTCCCCCAATTGAAGCCCTAGCCTCCAGGACCTGAGAATGTGACTGTATTTGAGGATATAGTATTTAAAGTGGTGATTAAGGTAAAAAGAGACCGGGAGGGAGACCCTGATCCAATAGGACTGCTGTTCTTATAGGAAGAGGAGATCAGGACACAGACACACAGAAGGACGACCATGTGAGGACACAGGGAGCAGATGGCTGTCTACATGCCCAGGAGAGAGGCCTCAGGAGGAACCAGCCTTGCCCACACCTGGATCTCGGACATCCAGCCTCCAGAACTGGGAGAGCACACACCTCTGTTGTTTCAGCCACCCATCTGCGGTGCTTTGTTATGGCAGCAGAGCTGGCAGAGCCGCCCAATGTCCCGCGTACATTTATACTCAGGCGCCTGGGCATTTGCAGCCTCCGGGGCAGAAGTTCACAGAATCCCATGTTTTATTGTTCAGCTGGCATCGAAGTGTACGTCCCACACTGGAACACATCTCACGGTTACATTAACGTGTGTTTAGTTTCTCAAAACGTTTGATCAGCCAGCAGTTCTGGAAGGAGCTGGTGTTTACCCTAGAGCTGAGAGCAGGGACTCTGCCCATCCTGTGCACACAGATCACAGCCTGAAGGAGGGACAGACGGGATCAGTCGTCACAAGGTTCCGGAACATGAGCGAGATTCTGTGGAATCTTCCAGCAGCCAGGAGCCATTAGGAAGGACATGATTCTTTATATCATTTAATGCAGTGGAGTTGGATATTAAAAATGAAGAGAATCTGGGCAAAATCAAAGAGTCAGCTGCATTTTCTTACTTTTGTTCCTTTTTAAAGCAGTCGTTGATAACCAAAACACCGAGTGAGACGTGGGCCCTGTGGTGGGCGCGCCCTTTTAAGAGGCCAAGAAAAAGTGGCGTCAGGCAAAGCAGCGAGTGTCCCCTGAGCTGTAGGCTGACCTTTCCGTAATTGTGGATGCTGGACAAGTGGACCAAAGGCACGGGGCGGGGGGCCCTTCCCTGCACCTTTACAAAACGAGCCCCCTTTAAAGTGAAACAGCATTATTGATCAAAGCGCAGGGTGGCTCCCTGTGTACAGAAGGAACAGCTGGCGTCCCTCCATGCCACTTGCACACTCTGGCACAGACACCCCCCCGATTAAAAACGGGTCAGATTGCACTCCAGGGCCAGCCTGCAAAATTAATGACGAGCTTGCAACAAAGCAGCAGCGTGGACTTGAGCCGTGTGATAAGACGGGATTCCTCAAGTTTTTATTAGCGGGTCTGAGCAGCGGGCCGGCCGGCTGGTATTTGACACACAGACAGGGATGTTCCGGGCGCTCTGCACAGGACAGTCACTTCAAAGTCGCAGCCCTGCTGGCTTGGTTTACACCTGAGCCAATTAGCCTGGGAGATCAGAAGAGGCTGGAAGCAGAGTGGAGCCCTCACGTCTGGGCTGGGGGACGTCACTTGATCCCAGGTAAGATGATACGGCGAGAACAATAGTAGATAAAGCAGAAGAGGAAGGGGGAGCGAAGGGCGGCGGCCGCGGCGCACCCCACAAGGAGCAGGAAAGAAAGACAGTGCGCACGGGGGGCCGCAGGCCTGGCCCTCTCGCAGGGTGTTTGTCAGGCTTTTGTTGGCAACAAAGGGGCTAATTGAAATGAAGCAGTCTGCACCCTGTTTGCTGGCACATCAGCTATGCTGTAAGATATGCTGATTCTTGCTCCTCCTGAATTATTGAACACCATGGCTTCCAGAAATAAGACAGGCGAACAGGGAGGGGGCTGGGGGCTTCTACAAAAGTGAAGCTGCTTTGCTCAAGGTTCTGTTTGCATTTCCTTGCGTATGCCCTTCTAAACTCCCAGTCAATCCTGAAATTGCAAAATGTTCTAACACCCATGAGTGAGACAAGGAATGTGGCCATTCCCAGTTTGCTCACTTAACGCTGTGGCACACCGTCCCTGAGTGTCTTCTACACAGAGGTAGAGGGAACATTAACATCTTCCATGAGGCCAAAGAATACCATCTATTTGAGTGAGGTCAAAGTTCCATCCATCCAATAAACATGTTCTGAGCAGCTGCCAGGGATGAGGTGACAGTGTTTGGGGTTGGAGACACAAGGGTGGACAAGGCCGGGCTCTTGCTGTGGCCGGGCTTCCATCTGACAGGTAGGGACAAACTCGGGAACAGACCCCATTGATATCACATGGTCATGGTCACTGCAGGATAAAAGTGGGAGGGGTTTTCTATAAAAACTATGAAGAGACACAGAATGTACACATAAAAAATAGGTGCGTGCATGTGGGTGTGCATGTATAAAAGTGTGTGTGCATGTGGGTGTGCGTGTATAAAAGTGTGTGTGCATGTGGGTGTGTGTATAAAAGTATGTGTACACATGCTTTTGTATGAGGTGTGAGTGTGCTGAATGCTGGATAAAGAGGTGACAAGGAAGGCATTATTTAGACCCATGTCTTAGGGACCTGAATACAGGTGCCAAAACAATTCGTTTATTTAAAGCCCAAAGTTATGCTTGGATAAACTCGTTAATAACTGAAGATATGTTTTTATTTCTGCAGAAAGTTAAAATTACGCTTTCTGAATTTTGCAATAAGACAAAATCTCAGGCATTTCTGTCTCTATGATGACTCCAGGTGACAGCATCTCGGAAACGTGTCAGTGGCTCCTCCTCATGTGGAATTAGGGATCACGCTCTAATTAAAGAGCAGTCTCTGGACAGTCCACTTGGATTTTAGCCAAGACATGCATAACATTTTTCTAATAAAGGGAGTGTGGTGTCCCTGGCTCTTGGAATGACGGGGCATCCACAGCCAATGGAGGACAGGATGGGGGTGATGCCATGCGTGGAGGATTCGGATCCCCACTTCCCAGGTGAGAGCAGGGTGTCCTGACAGGGTCCGTTCCAGTGTGCTCACTCTCCCCTCCTCACTCACCCTCACCTCCCCCCATTGGCACACTTTCCGTCTCATGCTCGTGCTGAACGTGATTGCATTTCTTTTGGATAACTGGAGAGTTCGTGGAAGGAGAAGGTGGCAAACACAGCATTCCAGGTGTTGTTTCTGGACTCATATACTGTTCTAGCATCTATGCACTCAGTTTTAATGAAGTGACCAAATGTGTGAAGGCTATTTTGGGGTTCTGTTACCAGTGTGAGATGTGCTCCTTCTTTCTCTCTATTGCTGTCACTTTGTTTCCCTCCCAAGACCAACACCAACACACACCCATACATATGTGCACACACACATAGGCACACACACATAAGCACTGACACACACACGTTTATTAACTTCTTTGCCTGGAACTTGCCGAGTGTTCTGGCCGCTGTCTTGGCACTTGCTGTTCATGGAAAGCCCTTCCCACTCTCTCCACATCTCAGTGCTACCTACTCTTCCTGTTCAGCCCCATGAACATCTTCCCCACAGAGAATCCCCTGACCCTCTCGGTGAATATGACACTCCCCATAGCATTTCTCCTGTCCCACTTTCCTAGCACTCAGATCCTCTATTTGGTAAAGCAGTTCTTTTAGTAGACAGCTCATCTCCCAACTGGATGAAAATTCCCTATTTGGCAGGATTCACTCATTCATTCATTCATTCAATAACCGTGTAGTCAACATCTACCACGTGCCAGTGCTGGACCTCATAGAGGAGATGGAAGAGGTGGACCATTTCTGCAAGGAGGCAGACACACAGACAGCACGACACAGCCAAGAAGAGGGGTGTGGAGCACGCGGGGGCCCGGTGAGGAGCAACAATCCACTCCACAAGATGTCTCCCTGGTCCTTGTGGTTATTTACGGAGCACTTTCAGTAGCAGACGCGTGACACTTGTGAACGGCAGCGACTTGCAACAAGTGTCATTTTATTTTAATTTTGGCACGCTTGTGTTATTTTAAATGGATGAATATCTCTAGATTTTAAAATTTAGAGCAGAAATCATCCACGTTTTCATACTAAGATATCCTGACCTTCTGACAACTTTTGGGTTTACTTGTATACTGTTAAGACATGTGTGCAAGAATATTTTAAATGAGTAACTCTAAAGGGAAAATGCTTGCATTTTGTAAGTTGCTGGTGTATTTTTTCTAAGCCTCTTGACCGTTTTGACCCGGCCACCCACTCGCCAAGCTGCTGTGAGTGGCCTTCTGTGTGCTGACTGCTGGGCAGTTCACTGTATTTCATACAGTGATGCGTCTGCACAGGGGACCTTCTCTCCATTCCCAAATTACAGAAAAAGGCCCTAGCATTTAGGAGATGACTCTGCCTCATTCCTATAGGATCTGGTCTCTGCTTCAAGGCAAAGGTTATTAACATTTTAAACAGATAAAGCCTATTGATATGTCAGCTAGTACTGAGATTCATGGTGAGCCAAAAGATATCAGGCCAAGGTCCTGAGACCCCAGACCCCCAATCTGCCGTGGTCACATCCACTTCTACGGGGTGCAGATGGTACCCACAGCTGCCAATGGAATTGTCAAACACACATGTGTTCCTTTCACCATCAGCCTTTGGCTCCAGATGCTTCTGTGGGACCCCACCCATGGCTGCGGTGGGCTCTGTGAGCCATGTGAGAGCCCTGGAACCCCCCATCCCCAAGTCTCAGGCTAGAAGGGGTCCAATCACCCTCACTGCCCAGGCTCAGCCCTCGGGCCTCACTGTGGGCTGATGGAGGAGGCAATGGAGGGCCAAGCCAAGGACTTGGGGCCCTTGTCACACAAGTGGAAGAGAGTAGTTCTGGCCTAAGCTGGCCCACCCCAGTATGAGGGTCCTCCAAGGAGGAAGCCAGCCCAGCTAATGCTAAGCAATATCACCAGGGTAGGGGGAGTCCAGGAAGGAAGCAATCCTAAGAGGGACAGCACCAAGAAAGAAAAGTCAGACATGGTCCACGAGTCAGTGTGACTTGGACAGATGATGTGACACAGGATCTCCAAATGGGACCCAAGACTCCCCAACCCAGCCCACTTCACATATCAGGTTCTCCTCTCCTTCTTCTGGCCTCAATAACTGACCCCCACCCCCGCCAGAAAATGGCATCTAAAAGCATGTCAGATAATGTCTTGTTTGGTTCCAGTGCCTCGAAGTAGAGAGTAGCTGCATGTCAAAGAGTACCCCCCACGGCACTCCCATCCCCAGAATTACACGTGCCATTTAACAGCTTGGGCCTCCCGGAAGGTCTCTGGGAACGTGGACACAGATTCACTTCAGCAAGATGTTAGAACATGATATTCCCAGATTTCCTAAAGTTCAGTACATAACCCGGTTATTCTCAGACGTCTCCTCGCGGCACATGTGAGCGGACAGGTGCACGTCCACGCAGACACACGGGCAACTCGTCTTCATGTGAGAAGGCTGCGTCATACCGGGAAGGGGGCATACGTGTGTCTGTCCCTTACGTGCTGTCAGGAGTTGTGCCTGACACCTGTCACGACAGCCTCTTCCCAGATGGCCCTCTCGCGGTCCAGTCAAATACAAGCATCAGAATCTGGAGACTGGAGACTGGAAGACTCTAATCAACGAGGTGATGCTTCTCCATCCTTGTACGCTTTGCAGTTAGATGAACAGACCACTTACCCCTTTTCACAGAGCGGAGGCCTCCCGCTGCAGCCCGTGACGAGATCCCGACATCACAAAGGGGTTGAGCCCGAGGGCCGGTTGCAGCTCCCTCCAGTAAGGATATATTTGCCCAGGATGCAAAGAAGTTAGATCCTAGGAAATATGAGAAAATCATTTTTTAGCACTCTATATAGAAGTAGTTCTTTGACAGAGACCCCCTTCTTAGATGTTTAACGTTTTATTTCCAGAGGAGTATGAGAACTTTGGCCTCAAGTGTCAAAAAATGGGATGTGGTGCTCAGACTCAGGTTGTCGGTACAGAAGTAAGTACCTCTTGGTTCTCTTCTCTGTGGCGGCCACCCTCACTGTCTTCGCTCTGTGAACCACGTCCCGTGGGCCGGCCCCTGATTCTGTAAGTAAAGCTCTGTCGGAACACAGCCATGCCGGGTGCTCACGTGTTGTCTGCGGATGCTTTTGCACTAAAAAGGCGGAGTGGAGGAGTTGTGACGGAGACCACACAACCCACAGAATCCGACTATCTACAGAGAATGTCTACCCCCCAGCCCCATTCTCCATGAACTTAGACCTGCAGACATTAGCAGACACACCCACCCTCACCTGCACGGCTTGATGACCGAACCCTGGAGCAAGAACAGACCGAGGAAGAGGAGCGATCATCCCGCCAGACAAGGCAGAATCAGAGGAGTCGGCCTGATTAGAAGGAGCGGCCAGGAGGAAGCACGAATGGGATGACCCCTTCCTGCAGACACTGGGAGGAGGAAGGCTGAGGGGCTGTCTCTTCCATCGCTGAGGTGTCCCTGAGCCTAGAAGTGTTGGCAGGTAGCAGACCCCATGTTTCCCCACAGGGAGGGTGTCAGGAATTCAGGGAGAGCAAAGGATGGTGGTGCTACTGAGTGAAGGACACCGTGGTGACAGCCAGTCCTCCTGGCTCTCCCCTGGCTGCAGACTGCCCTCTGACATCCATGCCCTGGGACCTGCATGTCACAGAGACCATGAGACTTGAGACAAATCTTGTTCTCACTCAGAGAAGCCACTACGAGTTACGGAAGGGGGTTATTGGAGGAATTCCACCAAACCCAGCCATGGAGAAAGCCGGAGAAGTGAAGGTCCAGGAGGGAAGCAGGAGCATCAGAGGACTCACCAATCAGTCCAGCCAAGAAGCCATACCTGTCCAGCCACTGAGATGCGGCTCTGGAGGGAGGCCCTGGAAGGGGTCCAGGGGAAGTTCTGCCTCTGTGGTCCTCCCCAAGCGTCTGATGGTACCTGGATCACTGTTGGTCAACAGAGTCAGAAGGTGTAAAGAAGAGCTGGACAATGTGTGGAGAAGAGTGAGGGCAGCTGAGACCTGCTGACACCTCTGTCCATCTGTCCTTGCATCTGGCCAGAATGACCAGCGGGTAAGTGAAGCTGCTGCTTTGCTTCCACCTACCAAGTCTCACTCAAGTCCCTCTTGTGGCCAACTCAAAACCAAAACCATATTGGAAGAGCTCGTGGTTAGCCAGGCTGCCATGGTGCACGGGGTGTGGGGAGCCCTGTGAGGTGAGGGACTGGGAAACACCTGCCGAGTCCCGCTGCAGCCCGCACAGCGTTCATGTATCTGAACACCTTTGAGTGTGCACTCCTAGATCATGACTTCAAATACAACGTTCAAATTACCAACTTAAAACAAAATAGTGATGTGTGGATTGTGTGTGGGAAGGCCGTTCATTAGAACCTTCCCTGTTATATCTGGCTCCTTCACGAAACAAGTGTTCACCATCTGCTAAGCTGGTTTCTGTGACTAAGGCAGATCCCTTGAAGAGTTCTCTGAAGAGATAAAGCAAATGATGACTATTATAGGTGATAATCCAACACACCTCAGCCACTTCGATGATTCTTTTTGATAACCACAAATATTAAATTTAAAGTAGTGCTTATACGTGTTTATGTGTGCTGAACATTCTATTCAAAGTCATGACCTGGAGGGTCATAATCCAAAGATGCTGGAGCCCAGTTTCTTCAGATATATGATAGGTGAAATCATGTAGAAAACACAGGAAGTGCCAAGATGCGAGCTGCTGCGCTCTGACTGTCAGTGGGAGAGCTTAACCACAGGAAACCTTTCTTTCATGAACTGAAGTGAGTCACAGGGCAATAGAAACGTTGGGTATTTAAGGTAAATGAGCAGCACTTTAAGTGCAAATGGAAAAGCACAAGTCATAATCCAGGTCACGTCTGCCTACGGTGAGGTAGGAAGAGAGAGACCAACAGCATGTCTGGGTGACAGGAGAGAGTAATCCCAATGGGGACAAGGTTCATAGATACTCTGCCCAAGAACTTTGGAGGAGGGATGAAAATCCATCTCATTAGTCTGCTTTGGACTAGTCAAGGAAATGGGCTGACAAAGAGGAGCATGCCATTTGCCTGCCCCCTTCTCTGCCCTGCTGGGCATTGCAGGAACCTCCTTTCCAGACTCCCTGCACCCTCCCCAGCTTCCTGGCAGCTTCAGCTGATGGGAGACAATGGCAGAAAACATGAGAGGGGGAAAAGGAGAAGCGAGGGTTTTCTCCTCCTCCTCTCTGCTTTGGCAGCATCCCTGGCAGTAGCCAGTTCTTCTCTGTGACTTCTGGGAAGCACCTCCTCTTGGGTCTCAACTCCTGTTAGACAGGCTGACCAAGGACTCAGTTTCCCCTAGCTGACCTGTAACCTTGGGCTGTACTGACACTGCTCTTCCCGCTGTCTTTCTAGTCCTGTTGTGGAAACAGCTTGCTTCTGTTGACAGTCTCTGGGTGGCTTTCAGCCCCTCTTTGGCCTCTCAGCTTCCCATCACTGGCACAACCACATCTCAGGACTAAGGTTTCTCTTTCCCTGACCAACCTCTTTATGATGCAGAGGCAGGCATTCAATGCTCTCATCTCCTTTGGGCCAAACCTAGGTATGGGGTTGGGACAAAGAGAGGACTGAATTTATCTGAGTCCAGGGCAGAGACCCAGGGAGGAAGGAAGATGGGGATGACTGGGTGCTGAAGCACATGGAGGACACATGTTTGAAGGAGCTAGGTAGTGGAGTCAACACAACAGGAAGCACAGGAAGCAGGGAACCAAACGTGTCCTACGTAGGGCTTCAATCCCAGCTGTGACCCTCACTGTGTGACCTTGAGAATGTGGACAAGCTTCTATTTGTTTGTCTGTAAAGTGGAAACAATAAAGTCCATTTCTCTTACAGTTTCTATGGAGATTAAATGGAATAATGCATGGCTTGGCACATTTTAAGTGCTCCCCACATGCTAGTTTTATTATTTTGCTTCATCTTCAACCTCTTCTCAGGCCACTCTTCCTCTTGTCCACTCTGCTCCAAGTTCTTTTCCATCTCAGGCAATTGCATATGTTATAATATTTCCCTGGAATGTTCTTCCTCTCCCTCTTTTTTATTTGCCAAATTTTATCCATCCTTCATGTATCACCTTAAGTTTCATTTCCTCAAATTATTACAAGGTTTTCACATTTTACCTGAAGTAAATGAATATTAACTCTAAGTGGATTGGATTAAGTTTAAGATGCACATAGAAATCTTGAAAGCAATGACTAAAAACCAATGCAAAGAGATACAGCTAGAAAGCCAATGAAAGAATTAAAATAAAATATTAGATTAGTTTGAGTCCTCCAAGAAGCAAACACCAAGATGGGATTATATATATAAGAGATTTATAGGAGAAAATTCCTATAAGGGAATATGGGGCTAGGAGAGTTGTCAGATCATGATGCAGAACTCTTATGGAAGACAGGGAGAAGGAAGAAATGTTGAGCAAAGTCTTAAACTGTGATGTGTATTTAATAAAGTTTTGACAAGATCAATGGGGAGTCCTCCAGCAAAACTTATCCAGCAGACTTTGCCATATGTCTCACAGGAATGGGCTGGCCACACTCAGTCATTGATTGGGAACTGGCTGTGGGAAGTGTGGCCTAGGTGCAAATGTAGCAATGAACTCATATTGCAGCAGCTGGAGCTATCAGTCAAATACACTTTCTACACTTAGTGATCTGAGAGGTATATTTTCATGGCTACCACAAATATTAAAAAATATTTGGGGGCCGCCCGGTGGCGCAGCGGCTTAGTTCGCACTTGGCAGCCCGGGGTTCGTGAGTTCGGATCCTGGGCGCCTGCCAACACACTGCCATTCAGCCATGCCATGGTGGTATCCCATATAAAGTGGAGGAAGATGGGTACGGACGTTAGCCCAGGGCCGGTCTTCCTCAGCAAAAAGGGGAGGATTGGCAACAGATGTTAGCTCAGGGCTGGTCTTCACCACAAAAAAATATATATATATATATTTGATTAACACTAAAGAAGGTTGGAAAAGGGGGGTGAGGGACAAAAACAGATGGGACAAATAAAAACAAATAGCAAAATGGCATATCTGAATTCAACCATATGAAATAACTGTGTTAAATGTAAATGGACTAAACACTACAATAAAGGCAGAGATTTCAGATTGAATAATAATAAAGCAAGAATCAACTATATTCTGTCTATCAGAGGTGCACTTTAAATGCTAGAACATAAAAAGACTGAAAGTAAAAGATTAGGAAAAAAAATACCATGCCAACTTTAAGCCTAAAAAAGCCAGATTGGCTCTGCTAATATCAGACAAAAAAGACTTCTGTCCAGGAACATTAGTAGAGACAAAGAGGCTCACTTTAACATGATAAAAGGGTTAATACACCAGGAGGATTTAACAATTATAAATATATATGTACCTAATAATAGATATATGAAGCAATATATATATATACACACACACACACACATATACATACACATACACACATACATATGTATGAAGCAAAAGCTGATTCCAAACATCAGTTTTTGTCCCTAGTACCCACAGAGGTTGTTGAGAGCATTACTTGTCTTTCCTGATTCCGAGCCCCCACACCATGCTGGAAACTGCAAGCATCTTGAAGGAAAGGTGGTCCAAATGCCAGGCTCACTTCATTCTGAGCTCCTTTTTTCAACGACCTCTGCCCTTCTAGTCCTAACTGCTTTGGTAGCTCCCAAAATCTTTAATCTGCTTTGATTTTTTTTTTTGTATTTTTATCCAGCTTTTCTGGTTATTCCTAGATGGAGAGATGGACTGATGTATCTATCATAACTAGCAAATTATAATAGATAGAGGAGAGAAACATTTTTCTGACAACCTCTCCTCCCAAACAATGTTGTATCTACTTGCTACACTCTCTCATAAGAACCTGCAATCTTTCCTCACATATATCACCGTAAACTGTAACACTACAAAGAATTTTCTTTTATAATTGAGTTTAATATATATCTATTTTTTCTATTAGAATTTCCAAGAGAGTAAAGACATACTTTTTTTGATCCATCACTCTATCTCCAACACCAATATCAACCCAGATGGATATATAGGTAGATAGATCAATTGATTGATAGATAGATAGAAATAGGTAGAGATAGAGAGTGATAGGTAGAGAGATAGATAGTAGATGATGATGGTGATGATACTAATAGATAAAAAGGTAGATTGATAGATAATGAATGATGAACGAATATACATCCAAATTACACTTCTATATTTTATCTACATACAGATTGCATACACCTCCCTAGTTTATAGGAGACAATTCTAGGGAGAAGGAGGGAGATCAGGCAAGAAGAATAGTTTCAGGAAGCATCGTATATTTAAAATTTGTAGCTGTTTTTAAAGGATTCTTGAGAAGGCATCTTGACTAGGCAAAATGTTTTTGTACAACCACCATAACAGATATCTCAAGAAAAATCATTCAAATATGTATGTGTGCCTGCCCTGGAGAAATTCATATAAAATTTGCCTTTTTTCCCCTAAAATGAAAGCTGCAAACAACCAAAAAGGTTTCAGCCTTAAGTTCAGCGCTTAGGTCCCAGGCAAACCGAAAGAGATGTATAAAGCATGCAGAGAGAAAATAAGCCAAAGGATCACCCACAAATCTGGAACACTGCCCTTTTCCCCGTTCCACATTACCTATCACGTTGTCTTTCTTGTCATTTAATGCCAAACTTCTTGAATAGGGTTTCCCACTTTTTGTCTTCCTTTTCTCATTGCTCAGTCTTTTTGCAGCTACTTGCAATATAACTTCAGCTTTTACCACTCTTCTCAAAATCACCCAAGTTTCCAGGGAAACCTGTCTTTCTCTACCACATCCCACAGCACAGCTCCCCTACGTCCTGTTCCTTCTGACATCTCTGCCCTTGTGCTTTCCTGAGAGCCTGTTCTCTTTGATTTCCATGGAATCTCACCACCTCCAAACACTCTCCCCTGGACTCTGGGGCCAGGATCCCATGTGCATAAGTGCAAAATGCTCTCTTTCTCTCATGCCCCCCAAATAAAGTCAAACTTGGAGGATAAGAAGGATGGTTCTCATATCTGAATCCTCACTCCACCACTTGCAACGTTTATAGTCTGATCATGTTACACATGAGTTCCATCCCCAGATTCCTCATCTGTGAACTTGGGATGCTAATAGTATCTACCCACAGAATTGTTATAAGAATTGGTAAGATGAACGTGAAGCACTGAGATCACTGACTGACATACAACAAGCAATTAAAACCATCAATGTTAACGGTACAGTATATAATAGCACAAAATTTCAATCCAGATAAAAATATTTCACAAAGGAGGATCTTTGGAATATTCCCCTCAGTTTTTACCTTATAGACCTCAGTCTTGATCCAATTAAAATTCATATCGATTGATTCTTGTTAAACTATGAAATACAGACTGAATAGTCTTAACATTAACCCCATTATAATGGGGTTTCACACCTCTAATTACGCCGTCTTTCTTATTCTTATTTTCCTCCCCTTGTATTCTAAGGGGTGGCTCAGGAGAGCACTGTTTAGAAGTTAGACAAGTGAAGAAAGTTTCCTGGGAAGATACGTGTATTCTTGGTTATACTCTGTTTTTTAAACTGTTCACCCCACTGGAGAGAAGACTTTTTCAGCTTAGGAACACCTTTTTTCCACCACAACAAAATGACTAGTTTCCTTTCAGGAACAGTTTTTGAAAACGAGTGTTTCATTGATGAACAAAGATAGCGAGGGCCGGCTGATGCAATTGCTTCTCTCGCAAGACAAGCAGAGAAAACCCTCAGAACCAAGTGCCCACATTGTGCATTTGTCCTCTGGTTCCGCAGCCACCCTTCCCCTTGGGTGTCTGGACACCCGTTTCCGCAGCTGGCCTGGAGGGTCCCCTCAATGGTTACTGATCTCAGTCCCTCCGATCTTTCCCGTTCAGCAGACCCAGAGCTCACCGACAGTCTCCCGCTTTGCTTTCTTTAAAGAGGACCAAGAACTTTCTTAAGCAAGTTACTCTTATTAATTACATTGAACTTAGACTTCATAGGAACAACAACTAGCTTTTTATTCAAATTCTGCTTTATCTTTTAAATAACATTTGGTGAGTCAGACTACTATGATAGCATGCTCAGGTATCATAACAACGACTGAGTCACCCCACAGCACAGCTGACGGGAGGGAAGTGTGTGGAAGATGCAGAGCATCGGTGGCTCCAGCTGCTCACCTCACAGAGAAGGCGGAGGGCACTGGGCTCTTGGCAGCCAGTTGTCACACCAAGGTGACTAGGACAGCAGCTCTGTAGTTTTCCTGTTGCCCAAGGAGCTTTCGCATTCCTCCAAACCTCCTAAACTGAAAACCACTCGCTCCATCCATTAGAGTTTGTTCCCTTCTCTCTGATCTTATTGGCAACAAATTTAATTTACTCCTCTGCTGTATCTTGCTGACAAAGCACTGGGGGATCATTAGATAAATGATGGACAACGTTTCCCGTCCACCCAGGAGTCTGGGCAGTTGGAAGACATCAGTCATTAATTCATCATGAGAGCAGCTTCGGCAACACAATTACAAAGAAGATCCCAGGGCTGCCTGCCATGCTCAGGACCACACTGCTGCTCGGGTGTGTGGGTGTGAAGACGGAACCTGGAAGAGCAGCGCCCGGCCACCAGCCACCCCCGCCGGGGCCCATCTGCTGCTGACTTAAAATCAGATTCATGCACGCACACAACTTCGTCAGATCGTGCTGCAAGGAGAGGTTTACACACAGTCCCCCAGCCCAACAGACCTCCACTCCGACCCCAGCTCCTGCTCCACTGGGTAAAAGAATCAACTCTTGGTTCTTTTAGATATTTCTCCTAGCATTTAACTTTATATTTTTAAACAACACATTTATACGCTGCTTCCTGATTCTTTAGGTTTAGAAACTGTGTGGACTTTCTACTGTGGGAGACGAGGACTTGTTGGGCTTATCCCCTAAGCCAGCACCCACATGTTCACAACATCACAAAAAGAGGACTATGATTTCCTTTCTTTGTTCAGACTTCTGTTTTGTTTTTCCTGACTTTCACAATTTCCTTTTATGTAGCACTCATCTGTACCCAAACTTTCAGTGAAAGCTAGAAAATTCCTCTTGGTTCAGTGAAACACATCGGACCATCGGCAGTCCTGTTTAACGAGGAGCAGCCTGTCTGGAAGAGCTGTCCCCAAGGCCGGCTTCAGAGCCCTCCTCAAGGAGCTCCTCCTCATCACCCACCACGCCGGGCACACTCCTACCCTCCCCGTGTCAGATGTGTGCTCTGGATCTCCATCTCCTCCTCTTGGTGCAAGCACAACACCCAACAGCTTCCGGGGGAAAACAGTCTTTTATTGAGACTTGGAATATTTGAAAAGAATTTTTAAGTTTACTTTCACATTTGAAACTTGGAGAGCACTTCAGAATGACTGAATGAACGTGTATGTGTAAGTTAACGTTCCAACTGAAAGAACCCCAATCTGAAAACCACAAAAGAAGTCGCAGTTCCTCTGCTCAGGCTGGTCTTTCCCCAGAGAAGAATGCTCCCACCTCCACCAGGGGCTTGGAACCTGCAGAGGAAGGGGCTGGGGTGCAGCCCACGTGACTCTCATGTTTGGAAACACACCTCACTGCATCCTCATCCATGTGGGTGTCCCGGGGACCATAGCCTCTCTCGGTGACCCCCCACTAGTGGGCCTCCATGCTCCTGCCGGCGTGTGTGTTTCAGGGCAGAGGGCAGTTGCTTATCTGTCGGGAGGCAGGAGGGGATCTGTGCATTGTCTGCTCTTTATAATATGCGAAGACCCCTCTCACTCTCGGCCCTAACCCACATGCCCGAATCCAGATCTTCCAGGTGGCTCTGATTTCTTCTCGGGTTGGCAATGCCAGTGCTTCCCTTCCTGAGGCTCTGGAGTCACTAACTCCATTCTGCTAAGTCAGCCCCACTTATCCATCTTCTTTCAGCTTCTGAAATCATCTTGACTTACCTGGTGAGGCTTTGTCCTCCTTTTGGTTCTCTCTGTCTCATCAGTTCACTCCTATTTTCTTCTTCCATTTTATGAAAGCTCCAAGAAAGAGGGGACAAACGTGTGTCTGTTCAAAGAAATGTGATGAACTGCAAACACATTGATTTACATGAAGAAAAGGATGTGTTTTAAAAATACGTTTTTCCATTGTGCTTTGACACAATAAACTGTCTACACATAGTGACTCCAGACAGACGTAGAGAGCCGGTAGTGTTCCACCTGGGTGTTTCCTCTCCTTCTCCGGCTTCATTTCTGAATTCCACATCAGTCCTCCTCCCTGATTTCAAGTGGGGCTGCCCCAAACCAGCAACCACACGCACGCATGCACACACGCGCACGTGCACACGCACACACACGCATGCGCGCGCGTGCACACACACGCACACATGTCTCTAACGGAACGGTCAGGACCGAGCACTTGTCTGATGGTATGTCAAGGGGGCGAGGCCAAGAGGTGGTCACAACTTCCTCCTAATGTTCCCCGCACGCTGGTCCGTCTTCAGGCGCTCCAGTGGAGATCTTTATATCTTAATTTCTGACATGAAGCTTTTCCCTTTCTTTCTCTGATTTTTCTTACCTATTTGTCCGTTTCACTCTCCTTTTCTCAACATTTCATCCCCTGGTCCCACGTGGGTCTCCGTTTCCAGGTGTGTGTGCTGTGGCTTCACAGCACCCTGCTCTCCGCAGTCCTCAAGCCGTCACAATTGCAATTACGGAGTTTTGCATAATTCCTTCTGTAGTCTCTGGCTCCCCCAGTAGACAGTCTCTGCTCCATGCGCAGCGCTGTTACCGGCTGTGACAAAAGGCAGGTCCCTGACAGGGACCCCCGATGCGCGGCTGCTCCCAGTTACACCACGAGGCGCAGACCGTGGTGGTGCAGACCCGCCCCTGGCCTTTTCAGTGCGGATTTTAAAATGAAAAATACCTTCTTACTTTGATGTTACTAAGAACCAGGAAGTGATTTAAAATTCTTAAAGAATTTGATTTATAAAAATAGCAAATTAATTTTCAAATACGTAAAATATACCCTAATCCTTAAATGTGTGTTTTATGCACATTTTATACATATGTGGAATATCATTTTTACTCTCACCATAAGTGATATGTGGTACCCCATGGTATCCCTTATGCACTTTATAAGCATTTTAATGTAATTCTATTTTATTTATATATAAATCTTACATATATACACACACATTTTTTTTCCTCTTTGTTTAAAATGTGAGGAAGTCAATTCTGATGTTTGAGAGTGGCTTATAGCCTAGAATTTTCAAATTTCTATTGGCTTAACTGACGTCTTTCTCCCTCTTTTTTCCCCCAAATAATTATGTTCACTGAAGACATCTTTAGAAAAACAATTTCATAGGAAACGTAAAGACTTGAACAGGAAGAAAGAAAGATGATTGGTGCACTGACTGGGGTTCTGGCGTAACGGAGCTGTTGTGGCAGAGAGGCCCACGCACCCCTCTCGTGAGTGGTCCACGCGGTGAGCCTGGAAGGATGGGCTTGCAGAGGAAGGACGGCTGGTGGTTCCCAGCAGGTGCTAGACCTTCTACCCCAGGATCTGGTTTAAGACTTAGTGTCACAAATGTGCTGAAATTTAGAAGTGATCTTTTGCCAGTTTTTCATTCTCCAGCCTGAAATTTTAAGGACATGGAAAATAGAAAACTATATTCTTTGTAAAGCTATGTTCTAAATATTTTTATTGATTACACTGTGGCCTATTTATTGGCCCAATTTTTAAGTAGTCATCGGTGTGAATGAGCTCTATAACAGCAATGAATATCTTCTGAGATACCATTTTTCTGATGTGGGTAAATGTGTTATTGTAGCAGATACCATGAAGAGCAAAATTAAATAGTTTTTTTAAAAAGATACTATTAAATGTAATTATGGGCTTTTAAAAAAAAGTTTCATTGCTCCCAAATAATTTTAAAACCTGTATTTCTTTCATTGAATCTTAATAAACCAAAAACAAGCCACAGCATGAAACAATTAATTAAATATAAAAAATGAATCTGCCGGTACCAGGAGATTCTTGAATAAGTTACCAAAGGAGCATGTGAAACTTCTGACGCTCTAAGGAAAAAATGACAACAATTTACATCTGTTTGGTATAACTTAGGTATAAATTCCATGGGAAAGTCGGGAGTACATGACGGAGGGCAAAGCTGGGGGTCCTGCTTGTGTGTATGGGTGGGGCGATATTTGCCATTGGTGAAAAGGCAGAGAAATAGTACTGTCCTTTAAGTCCCCAACTGTCACAATGAAATTGGAATATTTCTCAAGGTTCTTCCTGCACAGCTTGGTGTTTAATTTGCTCATTCTCTCTCTCCACCACCTCTCTCTCTCTCTTGTTCATTTGTCTGCTTATTTATCGCTCCAGAAAGGCAAGTGCTGACATGAATACAGAAAGAACCTTCTCGGTGGGGGATTAGACTGGCAAGATGGTCAGTGAACCAGGGAGAGGACAGGAGCAAGTCCAGAGATGGGTCAGTCAGGAGTGAGGCTGGCTCCATCTCCGTCCTGCATCCCATACACCAGCTCGACAGCCTAGACTCTGGGCATCGTCTAACCTATAGCAGGGGCTTGGATAGAAGTGAGCTGAGGATTTCCTCTTTATTTTTCATGGCTAATGATGAATTCAAAAACTGAATGCAAGGGAAAATTATCTGGATAACTGATAAATTATGAAAGAGAACTAGTGCATCTGTGTCTAGACTGCCTGTCTTCATGGATGGAGACTGTCTGAAGACACCCGGCATTGGTACCTAAACCACTGATGTTAACACTGGGACAAGGCACGCTTCTGTTCTGCCATCTGAATACCCCATGGCATGTGATGTTTCTGCCTCCCAGGTGGCTTTGAGCTCTCGATGAGATAATGGACATAGCAGTCTGTAAAATGTGAAGTACTCCACAATCAAAAGAGCTTACTTTTTAAAAAACAACTTTAATTTTATGAAAAAATCTTTATTTTTTAACTAAATAACAATTCTTCTGCTTATATGATCTTTTATATTACCAGTGAGAACAAGGCCCTATAGTCTTTATCTTTACACTTAGCATAGTTTACAAAGGCCTTAATCATTCGGGTGAGGAAATCATCCGTGTCCTCGTGTCCCTGATGCTTAGATGCTGCTCGTGAACTCTGGGGCTGCCCGAACCACGGAAGATCCTATTGCACAACCCTGCACAACTGCAGGAGAACTCAACATCTGTTTCCCTGCCACCTCGCTTTTGAACCTGAACGCTTCTCGGATTGGTGACCTACACGCACAAGTCCTGTGTAACGTCACGGGACATGCCCCGACCCCTCTAGGAGATATCCTCTGTCATCAAAGAGCATGAGCCACAAGGAAGGCGAGCTGTGGCCATATACTTTAGCACATGGTGCCCGTGTCTTTCAGTACATGACTTTATATCATTTCTAACGAGGACCCACTGGTCCGGCACGTGGTAGCCAATGCCAGGTCCCGTTCCGTCTCAGAGCGTAGTGAGACTGTCCCATCTCTTGAGTCTCTCAGTGCCCTGGGTACTGCACTCCTGCAGGTTTCTGTCTCCTCTTGGGAGAGTGAAATGTGGCTAACACAGTGACTGATCCATTTGACTTCTTAATTCCCCTCTGGAGCATCTTTTTCTTCAACAGATGTTTTCAAAATAATTAAGTGATGGGGAGCATGCATTATTGAAAATGCTGGATGCCTCCCTAATGCTCTCCACATTTGTATGTTTGTCAGCACAGAATTGAGTGCTCAGAAATGGTGAGCTATTTATTTTGCAAATTACTGAACACTCACCCTAGCCAAGAGGAGAGGAGGGGAGGACGCAGCCCAGCCAACTCCGTGATCCCTGCAAGTGCTCCACCACCGGTGGCTTCAGGAATCTTGGAGTCCCGTATGATTTGGGAGCAGGAACCCTTTTTAAGAGAAAATCCAGCTGATCACCTATACATAAAATAATTTCTAGATTTGGGGCCATTTATTTATTTAATTTTAAAATCTCAGAAATTTCACATTCTTTGTTGGTAACCTTTGTCCAGCATTAAATAACTCTTGGACTGGGAAATTTCCTTTTACATTTAATTATTATTAAAATATCAGGATCTATCCCATACCTAGGATCTTCAAGTCTGGTTCACCTATGGCCTTTACTCTGGCTCTTCAACTTCTTTGGGGGCAAATATTGCATTCCCCAGCCATTTAGTCTTGGTTCTGACCAATGTCTTTGTGCTGGGCAGGGAGGAATCCAGCACATGCCCCCATCTTCAATATGACAAGCATGCGAATGACTCTAAGAAATACACAGGTCTCAGCTGTTGAAATAAATTTGCAATCTTCATGTGATCTAGATCGCTATCTCCCTTTGAGAGTATATTTTTGGGTATAACTGGAATTCATAATGGAATTTTTTTAAACTTGGTACTTCAAATTTGGGCTGATGACCCACACTTTTTCACTTTATATCTCAGACCTGTCCATGCAAGTTTGTGAGATCCTGTCCTGAGGTCACTAGTGATTGAAAGTGTCACTTAGGATAAAGTGTTTTTATTAAGGTAAGCAGATTCTCAAGCCATAAGAGCTGTTCAAATTCAGGAATATCTTTCTGAAAAGAAATGCATTGTTCCAGAATGCCTTGGCTTTCAGAGTGAAAACTTTAGTCACTTTTCCAATGAATATTTATGGAGCACTTACCTGGCTCCAGGTGCTGTGGGTAAAGCCATAGATATGACAAAGGAGCTTCCAGCTTTCATAGAACTTACATAGATGAAGATGGGTAATGAACAGAGACACAGAGTGTCACTTCAGGTCCTGATTAAGGCACTTAGAGGTCTCCCGACAATTGTGCACGTGCAGATGTGTCATTTCCTAACGATCATCTTCCCGATCACTCCGTGCCAGGTTGGCCATCTACCCTGGCTTCTGGAATTCACAGGAGGTCTGGGGAGGCCATAATCTAAACTGTGTTCAGGGCTGCTGGCTTAGCTAGATAGAGTGCTCCCTGAATGAGACGTGGTGAGCAGGAAAACGCCTCTGCATGTTACTTTCTCCCCTCACAACTCTACGGTAATGAGGAAGGGCCACGTCCAGCACCAGAGCCTGTACCAGATTCTGAAACGTGATTCATGAAGAGTTGTCCAGCTCCCCATCAGACGACATTAGTTAATATCCACTAGTCAGATAGGATATAAAAAGGAGGAGGAGGAGGTGAAGAGGAAAAAGAAGAAGGAGGAGGAGGGGGGGGAGGTGGAGAAAAAGAAGAAGAAGAAGAATTATTTAAAATACAAAAGAAAGAAAATAGTATGCATTTCATTTTGATATTAAATGGCATTTTTGGTGCTACAGGAATTTTTGACAAATGATGAAAAATCACTATCTAACCCTGTCTGCATTTAAGAGATTTGGAATATTAAAAATAAAGAACATTTTTATACTGGACTGGGATGTTGTGTCATGAACGTGGCATAGTCAATCAATATCCTTTCAGATAGGAAGTATAAAACTGATTCTTAAGATATTGATATCCCCAAGAATCATAAGAGAAATTTTTTAGAGAAAAATAAATGATTACAGAATGTTTTCCAGATATCTTCTGGAAAGATGGAGTACATATACTTTTCCCGGTTCCTATCAGTAAATGCTACTAAAAACTCTGGACATTCTATAGGAAACAAGCCATCAAGACCCTGAAAGGTAGAAAGAGGAGAGACTTGCTGGGAACCTCGAGACCCAAGGTACAACATGGTGGTGACTTCACTGGGTTTCTTTTTGCCTTATATATCCCAGAATTAGAGCAGAAGAAGCTAGCGACCCAGAAATGTCAATAAGGGCAGAAAAAAGTCCAACAGATGTTTGCTTTCTTGAGCCAAAGGACCAGGAAAGGAGCAGCCTACAAGACAGGCAACTTTAGACAATAGCTGCTCTGCTCCAGCCAAGTGCCAGGTGAAAACTGTGACCCCACCTGACCCACACCACCAGGGCCGAGTGGGGAGCCTAGCCTGCCACCCTCACAACCATGTAACAAGACAGACAAACCCCCTGCCAGGTGGGGTCAGAGAGCCTGGACTCTCGTGGTCATCAGGTGACCCAGTCAGTGAGGACCACCTGGGGAGGTTGCCCTCCACCTCAAACAATATGAGGTGCCCCCTCTCTGCTGGGGTGGGGTCAGAGGAGGCCTAGTAGAGGGTCGGGACTTCACCGCTGCCCAGCGGTAATGCCATCACCCAACTTGTGGGGTCAGAGGAGGCCACGTGGGGAGCCAGACACCCATCCTTCCCAGCAGAGATGAGGACCTCCCCCCTCAGGTGTCAAGGGACATCAGTGAAGAACCTAGACTTCTAATTCTACCACCTTCCACTGCTGGACTGGTGCCAGAGACAGCCTGCTAAATCTGTGTAAACTGGAAGGTCTAAATAAGATCCCGAGTCTCAAAATATATGAAAATATGGAGGTTTCAGTTAAAATCACTTGGCGCACCACATACCGGGAAGATCTCAAACTGAATGGGAAACCTAAGCAATCAGTAGATACCAGCGCAGAGATGACGGAGCTGCTGGATTACCCAGCAAGATTTTAAAGCAGCCGTGATAACAGTGCTTCAATGAGCAACGTGCACACAACTGAAATAAAAGAAGAAAATGGAAAGTCCCAGCAAAAATATAGAAGAGGTAAAGAAGAACTGAATAGAAATGTTAGAACAAACAATACAATAACTTTAATGGAAAAAAAATCAATACGTTTACTTGACACCAATATGGCAGGAACAGAATCAGTAAACTTGAAGACAGAATAATAGAAATTACCTGTGCGTAACTGAGGGAAAATGACTGAAGAGAGTCATCATAGCCTCGGGGACTGAGGACAATACATATGGCATGTGCATATGGAAAATATTTTGTGTTTACTCTAATTAGAACATAAAACAAATATAAGGTTCTTTTTGTCTTTTAAAGTCAACATAAAGTTAGGCAATTCTCACACTTGCACCAACTAACTTTTATATTGATGTATTCTTAAATAATTGTTCATTCACCTGGAAAGAGCCCAAAGAAAGGCAAAACGATTATGAGGGTAAATGAGGACACAACCAAGAATGAACACACAAGACTTGCAAAATCCTTGTTGGGAAGTCTCAGTAGCGGAATGACTCGAGAGATGCGGAAGTGGGATGGATAAAGCAGAAGCCTGTTCTTCCTTTGTTTAGATTTAGAGTCAGAGGAAGGAGGGGGCAGGCAGGCACCTGAAGAAAACAGATGGTGAGGGGGAGCAGAAGGAGGAGCCCCGGTCCTATGGGCTTCCGCATTCTTCAGTAGGGATTTTGGGGCATCCGTTCCTGTAATACACTGGTTCCTTCCCTCTGCCCAGGAACACCACTCACATGTTGGGGTGCTGATGGGATCTGTGCAGGGATCCTAAGTTCCTTTCTCCTCACTTCCCAGGCCTCCCGGCAACATGGCTTTGGCTCCTCCAAGCCCAGCCCACACTCCGTACTAGAGTTCCCCAACACCCTGTAAACAGCGGGACGGTCTCCCCAAAGGTTTGCTTCCTTGCCTTTGGTCGTATCTGGAAACAAATTCTATGTGCTTCAAGATGTGGGCACATGGCCTCTCTGGACACACTCTTCTCACTGTAAAGGGTGACCATCACGGCTACCCCAGTGCGTTGGTGTGGGCACCAACAGGATCCACTCTCCGGAACTCTCTCAGTGGGACCTGGTTCTGAAGAGTGCTGGGAATCCCCGTGCCTGCCACCCCCTCCACCTCGTCTAAACGATGAGGTGCTGAGCATAAGGGTTGTGCTTTTGGTTTGTTGCTCGTGTAAGTTGCGTTCACGTCATCTTTACCCCCACACAGTGTTGGGAACTTAGTGCGCTCCACCAGTGAGTCTTCAACAAGTAACTGAGCTGTGCTTGGTGAGGCTGAGGACACACACACACAGGCAGCTGGAGATGAGCACAATGTTGTCCCCACTTTCAAAAAGACAACAAGTCTTGGCAGCACCTCTGGGCCCATTCCAGAGTCAGGTGAAGTGGTCAGCTCCAGGTGCTCCATCTACAGGCAAGCGGATGTTCCAACGAGAACACGCTTTTGCTGGGAGCCAGTTGGGTCCAACACACCTCACAGCTTTTGGTTAGTGTGAATCTTGAAGCGGTGCAAGGTATAGTGCTTACAGACTCCAGCAAAATATTCTCCAAGTCTCTCATGAGACCACTGTGAGCCAAATGGAGAAAGGTTGGCAGGCCTAAAAATATAATTGGAGAGATGCACCCCTGTGAGAGAACAGATTACAGAGAATTTGCAGAACTGCAGCCTCAACGGTTCCAGGACAGTATCATCTTTGTTCCTTTCAATACCCTTATCAATGGCTTACATGAAGATGTGGCCCAGCCTCAGCGCAATGCAGCTGGGTGTAGTCCCACAGAGACGTGCTTTCCGACTGGATCTTCAGCATGGGTGCATTTTAGTCCTTGGCCAACAAAGGATGATCAGCATTGCACTGATGCCAAGTGACACCTCAGTTCCAATTCTCATGGGCCTCAGAAAGGAAGAATTGTTGGAAAAGTTAGGGCACTATTTACAGTGGACACAAATGACCACGAGGGTACAGAAGTCCCTTAAGTAAAAAGATCCTAGAGGAAAAAATACACACTCCAACTCCTGCAACGAGAGATTCAGTTTTGGTAAAGCATCTTTGGTGTCTTCTCACTCTCCCTCAAACAAAATACATCCTCGGTCATTCCAGTGAGACAGAAAAGCTGAAGTAGCTGCCCTCATGGTGTGCATTAGCAATTCTCAAAGTGCAACGGATGTCAGCCTCATCTTCAGAGTTCATTAGAAATAAATGTCCTAAGCTCACTACCACCCCCAAAAACTCTGATTGAGGAGCTCTTGGATGGGCCCAGGAATCTGCATTTCAGGACAGCCCCCAAGGTTCTGATGCTGGTGGCCTCTGACCTACGTGCTGGACTGGGAGTGAGGAGGATGCGTTCAGAAACCTCCTAACAGGAACCAGGTGATCTCTGCAAAAGCAGCACCTCTCATGCTGGTGGACAACAGGCTCTCTTGGAGACTGGAAACATATTTTCACTTCATCTGTCTTTCAAGCCTAGCTCAACAGTGTGCAAAGAATACAGATCTCCCTTAATTTCCATAGAGTTTCTCTCCATTTATGCTTGAGAAGTGGCCCATTTGGAAACGGGAGTGATCAAAGTGACACACGCGAGCCACAACGCTCCAGCACGTCCCATTTCCCGAGGACTCTGGCTCATCGTCAAGCCAACGTCAGATCGTTTTACAGCTTCTTGTGATGTTTGGTCAATGTAACGTAGCTAATTTTTCCCCCAAATTCTTGGCCCTGGTGGTTGTTAAAACTGGTACATGCTGCTCTGTCGACTTCAGGAACCAGTCAGACCCTAGCTGGGTATAAAAAAAGGCACGTGGAGGGGCCGGCCCTACAGCGTGGTGGTGAAGTTCACGCACTCCACTTCAGCGGCCTGGGGTTGGCAGGTTTGGATCCTGGGCACGGACATACACACCACTCCTAATGCCACTGTGGAGGCATCCCACACACAAAATAGAGGAGGGTGGGCACAGGTGTTAGCTCAGGGCCAGTCTTCATCACCAGGCACGTGGAGTTTTAAAACCTCATGGGCTCCTGACAAAATGCATCTCACTCTGGGAATTTAGGAATCTCTGTGGAGTTAATAGAGAATATGCTGGGCATTCCAATGAGCAGGGCACAGCTCCCTTTCACATCCGCCTGAAGACACAGCACTGCTTTGCCTGGTAAGCGTGAACCAGCAGCGTGTCTGCTCCAGCCTCCCCAGGCCTACAGCCCTCGCTCTGGGGGGCGGGGGGGGCAGCACCTGAATGACAGGGGAGTGGCAGCTCTGGGTGGTCTTACTATGACTTTGCAACATTGCTGGAAAAGGAGTCCTACAGGTTTCTACAGCCACCTTAATAGGTGCCACTTATTGGGCCAAGGATTGGGATCTGCCGGTGGTGGCTGCCAGCTCGCATGGGGCTGCCACCACAGAAGGCCCAGTTGGGTGAATTAGGCAAGTTTTGCCCCTAAATTGCTTCTCCCTGAGTCAAGTTCTCCCTTGTGCCGGTGGAGAAGGTGGTGGCCACCTGACCAGGAGACTTAGAAACTGTTTCCCGACGCACCTCTGCAGAGTGGCCTGGGCTGCAAGGTGGCCCGTTGTTGGCACTCTTTCTTTTACGAGGCACAATGGCCCCACCAGCAAACCAGTTTTATTGAATCCCCTGGGTCAGTGCTCTGGCCTCAGCTTCCCAAGGGAGGGGACTACCCAACGTGGATGAACCGAAGGGTCCCTGTGCTGCGATGATGTCCGTGCCATCTGCTCCCTCCCCAGTACTGCAGGAACTCTGTGAGGTAGTGCCATCCAGGGCCCGTGTAGAAATGTCCTCAGCTGGTTCCAAGGCTCCACCATGGGGACCCAGCTCATCCCCTTGATGACTGACTGACACCAATGCCTGCCCGCATTTCCTGCTACCTTAGGTGGAGGGTGAGTAGAAATCACTTGTTTCCTCTGAGTTGGGGGACAACCTCAACCACCAGACCAACAAGGCTGCGGGTCGATCCCCATGGTGCCCATGACTTGTTCCCAGATGTCTGCACAGTGCAGGGCTATTTCTTCTCTCCAGGGTGTATTCCTCTCTTTAAATGAGATGGATAGCCTGAGAAAAGCTAGAGAAATAAAGTCATGATCCCAGGGGAAAGGGCGCTTCCAGAACATTCCTGCCAAAAGCTAGCAGCAGACTACAAAGTACAGAAGGACTCCCCAGAAAACTTGTTTTTGAGAATTTCCTTGACTTCTATTTTATCTCAGGGTACGTGTATCTTTGGGGTCTTTTGGACCCGAAAATAACAAATAACTAAGGCCTGTTGTTAGGACTGGATGTTTGTGTCCCTCTCAAATTCGTATCTTGAAAGCCTAACCTCCAGTGGGGCTATATTTGGTGGCAGGGCCTCTAAGGAAGAATTAAGCTTCATGAGGTCCTAAGGGTGGGGCCCTGACCCCATAGGATTAGTGCCCTTATCAGCGGAAACAGTGGAGAGCTCCCTCGCTCCCAGGGCATGCACAGAAGAATGGCCATGGAGGGCACAGGGAGGAGGCGGCGTCTGCAGGCCAGAGAGAGAGCCCTCACTGGGAACCCATCAGCTGGACTCTGGATGTCAGACTTCCCACCCGCAGAACCATGAGACATAAACGTCTGTTGTCTGAGCCCCCACTCTGTGGTGTTTTGTTATGGAGCTGGCGGATGCACCCGTGTACTCTGCCACAGCTGACAAGCGTTCCTCTTTTCCCAAAGGCCAGCTGTACGTCATTTGATGAGCGAACAGCACAGGGTGAGGTGGGGCTCGAGGCCCAAGCAGAGCTTGGCTCCTGTTCCAGGTGAAGACCGAATCAGAGAGCTTCCCCAAGCTTCCCCCCCGGCCACTGGATATGTTCCTTGCGCCTGGAATGGAAGCTGTGATGTGACAGTCTACTTGTTTGCTTTCAAGATCTGGGACTTATTTTCACATTTTCTAAGGAGCGAGGAAGAGAAGGGGGTGAATGAGGAGGCAGAGAACATGGGTGCATTTTCAGAGCACGCTCACCACACCTGTGAGGGTCATTCACACCACAACGTCTGATTTCACAGTCAAGATTAAGTTGTGTTTGCCAGCGTCAAGTACAAGACACTCACGCAAGCTGATTTTGTGGAAGATGTTTCCTGTATTTAAAACAAACATCTATTTCTTGTTAAAGTCTAGGAAGTACAATGAAAAGCAGTGTGAGAGGATGACACAGGCTGATTGGTGCTGTTGAGTCGGCCGTTATTCACTGCCAGCCCAGCCGGTGGGGAGGCCCCATCCCACCTGGGAGGTAACCCCCGGGGCCTCCTCAAGCTTCCCAAGAGAATGGTCCTGGGGCTCCCCACCTCACAGGGAGGCCTGGGCTGGGCTGCGTGGGCAGGGAGAAGGGGGCTGGAGGAGGCCTGGAGCTGAATGTCCCACATGAACATGGTGGAGTGAAGTGGGTTTAGCCATTCAGGAGAAAAAGTCACCTCTGGAAACAGGAAGTTTTGGCAATAACATGGAAAATGTTTGTAAAAGCATTTAGGCTACAATGTTAAGTAAAAATGTCCATTTACCTATATGTATAAAATGTATGTGTGTGTGTGTGTGTGTGCATACTCAGGAAAAGTAAAACAAACAAAATACAGGTGTAGGACACCTTGGAGATATTAGGAGTTTGGTTCCAGACACCACACCAAAGCAACTATCATAATAAAGCAAGTCACATGAAATTTTGGTTTCCCAGTTCATATAAAAGTTATGTTTACACTATACTGTAGTCTATGAAATGTGCAATAGCATTATGTCTAAAAAACAGTGTACAGACCTTCGTTAAAAATAGTTTATTGCTGGGGCCAGCCCCGTGGCATGGTGGTGAAGTCCGGCACGCTCCACTTCGGTGGCTGGGCTTCTCAGGTTTGGATTCCTGGCGTGGATCCACACCACTCCTCAGAGGCCATGCAGAGGATTGGCACGGATGTTAGCTCAGGGCTAATCTTCCTCAAGCAGAAAAGGAAGAAGATTGGCAACAGATGTTAGCTCAGAGTGAATCTTCCTCACCAAAAAAAAGAAAATACTTTATTGCTAAAATGTGCTAACCATCATCTGAGACTTCAGTGAGTCGTCATCTTTTTGCTGGTGAAGGATCTTGTAAAAAAATGCCTCTCCATTTCACTCCAGATCTGACTCACTGGCCCTTCCCCGTAACTATCTTGACCACAGAGGTCCAGTCCTTGCCTCCTGCTGTCATAGATGGCATCCCCAAAGAGCCCGGGGTGATGGCAGTTCCTGAACCAGCAGGGCCGCACTCCAGGCCCCTCCTCCAGGAGGGTGGTCCACTGTCCTGGGGGCCTGGTACTGAAGGTTCCCAGCAGGAGCGACTTTCAGTTTTAAAGTCTGCACAGACCCAGGCAAGCCGGGCTAGGCTGGTCAGCCCAGGCCACCTGGACACACCCTGGTGTGTATGTCTGTGCCTCAGGCCTTCACACTGAGTTTTGCCATTTGGTAGCAACAGGGTGCAGGATGGGCTTCTCCTTGCAGAGCAGCTTGACCCGTGGGCTTAGCAATCCGATCAAAACTGGCCCGGGAAGGAAGCTTCACCAAAAAGAATTAAGACCTAGAATTGACAGGCTTAGGGATTGGTGATTGTTGTGAAAACAAAATTAAAGTAAATCTGATAGAGCACTAACAGTAGGTAGGAAGGAACAGGCAGCAGTGTTCGGTTGGCTGCCTTTCACATGGCATCTCCACTGCTACGGGAATCTCCTTTTGACTCTTCCCAGTGGCTGACACGGGATCTGCCATCTGGTATGGGTTCCACGAATGTCTGTGAATAAACAAACCCCGAAGGCCTCACTGAATGCTTACAGAGAGGTGGGCAGGAGGCGGGCAGACTCACTCTTCAAAATGAATTGATGTTAGAAGAGAATTATTATGAAAAAACCCCAGTCTCCAACTAAGTCACTCCCGCCGGGCGATGGCGGACTGCGACCTTCCAGCCGCGGCAGCCGCACGTCCAGGTCACCCTCGCCTGCGGGGCGGACAGGCTTCTGTTTAGTTTTCGCCAAAAACATCTGATGAACAAGGAAATCTGTCCCTTTCACTTGAGAATTAAGTGGAGGGTCTTGGCCTCGGGGCTTCGGGCCGGCTCCCCGCGTCCGCGTGGCCGGCGGAGCGGGACGGGCTGTGGCCGCACGGAGCGCCCGGGGCTTCTACGACTGTCAGCTGAGTTAACGGCCCTAAAACACCGCCACGCCTCGCGGCTCTGCGGCCAAGGCGGCCGGAAGACTCGGCAATGACGAAAAGCTGTCAAAAGGTCGGACCTGCTGAAAACGGCAGGCCTCGCAGTGATTCCGTAGGGCGGTCCCGCGTCTTCCGTACCCATTCATACGCTGTCTTTTATACCCGTTTCCTTTTCTCTGAATATTTTTAAGTACTATAGTGTATAATTTAGTCCTTCTAAAAATCCAAGTCTAAATTAATTATAGTTCTGCTAAAGGGGGGGGGAAAGATATTAGACGCCCAAGCTAAAATAAAATGAAATCAACGTTTTTTACTTTCTTTATTAGATTTTAATGGTATTATTATAATAATTAAGCTTTTCATTAATTTTCTCATGCTTATTGAGTCACGGCTCCCTGCAGATTTGACTCATATTAACATATAATTACGGCGGTCCATGTTTAGAAGGAATTGGAATGTGGAGGTGTGGGACTTCACCTGCATGGCTTAAATTAAAAACGAGCAGCAGAGGCCCCCAGTCCCTCTTTGTTCTGAACCCAGACAGGCTCCGGCAGAGCTGTTCATCGCTCCTCAGGTGCGTCTGGGTCTGGACCCCAGGAGCTGTGTGGGCCACGTCCAGGTTTGGGGGAGGTAACGGGAGTTGTTAATTCTAGCTTAGATTTACTGTGTTGTGACTCAAATCTGCTATGGGGTCTTCCAAAAAGAATGACTCAGACATGCCAAGGAGTCTGACTCACCGCCACCTGCCTTAAGCATCTGAAGGGCTTCAGATGAGACAAAGAAGAAGGCAAGTCTCGTCCCATGCCCCCCATTTTGGACACTAGGGCCTCTACGTGAAGGTGTTTGGGCGGGTCACCATCTATGGCAGACCACTTGTATATGAGAAGGTCAACAAAGTCCACACACTATTAGAAACTACTTAGTTAAAATTTTAATCTATTGGTTTACTTATTTTTCAAGAAGGAATGAAAACTATTCACCAGCTTTACAAATGAAGATTAGTCACTACACAGATTATCTAACAACGAACTTTTCAATCCATTTTATGACCAATTAGGGTAAAGAGGATGATGGCAGGACAGCAGCAGAGGGTGGAGCGAAAGGGAGAAAGGTGTGCCCTGGATAGAAAGAAGAGACGATAACGAACGGGCGCCCTGTCAGGCAGAGGGAGTTTTCCCACCCACAGGGACGTTTCCAGAATCAAATCCTAGAGGCTTTTCCACTGCCGGGAAGGAGGTAAGGAGAGGAAGCAGGGAAGTCTAAGAGAGAGAGAGAGTGAGGGAGGGAAGAGAGGGAGAGAGGGAGGGAGGGAGAGGAGAGAGTGGTGGAAAGGAGAGAGAAGAGAGGAGGGGAGGGGAGAGGAGAGACGGGGAAAGGTCTAGAGACACCCGGGACAAACGTGGACTATTTTGTAAGTAAACAAACAGCTTCAAATGTGGACTTTCCACATAACTCCGAGCCACCTCGAGGAAGTTCCTTACCTCTCTTACACTGGTTTCTCATCCATAAAAATCACATCTGATGCACAGAGTTATTTTGAAGAATGACCAGGATGCACTGCTGGTGGAAAATGTGAAGTTTTAAAGCCTTTTTGGAAAGGAACATCTGGCAACATCTATTAGAATTAAGAAAACATACCCTCTTTGACACAGTAATCTCACTCTTGAGAATCTATGTCTTGGACTCCGAAGCACCAGGCTCTGCAAAGATTTATGTGGCAGACTGTTTGCAGTGGCAACAAAGAGCAGCGGAGCGTGTGCCCTCCTGCTCATCAACACAGAAGTACTAAGTAGCCATTTAAAAGAACAAAGAAAAGCTGTTTCCAAGACGGGGAAGGATGGCTGGGAGGTGCTTTTGAGAAATAAAGACCGTATGATGTGATTCTACATGTGTAAAACCGCAAGTGCAAGAGAAGGAAAAAGCCCTCTCCACGTGGACAGAGAAACAGGAAGTTGCTGACAATATACCATAAACCTCAGAACTCAGGTATTTGTGTATGATTGTGTGTAGTCACACTCACGTTTAGATCAAAATGTATGTCTGTGTTTACATGTGTGAAAGGTCATTCTCTATTCGCCTCCTTAGGCTCATTCTCAGCTCTACTCTGACAAAAGTTTAGATTTCTTTTCCTTTACAAATTTTCCACCTAATTTCCGGTGCCTGATATGCTAGTTAATCAAATGGAAATAGACGTTTTGACGGCTGTGTTAACCCATGTGTGGTTCAGCGAGGCGAAGTGTGCCCTGTCCGTGAGTGGACACTGATGGATGGCACAATCGGAGGCCTCCTGCTCCAAAGTGGTCCTTCCTGGTGATTCTCAGCAAGGGAAAGCCCCCCTGTGGTCTGGTGATTGTAGAATTCATCACCTTTAAGAGCAAAAGGGGCATTATTGATAATTATGGGATGACAGACCTTAAAATGTAACATCTCTGTGATGTACACAGCGTGACAAGGATCCCCTTGACCAAACTAGCCAGCTCCTTGAGCCCTCTGCAACTAGGCCTGCCAAGCCCAGTTTTAGCAAAGAATCTGGCTAAACCAGTATAGCGGGTACCTCCCCACTCTTGACATCCAATCAGGCTCCTCTTCCTCCACCCTTGACTTCTAATCAAGTTCCTCTCAGCAGTTTTCCATCCTCTGTCCTGGCGGTAAATCTCCACTGGTCCCTGTTTTATTCAGAGTTGCATTTACTCTCTCTCCTATTGCAACAGTCTTGAATAAAGTCTTCCTTGCTGTTATTAAGAAGCGTCAGAATAGCTTCTCTGAAACAAATGAGATTCAGCCCTTTGGGAAAATGGCTCAGGAAGCTTTGACTGTCCTGTTGGCCACTAACTAGTGCAGAGCAGTCCTTGATCAGACGTAGGGAGAAGGTGGTGGGCGTTTGGGGACACGGCCCTGGATGAGGAGCACTCCACAGTCGGCCCTGCAACACGTGCCCAAGACAACTCAGGGTGACACAAGGAGCTGGGTGCCTGGAGGGAGTCAGGAAGACTTCCACAATCAGGTCACTCCCTGTCCACTGGCTCTGGCTGCAGTGACCCCCACAGGTGCACCTCTGATGTGGTAAACAGAGGTTCTGCCACT
This sequence comes from Tapirus indicus, assembly GCA_031878705.1. NCBI lineage: Eukaryota > Metazoa > Chordata > Mammalia > Perissodactyla > Tapiridae > Tapirus > Tapirus indicus. The sequence goes on from CM062921.1 coordinate 144,208,433, forward strand.
CCCAGACCTCAGATTTGCAGGAGAGTCTTCACTGACAGCACCACCTGCTTTCTTGGGTTTTATCCTCACAGTTTCATTTTGTCATTGTCATAATTCAGTAACTTTGGGAAAAATTCTGGTCTTGTAACTTGCCTAAGTTATGCTTTATCGTCTTGTAGACTGCATGCTGTGAACTGTAGAATAATATTCCTGGAGTGTCAGCTGGCCAGAGATGGGCACCAGGGCAACCTTGAATTGTAACACCTGCAAGGTGAAACGGCTGATTGAAAATGGATTTAGTCAGTGTGGCTGGAAAAGGTAGTGCAGGAGAGGCCAGCCTTTAAATATTACCATATAAATGAAACTGGCATCCAGGTTAGTAAAGTGTTTTAATTTTTTTCCCTGAAAAGTGGTTTATAATTCATTTCGTTTGTTGAACCCTCACCTGAATATTCTAAGTATCTAGTTTTGAAAGATATGTGGTATATCCAAGCCCAGCGTAAAACGGCACGTGCACAATAATCAACACCTGTGGTAGAGAGGTCTACTCTGGACAGAAAATGCACACGCTAGTATTTTCATGTAAAAACACCTCGAGAGCATCACAGGACGTATTTGTTGACATTTAAAGTGCGGCGACTTGTGCGAAAAATAAACCGGTGTTTGTCCCTCTGAAGGAAACGGATAAACGATGAGTCCTGCCATTTCTCCCAGAAGTCAGTCAGAAGAACAAACCTGTGTCGTCCCCTCACTTACGTTTTGGAAGAAGCTGTGTGTGTGCGTTGGCCGGAAGACCATGTGGGCAGGAAATGGAGGAGACCTCTGACCGCAGCCTTTATCTAAGCACAGCCCCAGTCAGAGAAAACCAGAACCGAGAGCAGGGGCATCTACGGGAATCAACCAAAATCAGTTTCCTAAATTAACAAGTTTTTTCACAGAGTTGTCAACAATTTACAAATCAATACTTAAAATAACAGTTAAAATTAATACAGATAAAGATACTCTGTGGACCTATTTTCAGACTCACCGGCACTTGTTTCTCAGCGCCTGTAAAGGTAAAATAATGAAAGGCCCCTCCCCCGCCCCCACAAGGGGGGTTCTGCTGTGGGGCCATCCTTGTACCTCCGGCTTTCTGGAATTTCATACAAATGCCCCTTAACCCATATCCCTCCCTACCCCTGTCCTATCCTTGGACCAATTCCTGAAAGTTTTTTAACAAACAGATGCAATAAATGAGTGATTCTAAAATGTCCACGATGGGTGTCCACAGCCTCACTTCTCTGTAGGGAAAACTTGACACCATCGTCGTACCCCCCCTGAGGCTGGCCAGGAGAGAGCACCACTGCGCAGGACAGAGTCCCAGCTCCCAGGGTTCAGAGCGTTCTCCTGGGGGACCTCTCACCCCACTGTGGATGCCCCAGAGGCTGCTCTTGCCCCAAACACTGTTATGGCCCAGGGCAGTGGAAGAAGGAGAAGGTTAAGTTCCATTTATTCCTGGCTACTTGCTTTTAATAAACAAGCACACCTGCCCAAAGGAGTGGCCCCTGGAGTTTTGTTTTGGAGGCCCCTTTGCCCCAGGCAAGCTCGCTCACACCAGGATCCAGGCAGCCCAGCACAGGCAGGGTGAGCCCCGGAGGCAGATGGATCTGAACTCACACCAGGGGCATCTTGCAGAGTGGCCAAGGGCCAGCGACCGTGGTCCTGGTGTTGCGGCTCCCTACACTCTGAAATTGTCAAGGTGCAGCTGGTGAGGAGGCCAGAGCCCTGCATGAGATGATGGCCATCAGGCCCACTGTCCACATCCTGAGCACCACTCACAGCCTTCTCCGTGGGAAGTCACACCCCATAGAAAGCTGTGACTTTCCAGGCCCACCTCTTGGATGGCCCGGGGCCCCGGTCAGCTTCTGGGAAGCAGTGTGGGATTTTTCTCAGGGTCCAGAATAGCCATGCACTGCCTTCCTAGGTTGCTGACCAGTACACATCGGGAAGGAATGGGAACGCACCAGGTCTCTGCACCCCCGTCTCTCTCCTGTGCTGGAGGATGGGGGTCTTTTCCTGCTGAGGGGCCCAGCCCGCCCACAGTGAGCCAGTGATCCAGAGGGAAGACATGGCTTGGCCCACTGCCTCACTGAGTGACATCAAGTGCTGGGGAGGGCACACTCTCCTCGGTGAGCTGGTGGCAGAAGCGCCTGCAGAGAGAGAAGAGCCCGGTGGCAGGCCTGAGCACCGCCAGCTCGGGGGGAGCCGGGACAGAGTGGCACCACTGGGAGTCTGGACACCCATCGTCCTGGCTCGTCATCAGCCGGGGAGCCTCCTGGTGGGGTCCCAGTCTGGAGTCCAGCGCTCTGGGCAGCGCACGTCAGGACTGCCCGCGCCTCCCCGTCCCAGCCGTGGTCCTGCAGCTCAGCCCTCCCCTCGCAGCAGGCAGTTTTCTGAGGCTGCGCTGGGAGGGCTGGCAAACCCATCTTGCTACTTGGAAAAACTAGCCAAGGAATAAATCAAAATACAAGACATAACGATTTCTCCTCTTCTGGTGTAAGGGTAAGGAAAAATACGAAGCAGGAAGGGCTGGTCTCGAAGCAGTCTGGGGCTCCTGGCCTTCGCCCGGCGTTTCAATGCCAATTCCACAGCAGAAATCCCTCCAGGTCGGTCATCCCACGAAAGCCCTCTCACAACCTCCTTGAAAAGCCGATTACTGATGCTGTGGGCCCACAGCTGTCGTTTCTGGAAGCTGGCGGAAATGCTCCTTACTCAACGTTTATGAGATGGTCAGGTGGAACTGGCCTGTCCCCGGGAAGGGCCCAGCTGGCACGGACGGCTCCTGAGAGCAGATCTATCTCAGTGGCCTCCACCAGGATGCATCTCACTCCGACGGTTGACTTTTTGTGCAGAGAAGGTGTTTGGCATGCCCGAGCTGCTCACATCAATATATTATTAAAAGGAAAGAATCCTAACACTGAACTGAAGCCACTAACACATGATGAAGGCCAGTTTCCCCTCCGAGTGCGCCCAGAGCAGACGGCTCATGACAGCCTAGACCCTTCCCTCAGTGAGCAGAGAGAGGTCTTGAACCCTCCCCTCAGCCCCTGCCCCCACCCCACAGATGCTCTCAAAGGCCACTTGACTGCCTTTGGCAAAGCGTCCTCGGCTTGGCTGGGAGGCGACTCAGCGGGTCTGAAGAGTAAACACGAATGGATATTGCTCGTGACATGTTGCGAACTTGTCTCTCTTCTATCTGGAGAGAACACGAGGCTTCCCGGGCCCCTTTGTGCTTCATTTTTAATGACTGTCCCTGAAAAGCTGTGAGAGCAAGATGTTGTCACCTCGGCATATTTTATCCCCTATCAAACATTGGCTGGCAGCCGCTCTGAGCTTCCCGGGCCACTCCCCGATGACGGATGAGGTCCAGCGGAGACAAGGCAGGATCCGGCCCCACCTGCCTCCCAGCCTCCTGTTCTGCAAAGGATGACAGAGCTCAACACTCTCCCCTTCTTTCTGGTTGCAACTGGAAAAAGGGGAGCCCGTGTTTTAGAAGAAAGATTCCCAATTTGTGGACTCGTGTTATAGATCCACATCACATCTGTGTTTGTAGACCCATGTGTAGATCCATCCAGTTGGACTTGCAATCCATAAGTCCATGACAGATCCTTGAATGGGGGCTGTAAAGGGCCTTTGAAGTCACCTTTCCTCTGTGGCACTGACCCACAGCTGCCCCAGACACGTGGGTATCTGTCACCAAGCCAACAAGGACCCCAGGAGAGAAGTCTTCTTAGAGACTTTTTAAATACTCTTTAGAAACTTCAGGGGGTTTGGGGTGTACACCAGGTGTACGATTCTCTAAACCCCGGGGCCACACTCCACCAGGCAAGGCGAGGTGGGAAGGAAGCCAGCTTTCTGCCTATGGAGGTGGTTTAAATTCCCGCACTTTCAATGCCTCCCAGATGTGACTAAATACACACAGGCACCCCCGGGGATCGCAGGGCCTCAGAGGCACTGCCCGCCCCTTCCAGAGGAGCCCTCCCTTGGCCCCAGGTGAGGTGAAGACAGGTGAGGAGCCCCCAAGAGGAGAAGTGTGGATGGGCAGCCACTCAAGCAGAGGGTCCCAAAGTCTGCAACAGGGTTTCTTCTCTGGAAAGCAATTTTCCTTTCATCCTAGACCAAGAAAGTCAATGGAAAGTGAACGATTCAGTGTACAGTCTTCTTTCTTCAAGAAGCCTAACTGGTTTGTGCTTCACTGATGCGGTGACCTGTAGTTTGAGATGTAGAAATAAACTTCACCTAATTGCACATAATCACAGAATATAAATATAAGTTTTATTTCCTTGGGAACCTCACTTAAAAAATAGACAGAGGTCCATGGGACCTGCCCAGTGGCCTAGTGGTTAAGTTCATATGCTCCACTTCGGCAGCCTGGGGTTCATGGGTTCAGATCCTGGGCGTGGACCTATGCACCACTCATCAAGCCCTGCTGTGGCAGGTGTCCCACATACAAAATAGAGGAAGATGGACACAGATGTTAGCCCAGGGCCAATCTTCCTCAACGAAAAGAGGAGGATTGGCAGCAGATGTTAGCTCAGGGCTGGTCTTCCTCACTGATAAAATAAGTAGACGGAGGTCCAAATTTACAGATATGTATAATTTTCACTTTTCCAAGTAATTTTTAACGTAAAATATGGTTCATCAAAACAAAAATGGCGACACCAAATGCTGAGGTGGGTCTGGAGAACTCGATGGAGGGGACGTGAGATGGCTCGGCCGCTCTGGGGAAGAATGTGGCGGCTCCTTCTGGAAGGAACGTGCGCTGACTGAACCCACGGCTCAGCGTTTGCACTCTCAAGCATTTCACCTGGAGAAATGAAAATTTCTGTTCACACAAAACCTGTAATGAATGTTCACAGCAGCTTGATTTATAAAGCCAAAATCGGGAAACAACCCGAATGTTCTTTGACAAGTGAGTTGTTAACACGTGTGGTCCCTTCAAACCGTGGGACGCCACTCAGCCACCAAGTGGAGCGGGCTCGGTCCTGGCAGCAGGAGGACAGACCTGAAGATAACCATGCCCAGTGGAAAAAGCCAATTGCGGCACACACTGCCTGCTTCCACTTACGAACACGCTTAGCAAGAAAACAAGAAAGACGGAGAAGAGACCAGTGGTGCCGGGATGGGAAGGGGACGGCGAGTGCCTGTGGGGAGGCTGGGTCCCTGGTCCTGTGATGCCACAGTGTTGTGTAGTGACTGTGCTGCTGGATATGTCGCCAGATAGATGGGAATCAACACATGTGATAGAGCCGCATAGGACTAAATACACAGATGCTCGCACGCACACAAGTGCAGATGGAACTTGTGAGATCTGATAAGCTCTGGGGACGGAGCCACTGTGGATCCCCTGGTGATGATATTGTCGGTAAGCAAGACATTATCACTGGGGAGACTGGGTGACAGGTGTGAAGGATCTCCATTCGTTCTTAAAACTATACACAATCTACAATCACCTCAAATGACAAAGTTTAATTTTCTTTAATTTTAAATTTAATAAAAGGTTCATCATAGATTAATTTAAATATTAAGCTCTGCAGTGTTGGCCCCATGGCCTAGTGGTTAAGTTCGGTGTGCTCTGCTTCGGTGGCCCAGGTTCGGGTCCCAGGCTTGGACCTATACCACCCGTTGGTGGCCATGCTGTGGTGGTGATCCACATACACAATAGAGGAAGAGTGGCACAGATATTAGCTCAGGGCAAATCTTCCTCACCAAAAAAAAAAAAATAAATAAGCTCTGCAGGTGACTACACACACACACATATATAATATCCACACACGCACATGCATATATATGTATTAGTCAGGTTCACCAGAAACACAGAACCAATGGGACATACACATATGAGGAGATTTAGTGTGGGAATCACCTCCCGTGATTCTGGGGGCTGAGAAGTCCCATAGTTTCCTGTCTGCAAGCTGGAGACCCAGGAGAGCCGGTGGTGTCCAGAGCCCGCGAACCAGAGGGCGGCTGGGGAAGTCCCAGTTCTCAGCAAGCCCAAGGATCAGGAGTGCTGGTGTCTGCGGGCAGGAGGAGACGGGTCTCGACTCAGGCGGAGAGAGCAGATGCTCCTGGCCTCCACCTTTTCATTCCATTCAGACCCTCGGCGGACTGGATGGTGCCCACCCACACTGTGGCGGGCCGTCTTCTTACTCAGTCTACCGACTCAAGTGTAATCTCTTCCAGAGACACCCTCTCAGAAATGCCCAGAAATAATGCTTTACCAGCTGTGCAGGCATCCCTTAGCCCAGTCAAGCTGACACATAAATTAACCATCAGGTACATTCACATAATTTATGTATAATTGTATATCTATATATATGTATATGACCATGCAGTGTCTTTTATTTCACCAAGTTGTATGTTTGAAGAAAGAATAAAGGTAACCAAGGTTTTCAGATGAAGACAGCACAGGCTGGGCTTCCCTTCCAGTTGTTTCTGGTACATGAATCCCTATGACCCGTATCTGTCGGGGGATGAAGGGTTGCATGTGGATAAGAATACCATTTGGGCTGATGAGGTTTATGGTCCCCAAACCAGCCCTAGATCGGAGACCCCAGACCCTGAAGCACCTGCCCACTCTCCCCCAATGACACAATTCAATCATGTCCTATCAGCTCTGAGATGGAAACAGACACACATTTTTACAATAATGCACATTTCCAGTTTATTTTTTTAATTATTTTTGAGCCTAAGTCAAAACTTTTGATATGATAAAATAAAGCAGCCTCACTGGACAAATTTGATGCTTTGGATTCTTGTTTCTTCCCTAATTCATGATGCAGTGAAATATCCATTCTGCTACCAAGAGCCAGAGGTTTACTAGTTGATGGTGCGGGAAAGTGGTGCACCCAACGGCACCAAGTTCCCACTGACATGGGGGCTGCCAGAGACCCAGGCCCTGCACCAGATTCCTCCTGTGTGCAGGGGAGGGAGGGTTCATTGAGCACAGATTCCAGATTCCAAAGGCTGGGACAATGCTGGTTCCTCTGTCCTAATCACCTTGAGTGGCCCACAAGCCTGGATCCTGGGGCCATTTTGAAAACACTTAAGTGAAGACAAAATCAAGGGCTGGTCAATAATCATCTCCTCTGGCTCTGGTTGGTGCAGAGCTTGAAGCTTCTATGTCAACACGCAGTTAACTCTCTAATGGGGTGTCTGCGAGCCCCAAGGCCCCACTGGTCCTTCCTTCCTGGAATACCCATGAAGGAATGAAGCTTATCTCCACTCTTCTGACTCTCTCCTCCACAGTCGCTCAGGTGAGGAGCAGATGGGAGATACGCAAAACACAGAGGCTACAGCAGCAGCGGTAAATGCCAGGATGCTTTCCCATACCGCTGTGTCCTAATGCAGTGACATAACCGTCCCTGCAGAAAATGCCCTTGCATGCTCAAAAAGCTAGTTATCACTATTGATTTTGTTCTTGGTGAGTTCCCACACGGCATCATCACTGCCTTTGTAATGATTAGTCCATAATGCCATCACTGTTATCTGAGCCCTGAGCCCATGTTATACTGCGGGTGGGTGGGGACGTGCAGAGGAGGTCCCATCACAGCTCTCCACATGTCCAGGCAGCTGATCTGGGGACCATCATTTCTTTATTCTCCTAGCTGAAGCCTTTCTGAAGATAACCCTGGATACTGCAGCCTCCTCTGCCTCCACTGGGCACAGGAGCCTTCAGCTCCTATCTCTGAGGATGCTACCCTTTGTTTGGAAATCCCCATCCCCACTGGGCTGGAGCGTCTCCAGTCACATGTTCTTGACCCATCCTCCAGGTACTGCCATCTCCCACCAGGCCCTGCTGGATCCACCTCCTCTCCTGTAGGTGGTGGGGCCCATGACTCGCCAGAGCCCTGAGGAAGCCAGATGCAAAGCAAGAAAGAGGGCTCTGCCCTCATCACTGAGACATCTGCCAAAGGGGTGCCAAGGGGCCAGAGCTTCACTCTCTGTCTTTCAGGGTTATCTAGTAACGTATAATTCCATCTCTCCCTGGCCCAGGCTCGATGGGGTGGACTCACCAGGCACTGACTCCTACAGGCTCAGTGTTACACACCACCTCTGTGGGTGCCTGGGACCCCTGGATCCCAGAGCCCCAGAGTAGCCCTTGCCCTGCTTCTGTACCCATCTGCCCGCACTTTGAGCCCAGGCCCTCCTGCTTCTGCTCCCGTGTAGGTCGTGCCTGTACAGGCTGCCCCTGCGCTCCGAGGGGAGACCTGTGTCCTGAGTGCCAGCCTCCCTCACTGCTCAAGGGAAAGCTGGGGCGGGCATCCTGAGGTCTGGTGTGAGGGCTGTGCCACCTGGATGCTCCACAGTCTGCTCTCCTCTCCTGGGGCCCATCTCAGATCTTCAGAGTCTGCCTTGGACCGGAAACGGAAGCTGTGGACCGCTCGGTCTTGGAGCAGGAGCCCCCCTGCCCATCATGCCCTCCAACCCTGGGCTCGGACAAGGGGAAGGTCTGTCACCATCCCCCTGGTGGCAGCAGTTCAGCCTCTGGAATAAGTCACCGAGAAGTCTTCTGACGCTGTCTGCAGCTGCCTAGGGAAGCAGGTGTGGGCGCCCAGAACCCCTGGACTTTACATCTCTGCTCCTTTACTCCACAGAGGAGGGGTTCACACAGCAGTAGGAGCACAGCTCTGTCCTGGCCTCACAGAGCAACTTTCGTCCTAAACTGATGACCTTCTCAATCTCCATTTAATCTCTGCGCTAACCCCAATTTAGGGCTCTTTCCCTTAACAAATGGAACATTATCTCATCATCCCAGGTCATGTCCTGGGGACAGAGAGGAGCATGGAATAAATGAGGTAAACTCAGAGGAGGGGCTCACTTCAGGGGGGACCTTGAAACCCTCCCTCCCTCCCACAAAGTCAAGGTGGAAGCGAAAGCCGCACGTTCCCTCCTCCCTCCAGACACGCTTTATTTCCGGTCTGTCTCTTCTTGTTAAACACAAACACAAAACAAAAGGAACAGGAGGCAGGATGTGTCAAGGACTGTACAAGCCAGGCACATGCTCTGGGGTTGTGTAATTGCCTGTAAGCCGTGGAGCATCCTCAGCCCTCTCGCTCTTCCTTTGTCGTCACTACACAGGAGAAGAGAGGCACCTGAGTTCTTGGAAACGGAGAGGGGCCACGGGGCTAATCCAGGATTGAGGGCAACGAGCTTTGAAGACTGGGGGGAAAATCCTTCACCCTCATGGCCGGGAAGGAACACAAAAGACAAGTAAATTGGGGGCTGGGGACAAGTGAGCAGAGACTGTCAGTTAGGGCTTCCTAGTTCACTTTAATGCTCAAGTGCATTCGGGGACACTCGCACGGGAGAAGGAGTACAGGGGCCGGGACAGCGCGTGTGCAGACAGCACACCCTCCACATGCGGGGCACAGTGCGCCACCACAGTGCCTGCTCCCGGCTGCCCAGTGCTCACCATTCCACATGGCCACCTTCCCCGTCCAACAGGCCCTGCCTGCTCCCCACATCACCCACGGAGGGTCAGGCAGCCACTGTGTGTCTTTCCGTCCTTGCCCACTCTGCCTTGTTGCCCAGCCAGCCCTGAACCCACATCACCAGGTTAGAAGATGAGTCCCACCAGGGCCTGCTGGCCCTTGACCCGGCTCAGCCCAGCACCCCTTCAGGGAGAGCAGCCAAGCCCCGTGCACCCCATATCCCATGTACAGCCCTGCTCCAAACATAGTGGGAGGAGGCTGCCCTCACCACATCACACAAAACACATTCCTAAACCCCTTAATTTACAAGTCAGCTTCTCCCTACCTGGGAGGAAGGTGTGGCTGCTCAGAGACAAGAGCCCAGGGCGCCTCACAGAGGAATGGGCTACACTGCAAAAGCCTGGGGACTCTCCTTGGCCTTGGGAGGAAGAAGAGGGGAGCAGAGGCACTACGCTCTTTGCCAAGGAGTGGGAGGTGGGGAGAGGTGTTCACAGGGGAGAGCACACACCATAAACCCCAAAACTGGTGATCAGGCTAATCTGCCCATGGAGAGCTCTCGGCTTCCATATTTTTAGACTCTGCAGTGTATATAACAGGTGTTATTTAGTGCTGCTTGCTTTACGTTTTACTGCTCAATAAAATACATCCAATCTTCTTTTTTCCATACAATGATTAGAATCTGAAATTTCAAAAACAGATATTATTCTAAAATTATACTTCAGTTTCTCATTCATCCACCCACCCATCCAGCCAGCCACTCATTCATCCATTCATCTACCCACTCACCCACCCACCCACCTACCCACCCATCTACCCATCTACTCATTCATCTACCCACCCACTCATTCATCCATCCACTCACCCACTCACCATCTATTCATCCATCCATCTGCCATCTATCCATCTACCTACCTATTCATCCATCCATCCACCCACCCACCTACTCATCCACCCATGTACCCATCCATCCATTCATTCATCCAGCTATCCACCCATCCGCCCATCCATCTATTCATCCATCCATCCACCCACCCATCCACCATCCATTCACCCATCCACCCACCCATCAGACATCTATCCATCTACTCATCCACTCAGGAAATTCCCCAAATCACAGAATTGTTGGCTTACCTGTGACATGACCACACCTGTCCTCTTTCCAGGTGAGTGGATGAGTGCCTTATAATGAGTGGAGAATCTTGCCTATAATGTGAAGAAGACAGGAGAAAAGAGGGAGATGCTTCCTTACTTCATTTCTCAAGGGATATCAAGGGGTCAGCTCTCCCAGGAGCTGTAGGCATGCATTCCTCTTGTGTAGTAGGAATCAGAATTATAATCAGGATGGACGTTTCCATTTTATAACACAAAGAAGTTACTGGGGGTGCAACTGGAACAGTGCTCAGTGAGGCCCACAGGGGTCTGCCTGCTGACCCTCAATGAACACTCAGAGTCCCCAAGTTCATAATAGACCCGATCGCTTTTGTGTCTAATTAGATTCATATGAGAATTGACATAACCTTTGACATCCAAATAATGAATGCAATGATGCTCCCTGTTATTTCTACCCATGAGGTTCAATGTAGTTTTCAAAACAAATAAACAAGTCACCCGCAGTTCAGGTCAGTGATCTCCATAGATCCACCAAGCTGTGGGGAAACTCTGGCTACCAATACTGGAGCAGGAAGCCATAATCTGAGAGTCTTGGAGTTGACAACAGAATGTCCAACTGGGATCTTCTGAGGCTCCCACACTAAACAGTGGGACCAGAAAAGACCCTATCACACATGTGGTGTCAGACCTCAACCCTAAGTGGTTCTTCATTGAACGACACCTTCTGGTCACTTCTGGGGATGGCGGCAGGAGGAAGGGCTGGTGTATAATTTAATTGCTTTTCCTTCCTCCCTCAGGTCTGCATATTACATTATATTGGAAAGTAATTATGCAGCAAAAGTAAAATGTCACCAGGCACTGTCTGGGAACCGGCGGCCCAGATGTGAATTATTCTCCAGCACGCGCGTCTTGCAGACATCTCTATACCTCTCCTCGGTCACCCGCCACGGTGTGTGCCCATGTGCTGGAGTATTTATGCACACGAGATGAGATTTGCTGGGTTTATTTTTTCCCTTTCCCCTTGCAGCATCTAGCTCCCAAGCTGAGTTGCCTTGTTGGCGATGATTGATTACCCAATATCTAATTAAACCTGATCCAATCACTTATTATGCAGAGTGGAACAAACAAACTGAAGGCGACTGTCAGCGCAGTGATTGATGATGCGGCCAGCCCGGCTTTTGTGGCTCCTAATGTCCCGATGCTTGTTACAACCAGGCAAAGCCGCGCTGGACCAAGCGCCTGTCACCCCCGCGGGCTCCCGCCACCCCGCCGCCCTCCCTTTCCTCCAAGTGAACTTTCAGTGAGAAAGTGAACCCGGGGAGGGTACCCACATTACAGAGGCCTGAGGAGGTTCTGTTTGGGTTCCTTACATAATGAGGTCAAAGTCCTCCCCAAGCAGAGTCCTAGAGGGGCAGAGAGTGGAGAGAGGATGTAGGAGATGCACATGTGAGGAGAGAAACAGAGGGAGGGGGTCTGTGTGTATGTGTGTGTGTGTATCTTTGGTGATGTGTGTGTTTGCTGCTGTGACATATGTGTATCTCTGTTGTGATGTGTGAGTATTTTTGGTGATGTGTGTGCCTCCTTTGATGTGTTTGTGTGTATTTCTGTTATGTGTGCATTTGTTATTGTGATGGTGTATGTCTTTGGTGATGTGTGTGTGAGTGCTGTTGTGTTGTGTGTGTGTCTGTATGCTGTTGGGTTGCGTGTGTATGCTACTGTGTTGTGTGCGGGCATATGCTGTTGTGTTGTGTATCTTTGTGTGCACTGTTGTGTCTGTGTGCTATTGTATGCATGTTATTATGTTGCATATGTGCGGTTGCATTTTATCTGTGCATATGGTCTTGTGGTGTGTGTGTTGTTATGTTGTATCTGTGTGTGTGCTGTGGTGTTGTGTGTGTATCTATGTGTGCACTGTTTTCTTGTGTCCGTGTGCTGTTGTTTATGTGATTGTGTTGTGTGTGTGCTGTTGTATCTGTGCATATGGTGTTGTGTTGTGTGTGTTGTGTTGTGTATGTGTTGTTATGTTGTATCTGTGTGTGTGCTATAGTGTTGTGAGTGTATCTATGCGTGCACTGTTGTCTTGTGTCTGTTGTGTGCGTATGCTATTGTGTTGTGTGTGTGTTCATATGTTGTTGTGTTGTGCGTGTGCCCTGAGGGCGGCATGGGATCCCAGCCATGGCAGTGATGCCCCTCGGGGAGAGTGACAGATAGGACATTAAGGCAAACCTAGCAGGGTAATAATTTCTTTTCTATTGTCTGCCAGGCAGGATTCTCTTAGCAGCTCTCATTTATAAATTTTTCAGTTTTAATGTTTTAATTATTTAAAATGCAAATAGGTTCAAGAAGAAAGCAGCAGAACATACAAATTCCCTAAACAAATTCCCCTTCAAGGGGGCTCCAGGGCTGGGCAGGGTGTCTTCCACAGGCTGGGACGCTGTGCCCGGTGTGGTGTCCTGGGGCCAGAGGCACTCAGACTGGAGGGGACGAGGCGTGTCCACATCCCAGAGACAGAGGGCTATGCCTCGGGGTAAATGTATATGAAGATATGTGGTGACACATATGTTTTGAAATACAGGAAAGACTGTGAAAGTGGCAGGCTTCCTGAATCTTCTGTGTCTAAGCGATCTCTCTGCACACTTCATCCCTACTCCAGAGGAGTGTGTGCAGGTTTGACTCACTTCAATAAACCCCTGGTGACCAGTGGGTGGGGTCTCACGGGATACAGAGGGAGCCCATCCCTGGCCACTGGGCACTGCTGTCTGTCTGCAACGTGGCCCCAGAGATTCGGCAGTGTGCAGCCTCCATGCTGATGGGGTAGACTCCCACAGAGGGTAGAGGAAAGGGGGATCTGGCCCACCCAGGAGCTGGGACTCATCTTACCATCTAGCACCCCCAGGAGGTGCCACCATCTGGGCACGGGTGACCCCAGGTCTGCTCTGCTCCCACTCCTCATGGTCGGGGCAGTGGCTGGCTCGGGTGATCTGAGAAAACCCGGAGAAGGGTGAGTACGGACGTGTGGGCGGGCCCTGGAAGAATGGGGCAGGAACAGTCAACACAATTTCATGGAGACTGGCCACCCCCATGTCCTCTGCCCCAGATGTGAGAGTGGGGCCAGGGAACACGTGGGCACAGGCAACCTGAGCTGTGGGTGGTTTGCTCTGTCCCCCGGTGGACAAGCGCAGCAGCTCCATCTTCTCCTGCTCGGTTTAGGTGCACATTGTAGAAGCAAGTCTCAGGTGTGTGCATTTCTCCTGGGGGGAAGGTCTACATTTTGATCAAATTCCCATGTGCTTATGAAGTTTAAAAAAAGCATCAGTCACCAGCTCTTAGAGTCCAGAAGAGCAGTTCCTGCAGGTTCCTGCTCCTCCTTGTTCCTCTAAGGAATGGAAAAGATGTGGGATTGGAGCCAAAGACCCAGGTTCACCCTGTGCTTCCCGAATTTGGGAGATTGACCAGATCTTCCAGAGTCAAAGATCTTCATCTGTGAAATGGATAGATTTTACCCAGCACTGAGCAGAAAGAAAACAATGTGAATAGAAATACTGGCCAACTGGGAGAGCACGTGAGGTCAGATGGTGGACACTTGCTGTGGGGAGAGTGTGAGAGAGGCATTCGGTTCCTTCTTGGTCGGCCTGGGAATCCTTCCTTTCTGGTCATTGTGCTAACGTTCACACGGGTGTACACGTAGGGTGGGCAACCCTTTAAAGATCTAATACAACTTATAAACTCTTCCTCCTGTTAAAGATGAACTACTGTGCAATATTGGGCTTCGAAGGTACGCTGGATATTAGAAAGCTGCAAGATACATGGAATGTTCATTTGTGTGGTTTTTCTGTACATTGTATGTGGTTCTCTGCAAGCTGTTTCCTCTTCCAGCACTGCGATTCAAAGGCCTCTAAACTCCCATCTCCCACCCCACCTGCTCCGCCCTGACCTGGGGCTCCAGTTGTCAAGTCTGAGTTCAAACGCCAAGTCTGGGTTTGACGCAGGCTGGTTAAGTTGTACAGCTCTCACTTTTCAGAGTTTGCTGATGGGAGAACTAAGCTGCTAGGTAAGTTTGATCAGAATTGCACATATAGTTTTCCTGGTAAACACAGCCATTTCATCAACCTCCCACTTTTCCAAAAGAACATTGTAAACATCTGAAGGGAGCTCAGTCTTGGTGCCATCACTCTGTTCTGGGTCATTATTGCATTTCAGGCACCTGCTCTGTCACGTGGCCGTAGGGCTGAAGCAAGAGAACTTGCCTCTGGGATCTCTTAGCTACAAGCTCTGGTAAAGCAGTGGCCGAAGACCCAGGAGAAAACGTGAGACTTGGGCATGAGACTGGGGTGCCCAGAAGGAGGGTTGAGAGTGTCTCAGGTTCTAGAACATTCTCACCCTCAAGAATCAGAGAGGGAGGAGTCTTAAGAAACTTGTTACTTGAAGAATGAAGAAAACTTGCCTTTGTGGACTGACCTGGGCCAGTGTGCAGCCCCACGAGTGTCAGAGCCTGAAGGGAACTGGTCCTGTCGTGAATCCTGCACACGTGTCTTTCCATCTCACTGCGCTGCGTCCCTCCCACGCGAGCAAGAGCCCTCTTATTGCCCAGCCGCTAAACTAAGACAGAAAAGAGATGGTAAAGAGGCGATTTCACACCAGGTGGAAATGGGCGCGTTTAGAACTGAAGTCAATCAGGGTATTATGAAATAAGGTTAATTATCCTGTCTTTGGCGCTCTGGGAAATACGAATTTGCAGGGTAGAGGAAGAGACCAGGAAGTTATTCGCTACAGTACACCTGAGATCGAGAAGAATAAGCTTTGGACTAGGTCCGAACACTCTGCGGAGAGAGGGCTTGAGGCCGAACTCACCGGAAGCTTTGGGCTCGAGTCGTAGAAAGACACCACGCTGGAGACCCACCATCCTGTTTACCACACGGCATTCCCGAAGAATCACCTGCCAGCCAGGCGCTGTAGTCCTGCCGACCTGGGAGGGAGCTTTAAAATGATCAACTAGAAACCAAATACGGTTTTTCACAGCACTGAAAAAAAAGCCTCTTACATCAGGACACGGGCAGGCCGACACCCTGGATGGAGCTAAATTTAGTCAGAGAAAGCTTATCTCAGGCGGGCACTTATGGTGCTTTTCTCTAAATTTTCACTTCAATCAATCTCCAGAAACCCGGTGTCTGATCCCTGTGACAGTCGCCTCTGGCTTCTTCAGAGTGACTGCCGAGGAAAAATTATCTGACACTTATCAAACAAGCAAGAGAGGACGCCGGACAGTATTAATCAAAACTTTCTCATTTCCCGAAGAATTAAGCATTAAATAATTAATCCCAGCACTACAGGCAGCTGTAAAAGAGGCCTCCTGCCTCCCTGCTGGTAAGAATTTGTCCTTGTCTAAAAGACTAGATTGATATATTTATTATTTATCAGATTAATCACAGCCGGGACTGGTATAGATCGGCAGCCGGGCCCAGCCAGTGCCGCGTCTGGTCCTCATTGGAGCAGTGGAGGCTCCGGGAGGAGTCGTGCGCAGGGGTCGGACGGAAATAGCTAACCTCCAGCTTCCTCGGTTACAGGAAAAGGTGTTCAAAACATTATTTTAGAAAAAGAGAAGAAAGAAAGCAGACGAAGAAGAGATGGTGAGGAAGATGCTGTGCACGTGGGGCCGAGGGAAGGCCAGAGGGCGCGGGCCTGTTGGTGGCCGAGGGCTGGGTGGGAAAATCATCTCGACTCCAGGAAACCACATTAGCTGCCAGCCCAGCTCCTGCAGCAGACACACAAGTCCCTGCTCCCTCCTTGGACCAGGATGTCCTTCCCACCCCTCACCTCTCCAGTCTGCCCCGCCCCACCCCGGACAGCTCCTCCTGGAAGGCAGCTTCTTCCTCCCTTTTTGCCTAAATTTGTTTACAAGGTTGGGTCACCAAACACTGGAATCTCGGCGGGGCTGACACATCTAACTTGAGATAGTAGGGAGAGCAGGGGGGTGGGGAACGCAGCTTCTGGACTCTGTAGCATAGGAATTGCTGGTGATTCTAATTCCATTGAAAGGACACCTATTCGTAAGAACAAGGGCTTTTTAATCAAGCAAAGCCAAGTGCTCAGCAATTTCCACGTGGACTTGACCCTCAGGACAGCCCCTGGAGCCTGGGCATGCAGCTGTTATTAGGCAAACAGAGAGGAGCCTTCGGGTTTGAACCGCGTGGGTTTTCACAGGTATTTTAGGGATGAAAGGGGCCACGTGGTTCAATATATTTGGAAACTCTGGGTAAGTCTGTTTAAACGGAGACTTTCCTAAGAACTACTCAGAGCGTTTACAGGGTGAAAATGCTTTGTAGGACCTGGATGGTTAAGGTGCAGAGCTTCCCTGGCTGTGCCTGCACACATGTTCAGAGCCAGGCCAACAGGTGTTAATCCCTGTAAAATGCCTCATCTCTCAGGCCCCATCTCTCCTCAGCCCCAGCCCTCCTGGCCAAGGGCTGGGCGCTGGCTCAGATCCCAGGAAGAAGCAGGGCTGACTCTGACCACACCCTCATCCCCTTCAGGAAGACCTGTCATGACAGAAAGGCTTATAGGTGAGGAAGGCGTGCCTGCCCAGGTTAGATGACAGACACAGCTGTCGGCTGACCAAGGACACACTCCCAGCTCCTCACACCCCTAACAGCCTCTGGGGACACTCCACGTCATCTAAGGACTCTGCACAGCAAAGTTGGGAACAACCATCTTGTAATGTCTGCTCACTATCTTTATTTCCTAAGAAAAACTCATTATAGAATGTGATTAACACATATCAATATATTTATGTAATAAATAATGATAAAGGCTTATTAAAATGATTATATAAACAATTCATGCAGAATAAACTATTCTTTTAGAATAAAACCCAGTAACCTTGAATTACTCAAATAATTGCTTCAGACTGTACTTCCCTTTGCTCAGGAGTGTGGATTAATCTCCAGCTTCTTCCAGGATCCTTCGCCCTGAACATTCTTGCATGGACACAGGTCTGCCCATGGGGGTCAGTGGTGACAACCACAAGCCAGTTACACCACATGCCCTCCCTTCCAACTAACAGTCAACACCCGGCCAACCACGGACGACCCCAGACCCCCACTGCTGGGTCAGTGGCATGTTGGCCTCCTTTTGGAAACACATGGGCTGAAATTTTCAGAGAAAGCTTCCCCAGGGAGAATTGTGCATCTGGGATGGGAAACCAGTCTGCTCCTCGCACCTGCATCCACCCAGGCTCAGGCATTCGAGATTTTCTCCATTTTCTCATAAACATGATCCTTTTCTTAAGTGATACTTGGTTGGCCAAATTAAGATAAAATATTCTGCTTCACAGATGAAAAAACTAAGATACTAGCAGCTTAGTGTGACTGTTCCATAGCTACACCCTGGCCATACATAATTTAACTACAATTTTACCCTCTTCTCTCAGTAATAAGTTAATTGGTATAACATAAATGATACCAGATTAAAAATATATATATATTAAGAGTCCACTCATGCCTTTCAGGGATGCAACAGAACTATCATCAGTGGATTTAGAAAAGGGTAGAGAAGAGCATGAATAATTTAATTTCCATTGCCCAACAAATTTGCAAACGCTTTTAAGCCACCCTTTTTTTCCCTTTAGTTTGATTAACTCGGCGTTGTTTTCATCCTTCTCAATATCACAGATTTTTCCTGAGCTGTGTGCAGAGCCCCGCACGGAGATATGTCCCGGCATTCCCTGGGGGCTGGCTTTGCAGGGGGCCCCGGCAGGTAAAAGACTGGGATAAAGGTGGAATGCAGCTGCAATGAGAGGGCGCACCAGGTGGGAGAAGAAAGCCCTTACCCGTGGCAAAGAGGGGCCAGGAGAGACAGGTATTTGTCAAACAGTAATGGACCGAAGAGGACATGCAAGGTGGAAGGAGCAACATGTGCAAAATTATGGAGGCCTTGACCTACGTGGGCCTCAGAAGCCACCTGCAGGTTGACGTGGCTGTAATGAGAGGTGGTAATCCGGAGCTGCTGGACGGAGTCCCTGGAATGCGGCACCTGCCTGTAGTGAGGTGTTTCAAGGAAGAGTCAGATGGGTCTGAAGTGACTAATAGTAGCCACCCAGTTTAGCAGAATTCACTACATATCTATCAAAGAATTAAATGTATTCAAATATTTCTCTTGAAAGTCAGGTTTTGAAGGCACCATTGAAGACACCAAAATTCCTACAGTAAAGGAACGATCACGAAGCCGAATTGGGTCTGGCTCTGGAGAAGGGCTTCCTCTACCCACTCTGGGGGGCTCTATCCCCTAAAGGCCTCCCCCCACCCGCCCCACTCTCCACACCTCTGCCTGGCCTTCTCTAAGGTGCTGGGCTCACCTGCCGTTCCTTCTTCCAGAAAATCTCCTGGGTCTCGTCTTTACAGGGTCCAGCTTCACCCCCTTCCTCGGGAACCCTTCCCTGGTCCCCATCTATTGAGACGAACCCCTCCTTGAGACCTCCCCCCTGCTGCCCCCCTCCCTCCCCTAGTCCTCAAGGAGCACGCACAGTCTGCAGCCACCTCTGAGGCGGCTTCCTCGCGTGTGGGCATGTCCTCAACCGTCTGGCACACTCAGCGGAGGCCCTCCCTGCGGGCCGCCGCGCGGCTCCAATGCACAGGAGGTCGGTAACCACGTGGAATGAAGGATGCGCTCTAGAGGCCAGCCAGACGCGGGGCCCGGGAACTGGGGGGCTCCCTTGACCCTTCTCTTTGCTTAGAGAACCCGAAGAGCGAGCCAGACGGTGAGTCCAGGGGCTCCAGAGAAGCGTTCTCCGCAAGAACGCACGGCGCTGAGTGCAAAACGAGCCCGAGCGCCACAGCCCGCGAGCTGCGCAGCGAGGACACCAGGGGAAGGTGGCCCCGCGAGGAGGCGCGTCCTGGGTCCGGGACCGGAGGCGGCGAGAGCTCCGGTTGGGTGGGGTGGTGAGAGAGCCTCCGGGACGCTGGAAAGATGATGAGGAAAGGGCTTTTTAATTGATCATTTGAATACATCAGTACAATTTATAATATTCTGGTAAATAAAAATGGCCAAAATTAAGTCAAGATGAAGGAAATTTGAGGTGATCAGTAATGATGAATGGAACTAAAAAAATCGATGGAAGAGCTTTTTCCTTACAGTTTTCAGGGCTAGGTGGATTTATTGGCTAGTTCTACCAATATTTTAAGAAGCATTTTATTCCAATACCATATAAATTACAGGGGAATCTGAAGAAAAAAAAAAAAAAACACCAAAAAGCTATTCAGTTCAGTTCATGAAAATAAGAAAAATCTGGGTATGAAAACCCAACAAAGGAGAGAGCAAGAATGAGAAACAGCCCCGTCTCATGCGTGAGTTTAGATGCCATCCATCCACTCACGAGAGCTGTTAGAGTGCCAGGAATTTTGCTAGCCGGTTGTTAAAAGTGGCCATTATTAAAAATTAAATTATGTAAGCTTAAAATTATATGTGATTTTCGACAAGGAAGTGCCCAAGCCCTCCACTTCCTGACTGCCTGACTACAACGTGTGCTGTCCTCTCTTGTTCCCCAATAGTGGTGGAGGGCCATAACGGTGGCCACTGCACATCTCTTCCCGACCCCGTACTCCCTGAAGTCATGTTGGCAGCTTGAAATCGGCTGCCATAGTGGGAGGACTTGCAGCACAGAAACTGGCAAATGCTAGAAATTGGGTCTTGGTTTATTGTTTTGTTTTGTTGACTGTCTAGATTTGGAAAATCAATGGAGAAAAAGTTCAAAATGCTTATTAAATTTAAAGTGTATCACGTCTTTAGCCATTTTATTGTGAATAGCACAGCAAATTGAGGAAAGATTCTTCCACCGTTTGGAAACTATTATTTGATTCAGCAAAGCAGTTGCTCACCTCATTGACAGATCAGTGGCGTTCTAATACAAATCAACCAACATTCATCTCATTCATGTTGAAGCGGATGGTCAATTGCACCCATGGGTTGGCTACAGAATCTAGAGTTTAACAAATCCAGTAAAACCTTCTGAGAACCAATTCTCACGTGGCATTTACAATTGAGTGCTGCATATTTTATTAATATTTGTTGATCATGTGCTGCATATCTTTTATATCAGTAAAATTTATTTAAAAACTTGTATATGTATATGTATGCATATAATTTTTCAGAGAGTTGGATATTTGCCAGCACACCACTGCAAAAAATGCTAATGAATCAGATTCAACAAATCTACCAAATCAACACTGATTTATCAAAAAAGTAAGGTGGCTTAACTTAACAATATATTAATATATTCTATCACATTAATAGGTTAAGTATTAGGAGGCCAGATGGTCACATAAATAGATGTTCAAATGTCAAACCCATTAACATCTTCATATATTAATCATATATAGTAATCATAATATACTAGTATTACTAGTTAGTAATATTTAATTAGTATATGTCATTAATTTGAAAACACTATTAAAGACTATGTATTTAACCCCCCATGAGAGATATTTGTCTCAACTCAACAATCAACATCATGAACAGCAAAACTCCCGACTGCCTCTACTACCATCCAAGGAAAGGCAGGCTCTCCCCAGCCCTCTCCAGCTCCTCCTGGATCCAGGTGACCTGCAGGTGTTGACCCCCCAGGTGGGAGGTTGACTTCCACCTCTGCCACCAACCAGCCCTGTGATTGGGATGGGATTTTGTTTGTTTGTTTCTTTGGGGAGAATCTGAGGATTAGATCAGACAATACATGTGAAGTACTCCATGTGGTGTCTTATATACTTTAAGAGGTAAATAAATACATCATGACCGATGCAGTACCACGAAACACTGGGAATCAGAAAAAGAGGCAAGTGACAGAAAAGCAGGAAATAAAATGATCATCATTTGCTGATCTCACGATTTTTGTTTATTTGACTACATCAAAAATCAACTAAAAATAATGGAATAAATGAAGTAGCTGAACATTGGGTGGAGACATATGTGTATAATTTTACCAGATCAATGGCTTTTATGTCAAACTGCAAGGATCATCTAGAATATATGATGGGAAAAAGGTAATTCAATTCATTAAACAAAAAAAAAAAATCAAGAAATAAGCAGGACCCATGTGAAGGAAATTACTTTTATAAATTGAGGGATATAGAAAAGTTTGGTTCAGAGGACAAATCGAAAATATGCAGTTTTCATTTAACTAATTAGCATGGGAAACATTTTGGAAGTAAATGTGACACAATGTTTCTAAAAATTTATCTAAAATAGCAAAGTAACCACAAGTAGTTTTCTCTCTCTCCCTCTCTCCCTCTTTTGTCTCTCTCCCATCCTCTCTATTGCTTCTTTCTTTGTGAAGAAAGACTATTCAATCTAAAAGACTGTAAAACATACTTTAAGGTTATAGTTATTGTTAAAGTTCAGCTTAATGCCAAAATATACAAATGAGGAAAACAGATACACCCATCAGGATATGAATCTTAGCATTTAATACATGATGATTAGATATTGCAAACAAGTAGGGCATTAGTAATCACAATAACAAAATAGTTTAAAGGTAAATGTAAAAAAAATGCAAACACATGAAGCACTAGAAAAAAATGGGGTGCCCAATCTCTGGATGGAAAAAGACATTCCAAATACATAAGTTTTCAAAGAAATGTGCAAATAAATGCTCATTGATACATTTGACTACATAAATAATTAACACATTTGCACATTTAAAAAATGAGACTAAGTGGCAGACACACTGAGAAAATATTGCAACAAATATGATAAAGAATCTCTTATAAATCAGCGAGAAAAAATACAAGGACCTCAACAGAAGAGAGTCACAACGTGGGCAGAGAGCTCAGAGAAGGATCTAGTCAAGAGAACAGCAACCACAGATTCAAAAGTAATTAAGTTAGTAAAAATAAACAGCCAGGAAATAATGATTATTGCCTATCAAATTTGTGAATTTTTAAAAAATAACAATGCCAGCGGAGCCCAGAGAGTGCTGCAGTGGCCCACCATCTTTCTGTCATGTCTGCAGCATCATTTAACGTAGTCATCACATGCATTAAGATAAAATAATCTTTCAAACTATGGAATGAATTTAAATTAACTTTAGAAATTTTCGTTGGGGAAAAAGGTAAAAAGAAAAACATAATAAAGTCACAACTGAACTGTTTATATTGACTTTTCCTACCAGCCATTTTGGGGTGTGAGCGTGTATGTTTACACATTTCTGTTCATGTGAATATAAAATACATGTATCTTTATATTCACATATTTTCTGTGTAAATCTATCACTATTGAAAATCGAGACACATTGAATCTGTTGTTTTTATTTTGCCCTTTTTACTTAGCAACATATAATTGCCACTTTTGCCATTTATTTAAATATCCTCCAAAAGATGACTTTCCTGGCCTGTTGCTATCCTGCTTTGAGAACACATTATATTAGCTCTCCTCTAGTGTTAACTGTTTATTTCTCTCAGAGATTTCACTGTTGCAGACTGCTGTGCAGAAAATGACGGTAAACATCTGCCCTGCGGCACGTCTCAGATCACTCTCTGCCGTAGCTTCTGTCTGGGTCTACCGGTCCACTTCCATCGTGGGGTCGCTGTTCCCAGAGAGCTTCCACTGGGACCAGAAGTCTCTGCCCTGACCCAGCCCATTTCCACTCCCCAGGCCAGGACATTGAGAAGCCAAGAGTCCCTGCACAGCCATGCACCCCCACGACCTGCAAATGGCCTCTGTGACTCGCCAGCCTGGGCTGCCTTCTGTACGCCTACTGTGTCCCTGACACCAGACCCGAGGACAGGGCTTTGCAAAAATGATGCTGGTTTTCATTCTCCTCCAAACAAATCACCTCTATGGTAAGGCAATAATCAGTTCCGTTTTCTTGGAGTGTGTTACCTGCAAAGTGACATAGAGATTCATGCATTTCACGTGGTGAAAAATGTTCTTACCTACTTCCACTTTTTAAGCCTCCATTGGTCTTAGAGGCATCCTTTCAAGTGTCATATGACATAGAAAATTATTCCGGCCCCATAATTATTGGATCTGTCAGATTTCCTAGTTGGATATTTGATACCATAGATTTCACTTTATATAAATGAAACCCCCAAAGCTTTCTTATTGCTACTTATTTAACTTTAAAAAGAACAAACTAGACAAGAAACATAGCTGTACAAATTAAGATAATAAAATTAGCATTTCCATGCACATGAAGAGGTGGCATTTGCAGTCATTGCTATGCTTAGAATAATAAGTTGAGTCTAATCTTATTTTAGTTTTAAGAAATAGGACATTCATCTCATTAAAAATAAATATTTTATACATGTTTTCATAATTTCCTTCACAACAGATTGCTGTTGGAATTGTTTGTATGCGTCTGTCTTTTTCCATTCGGGTTTGGTTACAGAGTCTGATTATTTCTTCATTGAAGTTGTTTCATCCCACTGAGCATTAATACTTTGAATTTGTATCATTAATTTCATACTGACCCTGAGCTATATTTTTATGACATTAAAGAGTTCTGGAGTAGGTTTTGTTCATTTAGAAGTATGTATTAGAAAAAAATCCAACTGAGAAGATGCTGAAGGGTTTTCTATTTTTTCTGTGCGTGCTCCTCTTTAAAGCGTGGTTGTCGAAGGTCTGATCTAAAGGTGGGACGTGAGGAGCCGGAAGGAGCCCTGTCTCCCGAAGCACCCCGGCTGGCCTCCGCAGAACCGCCTGCAGCTCCTCCCGACCTCCGCTGCCTCTGGGTCGTCCCGCTGCCTTGAGTCTGGGCTGGCATGGAGGAGACCTCGTCTAGACACCCCGCCAGCCAGCTCGCTCCCTCTGCGAGCGCAGCTCCACCGTCCTCACCTTTGTGAGAACCTTCCAGAGTTCCAGGTAGTAGAAGTTCTGCCAAGAGACAAGGGGAAGATCCAGCCTGGAGGGAAGGGGGAGAAGCATTTGCCGAGCACCTACTGTATGCCTGGACTGCCTGAGAAGAGTGTGGTTTTGTTTGTTTTTATTTTTTTTAAACCGTCGCTTCCACTTAATTTAACACTCACAGCTGACCTGATGTCCCCCCAAGCAGCTCAGCATCCAGTCTCAGCCTCAGGCTGACCTCGGGCTTGGCTCTTGAGCAACCCCCGAGGTTTTGGGCAGGAACGGATGGAGCTTCCCGGCCAAGTGCCTGGGAAGACCAGCCCTCACACCCGGGCAGCGGCTTGGGGGAGCGGGTCACAGATCTGTGCCACTCCTCTGAATCCCCATTTCAATGTCCTCTCCGCTCCAGAAAAGCTGCCAGGATCCAGACTGTACTTCTGTTAGTAAATTATCACTTGCCAGCACAGCCACACACACTCATGCACACTCATGCATGCATGACACCCCCACACTCATGTACTCACACTCACTCACACCTATGCACACGCACACACACACACTTTTCCCACTTCTCCTCCACTGACCTTTCCCTGCTCACGGTACATGAGACACCGACCTGTGGGAACCTGCTTATGTGGCCCGGAGTGGTGACCATCTCTTTGCAGAAGGATGAGCTCAAATGGCCATTGGTCTCCACATGCTCTTCTATCACCTTGGAGCCACATGACTGCCACAAACAGAGTTCTACAAAACCCAAGTTTCAGGCCGCCGTGTGGCCTGGGGGGGTCCTCACCCTTTGAGCTCCTGACCACCAGAACCCTAATTGCTTATCTTATCTCTTCCATCGGTGGTAAACTCTGCCAGCTTGATAACCACTACCCATGGGGAACCCTGCTGCTCCCCGGAAATCAGCCCGAGAGCATGGAGCTGAACAGGGTGTGCTTGTAGGAGGGGCCCAGGCCTCAAAGCCCAGACAGCAGGACACTTGAACAAGGACTACTCTTCTAGGAGACTCTAGTTCATTCTATAAATGATCAGGATTAAGACCTGGGCAAAGGGTCCTGCTCAGGGAGGGAAATGATTGACAGCTTCACAGGCTGCAGAGCTGTGAATGTGCAGGAGTTCAGATGTTTTACCTATGAAATGGCTACTTGATAATTTGTTAAGCAAATATCAAAGATATGCATACGAGCACCAGAGGGAGTGCTTTCGGGTGTTCTATTTACAAATGTTTAATTACATTTTCTGTTTGAATTGGTTCTCCAAAGAATTAAAAATAGCAGCGTTGCTGCGGTATGGCTCTGCAGTGGTCCCCAGTGGCCTCGTTCTGAGTGCATGCCTGGCCATCGTGTGGCGGGCCCTGCAGTAGTTAATTAGGGTGAGTGTGATGCATGAGCACCCCTGCTGAAATCTACCAGGAGGTTGCCCCAGCCCCCAGCTAGTCACAGTCACTCTGACGCTGTTTACTTACTTTCTGCTACGTGTCACCAATGGATGAGCTTGTGGAAGCAAGAGAGGATATTTATTGTTTTAAAACTTGGTGTTATATGTTGCTAATTATTTTTCCCTCAGATGTAACCCTTTAATGCTATATTTAGAAGTCTTCCATCTGCAGCAAGTAAACTTTTAAGGAACCGGTTGGAAGGCACTCAGTGACTTCCCAGGCTCTTGTTGCTCTGTGATTCCTTTGCTGAGACTTTACTTCTGCAGGGCATCTGTTCAGTATCTGCCCGTACACTGGCATTCACACGGGATGCTCCCAGTTTGCCGCAAATACTACAACGGGCTCCCTGCTGCCCCGTAGAATGCCCTCTCCCTGTTTAACAAAAGCACTGGTTCATTTGGCTCCAGGTTTCTTGCCGAATTCATCTCCATGTACATCTGAGCGGAAAGAGGAGCATGGCGATATGATGGGAACGAGCACCACGTGGCCTCGAGAAACATCCCAAAGAGTACAAATTCCATGGAACCCCTGACCTCCCAAGACTTGGGGAGCAAAGGTACAGAGTCCAGGCCGGGACGAGACTGTGCACAAGAAGTGAATGTTCTCCAAAATTCCCCTGCTGTGACCTTGAGGAAGGTCTTTCTGCAAACCAGTTGTGAGCCTGGAATTCAAGACTCAGACCCTGCTCGCTCTCTCTTCCTGTCGGGGGAGTTGAGGACAGAGGCCAGTGCCAAGTCACAGGCGTGGGAAGATCCTGGAACATGTGTGAGTCCCCACAGGGCACTCCTGGAGGGGGAGATAGTCCCACCCTGCCTGCAGGCGGCTCCCCATCTGTCCCCGAGCTGTCCGGCTATGCTGGGTTCTCACACCGTGGCCCACAGGTGGCTGCTGCACCCCTGACCCCGGATGTAGATCACAGATGGCACCCTGTGTGCAGTTCCACAGGGACCCCCCGCCTCTGCCACCCGTCCGGGAGGTGAGTGTGGGAGGTGGGCGGTGACTATGCCTCGTGCTCTGGGGACCCCTCGAGGGGAGGTCTACTGGTGCCGGTACATTTCAATGCTGGGGGACGTCGAGGAAGTATGACCCCTTCTGCAGGCAGAGCTGACTCCAACCTGCTGGGCACCTCTCTGTAGGCACCGCTCCTCAGCCTGCCTTTGGCTCCCTCCCTCTGAGCACCCCTGCCTGTTCTCTTGGAGCTGTGACACCCACCCTTCCTGACCCTCTAGCCGTGTGTGTATTCATTCGTTCGTTGGCATGTTTTCACAGTCCTTGGGCCCCGGCTGGGGTCGGATGCAGGTTGACGATGTGGACTACAGCAGAGAGCAGAGGTGGCCGTGATGCCCTCGAGGAGCAGTGGTTCTGCTGAGTGAGTGGACATTCAAGGAGAATCAGACAAGTTAACACACAGTTACTTCAGATAACCACCAGTTCTACCAGGAAAGCAAGGAGATAGAGAGGGACGGGGCTTGGAAGCAGAGAGGCTGGTCAGGGAGGCCCTCTGAGTGGGTGAAGCCCGTGCCGAGGCCTGGACCAGGAGCAGGTGTAGACCCAGCTTTGTCTGTAGGGTCAGCAGGCGGGAGGGGCCACACCCAGGCATCCTGGGAGCTCACGGGCTGGTCAAAAGCTCAGGGAGACTGATTTGCCTGAGACTGTCGGCTGGTAGGTGTCACCGCTGGCCCTGGCCCAGGCCTGTCTCACACCAAGCCAGCATCCTGTGAAAACAGAGTGGATGCTTGAGTATGACAGTGTCTGTGTGCCCCCGTTACACCACTTCTACACCAACCACTGCAGAGAAAAGGAGAAAGAGACACCCTGTGAGTGACAACCTCAGCAAACAGCCCTCCCTCTGCTTTCATCACAGTGATGGGACCCTGAGCGTCACTGAGATCCGGACCCACCCCTCTGTGCCCAAGGGTGCCCGTCAAGAGGGTCCAGAGCTCCAGGACCCTCAGGAGGACGTGCAGCAAGGTGGACTGTAGCCTAGAGGCCACTCAGTCCCCTGGGTGGGTACCCTGGGCCCTGCAGCCTCCACCCCCTGAGCCGGTAGTCCAGCACACCACACATACAAATGCACACTCATACATACACACATACATGTACACACATGAACACATACACATATGCAGATACATACATACACACATGCACTCACATACACACACTACACCCAGGCAATCACATATGCATACATACACACATGCATACAAAGGCACACATACACACCCCTCCATACCACCAGCATCACCTCTCTGTCTGGTGTCTCTTACCTACGTCCCAGGTGTGCTGGGAAGGAAACACAGTTGAGGACCAAGCCCAGCTCCTGGGAGCCTGGTCTGGGAGGAGTGTCGAGGGCTCCCAGCAGGACGCAGAGAGCCCCGGCCACATCAGCAGAGCCCGGGAGCCTGTAGTCAGACAGAAGCTCAGGGGGGTGGAGAACACGCAGACCTGCTTACGTGGAACCCCTGCCTGCACCCCACCTTGCCTGAAAACCACACCACTGAGGCACTCCGCTCCATTAAGGCCAGGCTTCTAGAAGGCACCGGGTGTCCAGAAGTGCTGGACGCAAAGAGCAGTTGGGGACTGAGCCCTCGTGGGCTCGGCAGGCTCACGAGGCCTCTGTCAGCGGGCAGGACTGGCTGCTCCCAGGGTGGAGCCAGGATGGAGACGTGACAGGGACAATGGGGCCCAGGGTGTCGAATGCAGGGCCTGAGTTTGTTCTGCTTAAAATGAGGCCGTCACTTTCCGCCCAGATGCAGGGCCAAGTGAGGTGGTCACTCTCCACTCCAGGCCCCCCGCTCAGGCCAAGCTAATGTGTCCAGCTTGTGGCCATAGGGAGCACGCAGCCTCGGGACCCAGACAGCCCTGGGGTCTCAGCCACACCTGCCACTCGCTGGCCGGGCTCTTGGCGGGTTGCTTTCCTGCCGAGCTCTCGAGAGTCACCCACCAAACAGTGTGACTCGTGAGTGTTTAGAGGGGCCAGTCACAGCGTGCCAGGCCTGCTGCAGGATCCGGCCATAACACTGAAGCCCTTCCTTCCTTCCATAGCGTGGTGTCAGCAGCTTTGGGGAGCAAGGAGACTGTGGAGGCTTCAGCCCAGGCATCTGGGGTGCCTCATCCGTGCCATCAGAGACCAAACTTCAGGAACAATTGGTACTTCTCCCAGTGGAATGCCAGCCTCACCAGCAGGGACCTCGAGGATGGAAGCGTGGCCTTCAGGATGCGTGGCCTCTGAGGGTGCAGCCCCTTCTCCTGCACTGTGGCTGCCCCAGTGGGGCTCAAACAGGAGTGGGCATCAGGCCCTCCCCCCTGCCCCCTCTTCCCACCCATTCCTTTCCTCCCTCCGGGCCCCTTGTCCCTGCATCGGGGACAGGAGCAGCATGGTGCTGTGACCCTGGACTTGACCTTCTCTCTTCTCGCCCATGACGAGAGCCTCAGTGGGCAGCTGGACCTCTGGGGTGGCCACTCCAGCCCGGGCACAAGTCCTGGCAGGAAGATGGGATCACACCGATGACCCACAATTCTGCCTCACTCAGGGCTTTCTTGGGGCCAAATTCCTCATTTCAACTCTTCGGGAAGAACCCCTGACCTCTCCAAATGATGCCCTGGGTTCTGAGACCAGAGATGTCGCCGGTGCTCTATCGTGTACCAGCCTGTGACCGTGGGCAGCAGCTTGAATTCCATGCATTTCTTCATGCATAAAATGAAGCCCTTGGACGAGGTCGTCTCTAAGGGCTACTGAGCTCTCAGATTCAGAGTCTATTTCCTGCCTGGACAAGGAAAACAGCACAGGAATCAAGAGGGTCAGCATCGTCGTGACGATAGACTTCCCAGCCACCCAGCTCTAACAGTCCTCACCCCACACACACACATGGCGCCTATGCACACGTGCATACACATGACACACAAACACAGATGCACACAGACACACACATGCACACACACATAGACACTCACACAGACACACATGCACACATGTGCATGCACACACGGGGGAGGGGAACTGTGCCTTTGGGTTGGCCCTGCAGCCAGGAGCCTTTCCCACCCAGCTGGCTCTAGCCAGGCAACTTTAAGAAGAGCTTTTTCTTGAACTCCTGCTGTCGGGTGTGAACACAACAAGCACAACAAGCACGTGCACAGAGCACACATGCATGCACACACCCACATGCTCACACATGGGTGTGCACAGGTGAGCTGAAGAGTTTGGCTCAGCGTGTCTGTTATGCAAATCCCACTTGCTGGCACTCTTGAAATGACTCACCTACCACGTGTAAATAAAGGTATAAATTAAATAAACCTAGTTAAGAAAGCTTATCTAAAATTTATCTTTAAAGAAATCTGTGTTATGTTTTCCATAAATCAATACACTTCTCTGAGAGGAAGGACTTTTTACAAACGAATTTTTGGCCTAGAATTCCTTCAGAACTTCGTGCATAGAGACGTGAGTGCCACCTATAGAATGAAATCAGAGCCATATGTCCCCTCAAAGCAAGCATCACATCGCAGGGAGAAAAGGTGGGCAAGAGAGGAGGAAGCAGGGAGGAGGAGCGGGGGAAACGGGCATTTCCGCTCTGACTGAAGGCAGGTCTCACCTGGGTAGTTAGACTGGTTTCAGGAGGTTTTGAATTGTATCATCTCTCTTAATTTATACTATAAATTTAATTAAATTTAGTACATGACACATCTGAATATTTTTTAAAGGAAACAGTGGGTCTAAAAATAACTAAATAAAATTTTATACAATTGTAAGTATTAGAAAAATAATTATAAAGATACAATTTATTCAAAGATGAGAGGGCCTTGCTTTAAATTCTGGTCTTTGTGTCTTAGTTTCAGTAAAAGTGAAATTACTTGAAGACAGGTTTTCGATGGTTCCAAATCTTCGTCACCCCCAGAGCACAGTGAGACAAACAGGGAATTTCACTCTGCGTCTTTCTCCTAATTTGTTTTCTTTGATCTTCTCGCCTGGCCTTCAGCTGAAGCTACAAAGATGCAAAGTGTTTCTCTTCTAACACGTCATGACAGATTCTCTCCTACATCTTCTCTTCCCTCCTGGCCGGGACTAACCATGTTCTTTCCATGATGAAAGGATGTTAATTGCAGGGGTGGGAGGGAACGCGGAGGCCTGTATCTGAAACCTTTCTGCCGGTTATATATCTAAGTTGCAAATACATCCAGCTTGGAAATTAAATCATAAATGTGCTTTCTATGGAAGACACTAGGATGAAAAGCAGAGGGCAGCCTACCACACACAAATGCAATCACACACAGACACACACGCACAAAAAAAAGGAGAGGAAAGAAAGAAAAAAGGACGAACCGAAGAAAAACAGCTTGTGTCAGTCTTAAAAAAAAATCCATTTGTGATCACAAATGAAACATTTCCAATCTCATAATGGGTAGATTGCCGGGTTTTATTACCAGCCATGCAAAGCAAGACCTCATCAAAAGAGGAGCTGCAGGAAGGTCCCAGTTTTCCATTAAAATAATTTCAAAAAGCTTTTTTTCTCCCACAGAAAGAACCCATTTTGCAAGATGAGTTAGCTCAAAATCTGCTGGGAGTAACCCTTGACATAAAGTCATATTGTGTTGGAGTTTAGTCCTAAATTCATACATCAATTATTTACTGTCAACGCCGATTGTATAAGTGTAGAAAATTACTAAGAATGATATTTTCTCTCAGGCAGAAAAAAATGTGATACAGCAGATACACCCACCTAATGCGCGGCCCCACTGTCCGAGCCCAGAATTATTTATGCATTAGAAAACAGTGTGCTGGCAAAGGGGGAAGACAGAGGGGAGAGAGCGACAGACACATTATTTTAAACCTTTCATAACACCCATAAATATTTCATAACAAATAAATAAAGAATGTCGGGCTTGTGTGGAGACAGCTGTAGACGCACGGTTCAGTGCTCCCCGGGCTCTGGGGACCCCACGCTCACCCTCAGTTAAGCCTCCATTTCTTTTTAATCATCCACTTAGTGCATTATGGGTAGAGGAGCTCTCCAGGTGAATGGGGACGCTGAAGGTTACGGACGGCAGCGCCACTTTTCATCCTATTTCAGTTTTTTCTTGCTTAGTTTTTTTTACACAGGAAAACAGGGTCTCCTTATGTTTCTAGAGATCTTACCAAAAGTCTTGTCTGAAGGTCTTTATACCAACATTACTGACACGTGTTGCCTCTATCATTTTCCCCCAAATAAAAAAAAGTAGTAATTTTATAGCTCGTAAAACCCATGTTCTGGGATTAACACCGTTTTAAACTATGCCATAGAAGGCTTTCCTCAAATACAACTATTGTGCTTAGGGAGGCACAGTGTGCCCTTTCTGACTTTTTCCCTCACTTTATTGCCTTTAAACGGATGGAAATTCTTCATCCCCCTCCTCCCCAAAAAAAGAAGAAAAAGAGAAGAAAAGAAAAATGCACACACATCAGAGCACAATTTGCTTTTGTATAAGCAAAGTCCATGAGGGTGTGTGTGTGTGTGCGCACGCGTGCGTGTTTCTGTCCAACAAGGTGACATCTGGGGGCTTGTTTACAATGACAGGGAGAAGCAGTTTTCAAATGCATAAAGAACCACACGTCCTGTGTACCTGGGCTTCTTGGGTTTTCAGAGGGGCCTGCAGATGGGTCCTTAAGGGGTGTGGGAACATGCACGAAAGCCTTTCTTGGGGCAGAAGGGCACTGCCACAGTCCCTTTGGCCTCACAGGGCTTGAGGGACTGGCACATTCGAGCACCGTACTTCCCATGGGACGGTGGAAGGCAGGTGTTGCTGTGGCTTATCTGCAGATGGAGAGTCACTGGCAGGTGAAGCGGCTCACCTGTGGCCCCTCTGCAGGAAGAGCTTAGAGGTGGAGCTGACACATCTCCTGGGTTGAAAAGATGCCACCGTGGCCCCCAGTGGGGCAGTAGATAATTGACAGTTGACAGTAAATAATTGATGTATGAATTTAGGACTAAATTCACAATAGGCCGGGACATAAACTAAACATAGTAGCAGCAAATGGTTCAAAGCCGGTCCTCAGCTCAGCGAGGCTGGGGAACTTCCTGCCTCTCTTGTCCGTTGTGCGTCACGCACTGCGAGTGCTGTCCCAGGTTCCTTGGGGGAACGCAGGCATTGCGGAGGCTGGACCCCTACGGTGACCTCTCCCAGACTTTGCAATGAGCCGTGTCTGAGCAGGACCTGGACCAGGGCTGACTTGGGCGTGGAAGCGGTGAGGCTGTGGTGCGGATGGTCTGTTTGCTCCTCGGTGCAGACCCTCAGGCCTGGTCATCGGAGCCACTGTCAGCTGATTTCCTGTTTTCCAGGTGCTGGCAGAGGCGGTGGCTCCCTGGGGGCAAGTTCTGCCATGTGGTCCTGGGATTGGATTCCTTTCCAAAGGCCAAGCTCAGCATTGGGTCCTCTGGCTGATCTGAGGTCTTCTGGGGCCCTAATCCCCTCTTCTAAATCCTTTGTTTACAGTAGCTGGAGAGCTTTCTGCCACCAGTGGCTAAACCCTGGCTTGATCCTTCTAGATCTTCCCATTCTGCCCCAGCCTCTGTCCAGGACATCTGTCCCCAACTCCTGTTCTGTTGATTGGCCTGCCCCTCTTTAGAAGACAAATCTCTTATTTTCTGAATTTAGGAAGAAAGGTACATTGTAAAAACTATTTCATTGAGTCATAATTTAAAGTTTTAATAAACCTCTCATTACTTTTTAAACATTTGAGGATATAACCAAGATTCCAAATAACCTTCTAAATATTCCTTTCATTAATACTTAAGTAAACATTTATTTTTTACTAATTATTGCACACGTTGCTGAGGTTTATTTCCTGTGAGCTCATCCGCAGTAATTTCAAGTTTAGAAGAAAGCAAACACAGACATTTAAACTTCGTTTCTCCAGCCAGAGGAAATGTGCACTGACTTTACCAGCTCTGAGCCTCTGGCCCCCTCCACCACAGACCCCCCAGGAGGAGCGATCCTCATGCAGGGACACGCCTCCACCTGCCCACCATGGAAGATCCCTGCACTGGTGGCCCCAAGAAACTCAATTCACAAAATGTCAACCTTACAGAAGTGTGAGGCCAGCAGGTATCAGGGTGCCTGGAGGAGAGGATTGTGGCTGGGAGAAAAACTGAAAACAGACCCACGTACACAGGAGACATTTGATCCAGCTGCCAATCCACCCAGGGATCCGGGCCTGGCGGGGAGTTTGCGCCCTTGATTTCTGGGTTGCCTCCCTCCCGACATATCTCCCGCGGTGGCTAGTTCAATAAAAGCACTGCGTTTGGACATTCCCGTCATATTCCCTGTTCCTCCCAGTTCAAGTGTCACTGGGCAGTGGGTGTTGCCCTGGGCGTACAAGGTTTTCCTGATTATCAATTTCAAGCCCCTTTCACCAGAAGGTCAAGGGCGTGTGGTGGTTTTGGTTTTGTTGTCGATTGTTTATTGTCATTTTTTTTAACAAGGAGACTTTATTTTCAGAATATTAATTCAGATAACGTGAAACCTTGGAAACTTGGCTGTATACTTGGGACTCTTCAATTACTTCCAAGAATATCATAATGTGTTTGTTATATATTGAAAGGAAAATCGGTCCTGTTTCCTTTAAATCCATGGGCAGATGTTGACGCCCTGTGACTCTCTTTCAGATGTGTCATTAGAAAACGGAGCCCAGCGACTTTTCAATGATGTCTCAACTTTGGCTGCTTGAGTTTCCGCCTTGAAGCCTCCAGCAGCCGCCATGCAGGCTGAAACCAGTTATTCCCTAAAAAAGTGAGTCTCTGTGTGTGAAAAGAGATCTTATTTTGAAAAGAAACTCAAGGAACTGATGTTGGGGGTGAAATTCTAAGGTCTTTGAGCCCTGACAATCCTGCACATTAGCACAGCTAGAATTGTCCTATGGTGTTTCCTCTCAGAACCCAAAGAATTTGTTCTTTCTGGGCACATTCTGGTGAAATGGGACTCCTGTTCAGATTATCTGTCCGAATGCTCCTTGGAGACCTGGGTACAGTCAAGGCCATGGTGGGGACTCCTCGTTGCCGCCCAGCCAGGCATGGAGGCGAGGGGTCACCAGAGAGGGTCCAGGAACCTCCGAGGAAGACTTTGCATGTTGGGGGGGCTGTGCTGGCTGACTCTGGTCATGGTGGCCTTTCCACCAGCATGGGGGCTTCACCACCTTCCACTGATGCCGTCCTGGCTCAGCTAACGGTAGGGCAACATTTTGCCTGGGGGATTACTTCTCTTTGAACCAGTGCCCCCCAAAACTGGCTTTTCTTCCATGACTGTCAGTCTCACAGAGTTTTCCTCTCTTGGGGCCAGTGACGAGAGTCACTCTGGCTGAATCTACAGCCAATGGTGTAGCTGAATGGTGTCAGCACAAAGATACCTTCCCCTGGGGACTTGTCACCAAATTTGCACTATGATAGAAAGTGGTTTAAGAAGGAGCCTGGGCTCGCCCACAGAACAGCACACCTGCCTACCTGCTCAGGGGCGCAGAGACCCCCAGAACCAGCCTGTTCTCAAACGAGTGATGAGAATCCACTCAGGTTGGACAGGATGGTTGCGAGAGCTCCAGAAAAGAAATGCCCCAATCCCCAGGTTACTTCATGTTTATTTTCACTAGTTATGGGAGGTTCTGTAAAGTGACCATAACTAGTGGGGCTTCTCGCCCCTCTCAGGGTGCACATGTTGCCTCAGCTGCTCCTGGAGGAATATCCCCAGTTTGAGCACAGGGAGTTGTGCATACCTGTGTTTGTGAAGAGTTCACATAGGGAAGCTCAGTTTCCTCACTTACAGAACAGGTTATTTTTAAGCTATTCTCTGTTAATTACACTCCAGGTACTAGATGTCGTGGCAGGACTGGCTGTACGTCAGTGAGCAAAACACATGGTCACCGTCATCTTAGAATCTCCAGTCTTGTTAGATTGTTTTAGAATCAAATGACATAAAGCAGGTAGAAATGCTCATTAATGCACAAATAATACACGAATATAAGACGTTATTGTGTTTATTAGCTACATTGGTTCATGTCCAGGAAAATCAGTATTTGACAACCTTCTTTCCATTTCTGTTGAATAAACACTCCTATTCCTTCCCCTCCGGTGAACCCCACACCCCCATCAGGCTTCCTCTCCCCCAACGTGATGGTAAAGAGGTACAGGTGATGAAGAAACAGAGACTGATATGAAGGACTTTCATTAGGCATCATAGGCATGGAGACTTCAAGGAAGCATGAGGGAGGAGAATTCCCGTACACACTTTGGTACAGGATACAGGCACCAAATTAGATACCGATGTCAAGATTCATTCCCTCAGAAGGCACTTTCTCCTCATCAGATGGGTCTCACAGTTCAACATTGAACATTAACGAGAGATGTTTTTAAGAATGGTGATGCACAGCAGATGGAACGTCTTCCCTTCTTGGCTAAGGAAAATATTTTTATTCTATATCCTAGAATTAATATTAATTAGGTGGTGTGACCAGAAGTTTCTGCTTTTTGTGATGGCTGAATAGCACAACTCTCCCACAGAGAACAATTAAAATCCCTGGGTGGAGGAGATTCCAAATTTAGCTCTGACAGGTAAGGAGTATCGCTGTTTTCACTCTGGTCCTTACATCAAGAAAAACTGGACAACCTGAAAATCAGTGGCTTTCCTTGGACCCCTCATAGAACTGAGTTCACCAACCTGAAATCTTGAGGGACAGGGAAGTCCAGAGAGATACATCCAGGATCTGCTTACCTGGATCAGAAGCTGCTGGTGCCATAAACTGGTGGGAACAATGAAATGGTGACTTCAGTCACTTGCTAGAAGCTGAGTATAAACTTTGTTAGAGTGAGAAACTCCTGGGGGCTGTGGTCTTAGCAGCTCCCCACACTTTTGTTGACTTTATTTTCAGGAACTCCACCAAGATCTCTGAGTGAAGATCTGAGAAAGATCCCCTCATGGCTCTGGGAGGAGCAGGGAGGAGGAGAGCAGCCATTGTGAAATATGCCCAGAGAGTTCCATGTAACAAAGGGAAAGCATGTCCCCAGAGCCTTGTCCCAGGGTCAAAGGGATGGTGTTCCTCTCACTCCCACCCCCTCGAGTAGTCTGTCTCAACCAATGGGAGAAAAAGAAGATAGATGAGAGGAAATACTTGTGAGGGTCACACCTGAGGGTCCCTCACTGAAAGACGCTTCCCTCCCTCATGTCTGATCCCACGCCAGCATGGCTCCAGCACAACCCCCGTGGGTTACAGCTGAAAGAGCTACAGACAGACTCTCTGTGAGAAGGAAGCCCAATGTCAAGAGTGGACAAAAACAAGGACAAGAGAAGAATGTGAAGTCCTTGGTACCCACAGCTAGAGAAAACTTCTAATAAGACCATCCCCTAACCATATTGACAAAAACACACACTCTAGAGGCCTATTTCTGTCAGGCCTGATACAACGGGTCTGGCTTTAAACAAAAAACTACAAGGCACACTTAAATGCAAGAAAAAGGAGTCTAAAAAGACAAAGCAAGTGTCAGACCTGACTCAGATGTGACATGAATGATGGGATCATCAGTCAGGAAAGTTACATTATAATTCATGATAACCTAAGAGCTCTAATGCAAGAACAAATGGGTAATGTAAGCAGAGTGATCAAGATTCTAAAAAAAACCTCATAAGGAAAAGCTATAAGTAAAAATTACTGTAACAGAAATGAAGAATGCCTTTGATGGCTTATCAGCACACTTGACACGGACAAGGAAAGAACCAGTGAGCTTGAAGACAGGTCAGCAGAAACTTCCCAAACTGAAATTCAAAGAGAAAAAATAATGGGAAAAACAAACACAGTAAAAAACACAACATCTAAGAACTGAGGGAAACTTTCAAAAGGTATAACACATATCATTGGAGTATCAGAAGAAGAAGGACAGAACAGAATAAATATTTGAAGTAATAATAGCCAAGAATTTTCCAATGTTGATGACAGACACCAAACCACAGATCTGAGAAGCTCAGAGAACATGAAGCAGAATAAATACAACAACAACAACTACACATAAGTGTATGATATTCAAACTGTAGAAAACCAGAGACAAAGAAAATCTTGACAGAGCCTGATGTGGGGGGAAAGCACCTCACCTATGGAAGAGCAAGTATCACGGCAGACATCTCACCAGAAATCATGAAAGCAAGAGTGAAATATTAGGTGGATGAATATTTCAATTGTTAAACGGAAAAACCCACTGACCTAGAATTCTACAACCAGTGAAATTAACCTTCAAAAGTGAAAGAAAAGTAAAGACTTTCTCAGACAAACTAAAAATGAGAAAATCTATCAAGAAATGATAAATTTAAGGAACAAGAAAAGAAGTTCTTCAGAGAGAAGGAATATGATATAAATCAGAAACTTGGATCTACATAAAGGTAGAGAGTCACAGGAGTAAACAAAGGTAAAATGTATTAGGTGAGTCTATATGGATCACCTCCCTTATTCTATACAAATAAGGAAAATGAATGACAACAACGTCACAGGGGATGGGAGGGAGGAATGGGAATTCCCTCCAGATGGTTCCCATGCTACACATGACATGAAGTAGAAAAGTGTGGTTTGCAGGTGGACTTAGATTGGTTTAAAATGTATATTGTGAACTTTAGGAAAACCACTAAATCTTTTTAAAGAAGTTGAATTGATACACTAAAGGAGAAGATAAAATAGAATCACACAACATCCTCAATTAAAACTAGAGAAGGCAAAAATAAAAGTCATTGGCAATGAAGAGAAAACAGTTACAAACATGGTCGATCCTGTTTGGCCAACTGATTAGATCAATAATCACCTTAACAACAGAATGCCGAAATACAGAAAGCAGAAACTGAAAGAATTGAAAGGAGAAATAGGGAAATCCACTCTTGTAGATGGAGACTTCAACGACCCCCTGTCAATAATTGATAGATCAAGAAAGCAGAAAAAGTAGGATATAGTTGAGATTTCATATTCAGTAGATTCAGAAAAGTTTACCCCAGTTCAGGAGAGAGAGAGACAGAGACAGAGAGGTGGTCGGAGGGCAGGGCTCTGAGCTCCTGGAGCCCAAGGAGGAAGCTACTAAGGGTGGAAGCAAAGGAAGGCAGCGGGGGTGCTGTTCCCAATGTGAGCCCCCTCCATCGCAGGGAGCCCGTGAGTGGTCACACATGGTAGGTTGACATGCCTGAAGTTAAGATGTCCTCAGTCGACGTCAGGGAAGATGTGGGAGATAGGATCTTTTCTCGTAGCTGCTGTTCTCAAACTCTCATGTGCACAGGAATCACTGAAAATACTTGGCCTTCACCCTAGAAAACCTGCCCAACTTCATACATCTGAAAAGACAATTTGCAAATATGGAAATCTACAAAGACAGTGAGCACCCCAAGCGGAGATCCAAGTACAGAAGCTGAAAATGTCAGACGGGAAGGTTACAGGGTACGTTAGAACTGGGGGACCCCTGCCCCTGGTTGGAAGCTAGGTCCTCAGTCTCCAGACACCTCGAGACACACACAGCAAGCACAGGTGGCATGTGAGCATGGCAGGGACGGCGGGGGCGGCCGGGAGCCAGGCCGAGGGCGCATCACCAGGGGCACGGCCCCACAGTGTGCACTTGCCTGGGTCAATCTGTTTAGGAGCGCAGACCACAGCCTGCGGTGGCTCATGGCACTGTCAGCTTCTGTAAGGGGGATTCCGGGCTGGGGAGTGCAGAGTCAACCTCCATTTGCTACTTTTCAGCCATAAAGGCCTCTCACAAAACAAAGGAAGGTGGAGCCTGAGTGAGGCACAGTTGGCAGATCTCCCCGAGGGAGGCCGGGGGCAAAGCGGGGATGGTTTCAGGTCAGTGCTTGCTCCATTCCATAAATTGATTCCAAAGCAACAATTCATTAAGTCACTTACATTGTGCATGTGTACCTACAATTTAAGCAATGCTAAAGTAATCTTCTGTCGATAACCAGATATATTTTATTATGTTTTCCCTTCTGGCAAAGAGGCAAATAATTCTACCTCTTTCAGCCATTTTTGGGAAATGGGCAGAGCCTTTCCTAGGATAAGGATAAAGTGTAAATAATATTTTTGATAGTACCAGCCCATAATTTTCCCTAGAAAAATGGAAGTAACTTATATTCCATCTAATCCAGGAAATGATGTGAGAAAGGTGTAAAATCAGGAACATTTCAACACCTGTGATAGCTGTCTGATTAAATTACTAAATAATACTATTCACTGAAAAACAAATACACAGACAAAACCCAAAGTTGGATGTTTTGAACTTTACATCAATGAGAAGTGAAGAATCTTGCTTTCTTATATAAAGTCTGCACTTGCAGCTCTTTCTGTTCTATCCAGTTACTCACAGGAGCCCTGCTGATGTGGGGTGCGGGGTGTGGGGTGTGGGGTGAGGGGCGGGTTGTTCTGTAGTCCCGCGAATGGTCTCAGGCTTCCAGCGGGTCTGCACCTGGGCCGTGGCTTTCTCAAAGTGCTTCTCAGTTTTGCTTGATTTGTTTTGTTTTCCACTTAGCAGGGATAGGATGGCTGGAGCCGGCTGGGTTCGGGTACTTCCCTTCCTGCAGGTCAGTTAGGTTTTGATAAAACCCAGTCAGTTAGGCTCTGGTTAAGTAGTTTCCTCTGAGGGCAGACCTGGCTAAGGACAGAGTGCTCTGGTGTATTTCAGAAGTGTTCCTTTTCCTTCACTGTGAGGACCGTGGAGCTTCTGGAGGTAACACTCACAGATTGTGGGGCCCCTGTGGCTGGGTCCTCCAGGAGCTTCTTCCTCTCAGCCCGATCACACAAGCCTCCGCACTTCCACAGTTCAGTTCAGATTTCCTACCCGGCACTGGTCCCCACGTGGGCTTCTGCTCTGGCAGGTTGCCATTCTCTGTATCCGCCTGTCTGTCTCTCCAATTCTGGGGCAGTGGTTTGCCCTATGACCTCGCTTCTTTGATGGATCTAAGAAGAGTCATTGATTTCAGTTTGTTCAGCTTTTGTCTTACTGTGAGGATGGGAGTGAGGACTTCCAAGATCCTTGCATGCTGGGTCAGAAACCAAAGTCTGAATCTCGCTCTCTTTAAGGTGAATAAATGGAAGATGAGGAGCTTTACAAAGAAGACAGGACTGCTGCTCAGGGTGCAGCGGGCAGCCTAAACCCCTCCCATTGTGGGGTGATTGCAGGGCCGGGAAAGGCAGACCCTCGTCCACATCACAGGAGCCAGAGTGTCTGGGGTAGCCTCCCCCAGGTGTGGGCAGCTGACACAGGTGTTCAGCCACGTGCTTGGCTCCCAGTCTGTCTCTTGAGGAGGTGAGGCTCGGGCATCGGGACCCTCGGGCACTAATCACTGCGGCCCATCTGAGTCAAGCACCAAGTGTGGGGGTCCTGGTGGCCCAACCAGCAAGGGGGCCCTAATGCTGGTCAGACCTGTGGCTTCATCTTGTCTGAGTCTCAACGTCCTACTCCAGCCTCTGGATCCCTCCCGGGTGCTGGCTTAGACCTGCCCGGCAAATTCCTTTCTCTTTTCTTAAATTATTCCGAGTCCGTTGCAATGTTTGCAATGACAACCCTTGATGACACAGACCCCAGCTCCTTGCAGTCAGGGGCTCTCACTCATTTATCTCTTCCTACCTCTTCCAGCCTCCAAGAAGTGTGGGATGAATAATGCCTGGGCACCGCTGTGAAACTGAGTTAGTGGACCGCCACCAACCACCAGAGCCGACATCAAGTGTTGCTCTTCCCCAGCTCCGAGCAGCACATCAAGCAGGCAGCACGTGTGGCCCTGCCTTTCAGGAGGGCACGTCTCCTGGGAACGTGACGCCTCGTCCACGGGGAGGAGCCCACTCTAGTGAGACTGGCCAGGGCGCATCACACCACCACTGCGTGCTGAGGGCTGAGGGCAGAAGGACACTTAGACACTGGAAATGGGTTTGAGCATTTTTATTTATGATTAATCCGAAATGATTCCGCTACAGACATTTGTTCATCTGCTTTAGACAAACCAAGAACTGACTCTCTTCTGTATGGGGAGGGAGGACAGTTTAAATTAGGGAATTCTACCTGAGGGCAATGACAGTACCCGGGCCGCAGCGTCCTTGCATGTCCCCTCTCACAGAACACCAGGCCCGGCTATCACATCGTCCAGGTGTTTTCCTGAACATACCTCCCCTTACTGCTCTGTTGTGTGCACACCAGATGCCCATTAAAGGCCTATTTACACTTGTTCTACTGAGCAATGATTAAGAAAGGGACAGCAACACGCAAATCCTAAGCTGAAAAAAGAAAAACACGTCGGCTCACTTCCTTGAATTCTTTACAAGCCAGGTTTTGCTTTGCTTTTCATTTGTACTTGACTTGTGGGGGGCCTTGAACATTTTACAAACACTGGTGTTAACTAGGTGTGTTTTCACTCGTGAGCTCACAGGGAAAACCTTTCCTTTCTACCGGGTTTCTGGAACAGGGATGATGAGGACATATGAGCCCCTTGCCTTCGGGTCTAAAATACCAAGAGGATGATCTGCAGTGGTCAGCTGGCCCCCAGCCCAGAACGAAGGTGCTGTCCATGGCCTGGATCTCGCAGGACGGGGAATCGTGGCCTGCAAACTGACTCCTCACCCGGGCTGTGACGGACCCAGCTGTGGGTGGAGATTCGCTCTTCATCCACCCTTCAAGCTGCACCCACACCACCCACATGGCCCGTGAGCGTGCACAAGGGACACTGGGCACCACCAGCTTCCCAGTAGGTTCTGCTCTTGCTCCCGATCTCGTTGTTTTAACTCTAGAGACCCTCAACTTGGCAAACAACATCTCCATAAACCCACCCCTGATGTATTTATTTTTAATTCAACTAAAGAAAGGACTGAGCACTTGATGTTCACTCTGTATCCCCGTGGTCTCTGGTGGTCTAAGGCAGCCGGCTGTAAGAAATGCTCCTGGGTTGCGTTCTACTCATTACCTGGTCCCTAATCGCTTAGAAGGACTTGCACAATCGTTTGATCCCGTTGTGAGGGAAGATGCGTGGTTCGATAGAAAACGCCAAATGGTGAAACTGGTTATCTCAGCAGTGACAGCTTACTAGTGATATTTTGAGTTATTTTTTCCCATTTTCCAAGTTTTCCTCAATGAGTTTCATCAGAATCATTTTATAACAAACTTGTTTCACCACAATAGACATGAATTTTCTTTTGAAAACACCCCATTCTTGCCCATGAAATAAACATTCCTCTACCCAATATGACTTTGAACCTAGTTTCATGTGCCAAGGAGCTTCAGACTTTCCATAAGATGGTGGCCTGTTGGAAAACATACTCCATTCCCCCAAGTGGCTGCATCTGAGCCTCTGGTGAGATAGCTCCTGGCTCCAACTGTACAAACACAACTTTTCTCTGAATCACCAGTTTCTTCTTAATCAATGAGAGCACAGGGCTTATTTATCTAACTAAATGTTTTTAACTCAGAATTTTGCTAATTTATAAGAATATGAAATTATCAATGTGCTCCCCTCCACATTTTTCTTGTGACACGTTCTTTTGCTGAGCCCAGTCTGGAGATGTCTCAGTAGGGGACGCTTCTTGTGTTTCCACTTTTGGCACCAGAATTAAGGTGGCACACGTGCATTGACCCCACTGACCCAGGTCCTTTCTAAGGGTGGAGGGTAAGCATCATGCCTTGCACCCAGTAAGCACTCAATGGTCGTTAGTTTACCTGAACTTTAGAAGTTGGGTGGTGTGATGGATCCACTGTGGAGGGGCAGGAAATAAGGTGATTTCTCTGTAGAGAACTTAAAAACAACCATAAAACAACCCAAA
This sequence comes from Tapirus indicus, assembly GCA_031878705.1. Lineage (NCBI taxonomy): Eukaryota > Metazoa > Chordata > Mammalia > Perissodactyla > Tapiridae > Tapirus > Tapirus indicus. The sequence goes on from CM062921.1 coordinate 144,252,045, forward strand.
AGTCATGGATTTCCATTTTCACCGTGCATAAATCTAAACGGTGCCAGTGATAAAATAATCTTCCCTGAGAAAAGCCTTAGGTTGGTCTGAGTTCTAAACAACTGCGTTGATTACCACCGGGTTTTTGTAATGTGCACGTGAGCTTCAAGTGGGCACGTTTGTATTACCCTTTCATAAGCATCCAGTTCTACGTGGAGGGAGGGTGAGTTTGAGAAATCCCAGCCACACCACTGGCACACGTGGACTCCTTTTCAGGCATTGGTTCTGAGGATCAGCTCGAGGGGTTTGGAAGCTTCAGTTCAATTTGGGCAACACTTGTGTCTGGATCCCACTGGGGGCCACGTCCCTATGTGTCGAATCAGTGGATCTGGGTGACAATGGCACCACAGAAGTGGAGAGATGAGGACAGAGAGCTTGAATCACTGCATCTTCATCCTTTGGTCTATGGTTACTGGCCAGATACTGCTGGCATTTGCTCTCATTCAGTCTGCTTCTTGCAGGAAAAAACTTCCTACAATTTTACCCAATTTCAGAGAAATTTATGATGACTTTTGAGATGAAGACATTTTAGTGGAAATTATTCTACTACAGAGATATTTGTAAACTGCTAGAATCATCCCCGAAAATCAGTCATAGACAGCATTATGATTTCTAGAATGCATTAAAAATGTTTTTTAAATGAAATTCTGCCAAACTTATCCTCATGTTTAAGATTTTTCTGAACTACTTATATAAGGTGCTTCACTCGGAAGGGAGTTTTCAAAATTAAAATTAACAAAAGGTGTTCTCTGATCAGGTAAGAGTGAGGATGGAGTAACACATGTGACTACACATGGTAACTGTTAATATGCTGAAAAGATCAGTCTCGACGACTTCTTTGAAAGACTTGCAGGAGTTGAGCCTAGATCACGGGAATGGGAATATTATTCACTGCGATGCAGACTAGTATGTGAGTGTATTTTCCTTTTCCCAAAAAAGTACCAGTGTGATTAAAACATATCAACGCATTACTTTTCCTTTTTATATACTATGATACTGATTGATGGATGTGTGTATTTCTGACATGATTATAGGTAAAACGTTCCAGGAAGTTTTCACTCCCTGCACTTCTAAACCAGTCATTATTATTATTCATTTCCATTGATGAGTATGAGAACATATTTTTGTCCAAAAGAGATGGGGTGTTAAAACACGATGCGTTCCAGGTCTCAAGGATGGCAGAGGGTCTCTGTCTCCCACTGGCCTCACTTGGGAGCACTCCTGCTCGCTGGCCGTGGCCACACTGAGGTCGTCAGCAGAGTGCAGGGCCGCTTGGCCAGGTCCTGACTGCATGGGGCCAAGGAGCTGCGGAATGAGCTTGGCCCAAAGGCAGGAGGGGAGGTGCTGGTTGTAAAGAGAGGGAGTAATTCCAAATGTATGGAAGAGCAGTTGAATGAGCGGTTTCAACTGGGGCATCAGATACGATGGGGAATTTCACAGTGAACTTGGGGTGGGGACAGATCTTGTAGAAAGTTAAAAGGACTTTGAAACAAACAGCAACAAAACAGAGGAATGCTTGCAGTGCTGGCCCACAGGGAGATAGCAAGGAACCCAGGGTTTGGAGAGAAACAGCAGGATTTGTGCAGAGGATGTCTGGAGATTCCTGATGGTGGCTATCCCCAGTCGATGGGGGCCCCTCCTGCCTGTCCCACAGGCCTCAATGAGCAGTCCCGGAGCCTGATATACACAAGGCCTCCAGGTCTCAGCATTAGAAGGACATGCTCACAGAGGCTGACTCGTGTGATAAATTTAACCAACACGTGACATGGCCAGAGAGCAGCTGTGATGGAGGAGCAGGGACAGATGCTGCTCAGGCAACGTGTGCCTGGGTGTGTCCAGGGATCTATGTGGACCACACACACATGGTGAGGGCACTGGGTGTGTCCAGCGGTCTATGTGGACCACACACGATGAGGGCAGTGGGTGTGTCCAGGGATCTGTGTGGACCACACACACACGGTGAGGGCACTGGGTGTGTCCAGGGGTCTATGTGGACCACACACGGTGAGGGCACTGGGTGTGTCCGGGGATCTGTGTGGACCACACACACACGGTGAGGGCACTGGGTGTGTCCAGGGATCTGTGTGGACCACACACACATGATGAGGGCATGGGGTGTGTCCAGGGATCTGTGTGGACCATACACTGTGAGGGCACTAAGTGTGTCCAGGGATCTATGTGGATCACACACTGTGAGGCAATGGGGGGCTCATCCAGGGGGCCCCCGCAGGGGTGAGCAGAAGAGACCAGCCACAGAAAGGAACCTCTGCACCCTGAGGGCCAAAGGAAGGAGGAAGCAACCCCCGGAGGTGGACTCTCCTCGGACCGAGGGACCAGCAGGTGAGGCAAAGTGAGGTTTGGCTCAAGAAGCCTCATGCCCACCAGAGAAAAGGTTGGGTTCAAAACGCCGCCGGGCACCAGAAGACAAAGCCAGCTGTGTCAGGGCCCATCAGAGGGCACTTCCTGCACTTTGCCCTTCTCTGAACCAGGTTCCTGCCCGTCCAAGCAGCAGCTGCAGGAAGCCCCGCACCCACCCTTTGGTAGGGAGACCCACCCACAGGGCCCCTCGGCCCGGGGAAGGGGTGGGGGAGGTGGTGGAATTCTTGCCTTCCCTTGTAGCCTAAAGCTTTTGTTCCTAGTGGGACTGGATTACTGGATTTTCCTTTTTGATACCGAATGTCAATCTGCTACAGACTTCAGGTGGGATTTTTCACAGATTAAGGCTGAGCAGGAAAGGAGGCATGGACCAGCCTCCATTTTCATCCAGAGGCTGGGGAAGAACTAAGTGTCCCAAGCGGGTTGAAAGAGTCAACAGAGATTTTAAATTTCTCTTAGGATGTCCCCCCATAACTTCTGATTGTCCCGTCAGCGTTGTCAACAGCATGATGACTCACTCAGGCTCAGTGTTAGGAGTGGGCTTCGAGGATGAAAACAATCGAGTCAGCTGTTCTCACTCACCTTTCCGTCCTCATCGTGACTCAGAGATGTCCCCGTCACCAGTGTAGCCAGAGCACGCAGGGGCAGAAAGACGCTCCTTCTGCTTGGGCAGAAGACCCGGCGGGCTTCGGGCCACCAGCATTTTAAAAAATCATTGTGCAGCTTATGGGGACAAATGCTCTACAGGTGGTAGCAAATGCTTGTCCTTACGGTAGATGGTACCATGACGATGGCCGCCCAGGACGTCTGCATCTCTGCTCTGGGTGGTACTCCGCACGGCTAAGATGACGATATAATTTTCTCTCCCTATAAACCGCTTGTTATTTTTGCCTGGACCCCAAAAGGGGATTTCTGTCTTTCTTTTGGTAAGTCCAGGAAATTTTCTAAAACATGTCTTGATGTTGACCATTTGGGTCCAAATTCTGACACACGCTGTGGTCTTTCGTGTGTAATTTCAAGTCCTCATCTTCTTTCAGTTTCAGGACAGTTTTCTAGAATTGTAGTTTTCAGTATTTCTTCTCTTCCCATTCACTTTGGGTTTCTTTCCAGGGACACGTTATTTATATGTTGAATTTTCTTTGCTTAACTTCCATATCTGTCACTTTCAAATCCTTTTATCTCAATTTTGTTTTAATTTGTGAAACTTTTCTTGCTTCTGTGTTCTATTTGTTTTGTCTATTCGTCTTTATATTTCTTTTAGTTTATTTATTGATCATTTCGGATTCTTTTCTCCTTCTAATGATATCCTGGGTTCTTTCACCTCATTTCTGTGTTTCTAATTCTGATTTATGCTGGTTTGTTTCCTGTCTGGTGTCATTTCCCAGCGTCTTTTATCTTATTTTGAACGAGCGTGTTGGAGGTTAGCTCTGCCTGCTCTTATGTCTGCATTGTAGGATGCCACTTGTTCCTCCTCCTCATCTTATTAAGGCTTTGTCTGGGATTTGGACTTCATGCCTTTTTATTGCTCATTCTTATGTGAATTCAGTTTTCCTGAGCTGGAGAAGGTGGCGTGGCTCAGGGCAGCTTCCCCGTCTTCGTGGAACTCCCTCTGCTGCTGTTTGTCCCTGGTGTGCAGACTGGCTGCTGCTTCCTGAGGCTCCCAGCCCCGCCCCCTTCTCTGAGCCTCCCTCCTTCAGCCCCGTCGTCTCTGCCCTGCTCCCCTCTGGGTCTCTTCAAGCCAGTTTCCCCAAGCCCTGTCTTGCTAGGAAGCCCAGAGGGACTGAGCTTGACCAATTCTACAGCAAATCTCAGCCTCCCCCACTCACGAGTGGACAGACCCCTCCCAGCATGTCTCTGCTGTGCTCACGATGGCCTGCAGGGCTTTCCAGGGACACCTGTGGGATCCTGTAGGTTTCCTTTCTCCAGGTTTATAGATGCCCTGCTCCTTCCTCTGCTTTCCTCCACGTGGAAGCTGACACCCAGCAGGCCCCGTGGCCATTGTGGGTTTGCCCTCATCCACATGTTCTTTGGGTTTGTGGGGCTGCCTTGTCCCCTAGTTTCTTTTGCCCCTGATGAGCAAAAGTTGCTCATCAGCTTTGATTTTGCTGTCTAATTACCCTGCCTCTTCTTATGTGTAGATTGAGAGATTTGAAAGCTATTCCATGACCACAGCCACCATCTTCCCAGAACTCTTACTCTTTCTTTTAGTAAATTAGGAAACAAAAGGGAGGGGAAGTAGTTTAATTAATCTCTGACGTACTCTTACAAAAATGATTGGTACCATGTCAGAGGAGGGCTGTGGGAGCCTCTGCTCACGTGTCCCAAGTGTGTCCACTCATTTGAACTACAGATTCTGTTACTTGTAAGTCTAGTTTAGAGGAAATCTCAAACTAGGAAATTCAGACTTTTAAATCAGAAACAAGCAAACAGAGAAGAGGTTCCATCTCAAACCTGCTTCTTCTCTGACACAGGAACTCGTATCCTCCAGCAAAGATACTTCTCCTTGGCGAATACAAATGTCAACACTTTATTGAGATCGCAAATGTGGTTCAAGGGCTCCAGCCCCTCCTGCTCTCCTGTGCCAGGGTCCACCAGCAGAATAAATATTTTCCTTCAACCACTGAAGGAAACATGGCTCCTTTGCTGCATCTCCTGTGGTATTTGCTTTTAGTCTCTGAGCTGTTTCCCATACATTCAAAGACCTCTCTTAGCGTCATTGAAGCTGAGACGGAGTGGGGCCATGGAAACTGGTTGTTCTCTTTGTCTGCTTTTCTTCCGGACATTTTGATGTTCTTTTACATTAATTTTAAAGTTTACCTTTTCTAAATTATAAAATGATAACTTGTGACATATCTAATTTAGAAAAACTGGAAAATCTAGAAAAAGATGAAGAAAATAAAAACCAACTCTGACTAGAGGATATCAAGGGTTATTATATTTTCCCCCTTTTTTCAGGTAACAATGAAATAACAATTTTAGTAACTACTATAAGTTCCAGGCGACATCCTAAGTCAGGGTCAACAAACCACAGTGCCTGGGCCTGTGTGTGTTTTTGTATAGCCTCAAGCTAAGAATGTTCTTTACATTTTTAAATGGTTGAAAAAAAGTCAGAATGAGAATATTTCATGGCATGCCAAAACTAATTGAAATTCAAGTTTCAGTGTCCACGAATAAGTTTTATTGGCACGCAGTAACCACGTTTGTTCGTGGATTGCCTGTGGCTGCTGCGAGCTACAGCGGCAGAGTCGACAAGTGGTCACGGGGCCACGGGGCCCACAAAGTGGAAGACATTTGCATCTGGACCACTGTCGAAGTTTGCAGACTTTGGGCTTCAAACTGAGCTCCTTAACGCCCCCCCACACACACACAATTCTGTGAGGCAGTTACTATTTTTAATCCTCATTTTACATGCAGACAGGGAGATTTAGAGATGAAGTAACTTTGCCAAGTACCCCAATCAGGAAACCATGCAGTTAAGACTGAAGCTCAGCTCCCTTTGGCCGAATTACTCTGCCACTATCTGAGATATTTGCTATGCACCACATTTATATTTTTAAAGCACAGTAGAGATCATGCTGCATGTGTGTAATCTAATTGCATATTATTTTTGTCACCCCGTGTTGTTGCATAGTGTTTAAGATTATGAAAGTCACACTGTAGTTTAAGACCACAATTAAAGTAATCAAAGAATGTCACTGGACTGTCAGACATTAAAAATGTTTAATTTTTTGTTATTAAAACTACACTAAATAAATTTCTACCCATATCTATTATAATAAAGTCTTTGCCCATATCTACTTATTTCTTTGTGGAGCAATCCTAGAATTGGAGTCAATGGGTCAAATTATTTTAGTATTTTTCAAGTTCTTGATCCATATTTCTAGACTTCTCTCCAGACATACCCATGCTATTTCATTCTGCCTGCACGTATGTGAGCAGCCATCCACCAGCCCTGGTGAGGACCGGCTGGGCTGTGTGACTCTTTTCCATCATTTTGATCGGTGAGTCACAGTATCCTATCTTAGTTACAATGTCTGCAGTTGCTATTGAGGTTAAAAAATTTTTTGGCATTTTTGTGTTTTTGCCAATTGCCTATTGATTTTTTGGCTTATATTTTCTATTTCTTTTTGTTAGTTTTTAAATGTATACAAGAGAACTTCTTACATTAAATATATTAGCCTTTTATCTGTCACATTTGCTAAAAGATATATTTCTATATTGGTGACATTGTCCTTTTAAAATTAAATTGTTTTACAAATATAGATATTTTAAAGTTTAATGTAGTCAAATCTAAGTGTCTTCTCCCGTTGCTTTCACACATGGAACATCCTGGCTCACTCCGAGGTTGGTTAATATCCACATTATAGTCCTCTGTTTTTCTTTACTATTGGTTTTCACATTAGCTCAAGCTCCATTCTCTGTTCTCCTTCCTGCCCCCGTGTGCTCTTCCCGATCACTGTCCACAGAGGCTGCTCCGGGGGGCTGCAGAGAGGACACCCCACAGCACCTGGGCCTCCTCTTCAGACAGACGGGGTCTCTGTGGGTTAGGTGCCACCTGAAGGACGGGCACAGAAACGCAGGATTTCCTGATACGGAGGGGAGGTGATTGCATTATCTTTTCAGATTCGCCTTGGAAAGCCACAATGTGTCTGTTAAAAGCACTGATCTAGGGGGCATTTGGACTGATGCCTTAAATCAGACACCGGGAGGGGAGAAGGGGCACCCAGCATCTTCTCGTGCTTTCTGCTTGTTGTCATCAGCCACACCTTATACCAGGAGCCAAAGCAAAATCAAGCAAAACCAAACCACTAGGCTCTTAACAAAAAGGGGAGACAGTTGAGCCACGACCTCTATGCCATGGGGACCGTGGTTCCAAGAGCCTGGCTGCTCAGGAGGCAGGGAGGGCCCAGCACCATAGAGTGATCACGTGCATGAACAGAGAGGGACTTATGAATTACTTGGGGTTGATCTTAGAGATCATGGCTGCTTTTGCGAGACCCTGGTTTCCAGAAGCGGACTATCAGAATGCAAACCAGTGCCCTGACCCGGGGCAAGCCACCCAGCCTCAGTGTCTGTTCTAATCTGTAAATGCGGATCCCAGTAATGCCCCCTTCTGGCAGTCAGGACAGTGCCTGGCATGTGTCCTCTGTGAAGGCGGGAAAACTCACTATTTGAAAAGAGCCCAATAGCTGTTGCAAGAGCGAGATCACCCTAAGTGTGCCTCCAGCGATGTGAACACAGGTGTGTCCTGTCAACACTCTGCGTAGTGCTAAACTCACTGTCATCCTGTCCCCCAGCTGCTGCTGAAGGTGGGGCCTCAGAGAGCTAACGGAAATCACAGGAAAAGAGGCTGTTTGAATTAGGGAATCAGAATGGTCAGGAAGTCAGACCCTTGAATTGTGTCTAACAGAAAATAGGTGGAGGTGTGTGTGGGAGAAGAAGAGTGGTGAGGTCTTATTTACAGGAAATACTTAAATTATTCGGGATGTAAGAAAAATACTTGGCTGCTAAACCTCAAAGCTTCATTAAATCAGTCTTTTACAAGAGAATGAATTTCAAAAGATTGATTAAAGCTTACTGAGGTTTTTAGCATGCTAAGAGAAATCTGTGAAAACATCCCCTCTCCTTTTCCATACGACTTTAGAAACCTCTGCACTTTCTTCTACGATCCCCCCCCCCACCCATTCTGTAGCTTTCCTCTTGTTTCCTGCTCATAACCTTTACGATACTTTCATGAGCATATGCTATAACTCTCTCCTCTTTCTTTATCTTCTTGTTCCTACAAGCTGGCTTGAATAAAGGCATCATTATCAGCAGGCCCACAATGGACCCAGACATCCTCAGTCAAGATGTTGTGCAGATGAAATATTGATCAGTCCTCCGTGAGTAATAGTGCCCCCATGAAAGGAGCACGCAGAAGTTAATGGGTCTGCCCATGCAGGCCACAAACGAAGCACTCAGCAGCACAGAGCCCGGCCCACGGATTATAATTACTCCCTACAACAATAAACGTCAGGACTGTTTTTATTTATTGACCACAATCAATGATCGTCTGTGGGCTACACATTGAAAATTCATTTTACAACCAGCGTCCGATTGGACTGTTTGCTTTCTTCCAGTGACTGTTGAGAATTAACCCTAAAGCTGCCTGCCAGGCCCGGACACGTCCCTCAGCAGCAGAGCCCAGAGACCGGGCTCTGTCCCAGGAGAGTGCGGGGGAAGAGGATGGCGGGGGGAGTGGTGGGAGCTTCTGCAGGCCTGCACAGCACAGGTGTCACCGAGAAGGACCCTCAAAGGAGGGAGGAGCTGAGGAGCCGGCTTGCTGCTGGCAGTGGCCCCATTCACCATCCACTACCTGAACTGTGCGGGCACTACAAGCTGCAGCCCCCTGGGAGAGCAGTTAGTTAGTTTGGAGGGGCAGCTGCACCAGACCCCACTCTTTCAGGCGCTACTACCCCTGGATTCCCAAGGAGGCCGAAGATAACTCAGTTCCAGCTTGTCATGGGAATAGATTTAAATATTAATAAACTTAAACCTTTTTAGTTGGTATGTTCAAAATGCCAACACCCAGAAGCACATTCCACCCTAAGACCCCACCTATTCTGTGTGAAAAAGCAGAACATCAGTAACCGCCTGTGGGAGAAGACACCTGAAGGGTGTTGGTGGGGCCTTGCTCAGGAAGCTATGGGGGTCTCCTGACAACTCAAGGTGACAGTATCCAGTGGCTGCATCTCTGGAAGGAGAGGACCCACAATTGGCAGACCAGAGATGGCTTCAACACGCCTGACGCTGTTCTGAAGTCTCCCGGCTTATTCCAGACCAACCTGGATTCCGTGCGGGATTCTCTGATGTCAGCTCAGCCGCACTGCCCCCTCTCCAAGGCTGCCTCTCTATCTCAGAAGAGAATAAGGCGCCCAGGCAGGAAAGAAGGGCACCTGCAGCACGTGGTGGGGGTGGGGCGGAGCCCCTCCAGGTGAGGCCTGGGAAGCGCCCGCCCAGAGTGATGGTTAGTGGGAGCTGCCCGGAGTCCTACAGGGTGGCAGCAGCCCCTGGGAAGGCTCTGGGACGGTGCCCACTGTGGTAAGGCAGGCTGAATCCTACTGGTGGCGCTGCTGACCATGCTCCCAGCCTCCCAAAGGTCGCCTGGGTCTCCACTTTCCTGCACTGAAGCCCTTCCCTCTCGGAGCAGACACTGGCTTCCGTTCTCCTGGTGGAATCCTGTGGACACAGCAAGTCTGGGTACAGAAGATTTAATGCAGTTCTGGGTCCAAGTCCCGTCCTACACACATCACGTGAGTAGCAGCCGAGTGGTGCTAGACACAGGCCACGCCTTTGGGGAGCCTGTGATGCAGCTTCCATTCTAGAAGTGCAAAAAGAGCAATTTCCAGCCCCAGAGCTGCCTTACTGATGGGCGGGAGCTGTGCATCTGGGTTCCCTAGGAACTCCACATTCTGGGTGGTTCCTGAAGTGAGGTGATTCTTGGGGTGGAGGCCTGGCCTGGGCACACGAGCTGGGGCAGGTCCCATGTCCCATCTGAAGTCCTTGCGTCCTCTCACTAGACTTCACACACACACACCGCTCTCAGACCCTGTCCAGTCATAAGATCTGATTAAAATAAGTCCACAGAGTCAACCAGGACCACGGGATTCTCCATGTAAGCACCTCTTGAAGCATGGGAGGAAGAGTCAATGAGACTGTGGTAAGGAGATAGAAGGCCGTGACTCCCGTGTTCAAGCCAAGTGCACCTTTAGTGGATTGTCCCCAGTAGTGATCCTTACAAGCACACGACCTTTGACAAAGGTAACTGTTAGGACCCAGCCACTTTCCCCAGAAGAGGTTGATATTAGTTATCTAACCCCTGCACTGTCAGGACCTCGTACGTGCAGGGGCCTTGCCAGGCCACTTCGTAGACAGCCATGGTGCTCAAGGTGGGCAGGCCACCCTTCTTCCGGAGACGGGCCCAACAGGGTTCAGGATCTGTGGGCCCGGGATCTATGTACAGCGTCTCCGGACCCTCTGAACTCCCCTCTCTGAAGTTCAGCTTTCCAGTCTGCAGAGTGATGAAAGTACTCCCTAACTGACAGTGTTGTTACTGGGGTGAAATAAGATCACAAATGTAAAACTTCTAGAATGGTGCTGGCAGCTAATGGGTATTCAGTGATTCCCCCTCCTCCCTCACTCCTTCCCTTCTTTCCTCCCTCCCTCCCTTCCTTCCTTCCTTCTGTATTCCCTTCCTTCCTTCCATCACCATTGTTAACCTCAGAGTAACATACAATTAAAATGTACCAGTCTTGCTTAAGGCAACTTGAGATGCCTGGAGAATCAGGAGGACTTGGAAGGGAATGCCCTGGGTCCTCTGAGTCTCTGAGAGTTACAGGGCCTGAGGCCTGGCTTGTGTGTATAAATTTTTTCTGTAAGAAAGAGCTGCCCTCTAAAGGGAATTATCCAGGGAGTTTTTGGCTGAATTATGTCACTCAAAAATTGATATGTTGGGGGGCCAGCCCGGTGGCATAGCAGTTAAGGTTGCGCATTCCACTTCGGCTGCCAGGGATTCGCTGGTTCAAATCCTGGGCACAGACCTACTTACCGTTCATCAAGCCATGCAGAGGCGGCATCCCATATAGAAGAGCTACAACTCTACAACTATGATACACAACTGTGTACTGGGACTTTGGGGGAGAAAAAAGAAAAAGAAGAAGATTGGCAACAGATGTTATGGCAGGGCCAATCTCCCTCAAAAAAAAAATACCTTAGTGGAAGACTTCATGCTAACTTCTCAAAAAAAAATTGACGTGTTGGAGTCTTAACCCTCAGCATCCTAGAAAGATTTGCAGATAGATAGGGCCTTTAAAGAGGTGATTCAGGTAGAATGAGGTCACGAGGGTGGGCCCTAATCCCATATGAGTGGTGTTCTTATAGGAAGAGGAGATGAGGACACAGACATGCACAGAGAGAACATGTGAGGACACGGGGAGAAGACGACGTCTACACGCCAAGGAGAGAGGCCTCGGGAGAAACCAACTCCGCCCACACCTTGATCTTGGATGTCCAGCCTGCAGAACTGAGAGAATAAATTTTTTTTCTTCAGGCTGTGCAGTCTGTGGTTGTTATGGCAGCGCAAGCAAACTAAAACCCAGGGTATCAGCAAAAAGACCTCATTTAAGGGCCCAGGGTGGGGAACGCAGCCATCGACATCAAACAGCCATGGCTCTGCTGGGAAGGCCTTGCCCAGGTGCATCCTGCCAGCAGGTGCCAGCCGGGGCTGTGGCCACCAGGTAGATCCCAGGGTTTGGCCTGCAGGGACTAGAAAGCCAGCTCTTACCTTCCAAATTATCTGTTTATTTTTAGTTGACAGGATGTGTTCTCGGAAAAATGGCCAGTACTTAGTACGATAGAGGCCATAGACAAAGTGTGACGGTGACCGTTCCCCTGAGGAAACAACAGTTCCAGGAAATATTGCCCATTTCCCCTGGAAACACATTGTTGGACACATCACTTTCTTCAGAAATTCCAGAGCCAGACGTATCCACGGTCCTCTGAAGGACAGCCAAACCCACTCACCCCTCCGTATCTCACAATCCCTCCCCTGTAGAGGCAAAGAGTGTGTCTTTTCAGACCGAAACCTCCAGGCCAGAAAGAAACTGGACATCAAAGAGTGAAAAAATGCAACCCAGAGGTAATGTAGGGCAATGAGAAAATATGTTGGTTCCACTGTACTGGCCGCCAGGTGAAGAGCTGGTCCCACTGTGCGGGCCAGAAAGACTGGTCTCCCCAAAAGTTAACACAGTATTCCAGGGGTGAGAATGATGGTCAGTGTCTGTGCCCCCATTGCTCTAACTGAAATTTGGGGATGATGATTTGTGCTTGACAACCCTGCTAACAAGATGGATTTTTGGCTCGTGAACTCCATTTAGCTTATCTATCTCCTTGGCTGCTCGCAGAATCTCTGGAGAACCACTTTCTAAGGAAAGTTCCTGGAGGGGCAGCTGCCCAGTCCTCAGCAGCAGGACGAGGTGCCTGGAGAGATCTGTTCTGTGTGCTCCCTGGCTGCCCCTCCCCTGGTCTCCATGCCCTACTTAATCCTCGAAATGCACTCACCTGCCCCCAGCCAGAACTGATGTGTCACCCAACCTGGAGGAGGAGCCAGGCTGGGATGCGTTCCCGTTCTCCTTGAGAAAAGTCAGCTTCCTCCTCAAGGAAGCTTCGGGCATCAAAGAGCTGAACCCCTCTCCCACTGCTTCTGAATGTTGGGCCGTGTGTTAACCTCCCCTTGACCATAGGGTGGTCCAGAGGGATCCATGTGATACTGTATGTGGGGCATCTGGGACAGAAGAGGCCAGCCAATGATGGAAGCCATTACTATTTTAAATACTACGGTGTGTATCCAGGAATGGTTTAGGTGTGGCAACTGGAATCTATTTCCTATTGAGTTTAAGGGGAACTGCATCCCTTATACCCTTAAATGAGCAGTGATGAGAAGATCGATGCACGTGCAGGCACACATGTGTGCACACATTCAGTAGAATTCACTGTACTTAACCAGTGCAGCGGAGATAAAAGAATAGTGGTCTCTGTTTATTCTATTTATCACTGCCGAGTCTCAGGGCTTGGAGTCTGTGCTCTTTATCAACAGGACCCACAGCCACCCTCAGGGGAAAATGTAAAACCAGCCCCTGTGGAAGCTGGAGAAACTATATCCACGATGCGTCCACACAGGCTCTGTAAACTGTGGTCCAGTCCCGGGTGAGGGCTCATGCTGTCTGTCTCCGACTTTCCCAGGGGCAAATGTAACACACCCAGAGAACCGCAGAGGGCTGGGCGATGGATGGAAAGTTTTTGCCATTGTCATATTTTTAAGGTCAGTTGTAGTGACTTAACCATTATGGTAAAGAGAGCATAATCAAAAACAGGGACTACCAACTGTCAAAACGAAAGGAACCGTTTTACAGGGTTTATTTTGCCCATACAATGTACAGATTTTCTGTTCATTTTTTTCCTGCTGTGATTTCAAACTTGGACACACATCTCTACAGCACATTTCAAGAACCAGACCATTTTTTAAATTAATTTTTAATAATGTGTAATAATCTGAGTGGCTCTGGTCTGTGTGCAGAATTAGAATTCCTCTGATAGGAAAAGAAATATTTGTGCAGAGTTTTATGAGCAAAGTTGACCTGAGGCTTCCCGAGGCTGATTGAGAAATTGTAGGCAACGCAGCTGCTTAACCCCTCCCTGCTCAGTTCTCCACTTCCCCAGCCTTGGCCAAAGCATCGGGTCCCTCTGGTGTTATTAGACAGACCAAGACTGAGAAGAATGGCTTCTAGATATTATAAGAAAGATTCTGAAATTGAACATGGGCTTTATTTAAAAATGCCCAGAGACCAAGAGGTCATAGGTCGACACTTTTATCCCACCAGACACAAAACCTCAATGTCTTCAAAGGTCCAGTTTGGAAAACCCAGTCTGCCCGTTCTGTGCTCCTACTGGGAGGAGGCCCAGTAGCGCCCTGCCCCCCTTGGCATGCTCGGCCAGGGCGTTGTCACTCTGAAGAATGGGCAATTCACCAAGGGGTGGGGTCTCCTCATCCTCGCAACAGGCATGACCTTAGTGGTCCTACCTTTTCCTAGAGGTGTTTGGATCACAGGCGTTAGCAAGGGTTAAAAAGAATATTCATGCTCCTCCAAAATGAAGGGCTTGAAACACCCCAGCAGCGGTCACCTCTGTGTGTTCATCTCCATCCTGCCATCCAGCAGAGCATCTCGTCCCAGTGACAGACTGAAGGCAGAATCCCCTGCCCCAGTTCTGCTAGTGATAATTATGTGTTTCAGTGACTTCCAGCAACTTGAAAACATTGAAAGTATGGCTCAAAGGATGTTCTTCCCAAAACCAGGTTGAAAAGAAATTCATTTTCAGCGCCCATTCCCCAAGGGGAAGAAGAGAACTAAAACCACAGCTATGAAGTTTTGAAAGGAGAGTGAAGGCAGCCACTGAAGGGGATTTATCCTTTTCCTATTCACCGATAACCGAGGTCCCTCTGGGCTGTTGTGTCCTTGCCTGGTGTGGACTATTTCAATATGACCTTCACAGAGCAGTGTTTGGGTTATTAAAGAGAACACACTTCTTGGAGAAAGTCCAAAACAAAAGAAAATCCTGGAAGTGATCTGTGAAAGTATCTGCTGAAAGTGTCTATGTTTGGAGCAGATCACACAAAAGTTTTTGTTAACCAACAATTTAAAGTGATTCCACTTTATCTTAAGTCTGCCTACAATAACCAGTTATTCTAAATCAGCGGCTATTCTTTGTCTCAACCAGAAACAAAACACTCCTGACTCTGGAAAGTGATGGGTTTTACTTACTTCAGGAGGGAGATGCACTGTGTTTCGTCCGCTTGCTGTGAATGCTGACGACACCCTCGTGGGCCTCCCTGAAGGTCTGAGCATGGACACAGGGACACGGAGGGGCTCGATGCCCTGGCTGGGTTCCTCCCCCCAGACGTGTCCACAAAGCCCCAGCTGTTGGGCTGCTGCACGGCATGTGCTCCAACCCTCGAGAAAGAAGGCAGAGTTGGCGGGCCCACTGGTTCTGCTGCCCTTTCTTCACTTTGCAACAGACGACCTTTTCACCTACTCTCTCCTCAGTCTGGAAGCACAGTTTTTATCAACCAGGGAACAGGAACTGACCTTCCGCTGGTGTGCAGCTCAACCTTTCCCCAGCGTCCACCGTCTTCTCACCTGGTCTCCACGTGCATGCATTCTCCACAGCCTAGAACTTGGTGAACCCCCAGGAAACACTGTGACCTGTAGTGGCCTGGGCCCCACCCTCCCCAGGGCCTCTCTCTCTGGAGAGAGGGATGCTGACCTGACATTTCCCAGGGGGCACATGTAGCTCTACAATATGACCTCCCCCGATCCTTCTCTCCAAGACTCGGGAGTTTTCACATGACACAGAGAGCCTGTCCTGTGTCACCTTGACATCAGACCATGGCAGTCAGAGGTGCAAGCCTGGCCCAGCGGCCGTGGTCTCCTTGCCCTGGAGCACAGGGAGCACCTCTCAAGAGCCCCTCGCTTGTGGGGCAGCCTGGCTCTGCCTCCTGAGCCCATCTCTGCCTCGCGTGCCTCCCTTCCAGAGTGTCTGAACCAGCACCTTGGGCCCTACCCAGGCTGCTGTCTGAGGTCGACCATTCACAGCCCCACCCTGGACCCTTCCTAGTCCCGGACTCTGTGGCAGCCCAGGCTGAGCCTGGGGAGGAGGCGGGAAGCCTCTAGGGATTTGCCTGCGATCTGGGTGCTCACTGGTAAGTTAAGACACACAAGAGCATTGGCCGCCCTCGAACGCCTCCCCGGGAAGGAGGGCCTGGGAAGGCGGGCAGCCCTGGGCCTTGTTCGGTGAGGACAGCACGGCCAGGGACACTGACTTGGTGACACAGTGACGTCACCACAGAGCACTTCACTCCCAGGTGAGCCTGCGCTGAGCAGCTGAACTCCCCACCATGTGGGCCCTGCTGTAGGGTCTCTGCCAGGGTGGAGTTGGACCACGGAGGGAGGAGGGGTCGGACGGGTCCCTGGCAGAAGGCAGACGGAGTTCTCCGAAGGGGCGGTGAGGAGAGTTTATAAGGGGTGGAGCAGGGGCAGGAAGCCCCGGGAGACAGGTAGTGCCATGCTAGGATGCAGGTCCCAAGGTAGATCTGTTTCCACCCTGAGGCCTGAGGGAAGAAAGTCATCGCCAGAGCATCAAGAGAGCCAGCTGGCCCCCCTGACAGGTGCCTCGGCCCTCGGCGTGGACCACAGCCAGCCAGGGTCACCTTGCAGTGAGCGACAGACACTGGCCTGTCTCTCTGGCCTCCAGTCTCTCCTGCCTCCTCACTGGCCGAACAGGATGGGAAGCAGCCTCTTCAGGCTCCTGGTGGGCATAGAGCCGCATGGGTGGGGAGGGGGCCTCTGGACAGGCAGGTGGAAGACAGCAGCCCCGAGGAAGGATTTCCTCCTCTGGCCAGAAATGAAGCATCGGGCACTTAGCTCCTTTGCTTTAATTCACAAGGTAGCTCGAACTTGTCTGTTCAAGTCTTTGAAGTATCCATGTAAAAGGTTTTAAAATCATTAAAAGCATTTTTTAAACTAAAATGCAACAAACTGAAGGGAGCCTGGTGTGAAGGGAGAAGAACCACCATGCGCAAACGGCACTGGGATTCCGACCTGGGGAACCCAGTCGTGCAAGTGGGGTCTCAGGAGATCTACGTCCAAATATGGATTTCTTTCCTTCTAAAACCTTCTGTGTGCCCGCTGGAATTGTTTGTGCCTCAGTTTGCACATCATCTAAAATGAAGCCGTAAAATTCCACAGAACCAAGCTGCCTGGAACCCTTTCTTAAAGCAAGGAGTGGATTAGCGACAAATACTGTCTTATTGGAACATGACTACTTTAAATCACTCTCCAAACATCAGCGACATTTATAAAACCCTCACAGAGATTCGTTTGATAAAACTGGGGCAAAGTTCCTATTTCCAGGGCACTTTTTGTTCTGATTGTAGGAACTTCATTGTTTCAACACCAACATGCAGTTTTGGAGGCTCTGCTTTCTTGGGCCTGAAAGGGTCTGAAATAACTTGAACACAAAGAGATCACAACATGAACTCATCAGACCCGTTTGCCAAGCTCCCACCCCACAGATCTATCAAGGAAACTAACAGCAATGTCCTGTGGTCTTAGACAAAATCATTTTCCTGAGAGTTTTCACTAAAACAAAGTAATGATGTGAAAGCAAACTCAAACATGCATTTTATCCTGCAAGAGCATGAAGTTTTGAAGTAGAGCTTAAATACGATAACAACTTTTTAAATATTTCCTCTATCAAACTTTACTGTTTACAATAAGAAAGAACGCCCTTTTCCCTAAAACACCACCACCAACAAACTTTAAACTGAAGACGAGGGGACCACCAAACAGAGTCGGCCACGGACAGCGGGCTCACAGCCCCTCCGACACACGTTGAATGTGACTTTACCAAGCGGATGAAAATGTGACTGTAAAATCCTAGAACGTCTGTTTGTCTTGCCGCCTCTGGCACTGTTGTTTGCACTTAGCAGTTTTCCTGACAGGAAGTTCAGTGAGGGAATTCCAGTCTCTGGCTCGGGGCGGGGGGACGCATTTGCAGGTTAATTCGGGGTCAGGTTCGGGACTTTCCAGTGTTTTTCAGTGAGGCCATTGGGTTCCCCAGAAATATCCTCCCATCCCAGAGTTGCCCGTCCTCACTTCTGGGCAAGAAAGAGCCGGCCTGCGCCTCCTTCCACGTCCCACCCAGCGGGTGAGGTGACCAGAGTGCAGCCGGGGGGAGGAGGGTAGCTGATGCCCAGTGGTGGGAAACAGAGACTCCTGCTGGCGGAGCAGAGGGCCCCGCCGCCCCGCTCCGTGCTCTGTGGCCCCGGACGGACCGGGCATTTCTAACCTGCTCTTAGACTTGAGGGGGAGCAGGATGCAGAGGTTCACTCCCACGGGCTGACCTGCAAACTGGAGAATGTGTTTCTCCAAAGCTGTGCTCTGGGGGCCAGGCCCCTCCTGGTGGCGACTGCGTCCAGCAGCAGAAAGAACTCCCCCGGGAACGATGGGGCCGCCAGGCCACCCGCCTCACACCCACTGCTCTATCTCCGTGCGTGCGCTTAATCTGTGCACTTTAACTCGTGGATAAAATGCGGGCGCTGGCCACCAAGGTGTCTGAAATTGCTTTGTGAATGCAGAAGCTGCCCTAAATTCCTGAATCGCGTGGTGGAAATGCCACCACAGGGAGGTGGGTGGGGCGGGCTAAAGCTCTCCCTGGCTTTGGAGAAGCAGCTCTGCTGTCAGTCCTCCCCGGTCTGGTCAGCGTCATGCAGGATCTGCTGGAGAAAAGCAGGGGTGGGCTTGAACCCTTGTGGCTCCCTGTGATTTTGTTCTGCAATTCTGAATCCCACCGGCAGCCACCAGAATCAAACGTGCTTGGAAACTGGGGGCTGGGGGCTGAGGGAGGGCGAGGCTCATTGTTTGTTGGCATTATTTCATTTATTTGTTACTTTGATGGTGCTTTTTTCCCATAAAGTGTAAGCTCACCTGAGGAGGTGCAGAGAGGTTTCCCAAGTCGCAAGAGGGCCACTGGCCGAGCCGCTGGTTGTTGTGGAGGCAGGAGCATGATTCAGCCCTCCCCTCTGAAGGAGAACCGAATTCACACTGGGCCTTGACGTGAATGCATCCTTCTCTCCACCACCATCCCCCAGACAGCAGCCACTGCCTCCGTGGAGGACTGGAATAGTTCCAGCTGCTCACCCTCCTTTCCCACTGAAGTCCCGAGGCATCAGCTAAAGCTTTCAGGAACCAAGTCGGGTTTCCAAGCACGGGAGAGGATGATTCCCACTGTCCTCATGGGGGTTTAGAGTCGGCACCGGCTGCCCCGGGACCTTGCATCCGTGCTATGGTCATGACCGCTGTCCCTTCTCAGGTCTGGGATGGGACAGTCGCCCCCAGCCCAGGTCTAATTGTTGAAATGTGGGCTTAGCTCCCGAGAAACAATGTCTCCCAGGGAAAAGGACACCCCCACCGAGGTGCCCGGTGGTGAGAAGGCTGTTTGGGAGCCGGGGCTCCTGAATAGACTTGTTAAAAAGCATGGCTGATGGCTGCTGAGTGGACAGGCGGGAGGAGGCCGAGGCCAGGGACCCTCCCCCAGCAGGGCCGGCCTTCTAGGCTCCTCTGGAGGGGGCAGTGAAAGCCAAACCCAGCTCCCTCCTCGATGTTTTTCCCATTTCTGCCATGCAAAGATAATCAGGTTTATGTAAAGCATGCGCGCTCTTTTGACAGCCCGCGGTATCTCATTAATTCAATCACACCAAACACCATTGTTCCCAAAGTGTTTGAAATGCGGATCGGGAACCGCTTCTCTAATCCTGTCAATCACTGTTAACATTTTTCTTGCAGTTGCCATGGCTGGGGCCAGAGTTCATGAAAACACAGAATAAGAGCCAACAAAACAAGAATAAAGACTTATTTGAGATACTCTTTTTAAAGGACATCTACCATGCACAAAACATGGGCAGTGAGTGTAGACAAGTTTGGACACTGTGCTGGCTGAGAGGAGAGAGGGCAGAAGAGGAATTTGAAAATCAAATAGGCCTATAAAACTTGACCCAAGAGTCTCTGGGAAAAACCCGATGAATTGCTCCCTGGTAGAACAATGTTCTTTCTTCCGTGCGTTCTTCAGGGGGACAATGCCTCATATATTATAACACATGCCACTGGGGTCTTTACACCGTTGTAAGCGGCTCAGGCCGACAGAATGCTGAGAGCCGGCAACAGGGGAGTGCGCCCGCGCCTCGCTCTTTCTCCAGCTCCGCCAAAAACAAGCACTGGGAAAATTATTCATGCATGGAGGCCAACAAAGCCAGGAGGGAGATGGGCAATGTCACACAGCGAGACCATGTGACACCCTTAAAAAAAAAGACAACACGCATTCACCCCGAGACATTGTTAAAGTCCCATTTTATCCACATGAGTCGCCCCGGCCTGTGGCAGCCCTGGCTGTCTCCGCGATGCCACGCGGATGAGTGGGACCGCGGTGCACACACTGGACGAAGTGTGACGGCAATGACCGAATCTCCCAACTTCTGGGGCTCCGAGTGAAGTTCCCCGGGAGCACTTGGCGGATGCCCCCACACCCAGTGCCTGCACCGTCCCAAAGACACACGCTGTGGAATCTGTCGTGGGGCTGCGGCCCACCCTGGCTCAGCTCAGAGAGGGTGATGGGCCAGTCAAAGGACCCCTTCTGCTGGCCTTACTTTCCCATGTGGGGACAAAGGGACACAATATTGGAAGGCAGCTAGATATTAACACAATTTATGTCATTCTTTTTCACTTTCATCTCTTTTTTTTCTATCAAGGCACTTTATGTCCAAACCTGGAGAAGCCCCTTCTGACAAACTCCTCGTCCCGCTGGTAAACAACGGCTCAGTGGCCTTATAACCGCGTCTGCACGCCCCTCGGCCCCCCGGAGCCCCACGACACAGAGACTTCAACCCGGCTTCAGTTGAGTATTGCTCCGTGGGTCATGACCTCCAGTCAAAATGTCACACAGTGACCAAAACTCAGCCATTTCTCACAATCCCCACTGCCAGCACCCCAGTCCACGGCACCAGCCTCCCGCATTTGGGTTCAGGTGTGAGACTCCGCTGGGCCTCCCTGCTCTACCTGGGCCCTTACAGCCCAGTCTCCACCCTTCCTTGTGTCAGGGCACGCCCCTCCCGCTCCAGACCTCCCAGTGGCCAAGGGTCACTCTGAATCAGAAGCCTGGGTCCCTCCAGTGCCCCCAGACCCGCCCCGCCTCTCCAGCTGCATCTTACAGAGTCTCACTCCCTCACCTCCTGCCAGTGGCCCCTCCCGGCTCCCCCTGGCCCTTTGCAGCTGTGTCCCCCTGCATCTGGAGGGTGCTCCCCAGACAGCCAGCAGTCCAGCCCCCACCCCGGCTTCCCTCCTCCTCCTCTGACCACCTGTCCCCACAGGAGAGCATCTGCTCCCCTGGGGCTCCTTTCTCCATCTCAGCCCTGGATGGGAGGTGCCAGCAGGGCAGACTGTCCCTGTTCCCTGTGTCTGCAGCTCCCTGAAGGCGTCTGGCTCGGAGCCCGTTCCTGAATGCCTGCACCAGGAGCATCTCCGCAGAGACTGTAGACGTGGTAGAGGAGGCGGCCAGTCCCACCAGCCCACTGCAGCGCCTGCCGCAGAGCCTTCTGGGCCCCCTGCAAGGGACCACATCTCCCTTGAGCTGGTGGAGAGGAAGCTGAGATCTGTGCGTCCCAGCCCTGACCCGCCTTCCAGTCCCTCTTCCCTGATGGGTTTGTCTCATCAGATACTCCACACGTCTGTCGGTTGCATCGAATCCCAATTTGGATCCAGGCAAGGTATGAATGGACACATTTCTCAGTAATTCGTATTTGTGCAAAAGAAAAAATGTCACATACACATCTGGCTTAAAAACAAGCTAAATCTCTTCTCCAAGCCAAGAAAATACGATTTAAAAAATCTGGCCTCCCTGCCATCTTTTTGTCCTAATTGTCTTATTCTACACTGCAGTCTGGTTACACATTTATCACCGAGAGCTTGTCCGTGGATTCTTGGCTGGGAATCCGTCCATCCCTTTCTCGTTGGTTCCATGTTTAGTGTCCAGTGATCTGTTTTTCACAGAGTGGATTTGGTAGCGTGTTTTCATCATTGAGCTACAATTTTTAACATCAGGTTCCTGAGAAAGTGCTGGAATACTTTGGACCTGGGGTGGTGGTTCCAGACCTGGTGACGTGTGCCCCATGGGGCCTGCTCACCTGACGGCGCCTGTTTTCCTGGGCGTCTCCGTTTCCAGCCTGCTCCCACAGCCGTGTCCGCAGCATCTGTGAGGCTCCATCACTGTCCAGACATTTCCTTTTAGTTTTTTCCTGTTGAACAATTTTGAAAAAAGATTACTAACTCAGCTAATTCAAGAATATTTTTACTGACTTCATCATTCTCATCTTATTAAAGCTTACATAGCTCACTTTTTAATCAAATGGTATATTAGTTTAATAAAAAAAAGTTCCTATTCATTCTCACCCTCCAGCACTAACACTCTGCGTTTTTTTTAAGAACCTATATTTCTCCCTTTATATTTTGCATGGCTGCTATAATAGACTCCCTGTCTGCATGCATTTATAATTAATTACTTTTCTTCTGTGCTAATGGCCTTTCACCTCTTCTGTGCTTTGGTTTGAGGACTTCTAATACCATATTGCATCTTCCCTTTTCTTCCTCTTTCTTTTCTCTTAGGGGCAGTTTAGCCAACTCTCAATTTTACATGACAATGGAGGGAAGGGAATGTTTCAGTAATCCTAAACTATAGATGAACTCAAATGTTTAATGTATAGTTATGTATAGTTTAATGTATAGTTCAAGACTTGCAATGAACTTTAATGTAAAACACATTAAGTATTCAATTTTTAATAATTTTGAAAGGGATTGTACATAAGTTTATATTCTTCTCTAGCTATGAAAAATGTTTCTGATGTGGTTATGTTGTGTATTTTAGAATATTACATTTACACTATAAAGCAGCCTGCCTGTTGATTCTTATCCCTCTTCTCTCTATCTGCTAAACAGAGATCCCATGGACCTTTCAAGTTTCAGTCATTTGAAAATGAAATCATGGAACATAAATTGATGTATTTTCTATTTCAAGCATTCTACTGATGGAGATTGGGTTTCTCCAAAATATAATCAAAAGAGGAAGGCTGATTCATTTAGTGTGTTGGTCTTACTGATTATTATTAAAATTAGGCTTAATTCCTTAAGAATACATTAAAACCCCCTCCCCCACCCCACCTGCTCTGGTCAGGCTGATCAGGTGAACCCCGGATAGAAGAAGCCACCCTGCAAGGACATACACCGTACACCCCGGCTGCACCCCTGCTACACCCTGAGGGCGTGCCCACGCAAGAACTGGGCAGTCCCTCCCAGCAGCCTGCTGTCCTGAGGGGTGGCAGGGTGGCAGCGGGTCCAGTTTGCCGGCGAGAAAGCAGAGCCACCCCTGTAAGCACAGAAGCCCTTCCTGCAGGGATGTCTTATCAGAAGGATGGGAGAGGCACCAAGTCTGCCGAATGCCTGATGGTGGAAAAAAGAAACACTACCAGCTATTCCAGACCCTCATCACACACAACCTCACATCGTCTACACTGGCGATTTTGTTTGAGTTGAAATCAAACAATTGATTATTTCTAAACAAACTGGGTAGCAAATGTTGGTTTAAAGTAAAGCAAAATTTTCCGGACTTGTTTATAATTGTAATCTCAAACATAAGGTCAGAAAAATAAAAGGATAAGTCTGTTACAAATGACAACAAAAAAACTGCCAAGGAACGAGTCTTAAATTATGGAGAAAACCTGTAACAGTCCTGATCACTTTCAAGTCTAGACATTGTTTATAACAAAATATTTTAAACTTTCATTCCAGATCCTTCTCTATCTAATGATTCCAATGCTTCCTGACAGTTCTTGATGGAGAGAGGGCATTGGGAGAGATGGGGGGGATGCAGGGCCTACATGGTACTGGAGGGGCTCACCTGGGTGTGGCCACTGATGCTGCAGATGCTCCCTGCACCCTAACTCCTGAGCAATTCCTCCCCTGAGTGAAGGAAGTAGAGCCTACGAGGCAGAATGCTCCTCCTTGGTCTGCAGGGTAAATGTGAGGAGGTATCTGAACACGGGTCTTCTCTGCTTCCCAGCGATGCCAACCGGAAAAGAATTAGAAGAAAACAGACCTGGAATTAAAGTGAAGGAAATCTCACCTACGAAAAATGAATATGGGGCCCAGTTATGGGAAGAAACTTCAAGTGAAGCTCAAAAATGGAAAGACAGGTCCTGGAAACCAGGAACCACTTCTGGTTTCCAAAACCAGCTTTACACTCATCCTTAGCAGACCTCCAAGGGCTCCTGACGTTCTGGTTTAGCTGTGCATTCTCTGAAAGTTGTGTCCTGCAAGCAGGCAGCTGGGAGCCCAAGAGGACCAGGAGGAAACAGACGGACAGAGGTTTTGGGGGCTGTTAGCTGGCATGCCTGAAACCCATGCGAGGCTGACATGATGCCCCCTCTTGCATCGGCAGTCAGTGCCCAGCGGTCTTTCAGGGAAATGGCAAGTCCTGCCACTGGCTGCTTCCAGCTCCCGTGGCACGTGCAGGAATGCTGGATGCGTCAGCAGGGAAATCCGTGTGCGCTTCTGGTCGCCATGGTCTCCAACCACCTGGAAAACCCATTTCAGCCTAGTCAGTCTGATTCTCCCAAAGTCCCTCCCATCCTGCTCTCCTGCAGCTAAGTGCTCCGGCATGTCTGAGCACTCAGAGCTGCCCCGGCAGCTCCGCAGGTTGCAGGCAGTGTGTCAGTCCTCTTCACATGTCTTTGATGATGCTGGCTGGTCCAAAGGCCAAGTCAACATCAGAGCTTCACTTCTGTTCTGTCCGCTTCTGTGACTCTCAACAGCAAAGCCAGCCATTGTTATAATTCCTAGATTTCCTTGACCAACACACGGCTATGGGGTTGAAGCCCAGCCTAGAACCACAAGCCCCAGGCTGGCGCCCAGCCCCCTCTGGTAAGACTTAATACACTTTACCGTGGAGACATACAGGTAAAATTCAAGTTCTGCTACTTCTCTGCCGCTCTTTGTATCCTTTTCTGAAGAGAGCAAGGTCAGACCTGGGCTCCCCTCTGGTGTCTGAGATCCGCCAGCTTTGAGTCAGAACTGCACCTGATGCAGGGAGCAGGGTTGTTTCACGGAAGGCTGCGCGAGGGAGTGGGTGCTGTTTGGCTGGCCAGATAGAGATTTCTCAGCCCTGGTCTTCATTACCCACATCTATGCTCGGCCATCCTGCTCCAGCCCTGTTCAGAGCCCTTTGCCGGCGTGGCCGCCCCCACATGGGCTGGCAGGGCAGTGAGGCATTTTGTGCTCACGGAATAAAAGAGAAAAGTCATTGCAATAAGCTGACACCATTGAGCACGAATCTTATTTAATGGAGGAAATAAGGAGCATAAAAGGAAATAATAAGACTAGAATCACTGCCAGACCACTGTCCGCTCCAATGGTGGGAATGCATGTGGGATGCTGATCCCCAGGGTGCTCAGGGGGTCTCAGGCCCTCAAAGGTTTAGCTACATGAATCTGCTTTGAAACAAGTTTGTGTGACCCCGTTGGTTGTTGCCAGAAAGATGTCTTCCTTGAAGAGTTCCTCTTCCACTGCCTTGAACAGCTCCCTGAAACAGTAATAATAACAAATAATAAACAACCTTTTGTATATCATGTTCATTCTTCACACTTGGGGAATAATATAACCAACTCCTAATTATTTGTGGTGTTGAAGGAGAGGAGTAAAGTGTTTACCTGGAATCTCTAGATAGTCTCCAAATATTTCTAATAAATATTCAATAGTTTCAGACATTTCCCCAGGAAAATCATTATAGACCATCATAGGTTTCGGGGGCTTAGAAAGGATTGTGTTTATTGTCTTGTTTTGTTTTTTAACTGTAGGGAAAGATCCCCAGACAGAGGGGCCACACATGTTGAACCAGCCAACAGTCAGGCCTGGAGAGATACAGACATCCACCCGTGTCACTCACAGCACTGTTGGCCTGCCGAGAAAATTCGCTAGCTTAGTCTCTACTAACCCACGATTCCTGAAAATATGGGTGGCAACCAAAACTAAAATATAGCTCTTTCACTGTCTCCAAAGTACATGAAGTAAAAGAACGAATGCTAGAACTAGAATTTTTCCGAATGCTGCTGCAACTCTTAATTAAGAGCCTGTAAAATATGTTTCAAGTACTCTTGGGCATTGGAGAAAGATTCACTTATGTATGAATGATCCACATGCAAACACATATTCACATCACTGGATTGCTCTGGAAGTTAAGCCAGTCACTTCTCCCAAAGGCATTTGAAATCTGAGTTTTCTTCAGGTGTGACTGCGTCAGGGGGACAGCAGCGCTGGCCTGGGGACAGTGCAGAGCCAGACGTCCTCTAGGCACAAGCTGCAAATCCCTGGGCTCCTTTCAGCCCGGGTTGTAAGATGGGTGTTATTCTCTACCGTGTGCACAGCCCTGTCACACTACCCCCTCGGGGAGCTCTGGGTGGGTACCTGCATGAGGTGGGGTCCTCAGTCCCCACCCTAGCTCTTCCGGGGTGAAGCGCCGCCTTACACACTGCCTGAGCCCACAGCAGGCACTTGATAACCATTTGGGTCTTCAGCCCTGGGACTGAGTCGTGACATATTTGATATTTGACGTGGACTAAGGGTCGCTCAAAAGATGCTCTGAGATTCCCCGATGGCATCTCTTCTTTCTTGGAGAGAAGATGCCAGAATAAAGAGCATCGAGTGATGAGCCAGCTCCTTGATTACAGCAAGAAAACAGGAAAGGTCTCTCCTCCCGAGAACAAGTGAAGCGTTGTGAGGGGAGGGGAGGTAGATTCGGATTAGCAAGCAAAACTCTCCTGTTGTGAAGAGCACTTGACTCCATTCGACTGTGTCGGATTGCTGAAAACGCCAACATTGTGTGTGACTATTCATTTTCGTCACCTGCTCTTGATTAATCCCGTTCTAAATGGCATCTGTAGACCCTGAAATCTCATACCACTTAATTAAATTAGCGACACGTTTGTCTCCCCCGTTTTCCTATCAAAGGGTTGTGCTCAGGAGAAATAAAACCTTTGTTCCCTGCTCCTCCGTATAATTTACACTCTTTTCTCCCCTTTTCTCATCCAGCTCCTGGCTCAGATGCTAAACTGTAGCTGGTAATAGGGAGCTATTAGGTTTAGTGAAGCATGTCAAAGAAGCAGCCAGTGGAAGCCCTGCTGAAAGAGGCCTTCGGCTCTCATGAAATAGCAGGGTCAGGAATCCTGGGTCCAAATTGTTCAGGATGGCTTTGTACCAAAAGTCACACTTTTTGAACTAAAACATTTGACCTCTATAAACAGAGGGGAGAAGAAAGCTGCTAGTGAATAGAGAGACGGCAGACCTCCGTGCACTCAGCTGTGGGAGCTAAAGATGCTCGGCCTGCAGTAATGCTGCCTGGATTTTGTCAGGTCAAGAGCGAAGAGACTATATAATTTAACCTAAATGATGCTTTAGCCCTGAAATAATCCAAACTAACAATCAATTAGAATAACAATTTAAGTGAGCAAGTGGAAAGACATGTTTTTCAATAGAAAATTCTAGATGCCCTGTGATTATCAGCCTCGGGGATTTTAAGTGTGGAAGAGGCAGTGTACCCACACCCGCATTTGTGTCGGTGTTTGGATGACAACTGTGTTTGGCCTTTGATTTTGTTGGTGTTATAAGTGCTGACTCTTGCATTTTGAAAGTGCGAGACCCCTGACAGTCATAGGAATAACATTGCACGACTGAAACATGCTCTTTTCCATAGTTTAACCCAAAAAGAAGACTCAATAGGACCTCGGCTTTTGCACACTGGCCATTAGGGAAAGTGTGCCGTGTCAGGAGACCCTACTGGGCTCGTGGGTCCAAGCCCATGACAAGGGCACACATGTGCTTATCTGAGCAGGTGGCAGTGTGTGTTGACCTTGGTCCTGCGAATTCCTCAAAGAGGAAGACACATTCCGTGTGGATCCACAAGTAACTTGAGGGCATTTTAATGTCTTCTCGGCTTCCGGGGCTTGGCCTTGGCCTTCGAAGCTCATCTGGTTCGCATGAGCAGACCCTGGAAAGCCACCCTGGCATTCAAGTGGCAGCTTTTTCTTTTCTTCAGCAAAACAGGTCCATTTCTTGGCAACCGAGCCCCCTGGGCTCCACCACTGCATGACACAGGTGCTCACAAACACCCCTCCACCCTTAACTTCACGGCCAATGAAACACAGCCGAGGCTGGGATTCCGACTGAGCCAGTCAAGACAGTGAACTAAAATTGTCCACAAGAAACAGAAATGTAACATGTGCGGGAGGGAAAGTGAGCTGTGTTTGAAGGTAGATCAGTGAAATTAGGTGCATGAGCCTACACATGAACAGAAAGCAAAGCCAATCTCGGCATCCAGCCGTGAGGTGGTGTGAGCATGTCCACCGCCCCGGATTGCCACGCAGCGTGTCCGAGTGGCACACGATCAACTCCGTTAGGAAGAATTACGTGGCATCAGTGTTCTCCTCATATGATCATGCTTCTCATGTTAATAACAAGATATAATGGATCACATGACCTTGGGGTCATTTTGGGGGATTATCTGGCAAACGATGAACACAAACAGATTTTTTTATTTGGAAGCACCTTAGAAATATACTAAACCAACTCCTCCTCATCATAAATGTGAAGATATCCTTGTTCATTATTTCAAATCACAAAGGCAATTTACGAAACAGAACCCAGCAGAGTGCGTACAAAGGCGATGAGGGGGGGAGTCACAGAATGTGGAATGGATTCTAAGAACGGGCTCGGGCAAGAAAGAACGGGGTGAAATGTTGCACGTGGGATAGGCCAGACGAGAGAAGAAAGGCGATTCTCCAAGCCTCAGATCCATGTACAGAGCAAGAGCACTTGATCCACAGTGGTCTGCCTAAAGGAGAATGGGAGGAAACTCCTGGAAGACGGCGGCCTCTGTACAAGAAATAAGGAAATGAAATCAGTTTCTTAAAATCACGTTCCACGTTCTGGATGCTGTGCTAACTTGCTCTCCTAGCCCCCAGTCCTATGATGCGGGCTTGACTCTTCTCATTTCTCAGATTGAGGTGGGACAGCTCTGGAGAGGCTCTGAGATCTCCACCAGCCACTGAGCTAGTCGGTGGTAGAACTGCGATGCAGACTCTGACCTGCTTGACTCCAAATCTTCGCTCTCTCCTCCAGATTCTACCGGCACAGATGAGAAGGAACAGTGAGACAGTTGTCAACAAGTGTGGAAACACGTCTTCCAGAAATCAGGGCGTGGGATGTGGGCAGGGTGGAGGTCCTTCTAAGGCGCTGCCCATCAGAACGGCTGTATAAAAAGTCAGGCAAAGCCTCTACTGGAGTGAGCATCTCCCCATCCTGTCGTGGGGCCCAGCAGCACAGGTTTAGTGTCTGAAGGTTCTTCATCAGCGGTGCCGAGCGTCGGCAGGGACAGGCATGTTCTTACCACACAGGACAACAAAAAACTCAATGGTCTCTTCTCCAACAACTTCTGCCAAAGGAATAAACTTTCATTTGTGACCCCAAGTTATGACTTCATTTTCCGTGCAACAGAATGAAATGACCACCTTCATTTTCTTCAGGGAAAGAGGTTCATGATGCATATATTTAATCACAAGTTGATTTCAAGTGGTCAAAGAACATTTGCTTGTTCTCCTTTCCTGATCTCAGTATTACACCCTGTTATGATGACTTTGATGATGTTTTTACCACATCTTGACATTGGCTTGTGTTCAACTCATGGTCAACAGAATGCTTTCACTGGAACTAATCCTGTTTTGAAATCTAATGGTAAGACATACATTTGCTATCACTGGAATTGATTTTGTTGATTTCTTCTCATTCATTTTAAAATATTGAGTTTACCAACTCGAATTTTAAGTCTCTCCACAAGCACTTCTTCTCCTCCCCCAAGAGCTGTGACATCTGATAATTCAGAAGCCTTCAATGCGACACAGGAAGTGACATGAGAAATGTCCCCCCAACTCCATCAGTACTTTGCTCAGTAGTCCCTCAAACTTACACAATGTTGTATGTCAATTATGTCTCGATAAACCTGGGGAAAAATTAAAACAAAAAATTTTAAAAACTGCTATTCCCCGAATACAGCAATTCTTTCAGTTTCGAATCACCTAAATCTATCATCTTACATAATCATTTAACTGCTCCCGGTCCTCAAGAATATCATGAGAAGCTTTCTTATATATCTTTAAAAATTAGGATCCACCATATTTGGCACAAGTCTTTCCTGTAACCCCACCAAGAAGGGGAATTCACTTTTTAGCCTGGCTTCTTACTGAGCCCTCACTTTTCATACAGCTGACTTCTTGCTTATTGCAACTTCTTCCAAATCATCTGATTAGTTATATACTAATCAATATTATGTGGGCCACCCATGGTCTCCAAGCCCATTTTCTTCTTTATGATATCCCCCCAAGTGGCCATTTCCAAAGTCATTAGCTCTATCAGGCTCCATAATTTATCAAAGACATATGTTGAAAACCTTGATCCCTCAAAGCGATTTGCCTGTGTTTTGGTCAGTTTGGGCTGTGATTACAAAGTGCCAAGGCTGGGGCTTAAACACCAAGTATTTCCTTCCCACAGTTCTATGGCAGGAAGTCCAAGATCAAGGTGTAGGCAGATTCGGTGTCTGGTGAGGTCCTGCTTCCTGGTTTGTAGATGACCACCTTCTTGCTGTGTCCTCACAGAGTGGAGAGAGAGAGCTCTGATTTCTTTCTCTTCTTATAAGGACACAAATCCCATCATGAGGGCCCCACCCTTATGACATCATCTAACCTGATCACCCCCCAAAGGCCCCATCCCTAAATACTATCACATTGGGGGTTAGGGCTTCCACGAATTTGGGGGGGGGGGGCACAAACATTCAGTCCATAAGAGCAGGTGTGTTTGTATATTCCATTACAGAAATGGAGAACAAGATAAAGTAACATTCTGTTGAGAAATTAATGGAATTAAAAGAAGCACAGAGTAGAAATAATGAAGAAATCAGAGGACAGAAAACTGCAGACAAAAATATGTAGAATAGAAAACCTCCTAAATGTAAGAGTTTTCCCCAACAGAATAATAGCCTACCCTAAAGCCAAAATGAAAGTGGAAAAAGAAAGAAATAACAAAATGTGAAGCCAAATAGCTTGATAGTAACGTCAGAATTGGATTAGTGGGTGAGCAGACCAAACCCAGAGGAAACAGAGTGGAGTTCTAGAAAGAGAACTGATGCAAGAAAACTTCTCAGAGCTCCAGAAGGGAAGACACATTTAGGTTTAAACAGCCATCAGAAGACTCATACTTTGGCACAACCTGGTAAAATCTCAGATTTCCAAGAATAAATGTAAAATTCTAAAGGCTTCTAAAGAGGAAAAGGAAAAAAAACCACAAATATTTGACTTTCCACAAAGAAACACAAATGAGATTGGCATGACATCCCCCACTGTATCTCTAAATTAAGAAGACAGTGGAGTGCCGTCTTAAGTGGCACAGTGACATCTTAAGTCTGACAGAAAAGAAGAATTTGTGACCAACGCGGCACCCTGACAAGCCAGCGGTCATGCCCACGCCTCGGGGGCGTGGGAGGAGGACCGACGCCCACGGCGGTGGGCTGCGTTCACCCACGCTCCCCAGGCATCTGCAGCGCTGTCTGGCACATGGCAATGAATGTCTTCGAATAATCAGGACTTCTGGAATAATTATTTTAGGATGTAACCCTCTAAAAGGAAAGTTCTATTCAAAAAAGGAAACACACAGAACTTAAAACACTGATGAGCAACAGAATCAACAAAACATGTAATTATATCTAAATAATGACTAAAGTGCAATAAAAATGGGTGCCATCTAAAAGAAAAGTCTTCCAAATTAGGAACAGTAGAGGGGTCGAGGGTCTTGTTTGTCATGTTCGAGATTCAGAGAGATATACATTCCCACTCCAGGCAGAATAAAAAATCATGAGTTGAAAATTTATGATACACATCAAAAGCCAATCACTAGAAGAACTGAAATAAAATTATAGCTTCCAGATCACTAGAGGAAAAATAGAACAACAAAGAGGGCCAAGGCAAAGAAGAAATCAACAAGTAGCATGACCAGGGAGGAAGGGTAGAATTATAACCTGAAATTCTCCACCGGAAATGACCGCTCTTAACATGTTAATATATCTCCTTCCAGGCTTTTTTCTCTGCCCATAAAATGTGTGTATTCAATTTTTAAAATGTGTATTAGTTCAACTAATATTGTGGTGAGTTCTTAATGTCCTGAAATACTATGGAATAGCATCACTCCAACTTATAATAGCGCATCTTATGGCTAGACCATTCTTTAAACAAGCTTAATTGTTCAGCATGTAGGTTATTTCAGTCTTTCACTACCATAAATATCAGTTCAATAGACATTTTCATATCTAAACATTTTCCTGAGTTTCTCAGTCTTTTCCCTAATTGAGAGGACTAGGAAGGAAAATGTAGGGGCAAAGTTGAAATGTGAGAACCCCGTTACCTACCCTGACATATTCCCTCCTGTGAGCATCTTGGGGAGCACGCAACAAGATGTTCTTTCCAACACCAAGTTTATGTTTATCTTGGATCATTTGGTAAACAAATATATGAACCTCTCTTTTTCTGTTTAGTTAGTTTTGTTTTCCAACAACAGAGAACATTGAAAAAGTCTTTTTTAATCCTTTGCATTGTCTCTTCTGTGACTTGTCTGTCTGTCCCTTGTCCACCTTCCTGTGGCCCCGGGAGGGCATTCACTTTACATTACGTTCTCTCCTCTGAGCTCTGTTCTTCCCTCGCTGCCCTGTCCTCCCCTCCCCTTGGATGGCTAGTAGATTTCTCAGACATGTGAAGTCCAAATCAGAAAAGCAGGTTCACTACATCTCAATAAATGTGGAACCAAGACTGACCTGGTTGTTTGGGACCAAAACCCCCAGTAATTCTCCACTGCTCTCTCCTCACATCCTGTATTCAGTCCACCAGCAGCCTGTCACCTTTAACCTCAGGAAGGATCTGGAATCTAAGCAGGTCTCACCATCCTCAGGGCCACCCTGTCCACACCACCAGCCTCTCCCCAGAGTTACAGCAGCAGCCTCCTGCCCCACCCCCGGGAGCTGTTCTCTGCACGCTGTCCCAGCTCACAAGGCTCGAGAGCTGGCCCCGTCTTGGGAATGCAATCAGAGCCCTCACCCGGCCCCCGACCTCCGCAGCTCGCCCCGGCCCACCTCTCCAAGCTCATGTCCTCCCTCCACCTGGCTTCTCCGGCTGCATCCACATCGCCTCCTGCTGCTCTGGAACACTGACACGACCCGCCTCAGGGGCCAGGAGATGGCACCAGCCCTGCAGGGACCCTCACTCACCTCCCTCTCAAGACACTTGCTCAGACCAGCTTCCCGACAACCCCTCTCTCAGGTCCTCCCCTTCACTCCACTCCTTCACCCTGTTTTGGTTTTAATCCTATCAATCACCCCCTGACAGTGTGTGTGTGGTGTCATGTGTGCATGTGCATGTGTGTGTGCTTGTGACTGTGAGTGTTGGTGCACTGCTTTCTGCTCGTCCATCCCTCACTACAGTAAAAGCCCAACGGGACAGGCCCTCCTCTGACTAGCTCACTATAGTTCCTGGAACCTTGGACAGTCCATGCCCCACATCAGGTGCTCATCAGTTACTCGTGCGACAACCGAACGAAGGAAAGAAAGCGTTTATGTCAGACTGTCTACATCCATGCCTTTCATGGTCAAGAGACCTTTCCACCTCATTTGTGAGGCCCTGATGGTTCACACCCATTTTCAAAATGCTGCTTTAGGATGAAGTTGAGCTTCATTAGTAGAAAAAGTCTTTTATTTTTCTTTTGATTTTATTCTCCTTAAAGAAGATCATTTGTAATCTCGGTAGAATTTTATCTGTTCAGTGTGAAGTTTTCTCTTGATCCAATTCCTTCCAGAATCTCTGGTCACTGCTGTCATCATCTGAACTGGCTGAATTCTGGATTTTCTAACTTTTGTTAAGTTCCTCGGGGTGTCTGGGTTTGTTCAGCATTTCCGTCCTCCGAGGGGACATCCTGGATCTCTCAGAGCCCCTCACTGAGCACTGACAGGGGCGTGCCCCACGCTTAACCTAGCAGAACTTGTGGCTCTGTGGGGCCTGCAGGCGTGGGGGGATGGGGGCCGCCTCCGCCGCCTGCTGTCGTGTGACCCAGGCCAGCTCTTCAACTCCTCTGAGCTTTGGGAGCTCCACTGTGGAGTAGGGCTGAGGGGTGTGGCTGTGTCCCGCCTGCCAGAGCCTGCCCAGCCCAGGGCTGCAGCACACTGGGCACTCCGCGGGCCTTGGCCCCTCTGGCCCTGGGCTGCCCTAGGGACTCTCCATCTCTCTACGAAGCTTCACTCACTTGGGTCCTCTTGGTCGGGAATCCCTGGGCCCTCCCAGAACCCGTCTCTTCACTCCACACTTCCTTCACCAGCTGGCTCCAGCTCCCCTGGGGCACAAGTGCAAGGATCCCCATCCCCTCGGTGTGCCCCACAGCCCCCCCACACCTTCCCATAACCACACTGCCTCTGCCAATCCCCAGTGGAGCCCAGACCCCAGATCTAGGAAAATGTAAAAGTGACCACAGTGCCCATTCACTGCACTAATCATCCATGATGACTCATTGGTCCATCGCTGGCTGGGATGAGGATTATATTCCCTGACATTTTTTCTCTCCTTCCCTCCTGAGAATCACTAGAAATAACCTCCAATGTTGGGATTAGGTCTTATCTTTAATCAAAGGGTATGATTTGATGCTAAGCATCTGCGCTCACCAAGTCTCCAAGTTCAGATGCCCTTAACAAAGTCAGCCTTCCTCTTGTCAAGGCCAGCAAAGGAGCATGGCTGTCTGCATCTGCATCTAATCTATGTCCAATCTACATCTCTACAGCTGTATCGAATCTGTATACTTACATCTACATCTACATTTATATCTACATCTAATATAAATCTACATCTACATCTAATCTATATATCTACATCTATGTCTAATCTATATATCTACATCTATATCTACATATACATCTATATCTAATATAAACATACATCTAATCTACATCTACGTCTGCATATCTACATCTCTACATATGTATCTAATCTATATATCTACATCTACATCTACATATACGTCTATATCTAATAGAAATCTACATCTATATCTAATCTACATCTACATCTGCATATCTACTTCTCTACATATGTATCTAATCTATATATCTACATCTATGTCTAATCTATATACCTAAATCTACATCTATATCTATATCTATATATATATCTACATCTAATATAAATCTACATCTACATGTAATCTATATCTACATCTGTATATCTAAATTTGCATCTATATCTGTATCTGTATTTATATCTAATCTATCTTATCTATATCTGTATCTATATGTATATATACCACCTATATTCATATATAATCTATATCTAATCTATGTCTCCATCTCCATCTATATCTACATATATATCTATACATCTATGCTATCTACATCCATGTATAAATTTATATCTTCATCTACATCATCTATATCTATATCTATAACTCCTATATCTGTATCTATAACTATATCTATATCATCTACTTCTATATATAAATTTACATCTACCTCTACTTTTATATACAGTACACATAAATATTTTTTCCAAGTGTTCTTAAGATACTTGATATTTCTAGTCAAGGAATAACTTAACACCCTGGAATAAAATATTTTGGCTCATCATTATAGTTCATAAAAAAATAGACTGACAGAAGAACTGACAGACAGACAGACAGGCAGACATCTGCGCCTGCATCCTCCGGCACAGGCAGGAGTAGACCTCCTTCCCTTCCCCCCTGCTGGGATGGCACCAGCATTGCGTGTGGGACCTGGCCCCTCACAGTGTGGCCAATAGAAAGCAGGTACCAGAGTTACAAGGTTCTGGGTGCACTGGCTCCTGGAACTCCCTGATTCCTCATCTGTGAAGTGAGGACGACACGCCTGCCTCCCCTCGTGGGCTCGGATTGCACCTAGCATGGAGGAGATAATAACACCAGCTGGTTCCCTTCCAGATGCAGCCACACTTTCAGGTAGAGGGCAAGATGACAATGCCCCTGAGCCTCCACCAGCCTTGACTTGGATAATCTGCACTCAGAGTCACAGACACAGTCACTGAAGACACCTTCCAGAATCTTCCCAGAATGAGTAGACTCTGTGGCCTCGGTGGGTGGGGAGTGATCTCACATGGCCCTCGGGGTTCTGTGAGGGTGGTTCAGCCATCCTGGTAACCCTCCCCAGGCTGCACGCTCGCCCTTGCTGGCTGCCACAGGGCCTCTGATGAGGAGACGCTTCCGCAAAACCTGCCTTCAGCTGCCCTCGGGCTCACCTGCCACCCAACCTGCAGCATCACCATCACCCAGAGCTGCTAGAGATACAGAACCTGGGACCCCCAAGACCACTGATGCACCTCTGCATTTGACAGATGTACTCCTGGCCAAACTCTGGTGTAAGCTAGAGTCTGAGGAACTGTGGTCACAGGTGACTGGACCAGGCGTTGGTCCCCTCAAACCCAGCCAGGGCAGGGCCAGGAGCGCTCACACCCTCCCGCTAGCCCCCCACAAATTCTGTGCCTCAGGGGACAGCAGGTCTCTCTCTCCCCTAATGTGGAAAGGAGGTTGGAAACCCCCAGGGACCAAGTGAAGTCCATTTACTCATAAAAAAAAGCAATGTATTATGATAGGGCTCAGATTTTCAATTGAATGCTGGAAAGGGAAGTTTAAAAAGTCACATATAATTTGATTTAATAGAGTTGCTTCCCCCGCTCAGCGGGAGAACAGGATGCAGGCAGAAGTGTGATTTTCATTTAAATGTCTTCGTATGAGAGATGACGTGCGCCATCAATCTTCCAGGGGACAAGGAGAGAGGGCAGGAATTATTGATGTTTAGTAGCCACAGGATTATAAACAGGGAAATTGAAAGTGATTCCTAATTGGCAGGGCCTGTCTGTTACTGTGGGAAAGCTCTGCCCACCTCCCTCTGCGAGGAGAGGGCATCAAAACAGCTGGGAGGTGTGCGGACCTAACACAAAATTACAGTAAAAAGGAAGCACAGAAGATAACGGGCTTAACCCTGAAATGCTTTTCCAGCCATCAGCAGCTTGATGGTGGCGAGGCGGTCACAAGTCCCTGGGGCTTCTGAGGAAGTCTTAAGCACCTAAAGGAGAAGCTGCATCTGAGCTACACACACTTAGCGAGGCCGACACGTCAGCAGCAGAATGTAGAGCTTGGGACATACCTGGGCTAGGCTGTACCAACCTGGGCTCAGGATGGATCTGGATGCCTGTTGAACATTAATTGCTGAGCCTGGTGATGCTGTGATGTCCACTTTCTAAAATGCTGTCCATGCACCGCAGCTCCCAAGATGTTACTATGGGATTGGGAGCTGATGTTTGTGAAATTATCACATGACCTTAAAACACCAGGCAGAGGTGAGCTGTTGTAGCACATCATACTCTGGAATAATGTATCCTTTGTTCTAAGACCCATGCAGTCAGGAATGCACGTATTTATTGGTAGCTAGATCTGGCTACAAACAGCCACATAGGACATTGTTCAGGTTCAAAGGCTCATTCAACACTTGTGTGCCCAGAGTTAGGTTCAATATAGGAGGGCACCAGTGGCAGTGGTCATGAGCGCCCTTCAAGCCATCAGAGCAAGGTCTTGTCTTCTCCTTTCCTGTCCCAGTAAGTTTCCAGTTTTGTAGGTAGGAAATGCCGGGTTAGGTCCTCCACTGAGCTCCTCAAAGAATGTGCAGGCTTGCAGGTAAGACAACGTGTGGTTAGGTGGAGGCACACCTGGCTGGGGACAAGGTCTGGTCCGGATTGTAGGCCAAACATCCCTCTCCAGCGGAACACCGCTGCCTTGCCCGGTTTAAAATGCTTACCACTGATCGAACCACTCACAGAGGACGTGCTCTAAAATATGCTGGAAACCCAACCAAGTGACCTTCAGCAGGGATAAATGCAAAGCATGGTCAAGGTTTATGAAGCCAACTTCTGGATCCTAGGAAGGTGGTGAACTAGATTAGCAGCAACTGATTGAAAAGGTTTTGATTGTTTCAACTACAAGCTTTATAAAAAGCAATATGATCAGAAATGTTTGCAACCCTTTCAAAGCATGGGGACTAGACTCCTCAGAGCTCACAGATGGAAATGAGAAGAGGGCTGGCTCTGAGCATGTGACAGGCAGCAGGTCCAGAGGGTGAGGAGCAGCCCGAGCGGGAAACCAGACCCACCTCACCATCCTGGCCAGGCAAGCTAAGAACTGAAAGAGCAGGCACTCCCAGCCCCATGACTCTTTGGGACCAAGAAGCCTGGGCAGGACCCCAAACCAGTCACCATGTGGATGAATGGAGCATCGTCTTCTCAGCACCAACCAGGCTCAGAGGACAGGTGACTGGGACCAACCCGAGGTCCAGCTCAGCAAGGCAGAGCCCAGGTGGAGAGGCTGCACCCCAGGCAGCTCGGGTGACAAGGACCAGCAAGAGAGCTGGCTCGTGGGCCAGGAAGACGGCCCTGGCACCTCACAAAAATACTGGGGACACTGGAATAGGACTGGAATCCTTCCAGAGTGAAGGTTAAGACATACCAAGATTTCAGTGTTTCTGTAAATTTGACCTTATTTAGAACTACAAGCTATTGAAGTCCCAGATGGAACCTCCAGTTTCCAATCTTCAGAAAATTGCACCCAAGAGGAAATTGGCAAGGGGATCGTTACTTCCTGCAGGGGCTGGCGCAGATTTATCTCCTTCCACTGAAACACAATTCATCCCCCATCCATGGAAGGATTCTTTTTATAATTAATATGTTTATCAATCCATGCCTCAGAGTGTAGGGTGATGATTGAGTATGGACTGGCATATGAAATGTTATAAGAGCAGGAATAACCTTCATTACACAAATATCATAGGCTCATAAAGCCCCAGGATGCTGTATCAGACCGATCCTATCTGGCACCCAATAAATCAAAAGTCTCCCCATCCCATCGGCTCTTCCTATATGAGTACCTTGGGTGGTGTTTCATTTCACAGATTCTCAGATTCATCAGAGAATTAAGAGACAGTGATTGATTCTTAACCAGAGCCCATCAACCACAGTTAAAATTTCATAATATTCACATTAATTAAAGTGCTTCATTATCCATTTTCTTTTGCACACAGTGAGTTGGGCACCTCCAGGCTTTGGAAAAGCAAACCTATTTGAAACGAGGCCCCTGCTCAAAGCATTTTACCACCAGGGAAACAATCGCAAGATGTTAAACATAGAGTGTTAGGAAACAGTTGCAGAGGTATATTCTCCAAATAAAAACTCACCAGGAGAGGGGCAGTGATGTCACGGGAGAGGAGCAGTGGAGGTTTGTGACTCAGAACATTTTGAGGCACAATTTTTCAGAAACAAATAATGACTAATTTTCTAGGTAATACTGGAAAGGCCTCAATTTACTGAAAAAAATAATATTATACTGTAGGGCTAAGAACACTGGAATTGGGTTGGGATGTATCTAAACTAACCCATAAGTTTCTAATCTGGTCCAGGGACACATCATTTCTATATGTCTGATATTCATTTCCTCTATAGAAGGTCTGAAGGGGGTCTGGGAGGAGGGACTAAGGGCTATATGTAAATACAGGGCCTTTCTTGAATTTCGACAACTCCTATGTTGGATTAAAAATAAGAGAAGAAAAATCAGGATTTAAAGACAATACTTCATTAGTATAGAAAATATTATATATATATATGTATGTATATATATATATATACATACACACACACACATACACACTGACTGAATCCCTCCTTAACCATGACAATGTACCACTACAGAAACTTACAAAGAACAAAATTGATAATGCCATGCTCCCTGATGCTACGATAAAAAATTCTCAAAGTCCTATTGGATTGTTGGCTGCACTGCCATATCTCAACACCAATAATTTTATCTCAAGACAGGATGGTGAAAAAATTGCTGGAATGGTTCTTGTGTATCTACTAAACTGTATAAATCATACTTCCTAAGTATTTAGTAATTGACTAGCTCTGACTAAACCCAATCTAATTTTTGCCTGACAGACACAATAATCAAAATAATAATCTAAACTTAACTTCTGTGCTATTGATCTCACTAACCAGAAAAAATAATTGGAACAAAACTCAATACTTGTCATAGGAAAGCACTAAATTGGACAAAAAATGGCTTTTGCTCTTCCTTATAAGATGCAGAAATGTAGACAATATTCTTCCCCAATTTTTGAAACTGGTGAAGAAATCCTGTCAAAGTAGATGTAAGAAGAAAAACTATAAAATTGAAATAAGCCTAAAATTTGGCAGGAACAACCTTAAAGTAGCGGGATCCTGACACTGACTTGGAAAGACAGTAATGAGAAATAGAGATACTCACTCCACGACCACCTCTGAGACACTAGGATTGATGTACTAACATTGGCAATTCTTGTATACCTTGTCATGCCAATAAAATGATTGAAATTGAAATTCATTCCACTTTGGTGCTGGTGGAATCACTTTTTGCTATGATTTTAAGGGTGGAATTGAAAACAGTAGGGGGCTATGTGTAACTAGTACTGTCTGTAGGAAGAAGTCATTTCTTAAAGTGAAATCAAGGGTTTTGTTCACTGTTCACAGTGAAAGGATTCACTTAGCACCCAACTTATGACATTCTCATTCTCCCCTGGATGGAAGCCGATGTCACTCATCTGTTCCTCTGTAGATGGTAATAAAGGTGTTGACAATATCCAGAGTAGGAAGAAGACCTTTTCAGGAGTAAGTACATGCTGATGTTGGTGATGGTGATGATGATGCTGACGGTGATGCTGATGGTGGTGGTGATAATGATGGTGATCGTGATGGTGATGATAATGGTTGTGGTGATGATGGTGATGTTGATGATGATGGTGGTGATGGTGATGATCATGGTAATAATAAAGATGATGACAGTGATGGTGACGATGGTGATGATAAATGTGATGATGGTGATGGTGACAATAGTGGTGATGATTTTGATGAAGTGATAAGGGGGATAATGAAAGTAATGACATGTTGGTGGTAATGTTGGTAATAATGATCGTAATGATGGTGGTAATGATGATGATGGTGATGGTGGTGATGATAGCGGTGATGATGATGGTGATGGTGATGGTGATGATGATGGTGATGGTGGTGATGATGGTGGTGATGATGATGGTGATGGTGATGGTGATGATGATGATGATGGTGGTGATGATGGTGGTGATGATGATGGTGATGATGGTGATGGTGGTGATGATGATGGTGATGGTGATTGTGATGGTGATGGTGATGGTGATGATGATGGTGATGGTGGTGATGATGGCGGTGATGGTGGTGATGATGATGGTGATGGTGATGGTGATGGTGATGATGATGATGATGGTGGTGATGGTGATGGTGATGGTGGTGATGATGATGGTGATGGTGATGGTGATGATGATGGTGATGATGGTGACGATGATGGTGGTGGTAATAATGGTGATGATTGTGTTGATGATGATGATGGTGTTGACGTTGAGTATGATGGTGACAATGATGGTAGTGGTGATGGTGGTGACAATAATCATGACAGCTAACATCTGATGGGTTCTTACCACATGTATAATTACTGTGTAGCAGGCACAGTTTCAAAGACTTTGCACATATTATCTTCTTTAATCTGAAATCCCTATAAGGTAGAGATCATTATTATTTTTATTTTACTAAAGAGAATGTTAAGATTTAAAGGGTTAGGAAAATGTGCTCCAGGATACTCCAGAATCTTCTTTTATCCACTCAAACTCCACAGCACTGAAACAGCAAAAACGTGTAAATGACAGACAGTGGTCAGTATTGACATGGTCAGTTGCCACTCAGGTGTTCTTAGCTGCCAGCACACACATGGTCTTTCTC
The DNA here is from genome assembly GCA_031878705.1 of Tapirus indicus. Lineage (NCBI taxonomy): Eukaryota > Metazoa > Chordata > Mammalia > Perissodactyla > Tapiridae > Tapirus > Tapirus indicus. The sequence continues at coordinate 144,293,629 of CM062921.1, forward strand.
ACTTTCATCACGGGTCACTCCAGCTCATAGGTAACCTGCAGAGATGAGGGGCATTGTGAGGGCTCCGGACTTCTCTAGACATGTCTATCAGCTACACTATCACCCTCCTTTTCCTAGAGTGTGACTACTGTTGAAAGAGATCATTTCAACTCTTTACAAAGAGCTACAAAGAGATTTACGAAGTCTAATATCCAGGTATACAAAGCAGCAGAAAATCATGAGCCATAATGAGGGGGAAATCAATCAAGAGGAAAAGACCCAGAAATGACACAACTAATATCACTAGCAGACAAGGACATTAAAGCATTATTATAACTATATTCTATATGTTCAAGAAAGAGAGTTTAAAAATTCTAAGAAAAGACATGGAAGATATAAAAATAGACTTGAACCAAACTGCCAGATGCCAAAAATAAAATATCTGAGATGAAATATACACTGGATGACATAATAGCAGTTTAGACAATGCAGAAGAAAAGATTAATGAACTTGAAGGGGCCAGCCTGGTGGGGTAGTGGTTAAGTTCATGTGCTCTGCTTCAGTGGCCTGGGGTTCATGGGTTCAGATCCCAGGCACAGACTTACACACCGCTCATCAAGCCATGCTGTGGTGGCATCCCATATACAAAAAATAGAGAAAGATTGGCACAGATGTTAGCTCAGGGCCAATCTTCCTCACAAAAAACAAGGAAGAAAGAAAGAAAGATAGATTAATGAGCTTGAAGAAATTGCAAGAAAAATTGTCCAAAGTTAAACACATAGAAGAAAAGACTGAGGGCATCAGTAACATCGTATACTTCGTAACTTCAAACAGCCTAATATATGTGTAATTTGAGATCCTTAAGGTAGAGGGAGAGTAAAAAATATTTGAAAAAGTAACCTGAAATCTTCTAAATTTGATGGAAACAATAAGCCCACAAATTACAAAGCTCAACAAAGCTCTAGCAACAGAAACATGAAGAAAACTAACACAGAGTGCATTGTGATCAAACTGCTTTAAGCCAGTAATAAAGAAAACAATCTTAAAATTAGCCAGAGAAAAGATACATAGTATGAATACGGAACAAATATAAGCAGATTTCTCTTTGAAAACAATTCAAACCAAAGACAGTGAAGTAACATCTTTAAACTTCTGGGAGATAACACAAAACAAAGCAAAAAAATATACTCAGGAAAAATAACTTTCAAAAATGAAGGCAAAATAAAGTATGTTTCAGGCATACATAAGCTGAAAAAAAATTATAGCCAGTAGATCTGCATACAGCCAATATTAAAGGGTGTCTTTTAAGAAAGATAATAACTCCAGATGGAAATCTTGAACAAAATAAAGATATAAAGAGCATCATGAAAGATAAATATAAATGACACTTTAAAGAATCTCTTAAAAGATAATTCACTGAAGGAAAATAACAGTGTATTGAAGTGTTTATAACAAATGTAGAAATATAACTTATGACAACAATAGCACAAGGACCAAGAGAATTGTAAATATATTTTTACAGGGTTCTTACACTATACACGAAGTGTTATAATATTACTTAAATGCAGACAGCAATAAGTTAAATATTTAGACTATAATCCCTAGAGCCACCACTAAAGAAAGAATGATACCTGGTAAGCCAACAAAGGATATAAAATAAAATCATAATATACAATTCAAAACAAGGTAGGAAAAGAGAGAAAAGGGAAGAAAAAACTGATGGAATAAAAAATAAATAGATGGCAGGAAGGTGTTTAAACCCAAACATGTCAATAATCACATTAAATATAAATAGTCTGAATACCCCTATTAAAAAGCAGATTGGGATTTAAAAGAAAAATAAGCAAAACCCAAACATTCCATCTCAAAAACCCACTTGAAATATAAAAAATGGAAAATATATACCATGATAATCCTTATCAAAGAAAGCTGGTTATAGTAACATCAGACAAAGCACATTTTAGAGAAGGAATATTATCAGGGATAAAGAAGGTCATTTCATCATTATAAAGGGGTTAACCTATCAAGAAACCACAAAAAATCTTAAAAATTTTGCATCTGATAACATGAAGCACAAACTGATAAAACTAAAGGAGTCTTTCGAGTTTTTGAAAAAATAACAAAATTATGGTCTGAGATTTAAACACCTTTCCACTAACAACTTACAGAGCAAGTAGAGAGACAGTCAGCAAGAACACAGAGGACTTGCAGCTCTCGATGAGCTCGTGGGACCAGTGCTGCGCTTGCAGAACACGGCAGGCACACGTTTCACTCGAGGGCACATGCGATACCTGCCAGGATACGCCACATGCTGGTTAACACGAGTCTTAGCAAATTTGAAAGAATTCAAATCATGCAAATTATGTTCTCAAACTACACAAAATTAAATTAAAAATCAATAACAGAAAAAATACCCAGAAAAGCCCTAAATAAAACAGTTAAAAGTGTTTCCAAAAAACTGTATCTCAAGGAAAATTTTAAAAAATATATTTGAACTGAATGAAAACCATAACACAACATATCAAAGTATGTGGGGGTGCAGTTTAAGCAGTGCTAAGTGGGATATATATTATTTATAATGCTAAAATACCTATATTTGAAAAGACAAAATGCCTTCAATAAATAACCTCTGCATCTACCTTAAGAAACTAGTAAAAATAGCAAATTAAACCTAATGTAAGAAAGAGAAGAAAAAATAAAGATAAAAACAGAAACTAATGGCATAGGAAAGGGAAAAAAGCACAAAGAAAATTAAGAAACCAAAAGCTGGGTTTTTTTGAGAAGATCAATAAAACTGATAAACCTCTTGCTACACTGATCAGGAAAAAAAGAGAAGACACAAATTAGCGCTATCAGGAATGAGACATCACTACAGATTCTATAGACATTAAAAGGAAAATAATGGAATAATACAAATATCTCAATGACCTTAAACTTAGATTGAAAAAAATAAAGTTATTAAAATAACAGACTATCAGATCTTACTCAAAAAGATATAAATCATCTGAACAGCTCTACATCTACTACAAAGTTGGAAAATGTAATTTAAAACCTCTGCACATGGAAAACTAGAGGTGGATTCCCTCGTGAGTTTTCCAAATGTTTAAGGAATAAATATCAATTCTACACAAACTCTTCCAGAAAACAGAAGAGGCAATAGCTCCCAAGTTATTACGCCCAGCATTACACTGATACCAAACTGGACAAAAGACATTATAAGAAAACTACTATAAGAAACCAGTATCTCTTGTAATTATAGATGCAAAAATTCTTATCAAAACTTTAGCAAATCAAATCCAAGAAATGCAAAAATGATAGTGTGTTATAACCAAATGGAGTTTATCACAAGATGCAAGATTATTTTAAAATTCAAAAATTAATCAACATGTTCCACCATATTAACAAATTTAAAAAGAAAATTCATATGATCATCATAATAGATAGAGAAAATGCATGTGACAAAATCCAATATCCGTTCCTGATAAAAACCCTCAGCAAACTAGTAATAGAAGGAAGCTTCCTCAACCTGATAAAGGCTGTCTACACACAAACAACAACAAGAAAAGCACAGCCAATACTAGATTTAATGATGAAAAACTAACATCTTCACCCCCTAAGTTCAGCATATCTACTCTCAACACATCTATCCAACACCATACTGGATATTCCAGCCAGGACCATAACTTTAACAATAAGTTAAAAAATATTGAGAGAAAAGGGGGAAAGTCTTCCAGATGGAAAAGAAATAAAACTGCCTTTATTTTTCAGACGACACAATCATCTATGTGAAAATCCCATGGAACCTACAAAAAGCTACTAGAATTAATGAGCAAGTGTAGCAGAGATACAGGACACAAGGTCAATATAGAAAAATCAATCATGTTTCTCTATGCTAGCAATGAATAATTGGAAATTGAAATAAAAAAAGAAAACAATATTATTTACAAGAATATTAAAAATATGTTAAATACTTAGGGATAAATTTTACAAAAGATGTGCAGGACTATAAGTCAAGTAAAAACTATAAAACATTGCTTACAGATATCAAAGAAGACTGAAATAAATAGAGAGGTACACCTGTGATCACAGATCAGGAGGTCCCATTTGCTAAGATATCAGTTTTCTCCACATCGATCTATACATTCCATGCAATCCCAATCAAAATACCACAAGGCTTTTTTTTTTTTTTGGTAGAATTCAACAATTTGATTCTGAAATTAAATGGAAATACAATGGACCTTAAACAGCCAAAACAATCTTCAAAGGGAATGACAAATTTAGACCGCCTTCACTATGGTGTCAGGATTTATAAAAAAAAGTTACAGTAAACAACACAGTGTGACATTTGCCTAAAAGTAGACAAATATGTAACTTAGAACAGAATAGACAATCCTAAAATAGACCCATACACTTGAGATCAATTGGTTTTTGAAAAAGGATAATATTTTCAACAAATGGTGCTGGAACACTTGGACAACCACTTGCAAAACATGGACCTCTCTCTTCACCTCACACCATATACGAAATTACCTTGAAATGAAAAGCTAAAAATTTAAACTTCTTGAAGAAAGCATAGGAAAAAAGTTTTAGTATTTAGGTTTGGCAAATATTTCTTAAATGCTTCACAAAATGCACAAACCATAAAAGAAAATATCAATAAATTGTACTTACCAAAATTACAAATATTTCCTCTTCAAAACTTACAAAAATCAAAAGTCAAGTCACAAATTGGGAGAAAAATATTTGCAAACCACATACCTGACAGATTTATGTCTAGAACAAATAAACAACTTCTATAGGCCAATAGTAGGAAGACAAATTGAATTAAGAGTGGGGGTAATATCTGAACAGACAGTTCACTAAAGTAGAAGTATGGATAACAACCAACCATAAGAAAAGATAGTCAACATCATTAGCTATTAGGTAAATTCCAGATAAAACCACAATGAGTTTCCACCAGGACAACTAAGTTTAAAGGGCCGACCGTACCACGTGCTAGCGGGGATGCAGAACAACTGGGACACTCACACACCTCTGGGGGGAACGTGAACAGATGCAGCCACTTTAGAAGTCAACTGGGAAGATTCTTAAAAAGTTATCCCTAAACCTACTGTGTAATGAAGTGTTCTACTTCCGGGCATTTACCCAAGAGAAATGAAAACACAAGTATGCAAAGACGGGAACACGAATATTCACAGCAGTTTATTTGTAATAGCTGAATAACAGAAATAACCCAAACGTCCATCAGTGAATAGATAGACAGCGGTATATCCGTGCAATGGAATGTTAGTCAGCAATAAAGAGTCACAAACTGCTGAAACAAAGAACAACGTGGAGGAATCTCGGAATTATGATGAGTGAAAAAAAGAAGCCAGACAAAAAAAGAGTATGAACTATACATTTCCATTTTTATAAAATCTAGAAAACGCAAACTAATCTTTTGTGACAGGAAGCAGATCAGTGATGGCCCAAGAACCAGAGTGGGGGTTGGGAGAAGAGGGAGGGATCAGAAAAGGAATTTTGGGGTGATGGACAAGTTCACTACGCTGATTACAGGGATAGTTTCACGGGCACGTGTATATGCCAAAACTCATGAAGCTGTAATTTAGATACAAATGTGTGCAGCGTATTGGATGTCAATTATATTTTTTAAAAGACGAAAAAAATTAATCTGAAGTTCACATAGAACACATGGGCCCTCAGGCCTGCAACGGCACTCCTCACTCAAATTCACCTGACTCTTCAGAGAAGGGAAGGGATATTTGGGGGTGTCCAGTCGGCGCCAGGCTGTGACTGGCACTTGAGCAACGTCGTCCCAGTGAAGCCTCACATCCTTAGCAGCTGTGTTCTGCCCCGCAGCCAGGACAGGTGAGCCTCCAAGAGCTCAGGAGCTTGCCCACGTCACACAGAAGGGAAAGGAGAGGGTCTGGGAGCCAGAGCCATGGCTTTCTCGGATGCAACAACGGTGACAGAGGGGCCTCGCCTGCCCGATAGCTCCCGGTCTAGAGTCTCCAGGACCTACTAAGGGGACTGGAAGTGACAGGAGGCAGTGTGGGGCCTGTCTCCCCACTCCTCTGCATTCTGTCCATTTCCTCACACCCTTCCCCAGACCACCGCCAGGCCACTGGGACTCTAGTCATTTCTCAGGCACCCATCAAATAATCTTCGTTCACAAAGCGAGTAATGAGCTGTACCAGCTCGGGCGTGTGTCTGTCCTCAGAGTGGGTTGGAGGCTGCATTTTCATAAGGAATACTTCATAAGGCTAATGACCGGGTCTGCACCCAGGCGGCTGGGGCGAGCCCAGCTCTGAGCCTGCACTCCCCGCTGTTTCTCACCTCCTGCCACGTGACCTGGGCCAGCCTTTCTGGAGCTCTGGCCAGAAGGAGCAGTGTTGACTTTTAAGAATTCACATTATTGCTCATCAATAATTAAACCATATCACTAATTACAGTAAATACTAATTAACTTAGAGAACAAGTGTCTACTTTAATATTTTAATTATCGTATAAGTGCCTGAGTATGTAAGGTCTCAAGTCTCCATTCTCTCCACTGCCAAGCGTCTCTTGCACGGACTACAGTGAAAACAATCCCAGCGGCCCGGGGAACCGACTTTTCTCCATTGAAGGGGAGTTTCTTTGATGTGCATCCTCAGAGAGAGACCAGGGCTCATTTCCACCAGTGATGCTGCCTGGGGGGACCGCTCGCTGAATGAGGAAGGCGAAGTCCCACGACTTTCTCCTGTGCTCGTTTGTGCCGCTCTTTTCTCCTGTCCAGTCAGAGGGGGTCTCTTCTGGGACACGAGGAGCATCTGGCTTTCAGCAGCTGCTTCGACCTGACGCCCCCAGGCAGACTGGGCATGCTGCAAGCTGCTGTCATTTTGAATTGTGGGATGTAACCCATCCTGCTCTTTCCAGGACACACGCCACTGAAAGAGCGCAGACTGCTGAAGGGGCACCTGAGCCCGCCCGTGAGACTCGAGGATCCCTGAAGTATAAGCTGTTCCCACCTCTTCCCAAGGCCCTGCACCAGCTTGCCTCATGCAGGACCACGCCCTCCACGGGCTGGGCGCGTGTGCAAACCACGGGTGGAGGGAGAACTGCAGGGGGGTGAACGCGGGAGGAGGGGGGCGACGCCTTTCACTGGAAAGCCGCGTGGAAGGACGCCAGGTCACAGTCCTTGTCGCTCTCGGGCCGCAGCCCCTGCGCCCAGCTCTGCTCTCAGCATGGATGTCACCCTCCTGTGTGTCCTTGCGGTGTGGCACAGGGGGCACCTGTCAGCATCAGCCTGCAGGTGGACTTGAGGTGAGCAGCGTCTTTGGCCGGGTGCGTGAGAGCAAGAAAGAGGAGAAGGGGGGTGGGGGTGTCCTGCGGGCCTCCAGCTTGGCCCCCTGAAAGGTGCTGGGTTAGGGGCCTCGGTGGTTCCTTACACTAAAGGTGCCGGGCTTCCTGTTATCATCTGAGAGACCGGAGGACGCCACCTGCTGGGTGTCAGATCGGCACCGTCCCGCGCGCCTGTTCCCCAGGAGAAAACCAGGAGCCTGGTTCCGTAAAACTCCAGGGGCTTCACCCCCATGCAGTGTCGGCTCCACCAGCCTGGCCTGGGCCGCCTGGGAATCCTCTGCTCCACCAGCTTCACAAGCAACTGTAGGAAAGATGCTCAACAGTGTCATTTCAAATTCTAACTCTATTCTAAACTTATAACATATAAATATATCGATAACAGATGACATCAACATATGTAAATTTGTAACATATAAATATCAACTTTATTTACATGCATTTCCAAAAGGATTCATATGGCATGTATTAGTTAAAGTAGAGCAATCATAAAATGGAAAATCAGTAATTTTTTAAAAACACAGCATTCAAGTAATAAAGAGAAAAGGCAGAAGTAACTATAACAAAAGATTTTCTTAAAAAGTAAGTGTAATTGAGCACAAAATTTACCTGTATTGGTTAGGAATCCATCCATCTGCAAGTCACAGAAAACCCAAAGGTGGCTAAAATAAGAAGTAATTATTTTTTCACGTAACATACAGCCCACAGACGGGGGTCACACATGGACTCTCCCATTTTCTACAGTCCACCACTCTCCCACATTAACTCTTGTCTCCATGCTTGTTGTCTCATGGTCACAAGACAGATGCTGCAGCTCCAGACATCACATCCATTCGGCAGCTTTACCTGTCCCCTTCGTCAGAGGATCACAAGCTTTATTCCCACCCCTGGGACAGATTTGCCTTGGGTCTCAGATTCCAGGTCACTTGTCCACTGCTTGCTGAGAGGGAACTGGATGGTCACGACTAGCTTAGTCCAGCTGTGGTGCATTGCCTCAGGCTGGGCACATGGTGCCTTGAACAAAAACGAGTCCTTTTTGCGAGGTAGAAGATGGGTGATGTTACGCCTGAGTATCCTGGAAGCTGAGGTAAAAGGAGAAACAAGACGTGTTCAACGGCTTTTACTAGAAGAAGCAAAACACTAAGATGCACTTGCCACGTAGATCGCTAGGGACGGGGCACTGAACAGGACACCCTCTGCAGGAGGGGCCGCTCATGCGTGCTGTGGGTGGGGGCCAGTGGGGCTGTTGCACATCTGCACTCTTGGCTTCTAGGCCCCTCTGTCCTCACTTTATGTCCTTGACCCTAGGCCACCATGACCTTGACTCCACCCAGCCCATTTCCCTCCCAATGGATCCACTGATGGGCCACCTTACTCGCTCTGGGACCTCAGTGTCCTTCTCTGGATTCCGGCCCCCTCCATAGTGTCTACGGTGCCTGGCACCCCACACGTGGGTCCTGCCTACATGGGGGGCTCATGTCCCCGGGGTCAGGATCCTGCCTCCTCCGGAGGCTCCTCAGAGCTGGTGCCCGGGCAGATTTATGATTCCGAGGCCTCCTTCAGGATTCTGTAACCGACGCTCTCAGGCAGGGTGCCGAACCTGGGCTGGTGGGCGCGAGGCTGGGGTCAAGTCCACCCTCTTCCCTGTGTGTTTGCCTCACCCAGCAGCGTGTGAGGACCGGGCAGACACTCGAGAAGTGCTTACTGAGTGAATGAACGCACGTGCAGCACCCTCTGTCTGGAGGTGGTGGCTATGTGGGTTTGTAGTGGGTTAAATGGTCACCCAAGATGTCCATGTCCTAAGTCCAGAAATCTGTGAATGTGACCCTGTTTGGAGAAAGGGTCTCTGCAGAATAAGCGAAGGATTGTGAGAGGAGGTCCTCCTGGATCACCTGTGTGGGCTGTAAATCCAATGACAAGTGTCCTTTAAGAGGAGGAGAGACACACGGGGAGAAGAAGGCTTGTGAAGACGGAGCAGAGACTGTGGTGATGAAACCACAGCCCAGGGGCTGGGACAGGCAGGAAAGATCCTCCCCTGGAGCCCCTGGAGGTGGTGTGGCTCTGTGACACCTTGATTCTGGACATTTGGTCTCCAGACCGTGAGAGGATAAATGTGGTTGTGAGTCACCCAGTTTGTGGTAACTTTCTACATCAGCCCCGGGAGACCCATACAGGGTTTAAAGAAAGGAAGAGACTTTGAAAACAGCACGAGCATTGGACAGCGAGGAGAACCCCAGTACTTGGCGATGGTTCGTAAGCCAGGCCAGAAAGAACGTTAAAATGCATGAGGGGGATTGCCCCCATAGACAGACGGAGCTGTGCACTCTCAGACCTTTACAGTTGTGTGAGCTTGGGAAATTCACCTGCCCTCTCTGTGCCCTAGCTCCCAGAGGTAAAAGGGGCAATAACTCTGATCATCTTATAGAGACGCTTTGAGGGTTAAATAAATTAGTAAACATAAGCACTTAGAAGTTTAAAGTGTAAATGCTGTCATGATTTCCCTCTTAATATCTTGAAGTGGCCAAGATGGACAGTGTGGTTTGAGGGAAAGATAAAAGGCCGTCTTCTGGATAACCGTGGAACGGTCGTATCTTACCTGGTTTACAGACGGAGTACTAGTAAATAGAAATTAACTTGAATGGAATGAGGACTGCAGGTACAGAAATCTCGTTGGACCTCCTGCAGTAATGGATTCCGTATGCTTCCATTTCTAGATGTTTTTGTAATGTCTGTTTCCTCACGTATTTCCCCCGAAAGCCTGTGTGGAGGCCACTGTTACATTTCCACTGAGAAGCTCGAGGAGAGGAGGCCCCTGCGCTTGGTGGTTCTCGTGTCCACGGCTGCAGAGCTGAGTGGAATTGGAATTGGAGCTCCCGTCAACACACTTTTATTTTATCTGGCAGGAGGAACCCCTTACCAGGTGCCAGACTGCACAGTGAGGGCTGAGAAGGAGGGCCGTCCCCTCTCCTCCTGTCCGGTGTGGCCCGGGGAGTCGAGGTGGACAAGCCTCCATGGCAGGCCTGTGGAGCTGACCCCCTCTTCACAGGTGGGCACTGGGAAACCATGGGCTTCAAAGGAAACGGGGAATTTATTGTGGTTAGAGTCCTGGGCAGGCTGCTTTACAAGAGGCACCGGTGCTCCGGGGAGCCGGACTGTAGATTATTTCCCACGTCTCGTTGTCCCTCGGCAGTCTCCTTAGCCCTCCCAAACAGCGATTAAAGTGCACCCAGATGCCAGGGCAGACCGGCACTAAGCCTTACAGGATCGCAATAAACAGATGATTTGTATCCTATAATTGCAACAAAATGCGGAATCCACAAGTGACTGTTAAAACTATTTAACTAAAGTGTGAGAAGACTATTGAAACAATTGGGAAGAGCGGGATGCCCCCTGCAGCATCCTGTCAGAGGGAGCACGAGGGGCGTTTGCTCCCTGTGTTTCCCCGTGCCGTGTGTAGTGTGCATCCTGCACATCCTCCCTCGTCTTCATAAAGCTCACAGGAGATGTAACGTATCTGTTGGGATTGAGCTTGTAAAATAAAACCTCAAGGTCAACATTCCAACTTCCCTCTGCATCTCTGGACTGATGACAAAGCTGCCCTGGCCGTCAGGGCACCCACCCCGCTCCAGCCGGCGTCGGGGCTGAGAACGCAGTGAGGGAGAGCCAGCATGTGCACAACCCACGCTGTGAGGGGGACCAGCTACCAGGGCAGCATGAGCAGGGACAGCTCACTCAGGCCCAGACACAGAGGTAATCTGCTGGGGGAGGGGCCCCAAAGCCAAGAGTGGACGAAGGTGCCCGGAGCTTCGACAGGGGCAGAGGGCCCCAGGGCAGTGGGACTGGGGCCAGTACAAAGCCAAGCTTGAAGCAAAGGCAAAGACAGGTCACAGCCATTGTACCCCTGGAGGCAGTGACGGCTGGTCTGGGGGCCCAGGGGTGGGGCAGCGGCCGGCCAAGTCCTGGATGGAATGTGAGCAGGAGCCGACTGCCTCCTTCATCCTCTTCCTCCGAAGGACTTCTCAGGGGCTGGACCCTAGCGGCAGAGCAGGATAGAAGGGGTGAGGCAGGGAGATAAACGGACCTGTGAACTCACACACATCATGTGCTGGAAATATCCATGTAATATCCTTACATGTGGGCAGCCAGCCCGAACTGTCACGTCCAGCCAGCCTGAACCCCTGCTCCTTCCTGCCCTCGGTGGGCCTATCACCCCACCTGTTGTAGTCAGGGGCCCGTTGGGGTCCTCACTCCACCAGTGTTTGCATTTCAATATGGAATTTAGGAATCTGGAAGTATTCCAAGCCCCTAAAGAATGGAGGAATAACTGCCAACTTCAGAAGCTTCTGGTGGGCTGGGGCAGGGGAGGCGGAGTGGCTCCCTGCCACCGTCAGATCATTTGATGAGGCCCAGCCGCTCCACAGATGCATCCAGAACCGCGCCATGCTGGAGCCCAGCCTGACCCCAGGGCTGAGGCTGTGGGACAGGATAAGGACTTGGGATCATGTGGATGGCTGTAGGGACGTCACCATCCCCCCAGGATGGAAAGCCCTCTGGGAGGGCATTGTTGGACGTGGGACAGTAAGCGGTCATCGGGCTGACTGGAGCTGGAGGCTGGCCACGCAAAGACGGCCTCGATGACCACGAGGAGCTCGCGTCCAAACAGCAAGGCCGCCTCCACCAGCGGAAGAGGGGAAGCAGGAACTCAGAGCCCAGAAACTGGGACGGCTCCTCCTGGCCAGGCCTCAGTCACCAAGTTCACACTCCAGAGTTCAAAGGAAAAACACGGATACTTATCTTCCACGTGCTTGGAACTACTTGAAAGATGTTTGTAGTCCAATCCCTGTAGATGTAGCTACATATCTACACAAGCTTTCTGTACGGTGAGCATTTAAATCATTCACTTAAAGATTTGAGTGTGTATTTCATTCATATTCAAATTCAGTTATTTGAAATAAATTTACTTTTAAATAAATCATATGATGTATGTCTTACAAATCACAGTAATTACGACTAGGGAAAATGGCAGGCACTGACTTACGAATAAATCGGGCATTTTCCCAGCAAGTGATGAATGATAACTTGGCCATTGATGTTTTGACTCGCGTCTTTATCCAGAATTCCATCTGCAATACTCAATGTACGTTCAAAAGGCCCAGATCACCCAACGAGCCGTTTCGACTTGCTCGGGCAGAGCCAGCTCTCTCTTGGACACAAGTCAGAGCACGGAATCCCGCATTCCTGCTGTTCTCTGCCCAGCTCACCCACTTGTTCCAAGGAACAAAGAAAGATGGAGAGATCCCCACACTATTTATTGTCCGTGACCTGTGTGATTTCGCGTCGTCTTCCTTTCTGTTTCTCGGGCTCCATTGAAAAGCCCTGAATCACGGTAGCGCTGGTACGGGTTTGCCTTACAAAGAAAACAGTCACAAAGGAAGTAAATGGTAATTATCGTTTAAATAATTAAGAAAATTGATTAACAGACAAAACTGTTCTCCCTAAAGGAGTTTAAAAGAATATTTCCAATATCTGTTTCACTGTTTTGAATAATATAAGGAAATTTCAAGAAAGATTAACTATTGTCTTAAATATGATTAAAAACAGAGGGAGACACAGAGAGAGAGGGACCAACTCCCTAAATCAGTGGTTCTGGAGGACGGTCCCCAGACCAGCAGCAGCACTTGGAAACCTGTGGAAAATGCAAATTCATGCACCCGCCCCCAGACCTGATGAATCTAAAGTTCGGGGGAGCCCAGCAATCTGGGTTTAACAGCCTCGAGGAGACTCCAGTGCACTTTAAAAATGCTAGAACCACCGCCCTCACCTGGGCCAGCCTTCTCTGCTTGCACCACACCCCTGGCCACCCGTTCCTCCTGCACTGCCAGGCCCAGGGGGATTCAGAGGGAGGAGGCCCAGCCCCGGCCTGTTGAGGGGAGGGCAGCTGTTCAGGCTGGGCTTCCAGAGGTGCTATGAGACTGCAGGGGCCAGTGCCGCCACACCGTCATTCCTCTTTGGTCTGGCAGGAGGCGGGCAGGCTGGAATGCCCAAGGAGGAGAGGGCAGCGCCCCTGTGAGGGGAGGCTCTGTGTCGCCACCCACAAAGCCAGGGAAGAAGGAACCGGGAGCTCTTGCTAAATGGAAACAGGTGAACACAGGAGATCCTGAGGTCACCCATCAAATGCCTGCATGTGAATCACCTGGGGGACGTGACTGAAATGCAGGTTCCTGGGCAGCGTGCCTGACAATCTGTGCTGTGCCCCTGCTTTGCTGGATTTCTGCAACCTAGCTGGAGAAAGTGCCACCAATGACTGGGAGTGGCCGCCCATGAGGCAAGAGAAGGCCCAGAGCAAGCAGAATCCATCCAAACACCATTCCCTTCTAGATTAACATAGGAATGTGAGCCATTGTAATTAATAACTCAGTAATGAATGTATAAAATGACAATAACAATAATAAAGTAATAATCACAGAAATATTTTTAAATAAATAAAATAAGAACTGTAAGCAGCACCGAGGGTGCTTGCTAATCTGGTGAACCGATCCTGAAAGGATGAGCTGTGGAAACTTTGGGAAATGTAATGAAGGTGGCTTTTGGGACACCGAACTGTTGTGAAGTCACAACCACCATCAAGTTTCCAGCACAAGACTCAACCCCCACACCCCCTGGTCCTACATGAAGCCCCTCACAGAGACTGCGGCCCTCCCCACTAGGCCACGGAAAGATCTATCTGGGCCTGGACCCCGCATTATACAAAACCTATCAGAGTTCTTTCCAGATAATTTAAAGTTTTAAATGTAACCCAACGAGGGTGTACAATACTAGAAAACTACACACAAAGATTTACATGAACTTAGAATGGGGGAGAAATTTCCAAGCATGTCACCAAATGCAGAAACTGTTGAAAAATCAACTTGATGGATTTGACTAAATACAGGTGAAATGGGACAGCACTTGGGAAAATGCAGTAAATAAGTTAAAAGGCAAAGACGAAACTATGGAAAGCACTTTCATTACACACGGCAGGAAAGGCTGATGCCCTTGTTACTTGTCTCTGAAACACAACAGGAAAACTTGCAGCAAAACTAGGCAAGTGGATAAACAACGTCAGTTCGTAAAAAAAATTTAAGCAAATCCTCACGGGCATTGATATTGGAAAAGGGCCCATCCACACCACACAGGACTCTCAAACTGGAGACGAAATCGGGACGGAGACTGGAGCACATGCTTCACCCACCCACTGGCTCAGAGGGAACTGCCGCACCTGGGCTGGCCAGGAGGACGCAGGGCTCCCTGTGCTGGCCGGGGGGACCTTCCCGACCTCTGACAGACAACCCCGGGCAGGTGCATCCTAAGACGGCTATGAACAAGCTCCAGAAATATTCACCGTGGGAGGTGTGAATAGAAAATAGGAAACACTCTAAGTGCCTCGACTCAGGGAAGAGATGGAAGGAAAAACAAACAATGACACAGGCAGACTTTGCAGCCGTGAGAAATGATGTTATAAAAATTAACAGGAGATGAGTGCAATGTATTTTTTCCCTAATGGAAAAGTTTACAAAGCAATGTAAAAAGTGCTACGTTTTTGCTATTGTACACCTGAAAAAAAATACAGAGAACATATCATTATTTACAGTGATTACATCTAGGTGGTAAGATACACACGCACATTATTTTTTATTTCCATCTTTTATCTGATTTCTATTTGACAGCATGACATTTTTATAGTTACCTTATTATATTTATACTAAGAAAAAATAAAGATGATAGTAAAAGAAGAAGACCTCTGTAAGTTCCATTTAGATTCTCTGTAGGGTAAGGTTGTCCCGGACACCGTCTCAGGCCCCCCAAACAGGGGAAAAATCCCGTGATTTGCCTGAAAACTCAGCCTTCTCCCCTGACTCCTGCTCCACCAGATTTTTAGAGGTGGAAACATGGCAGAAATTCCCAACCCTGCTCTACCTGCCACTCAGAGGTGCTCCGTGGATAAACGGGGATGAGACGCGGCTTGACACAGTGGAAAGCTAACGTGGATGTCCAAGCGTGGAGCATTATCGTTATTAACAGGAAGCTCACAGAGCTCGCACGAGAGGGAAGGACCGGCTTTGTGTTGAAGTACTCTGTTCATCCTTATTATCTAGAGTCTCGGAGTCTACAGAAGTGACTCTCAAAGAACTTTTCACCGTCCTGGTGCTCTTAGGTGGCTTTTAAACAAGCTCCTGTGGAGCAGAGCCCCGTTGCCCGTGTAAGAGCCCTCTGTCTTGGTTCGCAATCTAAATCTCCCCGCTGTCAGATTGTCGGTTACACCATAAATAACCCAGACTTCCACGTCTGTGCAATTCCATAATTTCTCTTTCTTTCCCCCAAGGGCTAAATGCTCCTTCTACAAATAGTAGCCGAGAACGTTGTGAAGCCATTTTACAGAGTTCGCAGACCATGCCAAGACTTTGCGACCACAGATAAGATGAATAATCCCACGCACAGTCCTTCTCTGGCTCGGCTCTGATTTGTTGTCTCCAGGGCCGCAGAGAAACACAAGCACAATTGCCAACAGGCTTCACTGAAATGAAAACATCATTTTTCCTTCCGTCCGTCTCAAGGAAGTCTGGAACGGACTCTGATAATTAATCCACTGAGGGAAATCAATACTACCACTGGCTGAAGATGAAACAACCCATAGCAAAATAAACTTCTCAAAGATGCTTCGGCAGTTTCTGCAAGCACACGGTACCTGCTGCAGATGTGGGATCTAAATAAATGTTGCTTTCTCTCCCAAAATAATCTCCCGCGAAAAAGTCAATTACCCGGACCATTTTATGTTGTACGACACTTTTGTTATAAATACAGCCTTTGTTCTCCAAATGTGGACTCGTAGGTTTTCTTTGTCCCATTAGGTGCAGCAAATGAGTCTACAATTTGATAGTTGCAAATAGACTGGAAGAAATAGTTTCAGCTGTGAGTGATTTATGCGTGGTGAGGAGAATTCAGGCTTGTCCTGTGGGCCATTAGTAAATCCAGAGTGGTTTTTGGGTTTTTTGTTTTCTTTTCTTTTTCTGGTTTTTCGTTTAGGTTTTGTTTTTTCGTTTAACTTACCTTCACAAAGCCAAGCCGGGCCTGCAGGATGAACTGACCGTGTGCCATAGGTCAGCCTACCGCCCGTTACGAAGTGCGACAGCACCACGGGTTGGAGGAACCAATGAGGTCTGGGTCATCTGCTCATGAGAAGCCGTGGAGAGTTCAGTTGTGCAAAAGACCACAGTCCGTGGAGGAGCGAAATGGAAATTCACAGGTAAATCCAAGTGGCACGTCCTGAAGCTTCGACAAGGGAAGTATCATCACGGCAAATGACCGTCACTTAGCGGACTGCTGGGCCACCTGCCATCTAATGTAACCAAGGCTATTTGGGCTACCTGGTTGTCTGTGAGGAAAGGAGCCTGCGTTTGGCAGGTCACAATGTTGTCTTAATCAATTCTTACAGCAACCCTCGGGGCAGATCCATCTTAGCTCATGTGTGGAGTCAGGGTGCCACTCTCTGCCTCTTGATAGCTGTGCAACCCTGGGCAAGTTGCCTGTACTCTCTGTGCCTCAGTTTCCTCTTCTAGAAGAAGAGCGCCTCTCTCCTGGGGTTGTCATGAGGATTCATGAAGTATTATGTGCAACAGGGCTTAGAAGAGTGCTGGAGGGATGCCACGGCTAGAGAAATGTTAGTTATTGCGATTGTTAGCCCAGAGAGACAGGCCACTTGCTTGAATTGACATGGTGAGGATGTGTCAGAAAAGAACTTGACTATGTCATTTGACTCCAAACTTCATACTGTTTCTAGAAGTGGAAAGAAGATGAACGAAAAATGGCTTGTGAAGTAGGTGACCCTTTGAATTCTTTCAGAACCTGAGGACCCTTCTGAAGAGCAGTCCCAAATGCAGCCGACGCGCTGTTGTTTTTGTCTTCCAACCCCCTCCTTCTTTCTGAAGTGACAGTGAGAAATTCATTAACGGTTTAAATCAAGTTTTCCATTATAAAATTAATACATGCTTTAAATTAAAAATTGGGGGGAAAACAAAGATAACATAGAGGAGACATGTTCAATCAAAGCCCTAACTGGGAAGAGAGAAGAAGTGTCCCCACTGCTGGTGACAGCCACCGGGACGCCCCTTCTTGGAACAACGGAAGGAGAGGAAGACGTCGTAGGCTTTTGGAGCCACAAATTAAACGCGATTCTGAACTAATAGTCTCTTCTGTTGCCTTCAAAACCCAGTGACAGAAAATGAAAATTCATCTCTGCAGGAAAAAGGAGCATCACAGTAAGTGGGGACAGCTCCTTCCGTTCCCCCAGCTCTGCTCTTATCCTCGGTGCAGAAGTACACTTGCATAAGTAATATTTGTCCCGAGGTCTCCACCAGTCTCTTTCCTCAGGGTTGAATTCTGGGGTGAAGTTTCTAACCCACCCTTCAAACCTCTCCCCTCACAAAGTGGTTTGGGTTTCACTTTTACATTTTGCAAAAGGCAGCGGCCCCAGTAATGCTTAACAGGAAGTGATGTTAATTACCCATAGGCAGCCTGAGCGGCAGGATAATTCATTAGTTGCACCTCAGTTCCTCGCAGAAGGCATTTGAGGAAGATATTACACGTCTCAGAGCAAAGGGCTCAGTTCATTATGACTGATGTGCGGAAAGTCTGCCTTCGAGATTTCTCTTCCTCCCTCCTCCTTTAGACACACTGAGTTTTCCCTGGAGTTCAGAACAGATTGGAGTGATTTTGGAATCTCCCTCTGGGGAGATGCGGCAGCTCTTTCTCTGCAGAAGCTGGTTTTTCCCTATTGATCTGTTTGCTGCTCAGCCACCGCGGTGGCACCCAGGACCCCGTTCATTTATGAGTCGGCAGCAAGGCCGACTCCACTTATAATCGTTATCTTGACAAATACCTAAACCACCAGGCCGAGTGTCCCCAAAGCTGGCGCCCTGCTTCCTGTGGAGGCCAGGCCTCACCCCTCTCCCCCTGGATGTGCCTACACTGTCTCTGACCCCAGAGCCAGAGAGAGCCCAGGGGAGGGGGGCCTGCATGAAGCTGGCACTCGGCCCAGAGGAGTTGCGTCCAGTCCTTCCTGCCGCCGTCCAGTGATTCTCAGTGACCCACATCTGCCGCTTCACCTCCAGCTCAGAAGGGAGGAAGCCAGGAGGATGAGGTGGGGGGGCAAGGGATCCAGGGGGTGGGGCTCAGCCAGATGCTCCTCAGTAGCAGACCAGGGTCCTCAGAGGGGCCACAGGGGTTGCAAAGCAAGGACAAATCCTGAGCAAATTGCCCAGAGCCACAGCCATGGCAAGACCTCCAGCATGGCAGGACAGAGGCCCCTGACAAGGAGTGGGCCTGGTCGCCCACCTTCTGGGACCCTGTGCACAGCCGCCCTCTGACTGTGCAAGAGAGGCCCCCTCCCTCACACACAGATCCTTCATTTTCACCCACTGTGGATGCTGACCAGGAGCGTTGGCCAGGGGACCCGTGTCCAAAATTGGTGGGCATCAGACTTGGCCTGCGCGTGCTGTCCAGGAACGGCCTTGGTTGCCCATGGACAGAGGCTGTTACTTTTCGCTACAAGTGGGAGTCCTGTCTGAGTGCTCGGATTGGCAGGGCTCTGCCCGCCCTGTCCACTTAAAAGATCATTCATCACCACCCCAGTTTATAAATCACGGCGGCAGGCTCGCTGCGCGCCACGGCGAGGTCGAAGCGCCCAGAAGTACTTAGCCAATTCCCAGACCCGGCCAGGCCAGCCTTTCTCTCCGCCTCCAGCAGCCAGCCCATCCATCATCCCGCACCCACTGAGGCAGAATGACGCTGACAAAAGGATGCCTGGGAGCCAAACAATATGATCCGTTAAGACGCAGGGACGGGGAGCTCTTTAAAATTTCCAACCAGTCCCTCAGCCTTTTGTGTTAACAAAACCTATTCATTTCAGGATTTGGCAGTTCAAATTATTTCAGACAAGACCTCAAGACAAATGGTTGTTTGATAGAGTCGCATGGGCCCAAGTGGCAGCAACGGGAGAAATGGAGGCTGCTCTGGAGGGCAGGCGCCGGGAAGGTGAACCGGGGGCGGGGGTCCTGGCCCCCATCACGGGCTGCCTGTGCTTTCCAGAAATGGGGATGCTTTCTAGAAACCCTAAATAAAAGTCTCCCCGGACTACACATATTTGGGGTTTAAGCGAGTTTAGGGCACTGATTTTTTTCAATAGTTTTCTGTGACCAGCACACGTAAAGAGGACAGCAGAGAGTTATTTTTCTTACTTTGTATTACCTGCTAAGTTGATTTTTACGTATCTCACACAGGATTTTTTTTTTTTTATTTCCTGAAAAGAGAAAACATAACTGGTCCATTGTCCAGAAGAGAGAGGGAGGGCGAGTGTAAGTGGAGGAGACAGTTCCCATTACCCCTGACACTCGCGGGGAGGGATTTGCAAAGGCTGGAAATTGTGTTTGAAGCGATGTAGTGACGTGTAATCATTTCCTGTCGGCGTGTCAGTGAGAGGAGCAGCAAGTGGGACTGTTTTCCTGGGCTGCCGGTGGAGGGGCGAGGGGGACATGAGGGGGCAAAGGGAGAAGGGACAGGAAGGTCTTCCGTAGGATCTCTGGGTCCAGAAACTAATGGAAGCGTGATTGTAAAGAACAGGTGGAGGGCCCGATAAAAGCCGGCACCGGGGAGAGGCCCACCCAGGTACTCACTCTGTTTTCTTCCCCATTAATCTTGCAAGAAGATCCCAGATCACAGGTCCAACCTCGGGGAGTGTCCAGCGGTTCCCAAGGGTGGGAAACAGCTGCAGAACTGGAAAGACGATGGGAGGGAGATGGCCCTTTTATCGTGAAAGCCGTCCATACTGTGACACGCAGAAATGTTTTCAATCTCAGGTTGCCCTGAATGAAAAAAAAGAAAAAAGGCACAACACATCTATAAATTTTGAAAAAGGAGTTTGTGCCTGACTATCTGCTCTTGTCTCAAAGAATGCGCTGTCTCCTGGAAATCAGTAAACGCCACGGTTTATAGATCAACCCCAGATGGATGAAGAGCTATTCTCTCACACAGTGTTTCCCTCGTTCTCTCCTCTTGAGCTAAAAGGAAAGAAAGTTAGGTTTTGTTACTTATTAATTTTGTTCCTTTATGTTCCTGGAAAAAGTGGCACAAAGACGGTGTTGACCCACCAAACACCAGGAATATGCACAGCCGGTCGCTCCAGGCAGACCTCATGTGACTGAATCTTTTACCAAAGACAAGCACCGTCCTGGGCTGCCCTGCCTGGTGTTCATCCCCCCTGCTGTCCAGTCGAGAGGGCCACCCGAGGGACGGGGACCAGATCCTGCAAAGCTGACCACGGCCATTTCAAAATGAACTAATCTTCTCTGAGTCTTTCAGGCAGGGCTCCGTTTTCCGTCCCCACCACGTCCGTCCCTCCCTCTCTGGGCATGACTTGTCTCTGGAAAATGGGCCACATTGTCTGAGAAGCCTCGTTCACGTCAGCATGGATCTTAAAAACAGCACTTTTCCCAGCAAAGCTGGTGTGGAGCCGTTTCTCTCTGTCATTTCTGGGAGGGAGACTTCAGAGCCCACGGGCAGCCGTCCTGTCTAGACCCGCTCCACTGGCCCACGATTAAGTACGCTGGGCTTCTTATTCTAAAAGTATGTGTAACTGCCTTTTAGTGAATGCCGAGTCATTAAATCATTCAGTGAATCTTCCTCCTCTCCCCTGGAAGGGGCGGTAGCAGTCCACACTGGGTTCAGACAGGCCCATCTGGTCCCTTCGCTGCCCTCAGACCTGCCCAGGCAGAGCGGCAGAGGCAAAGCCCTGAGCTCTTCATCTTCCTCTGTGCTCAATCCCCTCTCCCCTCCCGGCTGCTCACTTCCCCAACTGCTCTGAGGAGAGGGGTAGGGATAGATAAAACTCATTCACGTGAGAATATAAAGGACTTTAAAACATTCAAGTGTTGCCCTTGTCACCACCATTTATTATTACCAAATAATCAGAGTCCCCTTTTGGCTCACATCAAGGAATAAATATCTAATTATAAAATTCTAAGCATCCATAATTGTATTCATTTTTTTTTTTTTGCAGGGTAACAAATTCCCAGAAACTTAGCAGCCAACAACAACACACATGTGTTGACTCCTGCTTCTCTGGGTTGAGAGTCTGGCACGGCTTCCTTGGGCCCTCTGCTCAAGTTCTCACCACGCTGCCACCCAGGTGTCCATGGGCTGAGTTCTCACCTGAAGGCTGGATGGGGGAAGGATTCAGTTCCAGGTTACTTCTGGATGTTGGCAGACTTTGTTTCCCCATGGCTGTCTGACTGAGGGCCCCAGTGGTGCTGGCCTTGCTAGGACCTGCCCTCAGGTCCTAGGGGCACCCACAGTTCTTTACCATGTGAGGTCACCCAGCACGGCCGCTTAATTCATCAAGCCCACAGGGAGAGACTCTCTCTCCAGTGTGCCTAGATGGAGCCTTTGGTAAAATAATACAACCACAAGGGTGATGTCTGGCCGCCTTCCCCACATTATATTGGCTGGAAGCAAGTCACAGATCCTGCCACACTTAAGGGTTGG
This sequence comes from Tapirus indicus, assembly GCA_031878705.1. NCBI lineage: Eukaryota > Metazoa > Chordata > Mammalia > Perissodactyla > Tapiridae > Tapirus > Tapirus indicus. Next base: position 144,315,520 of record CM062921.1, read on the forward strand.
GGATGGAACAAAGGCTCTAAGACCAGGAAGCAGGGTCATGGGGATCACCTTCGGGTCATCTGCCCATTGCAGAATGAGCTGTCTCTATCTAAACCCCTGCCTGCCACATATATTTAAGACAGGCCTTCCAAAGTGCTTGGTTCTAGGATCCGCATCATCTCTGTGTCAGCCAGAGGGTGATCCTGTCCCCCGGACGGTAGACTGGACAATGTAGTCAGCCCTGCTCATGACGGCTGTCACCCAGCTCACCCAACACCAATGTGTGCCACTGTCATGGAATCTGATAGAGCTGAGACACAGACAAGGAAGGCTCACATTTTGATCACTTTTGCTCAGTCACCATCTGCAGATGGACTGTTAGAATCAGGAGACTTCATCATAAGTGGATGTGGATGGTATTTATTGAGCATCTACTGTGTGAAAATCACTGGGAGCCACGGGAGGGGACGTAGTACCTGGTTGGGGGTCAACATATATTTTCCCCTAATGGTCCAGGAGAAGAATGATAAGGTGCACTTACCCATCAGCTACGAGTCCTTTCAAACAAGCAGTTCCGGGTACAGAGACCTCTATGGAGCACTGTGCTCATGAGATCTCACCCAACAATTAACTCAGGTGATCCTTGTGAAAGCGCCCGAGGGGAGCCGGGCAGGAGCTATAACCTCCAACTTCACAGGCCAAAAATAAACAACCATGAGCACAGAGCAGGGTTCTCTAAAGGGGCCCAACCAGCAGGAGCAGTCACCCAGGAACTTATTAGAAAGGCACGTCTGGGGCCACCCAGGCCCTACCCAGTCAGAACCTCTGGGGGTGGAGCCCAGAATCTCCTTCACAAGCCCTCCTATGACTCTGATGCACACTCATGTCTGAGAACCTCCTCCCAGATCACAAGCTAGGCTCTTCTGACTGCAGATCTCAGCCTTGTTACAAACACACATGCAGGCACACACACACACACACCTGTGCATCACACTACATGCACACACACATATCCCCTCACCACACACATATGCACACATGCAAGCACATGCACACATGTGCATCATACTACATGACCACACACCCACTCACACACACACACGGACATGTGCAGGCAAATGCACATGCATGCATCATACTACATGCACACACCCACTAACACATGTGTGCACGTGCAAGCACACGCACACATCTGCATCATGCTACATGCACACACATATCCACTCATCATACACGTGCATTATACTACATGGACACACACCCACTGACATGCATGTGCATCATACTGCATTCACACACATCCACTAACACACACATGCACATGTGCAGGCACACACACAAGTGCATACGTGTGCATCATACTACATGCACACAGACGTGCACACATGCATCACCCTACATGTGCACACAGGTATGTCACACTACATTCACACGTGTGCACATGTGCAGGAAGGTGCACACGTGCACACCTGTGCATCATACTACATGTACACACACCCACTAACACAGTGCACATGGGCAAGCACATGCACACACATGTGCACCATACTACATACACACATATCTACTCACCACACACATGTGCACACATGCAGGCACATGCACAGACACACATCATACTGCCTGCACACACATCCACTCACACACATGTGCACACATGCAGGCACATGTACATGTGTGCATCATACTACATGCACACACATATCCACTCACACACACACGTGCACATGTGCAAGAAAAATGCAACACCATGAGAGGAGTTGTCTCCATTCCACGTCACCTGCAGTTTGAAGAAATTGTCTAAATTGTCTGTTACATTTTCACTTTTACTGGCATTTAATAATTTTTATGGTAATATATTATTATTAGGCATACTTTTGTGAAAAATTATAGACCAAGGAGCAGCAATTATACACAGAGTATAAATTATGACATTATAAAATAAGTTTTATGAACATATTTAATTATAGGGACAGAAAGTGAGTTGTAACATCTTTATTTGTATGTTGGAAGTAGAAAGACATATTCATGCTGTTTTTAATCGTTACCAAAAAGTCAAGCACATTAACTTGTAAATTAATCAGGAAAACAATCTTGTGATGATTCAGGAGATAGCAGTCATGGTGAGTGCCCGGTCGGACAGGACTGAGAGGGCACTGAGCTGCTGCACCTGCTCGTTAGAGCATCCTGTTTGGGTCTCCTCCTTACCCTTTCGTGGGCTCCCTGAACTTCTGCTTTTATTGTAGGCTCAGGCCTCGGTGGTCTTGTCTCCGGCCCAGCCATCATCTCTGAACGGGATGGGTCAGCTGGCCCTCGGCTGTCATCGGAAGGAGGCATTTCGTCTATAATATCACATATTTCATACGTGACCGAGATTTTAAATTCTTGTAGAGCCTCCTCTGGGTTTTGTGGCAGAAAGCAGGAGGCTAGAAAGCAGAAGTAAACTATTTTCAACACAAACATGTGTGGACAGCAACCAGGCCACTTGTCAAGAAGTGTCCAGAACTTTAGTAAAACCAGTCTCAGGGATGGCACTAAGATGAACCCTGAGAAGGGAGGGTAGTAGGAATATGACACCATGGGACATGCGTGTGCACGCTCTCAGTCACCAAATACTGAGCTACCTACTGTGTGCCAGCCCAGATCTTCAGTGGATGCCCTCGGGGCTTACAGCTTCTGATACCAGGCAGACAGAGGGACGCAGGAGAGAGGGAGGCAGGAAGGTCCCCCTGAGGGGAGTTGGGCAGAACCAGAGCAGGAGCACTGCAGCAGGTGGGAGGGGCTGCGTGGCCCATCTGTGTGGCTGGAGGGAGAGGGGCGGATGCGTGGGCTACAAGATGAAGCCAGAGCTGCAGGTGGGCGGACGAGGTGCTGGGCTGGGAATTCTTTCCAGGGGCAATGGAAATCTACTGGAGGTTTTTACCTGAAGAGTAATGTGGTCTGAGTGTTGACATAAAAACATGTCTGGCTGCTGTGTGAGAATGGAAAGTCGGGGGCTGTGGCAGTGGTCCTGGCAAGAGCTGATGTGGCTGGACCTTGGGGGAACACAAACAGACGAAGAGACACAGGTTTCTAGTGTGTTTTGGAGGTGGAGTCAATGGGACTTGCTGATGGATGGGATAAAGGGGACAAGGAATGGGAGGGATCACAGGGAGCAGGAGCCCCTTAAGAAGACACTCTGCCCGACGGTCTGATCGTCCTGCTGAACAGAGAGAGTTGGGTTGAAAAATAAAGGTCACAGTAGCAGAAAAAAGGGTGAAAATCCTGCCTTAATGTCATCCCTGTAGTTTTAAAGACAAAGTTGTGAGTAACTCAGAACTCGTCTAAAATGTCTGCTCACGTGACCAAGCTCCCGGGGGATGTTTCCATGTGTCTCCACCGGGCCTGGGAGCACGACATTCTCGTCCATGAATGATGGACACAGAAGCCAAGAGCCCTCAGCAGCAGTGAGTCCTGCTCTTGGGATTGAAATGTACCCTGATGGGATCAATCCCAATCTGTTCACTATGTCTTCCCTCCAATTGACGGAAACTGATCAATTCCCAGTATTTGGTGCAGAACTGCCTACAGCTGCAGGAATAAGGTTGATCGTTTTCCTCCGTCTGCTATGAATTCATGCATCTGAATAATTAACCAGCTGTTTCCTCATCATTTCTATTCAATAAAACATGAACGTGGCCCACACACACAGTGCCCCCATAAGGACCAAAGGGGACCCACGCCAACCTTGTCCCGTTCCTCAAGGGACACTCCTTGTGTCTCCTAGCTTCCTCCTCACTCCAAATCCCCCTTAAAAATGGACAAGTGCACGGAGTCCAATGACAGCAGCTGCCTCCCCACTGCCTCTCCGTTTTCTCTCTTCCTGGCGTTGAAGATGCTCAGCGCACAGCCCATGGCTCTTCCCAGAAAGTGGTGTGAGCGTCTAGAAGACGTGGTTGTCCAGGAGCGTGAGGGTGTTCCTCTCCCAGGTAAACTCCTCAGCATTTGCGGAGCTCTACCTCTCACTGTGCCGAGCCTCTCCCCTCAAGTATTCCTTTAGGTAGACACCATCCCCATTTCAAAGATGAGGACACAGAGTCTCAGTGGGGTGCAAGCCTGCCCGGCCACACAGCGGGAACATGGCAATATCAGAAAGAGGAGAAAATTATTACTCTATAGCTTGCATAACTGTATGCCTGAAATGAATGATACAAAAAACATAAAAATAAATTTAAAATACAAAAATCAATTATTTTCCTATTTTAAAACCAATGACCAATTAGACATACTAAGGAAGAAACAATTCAGTTTATCAAAAGAAGAATTATAAAATATCTATAAATAACCTTAAGAAAAATACTGGACCTATATTAAAAAAATTAAAACATTATGTAAAAACATAAAAAATATTTGAATAAATGGCAACAAATCTTGTTCTTGGCTAAAAAGACAATTATATAAAGATGTCAATTCTATCCCAATTAATCTACATTTTTAATGCATTTCAAATTTAAGTAACAACAGGATTTTCAACATTTGATGGTGGAGAGCTGATTTATATAACATGACATAATGACTTTAAAGATCTTCCAGAAATATAAACATTTTTTAATTGTCAAAAAAGCTTTGAATAAAGAGTAATTTAGAGGCACTGCCTTAAGTGACATTGATATATATTGTAAAGTATGATAAATAAAACCGTGAAACAGGAGAGAAATCAGCATGTAGATCAATACAAAACATATAGAATCCAGAAATGAAACAAAATTCAGAATGATTAGTACAATAAAAGTAGCATTTCAAATCACCAGGTAAAAGATTAATAATTTCTAAATGGTATTGAGACAACCTGCCAGCTAATTAGGTAAAGCTAGGAATTCTATTTCATGTCTTGTAACAAAAGAAATTCTTGTTAGAGCACCAACTTAAGTATAAGAATTAAAAACTATTAGAACAAAATCATAAGTAATAAAAAGAACCTAATCTTTCATTAGAGGAGGACTTTCTGAATATAATAAAACAAGCAGTTTCATAAAAGATGAAACTGTTAAATTTTATTCATAATAGTGAAAATATTCTCTAGAGCAAAAGATTCCAGAAACAGTCAAATGACTAACTGGAAAGCATATTTGCCACATGCATTATAGAAAGGATCTCTTACAAGTTAATAAGAAATGAGTGATTGACTTGAGAAAAATTGGCTGTTCAGAGTACAAGAAATAAAAATGGCTGATAAATATTTAGAAAGATGTAAGCTCTTTCTGCTACAATTTCTTATACTTCAAATTGGCAGATTGTTTTTAATGCCCCTCCCCACCCCAATAGACACAGGGCGTGGGAAACAGAGATTCTGATAACCTGTTGGTAGTAGAGTGTTCTAGAGCAGAGTTTTAGAAGACAATTTGACAATATACATCAAAATTCATAACGTTCATGCCCTGTGTCATAGTGATCACACTTCTGAGAATGTATCCCACCAGCGTACATGCACAGTGGCAGGGTTAGGGTTGTTTGTGATGGGAGAAGATGAGTCACCACAAATGCTCACCATTAGGGGCCATGTAACACCAGGAAGCCATCAGGGGAGCTAGGTGGGGCTGTAGACCAATGTCCTTTTAAGACTCATTGTTAAGTGGAAAGATGAATTCAGAATGATACCTGTAATGGGATGCCATTTGTGCATTAAAAGAGGATGGATGAATGGATGGATGGATGGACAGATGATGGATGGGCAGAAGGGTGGGTGGGTGAATGGATGGATGCACAAATGAAGATATAGACTGCATGTAAGAACATTTTTTATCCATACATAGAAATATCTGGAAGTATACTAAGGAAACTGCAAGCAACAGTCCTCGTGGAACAAGAAGTCTAAAGAAATAGAATAAAGAGTAGGACTTCATTTTCTGATGTTTCACTGCTGACAGCTTTAAGCCTCACCTCTCTCTTTTCTCCTTTTGCCCCACATCTGGACAAGCTGATAAGAAAGCCTGGGTGCTCCCTCCTTCAGCAGCAGTGGGAGCTGAAACCACACTAGCCCCTGCCAACAAGTGGCGTCCTCAAGATTCGCCCCCTCAACCTCAAACCCCAAGCCAGTCTCCTTGCTCTGCTCTCTCAAGCCATTTTCAGATCACCTGGGGATTCTGCTCTTCTTTCCTCAAAAGGCCTCACTATGGAAGGGATAAACCTCTTCATACCCTCTTGATTTTGTGGCAGAATCAATTTTTGACATCTAACCAAATTTTGGGTGGCAGTCCATTCTGTTTCTCAGAGTGGCCACAACAGGACAGAAGGGAGGTATTTACCCTTCCTGTTAGATACTTTTTTACTTTGTTTTTTTCATTTATTTACAATAAATAATTATTGACTTTATAGTTAAAATATTATCTTTTAATTAAAATAAACAATAATAAAGTAGTTCTGAAAGAAACAGTCCTGTCCTCAGCCTGCTCCTAATCTCAGCACCTGAAGAGCTTCCTCACTGAGTGGTGCTCTGTGTCCGGCAATGCCACAGCAGGACAGTGGTCACTCACACATTTCCCACCTGAACTCTTCTTCCACAAGCTTCCTTCTGGAAAGTCTGCACCTTGCTCTCATTCGGGCTGCAGAGTTTCATCAAGTATGAGATGAGTCTGATCAACTTTCTGACTTCAGGCACTTTGGTCATGTAACAAGTGTGGGAAATGATTTCTAAATGCAGCAAAAATTATTAAAGCTCAATTATTCATGGTGGCACTGATTATTTTCTCCACACTTCCCTCCAGTCTGTCAAATCTGGGTCCCACTTTCAGATGAAGTACAGCACTCAGTCCACAGACAGCCCAGAGGTGACGATTAATAATTAAAGATCAGCTGATGATAATTACATGATAACTTTATTGACCAAGCTCAAGCTGAAGGTGTGATGTGCTCAGAATCTGTGCAGGGAGAGGAAAACCACAGTCAAAGACCTCACAGTGTTCCCAGAGATGAGCCGCCATTTGCAAACTGCACACACCCCATTTCCATCACTTGCCATCCCCTTTGCGGCTGTGAGTTGAGGTCTTCTTCACCAAAAATGTACATTAAGATCTGAGCATCACCTGGCAAGGCTCTTGGGTAGTTCAGGAGATCCCTCTGCTCCTTCCTGCTTCAGACTCCAGCAGCCTGTTCTGTATCAGGTGCTATTTGAATAATTACCAAGGATAACAATATTAGCTATCCAAGCATGACTGCTCAGTAGCAAAGAAAATACAAGGCACTGACTTGTATTAGAATGGTTGAGAAAGCTTTTCACCTAGAATAGGAATGAAGATTAATCAGGAAAGTTTGAAAAAAAAAACACTCCCAAAGCATACTACATTTTTCACTTGAAAAATATCCTTTAAGTTGCCTACATAGTTTGTTAGAAAAGTCGCTTGCTTCCTTCCCTGAGGGAGGTTGAATATTTTAAGCATTTTGTTAACTGCAGAACATTTGTTTGGCTGAGGTGTTATGAGAGGCTCAAAGTAAAATGGAGAGAAACACAAAAGAAGAGGACAAATCTGGGAGTGAACTGGTTTGCAAGAACCTGATGACAAACTCTTTTTCAGTCTATTTTTTCTATTAATTGTGTCAGATGTATCAAGGAAAGTCATTTGCTCTCAGCAGCAATACTTGGCTGGCTGATTGTTTCTGATAACAATTCAAATGATGGCCATCTTCTCATTGTCCTCCACTGTGCATCCACCTTGTCTTTCTGACTGCGTCCTGCTGATCATCAGTGCCCTGGGGCCACCACTGGACACTTTGCTGTGGACGCTCCGAGCACTTGTCAGAATATTTTGATGGAAATAAGAGCATGAGAACCATGAGGGGGCTTGGATGTTTCTACATCTGCTGGAGAACTTGGAGGGAAAAGATGATAAGTCCAGGACTTTAAATGTCCAATTCAAGGACCAGGTAAAGAGCCAGAAAGTTTCTGTGGCTGAAATCAATGTGTGTCTTTTTTAACTATAAAGTCAACACTTCTGCAAACCAAGTCTAAACTCTAATCCTGCAAAATCACAACACATATTGAGTTCACAACCTTGTGAGGGTGTCATATCAACTTAAGGACATTGACTGGGAAGGTTGTGAGCTCTGAAACTTGGAATGGGGACATTGGGGCAGGATCCAGTGAGGCTGCAAATCGAATCCCCCAAGTTATGCCAAACTTCCTCTGACACTAGAAGTCGCCCTTCTTCTCCTGTTGGAGAGGGTCAGTCTCTCCTTGCCCTAAGAACTTGTAATGACCTCTCCCGAGATATTGACCTGCAGGAGACACTGATCGTCTTCAAGACCCATGCCCACCTGCTCTCACTGTTTCTACACCTGTAAGTAAGCCCAAGCAGGCGGGGCCACTGTTGGTCAGCAGGAACACGGTTCAGAAAGATGAGCCAAATATACAAGGGAGTGAGGATGAACTGTGACCCGTTAGGATGTACTCTACACAACAAGGGAATTGTAAGATTTTGCTAATTTATGTTGACAGAAACCAATAGAATATGATTGGACACGGACCTCATGATGTTGCATCCAGGTAGAAGGAACATAATGTGGGAATTGAACAAGTTAACTGCACCAAGCAGAAATTCTGAATTCATGGTGGTAAGTCTCTAGGAGCGGCCCCAACAGTCTGCTTAGTTGGTTAATAGAAACTTGGACCCAAAGACCATCTACAGGAAACGGAGCTAAGATCTAAGAACATCTTTGATATACTGTAGAGGACGGTATCCAGTGACTGAGGGAGATTGGAATGCTGGAATCAATACATTATGTGAGATCTGCTCACCACGCGCATCTAGACACTCAATTCAATTTACCATTGAGAACACTTCTGTGGGAGGGGCATAGTGGGAGGAGTTCTGCAGGGACTGGTCTCTGTAGGCTGAAAAGACAGTGAGAGGTGCTGCCATCGCATCGATCCCTGATTCAGGGAGGTGCTGTCAGTGCTCAATCCAGAGGCTTCTCTAGCTCAGTGAACCAGAAGTGGTAATCAGAATGGTTTGACCTGCAAAGACCTTGGCTTCTGGCAAAATGATGATAGTTCACCTAGGAATGAAACTGGTGTGCAGTCTACTCTGGCTCTGATTTGTGTACATGGAAATGCACTAGGTGCAAGGTGCGGAGGGCAGGAGGGAAGCAGTGGTCATTACCCTCAAAATGCAAATAGGATTATGGACAAATACAGATGTGCTTTGTGGATCCCCTCTTGTCCAAGATCCCCCCTATACCAAGTCCACTTTCTCACCCTGAATGCTGGTTGTGCTGACCAAGTATATCCAGCCATCAACTTGACCAGCCACCTCTGACCACAAAGGGGGATTGTGGAGAGGTGTATGGGAAGTCATTGCTGCTAACTAGCCACCATCTCTGTGGGTCCACAGTCCAGCATCTGATAGTGCATGTCATGCTATGAGACTTCTGGGGACCATAGAATGGGATGAACACACTTTGCATGCAGGAGGGACATGAATCATTGGGGGCAAAATGGTGGTCTATGGCAGGCAGAAGGCTAAGATGACCTCCAATGATTCACGTCTTTGTGTAGTCCCTCCCTTTGAGTGTGGGTAGGGCCTGTCACTTGCTTCTCGCGAGTGGAGTGTGGCAAAGGTGGTGGGAAGTCACTTGCATGGTTGTGTCAGGTTATACAAGGCTCTGATGCAGCAGATAGAGAGAGAGATTCTCAGGCTGGTGTTGAAGTGAGCTGCCTGTTGAGAGGACCTGGAAAGGCCACGTGCAGGGAACTTCAGGGGTCTCTGGTAGCTGAGAGCAGTTCAGGCCAGCAGCCAGCAAGAAAGTGAGACCTCAGTCCTACAACCACAGGAACTGAATTTTGCCAATGACTGGAAGAAGGCCAGGAGCTCCAGAAAGGACGCAGGCTGCGGGACCCTGCACAGAGGACCCACCCCTATCCCCAGACTCCTGACCCTCAGAAACAGTGAGATGATAAATGTGTGTTGTTTCAAGCCTGTAGGTGTGTGGTTATTTGTTACGCAGCAATCAGTAACTTACACAGTGGGCCTGGGGCTGGGACTGATGCTAGGCAGTTAGCTTTAGGAAAGGAGATATAGAAGCATATGTGACGTCATCGTCTGCAAGGAAAACCTAATGAAATATGTAGATAAGTAGAACCCGTGAAAGATTTCAGCAAGTTGTCTGGGCACAACACAAACATTCAAATTCAAAGTCTTCCTATAGATTTGTGGCAATGGATTTTAGGAAACGTAATAGAAAAATGCAATAGGGTCTGAAACTATAGCCCATCAGAATAAAAGTAACAAAAGGTATAAAACACCACTGTGGAGAATGACAACGAGCATTTTCAAGAATAAAAAAAGATAAAAATAAATAGTGAGCTATATCCCATCCATGATGTGGAGGACTCAACACAACTGAGATGTCAAGTTTTCCCCAAATCCGCCTTCCAGTTTAATGCAGTTGAAAACAGAACAAAAACCCACAAGGCTTTAAGTAGAAACTCAAAAAACTGATTCTAAAATTCAACTATAAAAGGGAAGACGTAAGAATAATCAATACACTTGAAAAGAAAAGACTGAGGGTCTCCCTGCCCGCTCTCACGCTTATTTTAAATAGACAGAAATGAAACTGTGGTAATGCGGGTGCACAGGAGGAAATATGTCAACAGAACAAAGAAAAAAACCTAGAAATAGCAGCAATCAAATGAAAAACCTTGATAAATAATAGAGGAAACCTTATAAATCAATGAGAAAAAGATAGACCTATTCATAAAAGCCTCCCATATGGAAAAATAAAATAAAATTAGATCTTTTTACCACACTGTACACAAAAATATGTTCCAGATGGATTTTAAACCAAATGTGGAAAAGCAAAACTATAAGACAAAATTAAGTGATATGGAGGGATTCTTCAAGGTGCAAAATATAGAGATGGTAAAGGGAAAGATAGATTTAATTGACTTCTTTAAATTTGAAAACTTCTCTATGACAAAAGAAAACTTTTAAACAAAGTTTTAAAGAAGTGATATCCTGAGAAAAGCTGTTTGCAACATATATAACAGAAAAAAAACGGATTAATATTCAAAACATAAAGAACTCTTTACAAATTAGTAAGAAAGATGCGAACAATTATCCCGAAACCGCATCTTACTAGGAATGGGGGAAACAATCCTCTTCCAGTGAATTGGTGTTTGAACCCTGATATGGGTGAACATCTTCAAGTTTGACAGTTGGATGTGGATGAGAATGTGCGGAAACGGTGTCCCACCCCGCCGTGGGGTGGATGGTGCAGCCCCTGGCAGGCGGGGGAGTGTGGCAGTGCACAGAACCTGGACTCAGCCATTCCAATGCCAGACAAGCCCCCCAAGAAAAAGTCCTACTCAAGTGCACCTTCTGTCAACACGGTCCCCACAGCATTGCTGTCAGATCCCTAGAAAGAAACATCATTTCTGAGTCAGGCCCAGAAAATACCCCCCCACCACCAAAGATATATTCACTTCCTCATCCGAGGAACCTGTGAGCATTACTTTATATGGAAAAAGAGTGATATTACCTTTTACAGCCAAAAATGTCATTAAGTTAAAGATCTTGAGAAGAGGAGGTTATACTGGATTATCCGGGTGGACCCTAAACGTAATCCCATGTGTCCTTCTGGAGGGACTGCAGCCCTGCTGACACCCTGGTGTTGGACTTCTGGCCTCCAGATCAATGAGAGAATAAATTCCTGTTGTTTTAAGCTGGTTTGTGGTCACTGGTCACATCGGCCCAGGAACTAATTCTATCCCTAATGTTCACCAGTATGGGGATGGCTAAATTCATGTGGGTATTTTCCTATGTTCAGAAGAGATACTTATGTAGCATCAGTCCAGAACATACTGCCCATGTTCAAGGACGCAAGTTGTTAAGATGAAGAATACACGTGTGTAGTAAAAGCGTAGGTACAATAAAAGTGTAAGAATGAGGACCCCACACACCACATACGAGGGGCCATCACAGGGGGGGTAGCACTGGTTCTGAGGAGGGGTCCGGACGACTTCCATGCATTTGTAATGTTTTACTTGTACAAATAAATTTAAAAGTCCAATGCAAATGTCTGTATTTGCTCATTTAAGGTGGAAGGTTCATGGTTGTTTATCATATTATCTCCTGGTTTTGTTGTAGTTTTATTTTTTCAAATTATAAAAGTAGGAATAAATAATCATAATAAACATTGCCCATTCCTTCTCAACTGATTCATTTCCCTACAGCATATAAGAAACTTCCCATACGGCTGTTATAAAACCACAGCCTGTAAAACTCCAGCTTTATAATTTTGATGACAGGAGTGTGAAGAAACAAACTCTGGAGCGTCTGTCAATTGACATCGATGTGTTTAATAGTTTAAACTCTATTGCTTTTTTAATGTTCTTATAATGCACCATTCGTTCTGTAGTTACATCTCTGAAAAATCTAATCTTGATCACCTACTCTCCATTTTTCTTAACTCTTTAATAATAATCCCGGCAGTGGCATATCAGAATGGAAATTGCTTCTAAAGAATGTTGTAATAAATATATGTCAGGCATTTTACATAGGATTTGCTTACATTTGATTGAAAAAGACAACATTTAATCTAAGAACTTAGAAGTCAGGGTATTCATCTCGCACTTCCAAAGCTCCTAAGTAAATGTGGATCAGAGAAAAGGGGATGTCTCCTTCCTCACCTATTCAAAATTAATCATTTGCCATTTGCCTCTTAAACAGTGGGTGTAAGTTGCCATTGCATATTCCAGAGCTGGGCAAATATTGACTCTAACGACTGGAAACCATTTTCCTCCGGGCAAATGGCATCAGCTAAGGAGTAATTGGGGTCTCGAGGAGAGAGCAGATCTGAGGGAGCATCTTCAGCCCTGATGCGTGAAGACTTCCCCATGAGAGACTGAACCTGGGCCGGGGTTTCTGAGGAGGGAGTTGCTTTGAGATGGTCAGAGTTAAATTCAAGCACTGATTATACTTAGAATAGTTTCATGCAGAGGAACTGATGTGAAACTAAAGGCATTGAGATGCTATTTCAGTATTTTTTCCAGAGAGACCAGAAAAGAAGCCTGACCTATAGTCCCACATCTACTTCCATCTTCTTTCTGGATACGGCAACAGGGAGCTTTGCCTAGTTGTTGATTATACAGCACGAATGCAGAATTTTAGAAGAGAAAGGAGTCTTTGCAGTAATAGATTCTAATTCCCTCATTTCACGTGAAGAAACTGAGGCCAAAAACAGACGTGACACCTCCAGGTGGCCTGAGCCATTTGCATCCTGAGTTCTCTGGCTCAGAAACGTGTCAAAAATAATCACGGCCACATTATTTGACTTTAATCTCAGGCAATATCCTGGTGCGACCACAGTGGTTTCTCTTTTGGATTATCGCAACAGCCTTTCCCTGCTGCCAGGGATTTCCTCAATTCTTATTGCAACCACAATTTTCTTTATGAGATCAATGTCTGAACACATCATTTTTGTGCTTAAAACCTGCCTGTTGCCCCAAATTGCTCCCTGAAGAACATCTCAAATGCATAGCATGGACTACAAAGCGTCTGTTCCCCGTGAACCTCACATCCCCTACCTGCCGACAGCTCTGGGTGAGTTCCCCAGTCCTGCCAGATCCCGACAAATGCTCGAAGCATCCCCTCTGCCGTCCTGGCTGTGGTATGTGCTATTCCCCAAGCTGGAACACTGTTTTCCACCCACCCATGCCCCCATTTCTCTGAACTGAGAGAACCTCGTTCCAGTCTTGGGTCTGACTTCCTTTGGTCGTAGAAGTTTCCTCTGCTTCCGAGTCAGCATCAGTCTTTGCATCCATTGTCCTTGCTTGCAATGAACTGTCCTTCCCAACCCCTCACGGTGTTCTGGTAGGATGACCAGGCACAGCGTCCATCTCTCCAGCCCCAGAGTTGGCCAGTGACTGAGACCCACCTTGAAACTTTCCACCATCTTGTTTCTGGGTGGGCCTATAACACCAGCTGGTTCTGCTGGTCCTTTCCTGGGACTGGATATGCATATGCTCTCCTTCCTCTGGCTTAACTCATGAGGAGGTTTCCACTTGCTCTGTCTGTGGCCATGCCTACCTGAGTGGTAACCCCCCACTGCCTATGGGTAGCCATCCTCAGTGGGAGAGAAAATGGCCAATACAAAGAGGGAGGAAGAGGCAAGAGATGAAGATAATGGGTCCAGATGACATAGTCTAAGTGCCTGACCTACCATCCTAGGCTCTCCAGGCTTTGAGCCATCCGTTTTTGTTTGTTGAAGCCAGTTTCCCTTGGATTTGTCCCTGTCAACCACAGTGGAATGATTATACCACTTTCCCCACTGCCCGTCCTGTTTTTGTTTTGTTTTTTTTACAGGACCCTGCAACTACCTGTTCATTGACTGTATTCCCCACAAAAACGTCATCTCCCATATCCCTAAGATGGTTCACATTTACTCTGCACAGTGTCTGGTTCATAAAAAGGGAAGTCATAAAAGATTTCTTGGGGAAAGGAAGAAAGAGGAAAGAAGGGGATGAAGGGAGGGAGGTGGGAGGAAAGAACAGATGGAGGAAGGAAAAGTCTAATAAGCATTACTAGAAGAAAGACCTTTGGGCTAATAGCAAAGAGAACTCAGTTTTAGTCTGGCTTAGCCACTAATTCACCAGCTGAGTGCCACCAAATTTCTACTCCCACCTATTCTGCAGTCTCCTACCTGTATGATGAAGGTGTTAGACTCAGTGGTCTCTAGATCCTTCCCAGCCTCAGTGTGATTCTGTGAAGTGGGAATGAACTGACCAGGTGAGTTTTCTGCCACTGGAGGAGTTCACAGAGAGACTGGATGGCTGCCCAGTGGGGATACTACAGCCGAGATTCAAATTTTGCATGAGAGACTGGACTGGATGAACTCCAAGTTTCTATCTGAAACATTTGGAAGCCTCTACCTTATAAGAGACTAATAATAATAAATCTGTGATGACTGTTATCTTTCTAGGCTTAAAGTCTCAGAATGATGAATGAATGAGTGAATCTCAAGATTCTGGGGCCCAGGGAAAGTGTGTCTGTAGTTCAATGACATCACCACTAGATGTCACCCTCGTTCACTTCGGCACAGAACGTTTGGTTTCCGCTCTTCAGATTCCTGGTGAGGGACACAGACCAGAAATGAGGACACATGCCTTCACGGGGAACCCGGTCCTGGTCCAGAGGAAGCAGCTCTCAGAGGTGAGCACAGTCAGGAAACTGCCAGTTAGTTCCTCACTGACTTTCTCCCCTTCACTGACCTTGTTTTTCCCTGAAAAAAAAAGTCTTTATGCTGGAAGTCTCTTTACCTGATTTCATTAGTCTGCCTGGAAGGCAGGATTAACTGCAGAAAAGTTTAGCAAAATTATAATTGGATTAAAAGAGTGATAAAATAGATGTACAAAGTAGATATTTACAGTGAATTAAAGTTCCAGAAACACAGTTACAAAACAAACAAGACTTGTGGGTGCTGAAAAGCACCTGAAGCCTCCTTAGTTGTTGGGGACTCCAGCCCGTGCGGTGACCTGCCTGTCTCCCTGAGTGAGCCTTGCACTGAGGTTCCTGCGTTTCATCTTCATCAACCACTCAGCACCTGTGCAGACCCCCCTCCTGACCCCTCCTGGTGGGTTGTGGGGGCCCGAGAGTGCTCAGCTCTCCTCCATGCTCCTGCCCCCCAGACCCTGCCCAGGAGGGCTCTGAACTTGTGTATCAAGAAACTGAGCTGTGCACAACAACAGGATGGCTGATTTAACATTGGGGGAACAGATAAAACAGTGTCACATCTGACCCACCCCCAGCAGGACCCCTCCTGTCGGCAGAAATCACTCCAATTAGAAACCCATTGATTCTTAAGCACCCGCTCAGTGCATCTTGAAATGTTGTTGCCTCTCTTCTATTCCTGGCAAATAGAGAGGAGAGGGTGGAGAAGCCAGTGGATGCTTCTGTAGATGTGTGCCTGGCTTTCCGTTAGATTCTGTCCGGCACCTGGTGCTCTGAACTCGGGTAGCAGCAGACACATCATAGAAGGCGACACCCGACTTACCACCGGTTGTATACGCGTCACTGACAATGATAACGGGTGTTGTTGGTCCAGTCCTCCAAGGCTTACAGAGAGCCTTCCCACACACTAGTCATCGAATCTGCCCAAAGCTTTGTGAGGCAGACCAAATCACAGTCACAAAACTACTGACTGTCGCATTTACCACCGTGCTCGCCGCGAACTGTCTTCCTGATGGCCAAGGGGTCTGGTCCCCTGAGCCCAGTGATAGGCTGGCCCCTAGAAGGGGCCCCAAGTCCCTATGAAGGGACCCCATTTAATGTGAGGATGGACAGAAAAGCTGTCCCCTGCATCTTTGCACATGGGTAAGACCTAATCTAAAAGAAGCAGAGATTGAAAGCAAAGCAAAACAAACCAGTGAGGGTAGGAGGCGCTGGCTCCTCTGGAGCGTGGTCTCTACAGGACTTGGGGATGTGTGCAGGCCAAGGAGGTGGTGATGCTGGAAAAATGGAATTTTGTGAAGCGCTGGTTCTGGACTCCCCCCTCCAGCCCCACCGCAGACCCAAAGGCTCTGGATCTCGCTGGGAATCAAAGGAAGCAAACCGGAGCCGCCTCCTCCCAGACCACAAACAGACAGAAACCAGAAGCACTCTGTCCAGCTGCTCGTCCACTACCTCGTCTACTGCTGGCTATGGGCAGAGTCAAACGGTCTGCTGGAAACCACAGAAAGACTTCCAGACCAACCCCTTCCCTGGAGAGGTAGGGAAATGCAGCCTCCAGATTCATGACTCGGCGAGAACGCAGGGAGTCCTTCCCAGGCCAATTGTCCCTGCCTGAACTTCAAACACGAAACAACAAAAATTAATTCAATGGGAACTAGCTTGAAACTTGATCACGCTGCCAAGAAATAAGCCTGCTGCTTTGAAATCAATAACACTTAACCCAGGGCACTTCAGCCCCTCGTACGGTGGTGGGGAAGCGTCCTGCCTTCTGTGACTAGTCCAGTGAGTACCTGATGACCTAGACACGTGGTGGCCAGCCCAAGAACAAAGATAGTGAGTTCCACAAGAAACAGAATCAGCCCAACGGGGAGATGTGTCTGTGTCCGTCTTCCAAGCTGTCTGAGGAGGAGGGGTAATTACCACTTTACAACACTGCATCAAAAAGTGGGTTCTCTCCATATGCCTCTTAAATCGGTTAAAAATCAAACTTAAAAAAATGCCACAAAAAGACAAAGTCTCTGGGAATTCTGGAACAACAAGTAACGTAGTTCTAGGTCCAATTGTAAAACAGATTATTTTAAGCTCTGGTGCAATCCTTCCCAAATTCCGAGGGTTGGGAAGGATGACCTCTGGAGACCTGCTCAGTGATGATCTGACGTAAGGGCTCCTCCGTCACCACCACAGTAATGCCCACCTTTGAGACCCAGCGTGCACTTTTCATCCACTCTCCTCGGAGCCAGTGCGTTAGCTGCATGTTGATGAGCCGAGAGAAAGGCGTGTGCTCCAAGAGCAGGAGGGCTGCGAACAGCTCCAGCAATGAGCATCTTTAACAAGCTGCTCACCCCATGCCGACAGAGGAAGCACATCTGTGCACAGGCACTGAGTCTGTGTGCCCCAGTCTTCCCGTGATGATTTATGTATCAACTTGGCTGGGCCATGGCGCCAAGGTGTTGGGGCAAACATTATCCTGGATGTTTCTGTGAAAGTGTTTTTTGGATGAGATTGACATTTAAATTGGTGAACCTTGAGTAAAGCAGAGTGCCTGCCTGAACATGGGTGAGCCTCGTCCAATCAGTTGAAGGCCTGAACAGAACAAAGGCTGACCTCCCCTAAGCAGGTGGAAATTCTGCCAGAAGATGGCCTGTGGACTTAAACTGCTGAAGTGCAGCTCTTCCCTGGGTCTCTAGCCTGCAGGCCTACCCCATCAGATTTTGGACTTGTGAGCCTCCACCCTTCTGTGAGCCAATTCCTTGAAATCTCTCTCTCTTTCTCTCTTTAGATAGATAGATAGATATGGATATGGATACAGATAGATCCCCAGATATGAATCAGCAGTTTTCAATCATGTAACACCCCCGTGTGGTGTGTAGAAATCTGGGGGCATTTTGATTGCCACAATGACCGGAAGCACCACTGGCCCTACCCGGCCAGAGCTGAAGATGCCCAACACCCTGTGCCGCATGATGGGATTTTCCCACCCAACCCCCACGGCACCCTTCTGAGAAGCACTGCTCGGTTCCACCTGGATATCCTAGGCTTGTGCGAGGGATTGGAGCAGCATGGACGGCAATGACAGGAGGACGAACAAGGCTCTCTGGGGATGGCCAGAGAGACTAGGACTGACCCACTGGACTCTGTTGACACACTGGGGGCCCTTGTGAACCCCTGCGGAGGAAACAGGTTGGGAAAGAAAAGTCTGATGTGATTCGTGAGATGGGGCTCAGAGTGATGCCAATAGGAGTTATCTTGGAGATGTGCCCTTAGGTGGCACCTGAGCTATGGACCAGGTGCCCCGTGGCCCGGGAATCCAGGGGAGAGCTAGAAAGTACCATTAGGACGGATGGGCCGAGGGAACAGGCCTGAGCACCTTTAGGGATGGAGCATAAGTGACATGGCGATTCAGTTGACGTGGTGGGTGGGGCAGGAGATGGGATCAGAGCCAACCCCAGCTTGATGACTCGGGTGACGTACGTGATATGAGGTGGGTGGTTTCTCTCTCTGAAAAAAATCAGTACAGGTGAAAGAACAGGTTTGAGGAAAAGCCAAGTTTATTTTGGGATGTGTGAAGGTCAGGAATTGAGGAACACCTGCTTCTCGAGGATTAAGTCTAGGCTGGCACATCAGCATGTAAGTGATTGTGCAGTTGCTGTGGATGGGAATCCTGTAATGTCATTTCAGAACCTTCTCAGCCGGCTTTCCCAAACCACACGGGAGTGGCAGGGACGTGGAAGCAACATGTTATCTCCACCCTCCCAGAGCCTTCTAACGAGAGGAGTCTTAGCAGAGGGCTTCTTGGTTTGTCTGATTTTGTTTCATTTGTGCTTTTGTTTTTGCTGAACGCCTGGGTGTGTAAATGCAAGCTAGGATCCCATAAACTTCTCTGCATTAAACAAGGAGAAGCGATTTGCAGAGCGTGGGTGGAACACAGCTATCAGTCAGGCCAGGAGTTACAGATGATGATGGGGAAGGAGAGCTCCAAGTAGGCGAGACAGGGAGAGAGATTTTGAAGAAACAATGTGTCCAGTGGCGTGGATGTTGTGGGTATGATGTTGAAAACCCTCTCTGTCTCCCTTCCAGCAGTAGAATCCTCATGCTCACACATGAACTGGGGCAATGGATTCTTTGTGGGATGTGCTAAGAATGATGTGAGTCTGGAGGGAGGTGGTTGGGTAGGTGGCATTTGTGGGCTCAGACCCGCAGGCTCAGAGGATAGCGTACACCTGGCAGCATGCCAAGGAAGCAGGCTGCTCGTGTAGAATCATGGACTGTCTCCTTACACATCCTTCACATCTCTCCACATCACCAAAAGGCTAATGGGACTCCACTGACTGCTTTCCTTCAGGCAGCGCCTGACTCCTTCCCTCTGCCTCTGGGAGGTGGATGGTGGAAGGAAGGAGGGGGAAATCCCCGAATCTAGCAGTTATTAGTGTGTGATACATGCACCCACCTGAGGGCCCTCTGTGTTTTGTCCACCTCCTCTGGGGTTTGGGCTGCGGGGAGAGCTGTTTCCATCAGCAGCCCATTGCTGACATCTCTTCATCACTTCCACATCACAGATTATGTCCAGCTCTGCATCCTTCAAAGACGTCACTTTGCTAATAGCAAAGAAAGATCTGTCCATGTGGTCCAGGTGCAGAAATTCTTGGAAGCAATGCTTTCATGTTCCGTGTGATGCTCACTGCTCCAGAAACTGGGAGCACTGTGGTCTGAGCCCTGACTGTAGGGAGCGCAGGCATGATCACTGAGAGAGGAGGGGCCACTCAACCAGTCTCCCTGCAAGGGAAGCACACCTACGAGGAGGAGTTCCACAGGTCAGACATGGGGGAAGGTCGGGATTAGATCCTTGGGCCAAAGGCTGGACCAAGGACACATGGAATATGCACCCCTTCTGGAATGCCCCAGAATGTTCACAGGTAGGTTATAAAACAGGGAAAAGAAACAGCAGCTAGGCGTCAGGGAGGTGAGTGAAAGGAAGGAGATCAATGACTTGAGAAAGAGGCCTCTGGGCCCTTGGTGGCCGCGGCAGGTGGGGCTTCAACCTGAGCAACCTCCTCCCACATGACCCCAAGTCGCGCTCTCTCCTGTAACTACGGGAATAATTACTGCACCCGGCACCTTCCTCACTGGGCTGCTGTGCACCTCAGCTGGCTGAGAAAACTGCCCGGCACAGCGCGAGGACCAAATATTCTCAACTGTTGTTTGCACCACCATTATCGTCCTTGCAAAGGCCTTCACGGCCTCCAGCGTCCTGTCACCAGAACCGGAGCCCCGGGGCCCTTCTCTCTGCTTCCAACACTGCAGATCCGAGGAGCTGAGCGAGATGTGAGATAGATCCGCACACACAGGTGGTCGTCACAGAAGGCATATAACATATGGAGATGTGAAATAAATATTAGAATATTCAGGCAATTAAGTGATAGGTAATCATTTTTAAATCATATTTTCAAACACAACTATCAAACAGGAAAATGCAACTATGACAATGTTAAATGAAATAATTGTGATAGGAAAATGTTGAGTATGTTCTAGCTTTTATAATGTTTATATGTGTTTATTTTTATAGAGGAAAACATAGAAAACAATTATTAGTTTTTAACCTGATGTAGTAATAATACGATACTAATGTGTTCTTATTTTTATCATTTTGCTCTTCTCTAATATCTAAATATTCAAGAAATGCTATTTTTTAGAAAAACGGGTGTGATTATTAAAAAAGGAAAAAGGGGCCTTCTTGGTGGCCTAGCAGTTGGTTCACGCGCTCCACTGTGGCAGCCTGGGGTTCGCCAGTTCGGATCCTGGGCGCGGACCTACGCACCACTCATCAAGCCATGCTGAGGCAGCGTCCCACATAGAGCAACTAGAAGGATGTACAACTGTGACATACAGCTATCTACTGGGGCTTTGGGGAGAGAAAAGGAAAATTGGCAACAGATGTTAGCTCAGGGCCAATCCTCCTCAAATAAATAAATAAATAAAACAAAAAAATAAAAATAAAGGAGCGTTTGTAGGTGTGCCGGCTGCTCTCTCTGTTTGGCTGGACTCCACACTTCGCTCCCCCGTGCAGGTGACCAGCGAGTTTGAACAAGTTCGTGTGCATGGTGCACGCTCAGTTCCACCAGTCGCCCCGGGAGCCCCTGGGCGGCTGCTCTCCAAGTGCTGAGGAAACTCTCGAGGGACTGGCGGGGAGGAAATGCCCTGCAGACGAACACCAGAACCTCCCACGAGGAAAGGCTGGGATTCTCCACCACTGGAAGTGCTTCAGGGACGTGAAACAACGAGCTGCTCTTCAAGCTCAAAGCGGGGAGCTGCCTGCACCTCCTCATGGGGTTTCCCGGCCCCAGGTGCCATCACTGCCTCCCGCTGTAGTTCGTCCTTGTTTTGAATTATGTCAAACAGAATGTGGGGTGGAATCAGCCGGAGAAGGAATAGCTGAGTTCTAGGTTTATCAAATTATTGTCTGAACAGATAGGTAGGAAAAAGTGTTTGCATCTCTTCCTGAAAGTTATTATCTCAGAACAGAGCGCTGTCTGCAGGGAGACCCCAAGGCAGCCTCCTGCCTGCGTCCAGGATGGAGCTGATGGAATTCAGGGGAATGCGAGTAAGAAGGCAACCATTCGGGGTGTGCAGACCTCAGAGCTTATCCACATCCAGAGGCTTCAGGGCATTCCAGAGGGCTTTTAACCAGAGGCTGGAAAGTTTGTGGGGAGCGTTACTGTCCTGTGGGCGCACCCGCAGAGGCAGTCTACCTGCCTGCCCCTTCCCAACTCGGCCTTGCCTTACACACGCCATTTGTACTGGCAAGATGGGAACGTACAGAAAAAGAATCATGCCCTCATATCCCCAAATAGTGATCAGAAAACATTTTTATACTTTTAGCTGTGTTTCCCTGGCTCAGAAACAAAGAAGTGTTTTTAAAATGAGCATGCGTGTGCACACAAACCCCAACACACAGAAGAAAACTTGCTCTAGTATCTGTTCTGACATGTTGGTGTGGTTTCACTTTGTAGTAGATTAAAGAGGTAATTTCTTCTTTCTTCAAAAATAAAAACTGACACCGTAGATGCCTCTAGCAACTCATTAGACCTGTACAGTAAGAATGGTGTTTCCTGGAATAAATAGCTTACAAAAGAGTTGTGAAATTAAGATCTAAACGGAGCAGTAATGTAATGTAAATAAAAATTACAGCGTCTTCTGAAGATGTTCTCAGTTGCGTGGCTGATGTGAGTACAGAACCTTCCAGGTCAATGTTCCAATCTGACTTGGATAAATGGGACTCAACACGCACCACCGCCGGTCACCACCTGTCCTTCCTCCAGCTGTATTCATCAACCACCACAGGCCGGGCTGACACGTGCCCAATCCCAACCCCCTATTTCAAATACCAGCACCAATTCAAGGACACCTGTTACTTTAACGGTCCTGGCCCCTTCTGATCATCGACACCAGGAGCTAGAAAGTGAAAAGACCTGAGGACGTTCTCCCACACTCACACAGCTGGACAGGAGCGGGGTCCAGACGCCCACCTTCCGAGTCCAGGCCTGTCTTCTCTCAGCTCTTCGTTCAGCCACATCCTGTGATCTCCACTCACGCTGATACATCAGCCCAGGGTTCTCAACCTCCATGCCACTGCCATTTGGGGCAGATACTTCCTCGCTGTGGGGCTGTCCTGTGCGTTCTAGGACATCCCCGACCTGGACCAACAGACGCCAATAGCACTCCTCCCCTCCCACCCACCCCCCAATTTTGACAATCAAAAATGTCTCTAGGGGCCAGCCCCATGGTGTAGTGGTTAAGTTCCCACTCCGCTTAGGCGGCCCGGGGTTCGCAGGTTCGGATCCCTGGTGCGGACAGACGCACCGCTTATCAAACTGTGCTGTGGCGGCGTCCCATATAAAGTAGAGGCAGATGGGCACAGATGTTAGCCCAGGGCCAGTCTTCCTCAGCAAAAAGAGAAGTATTGGCAATGGATGTTAGCTCAGGGCTGGTCTTCCTCACAAAAACAAAGAAAAATTCTAAAATAAAGTCTCCAGACATTGTTAAATGTCCCCTGGGGGAGGGTGCAGAGAGCAAAGTCACCTCCAATTGAGAACTGCTGCATCAGACTAATTTAATCTAGGATTAACCTTGTGATAACAGAAGAGATTACCATGTCCACAAATACATAACCTGATGTTTTCCTTATCGATGTGTTCTGAGTAAAACCTGGGTAGTGTGTGTCCAAGATAAGAAAGAAAAATAAAGGGAGCTAAGCAAGATAGATAGATGGAGAGATGGAGAGATGGGGATTGATAGAGATAGATAGATAGATAGATAGATAGATAGATAGATAGATAGATAGGTAGATTGATTGATTGATTGATTGATAGATAAAAGATTGTAAAAACCTTTTAAAGCTGATAATGCTGTAAAAAGAAATAAAAGTTATTTTTATTATTCCCTTTATATGCTTGGGAATTTAGGTTTATACTGAAACTTGAAGAAAATTGAAAGACCTTGGTTTTATGCCCCTGTTTGGCACTGACTTGTACCCTAACTTCCAGGAAGCTTGAAACTTCTAGAAAATGTCACTTGGACAATCCAGGAACATAGGAACTCAGCACCCTTTCCACTAACATGGAGTCTCCTGGAGAGAAAACAAAACCTCCTTCAATGCCAGGCTCCATTCTTGATGCTTTGAAAAAGCTCCTTCTCCCAGTTCTGCAGCAGGAATGTACTCTCTCCGCCCACTCCGACTGGTCACAGTGAGTCTCCCCTCACCTGGCCGCGTGGCTGGGCCATTCTCCCCAGTGCAACCTCAGACCCTCCCTCTGATGGTACTGCTCAGGTGCTCCACGAGCACCGTGGGTATGCCGCGGTCTTGTCAGCAGACTCCAGTCTGTCGGGGCGTCCTTCCTAACAAAAATCTGAGGCACCGCACAATCTCGAGGTGTGAACCTGCATCTCTGGCCTTGACTGTGCCCATACCCCGGTTATGGCGACACACTTGAGAGAGCCCCTAATGCAGACAGGAGCTGGGAACGATCCAGCCTCAGGGAGCCCGGACCTGACAGGACACGAGCGTTTCTGTTTACTGACTTTCTAAAAAGCAGAGACACCATGGCCGGCTTGGCTGAGCACCCCTCGCTTTTCAGAATAATGTCCCTGTCCCTTCCCCTCCTGGCCCATCCTGCCATTTTCATAATGGAAATATTAGCAAAACACAACTTAATGGTGCATCCTCCAAAATTACCGTGGTACTCATGATGATGTACTGAAATAATACGCAGAAGCAGGGACAGAAGAGCCAAAATAAAGTGTTAGCTATAAATTCCAGATGCCGGACCCCTGCATGGTAGGAAAGTAATAAAGAGATGAGTCCAGATCTAGCGTTTGTGGTTGTTAAATAAGATTCTTTGTGACTTGCAAAAAAAGGGGAACACAATGACAAATTATCAGTGCATCCTCCCCAGCAGGAATCTACATGTGTTTATTTAATAAACAGAAGATGGCTTTATTATACACATTTGATTTCCATATGCAATCGTTTTCTTATCTGTCACTTGCATCTAAGCAGGGTGCTTTATACGAATCTGAAAATGAAAAATTCTGCACAGGGCGCAGGAAACTCATTTAATGTCGAGAGCAGTCAAAATCAAGATTTCTTTATTTGTAGTAACAACGCTGTTAAATCAGAAAATTACTCTCCCTTTCTGCATGTCCTTCTTCCTTCACAATTCAGCTGTTTGATCATAAATTGTCGAGAGCAGTGACTTGTCCCCTCCACTTTCCACACCGGCCAAGACAGATTAAAAACTCCAGCACACCACCGACCAGTCTCGGCATACCATTAGCATATATATGAGATTTGAGACATTTTCTAATATTCTCCAGCAGAACTCATCTGTCAGCCAGGTGATGAATTATAAAAACTCTTAGCTTGTTTAGGAAATAAAAGGAGGAGGAACAGAGCAGAGAGGGAGGACGGGAAGGAAGGACTGGGATCCACTTTTCTGTTTCCACACCGTGCCGGGCAGAGGGGTCAGAATCTGAGTCGGCTTCACTGAGGAGAGAGCATCCGAGACCTGTGGCACCTGTGCAGAGACCGCCTTCCCGGGATGTGGCTTCTGACGTGGTCCCCACTGGAAGTGGGGGAACTGGGCTCGCACTCAAGAGCTCTTACAGAGCTGTACATCTGCTTCTCGAGTGTGTGCCTCTTGGGTTAATAAAACTTGACAGTGTGAATTCAAGGCTTCAGTACTGGACCCAGTAAGATGTAATACTGTGCCCACTGGGTCGTGACACTGCCAAAGCCATTAGAATGGAAGGATGGGGAGGGTGTCGGTCGGCGAGCTTTGTTCAGTTTCCCAGGGCTCCATCTCCACAGCCTAGACACACTCGGGGACTCGTCCACACCAGTGAGTGTTTGTGGAATGAAGTTGAAAACTGTGTCAAGCAAATTTTGTTTTCAGGATCACAATTGCAAACGACAGGTTTGAGTTTTTCCCCCTGAATTTGAGGTAAAGGCTTGGAAAGTACTCTCAGTCCGTTCAGGCCACTCTAACAAAATACCGCAGAGTGGGTGACTTCCAAACAGCAGACTTTCATCGCTCACACTGCGGAGGCCGCACGTCGAGACCAGGGTGCGGCGTGGTCAGGTGAGGGCCTCTCCCTGGTTCCTAGCTTCTCGCGGTGTCCTCACTGGAGGAAGGGACGAGGGCACTCGGTGGCGTCTCTTTTATAAAGACACTGATCCCATTCACCGGGGCTCCACCCTCATGATCTCATCACCTCCCAAAGGCCCACCTCCTGATCCCATCACATTGGGGGTTAGGACTCCGACATATGAATCTGGGGACACAAACACTCCGCCACGTCAAGCACCTAACGACTATTTGATTTGATGCCTCAGAAATGTTTAGAGCCCACATTACCCCGGTCGCTGAAACTAAATAAACTGAGCACTCAAGCCCCAGAGCCCCAGGGTCTTCAGTGGACAGGAGCCCAGCGAGAGGCCGCCCTGCCTCATGGTCCTGACTTCCTGCGGCACGGCCCCCACTCCATGCTGCAGCAGGAAGGACCCAGCGAACTGGAACTTGGGTCCTTTTGTTCATGTCGTTCCCTCTCCAGGAATGCTCGCCCCCTCAGTGCCTGCCCTGTGACCTTGGTTTACCCTAAAGATGTGGGTTACCCACCGTCTCTGGGGGTCCTCTTCTCTGGCCGCAGGTCTCTGGAAGCTTCCAGATTTCTCTGTGATTCGTGTATACTGAGCACGTATTTCTAATGCAGAGGTCACACATGGTTTAGAGAATATTTGTGTACATTTCTGTCTGTTTTTATTCAAAGGAAACCCCTTGGAAATGGAGTCTGGTGTGGCTCACTGACGCACAGGCCACGCCCCACACTGTGCGTGCAGATGAGTGTGAGCTGCGATGCTCTCCCGTGGAAGAATCGAGAGGGAGATGCGCCGGGCAGAAACACTCCCGGATTCAGGATGGTGCTTGGATGGGCGTGGTCTCCTACACAGGACGACAGTGAGCAAAGGCTCCAGGAGGGGACCTGGTGAATGCAAACAGCCGCCATGGGACCCAACACACGTGTGAGGAGTGTAGACTCACACACCTTCTGAGAGAGGAGCAAGAGGAGAGCAGGTCAAGGCAGCCAAAGGCTCACCCTGACCATGGGCGGGTGCATGTGGCAGGCTCAGCAGGCTGGCATGGAGGACACGGGTGCCACCCAAGACGTGTGAGCATCAGTTGATCAATGGGTAGATACACAGGCATTTGGGAAATGCCGTGTCCCTTCAGTTGTGTGTCTGCGGCCGAGCAGAGGCAGAGGTTTCTTTGTCGATTACTTCCTCCAGCACCTCTAGCAGCACCCGGCAGGGAGTCAACATCCAATCAGCGCTGAACGTGAGGAAATGAAAACTGAGAGCAATTCACAGAAAATGACGCTTTACCATTTTGATGAAAAGGTAAAAATCTCTTAAGGAAAATAAGCCAAGATCAGTAAAATACCCCCAGAGAGAGATTAATTGATTTGGCATCTCACTTGACGGATTGTGGTACCATCTTGGAGTTCTGAATTGAGGAGATTCCAGAACTCTGGGTGAGGAGCCCCCATGGCCCACTCATGTCCCACCCATCGTTTTCATTGATAGTCACCGCTTTCACTGACACCATCTCCTCCTGCTTCTTCTCGATGTCATTTACGAGCTAAAGTACAATTCCGCAGAATCCTCAATGATCTAAGGAAGAATAGCATCTTCCTGAGTCCCTTAGGGAAAAGGCTTATAAACAAGGCTCTCTGAGTTGGGATCTGGGTAAGTAAAGCTCCTACCCGAAGGGCAGGCTGCTGTGAGCAGCATGAGTGGACAGTCTGCCTTGGAGTGGGTCTCCAGGAGGAGGGGCCTTGACCTGGGGATGTTGCTGAGTGGGAAGGGTGTTTCCCTCCCTGTGGTCCCCAACATTGGGTGTTGGCCCCGTCCTCACAACCAGGCCCCCGTGTTCTGTTCAGAACCAACCTCAGACAAGCCCACTCCATGCTCACATCTCAGCAGACAAAACATGAACATTGTCCCCACCACAAAATGACCAGACAGCCCTGATCCCAGCTGACACGAGTGATTACAGCCTCCTCACCATTCCCCACCTCCGAGATGCGATTCCTTGAGACACACAGTCATGGGCTCACCTCGGCTTCCTGATAGCATCCATCCAGAGCAAAGGCCTGAACACCAGCCCAGTCCTGAAATAAAGTCCTTCCTCCCACCCTCTCCCTGATATGCCGTGTCCCCACAGTGCACGTCCCCCGGCCGCACTGAGCCATGAGGCCACACTGTTCAACCACAGGTGTGTACCTGTGGGTCCAGGCAGGAGGGCAAGCACAGTGACTTCATACCACACAAAGCTGGAAGCCAAAATCATTAATAGCACAAGCACAGTAGTGGATACTTCAAAATCCATTAACCAGCCCCACAGACTGATATTCTAACATCACACGGAGCTATCAGCCGATTGTGAGCTCAGTAATGGCCCAGCTCCGGGAGAGCAATCTGGGCTCACTGTTTAGAAACCACCAGAGGGGGGCCAGCCCAGTGGCATGGTGGTTAAGTTTGGCACAATTTGCTTTGGTGGCCTGGGTTTGGGGGCTTGGATCCTGGGTGCGGACCTACACCACTCATCAAGCCATGCTGTGGCAGCATCCCACACATAAAATAGAGGAGGATGGGCACAGATGTTAGCTCATGGCCAATCTTCCTTGGCAAAAAAAAAAAAAGAAAGAAAGAAAGAAACCACCAGAGAATATAATTCAATCATCATAGTTAATGATGCCTTAGGTTTCCTTCTTTCAACTCCCAAAGTCTAGTGAAGTCTTGGGACAAATTAATGTAACTGTCAACTGTTGTTTTTTTCCTTAAGTGTCAAATTGATTTTAAAAATGCAAAAGGTATCATCAATGCATCAGAGACATTGATCTTAAAAACAACCAAAACTTAAACGACTGGTGTACCCTCTAATTTACATCACCAGAAGATTAAATATCTGTATATTATCCATTTACTAGACATATATTAACCATTTATTATCTGTGAGATATCTTGCACATAATATCTCTAAGCACGTAAAGATATGAAAGGCAACCCCTGCCCTTTAGAAGCTCATAAGTCCTGGAGACCAGAGCCATTTATGTGGACAAGTAGACTAGGACAGAGGTGACTATTCCATCTGTAAGACGGGACATACACGAGCAGGAGGGTTTCCTTTCCACTTGGGAACAGGACACACCTGAGAGGAGCTAGCCTTCAACTCGGGCTCGGGAGACCAGAACCACAACGGGAGGAGCCTGTGGGAGGAGAGCACGATGACGCAGCCCACACCATCGAGGTCTCGTACCAGCCGGCCTGTGGGGCACCATAACATCACATTCAATTTCCAAAGGCCATAAGCCCCAGCGACTCCAGGGAAGGCAGCCCTGGCTTCATCCGGGTTTGCCTCGCAGGGGAGTCTGGAAAGCTCTAAGGGGTCAACGTGCCCCTGCAGCCCGTCCTGCTGTGCCTCCCGCCCTCGGCCCAGTGCCCAACTCAAGCCACGCGGGCTTCCGGGGCTGCTGCCCCCATGACTGCTTTGCTGAAGTTCCATGATCCCTATGAGGATGGCCAAGAGAAGGTCTCAGTCTAACCAGACTTCCCCGAAGTTCGGGGATGGTGCGCGTGGGACCATAGCAGAGCAGAGCCGGCACAGCAGCTGCTCTCAGAACTCAGGATCCAGGTCTGGGGACGGCATCCCCTGCGCAGCCTCCTTGGGCCCAGCTGTGGCCACCTTGCTGGTGCCAATTCTGCTCCTCCCGAGGGGAGCACTTACACCACCCGGTCCTGAGAATTTGCCACCACTGCACCAGACCCCTGGGAAAGCAAGCTCTTCTACTACCGGATCCTATTTCAGCTCCAAATCTGGCTTCTTCCCAGTGTGCCTGAGGGGGGGCGCTTGTGCTCCTGAGGGAAAAGGCCAGCCCCTGTGGCCACACATCTGGCCCATCACCCTCCCCCAGCATCATCTATGGGAAAAATGACTCTCTCCACACACTTCTGAGTTACTCACTTTGAACATCTGCCCCTTGAGGCCCACGAGCTCCCCAGCTTGACTGGGGCCATTTGTCCCCAAGCCTCCAAAGACCGTCTGCCCACAACGTCTACAAGTGACCCCAAGACCTGGTAGCCAAGTTGGCTTTCTACCCCTGTATTGGACAAGAATCCACACATCTCTGAGGAAAACAGTAATTTTCTGAGGCAGTACAGAATAAATTCATATTTAGAAAAAGAAAATAACTTACCAAGAGGAGTCAGACTCCCAGTTACAATTTTATGCCAACTGCTCAGTTTCTAATTTGAACCTCTTTACTCTGGAATTGGACCTTTTCTTTATAACAAGTAATAAGCCGTTCTAGAAGCAGTTTCTCTGTGGTGGTGAATTGAAATCTCCTTTCCGACATAAGTGGCAAAAAGAGCACGCAGCCCCAAAACGTCTGTCCCTCCTCTCGCTGCACGCTTTCCTGTCTGCCAAGGTCCAGGCTTAACCAAATCACTCTTCGCAAAGACAAGAGCGAGGTGCCAGCCACACTGGAGACTGGCCGGGCACTACACATGGCTCCTTTGCAGACTGAACTGTGGTGGAGCTAGAAGGGCGCTGGCTCTGAGCGGGGGCCTTGGCTACAGGCGGGAGCTTCGTCATGGCTGTGGGGAGGGTAAGCCGAGAGGATGCCCATGTCGGACTCTCCCCAGGCAGGGGGAGGCTGGGGCTCCTTCCCCGCCCCAAACAGCAGTGCAGGGTCATTTTACAAATGCTTCACCCCCAGACTCATGGTCTTAGGGCTGTGACCCCCCGAGGTATAATTTAGCCCCTAAAGTTATAGGAGACCTTGTTTCTCGGAGACTTTAACAAATTGTCTTTCCATCATGAGAACCCTCATGCATTTCTAATGGTTCTCGCCAGCCAGAGGCACAGAGTCAGAAATGGGTCACCCCACAGCTCTGGGGACGTGCTGAGTCGCCCCCGTGGTGAGCACTTTCCCTGCCAACCCCTTAGCTCCTAACCCAAAATATAAGACAAACCAGATTAAAACGGCCCGTGACACAGTCCCACCAGCAGGCAAGAACCGAAGCCAGCCGCTTAGACGGAAATGTCAGCAGGGGCACCGCGCCAGCCTGTGTCCCTCCACAGGGGCAGATGGGCCAGGCCCCAGACAGCACCACAGCTCTGTCCACGGACGAGCAGTCTCCACACCGCGGCTCACGTGTCCTGTGGTCCTCCAAGGACAGCGGGCGCCTCCTGAGACAAATCACCCAAACCTGTACAGCCAAACAGAGGAGCATTTTCTCATGAGTCCACCCAGAACGCTTCTTAGGGAGGAAACTATCCTTTTGTGGAAAAACACAGTGAGGCCTTCTGGTTAGAGGATGAGGCCTGAAGGCCTGGTTGTGAATATTAACACAAACGGCCAACAGAATATCTAGTTGTAGAGCTAAGCGTGTGAAAATCAGACTGTTTTAGAAATTTGCTCCTGAATGGGGGAGAAGAGAAGAGAAAGTGGGTGAGGACGGCTTTTGTCCAGCAAATGTTTAACAGGCAGCTGCTGTTTGCAGAGCACAGTTCGTGGTTCTAGAGAACCGAGATGCCGGAGTGGAGGACACGGAAAATCCCTGGGCTCAGAGGTTAGACGGGGGGAGAAGAACCAAAGAAAGGAATCGGTGTCTCATACAATGTGGGGGTGAGGGCAAAGGAAAGTGCCAGACAGGGAAAGGGGGCTTTGGGGGCAGGAATAGCCATGGGATGGAGCTGCCACGGGATGGAGGTGCCATGAGATGGAGGTGCCATGAGATGGAGCATCTACCAAAGGCTTCCCTGAGGAGGTGACATTTGAGCAAAGACGTGACAGAGCTGAGGGAGCAGGAGAGAGACAGGAGGAGATGAGTTGCGTGGAGAGGGGAGGAAGGGCCTCGGGCAGGAGCACGCCAGACATAGTCCAAAATCAGCAAGGGGCCAGTGTGGATGGAGCAGAGGCCAAGACGGTAGTCAAAGCCACAGAGAAACTACACAGGTCATGGGAGCTGGAGGGTCTCAAAGCACTGTGCAAGGATGCTGGCTCCCACCCTGAGGGGTAGGATCCTTTCTGGGATCTGACTTGCATTTTCATAGGATCAACATGGCTGCTGGGTGGAGGACAGACTGCAGGGGGAGGGCAGAAGCAGAGGACCAGCTATCATGTTCGGCAGTGCTCCAGCTGAGTGCTGGTGCTCCTGGACCACCGAGAGCAGGGGAGGTGGGAGAAACCTCCAGCCATTGTAAAGGTGGGCCCGGCAGGTTTGCTATCAGATTGGATGTGAGATCTGGAGATGGAGAGAAACAAAGTCTAATTCCAAGTTTGAGACTTGAGCAATTGGGAGGAAAGCTCTTCAGTGTGCTGAGAGAGGGGAGCTGGGGCTCCAGGAGCAGGTGCAGGAGGAAGACGAGATGTCATGTGGGCACAGGTGGTGTTTGCAGTGCTGACTCCACGGGGAAATAGAGTCATCCCGTGCACAGGTAGACGGATGGGCCCGCAGTCTGGGAAGGGCATCTGCTGCTGGAGACTCAGATTAGGATTCATCTGTGTATAAAGGATACTTGAATTCTTGAGAGGGGCTGAAACATTGCAGGTGAGGACCGAGGACTAGATCCTCCAAATTGAGGAGGACATGGGAGTGGCCAGCGACCGGGAGACGAGAGCAGCGATCTGGGGAAACTCTGCCCCGACTGGTGCCATACTCGCCCCACCTTAGTCTCCTCCTAACATGCTACACAATTGACCTATCCATCTCATTATCTGTCTTCCCATCCTGGAAGGAAAGCCCACACAGGTGGAGATTTTTTTCTCCTGCACGGTGCCGGGCACACAGACGGAAGTGAGCAGACACCACCGAATGAATTAATGAACAGCGAAGGGCCCTCTGGGGGCCAGGGGCAGAAGTTTTCAAAACGGGAGGGCTGCCCAGCTCTGCTGAACACTGCTGCTGCTCGTAAAGTGAAGACTCAGTGGCCAGTGGAGTCAGCAATGCGGCAGGGGTGGTGGCCTCAAAAAAAGCCACTTTCTGAGCAGTGGTGGGAGAACAAGCCTGACCTGGAAGCTCCAGATGCAAGATGACTCTCTGCGGATGGATGACCCTTTCTAAGACTACTTTTTGAAGGAAAAAAGAGAGTGAACGCTTGACCAATGTTTGGGAAATAAGACATTCCAAATGTCCCTGTGCTGTACATCTCTGCCGTGTTTGAGCAGAGTGGGAGACCCTGCACCGCTTGTCAAGGAGGAGCCACGGCCCAGGGCCCCACATGCGTCTCAGGAACCGTTGTGGGGTGCTGCAGGGTGGGAGGGGCTCTGCTGATTCTGGGCAACTTACCTGAGGCCTGTTGGTCTCGGTGTCCTTGTCTGCAAAGCCCAGGCACAGTGTGTCTCCCCCATGGGCTGTCATGAGGTTTCCGTGGAACGACACACGTAAAAGCACCAGCCGTGTTGCGCTCCCGTCGCCGTCTCTCCATGGGGAATACTCAGTTAATCCGAGCTCTTCCTGTTCTTCTGTTTTACTATTACTATTTTCCCCTAAAACAGCGCTGTCCACCTGAACACGACGATGTCCAGACTTTACCAGTCCAGTTTGCTCTGTAACGTGGATTATAAAGAAGGCAGCGGGTTGCAGACATTCCGACCTAGGTACAGTGACAATCTGAGTAATTAGTCTGAGGACATAAAGCAACACCATGCCAAGGTTCTTTTTCTCCCGTTGGCTCCCTAGGAGGCAACACTGCTGCTTCCGAGGATTAAAATAGAAAAAGAAGCAGCGGCTCTCCCGGCAGTTATCTCTAAAGTCTTCCCATTCCACCTCCCGTGCCCTCCTTGCCCACCACTCCAGCCCGGAGCTGCCACCTCGTGGCTCTGTTACTGGTTTCCCCTGGTCCCAGCCGCGGCTCGTCACTCACACAGACACGCTGATGCTCCGGGACAGTACTCGTGTTTCTAAAATGCAATTTTATCTCTGCGCCCTCGAAAACCTGCAGATGTTGTTCGTTGTTTACCAGCTGGAGCCCACAGTTCTCAGACCCATGTTCAAGGCCCCCGCCCGGGTCCAATCTTACATTTAGAACCGTTTTGCCAACACCTCTACTAAAATCCGTGTAAGTGCTTTATTGAGGCCACTACACTGGGGGCGTTTTCCTTCCATCCTTGCCCCAGATTTCCCCGTCCCAGCCCTGTGGATGCCGTGGCCAAGTCCCTGGGTTCCCAGTCCTCTCGTTTGAGAAGTCACTCGTTTTTCAGGTATGAAGACATCCTCTCCCTCCCGAGGGATACCAAACCCTCGGTATCCCCACAGCTCAGACCCTCCTCCTCCCTCCAGCTCAGGTCTGACCACAGCTCAGAGCCCTGGAGTGGGCAGGGGTCCGGGGGAGGGTCTTTTATTTTTCACATTTTCTCTCCCTCCTGGAGGCCCCCCTGCTGGCTCCTCCAAGGTCCAGCCTGGGCGTAGACGGTACTGGACCTCTCTCCCAGGAACATCAGGGGCCGTCAGTCTTCACCATGTCAGGCTGCTCCCACGGCGTGTTTGTGGGTGTGAAGAGCTCCACAGGGAGCTTCCTGATGTGAGGTCCCTGACGCAGAGCAGACCATGCTCCCGGGACATCCCCTGTATCAGTCACCTACAGTTGCATCACAAGCCACCCAACACTCTGTGGCTTAAAACGGCAGGGGTATGATTGCTCACAAGGCTGCAGGTCAGCTCGCTGGGTCTGCAGGGCCAGGGCTAGCTGATCTCGGCTGGGTGCACTAACGCATCTGCAATCAGCAGCAGGTTGGCTGTGGGCTACTGGCCTGGGGTGGCCTCACTCGCAGGTCTGGTGGTAGCCGGGATGGCATGCACGACTCGGCCACACGCCTGTCCTCATCCACCTGTCCAGCTCAGGCTTGTCCACACCATGTTGTCAGAGTCCAAGACAAAGCCTGGAGTCCTAGGCTTGGAACTGTCATGCTGTCACTTCTGCCACATTCTATTGGCCAAAATAAACTGCAGCCAAGCCAGCCCAGATTCATGGGGTGGGAAAATGGACCCCACCTCTTGATGGGGCTGTAACGCCCACTCCAGCAGGACGTGGGCACGGGGACGAGGATGACTGGCGACATTTGGAAATCACCCGCCAGGCCTCTGAGCTCGTCTCTCCCACAGGAAGAGGCTGCCCATCAAGATGGCTCAAGTCCACTACCCTCGGCTGTGTCCGCTGCCACTGAGGACTCCTGCAGCCCAGGCCTGCCAACTGTGCAAATGCAGCCAACCAGCTGCTGTGCCCTCTGGCCTCTCATGCCATCGTGGACTTCCAGCCAACTTCCCCTCTTTAGAGTTCTCTGGGCACATCCACAAAGTCTCAGGTTGCATTTCAGGTTCTCATAAGAACTATCTCAGAATGTTATCCTCAGGTCCCAGGGCAGCACAAAGACCTATGATCTCACTGCTTGGCCAGAGACGTGTCCGTCTCCCCTCCTATGAGAATTCCATCTCTACGATGGGTTTCCTTGGGGCGCCTCATCTGGCGTGGGGGTCAGGGAGCACTGTCTCCCCCAGCGGCAGGGATGGGGGCAGAAAGCCAGAGCATGCTCCACTTACAAAGGCCCTTCTAGCAGCTCCTCCCAAGTCCCGGTTCTCGTATGTGGCCGGGAGTAAGAGTAGACCGAGAGGCTGTGTCTTGGCGTGAGTCTTGTGGGGTGTGCCTAAGCCCTCTCTAGGAGGACGACCTCCTGTCTTCATCTTGCAGCTTTAGCTGAAATACAGAGACAATAGGAAAATTCCCATTTAACTTCCTGTTACACAAGTCACCCAATTTCTGATGGCCTTAAAAACACTGTTCTTGTTTTGCTCCTGGGTCATAAAGGAACATGCTGTTATTTAACTTCTTATATGAAGATGCTGCCTTTCCAGCTACACAGTGTTCGTTATGAGGTCGGGGGAAAAAAAATTGTGTCTACCTCTTCTGCTAGGAAAAACCAAATCTAATTGTCCCAAAACTGGAGAGTCAGGGCCTCCAAATACTCATGGGGAAACATACAAATATCTTTGGGCCATCTCACTGAACACTTCTTTATGCCGCCTCATTTTAGGACTCATTCAAGCTGGTTTTTGTTTGATGGATCTGCTTGGTGTATGGAATGATCAAAACTATTGAAGGATAATGGATTATTTCCTTTTAAAAATGATTGATTGCTGTAAACTAAACACAGTTCAAGGAAAAACAACAAACTCACTGATTATATGAAACGGGCTATTCAAGACCACGTCAACATATGAACAGGCCCAGCTCAGCTTTGTGACACACCATGTCCCTTCCTGAAACCTCACCTCCTTTCTCTTCCTTTGCTCTCAAGCTCCATGGATGGAGCTGCTCATTATCACCGTGGCACAAAGCAGGGGACGCTCACCGTCACTCTCCCCGGGTAGAAGAGAAACTTTCCTACAAAAGCACAGTGGCGGGAGAAGGAAAGGCCGCCACTGATCATTTCAGCAGCCTAAGCAGTTTGGACACTAGATGTTTGCCCTTGAATTATGCTTTTCTTCTCACAATGATTTGCAATGAAAATTTCTCTTGACGAAAAACATCACTGTTAAAAAAAAAAATTCAAGGGCCAACCGGATGGTGTAGCGGTTAAGTTTGTTTCACTCTGCTTTGGTGACCAGGGGTTCACAGGCTCGAAAGTAGAGGAAGATGGGCACAGACGTTAGCCCAGGGCCACTCTTCCTCAGCAAAAGAAAGATTGGTGGCAGATGTTAGTTTAGGGCTAATCTTCCTCACCAAAAAAAAAAAAAATCAAAGGAGACAAAGGAAACAAATAAAATCCCTGTTCGGAGGGGGAAAAGCAATAGGAGCTGCACGGAGAAAGCTGCCAATAGGGAGATTTCATGCTTTTGTTAATTAAATGAACAAAGGGAAAAAAACGGTGCAGCAGGCTGTATCCTACATAACAGCTTCCACTAATAAAATGTAATAGACAATTTCCTGCATTCACTTCTTCTGAATACGATTAGAGCAGGTAATGGAGTTTTGGAACTGGAAGCCCTCACTGCTGTCAGAAGGAGGGCTGCCCCACCTTCCTCTCCTCTTTTTATTAAATGACTAAGTGCAGCCGCCTGTGTCCTATCTCTCCCTCTTGCAACTATTCGATTGTATTATTTTACATTTTGATTGAAATGATGTCACAGCCAGATAAAAGCCGGGCCCAGCAGTGTAATTGAATCGGTCTGAGTTGTTTATTCTAGCAATCTACAGCACTGCCCCACTTGTCCTAACACTGCGCACATAAAGGGCCTCTCTTGTCTAACACGCCGCTGATTAGATCTATTAACAAAAAAGGTATCGAACTGGGGGGTCGAGGGCCTGGAGCTGGAGTTTCAGGAAAAAAAAAATTGGAAGAAAAATTAAATAAGAAGAGACACCATCTGCCAAACTTTCCAAGTGTGACTGGAAGTTTTAACAAATGCGTTTTGCATGGTGTCAGCGCCAGATGCAAACCGCGTTGATGGACATCTAGATGACGGCTAATGGGAGCTCGTGCGTTCTGGAGATGCTCCTCTGCTCCCTTCTTAAATGTCAGCCCCACGTTTCCATTCACAGAAGAGCCCTGGTTTCATTTATAAAGTGAATTTTCATCTATGTAGGCATAGAAGTAACGTAAGGTCTACAGTTTGATGAAAATGGGAGAAATAATTAGATTTGTTTATGTTCACATCATTAGTTTGTTTGTTTTTTAAATAACAGTGTTCCTTTCAAAAATCCTGCTTCTCAAACAGAGCTGTGATGACATGCTTTGCATCAGGAGTGCCTGGGCCTGTCACCCATGTGTGATTATACACAGTATAAACCAAAGTGCAATGTTGCCATTATTTGTACTAACAGGAGAAATCATTGTTTAATCCCATGTATTTCAAAATCGTGCTTAAACTCTGTTGTAAGACAAGGTAAATTTTCTATTAAAAAAATAAGAACTAAAGAAGAAAAGCACAAAGTTGTGCCTTGCATAATGTCAATTTCCTCTAATTTTCCCTCTTTCCGGGTCTTAGATCCCTGATTCTCCCTACCACACTCTTTCTCGGTCAAAACAGAGATGACTGCCCAGTCCGTCCCAGCAGACGATCAGGTTCCCTTGCACCCAAGGCCTACAGACCCAACAATGCAGGAGCAGCTTCAGGCAAGTCCCTGCCCAATTTTACCACGTGTATGTGTTTATTTCCCACCGTCAAGTGTTTAAAATTGTGTGTTAAATTTACCTTTATTGTCAGTGTAAAGTAGCCTAATCATGTATCTGTTAGAAATGGAAAACGCTTAGTATTTGTTACACTTGCTAGTTGACCAAGCCAGCAAATCAAATAAATATTTGTTATCTCTAGAGCTAAAAGCAGTTCAGAAATATTTACTCCTTTTTGTTTCTGCTTTTCCTGCACCTTGGAAAACTTAGGATCATAGAAGTCAAAGTCAAGGGACTGCATAATCTCCTTCCCTTAAAAATACACAATTTATCTTAACCTTAATGCTTTTCCAAAAAAAAAAGTCAACTAAAGAAGCTGATTGTCCCTCAGTAGGTGGAGGGATAAATAAACTGTGGTACATCCAGACAATGGAGTATTATTCAGCACCAACAAGAAATGAGCTGTCAAACCATGAAAAGACATGGAGGAAACTTAAATGCATATTACTCAGTGACAGAAGCTAATCCGAAAAGGCTCCATACTGTATTAATCCAATTATATGATACTCTGGAAAAGGCAAAACTATGGGGACAGTAAACGGGTCAGTGGTCGCCAGGGGCTGGGGGATGGGATGAATAGACAGAGCACAAGGGGGTTTTAGGGCAGTGAAACTATTCCATATGAAACGGTAATGGTGGGTACATGTCATCAAGCATTTGTCAAAACCCACAGAATGTACCCTACTAAGAGTGCGCCCTAATAGAAGTTCAGTTAATAATAATGTGTCAATATTGGCTCATTAATTGTAACAACTGTGCCACACTAATGCAAGACATCAATAATAGGGGAAGGTTGAGGTGGGGGATGAGGGCATGTGAGAACTCTCTGCCTTTCCTTCTAAGTTTTTCTGTAAATCTAAAACTGTTCTACAAAACGACATCAATTGTTTATTTATTTTTAGTGCAGAACGGATCTTAACTTTAAGCTTTCCCCTGAAAACCGGTGTGCATCCCGCAATCCGAAGCACACTGTGGCAGCACGATGCCCCCTGGGGCCCCAGACCTATGACAGCTTCTCTCCCACATCTCCAGTGTCTCCTCCACAGAGCCAAGAGCCCCCAGTTACTGCTGGTGAATCTGGGACCCGCATCACACCTTCTGCTCTTCCCTCATGAACAGGAGGGAAATGAAGACTTGGTCCCACTCTTGTGCCACGGGACTGTGCCCACCTCGGTCCCCACGGGCAGAGCTGAGGAGATGCTCTCCACGGCAGGTGCAACCCTGTTGGTAAAGGTGGGACAGTCACTGCTGACGGCCCTCTAGGCATTTCACCTGTTTCTGTCCAGAAATGAATAAAGTTACCCTGTCAAATGTGTCCTCAGCACCCAGAGGCATTTTATTAAGTTAAAAAGTGAGGAAAATACCGTCACAACGTGATTTAATTTGATTCCAGTTTCCTGTGAAATCTATACTGCAGGAAACATGCAGATACATTAAAATGTTACCTGCCTAACCAAGTGGTTTTCCAGTGAATGCGCCCCAACAGAGGCCACAGAGAGAACAGCACAGGGTCAGCACATCGCTGCCCTCCTGGCACCTGCAGTCCTCTTACCCTCCAGCTGTTGGGATGTCCCGACATCAACAGAAACATCCCTCCACCCACCCCTGTCCTCCCCCCAGCTTCCTTGCTCAGATCCTCACCCTGCAACTGTTGTCCTGCTTGTGGGACAGTCTCCTTCACTCCCATCCCACAGCCTTGTCTGTCTTCACTTCCCTCCACATTGAGCTGGGAAAGAGGCCCCACTGGGGCAGCTGGGGGCACATGTAGGACTCCCACCATGACAAGTGCCCGGCCGGGAAAGTCTCTTCATCCTCCTGGGCCTGAGGCTCCTTTTGCCAATGAGACACCAGATGCCTGGTGGGGAACCCATCCCACCCCCTCAGGTAATGCCAGCAGGTACCAGTGGGAGCCCAGCAGTGCCAGCTACACCAAGCTGACCACACAGCACCACAAAGTTCTGAAAATCATACTATCACTGGAGCTCACAGCTCACAAAGGGAGACTGGGACTCACAGGCTACACCCAAACAGGGTGGTTGCACATAAAATAGAAACTTAACTAGGACCCAGAACCTCCCAACATAACAGACAGAAGGTCCAGGGGACAGTAGAAAATCGCCCATGATACCAAGAAACAGAACAACCACAACTGGATAAAAGCAGACCAGCAGCTGAAGACATCACTGGAATGAATCAGATGCCGGAATTATCCAGCAAGGATTTTAAAGCAGCTGTCCCCAAAATTCTTCAACACTCAATTATAAATTGCCTTGAAACCTGAAAGAAAATCACAATAAAGAAATAGAAGTTGTAAAAAAATGACCAAATGGAAATCATTGAATTGAAAGATGTGACTTGTGGCCTGGATGGGCTCTGGAGTGGAGTGGAGATGACAGGGGACCTAATCAGAGGACTTGAGGAGAGATTGGTCTAATTTACCCAGCTGAACAACAGGAACAGAACAGACTGGGGAGAGGAAGAGTGCCTCACAGACCTGCAGGGTAACAGCAAAGGGCCCAACACTGATCACTGGAGTCTCAGAGGGAGCGGGGAGAGTGAGGCCAAAAAAGTATTGGAAGAAATCATGGCTGAAAAAGTCCCAAATTTGGTGACTAACCTCCACATATACAAGATAAGCAAATCTCAGACAGAACAAATCAGAAGCAAACAAATAAAACCACACACACATACCTCATAATTAAACTTCTGAAAACTAAAACCAAACAACAAATCATGAACCAGAGAAACAGCACATTATGTTTAGGGGATGCCAGTTTGAATGACAGCAGATTTTTCACCTCAAACCATGGTGGCCAGAAGGAAGTGGCTCCCCATTTTTCTTAGGAGCTTAAACAGAAGAGTTGTGAACTGTGAATTCTCTAGCCAGTGAAACTACCCTTCAGGAATGAAGGGGAAACAAAGACATTCTCAGAAGAAGGAAAACTAAAAGAATTTGTCACTAGCAAATTTAATATTCCAAGGTTTTTACTGGATCTCTTTAATTGTGATGGTATTTAAAAGGATATGTTTTTATTCATTATTCTGAAAAAGTTCAGGATTGCTTTTACTAGAAGTAGAAGAAATGATAATTATGTTTCCCTCAAAACCTCTCATTCTATGATTATTAACAACATCTTACAGTATGTCAGTATAAGGAAAGGGGCTATGGGAGCATGACAGAACCTTTATCCACTGGGATCTCTTGATCCAGAATGATTAAGGCATTCCAGCACACTTGTGGAAACAGCTAAATGATCACTTAGTATCTGGAGAATCTGAAAAGTGCCTGGAAATTCTTGACATTTCCTGGAAGGCTTCTTGCCAATGCAAATACGTGTATTTTTTATAAACATGTTCAACACCATTCCAACATGTTTTATTATAATTAAAAGGACTTCAAGTTTGTCAAAATCTCCCTCTAATCCAAAATGCAAATGCTCTCCTCTGGGGGGAAGAAAGCAATCTGCTAAAAACAAGACACTAAATGAATGTCAATAAATACTTATTCTGAGTGTGAAAGAAAATGTTTTATCTTGAAGTAAATCTTATAAAAGTTAGGTAAACCTAAGCCATGAAATCAGCTTCAAACTATACATCTCTAAGGCAGGGGCACCACAAGGAAAAAAGAACTATTCCTTATCAAAACGATGATGGAAAGAGGATCGCACGGCATGTACAACACACTGAAGGACGTTCCATCTGACCCACTCACAGCCCATCTCGTAGATCCATGTAAGGTGTCTGGACTGTCTATGGCTTCACGTGAAGGAGCCCTTGGCTGGGGAGCCCTGTTCCTCCTCAGCCTCCTTGCTCCAAATTCCAGTGTCGCAGAAGAGTTCCTCCACATTAGCTTCTGAAATTTCAGGGCAAGAAAAGTCATTGCAGTTTCCTGTGAAAATGTATGAAAACGTCTTGTGGTGGGGGTGGAATAAAACATGGAGATCAGGCATCACAGTGCAGGCAGGGCTGGCCACTATGTGTGACAGATGCTTAAGATATTTATCATAAACAAATGCACCCTTTGGCTTCTTCTTAAATCTCATTCCTAATCCCTTCACTCACCAAACTGAGTCCAGAGCAGCACAAATTGATAGTTCATGTTCCTGAGGTTATATACTTCATGCATGACTCCACTATAAATATTTGATGAAATATATTTTGGCATATATCAGGCATCAAAAGTACAATTCTGATACAGAACCTTAATAATTATTTGCAGTTTTTTTTAAAGAACCAGGAAATGTACTGGTTGCCTATCATGTGGAATCTTATCATTTCTTAGTATCCAAATATGAGATATTTTACAAATAAATGAAAGAATTATCAGATTTTAAAGGGGGTGAACATGTTATCTAATGAGATTTGTGGTCATTGTTTTTGAATAGTTGCCTCTACAACGTGCTAGGATTTCATATTTAGGTCCAGGAATTTAGGAAAGTCATCTGTGTTCATCTCACAGGTGATCTGGGAACCCGGAGCCCCAGGACGTGAAGCCAGCTCTTCTGTCCTGGGCTCATTCACTCCAGTGGAAAACAAACAAGCAAACACACACGTATAAATGGAGATTTGTAATTTGGTGATTATAAACCACAGAATTTTCTCTCATAAATTTATAGGAAACATATTTTAGGAATTAGCATTGGCTATTAGTGTTCTGAGAGAACATTTGTATTTATCACAAGAGTGACAGTGTCAACTACAAACACGTGAAAAGCATTTAGAGTTCCCTGTCCTCTCACATCCTGAGGAGGGTCTGTGCAGATTCGGTGTTTCCCTTCTAGGATTGTCAGATGGAGCCGTCCATGGAAAAGACCAGGTGAAGCTGGAAGATTGCTCTGCAGAAGACAGCGTGGAATTGCCCCTTTTGGAGAACATGGCAGGAAAGTTTCCAGAGGGAGAGAGGAGCAGGAAGGAGGCAACCGGGACCCTGGGACCACGAGCAGAGACGGGCGTGGAGACACGTTTGGTGGACTATCGTGTGATATAAATTGGCCCCTGGGACTAACTGAGAGAATTTCAACAAAGTTCTATTTCTGTTAAAGAAGATCTACATTGTTTTTACAGCTTTCTGGAGAGTGTGCTTGTGGGTGCACATGTGCGTGTGTGTGTCCAATGAGGCACCTAGTGAAATGAGCCTCGGGGGGCGTGGAGCCCTGGTTTTCTTCAGGTCCATCTTCCTCACAAGAGCCACCATAAGCAGCCTGTTACTAACTCTGTATTTTAGAGATGAGGTGCTGAATCTCAAGGACTTTAAGTAGCTTTCCGTGGGTCACAGACCAGCATATGGAAGAGAAGACCCTTGTCTTTCTTACTCCGAAATCTGTGATCTCAAAAACCGCCTTGATTCTCCTGGCAAAATCTAGTTTGGGACTTAAATCCTGGAAACTGGTTTCGTAGGGAGAGTCAGTGTCCCCGTGGACGTGGCTTGCTGGTGCCTGCAGCTGCTTTCAATTGTGACATTTTACTGCTGCAAGTTGATGAGCCAAAAGCTATGTAGTGAGGACTGGAGGGGACCTCTAGTCCTGGTGGGTGTGAGGGATGTGTCCTGCCATCCACTGACTGAAAGAAGCTGGACGTGGTCCTGAGCTCCCATCACTCCTCCGGGGGAGTCTCACACTGGAAGATGCCTTGAGGGAAAGTGAAATTAAAGATTGTAAAGGCACTGAGGAAAAGAAAGACTATGAAGATGTCTCTTTTTTAATATTTAGGAAAATCTAGACTTTCTTATAACAAATAAGAAGATAAACTTTGATGAAGTTAATGAAAATTTTGCCAGACTGTCAGCATGTTTCCTGCATACAGAAGCAAAGGATACGTGGCCATTTTAGCAGTAAAGGAGATGACAATATCTATCGGGTGTGCCTATAGATCTGGTGCCTGGTGGGTGGAGAAAGGAGAGACCTCTTCCGCTCAGCAGGGATGGAGTCCATCACTTTCGTCCTTCACGTGGCCCCTGAACCACTTCCACCTCCACAGTGGCATGGCTGGCAAACAGCATGCCTCTGGAACACTCCCTCCTACTAGGAGATATGTTATTGTATAATTCATAGGTTGAGTTGACTCTAAATTCAGGTTAATTAATGGCTAACATTTTCTAAGATATTGCTATTTTCCTAGCATTGTGCTCACCAGCTATGCATTTAATCCTTGCAAGAGCTCCATGAATAAGGATGGAGCTCATTATCCAGTTGAGGCAAGAATATGTGTTTAGTCTGTGATCTCACAGTAAAGTATTGAGCCAGAATTCAAACCCACATTGACTGACTTCTTGACCCCCACTCATGATTAACTCTAGTTGAGGCCTTCCTGGGGAAAATGTACGTGACATCTCACTGTGACACCAAGGGGTGCATGGTGGGGGACGTGGCAGCAAGTGCCCTCTGTGACCTCAAATGTCAGTGCCACGCATCTGACCCAAGCAGCCCATGGTCACTGAAACACCTCATTTTTAATTAATATTTCCTTTTTACTTATATACATACATGTATCTTACTTGCCTCCACAAAAGACTTG
The DNA here is from genome assembly GCA_031878705.1 of Tapirus indicus. Lineage (NCBI taxonomy): Eukaryota > Metazoa > Chordata > Mammalia > Perissodactyla > Tapiridae > Tapirus > Tapirus indicus. The sequence goes on from CM062921.1 coordinate 144,359,997, forward strand.
AAGGTACTCACAGAAACTAAGAGAAAATAAAACATCTTAAGACATATAAGTAAAACATCAGTGTCAAAACCCACTGAATCGCCATCCTTCAGAGCCACAGAAGAACTCCTGGGGCCAATGATGCTCTGCCAAGGACTGAGCCTTAGCCTGCTGGTGCAGGATCAAGGACACTTCCTCCCAGTCCACTCAATGGACACACTACCGTATGGGTCCAGCATGCTTCTCAAATCCCTTCCTGTGTTTTAGCCACAAAAGTCTGTCTTTTGTTTGAAAGCTCCTCATTTGATAGAAAATTCAGTTATTCTGCAACTTACCTCTTGTCCTCTTCACAGCAATGAATATTGAACTTTGACTGCTGTATTAGACAGAGTTCTCCAGAGAAACAGAACCAATAGGAGATAGATAGATAGACAGATAGATAGATAGATAATAGATAGATGGATAATAGATAGATGGATAGATAGATATGATGAAGAAGACAGATAGATGAAAGATAGATAAATAGAGATGATGATGATGATGATGAAGATAGACAGATGATGATAGATGACAGATGGATAGATGAATAGATAGATTAGATAGATAGATAGATAGACTTATTATGAGGAATTGGCTCATGTGATTATGGAGGCTAAGAAGTCCCAGGATCTGCTGTCTGCAGACTGGAGACCCAGGAGAGCCGGTGTATAGTTCAGTCTGATCCCAAAGTCTCAGAACCAGGAGCGCTGAAGGTGTCATTGTCAGTCTGAGGGCAAGGGAAGACCGATGTCCCAGCTCATGCGGTCAGGCAGAAGGGACAAATTCTCCCTTCCTCTGCCCTTTGTTCTATTCAGGCCTACAATGGATTGAGTAATGCCCACTCACACTTAGTCCACCAATTCAAATGCAAATTGCTTCCAGAAACACCCTCACAGACACGCCCAGAAATAATGTTTAACCAGACATCTGGGCACTCCGTGGCACAGTCAAGTTGACATATAACATTAACTGTCACGACCACTGTAACCTAGAACACCTGTAACCTGGGGTTAGGGGTAGGGCTGGGGTTCGGGCGAGCTGGGTGAGCTGGGGCTTTGACTCTGCACTGACCTTCTCCCCAGAGTGCAATTCTCCCTCTAACCAGAGGGTCACTGCCAGCCACCCCAATCCTGAAGGTCAGAAGCAACAGCACCTTCCTGATCCTGAGAGGGGAGCAGAGCGACAGAGATGCAGCACTCTTCTGATTGGGCAAAAGAAAGTTGTGCTTTAAATAAACGAGAGATTTTGAGGGTACTTTTCAGGGAAAAAGGTTTGCCACCGCCCTGATCTGGTGGGACGAGCAGGCAGCGTGGCTGTGCTGTGGGGGCCGCGAATCCAGCCGCAGGGCCCTCCAGGAAGGCGGGGCAGGGTCTCACTCAGCAGTCTACAAGCTCCAGCTCATCTGTGAAGGCTGACGAGGATTCCAGTGCTCTGTCCAGTCTGCGTGGTGTTCTTTCTACAAAACAAGTTTCCTTCTTTTGGGGAAGGGCAGTAGGATTCACATGTGATTACTCAACACAGAGGGTGGGGAGGGAAGACATTCGTCCTGCTCCCCCCAAAGCTCCCCTGACTGTGGGCTCACGCCTAATGCAAGAAGCACAAAAATCTGACCTCCAGCTTTGTAGGAGCTGTCAGTGTGTGAGGAAGGACAAGAAGAGAAGGCAAGAGACAAGGTCAGCCCGAAGAACTTGCTGAGAAATCGTTCGCAGGGGCAGGCATGGCCAGGGACCCGACTCCACAGAATCCTGGACAAGCGGAAGCTCAGATGCCCTTCGGGAGGTCGGAGCCTTGGGAAGGAAGCTCAGAGGAGTCGGACAGTGTGTGCAGCCACATTTTGCATCTCCAGGGAGGAGCATTTCCATGAACCGCCTGGTGAACTGTGCCTCCAGGAGGAAGACAGCTTACACAGCCCTCCCAGTCAGCCCTGAGAGCCCCCACCCACCAACAAAATCACACTCCAGCCCAGTGTTTGTTGATGTCTTCTCAGCCATTGTTCCCGGGGGAAATTCTAATGGTGGCAGGAACTGGGATGAGTAATCATCATCATCACAATGGTGCTACATAACTGGATTTATTCATTGATGTAAGCTCCATCTCAGTACAAACACCCTTCTGTGTTTCCCAAGATCCTCGGCGTTCCTGACACAAGGGATTGACGTGAACTTCTGTTAAGAACCTTCACTTTGGCTTCCATCCTGAAAAAGCAAATTCTTCAATGATCTTGATGGTTAGAGCGTCATGACTGGATTTTTGTAAGGGGAGAAACCAAGCTCCATGATTTCCTTACACACTTGAATCTAGTTTTAATTATTTCACCCTGGTGTCTGTGGAAATTATAATTACAATGTGTGTAAAATTTTATCTGCCAATATCTCTATATGGATGAGATTTGGCAAAAGGCTAATTTACCAGTAGGGAATTTTCCTCACCCCAAAATGACCTTGGTTTACTTCCTTAAAGGCCCCTCCTTGTGTAGCTAACCACATGCTCTTCCCAGCCCAGCACGGACATCCGTTGCTGCTCTGGCCATAGGAGCCCACCCTGGGCAATAAGGGTCCTAGGAAGGTGGGTGGGCCAAGTCTGATTCACAAGATTTAATTTTCACATTGATGGATAGACAGAAAAAAGGTAAGTCTAGAACCAGGAATACGGGTCTACCCCAAACACATCTGCTTCACTCACTGGAACAATCCGTCCGCCCCAGTGTGGGATCCCTAGCCCGTTGGCTCTGTTGACACACAGAGCAGGTTGGTGTAGACACAGGTGGAGGGGGCTGAGCTATTGGCAATAGTGGACCAGGCAGGTGGAAACATTCTTCTGACATTTTTAGGATTTCCAGGACAAAGCTAGTTTTACCACAAAATACAGCACTGGGAGGAATGTGCTCTTTATGCTTCCAAAAGTCTCATTGAATTCCACCTCCTGGAGAGCATAGTGCTAATAATCTCGTATTTCTTTAGCCTGTAACTGGCCTGAAACTGCTGGGTGTGCAGTGTCTGTGTGTGTGTGTGTGTGTGTGTTTTCCTCTATGTTACTGAAGAGTTACCAAAAATATGGGAAAAAAATAGTGTTACAAGCAAATTATTTTAACTATATTTAAAAGTGCATTGTTGTAAACACCCCACCAGCCAACTTTGGAAATATTAAATCTTACATTTGAAAAATCACATTCCCAAAATGGGATACTGGCGATTCCCCCATTTTTTGTCCTTGTTTCTCATGGGAGACACAGTGGCCGTCACTTCTCAGGCCCACACACAAAAATCATCTGCTTGCATTGCTCTTTTATGATGATGTTTTGTGAGGTTGACATAATCAGGAAAGCATAATTCAATTTTTTTTAAATTAGCCATTTATTACAGTGTGGGTAAGACAGAAACATTTCCATGAATCATATACACAAATAATGAAACCTAAAAATAAAATGAATTTTCCCTATCAGCAGGGTAATAGTTTAATTGTATACAGTTATTCTTACATTAAAAGCTGCATACCTGGCAAGCTGTATCGGGTAACAGGGACTTTTAAATGTGCCAATGTTTCTACACAAGTAACGCGGGTCAATTGCAAAAGGGATAACCATAATGATTAAATCATTAAAATTTTGTCTACGCTTCACAGAGCATAGAGAAAATTAACTTCCCACCAACCTCATTTTTCTGCTGAACATGAAATAATGATTTTCTGCCAGTATAATTACAAAGCTAACATCTGATAGAGTCAGCATCCAGCGGGGATTATCGCAGGCATGAGTATTAGACCTCATTACCAGCTTGACTGCAAAATTATTACATCTTGTAATTGGAGGGTGAGATTTATATACAGATTGGCCGGGTTTCTGTAAGATTGTAATTACAAGCTTCGTTGGTTCGCTACTTATCACACGGTGCAGGAGGAGGCAGAAACAAGCGGAGGGAAGACCGTTTCATTAAGCTGTAACCCCATCAAGGGAGGAGCGCTGTTACGTCCCTGTATTTATTAGGCCAAACAGAGCTGTTTGCAGAAGGGGAGACCATTTATTACCGCCTGACAAATGGGATTTCATTTATTTAACCTCAGCGATCTATTTCAGTAAAATGTACAAACGAGCCATCCATTTTATGATTCCGGAGTCAACGCTCAATTATCTAAAGGCTAACTGAGTGTTAAAGTGGCCATCTGCTAGGATGAATTCATTGATTTAATTTGCTTCATGTTGCTGAATGATTCCGGGTAGGCAGAGAGGAGGGGCTCGGCCCGTGTGAGTGATGCGGGCGCGGCGCCCCGGTGCCACCTCCCGAGCGTGTGCGCGCGCGCGTGCACATGTGCGCATGTTTAATCCTCCACACAATAGAAGGTGGCGATCAATAGCGGCTTAAATTTTATGAGACAAGGAGTTAAGTTGTTCTGCCCAAGCCAGAACACCTTTGTTCTCCCATAACAAGTAATCTCTGCAGTGGAATTAATATTGACAGGCTGGCTTCTTGGTGGCTAATTTGGAGGGCGCCTGGGCCAACTGGCCAGCGGGCAGTAAGAGAGCTGTTATTAGAGGTCGTTATGAAACCTGCAGATCGATGCCCGGCCAGGCCCGGGCGTGGGGAGGCACACTCCTTGCCCTTGGCATCAGTTAGTCCTCATTGCACTTTGACTTTAAAAAAAAACAATATTTTGCAAAAGTAAATAAAGAAAGAAGTAGGCGTTTCTTTGTGAGGCAGTGTTACGTGTCCTGGGTGCTCATTAGTGTGGAGAGAAGGCGCGGAGGGCAGAGGCAGGACCCGCGGTGTCCACGCAGCCCTGCACACTCACAGGAGCCCCTTGTCCCGAGGACAGGCTAGTGGAGACTCTGATACTGGCTCAATTCACAGGACCTTGTGCTGGTCATCTGCACTCTCCCTGCAAAGTCCCATGACCTTGCTCAGACTGTTGAATAAAAAAGAATGTTCCCCGTAGTCATAGATGTCTCCTCGGGCAGGAGGCTGTCTCATTGGAGGTTCCATCCAAGGCTCCCTAGACTGGAGAGTGCCTTGGTGAGCGATGTTTGCAGCAGAGGAGAAGCCCCTTGGAGCATGTATTTGCAAAGAAGAGGTCCTGCCCAGTGAGACACATTTCCAGAACTTTCCTCTCTACGAGAGGCACCTCCCCCAGCTATGAAAGAGCCCCCAAATAGTTCCCCATTTCTCCTGTGACTGACCTGGGCACATGCTATGAACTTTCCAGAATCAGAACAGGAAAGCTATTCAGCGCACATCTTTTTCCCCCTGGCCCAGCATCCCGCAGCTGTGCATTGAACAGTGAGACCATCCCACTCCAGGAGGGAAGGGATGAAAAGGTTTTTGTGCAGGGACAAGCCTGCACTGATGAGGACCACAGCCCAAGGCCTGGAGTATGGGTCCACTTTATGCTGACTCTTTCCCGTCATGGGCATGTTCTCCCCCATTCTCCCTCTCTCATCCAGGATGGGGTAAGCATCCGCCTCAGCTGTCCACCCCCACGGGCACGCCCAGCCCACCTCTTCCTCTCTCACTGCTCAGCCTCTCTGTTCCACACCCACACCTTCCCCTTGAATCAACTCTCCAAGTAAGAGCCCCTTGGAGACCCCCTTCAGTGTCTGTAAGGATGACATCGCCCATTTAGTCTTCTCAGGTGTGCTTCTGGAGCCTCCATTACCCCACCACACACACATGATCATCACACTCTCTCACTGGATGGACGGGCCTTGGCAAATACAACTGTGGCTCCAACAAATGCTTCCTGCAGGCTTCCACGTGGGGTGTCCACTTAGAACGTCAGAGCATCACCAGGACTAACTGTTAAGGGTGAGATCGTCCACAGAGAAACCTGCAGAGGAGAGACCAGCAGGACTCTTGCTGGCCAAGGCTGGAGCCCTCTGTCTCCTTCCTACCCATGCCCTCCACCTCCACCCTCTGCTCCCAGGCGGGACGCTGAGGTGCTTCTCTTCTTGATGTCATATCAGCACTGGCTGTAGCCGGTTGACCCAAGGGGCATAGGTTGAGTCGCCTCCGCCAGGAGTCTCCCTACAAGTGGGGAAACTGGGCATCAGCCCAAGGGCCCCATCCTTCTTCTGGAATCCAATCTCCAGAAAAGAGTGGTTAGACTCCCGTCCCCCAACCTTTGGCTGGAACTTCCCGTATTATTCAAGCTGTCTGGTTGTTGTTGTTTTGGCTCCTCGGGACTTAAGGAGTTTTCCTGAGCATTCGGTCAGCAGTATGGAGACTTGCCGTGGGCAGACAGAGCTCCGTCATGTCAGGCCTCATGAGAACAGATGTGCAGGCGTCCAGGCTGAGGGCACCAAGTGCTCCCAGAGGTGGAGTCAGCTGAAGCTGGGCCTGTTTCCTGGGCTCAGCTGGGGCTGCAACGGGTCTAGAGTCTGTTCTCGTGAAGATGGCAGCAACAAAAACAAAACAGGTCCGCTCAGAGAGTCTGCAGTCGAGAATGCTCCGTCGGTACCAAAATTCCCGGGCCTCGTCTCTGTGCTGTCCATGCAGCTCGAATGGGAGAGAAATAAACCTGCATTTTTCACAAGTATTCCTGGGGTCACACAACCAAGTTGATGATGGTTGTCTCTGAAGAATCACTTTGGAAAGGCACTGCCCTCCCAGCACTGGAGCATTTTCACGCCTCCTCTTTGGCAAGGACTCCCCTATGTTACAGCTGCCTAAGTTACCCAAGAGGGGCCTTTCTTTGCCATTACAGGGGCAAGGTTTTTTCCTGCTGCTTTCTTGGAACAAATTGAAACCAGTGATTATATTTTATTTATAACATATATTTCGCTTCTCTAGTCTATGTATTTTCACCACAGTAATCAATTTGTAATCATTAAGAACTATTTACACTTGAAATTTTGAAAACCATTAATGAATTGGCTAATATGCATTGGAATTTATTTACTTTTTACATTTAAGAAAAATTCTTGGCTTCTGCTAGAAATCCCCTGAGTGAAAATGAGCAATTATCTTTCATTCAATTTTGAATATAAATACCAATCAGTAAACCTGACAAATCAAATCTTTCTCCTTAGACTGAATCATCCTATTGATTTTTGTATCTGCGCAGCTATGAGGTGCTCCATCTTGCCTCTCTCGTTTGCTATTTTAGGGGCAGGCTGCTTTAGGCTGTATTTATTTGGACCAATCTATGTGATGTAGCAGGTTGGTCATTTGCACAATCTAAACGGCTCCCATAAACCATTGGAGCAGGAAACAGACTTAGTTGATCTTGGAAATGGCCAAAATATCCAGGTTAATTGCTAATTATTATTATTAATTACATCTTGTATAGCTCTGCTTCTGTCTTCGTGTGGGGTGGACACCCTCAGGGTGCGGTTTCTGGGAGCCATGTGCTGGCTCAGTCCCCGGATTATCGCCACCTCAGGGAATTCCGGGGCGGGGTTGGGTCACCGTGACCACGAGACACCTATAATCTGGGCAAGATCTGAGTAGGACTCCTAGCGGTGAAAGGTGGCATATCCCACTACCGACGCCGAAATGCCTTTTCCAGTAAAGGAAAGAGCTTAAGCGTTAGCCAGCTGAGGGTCACAGCCCCAGACGGCCACTGGAGAGCGGGCAGGAAGGGGATCCGGCTTCCGCGAGACTCGTTTCCTCCGCACAGGGCTCTGACTCCGGGGAGCCTGCTTGTCAGAAGCACAATCTTTTTTGTCTGTACTTTAAAGGAAATGGTTGTTCAAATCCCAACTGTTTTCAGCAATAGGAAAAATAAACTGCAGGATATGTCTAATATTTTCTAAATATCAATGGGTTATTGTTCAAGTCATTCTTTTTACCTTCAGACATCAAAAACTACAAGATTAATTTATGTTGTTTGTCCCCTGAGAAATTGCCCAATTTGTAATAAACATTATTACATAAACTACATCCACATTTATTACTTATATCTAACATACTCAGAGTTCAAAGAAACCATGTTGCTTTTTTTAAGAAAGTATCGTGAAGCCGCAAATTGATTGGGAGAAAAATAATTTGTATGTTTGAATTGTAATTTTTTAATTCGTTTTTTTTTTTTTTCTTTGAAAACCTCCCTCTAACAGCAAACCTGGTTCCCAAACAAGAGCCTGCTGGATGCTGGACCAGTTCTGCTGACCTAGGCCTTTTTGTGAACAGCACGTCATTCATATTCCCCTAGAATCCATTTGCATTTTAAATATGAGTTCAATGACCAAAGCAAATTGTATGTTTCCTGCAACTATTAATCTCTGTGCCAAACACTGTCTTCCTAAGTGATAGAAAGGTAAACTCCAGCTCGCCAGGGCCCTGGCCCAGGGAGAAGCAGAGAGGCTGACCCAGGCTGGGAGGGCAAACCTGGAGGGACCGCCCCAGGAAGCAGATGTGTCATCACAGAAGAGGAAAGACCTTCGACAGCAAGAGGAGGAGTGGCAGCTGGAGGATGGAGATGGTCCCCAGAAGTGGCTTTCTCCCCTGCCTCCGTCCATTTGTTCACTCCACAGACATGTGCTGAGTGTTTATGACATGCTTGTCATGGGGTGTGTGGCTGACGAGCTGTCACCATCCGAGAGGTCCTGGAAGAGCCATCAGTACTGGGTTCTGGAGAACAGCACGGCCGTGGGGGATGTACATGCACAGGAGAGCTGGGGTCTAGCGAGTCAGAGCCAGCAGCAGTGAGAAGCGTCAATATTGCACCCACCCCAGCTCTCAGAGTATCAAATGCGAGAGGGGGGAGCACCAGGAGGGGACCGGGCAGGTGAAGGTGGGCAGGTGGGCATCCACAGATCAGCTCCAGACTCGGGGCCTCTGGACCATGCAGCAGTTTGCAATCTGTGAGGGCAGGGGCAGTGCCTCCAAGAGCACCTGTCCTTCAGATACCGACGTGAGCATTTAGAAAGGGAAGTAGTACTGATACCTCCTCGTAGCGTGGCTAGTAGAGTTCCTGCGTGCACTGTGAATGGATTGCCAACATTTCAGCAGCAGTTAGAATTCTTTAACTGTCATGGTGATCAATTATCAACCAGATTTACAAACTTGTGGTTTAAAATGATAAACTGAGATTACAAGCTCACACACACACACTCCAAGTGAATGTCACTGACACGGCAGGGAATTTGCACACAGTAAGCCACAACTGTAATTGCACAGACAGGGGCAGGGGCACCATCGCAGACCTGGGATGTGTGGGCAGATGGAGCTGGGGGGGATGCCCCAGCCCAGGACAAAATGGAGCAGAGAGGGTGTGGTTAAGGATGAAAATTCCTCCCCCCAGCCAGGCCCCTGAGACACCTGCCTTAGGGGGCAGACCTAGGCTGAGGGAGGGCCCCCAGGACAGGAATCCAGGTGGCCAGTTAACGTGGCCTCAGCAAGATTGCAGCAGGGGTATCGGCCGCAGCCCTGGCACAGAACTGTCTCCATGGGTACTGAGCACTCTTCCTGGAAGGGCTCAGGCTCCCAGGTGAGGCTGGGGCCAGGGAAGGAGCAGGAAAGAGCACACGGATGACCCCAAACACCACAGTAATCCCAGAGGGAGAGGATGATGCTGAATCAATGCAAGTAATCTGAAGACTAGAAGAAAGGTAAAAATATATACATTTCTTATTAGAATCCCAGAAATGTGTAATAGGATATTGCATCCTAGAAGCAGACTGACAGGTCTTTAGGAAGAGATTGTGAAGAACTGGTGGAAGTTAAGTGTGGGCTTGCTGAGATGAAATACGAGAGAAGAGCCCAGCACTGTTACAGACTGAAGAAAGGTCCAGTAAGCCACACTGATCACAGAGAAGAAATAATGAAGAAATGAGTGAAGAAACAGTCAGTCAATGTGCTGGTTCCAGAAAGAGACTACAGAGAAAACGGAGAGGAGAATAGGATTAAAGACATAACAGGAGAAAAGAGAGCGACACGTCACCTGGAAACCAGCCCCCTGGTGCAGAGTGTCATGAGCATTAAGACTCGAATCTAAACCATCCTGTGACGTTTCAGAAGTTCAGGGAGGAGAGGAGATGACAGCTACCTCGCAGGTCACTTCCTCAGTCTCCTTTTTCCTTCCTTCTCCTTCTCTACGGGGTGGGTCTAGGCTGGGTCTCCAGCTTCCTTCTCTGAGTCTACGTCATCTCCCACCCCGTGACTCCATCTAGTTTCTGGGCTCTAAATGCCGTCTATGAGCTGATGTGTCCCAAATTTCTATTCTACCCTACCCTTCGCTCTGAGCTGGCTTGTTGATACAACTATTACTTGCAGATCTCAAAATAATCACACTCAAAACAGATTTCCCACCCAAATCTGTGGCTACACTAGCTTCTCCTTCTCAGATATGAAACCACCATCCACCAGGTCAAAATCTCAGGTGTCACCTTTGAATTCTCTCCTTCTCACTCAGTTCAAGTCCCTTCTATGCTGCCTTCACGACATACAGAGAATGTGACTAATCAAGTTTCTTAGTCTCCAGTATGACAAACTGGACCAACCACTCCCACTTCTTTTCTGAACCTCGAGAGTCCCTCACACTCCTCTTCTGCCCCATTGCAATCTGCAGCCAGACATCTCTCTGATTTCTATTCCTTCATTTCAGCTTATTTTAGGCTTAATGCTTAAGTGTTATGCTTAAGTTTTTCTTTTTTTCCTAGTTTTTAAAAGAGAAGCTTAGATCATTAACTTGAGGCCTTTTTCCTATTCTAATATGAGTATTTAACTATCACTTTACCTCTATGCACTGCTTTAGCTGCCTTTTGATATGTTGTGTTTTCATTTTCATTCAGTTCAAAATATTTGCTAATCTCTCATATTGGGGGGTGGGGGTGAGATGTATGGGTTATTTAGAGTTTTTTAATCTCCAAATATTTGAGGGAAATTCAGACATCTTTTTATTATTGGTTTCTAGGTAAATTTTATTTATGTCCAAAGACATAACTTTTTGTTATTTCAATCCTTTTGAATTGATGGAGACTAGTTTAAGACCCAGAATATGGTCTATCTTGTGAACCGTTCTGTGTTCCTTCAAAATTAAAGTATGTTTTGCTGTGGAATGAAGTACTATAAAAATGTCGGGTTGGTTGATAGTGTTGTTCAAACCTTTTATATTTTTACGAATTTTCTATCAACTTTCTATATGAATTTATGAGAGGAGATATTTTATTATAATTGTAAATTATTCCATTTCTCTTTTCATTTCTATCAGTTTTTACATCATGCATTTTGAGACTCTGGTGTTGGGTCCACACGTGTTTTGGGTTGTCGTGTTCTCCTCATGAATCAACTCCTTGATTGTTGATGAAAATTCCTCTTTATCCCTGATGGTATTTTTTATTCTAAAGTTCACTTTTTCTGAAATTAATACAGCCACTTCAGGTTTCTTTAGATTAGTGTCTGCATGTTATATGTTTATCCATACTTTGCTTGTAACATATATTTTTTTATATTTAAAGTGAGTTTCTTGTGCACTGATAGAGTTAGATCTTGCTTTCTTATCCAATTTAACAATATCTGCCTTTTAATCAGTCTTTAGACTATTTCTGTTTAATGTAATTATCAATAGAGTTAGATTTAAATCTATCATCTTGCAAATTGTTTTCCATATTTTCTATTTAATCTTTGTTTTCCTCATTTTCTGCCTTATTTTGGATTAATTTAATATTTTTATGATTCAATTTTCTCTCTTCTATTGACTCAGTAGCTCCATCTATCTGTCTATAATGTATCTATCATCTATTCATCACCTGCCATCTATCTATCTACCTATCTATTATCTATCTATCTATCTTCTATCTGTCTATCCATCATGTCTCTCTCTCTCTCCTTTGTTCCTGGCCTTTGGACTATTCTTGTCTACTACTACAAACTTTATGGAATTCTATTTCTTTTTGTGGTTGCTCTAAGCATTGCAATATACATTCTTAACTTTTAATGGGTCCACTATTCATGCAAAATATTGAAATCTTGCAACTTTAAAGTCCACATTTCTTCCCTATCCCTTATAACTGTGATATAAAATACAACTACATACATTATAAACCCATGATACAATGTTACAGTTTTTGTTTCAGGCAGTTTTATGGTTTATACAAAATCAAGAGGGTGAAAGGCAAAAAGAAAAATAGTATTTTTAAATTATTCAGCTATTTCCCATTCCTGGTACTCTTTGTTTTGTTTGTTTGTTTGTTTGTTTGTTTGTTTCATGTCCTGGCTCTCATCTGTGTTATTCTTCACCCTAAAGAACCACCTTCAGCATCTCTTGCAGTGCAGGAGTCTGCTGGTGATGAGTTCTTCTAGTCATTTCTGAAAATGTCTTTATTTTGCCTCCATTCGTGAGTGATATTTTCACCGGATATAAAATTGGAGATTGAACGGTTATTTTCTTCCAGCACTTTAAAGTTGCTGGTTCACTCTCTTCTGGCCTCCATGATTACCAATGAGAAGCCAGCTTCCAAATAGGTATTGGTCAGACTGATCTTCTCCTGGTCCTGGGTCCTATTGCCCTGCTTCTACACGTGTCTGATATATTGTTATTGGATGTTGGAAGTTGTTAATTTTACATTGTTGGATGTGAGGTTTTGTAGTATTCCTTTAAAGAATATTGTGTTTTTCTCATTTACACTTAAGTTTTTCATATTAGTTTGATCTGCTGAGGGTTACTTTGAAGCTTTGTAAGGGAAAGTCAGAGTGGCATAGCCTGGGGCTAATTTAGCTCCACTACGGAAGTGAGGCCCTGCTGTGGACTCTATCTGATGCTGTATGCATTATGAGGTTTTCCCACACTGGCTGGTTGGAATATGAACTCTTCCCAGATCCGCGTAAGTTTTGAGAATTTCTCAGCCTACTGCTGTCTAAAGGTTCTCCCCTTTGTAGTAAATCTTTGTTTCTGTCTTGAGAAGAGAAACCTTATTCTTGTCGTTGGTGTTTTTCAGTTGCATTATTGTATCTGGGCAAAAATTTATTTTTATTTGTCTTGCTTGAAACTCACTGAGCTTCATGAATTTGAGATCTGGTGTCTGCTATTAATTCTGGAAAGCTCTTAGTGTACATCTTTGAATGTTCCCTCTTCACCCATCCTCACTCTTTGTGTCATGTTTTTTGAACTCTCACATATTTTGCATCTCTTTGTAACTCTGGGGTGCATTCTGAATCATTTCTTAATATACGTCTTCCAGATTTTATATACAATAACTGCAGCTCTAATCAGTTTCTAAACTTCCATGTGACCTACCCATTATTTTTATTATTATATTTTTCATTTCTAGAATTCTATTTGATTCTTTGTCAGTTCAACACGTCAGTTTCAATAGTGTCTGTTACTTCATATTATGATCTTCCTCTTTTGTTTCTTTAAATTTATTACATATATTTATTTTATATTCTCTTTCTTATGATTCCAAATTCTGGACTGTGTGTGGTTCTGATTTTGTAATGTGTGGTTTCTGCTTACCCTTGGTTGTGACAGCTCATGTCCTTTGCTTATTGAATTTTTATTCTGAGCTCATGTTTCATGGAACTTCATCTGTGGGAACTTTGAAGTCATTGTTCTTGTTTAAAGTGTACTCGTCCAGAAAAGACCTGTGTTTGCTTCTGCTTGAGTGTTTTTCCCCAGTCTTCCATTGAAGATGCCATTCCCCAGAAGTCCTGACTTTGCAGGAGCCTCTGAGGTGATCTCTCATCCTCCCCAGGCCTCGTCTCCTATTCCACCCACACAGGACCTTCTAACACCCAGGTTCTAAGCCATCAGGCATGACCCCTTCAGGAAAACACCAGCTCCAGGGATGGCTTTCCCCTGTAGTAGCAGGACACCACATGCATTTTGTAGGTTATTCGTGGCACATTCCAGGGGAGCCAGGAATATGGTCCATGGTGGAAGCGACTCCTCCAGTAGTCACTGCAGGACCAAGCGTGGGAGCCGGCGCAGCATGGTGCTTCCTTGCCACACTGCTCTCAGGTTTTCCCAGATATCCTTTCACTTCACCCGCAGATTTAGAGACTGTATGAGATTATATTCTCTGAATGCTTAGGAATAATCCTGGAAAGGCAAATCCCACAACTTCTTTTTACTTTTCTCCCAAACACCCTGATTCTACTACACATCTGCTTTCTGCTCAGCTTTTGTTAGTCAAGTATGCTGTTGTTTTAACATGCAGAAACTCAGCCCTCTACATATCTGTGCTTAATACCCTACTCAATAACTCATATATTTTTTAAGTTAAAAAATAGTTTAAAATCTTCATGGAATGAATTTAAAATTGCCTCAACCATTTACCTAAGATGAATTCAGAATTATGACAAATAATGTTTGTATGTTACCAATATAATTAATGTATTTCAATAAGAAACATCCAGAAAAAGCTAAAATTATGACATAAATGTGAAACAAAATATTACAAATGATTTAGAACAAGATTAACAAATAAAAAACAATCACCATTCTGTAAACCTTTTGTTTATCAGAGGTCTGACTTAAATTTGGGTTGAATTCAACATAAATCCAGCAAGATGAGTCATTTCAGTGATAAGCTTTCACTTTGTATTTCCTATGATCGCTCCCTGAGGAAGCAAATTTCTTGCTATTTCACATTCAATATAAGTCCATTGTTGGTGAAAAGATGGCTAAATTGGTCCATCATTTTGTAATAAAATATCTCATGACTTGTTTATCTGATCAATGAAGAGTGTATTCTCAAGCTGTTCAGTGTTAATGGGCACGTTGCCCTAAAATGGTGAATTATCGACTCTCAGAGAGACAGGAGGGGCTGCAAACTCAGATCGGATTTCCTGATGAAATTGACATATTGCAGTTAAATTGTTTGAACCAAGAATGCACGTCCTTTGTGTGTCGCACTGCAGAGACGGCTAACACACAAAACCATTTCTAACTTAGAATTACTAAGCTAGCTTTTTAAGAAATTACGTCTTGACACCAAATTGATAATTTGAATATGTCGAAGTCATTACCATAAGCACGGAAGTACTTTGGTGGAATTTTAAAGGCCCAATTTCTGTACCTCAGTACAGAATTTATCAGTAGTTTATCTTAGTTTGGTCTATGCGAAGTTTCGAAATGCATGCATGCATTCTTTCATTAAGTCCTTTATCTACTTTAACTGTGTGCTGACTATGAGCCAGGAACTGTCCCCATGATTAGGGCACAGGAGTATTAAGAAACCCGGTGCCTGGCCCTAAGCATCTCACGAGGGTCTCTGGTGTGCTGAGTATATGAGCCACATCTTATCCTTATCCAGATCTTGGCTTTGGGGTCAGGTAAGTCCAGGTGCAGATAAGGCTGCATCTCAGCTCTGCCTTGCAGCCTGGGGAAATCACTAACCTCTCTGAAATCTGTTTTCTTATCTGTATAATAGACATAGTATCAACTCTGAGGTTGTAATGAGATGACCTAACACCCCAGGAGATGGAAGCCCTCCATGATTTCACCAACATTGAATCCCAAAGCTTCAGAAAGCAAGATGGATTACCAAGCAGGTGGCACATGAACACAAGTAATGCTCCATTTTCCATTCCACCATCTGGCCTCAATTCTCCAGTGGTCTACAGTGTCCACTCGTACATTGCACACAGAGAAAAACCTGAATAAGCCGCCCGGTGAGGCATTTATGGACATTCCTGCTTCCCTGTAAGAGCCACAGCCTCCAGATTCATGTCCCAGGACTCAGTGCTCTCCTGGGTGAGTGACACACCCAGAGGGGCCCAGGGTTCCTGCCTTTACAACAGCAAGATCTCTGGGTGCAGGGAGAAGGTGGATGAAATAGCAGCTTCCTCTCAATGGTACTCACTTCTATGGAGTTTGGTTTTTACCTTTGTATTGGCTGCTTTTCCAATTAAACACTAGCTTACGAATGATCCATCTCACTTACCTCTTTTCCCAAGTCGTCTTTACCAGCCTGTAAGCCTCGCCATCTCTTATCACTTCTGTTTCCTTTCACAGCAAACTCTCTACCATAATTTTCCTAGGACACGTTCCCTTTCACCACTGGCTCTGCGTGTCCAGATCTACTGAGATAAGGGTCACAAACCCAGTGCTGGGGGTCAGACTGGAGGAAGAATGGGAGACGATGTACAGAGACATCAGCAGGCACCTGGAGAGGACCCCCACCTGAAACAGCTGAACGCCGTCTCTGAGACCTCTGCACAAGGGGACAATGTGTGGCAGCCTCTGAAGTGCTGTCTGCCAGGTGATGAGCTTGCATGCCCTGCTCTCAGGTCTCCAGTTACATTCTTCCAGACAAATCCGAAGTCCTTCCAGACAGAGGATTGGCTTTGGAGTTAAGAGAACCTGGGCTTAAATCCTGGAGAGGGGACTTACTTCAGTGTTGGAGCCTCAGTTTTCGCATCTGTAAAATGGGCTAGAAAGTGCCACCACTCTCTTCCAGAGTGACTGAAAGCCTCAGGACAGAAATATTTGTCACTATAAATGCAATTTCACAGACTAACTTGACTCACAGGGAGCACTGAATAACAGTAGTTCAATAATATGGTCTAGATTTTACCCATCATAGAATTTATCTTTTTAAATAATTCCAAGTGATTGTATTGTGGCCTCATGTTTCTACTAAGATGGAGATGGTGAAACTGTCCTTCCTGAGCAGGTGCACCCTTCTGTAGAAGATTACTCTTTCCATCTTTCGGGAATTAAGGTGTAGTGGTGACTACATGTAGGCGATGTCACAGTACCACACAGTGGGCAAAGGGGTTGTGTGACCTGAGCTGGTGACCATGAGCATCAGGATCATTTATGCGCACATCTACTGTCAGCTTCTGCGTTCCACAAGACTACGTCAGCCACGCCGGTTGACCACGTGGTCTACTCTGACCCGGAAACGTGAGGCCAGGATTCCCGCTGGAGACGGGGTGTATCAGACCGTCTCAGAGGAGAAGTGCGGCCTAGAGGCCGTGCTGGGCCACCCTTCGGCCATCCAGTTCACCAAGACTCTTTACTGACCCAAGGACTCAGCACTGGACCAACTCCCCACGGCCTCTGTGACTCCCCACCTGCCCGGCAAATATTCAGACGACGATGTCCTCAGAGCAAGTCTCAAGAAGTAACTGGGGGTCAGTCAGGACAGAAAATATAAATATAAACACAGGCATGTCCCCTGCTCCACGGCTGTCTAGAAATCATGTCAGTTGCAGGACATGGTTCAGGCTCGTGGGAGTGCAGACGACTGGCCCCCCGGAGAGCAAGCCCTGCACGCATCTGCCCCGTGTGGTCCACGCACTGGTCCTGGCAGGGAGGAGTTCTCCCTCCACACCCACCCCACAGATGAGGAAACAGGCTCGGAGTTTCTGAGACACGCCCAACGTCACACAGCCCCTGGTGGGAGAATCCTGAGCCCTTTCTGGCTCTCATCAATTGATTCGTCCACAAAACACTTACTATTGTGATCTCAGAAAGTAAACTCAGAGCGAATACAAAATCCCACTGGATGGGCCTTTTTATTGTGATAAATTACACATAGTATAATAGTTATTGTTTTAACCATATTCAAGTGGACAATTCAATGGCATTAAATAAATTCACGATGTTGTGTGACCATCACACAACACTATGCCCAAAACTTTTCCATCATCCCCAACATAAACTCTGCCCCATTAAGCAATAACCCCCTTCCCCTTCCCCCAGCCCCTGCTGATCTCGTTCTACTCCCCGTCTCTGTTGATTTGCCCGTTCTAGGGGCCGCAGGTAAGAGGAGTCATGCGGTATCCCACTTATTTCACTTAGCGTGTTTTTGCGGCACATCCATGTGGCAGCACACAGCAAAATTTCAGTCCTTTTTATGGCTCAATAACAGGCCACTGTTGGTGTGCATCACACTTTGTCATCCACTGATCTGTTGGTGGGCACCCGGGTTGTTCCCATCTCTGGGCTGCTATGAACACAGGTGCACACGTGTCTGTTCAGGCCCCTGCTTTCAGCTGTCCGAGATACACACCCAGAGCGGCACTGCGGACCACACGGTGGTTCTAACTTAAGTGTTTGAGAAAGAACCAAAGTGTTTTCCACAGCAGCTGCTCAGTCAGTATTGATTTTTATTGAAATTTATGAGATATTTTGCAGACTTTGGGTCCTTATCCCACCACCAGCTGAAATACGGTTACTGTAAAATGTACTAAAGTTCTAAAGAAGGGTAACTGAGAACTTAAGACCATGATAAAAAAATAATAAAATAAAATAATAAAGCAAATCATAAATGCCCTGATCAACAATTAAATTCATGAGAAGCAGATGATTTTAAAATTATTATACATTAAGCAATTATTTACCCTAGTTTCTTTTGCTTCAAACTTAGCCCTAAGAAATGAAAATAAATTTTTTTAAAAAGGAAGTAAAATAAAACATGAAAGTTACCTCCCCCTTTTCAGTAGAAACCCAGCAGAGATAAAATGCTTCTGCTACTCCACCCACAAGCTACTCCTGCAGACATGGGTGGGGAGTCCCCCCTGCCCGGCACTGACTGGATCCTGGGAAACATCACCTCAGCCCTGAAGGAGTTTGCAATCTGGGGAACTTGAAGAAACTTATTATTTTTACATGTACCCTTTTAAATGTGAGAGAACCTGAAGGGTGGGACGTTTTTCTCCTGTTTTGGGGGTTAAACACAGGGACATTCAGTGAACTCCATCTTACTGAGGGATGAGAATGCTGGCAAAGTGTGGGAGGTGAGAGTCACGTGGTCATGTGGTCACCCGCCTCGTGAGGGGCCATCGACTTTCTTTCTCTGGGTCTTGGCTTGATTTTCGGAGCAATGGGGGCGTGACTTTAGACCTTCCCCAGTCACTGGGCAGCCCAGGAGCCCCCACTTGGGCAGGACAAGAGGTCCACATGCAAAGAGGGACTGGGGGGCACGCCTGGTGTGTGGGCAGGAGAAGACAACCCCACTCAGCCCAGGAGATCTCGTCTACACTGGATGTCGGAGGCCAGCCCACGTCAACACTGACTGGGTTCCCTCCCGAAGAGCAGTGTCCACCTCCCCCTCTCAGACCTCGCTGAGCTGGAGGAGGGACGTGTGTTCCACTAGAGGCAAATGAATCAATTCATCTCTGTTGATTTGAAGCAAAAACATAGGAGTCTTATGGCATGCAACCCAGCTAAAATAATCTGAAAAGCAAAACATTTTTAAATGTGAATTTAGGACACATTTAAGATATTGAGCAGCTAAAATAAGGAATACAGCATAGGGGTGGTCGTGGAGGTGTCTTAAGGAAGCAACGGCGAACTTGAGCGTTGCAGGAGCCGACTCAAGGAGCATTGGGTGGAAATGGTGATTTTTTAAATAAATGAATGACTTTATGAGGTTAAACTTGATGATTCTGCTTTTAAAAGGGAAGCATTTGTGAAAATTACTGGAACAGACACAGGCCTGAGGGAGTCTAGTCAGAAAGGCCTTGGGGTGTGAGGTGCAGGCGGGAGCTCTTCCCAGTGGCGCCGGCCCCACCTCATGGAGCCGAGAGCTGAGCACCTGTGGTCAGCTAGGCAGGCCCAAGGTCGACGAGTGACCAGAGAGAGCAGCGTCTTGGGTGAAAATTTGTCTAATTTTTCTCCTCAAATGCACGTCTTCCCTCTTGAATGCTTAGAATTTCTACCAAGAATCCTAAACCTCTGTAGTCATTTGCAAATAGCAAATATCTTCATAATAAATATCCCACAACATTCAGCATTTGGTCAGTGGTTGAACCTCAAATGAAGACAGCAAGTTTACAGTTAAAGAGAGAGAGAAGGAGAGAAAACTAGACAGCTAGAGAGAGCAAGAGGGTGAGAGAGAAAGACGACAGAGAGAGTTAGAGAGAAAGAGAGAGACAGAGACAGAAAGACAGATCAAGACTTACAGAGTCAGAGACAGAGAGAGTGAGTTAGGGAGAAAGAAAGAGACAGACAGAGAGGCAGACACGTAGAAAGACAGAGAGAGACAGAAAGAGAGAAGGTTGAAGAGAGACAGAGAAGGAAAGACAGAGAGAGAGTTAGGGAGAAAGAGAGAGGGAGAGAGACAGAAAGAGAGATTTCAAACTCACACTCGTGTGTGAGTGTTTGGATGGTTACGTTATTTTCTATTAGCGGCAGATAGAGAGTTAAAGAGAAAGAGACAGGCAGAGACAGAGAGGGAGGCGGAGACAGAGAGGGAGGCGGAGACAAGGAGTCAGGGGAGACAGAGAGGGAGGCGGAGACAGAGAGGGAGGCGGAGACAGAGAGGGAGGCGGAGACAAGGAGCCAGGGGAGAGAGGGAGAGAGAGGGACAAGGGGCAGACCTTTGCCTTGACCCTCAAGGCTATTTAGGACCAGATCTAGGAACCTGGACTTAAATGGCAGGATGCCTCGTTTATCCACTCCACCTGCCTCCAGGAACTGCCATCCTTACATCATCCAGAAGATGAAAGTAGATTTTATCATCTCGAGAAGGGAAGAGAAGAAAAGAATCCCACTTCAGACCAGCAGACCTGTTCCAGGTCAGACATCCTCCCGCATGCCATTCCCTCTGCAGTGAAAGTGGGGGGGCCACCAAGTGGTCCAGGGCACAGCTCAGAATCAATTGCCACCTCCAGAGGGATAGGGGCACGAACACCATCAGACAGTCGCAAATTACCTAGAGCAGGGAAGACCCCGATTTTTCTAACTAATATGATCTTCCTGCCAGATAAGCAGGCTCCTTTTCTGACTGATTTGCCGCAGCTTCATTCTTTCCAGCACCACATCCCCCTCCCACTCCACCACAGGAAAAGTAAATCCTGTTTCAAAAGACGGCTTGATACAATAGAGGTACGTCTTCTTAAACATAGGTAATAGAACAGTGCACGGGGTCACCTTTGGCAGAAAAGCCCGGCCACAGATGCTTCCTCTTACTGGCTCCAGGGATCCTTCAGTCACACACCTCATAAATCGACCGGGAGATCCTGGGTGATACCATCCTGCTTTATAGCCGCGGCCGGCACTCAGTCACCAGGGACACGATCGCCAGGGGATAAGGTCGTGGAAACTCTTTTGGTGTCATCCCACTGGAGATGTTATCAGATGCTCAACCCTACAGCAAGAGAAACAAACTGATAACAAAATTGGGGTGGGCCTGGAGAGAGCTGAGATAATCCATCACCTCACCTGTGGAGAAAGGACCAGGGAAAAACAGTATTGATTTTTTTTTTACAAGCCAGTGCACACATTTGTCAGACAAAAGAATAGAGATGTCAGCCGCCAGATCCACGGTCTCCAGCAATTGTAAAGCCACGTGGCCAGAATGCTGGCCAAGTGCAGCCAGAAGCAAAGGTGTTGTTCTGGACATTTTCTATGCTGGCTTCAGAAGGGGTTATCAGTTTTATTACAAAAAGAAACGTTTTCAGTTCCCACCTGGGCAGAGGTAGGAAATAAGGAGAAAGGACGTCGAGGAGGAAATGCTTTGAGCACACCCCCAGCGAGAGACACACTCGGTGGCCTCGGCACTGACTGTGGTCACCTGTCACCCGTGGAAGCTGCAGGAGATGCTTCTGCCGTTGGGGGTCACAGGAAGGTCACAGATGTTTACTCAAATGGTGGTTCAGTTGGAAGACAGAAAAAATAATGGACAATTTTAGATTCCAAAGAGAATCTACTGGAACATATTTTCATCTCTTACCCCCCAAAAAGTGAATCAGAACCAATTATTAAGGTTTACTGTTTTGTCTGACCAGGGGGTGAATTGCCCTGACATCCCCAGGTCTCAGCTGAGGAACACGTCCCACTAATGCACCCGCCAAAGAAACATCTGAACACTCATAGAGAGACTTGGTTTAGCGGAAAAAGATATATGTAGACATCATATTTTTGGATATCTAGCTAAACACAACATCCCATTTACCTTCCACCCGTCATTCAAACTTCTTTCTAACAGGAATCACTTCTCCTGAGAGAGTATGCTAAACAATCTCGCCTAATTCAGTGATGTTTGGGACTCATGTGGTGTCAAAGAGGCCACGTTCAGAACATGAAATTGTCTTAATGAAGGTTACAAACAGAGAGGCCACAGAGGTCTGGAGGGATCCACTTGGGACCTGGGGAAGAGTCTTCTTTTATTTTGTGTGTATTCTTTTACTCAAGCTTGATATATGTTTCTCTGAGTTTTATCTCCTCTTTAAATGTTGTCACATAATTTAAAGTTCCCATTCGTCATTGCTACTTCATGAAGAGTTACAAATGTGGGGTGATAGTTGGGTACTATAAAAATGTGAATGGTCAATATTTCTACTCCTAAAATAAAAGTTTCTGAAAATATGATCCCTACATATATTTTTTGACTTTCATAGCTAGGTAGTCACATTTCCATACGCTCAAGTTTATTCTTTTATATGAATTTCTAAAACGTTCATGTTATAGATTGAATGTTTTGTCCCCCAAAATTCATGTGTTGAACTCCTAACCCCCGCGTGGTGGTGTTGGGGTGATTAGATCACGAGGGTAGAGCCTCATGGGTGGGCTTTTACAAAGAGAGAGTTTGCTTCCACTCTCTGCTCTTTCTGCCACATGAGGACACAGGAGAAGTCTCCAGTCTGCAGCTCGGAAGCAGGTCCACACAACACACCAAATCTGATGGTGCCTTGACCTTGGATTTCCCCGCATCTAGGACTGTGACAAATAAATGTTTATTGTTCAAGCCACCAGTCTACGGTACGTTTGTTGTAGAAGCATGATCTGACTCAGACAATTCACGCACTTATAATCGTTCTCTTCTGTGATACTAAGAGACAGGGTTCTCCTTAGATGTGATATCCCATGACACAGAAAGCACAATTGCCTAAATTTGATTGACAGTGACCCTTTGGCCAGGATTCCTGAATGCAAGCATGGCCGAAACATCCTACCACTGTTTTCCAAAGCCCTCAGTGAAACAGTTCCACCCACAGATGGAAATGTGCTTAGCATCTTCCGGTTAAGGGATCTCAGGAGAAGGGCCCAGAGTCATGGACCATGGCATCAGCTCTGCAGTAAACAGCTAAGTGACCCCAGGGCAGTCTGACCTCTTTGAAAATCCATTTGCTCAGACACAGAAATGCAGAGATTTGGGGCAAGTGGTGACACTTCTGGCTGGACTGTCCTGCCCCAAGCTTCATTGGAAACTGGATCTCAGACCACGGCAGTGGACAGATCAGGACTGTGGCCGAGCCGAGGCTCTGGTTGGGATGTCCCACCACCCTCAGTGACTGGACCCAGGAGCTGTGACTCAGACACTCCATAGTCCACTCGCTACCATCTGTGACATGGAAAATGCACTGAGGTGGAACCACACTGAAACAGAATGCATTTCTTTTCCCAGTAGACATTAGCATTTCTGTGGCCCGGCCCAAGGACTTCCATCTCCTCACCGATTGTCTCCTCCTCGTGGGAAGTCTTGGGTTCTGTTGGCAGTGGATACTCCATAGAAGAGTGGAAAGTGTTTTAGATTCAGTGGAAACACAGTGCAATTTTCTTGTACAGAAAATATTTTATGACCAAGTGTGCAGTCGGGAATAAGCTAAATAAAAATAAAGCAGTGCATTGGGCATGTCAAAGAAGTTAGTGTTAATAACCATTGAGGAAAGCAATAATAATAAGAGAAAGCACAGCAGCGACCTAAATACAGACACCCACACACAGGCATATGCTTTGGAAAATGTGAGCGGATAGAACATCTAACTGGAGAGAGAACATAGTCATAACACCACGTGAGCCCACGATGGACGAGTCCTCGCACAAATCTTTCCTCCTGGGGTCAATCCTCCCTTTAGGTCTCTGAGTATCGGGAGACACCTTCTGTCACTTTCAGGTGGCTTCCTACCATTTGAAAAGGCATAATGAAGGCCACACAGAGTTAGAGCAAATATCAATGATCCATCGTCCCAGGAATCTGTCTCATATGAAAGCTGGCTTATTCCTCAGTCTGCCAGGTTATAAGAGAAAATTCTAATGACTAATCCCATCAGTTCATCACTTAAGACTCAAAATCTTTGAAATTCTACTAGAACACAGTAGGCATGTGTTTATATATTACATTTATGTTAGTTCTGTACATGGTTTGTAAATCAGATTTGGGTTTTTGTTAATGGTTTCTCTAATATAGTTCTTTAACATAAAACCACCAAATCTATCAAAATAATGAACATAACCATCTCCTCAAAATTTTTCTTTGCAGTTATCCTTTGCAATCATTCCTTCTGGCTCTCCCTGCCTTCTGTGCTTAGACAATCACTAATCTGCTTTCTTCTATAGAGATTCATCTGCATTTTCTACGCAGTCATGTGCAGCTTAGGGACGGGGATACGTTCTGAAAAATGCATCGTTAGGTGATTTTGTTGTTGTGAGAACACCATAGAGGGAACTTACACAAACCTAGATGGTATAGCCTATGAAACTACGCTCTATGGTAATAACCACTGTCATATATGTGGTCTGTCATTGACCAAAACATCACTATGAGGCGCCTCTCATTTTTTAAACAGCTATATAGTTATAACCAGCTATATAAATTGTTCTATATAAATAGGACAATACATTATGCATTAATCTTTGTCTGGCTTTTTTCACTCAGCGTAATAATTTTGAGACTCATCCATGTTGTTGTGTGTCTCAATAGCTTGTTTTTTTCCCTTTACCTGGCTGAGTAGTATTCCATTGAACAGATGTACCAATGTTTACCCATTCGCATGTTGATGGACCTTTGGGTTGTTTCTGGTTATTAGCTATTACAGGTAAAGCTGATGTGAGTATTTGTGCTGAAGTCTTTGTAATGACATATGTTGTCTTTTCTCTTGGGTAAGTACATAGAAATAGAATGGTTGAATCAAATGGTAGGGATGCGTTTAACTGTTTATAAAAACTATTCATGCAACAATGTGAATACACTTAACACTACTGAATTGTACCCTTTAAAATGGTTAAAATGGCAAATGTTATGTGTTTTTTTACCACAATTTAAAAAATAAAGTGAATAGATTCAGTTGAAAAAATTAATGATAATGTGTCACTTTTCTTAGACTAATTGTTGTGCTATAACCTGGCCTGTCTTACTAATGTATGTAATATCTTAGGGGATCCATAAGTGCTCTTAGATAAAGAAATTCATCTATTTCAGTTGTTAAATCACAGTATAACCAAGCATTTAAATCAATAGAAAAAACTGTCTTCACCTGATTGATTATTTTATTAGTTAATAAATTACTATATTTCATATAAGATGAAAAGAGAAATATATCAGATCTTCAAGGAAATTTCACCTGTTAATAGAAAACAAAAGATAATAAAATTAAAAATGCAACAGAAGCACAGAATGTAAGACTGTGACCAATGACTCTGAAGTAGCATCGTGAGAGGTTCATTCTCATCAGCTGAGGTGGGCTTGTTCTCTCCAGTTTCCGCTGTGTGCAGGACACGCTTGAAGCCCTAAAGGGGCACCTGCTAAAATTTTTTTCTCTTTCTCCAGTCTTTTCCAATGCAAAGTTAGTACACTGGTCTTTCAATGGCAGAATGTGGCTGCTCTCTTTAAAAAATGTGCCTTGACAGGAGTGTCTAGGGACACTATTATCTGGCACTTAGTGTGCCCACCAGTGTGGCATGGCTCCTGCTGAAGACTGAGGGGCAAGCTGCCAGTTGAGTAGGTCAGTGGGAAAAATGGGAAATTATATGTTAAATATGTGTGAAATGTGCGTGGCAAATGGAGGCAGAACAGAACCGCCTAGAGAGCCTACAAATATAACCCTTTGTGTAACACTTACACACCTATACAGTGTATAGTGTTTTTGTCAGTTACTGCGTGACCTGAACCCTTTTATGTTTTGTTTAAAAATGTTTTTATAATTTTGCAATAACTTTATCATCAATAGACTCAAAAATACATTAAGAGATGTTAAATAAAAAACAATATAAAACACAAAAATTTGTAAAAGTGTTTTCTGGAGTGGCTGTAACATTTCATATTTTCACATTCATGAGGATTATAGGTATGTGGTTTTATTTACTTATAATGTGTTTGTTAGGGTTATGCTGGCCTCATAGAACAAGTTCAAAAGTATTTCCTCTTCAATTTTCTGTAAGAGTTTTTGTAGAATTGGTATTATTTCTTCCTTAAATCTTCAGTAGAATTTGAATATGAAGCCACCTGGAACAGGAGTTGACTTCTTTTAGGGCTACTCAGGTTATCTATTCTTGAATGAGATTTGGTAGTTTGTGACTTTCCAGAATTTTTTCCATTTTATCTATTATAAAATTTATTGTAAGAAATTGTTTTATATTATTCCCTTCTTTTTCTATCTATAGGATCTATGGTGATGTAACCTTTCTCGTTCCTGATGTTAGGCATGTGTGAATTCTCTCTTTTTTTCCTAATCAATGAGGCAAAAGTTTATCAACTTTATTGATCGTCTCCAAGACCCACTCTTGGTTTCATTTAAATTTCTCCACTGTTTTTCTGTTCCTTACTATGTTGATTTCCTCTCTGATTGTTATTTCCTTTCTTCTACCTACTTTTGATTAACTTGCTCTTCTTTCTCGGGTTTCTTACTATAAAGGCTGACCTCACTGACCTGAGACTCTCTTTTATTCCACATAGGCATCTAGCGCTATAAATAACCAAGTACTACTTTTGCTTCATCCCCCAAGCTCTGACATGTTGTGGTTTTACTTCCTTCCAGTTCAAAACACTTTCTGATTTCCCTTTTGATTTCTCCTTTAGTCCATGGGCTATATAAAAGTGAGTCATTTACTTTCTAAGTATTTGGGAATTTTCAAGAGTTATTTCTGCTGTAGATTTCCAATTTCATTCCATTGTGAGCAGAGAAGATACTTTATATGACTTGAATCATTTTTAAATTACTGAGACTTGTTTTACAGCCCAGAGTGTGGTCTACCTTGGTAAATGTAAATTAGGTCAATTAAATGACAGTATTTTTCAAATCTTGTATATCCTTACAGATAATCTCTCTACTTTTACTACCAATTGTTGAGAGAGGGGCATCAAAATCTTTGACTATATATGTGGGTTTGTCTATTTATTTTCTCAGTTACTATTAGCTTTTGCTTTATCTATTTTAAAGCACTGTTACTATGTGCACATGTGTTTAGGATTGTTACATCCTTTTGATGAATTGATACCTCTATCATTATGAAGTCATAATGTTCTTTGCTCTGAAATCTACTTTGTCTGATATACTACAGCCACTATGATATTATTTTTTTTAAGTGACATCATGGTATATCTTTTACATACTTTAACTTTCAACCCATATGTGTCTTTGTATTTTAAATGGTTTCTTCTAGAAAGCATGTACTTAAGGCTTGCTTTTTAATGTAATCATACAATTATTGCATATTAATTAGGGTATGTACACCACTTACATTTAATATGATTATTAATATAGTGGGTTTGAATATATCATCTATTTGGTTTCTATCTGTCCCATCTGTTCTGTATTCCCTTTTTTCTCTTTTTATGCCTTCTTTTGAATTAATCAATTTTTTATGATCTATTTTACCTCCTTTGTTTGCTTATTAGCTATGGCTTTTAGTATTTTGTTTTGGTTTTGGTGATTAGGGTTTTTAGTGTAAAGTTTTCCTTATTACAGTCTACGTTCAGATTATATTATACCACCTAATGTATAGTATAAGAAGGTAATGCTAGTATACTTCCATTTCTTGCCTTCCAAACTTTGTTTTATCATTTTCATATATTTTACTCATGTATTTTATCAACCCACATACATTGCCATTATTTTGGTTTAAGTAGCCAATTATTTTTGCAAGAGATTTAAATAATAAGAAAAGGTCTCACATGTTTACTTATATGGTTACCATTTTCAACATTCGTCATCCCTCTGGGTGAACACAGATTGCCGTCTGGTATCATTTTCTCCTCTTTAAAGGACTTTAACTCTTTTTTTTGCTTTTCAAGTCTGCTGGTGGTAAATTTTTTCAACTTTTACATATCTGAAACTTTATTTCATCTTTATTTTGAAAGATTTTTTTTTTGGTCTAGAATTCTACAGTGATTTGTTTTTCTTTCAGAACTTTAACGATGTTGCTTCATTGTCTTCTTGCTCACATTGTTTCCAGAAATTGTCAGTCTTTCTTATCTTAGTTTTTTTGTACATAATGGGTCTTTTTTATTTGCTGCTTTTAAGATTTTGTCTTTATCACTGCTATTGGGCATTTTCATTTTGATGTGACTGTGTAGTTCTCCTCGTGTTTCTTGTGACTGTAGTCTGCTGAGCTTTTAGAACTGTATGTTTATAATTTTCTTTACATCTGGAAAATTTCAGTGAACAATTTCTTAAAATACTTTTTCTGCCCCTGATTCCTTTCTCCTTAAGGGACTCCAAGTATATTAGGTTAACATTCCATGTATATTAGGCTGCTTGCATTTGCTCCAGAGTTCTCTAATGCTCTGTTACTCTCACTATCTTTAAATTTGTTTTACTGTCTATGCTTCATTTTAGATAGTTTTAATTGCTGTCTTTGAGTTCACTAATCTTTTCTTCTGAACAGCCTGATCTGTTGTTGATCCCATCCCAGTGTATTTTTCCTCTTAGACATTGCATTTTTCATGTCCAGAAGATTCATTTGGGTCTTTTTTATATCATCCGTATTTCTCCTTGACTTTTTGAATAACTGGAATACACTTATAACTGCTTCATATCCTTGTCTGCTAATTCTCACATCTGTTTCTGTTCTGTTTTAGTTTCCAGTGATTAATGTTTCTCCTCATTACAAGCTGTAATTTTCTGCTTCTGTTAAATTTTTTATTCAGTAACAGATATTGTGAATTTTAGTTTGTTAGGTGCTGGATATTTCTGTCTTGCTAAACATACTCTTGGACTTTGTTCTGGGATTATATTAAATTTCTTTAAAGTTTCTTCCTTTAAGGTTTGTTAGATAGAACCGAACTAGTAGTCAGTGTAGTTCTCACTACTCCCCATTGGTGTGAGTCCACCACATCAAATACTCAGCTCCACGTCCTGTGAAATTAGAGCTTTTTCTCTCTGCCTGGTGGGAAGGACATACATCTCAGGGATCACTGTTTCCTCTAACCTTTGGGTGTTTTTTTCCCCTAGTCTTTACCAATATCCTTCCATGTGCATTTATCATTATTCTGCCCACTATCATTATTACAGTTCAAAGGAGACTCTCTCAACATCTCCAGAGTTCTCTCTCTCTCCTCTCTGATACTCCGTCCTCTGATCTCTAGCTGCCAAACTCTCTTCTCTAGCTCCTCAACTTGGCAAGTCGAATGAATTCGGCCTGGGCTCCCCCTCCCTGTGCTGCACAACAGAAACTCTCTAGACAGTAAGCTGAGGCCGTCACAGGGTTCACCTCATTTGTTGCCCATATCTCAGGGATCTGTGTTCTTCTTTGTGCTTTGAAAACTTCTATTTCATATTTTGTCTGGTTTTTTTCATATGTAAGGGTAAACCCAGTCCACATTACTCCTCCTTTGCAGGAAGTGGGAGTCCCCTTCCTTATTTTAAAATAAACGTTTTATTTTAAAACAATTTTATCCTGACAGAAAAACATGAACATAGTTCAGGCAGTTCTCACATGCCTCACACCCAGGTCCTTGCATTAGTAATGTCTTAAATTAGCATGATGTTTGTTATCATTAGTGAACCAACACTGACACATTGTTATTAACTAAAGTCCACACATTATCTAGATTTCCTTAGTTTTCACATGATGTCTTTTTGCTGTTCCAGAGTTCTATTTAGGATCCCACATATATTTAGTTGTCATCTCCTCGGGCTCCTCCTGGCTGTGATGATTTCTCAAACTTCTCTTGTTCTTGAAGACCTTGACAGTAGAAGGAGCACTGGTCAGGTGTTTTATAGAATGTCCTTCTATTGAGATTGTTTTGGTTTTTTCATAATTAAACTGGGGTTACGGGTTTGGGGGAAGAAGACCACAGAGGAAAATTGCCAGTTGCATCACATTATGTCAAGCACAGGTTCTACCACATAGCTTGTCTCTGCTGATGTTGACCCTGATCACTGGGCTGAAGTCATGCTTGTCAGGTCTCTCCACTGTAACATTGCTCTTCTTTCCCCTTTCCAGAGCTGTTAGGAGAAAGTCACCACACACAGCCCACACTTAAGGAGTGGGGTGTTATGCTTCACCTCCATGAGGGCAAAGGAGCTACACATATTATTCTGAATTCTTCCTCATGAGAGATTTGTCTTTTCTCCCCTATTTACCCATTTATCCAATCATTTATTTGTATCAGTATAGACTCGTGGATATTTATTTTATATTTGGGGTTATAATCGAACGCTACTTTGTTTCATTGCTCACAATGCTCCAGTTTGTCCACCTGGAGCTCTTTCAGTTGGTTTCTGTGTCCCTTTGACATGCTCCAGGCTCATCTCACGTATTTTATGCCACAGTTCACGACTCAGCCATTTCTCCAAGAAGCCCTGGTTCCTTATCCGTTTCTTGGAGAATAGTGTTATAAATAAAGATCTGGACTTGAGTTGTGCTGGTTGGTGCTGGATTGTCATTGCTTCTAGGCCCTCTCCACATACAAAAAAGGAAATTTACGTGCATTTACTAACCCATTTATATATACATATCTGTAAATGCTTCTATTTGTAACCATATGTATCTATACTAAGGTAACCATGAGTTCACACCATGTCTCCAACTCTAACTGACTACCACCTGGATCATTCCAGCCCCCTCCAGCTGTAAACACCCACTCCAACAGGAGAGCCATGGCTCCCACCATCTGCCATCCATTTAATTAATTGTGAAATTCTGGTGTGCATGTGTAGTAGCACCACAACTGTTCATTTGTACCCCTCTGGTAACAACTTTTATCAACTAGAGGACAGTGCTTACCTGCAGTTTATTTTGCTTTTAGCCTTAGAGAGTACTCATTTCCAAAGTTACCAGGGCAGCTCCTTCTTCTCCCACCTCTTTTGTGAGATGGTTTCACACGTTTGCAATACATCATCTTCATTTTTGAAATAAACTTTGTCAGTTGACAGTTTCTTTTTCTTTGAACACTTGGAAGGTCTCATTCCATCGTCTTCTGGCTTGTGTGTTTTCTCCATCACTCCCACCATTGTTCTCCACACAATGTGTCTCTTTCTGCTGCTTTAAAGACTGTCTCTTTAGCGTTCATTCAGCAATTTGGTTATGTTGTGAGTAGGTGTAGTTTTCTTCATGTTTCTTTTGTTTGGCATTTACTGAGCTTCTTTCATCTGTGGATTTATATTTTTCTTCAAATTTGGAAAATTTGCAGCCATAATTTTTAAAGTATTTTGTGACAACCCAATCATCATCCTATAGCCATTTGAAGCTATGTAATATTTTCCCATAGCTTATTGGTGCTCTGTTCATTTCTTCCAGTAAAAATACTTTCTGTTGCTGTTTTTAAGTTCACTAAACTTTTCTTCTAGAAAGAGTGTTTGTTACTACTCTGCTGTTAGTTCCATTTCATGTATTTTTCACCCGAGATACTGTGCTTTACATTTCTAGTCATTCTTCTTGAGATTTTTATTTTGTAACTTACAGATCTCACCTGACGAAGTAAGTAAGTTACCTGTTTTCTTCTAGTTTCTTGAACTAGTCTCCTCATGTTTTCCTCTGATTTCTTGAACATTCAAGGCATATATATGATTGCTGTTTTAAGGTCCTTTGTGTCATTTCCACTATCTCTGTCATTTCTCAGTCCATTCCTATTGATTGATTTCTCTCCTACTTATGGGTCAGATTTTCCTGTTCCTTTGATGTCCAGTGACTTTTTAAATCAAATTCCAGACACTGTGACTTTTACATTGTTAGATGTTAGATGTTTTATGTTATTATTGTCTCTTTAAATGTTTTGGGTTTGGGTTGTTTACTTTTTTAATACCCTTGAGGTGCAGGTAAATAAACTGGAGTCAATGTGATCCTTGTGAGACTTGTTTCAATGCTTTCTTAGGGTCAGTCGAGAAAGCCTTATCGTAGGGCTAATGTGTCCCCACTGTTGGGCTAATGCCTTCCGAGGACTCCACCTGATATCCCATCTATTATGAGGTGTCCCACTTTGGCCTGCAGAAACACAAACTTCTGCTGGTCCTGGATGAATTCCGGGCACTTCTCTGAGTGTTTATTTTTGGGGATGCCTTTTCTCCAGTCTCAGGTAGTTGCAGACTCATGAAGATCCCCCTGCAGTTCTCAGCATGTGCTCCATCTCTGTGTGCTGCCTCTGCAGAGCTCTGCCACACGACTTATAGCTGCCTGAACATCCCCAGGCCCAGTGGATTCACCCATGATACAGCATGTTACCATTTCCAACTCCGAGAAAATGCTCACAACGTAAATCCCAACAATTTATTTTTCACCCTCAGTGGGCTCTTCACAATGGACTTTTGTTTCAGTTGAATTGAGTTGGAGTAAGAAATGCAAATAAATTAGCAGCTTACCTATATAATTTTTATATCAAATAGAAGATAATGATTGACAAACCATAATCTCTAGGCCTTAAAAAATCACCAATGACTAAAGAGTTTTTATACTATCCCTGAGAGTGGTAGCAGGTTGAAACACATGACAAATAGATACTTTTAATACTTTTGGTTTTAACCAAGGCAGTTTTCAGTGAGAGAAACACACATAAAATCACCAAGTTTTTAAGGCAATGGTGTTGTCAACTATCTATTAATACATGATTTTAATGAAGATTTTCTCATCCTTTTGGCTACAGATCTGGCCTGTTATCAAAGTAATCCACCTCTGTGACGGGTCTCTCTCTTTCTGATGGCAGTAACAGCTTCAGAATCCTTTTGGCTTTTAGTGATTAAAGATAAAAGGACCGACTTAGGCATTCCCCAAACACTGACACAACAGTCTAAATTTGCTTTTCCCCTTATTATGATTTGTAGCCAAAATCATATAAAAATCAGCCAAAGTGGACATAATTCAATTACAGTTTAGATTAATTTTTGGAATGTTATTCAGATTTTGTAATGCATTTATCCTATTTAATGGCCACAAAAAATACTGCCGAAACTTTTGTCCAGCAGACCTTCATGAAGCACACTGACTTAGTTGTGACATGGACTGTATCAGTTATCTAGTGCTGTTCAACGAGCCACCCCAGAACTCAGCAGCTCAAAACAAAACCCGTTTATCTCTGATGACTGGTGAGTCACCTTCTCCTCTTTCAGCTGGTGGGTCAGGTGGGGGTCCGGGCACAGACAGCCCCTCTGTGTGCCTCTCGGCCCCCTGGAGGCCAGCCCAGGTTTCTGCACTTGCAGTCCCAGAGCCACACTCCAGGAGGGCAACGAACTTAACCACTGTGCCACTGGGCCATCCCCAAGGAGCACATTTTTAATAGAAAAATATGTATACTGCATTTTAAACACTTATGAATAAAAAGAATTGAATTTGTGTAAAAATTAGCCATGTTTCTCTGAAAAACTATGAAGGTGATGTTCTAAAATCAGTATATGGCCTTAAGTTATTTCACCCTGAGGAGAGGAGAGCTTTCTTGTAGTTAATGTGCTATTTCTCTGAGGGCTGTAGGACTTGTAGAAATCATCTGGCAAAATCAAATTCTTGTTCTAAATAGATCGTCATAGGAAGTTATTAAAATATACCTCATAAAGAGTTGACTGAGGTTTAGGATGTTAGTCACCAAAAATTATGTGTGACTATATCTTTTTAAACATATCATAGTTTTATATGTGTATAATTAAGAATCAATTGTGGAATTTTCTGAATTGTGAAGTTATAAAGAGTTGCCCACGTGCCCATCACTAGAGAAGGAACCAGCGGAACACAGATTTGCTGAAGGGGAGGCAGTGAGGCCAGGCAGCCCCACTCTACAAGCCAACCCCAAAACAGGGCATCGGAGGGAAATGCAAAACCAGCATCAGCTGGGCCCCAGCGGCCGGGCTGTGGAGGTCCACCACTGCAGCTCACACAGACCAGTGCTGCAGACTGTGGGCCCCGGTGGAGGCAGGAGAGGCCGGAGGTACACGTGGAGGGAGTCCTTGTGGAGAAGCGGCTCAGATGAGACAAACAGAATGGTGGGAGCTGGTCATGGGCGGGGTGCTGGGCACCTCAGTCCAATCTGTGCGCCCCAGGGGTAGGCAGGGCTCATGACACACGACGATATATCTGTCTGGAAGCCTGAAGAGGGTTCAGGGTTTAACAGACAAAGTCTTTATTGCAGCCACTAGCTTGGGGGGCAGAAGAGAAGAATTTAAGCATGAGGCTCTTGGGACAGAAGAGGTCCTGACTTCAGACCCCGAGCTATGCAGCATCAGAACTGGAAAACATTATCCAAGGCGACCAGGCTGCCAGGCTGGCCCCACTCCCAGACCAGGGGGAAGATGAGCCAGAGAATGGTGGGTGGCGGGGGCCGCATGTGAGACCTCCCCGTGTCACGAAACCACTGAAACCCATCTCACCGGATGTTGGGAGGAGAGGAGGCCAAGAGTGGTGACGCCTGACTGGTATGACACTGTGGGGGTTCTGCAAAGGGCAGGCAGTGGGCAGAGTCCTGGTCCGTGGGTGGCCAAGTTGGCGCTGAGACGTGGGAGGCCCTCAGGGTCCCACTGACAGCCAGGGCCTCCGACGTGGCTTGTGGGGGTGAGCAGCCTTTCCCTGGCCATCAATATCTACCTGAGGTCAGGAGATGGGGCTTCTGACATGGAACCCTGAGGATACATATATCTGCGATGGGACGAGCATGAGGGGATGAGGGAAAGAAAGGGTCCCCTACTCTCCTCCCCACCTCCAAGGCCTTCAGAACCTGCAGGGAGAACTTGCCTAGAGATTCCAGTCAGCAAGGCCAGCACCGCTCACTTCTGCTCTGCTCTGCTGCTCAGTCTGCCTCTCTGTTGGCTCCCCTTTAATTCCACACTAGACGGGGTCCAGGTGCCCCGCCCGGCCCCCTGCCCTCCTCCCCTCGCTGCAGCCAGTGCCCTCGCCACTGAGAAACATGCTAGGAAAGGATCTAACCCCGGCCATAAATTAGAGATATCGTGGCCACATTTCTCCCAGGAAACCTCTGCCCGGCTGCGGTGGGAGGAGTTGTGGCAGCCCCGCAGGCCGCGCTGAGAAGGAACCAGGAGAAGCAGGTTCTCATCCCGCCTCCGCCTGCACCAGCAGGTGACCTTCTTCACTCGCTTCTCCGGGCTTCTGTCCTTTCCTCAAAAAGACGCTGAGATGATGGAGTGGTGTCTGTCCCTACAACCATATTTCCCAACCTGACTCAACACGCATTTACTAAGAAGCAGGACCAAAATGAAATTCGTTTAGACTCTTGGATTCACTGACAGTCCAAGACGATTGAATGTGCTGAGAATTCCCCTCTTAACGGAGGGAGAAAATGATGAGGGGACATCATGGGTGAAAGGACCTTCAAAGAATTGCTTAAAAAGTCAAGGCCAAATTTAGACGTAGAGCGGCATCACCAGAGGCTGCACCTGCACGTGGGGAGCGGAGGGCCGTGTGCACGCCGTGTGAGCAGACGTGGCTCGGCATTCTGTCCTGTGGGACTGTTCTCATGTATATTATGAGAGCATGGTGACGTCATAACAACAAAAGCCTTGCTTGGATAAATGAATTCGAACCGCTGCGTGGAAGGCCCAGGACACTGTGTCAGGGTGACTTTGAACTCTCATCAGCAGTGAACAAAGGTGACATTAGGAAGGACCCCGGACACATTTAAATCGGATCATCTGAAGTCACATGTTGATGGCACCTTAAGAGAGTACGTAGTTAAGCAGGCAGTCCATCCTCTTTAATACAACAACAAGCAAAGGCCTTGACTCCACAGAAGCAGGTGAAACCATCGAGGAGGCTCCAGCGGCAGGTGGGCAGAGCTGTCAGAAGCACCTCAGCAAATCCTTCTTTTATAAAAAGGAAGTCTTCCCAAGAAAATAGCCCCATGAGAAAGCTGGTGAAAATGCACCACGGGCTGACGGTCATCTCCTCCTGGGCCGCTCCTGCCCTGTGCAGGGAAAAATAACACTCATTGCAAAATTCCTGGGGTGCGTGCGTGCTGTGTGTCAGCACTCTCTCCAGTACTTTGTGTGGGTTAACTCATGTAACCCTCACAACAACCCCGGGAGGTAGATAACATCATTATCCCAAGTTTTCAGCCGGGAAAGCAGGGCGAGAGAGGGGAGGAAGCTGATCCAGGCTCACAGCTGAGGGTTGATGGCCCACAGTCCCGTCTGGACAGGGATACTTGTGCAGCCTCTTCGCATTAGTGGGCAGCGTCTCGCACTGAACGGCATCCTCTCCTATTTCGGGAAGGCCGTGCGTGTCTAGACTTCAGTAAGACGCGATGAGAGAGCCCGTGAGATGCACAAATGTCTTCAGCATCTTTAGTATCTGGGGAAGGCCAACCCAACGTCCTCAGACAAGGGGAGCGAGCGGAGCAGGAATGGGCAACGTGCTGAACTCACAACACCCTCTGGATTTGGCTCTTACGGCCTCTGTTTTCTGGAAAGCTCCTGAACGCACATGTGTTGAGAAAACCAGCTTCCACTTGGGCTAGTGACAACATGAGGAGTAGAAGGTGCAGATGCATTCCGCAGAACGGGAGGCAGGCAGAGAGGCGGGTGTGTCAGACCCACACGGGGTCAGCAGGGGCCACAGGCTCACAAGCCGGTGGTGAGATGGCTTATCACAGGGTTTCTAATGCTATGAGCATGTGGGCGCATGTGCCCCTGTCTGGAAAAGTTAGAACATCTGATTACCATCAAATACCAGTCCATGCAAGAATATTCTAAATAAAAATATCCAATCTAAGTTATAAATGCTTACTCAGCAGATGTCATGAGCAAAGTGACAGGCTAGGTACTTTAAGAATTAAGAGATGAGAAGAGGCCAGAGAAGATGTTCAGAAGCACGCAGGGGTGAGGCGCAAGGGGGATGCACAAGTAACTGCACAGCACAGAGGGTGTAAAGTGCCCCACACCCACTTTCCTTACACACTACAGGCTACACAGACATGCTTGATGCCAAGGCCACTGGATGACAGGTTCAGGTCCTGAGAGATAAATGGGGGGCAGCTGTGTCTGGTGACCCCGGGACAGATCCCCTCTCTGCACGGTGCAGCGACGCCAGGCTGTGGTCCTAACAAGATGACCTCAGGGCATCCAGAGAGAGGCCATCAATCACAGGCAGGTAACAGCCAGGAGAGAGCCTTTGGGACCCTCGAAAGACACGCACGTGGAGGGGGCCTGTGAGCCTACAGCTGATGCTAAGTGGAGAGTCTCTGTGGGGGTGAGATCCGCCCTCCCAACACTCCAGCATGGAAGATGAGCTCTCTTCTCAGGAAGCATCATTTCCTGGTGCCAGAGAGCAACATGCATACCTCAAGTTAGGGGACTGGTTGTTTTGTTGTCACCCATGGGATTTGAGGAGATAAACTATCACCTTCTCCTGAAGTATAATCCCCAAGCTCCCCATCGGTGTCCCTGGAGGA
Source organism: Tapirus indicus (assembly GCA_031878705.1). Taxonomy (NCBI): domain Eukaryota; kingdom Metazoa; phylum Chordata; class Mammalia; order Perissodactyla; family Tapiridae; genus Tapirus; species Tapirus indicus. The sequence continues at coordinate 144,397,381 of CM062921.1, forward strand.
CAGAGCCTGGCTGCACCAGCTTCAGAGGGTCGTAAAAGAATCCAGGGGCCACATGAAGATTTTCGGAGGGTTTCCCACATGTTCTGCTCAGATGCCTTACAGGAAAAGGCTAACAAAGGCAGTGGCTGGCAGATGTGAGCTGCAGTAGAAGTGACAAAAATACCTAAGAAGAATTTCTGTAAAATAAAGATGGTCAACCACCGAAACAGGGGGGCACAGGATCATTTTTCCAAGAAAGCTTCTTAGATGAAATTATTAGAACATAGACAATTTAATGAGATGAGAGCTCAAGCGAGAAACAACCCTTTGCCCAAAATAAACTTCCCCAGTGACTTGCTCAAATTCTAGCATGAAACGCCTCTCCCCTTCAGAGGTGGTTTCCATTCCTCCTCCAGGAGTGCGGGGAGGGCGGCCGGCAGCCTCTCCTTGTGGACGGTCTGTCCGAGTGGGGGGGGGGGGGCGCTGGGGAGTGGAGCTCTGCACAAGAAGGGTCGCTTTCTTTGTCTTTCGGGCTGAGAATGAGAAGTGGGGGGTCCAAAGGGGGAAGTAAGAGTTCAGAGTAATATTTCCCAACCTTTACTCAGTCGATATCCACTGTAACTGAAATTTTTGTTGATGTAACTATACACTCACCCCACAGTGGTAAGAAATGGGGAGAGATCCGATGTATACTTTACCCAGTTTTCCCAATGGGGAAATTAAAAGTAGACTATCATTATTTGAGATTCTCCCAAATTTTGATGTTAAAAAGGATGAGTCCTTACATGTAAAACGATGGATGGACTAGGGGAATAGCCCCTGACCCTGCACTGGCCCAGCATCCTCAGAAGGACTGCAGTGGACTCACTAACTGAGAACCACCAGGAATGTGTGCCTAGAACCTCAAGTTTCAAGATGCTCTCTGAGTGGTTTTATCCAGCAGTTCCACTAACTACATTTGGAGGCAACAGTGGGACCCCATGGCCAAGAGGGGGTCTACTCAGTCAGAGCACCAAAGACCTCAGCCCATCAATAACATCTGCTCAGCACCCAGCATCCTGAACAAGCGTGATGGAGTACCAGGAGCCCCGTCCTCCCACCAGGCAGGGCCGGACTCCTCCGGACATGCTTCCCCCATGTCCAGTGTCAGGGGAAGTGGTGAGCCCATGGCATTCACCTGCCCATGAGAAACCTGGACTCATGTCCACTTGCCGTATCTTGACACTTCACTCCAAAAAGTGAAAGACTCAGAGCTTGGCATCCAGATCCAGCCCACTTCATCCCCAAAGGGAACTTGGAAAAGTTACAACAAAAGAAAGAAATGGAGGCATGAAATGATCAACAGGTCCTATCCTTTCTGCCCTCTTTTCGGGGGAAACCTGCAGTCTTGGTAATTTTCAGTGCCTCTAATGGTGCATCGATGAAACTCCTCCTTAGTCAGGGGGTCTCTAGCTCAGACACTGAAATCAAGAAAAGAACTCTCACTACACAGAGGTGAGAAACCAGTTGGCTAATGGCTTTTAATTCCTTGATGTTGCCTTAGAGAAAAATATAAAGAAATGTAATGAAACTCGTTTTGGTTTCTGCTTCTTCAAGTTCTGAGTTAATGAAAGAATTGCACAAAAGAATCAATTAACCATGATGAGCTGTAGAAAAGGTCTGCATCCCTGACAATTCTCTCATCCACCCTGGTTGTTGTTGGAGCTTGACCAACGTCACATTTTCTCAGGCTAAGGACCGCCTGCCTGCCTGCCTCTTTCATTATTGTTACTAGTTAAGACATTCTAAAATTTGAAGCAAACTTTATTGAAGTTATAATTTATTGAGGTATAATTTACATGCAACAAATGTAACCAATTGTAAGTGTACACATTAGTTACTTTTGACAGTTGTGTATCTACTACCACAATAAAGTGATACAAAGTTTCCACCACTCCAAGTTTCCCTCTAGCCCTTTCTCAAACAATCTTCTCCCCCCACCCCAGCCAGAGGAAACCATTGATTGACTGATGTCCCACAAATTACGTTGCATTTTTTAGAATTTTATATGTATTGTTTTGTGGTTGGCTTCTTTCCCTCAACATAAGAACTTTGAGATTAACCCATTCTCTTGTCTATATTAGCAGTTCATTTTTTTAAATTACTGAATAGTATTTCATTGTATGTCTCTGCCATAATTTGTTTATTCATCTCTCGAAGGACATATGATTGATTCCAGGTTTTGATTATTACAACTAAAGCTTCTAGGAAGATTCATGCCTAAGTCTTTGTGATGATGTGTGTTCTCATTGCCCTTAGACAAGTACCTATGGTAGAAATACTAAGTTGTCTGGTAAGTACATGTTAAAATGTGGCAGGAACTGCTAAACTGTTTTTGAAAGCAATTGAACCATTTCAACCTCCCACCAGCAACATTTGAGAATGGGAGTTGTTCCACGTCCTCACAACACTCCATGTTTCAGTCATCTTCATTTTTGACATTTTATTTGGATATGTAGTGGCATCTCATCATGGTTTTAATTTATATTTCCAAATGACTGATGATCTTTCCATGAGTGCCTACTGACCATTCATATACCTTCTTTTGTAAAATGCTTTTGCAAATATTTTGCCCATGTTAGTGGTTTTTGTTTCTGTCATCTCACTGAGTTGTAAGAATTTCTAATTGATGTCTATTGTGGTTAGAGTACATACAGTGGCCCCCTCATCCACGGTTTTCCTTTGCACAGTTTCAGTTGCCCAGGGTTAACAGCAGTCTGAAAATACTAAATGAAAAATTCCAGAAATAAACAATTCATAAGTTTTAAATTGCACACCGTGGTGAATAGCATGGTGAAATTGTGCACCATCCTGCTCTGTCCCACCCGGGACGTGAATCAGCCCTTTGTCCAGTGGATCCACACTGTACACGCCACTTGCCTGTTAGTCATTTAGTAGCTGTCCCAGTTATCAGCTCATGGTATCGCAGTGCTTGTATTCAAGTAACCCCTGTTTTCCTAAATTATGGCCCCAAAGCCCAAGAGTAGTGATGCTGGTGATCCAGATACACCAAAGAGAAGCCGTAAAGTGCTTCCTTTAAGTGAAAAGGTGAAAGTTCTCAACTTAATAAAGAAAAAAATTACTACAGTATGTTGTTACAATTGTTTTATTTTATTATTAGTTATTGTTGTTTATCTCTTACTATGCCTAATTTATAAATTAAACATTATCGTAGGTACGTCTGTATAGGGAAAAAAAAGTAATATGTATAGGTTTGGGTACCTTCCAAGGTTTCAGGCATCTTGGAACATTTCCCCTGAGGATAAGCAGGGACCACTGTATTCTGTACAATTTGCTTCTTTCATATTTATTGAGTCTTGTTTATGGTCCAGCATATGGTCTCTCTTGGTGAATGTTCTGTATGTTCTTAACAAAAACATGTATTCAGCTGCTGTTGGGAGGAATGTTCTAATCTGTCAAGTAGATGAAGTCACTTAATAGTGCTGTTCGAGTAGTCCATATCCTTATTGATTTTCTGTCTACGTGACCTACTAATTACTGAGAGAGGAATGGTGAAATCTCCAAATATATGTGTGGATTTGTCTATTTCCCCTTTAACTCTGTCAGTTTGGGGTTCCAATAGTGTGAAGCCCTATTGTCAAGTGTGTACCCATTTAGGATTGTTCTGACCTCTGAATGAATATACCTTTATTATTATGAGTGTCCCCTCTTCATTCTCAGCTTGTTCTGAAGATTGATGTGTGCTGTATTACTGTCGCCACACCACCTACCTTAAAATGAGTATTTTCATATTTCATGTATCATTTTATCCATGTGTTTTCAACTTATCAGTGTCTTTATGTTAAAAGTGTGTTTATTGCAGACTTCATAGAGTTAAATCTTGCTTTTTATCTGGCCTGACAATGCCTCCTTTTGGTGAGGAGTGTGATAAGTGGGTCCCAGTCCCTGGACCGAGTTCAGGGTGACACTCAGAGGGAGGCCAGGGGTGGGAGGAGGCAGCCCCCTTCCTGGGACCAGCTCAGGGCATACAGGCATCCTGGTGCTCACTTCACCACTGACAGACACCTGTTCCAGGCCCTTCCTCACACCAGGGAAGCAGCTGGATCTCCATTGATGTGAGGGGCGCAGGAGCATCTCTCTTGCTTTCCTTTTCCTTTAATTCAAATTATTCTGTTGTCCATATTTTAGGCAGGGAAAAAAGAAAGAAGAAATGAGTCCCCTTGTATATTTTTTAAAACTTGTCTGAAAAGAGCAAATCTGTCTTAATGTCCAAAGTCTAACAAATTTGGATGCGTGTGATGTAAACGTTCTGCCAAACTGAAAAGGAAAACAAGCGCCACCCTTGCTCCCAAGAGAAAACCCAGTAGACACCACTGGAGAGTCCAGAGATTGTCATAGATGGGCACTTACATGCAGAGACCCTTCCTCTCCCCAGCGGCCCTGGCAGGCAGAATGGGCAAGGAATTTGGAGGCAGGAGATCAGAGAGCCTGTTTAGATTTTGCTGAAACACTTACCTCAGAGCAGCGCTGGCCAGCAAGGGCCCCCTGGGAGCGGGCCTCGAGGACAGCGTCTGGGAGAGCACGTGCAGAGCTGTCCATCCAGGGAATCCCTGGGCTTACAGTGAGATGGAGGGGAGACCAGACCCTCCTTCTCCATCTGGCACCGCAGGGACCTCGTGCTGGGCAGCAGGCATCAGGGGTGTCCTGCAAGCTACTTGACATAAGGAGAAAAATGTATTAGACTTCAAAGTCCACAGAACAGATTTTTCTTTTAAAAAAGGAAAGATGATAAAAAAAAATACTTTCAAGCAGGAAAGATGTCCTTTTGGAGAAAACAACAGAAAATTAATTTCTTAAGTCACTGTTATTTTTGAATTTGGCTTTTGCTGCCTTCAGACACAATTTCTTGCTGATATTGTCAATTTGCCTGTTAATGCCTCATTGAAACAGGTGGGCTGTACCCTCAGATGTGAAGAAAGCAGATTTCTGAGTACTGCCTCCCGTGTTAACTTGAAGACAGAGCAAAGATGCAGTTGTCCTGCACAGGATGTGGCTGTAGCAACAATCCTGAGACTTCAAGATGCTCCGGTAGCTAGACTCTGTGTTCTTTGTAAAAATTGTTATCCAGAGTGTTTCCATATCAAATCCAGAAAGACACTCAAAGGTGAACTAGTAAAATCTCTCCCTACTCAGGGTAGGTGCTCCCGGCACGGCTGGGCTCAGCTTCCCGACGTCAGACAGGTGTGTACCAAAACCAAACTGCTAACCTCAAACCAGAGGGAGCCCTGGGCACCCAGCCCCTCCTGCCTCCAGAGGGGCATGCAGTGAGGGTCTCCTCCTTCCCACAGAAGCCTCTTTCTGGAGAGCTCAGGGTGTTTGGGAGGTATAGGCAGTAAGAGGGCATTCAAACTAATAATAGTCAAAAAAAAAAAAAAAAGAAACGCTTTTCTGTACAAGACCGCAGAATGCATCTTGGGAAAACCCATCTCTATAAACACTCTTAAAAACTATTACATGCTTCTTAAATGTGTTTTTTGTTTTGGTTTGGTTTGGTTTTGATTCATGATTTGTTATAACAAGAGATTTTAATGTCAAGATTTACAATTGGTCATGCATCAAAAACAAAGATGAGCTCAGAGGAAGGAAGAAATATTAAAAAAATTTTGAGTCATGTTTGGATTCGGATGTGTCTTTCTGACTGTGTTCTGTGCTCAAATTAGAGCTGCCATGATACAATAATAGATTCGATTGTAATATAGAGAGACAGACAGACAGATTACAGACAATCAATGTAGAAAACAGATGGTCAAAAACTGTCAATTATCTAAAAAATTGTGCATCTGCCGCATTAAAACCTCATCTAATCAGGTGAGTTTTCACAGCTATTGTCTCATTTGACCCTCCCAGAAGCTCTCGAAAGCAGTTACTGACATTATTCATATTTTAATCATTAGAAAACCATGAGGTTTTCTTTTTAAACCACTTCATGAAAGTATGATTAACATGTAAAAAGCTGTACATATTTAATATGTACAACTCCATGAATTTGGGGATAAGCATACGCCTATGAGACCATCCCCACAGGCTATGCCATAAACACACCCATCACCTCCCAGCTTCCTCTTACCCTCTATATTATTGCTATGATTAGTTGTGTGTGATAAGAGCACTTACAGGATATACCCTCTAAGCAAATGTTTATACAATACAGTACTGTTAACCACGGCGCTACACTGTGAAGTAGATGTCTAGGCAATCATCTTGCATAACTGAAACTCTGTACCTTTGACTAATACGTCCTGTTTCCCCCTCTCCCCTGCCGCTGGCAACCACCACTCCACTCTGCTTCTGAGTTGACTGTTTTAGATTCTTCATATAAATGGGATCATGTAGTATTTGTCCTTCTGTGTATTGTTTATTTAACTTAGCATAATGTCCTCCAGGTGCATCAATGTTGCACAAATGGCTGGATTTTCTTCTTTTTTAAGGCTGAATAATATTTTGTTGTTTGTAAGTGTCACATTTTCTTTACCCATTCGTCCATCAACAGACTCTAAGGCTGTTCCCATATCGTGGCTATTGTGAAGAAGGCTTCAGTGACTATGGGGGTGCAGATACCTCATGGAGATAGTGACTTCAATTCCTTTGGATGAATACCCAGAAGTGAAGTTACTAGATTATATGGTAGTTCTATTTTTAATTATCTGAGGAACCTCCCTACTGTTTTCCACAGTGGCTGCACCAGTTTACATTCCTACCAACGTGCACAAGGGTTCCCTTTTCTCCACATCTTCATGAAAACTTGTTGTTTATTGTCATTTTGATTGCCATTCCAATGGGTGTGAGGTGATATCTCATTGTGGTTTTGATTTGCATTTCCCTGATGATTAGTGATGTTGGGCACCTTTTCATTTACCTGTCGATCACATGCACCTCTTTTTGGAGGAATGTCTGTTCACAGCCTCCGCCCATTTTTACTTTTCGCTTTAGCTTGTCCCAAGTCACAGAGCCCGTGACTCCAGGACTCATCTTTTCAAGGAAAAGCCTTGGGCTGCCAATGCTTCCTTTTACCATCTGGCCACCCCTGTGTGTAAAGGTTGCAGAGTTGCTCAGGAAACTTTGCATGGAGTTAATTTAAGAAATATTTGCAGGCTCACTTATGTGTTTTTTAGTCGGCAAATGCTTGCCACTGCTGCATGGCTCAGACGCCTGTGTGCCCAGATGCTTCTGTCCAAGACCACCCACACGTGGATAGACAACTGTGGTAAGAGCTTTGTTATGTGACAATTGTGACAGCAGAGGGGTGTGCAAAACACTAATGGTGGGTGGAGGAGACACACATCAACTCTGCCTGGGCACAGTCCTACTGGGGAAGACTTCATGGAGGCAGTGATATCTGATCGATACATCAACATATAACTAAAGGTTCACCTTAGGATCTATGAAACACGGAGGATGTGGTGAGCTGAGTTGGGACCCCATAGTGTCCACATTCTAATCCCCAGAACTTGTGAATGTTACCTTGCATGGCAAAGGGGACTTTGCAGATGTGATAAAGTTAAGAATCTTGAGATGGGGAGGTTTTTCTGGATTATCCTGGTGGGCATGAAATCACAGGGTCCTTTTAAGAGGAAGGCAGATCAGCAAGGAGAGGTGTTGTGAGCACAAAGGCAGAGATGGGGTGGTGCCCTCTGAAGATGGAAGGAGCAGCCATATGCCAAGGAATTCAGGCAACCACCAGAAGCTGGACGAGGCAAGGGGGCAGAGTCAGCCCTCAGAGCCTCCAGCTCTGCCAACACCTTGACTTTAGCCCAGTGAAACTGACTCAGACTCCTGCTCTGGAACTGAGAGAGAAGACGTTTATGTTGTTCTAAGCTGCCTAGCGTGTGGTCACTTGTTACACCAGTAGGACACTCGCATCATCGGTGAGAAGGAGCCAGAGAAGAGATGGAAAATTGGGGTGGGGAGGGTCCCTGAGCCAACACCTGTAGGACTGAGGGCTAGTCCTGAAAAGAGTCTTACAGCTCTTCCTCAGCTGCAGGGAGGAAGGAACCGGCAGGTCAGCAAAGGACAGGCGGGAACATAGGAGAAAGACCTTTAAAGATATGAGAAAGGAGAGAGAACAAAAGAAGACAGAACCCAGTGAAAAGGGAAAATCAGAGATTCACACAACTTACACCCATCTGCACGTGATGGCAGCTGTCCTTGTCCCATGTTATTCTCTCTTCTCGGTGAATGAAAAGGGGAGAAAAATCTAGGAGTAGAAGAGCATGGTGAAATATTAAGAAAAGGAGAATGAATTGATCTTTCTGGCTAATTGGAGGGAAATTGGGTAGAAAAAAAGAAACGCATTTATTAGGTTACCTTATAATCCAGCAGATAGGATCTCACTCTTAGACTTTTGGTGGCAACTTTCTCTACAGTTTCCCAGAATCACACACGCGTGTCGGGAAGGTCCCAGCCTGTGTCAGCAGCTGCCCAGTGAGTTATGTCTGATGATGCTGGAGAGATGGCTGAGGCTGGTGAAGCCCCACCTGAAGAACACTGGAGAAGGTGGAAGGAAGCACTTAGTTATTCCTGTATGTGCCCCCTTTGCATCTTGCTCCCAAATGCAGATCAATTTTACTTATTAAAATTTTTATTAAAAATACATTAGTATTGTTGTTATTAATTAATTAATTTTTTCTCCTATCAGGTGAGGCTGGGACCACTGGTTGGTTAGCCCCAATGTCGTTTCCAATTCTCCCTTCTCTCTTTCCCAATCTCCATTAATGAGAAAATTTTAAAGCTAGGACTCTATTTCCCAACATTTCTTGTGGTGACAGTTCTCCACGATATCAGTCCTAGCCGAGATACTGGAGAGGAAGACTGTTGGGGCTCTCCTGCAGCCTCATGATTTCTCAGAAAAGGGACATGCCTATGCTCACTGGCAAGCCCCTCCCCTCTCCCCTTCCCTGGAGCGTGGATGTGAGGTCTGCAGGTTTGGCCGCTGCCTACTGACCAGGAGTCCAGCAGCACGAGGATGAAATGCACTCAGGACATCATTGGGCAGCTCAAGCCATAATAGCCAGTGCTCACCTCCACGCCACTCCCCGGGTGAGAAAAATAAAGCCTTGTGTTTTTGAGCACTGTAAGTCCTTTTTCTGGTTTTCACAGTGAAGTAAAAGTGTAAGGCAGTGTTTGTATTACTTTGCAGGAAATCATCTCGAAACCCCAGCTGGCAGCTAATTGACATCTTATCAAAGACCCCAAATGAGGGGGCCACCCGGTGGTGCAGCAGTTTAGTTCCCTCTTGGCAGCCCGGGGTTCGCGGGTTCGGATCCCGGGCCCCCGCCGACACACTGCTCATCAGCCACGCTGTGGCGGCGTCCCATATAAAGTAGAGGAAGATGGACATGGATGTTAGCCCAGGGCCAGTCTTCCTCAGCAAAAAGGGGAGGATTGGCAACAGATGTTAGCTCAGGGCTGGTCTTCCCCACACACACAAAAAAAGACCCCAAATGAGAACCTTCCAACATAGCTGCTAACCCACAGAACTGCAGGAGATAATAATTAGTTGCTGTTTTAGGCAACTAGGTTTTGAGATGATTCGTTGCCAAGTAATACACAATTGGAGGAGTCCTTGTAATTTTGGGGGCCCTTTCTTACTTTCTGGAAAACCAAATGCCTTGGGCATTCCCTGCCTCAGCCTGCATCAGTCTGTTCTTTGGGGCCCTGCTTCCTTTCAGGGGAGAACGGTGATTAGAAACCATGATCTGGGTGGGAGGGGCGTCCATTGCTACTGATGTGTCATCACTTTTAGACTCTCTCGGCAGACCCGTCTAGGAAAGACACAGATACAAATATAGATACAAACAGGTGCATAAATACATGTCCATATTTCTCCATCTGTAAAAATAAAATCATAAGTTTATTGATAACACTTCTAACTCCAATCCAAAAACACAGGGAATATTCCAGCCTTTTCCTTTTCAATACATGGAACTCCTTTCTCCAACAGTGAGAAACACAGGCTCCCATTATCCCCAAGATATTTACCCATGTGCTGAGGCCTAGAATACAGAGAAAACAGTGTCAGATGTGTTAACCCCTAAAAGTGGTCCAAGCAGCCTGTAACCAGAGTCCAATGTTTGCAGGAGTTTTTCGTTTTCACTTACAATTTGCATACAGTGAAATGCACAAATCTCAAGTGTACAGTCTGATGGGGATTTGACAGACGCGTGTACCTATATACCCCGTAAAAATACTGAGCATCCCCATCACATCCGAAGATTCCGTGATATGCATCACAGTCAACTCCCCTCCACCACAAAACAAATGTTTCTGATTTTTGTCACCATGGGTTAGTGTCACCTGTTCAAGAACTTGCTGTAACGGATTCCTGAAGTTTGTGCTCTTTTGTCTCTGACTTCTTGTGCTCACACAGTGTCTGTTGGTTTCATCCACATTGTCACTTGTCTAAGCAGTTTGTTGCTTTGTTACTGTTTTCTATTCCAACGTATGAATATACACGATTGCTCATCCACTAGCCTTTTTGTGTGTGTGTGTGTGTGTGTGTGTGTGTGTGAGGAAGACCAGCCCTGAGCAAACATCCGTTGCTAATCCTCCTCTTTTTGCTGAGGAAGACTGGCCCTGGGCTAACATCGTGCCCATCTTCCTCTACTTTATATGGGACGCCGCCACGGCATGGCTGACAAGCGGTGAGTCAGCGGGCGCCCGGGATCCGAACCCACGAACCCCGGGCTGCCAAGCGCGAACTAAACCGCTGCGCCACTGGGCGGCCCCTCATCCACTAGCCTTTTTATGAACATTTGGATTGTTTCTAGTTAGAGGCTGTTGTGTATACGGCTACTGTGAACATTTTTGTGCAAGTCCTTTTGTCAACATAAACTTGTATTTCTTGTGGGTAAATATCTATTAGTGTAATTGCTAAGTCATGGGTAATTGTGTGTTAGTTTTATTAAGAACAGCCAAAGCTTTTTCCAAGAGGTTGTCCATTTTAACACCGCCAAGAGCATTGTGGGAGGGTTCTAGTTGCTCCTTCTTTTACTGTCATCTTTTTCATCTTTAATTTTTGCTATTCTAAAGGCTGTGTGGTGTTATCTTATTATGGTTATCATTTGCACATCCCTGATAAAAAATGAGGTTGACCATTATTCCATGTAATTGTTGGCCACGTGACTATTGTGAAATGTCCTTTCACATAGTTTGGCTTTTTAGTGAGTTGTTTGTCTCTTGCGGCTCTGTTGTGGAAATTCCTCATACATTGTGGATACTAGTCAATTATCAGATATATGTCATGCAAATATTTTTCCCAATCTCTGACTTACCTATAGATTTTCTTTATGATATATTTTGATAAGCTAAATTTTTATACTTTGATGTATTATGGTTTGAGTTCATTTTCTCTTTTGTTTCTTGCTTTTGCTGTCCTTTCTAGGAAATCTTTGTATACACTTGGGTCATGAAGACGTTCTCCTAAGTTTTCCTCTGGAAATTACATGAATTTTTAGGTTTAGGTCTATGATCAATCTCAAATTAATATTTCAGAATGATGTGAAAAAGAACTCAAGTTGCATTTTTCTTCATACAGATATCCCATTAGTCCAATGCCATTGAATTGCTTCAGCACCTTTGTCAAAAAATAACTATGTAAGTATGGACCTACCACTAGACTCACTATTCGGTTGCATTGATTCAATTTTCTATCCTTATACTAACTCCATACTTTCTGATTGTTATAGCTTTGTACTACTTGGAATCAAGCAGTGTAAGTAGTGGTAAAAGTAGTTACTTTTGTCTTATTCTCAGTTTCAGAGAGGCAGCAATTACTGTTCCACCCTTAATTGTGATGTTTTGTCTTTTATAGGTGCCCTTCATCAGAGTTAAAAAGATTCTTTTTGTTCCTGGCTTGCAGAGTTTTTATAACATTAATAGGGAGGGGCTGAATTTTGTGAAATTTTTTTTCTGCATCTGTTGAGAACATCATAGTTTTTTCTCCTTTATTCTGTTAAAATGGTGGCTTATACCATTATTGGGTTAAACCTTACTGGTCATGTGGTATCATGTTTTTCACAAATTGCTCAAGAGAAATCTCTTTGAAAATTGAACTGAATGAAAATGGAGATATGAATAACCAAAATTCATGGAAAACAGTTAAAGCAGTGCTGAAAGGAAAATTTATAGCAATAATGCATACATCAGAAAAGAAGGAAAGTCAAAACGATAATGCAAATTCTCACTTCAATAACTGTATAAAGAAAAGCAAAATAAACTCAAAGCAAGCAGAAGGAAGGAAATCATAAAGATAAGAGCAGAAACCAATAAAATTGAACAGAAAAACAATAGAGAAAAATAAAAAATAATAAGCTGCTGTAAGTCACACAGCTGAATTTCCTTCATGAAGACAGTAGGAAACATCAAGCCAAGTTAGTGTACAAAAAAAGATGTTCCATTGTCTTCTGGTTCCCTTTGTGGATCTGAAATCAGTTGTCATTTATACCATCATTCACTGTGTGTAATCTTTTGTAGTAGGCAGAATAATGGCCCCAAAGATGTCCACATCCCAATCCTAACCCTAATCCCCAGAACCTGTGAATATGTCATGCTACATGGCACTTCGGAATTAAGTTTGCAGGTGGAATTAGGGTGCTAACCAGCTAACCTTAAGATAGGGAGATTACCCTGGATTTTCTCCATCAACCCAATCTACTCACATGAGTCTCTTAGATGGAAGAGGCAGACGGAAGAGGGAGTCAGAGAGAGGACATGGAAGAAGGAGGAGAGATTCAACACAGGCGAGGGACTCGACCTGCCACTGCTGGCCTTGAAGCTGAGGAAGAGCGCCATGAGCCAGGGACACAGGTGGCCTCTGGAAGCTGGGAATGGTCCTCGTTTGAGAGCCAACAAGGAAACGGGGATCTCAGTCCCACCTCCCAGGGACGAGGCTCTGCCACCACCTCCAAGGAGCAGGAAGCATGTCCTCCCAGAGCCTCGGAAGGAGCACAGGTATAGACACCTCGATTTCAGCTGGTGAGGCCCATGTGGTACTCCGAGATACGGACTGTAAGATAATGTATTCTGTTGTTTTACACCATGCTCATTCATTTGGCAGCAACAGAAAACTAACGTACGTACCTTATAAATCTTGCTGTCCTCAAGATTTTTTCTTTTTTTTGGTTTTCAGCACTGTGATCATGTTGTGCCTTTGTGTAGTTTTCTTTTTATTTATGCTGCTTGAGGTTGGATAGACTGCTGGATCTGTAAGTTTATGAGGATTTTTAAACCAAATTTAGGACAATTTTTGTTCGTTATTTTTTAAAATTTTTGATGCTGATTCTCTGTCTGTCCTACTGGGAATCCAGTAACACACATGTCAGGCTGACTGACAGTGTCCGCGGGTCTCTGGGTTCATGACTTTTTAACATCTGTCTCTCTGTCCTCCAGTACTTTCCATTGATCTATCCTGAAGTTCACACCTGCTGATGATGCCATCTCCAGTTGCTCCTAAACCTCTCCAGTGAATTCTTTGCTTTAGGCAATATATATCTCAGTTCTGGTACTTCTGTTTCATTATCTAAAGTTCCCCTTCTCTGTTGAGATTCCACATCTACACGTCGATTCATTCATTCAGACCACATTTTCCCCTGAGTCCTAAAACATATCTTTAGCAGGTGTTTTAAAGTCATAGTTTGTTAATTCCAATGTCTGGGTCTTCTCACGTTTGGCTTCCATAACCTGGTCTTTTTCTTGGGTGGGGGTCACATTTCCCGTTTCTTCACAAGCCCCGTATTTTACTATAAACTGGACAATGTGAATTATACACGACAGAGACGGGGATCCTGTTAGCTGCTCTGATGAGTGATGCTGTCTCTTCTGGCAGATGTCTCACAGCCCAACTCCGCCCGCTTGCAGAGTCCTCTACCCGGTCCTTCCGGTCTATAGCAGCTCTTTCTTTTTGTGGGGCAGCTTGGAGCCCTCCATCCCTGTGACTTTGAGGGAAAGCCACAACTTCTGCACACTTTAAATGCAGCTTTGGGGGTGGCTTTGAGTGTCCCTTCTTTAGGGAATTCCCTGCTCTCCTTTTAGCAACTCTCGCATTCCCAAAATTGTCTCCTGACTCCCAACACCCGCGAGCTTGTGGCTTCCTCTTGGGTTCCAGGGGTCCCACTGGGATCCGTGCAGAGTGGGGCATTCCCTCAGGGGGAGCCACGTAGCTGTGAAGCACACCTGCGTGGTTTCTTCTTGCGAGGGTTGACACCCCGTGTTTTCCTGCTTTCAGTCACTCCCCACAGCTTTCAGAAGTTGGGGGTTAAATTTTGTTTTCACAGGGTTTATACTTGCTCTCTGGAGGAGGATTACTCTGAGGAGCTTCTCCCACAATTATCTTTCGTTTGTTTGTCATGCAGGTGACACTCAGAGGTGATGAAGTGAACTCATTGCTCATGGGGATGGTGGTAGACACCGTATTACACGTCCGCTCCAGTAAACACCACTGTCCTCTCGCCTCACCTCTCGCATGGACGGAAGACTCTGACTCCAGGGGCCCGAGCCTGAATTCTGAGAATGCCCTTGAGTTCTGTTTTCCTCTGCACTGAGTCCTGTCTTGGCGGACATTCAGAAAGATGGATGAAGAGAAGCCCTCTCATTGGGCTGACTCCACGAGGCACATGGAGCTGGAATGAGGCCGAAGGGCCATTTCTCTGGGCTGAGACAAGAACTGGGTCCCGAGTGTTGATGGCGAGGCCCGTCAGCTCCTGTGCAGACAGAGCCCATCGCCTCTGGGGTGAGCTCTCAGAAACAGAGAGAGGCCCTCCCCCAAATGCCCCCACAGGCTTTTCTCGTGCCCGAAAAAATGTTCTCAGAGCATCTCATTTGTAAAAATCCGGGCTGGCTACATAAGCCTTGGTTAAAACTGACAGATGTCATTTAAACTAGCAACCACTCACAGCACCAGGGCCCCGCCTTACTCTACCAGAAGTGGATGCCCCAAGGGATGCCCCGTGAGTGGAAAGATGACACTGAGCAGGGGGTCTGGGGAGCGGCTGGGCACAGACGATGAGCAGGTGGGCAGAGAAGAGCAGAAGGCAGCGTGAGGGCATCTGCTCCCTCGGAGCAGCGAGCCCCCGGGGTGGAACGAGGCAGAGCGTTCTGGACAAGGCGGATCCTCCACAGCCGGCACTGCTGCCCAAAGACAGGGGCACCATGTGTCACTTCATCTTAGCTGTATCTTTTTTTAAAACAGGGAACACCGACCTCATCCAAGTAGAGAGGAGATCAGAAAAATACAATGAGTGTAAAGAAGACAGAGGAAAAGTCTAATGCATGAGAAATCTCATCTATTTGATCATCCTGCAAATAATACTTAAGAAGAAGGAAATGCAGATTTACAAGAGTGGACTCGATGCTCTCTCCTGGGTTTATTGAAAGTGGGATTTCCCTGCTCCAGTCTGAGTGGGTAGACCTGCTCCTCCCAGTCCAGCCACTTCCCTCACCTTCTCATTCATTGGAGCCAACTTCCTCATTTTCATTTTCATTCTCAGAAGGCAGACATATGTGTTAGAAAAACAGATCATTCGAGATCATATTTCTACCAAATCTCTTTTCTCTAGCTTCATGTTGAACCGTGAAATTCATGAGTGATTTTGACAACCATCTGATAAGTTTTTCCAATGACAGTTATTCCAAAGTCGAGCACTTGCCACATACTGTTGTTTAGAATATTTGACAAAAGATATTCTCCTCTGGTGGCCCTCCTTTTTCAGTTCTTTAGTGGAATCATTAAAAGACAATAGACAGAATTATTCCTTCTCATTAATGGGAGTTAAATGCCCACACTGAGTAGAAGAGGAGACCAAGAACCCTCATAGAAACTAATAAGGATGTTGATTTAGGTCTTTACTAACAAAAGTCCCCCAGAAGTATGTACTTCCAGGTTCCATCTCTCCCCAGTTTCTATACATAGCTTTCATGAAAACAGCTTAACTTGCTACATTGTGTTAAAATGAAACACCACAGGCAGATGTCTGCAACAAGGAAGAATATTCAGCATATTAATTCACAAGGGTTCTGTTTATATTTATTAATAACACTAATCATTTGGTTATTTGAAAAAAATGCCATACTTCCCTACATTAACTAATGCTTGTCCCAGATAAGAGATTTATACAAAAATTTCACAAACATGCATACAATTTCCCTGTCTTACATATTGAAACCAAAACCTAGCCTTTGTCAATATTTTTTCATAATGACAGTTTTATTAAGAGGAGAGACTTCACTTTTTTAAAATAACTATTCCTCATAATAACAATCACAAGATGATGACAATTCTTCCCTCTTCCCCGTCCCATGCGTGACTATGACATATCTCTTTTAATATTTTGTATCTTTTATACTATTGGTTTTTAAAAATAAATCTGTTGGTGATTATTATTTTCTTAGCAATGTCTGAATTTGGCTCAAGTTATTACTATCTCAAATTTGTATTTTCACTGACTTTTGCTGAGGACTAGTGACTCGTTTCATGTCTAGGGAAGTTGTTTCACTCGACTGTCTACACAGTCAAAGGGAATTATTGACAAGCATGTGGGGGAAATAGCCAAAAAAGCAGGACTGAGGGGTCTGAAACCAAAGTCGACTGAGCCAGGGAGCTCAGTGGTGCTCCTTACATTTCGTGGGTTGGCCTCCTGGGGAATGAGTGAAAGCTCACTTGGAACGTGGGTGTGAGATAGAAAGTATGTACATAGGTCTCCGCCCCCGGTTCTCAACACAGGGCTCCTGAAACCCTTGCAAATTCCTAAGTGACAAGAGCACTAGGGGCATCTTCGTTCTAATGAGGTGACTCTGGGTGTCTCCCGGATGCTCCCGGATGGGAGCTGGTCCCCAGACAGACTACGCCGTGATTAGAAACTTGGCATGTTCAGCCCCAGCCCCCATCCTCCAGAGAGGGGAGAGGGGCTGAAAATGGAATTAAGGATTGGTCGTGCCCACATAATGAAGCCTCCATAAAATCCCAAAAGTACAGGATTCGGAGAGCTTCCAGGGTGGTGAACACATTCACACTGGGAGGGGACACCCCAGCTCCATGAGCACAGAAGCCCCTGTCCTCGGGCCCTCCCAGACCTGGCTCTATGTCCTCTTCTGTTCATCTGGACGTCCTTATCACGTCCTTTAACAAACTGGTCAACGTGAGTGAGTGTTTCCCTGAGTTCTGTGAGCCGTTCTAGCAAATTAGTCGAACCCAAGGAAGGGGTCACGGGAACCTCCAGTTTATAGCTGAATGGGACAGAAGCTGTGGTGACCTGGGGACCTACTACTTGTGATTGGCATCTGAAGTGGGAGCAGCCTCACGGGACTGAGCCCCTCACCTGTGGGGTCTGTGCTAACTGCAGGTAGACAGGGTCAGAATTAAGTTAAATTGTAGGACACCCAGCTGGTGGCAGAGGATTGCTTGGTGAGGGGGAAAATCTCACACGTTTGGTGACAGAAGTGTTCTGTGTGAAAGTAAAGGAGAGATACAGGTGGGGGCACTGAGGTTTTTCCTACATGGTGGGCATGCCTCGTTTGTTCTTAGAACTTACCTTAGTCGTCAAATAAAGGATCAAAACAATTATGAAACGATTCAAGACAGCACTTAAGGACACTCAACCAACCTCATTGGATTAACAGTTTGCCAGTCCCCAAACAGATAATGAGAAACAGGCTGAATGAAGACAATTTGGTTAAGTGCAAGGAATTAAAAGTAACCCACTTACAGTTACTTTCCAGTGAAAATTACTCTAAAAGTTTGCCTTTGGCTCACGAATCTTGGCAGATTATCTCTCTTGCTTTCCTGTGTTGGGTGAATGAGGCCATGAGTGTAGCCGCAAAATAAACCTTCCAAATAAACTGGAAATCAACCAAAGCCTTCCCTAGTGGTTTTAAGGTGAATTCAAATGCATTATTTTTGTCATCCTGTTGACGTGTCCTGTGTGATACATTGAGAACTCTGCACAGTCGACCTCTACACAGTCGGAAAGAAAATGACAACTTGAAGTATTGGAGACACTGGGAAGGAAGAGACGGCGGTTTCTTCAAGTGCTTTCTGTCCCCCAGAGCCGCCACAGATTCGGGACTTCCCTGGTAAAAGTTAAACACATTGCGTCTCCGAATCAGCCACCAATCTGACCCACAGCTGGGCTGGAGACAGGGATTCCCAGCTGCGACCAGGGAGTGTCTACTGGTAATTTTCACATCAGAGAAACATACCAAGCTCTGCCTACATTAAAACATCTTTATTTCACTTTTAAAAGGGCCCTCAGACCCCATCTGACCCCCGAGGCCAGCTGACTGCTTGCCGACATCCCTGCCTGTTGTCACCATCCACAGCCAGAGCAGCAGGGGGTGGCAGCACCCAGCCACACTGCCATCCTTCTCTGACTTCCTGAGGGCCACAGGCTCGTTGGAGCTTAGGAAATCGTGACGGTCACCAGCGCCCCAGGAGACATAGCAGGCCGTGCCCACTCTTCTCCTGGGCTCCTGCTCAGCTGGAACGTGTCCCTGAGAGAGTCGTGAGCCGAGCTGACACACCACCCTCCCTTCTCGCAGAGCTCCGGGCCCTGGTCGGTGAGCACACGGAGCCCGTGACCACCGCCCAGAGCCCGCAGCATCTGTAAATCCAGCCTGGTCCGTGCGCCTACTTCCAGCAGCGTGCTCCGTTCTGTGGGACACAGCCTGCTCCCCCAAAGGTTTACTAATCTCTCACCTTAAAAAATGTCCCACTTTGGGCAATAAATTGCCTGGTCTACTCGCATAAACAGGGTTTCTTCTTTTTTTTTAAGATAGGCTTGACATGTAGCGCGCTATTTAACAGGAGGGAAAGTGGGGAGATGACAAAAGTGGGAAATAAACATTACTTACATGGAGGAAAGTAAATAAATTATTTTCATCTGTGAAATGCTTTGTTAAACCTAAAAAAAATAGAGGAATGCATAAAAATGTTTTTAAAAGTTAAAATCAAATACTTTGACCAGAAAGGGAACATTAAAAGCCCCCACCACTGATCCCTCACCCACCCAAAGCAGACGTAACCACTATTAGTGTGCAGGTGTGAGCTTCTCTGTAAATGTCCAACCTTACAGAAACAGCGATGTAGGCAGTCAGAGGACCCCCTGCGTCTACTGCCGGAGCCTCACCTGAGCTTCTTATCTCACAGGTGAGAGAATCTTACTGAACATAAAAAGGAACTGTGTGTGCGTCATTTCAGCCTGCACACATGCCCTGTCCTCTTCTGAGTGGCTGCACACGGACATGTTGCTACCAAGGGTGGATTTGGGCAGACATCACACTCTTTACAGTGACTTGGTTTAAAGTAATATCTCATATATGAATGCATACATATGAAAGTTACAAATTTAACATCCTGCATTTCCCTGTAAGTGTGAGTTGCCACTATCATTATTCCATTTATAAATCTTATAAAGTTAGAGAATCACCACTCAGTTTTCCTTTTTTCAGTTAGTGTAACTCAAATTAAACCAATTGATTTTCTTAAACACCAGTTTCATTTACAACTTAATGAAATTTTCTTAAAATCTGAAACAGTATATCTAAAAATTCAGTGTATCTGGGGTTCTTTATACAAGCTCTGAGTCTGTGAGAAATTCCTTCCCTAGCAAGAAAAACATACCTAAATATTTAGGCAGTCTGTTGCAGAGGTCTTGGAAATAATACGACAGTACTGTGTCTTTGTTAGACTTTTGTTCACATAATGCTGCTTAAACAACCTTAAAATTTCATTGGTTTAAAATACAAGCATGTAAGCCTTCTCGGGCTCTATTGTTCAGCTGGGGCTGAGATCCGTCTGCTCCATGGAAGTTAACATCCAGTATCCAGAGAGCATCATGGGTCAAGCCCAGGTTGACGGGCCTGGAAGTGTCTCCACTGACCTTCCTGGGAGACATGAGAAGCACATGCTGCCCTGGGTGTAGAAGGAACAATTCCATAACAGGGAGGCTGTGGGGAACGGGGGCAGCCATCCCGTCAACACACCTGGCTGTCGGTATTAATTATGGCCAGAGTCAAACGCAGGACCAAAATCACCCAACAGGCTAAAGAGGGTCTTTTAAACTGACAAGATGCATAATATACAATGGAGAAATAGTCGTCATCGACCTTAGTTAGCAGATATCATAGTAAGGAAATTGTGAGAAATGCAAGGAGAAATTTAAATTTATGTTGAGTTATCAGAGATGAACACATCTCTCAGCCCTCAACAGATGAAGTTGAGAAAAACAACAGGATCTGTGAAATATGATAAATAAATTTTAAATTACTAGCTACAAAGCAAACTGATTTCTAAAGATAAAGACTCCTCTGTCACTTAGAATAACAATCAAAGGTTTATAGAAAATAATGCCAGTTTTCAAAGAAATCTTTTTTTTTTTTCAGTGAGGGAGATTGACCCTGAGCTAACATCTGTTGCCAATCTTCCTCTTTTTGCTGAGTAAGATTGGCTCTGAGCTAACATCTGTGCCCATCTTCCTTTGTTTTGTATGTGGGACCCTGCCACAGCACGGCTTGATGAGCGGTGTATATGTATCCCCCCAGGATTCGAGCCTGTGAACCCTGGGCCACTGAAATGGAGGACGCAAACTCAACCACTATGCCACTGGGCTGGCCCCCAAAGAAATCTTTAATGAATTTATTGTATGATGCATTTGTACCACAGTTTAAAAACTACAAAAGAAAAATAGAAACAAATAACAGAAGTTTAAAATAAAAACCAATTATGCAATTTAAAGAACAAAATCTTCAATCACTATTCAAAGAGAAAATAAAGACTCCAATGAAAGACTAATTTAAAAATTAAAATGAGAACCCGGCACATGAAAATGAATAGGATGTGACAAAAGCTGAATTCAGAGAAATGTGAATATTTAAATGCTTTCATTATTTAAAAAAAGAAATAAATTGTAGTGGGTTTTTCCCTGCTGAGTTATTTGAGACTTTTAAGGGGCATTCATGCTTGGCAGAATCAGGGGAGAAGGAAGTCTTCCCAGAGGATTTCGTGATGCCTCCATAGCTGGGATGCTAAACTCGCTAAGATAAATCAAAAAGATTCGAGAGTTAAATATTTCTTTAGAACGTATTGGTTTCAATAACTTTTGTGTTTTCTCAATTTTCTATAATGAGTATGTAGTCCTTTCATAATAAAAAAATAATAATTCTATTAAACAGTAACATGGTAAAGAGAGAGCCTTTTCTGGAACGTGCTGGGAATCAGGGAATTTGCGCTCACCACATAAGGGGTTCTCTTATTTTCTGGCCAGCTTGCATGTCTTTTGCACTCGCAGAGGGGACTTCCAGCGCGATGCTCAGAGTCACCTCCGAATCATGCCTCTTTGGAGGAAAGGGTCTTGGTTGTTCAGGAAAAAGGACAGATCCAGCAAGCCAGCTTCTCACAGGAGCTTCAGGTGGGTGGTCTGAGGACTCCTGCCCTACCCCCACCCATGTGACATGAATAGAAGAGGGATTGCCCCCCACTTCAGTCCTCCCTGAACATGCTCCAGGATTCCCTGGCCCAACCCCAGGTGTTGACACTTCCATGTGCCCATTCCTCCCTTTACATCCTTTCTAGATGCTGGGGGTGGTTTTCCACAGGCCCCTTAGCAAGAACTTAGCAGCCGAGTCCTCATGTCCTCAAAGCCTGCCCATGTGTTACACTCCGCTTCCCCAGAGGCAGCCACGGTCTAGACAAACATGAGTGAGCAACCACTATGGTTTGCCACTTGCTTTTTCCTCTCTATTTAAATAAGCACAGAATTGTCAAATACTCAGCGACCATTTTTTAGCCTCCCTTTAAGTGCTGGAGACCGTGGGAGTCATCTCCTGGCATCGTCTAGTCTGGCCCTCACAACAGGGCTATGAGGTAAGGCTCACGAATGCAACTCATCGGGATGACAGCCTGCCCAAGGCCAAGTGTTGGTCAGCGCTGGGTCTGCCTGACTTCCAGTCTTATGTATGCCACAACTTGGCTATGCTAACTCTCAGAAATGTGTTCTCTGCCCTTATAAATGCATTAGATTTGCTGTTCACTGTTTTTATACAGAACACCATGCTGCAGGGAAAGAACCCTTTGCCACAGCATTTACCAGTTACAGTCACTCAACTACTTGGAAGAGCACAGTTTCAAGGCATAAACCATTTTCATATGTCTGGTCTGATTCCCTAACAATGCAATTTTAAATAAGTCATAAAGTTCCAAGCAGCCGCAGTGACACAATGCAAACTACTTGATTTACAGTCCCACGGATGGGGTTGGAAGACCGATTCATTTCACTTCTGTGGACACTGATAGTCTCAATTCAGAAATGGGGAGAGGGACTAGAGGAGTGCAAAGTTATTTTCCAGCAGTAAGTCTGTGACTTTGCAAGCGCTTTCCTATCAGTGATGAAAAATGGTTATTTCCACCCAATTAATTATCTCAGAGATTGCACTAACTCAAATTACAAGGTTAGCTACGTGCTAGTATACGTCATACCACAAAATCAAAAGCATGGGGCTTTTCTCAATTGCCTTTTTGAGCGTCTACTTTTGGGTTGATTTGTGTCGGTACCTCTTATTTGTGTATTTCCCCACTTCGGGAAAAGTGCCTCATTTGTGAGAAGCCAAAATAGGACAGGACCTCCTTGTTGCAACAGGATTCTGGGGAAGTTATCAGGAGATGCAGTTATAATGAGGGTAATTCTGGTCAGGTTTAATTCTGTGGAGTTGTGGTGTGAAGAGGCAGGGTCCACACAGCAGGCAGGCTCCAGCACGGGGAGGGGGCAGGCTGGCAGTGACAGCAGACGGGGCAGGCCATGTCACCAACCACGCCATTAGCCACTTACTCGCCTCTTAGATACCTCCTTGTCATTGAAAAGCAGGTGTCACAGAGGAAATGTCATCATGAAAATATTCTGTATCGGGAATTAGTTACCCCATCGTGATGCTGTGTCATTCGCTCGTACAGCTGTTAATTGAAGCTCTTTTCCCTGAACAGACTCAGTTCTCAATTATCCATCACAAGAGAAGGCCAGTGGCAGGAGCAACCCCGACTGACAGGCAATTAAAAACA
Source organism: Tapirus indicus (assembly GCA_031878705.1). Taxonomy (NCBI): domain Eukaryota; kingdom Metazoa; phylum Chordata; class Mammalia; order Perissodactyla; family Tapiridae; genus Tapirus; species Tapirus indicus. The sequence continues at coordinate 144,420,458 of CM062921.1, forward strand.
ACGTACCTTTAGCTTTGAAATGAAATGCCCGGTGAAAAGAAGAAAAAGACCCCTTGTAGGTTATGAAATTACCAAAATTTTAAATTGCATTTTTAAATTGTTACAAAAAGAACATATTTGAATGTTGACTTTTAAAGCAAATAGTAAAAAAACAACAGAGCTCTCGCCCCATAGCCCAATCACACATTCCCTAGGAAAGGCTAATTGTAATTATTTCTGTTATTGGTTCTTCTGGTTATTTTCCCCTCCGTATCTCTTAATAATTTGTTTATAGTGCTATTTACTGAAATATGAACTTTTGGTATTATCTATTGACTTCCTACAGTGGGAGATGTGACTGAGCTCGCACATTATGCATCCCTCTCCACGTCCGACTACTTTTATCTCCCACGTTGATTACTTTTGTCACTTTAGATCATATAGTTGGAAGTCTACTTCTTGTTCCCTTAACTATGTAATGAGTATTTATATCCCTGCTTCATAAGATGAGATCATAACACGCCACCCAAGGTTCCATTTACTCATCATCTCTCCCTTCCACCTCCCAAATTGTCTCTATATTTTACTTTTATATTGTCAAGTTTGATAGCATTTGCATTGTTTTCCATAATCATAATTAACTATTCTCTGATTTCTGTCTGATTGATTCTAAAGCTTAGAAAATCAGTGAACCATATTAACATTATGGATTTTGTGTATTATTCACTGCAAAGTGAAATCATATGCTATAATTATATTTCCTTCCTTTTATGGCTTTTTGGTTTTCTGGAGTTTCTAATTGTGTTGTTTTTCTTGCATTAACTGCTTTTACCTTGTCTTTAAGATCTAATACTCTAAGGGCATTATCAAATCAATGAAATCCTGCCATCATTATTTTTTTCTCTCCAGACTTCCCTCCTGGAGACCTCTGTCCGTCTGGGCTTATTGCCTTCTAGGCCTATCACCCGGGACTTAAATTTCCCAGTGTCCTGAGTTGAATGCACTCTTCCAGATCCATGTCTTCCTGATTGTCATCTTGATTTCCCCATTATTTTGTTGGAGTAGATCCTCACATAATATCCTAACAAAAGTTTGGTGCATGAGGCACAAACAATGAATGTTTGCACATTTGCACTCTATACTATTCTCATAGTCCACGATAGTTGGATTTGTATCTAAGGCTGGGTTCCCCCTGAAGGATAGCCTGAGACAAGACATAACCACAAGCAGTCTGTTTGGGAGGTACTCCCAGGAAGCTCTTAGGGAGGTAGGAAAGTGAAGAAGAGAAGAAAAAACAAACCAGTACAATATGCCTTAATGTGCAGGTCACCACTGTGAGCAAGTGAGGACCTCTGGGAGACTGTTTGATGGTACATCCTCCAAATTATCTCAATCAGAGTAATTAGCAAAAAAAAAAAAACCCATCAGGCATTATGAGAGGGCTGCTCCCAGGAGTGTTCACTGCCTGGAACTTCCAGCCTGCAGGTTGGCTCCTCCAACCAGAGAAAGCAAGTGTGACGGCTGGAAGCATCAATCCGCTCAGGGAAGATCTCTGCAGGGGGTGTGGGAGGACACAAAGGCTGTCTGCTTCCGCGGGTGTATAATTCTGGATGGAAAGTCCGTTTCTGTCGGAAGTTTGAAGTCCATGGTCACTGTCTTCTATCATAAGTTCCCTGCTTCTTGATCATTTCAAAGATGTTCTCATTTAAAAGATGCAATATCTTCCTGAATTTTCTCTGAGAATAGTAGAGCTTACCAACCCGCAGACTTCACGTCAGGGTGACTAGGTTGTGAACCCTCATTTCACTGGGAAACTCCCAAGTGCCAGAGTGAAGACAGCTGTCGTGGGAGGCACCAACTTCCACTCACTGGAGCTCTGCTCTAAGTATCCCCTGGATAGTCCCCTTAATTCTCTCTGGGAGAACAGGTTTGGGGGAGAAATCAAGTACTCAGCCCTGGCCATGTTCAGTAAGATCGTTATTAGAACTCAAGCCAGTGTGTCAAACAGGCAGTTGGTTATGGGTCTGGTTCTGGGGAGAAAGGTCTGAACTGGAGACACAACCATCTAGGTTGTTGGCGTATAGATGTTATTTAAGCCATGAGACTGGTTGAGGCCTTTGAGACAGAAAGAGTACGCACAAAGACAAGAATTCCAAGAACTGCTCCTTGAGGGTTGAAGAGGAACCAGTGACACTGAGTGGCTTAAAGTAACAGAAATGTGTTCCCTCACAGTTCCGGAGGCAAGTTATCTGAGATCAAGGTGTCTGCAGGGCTAGTCCCTTCCAAGGCTCTGAGAGCACCTATTCCGTGCCTCTCAGCCGCTGCTCGTTTTCTGGCAGTTTTTGGCCATCCTTGCCCTGCAGATGCATCACTCTAGTCCTCCACCCTCACACGGCTTCTTCCTCTGTCTTCACATCGTTTTCCCTCTGTGCACGTCTGTCTCTGCGTCCAAATTTCCCCTTCTGATAAGGACCCACTCACACTGGATTAGGGCCCTTCCCAATAAACTCATTTTAACTTAATTACCTCTGTAAAGACCTTATTTTCAAATAAGGTTACATTCTGAGGAATTCGGGGTTAGAACTTCAACATATGTTCTGGGGAGAGACGCAATTCAACGCTTAATACTGTCTTAGCTCGTTTCCTCACACCCAGATCCCAGATCTGGCTTCTCATACTCTCCAATCCCTCTGTAAACATTCCCACCCAGGACCCCGTCTCAGTGAAAAGGCTGCACACACATTCATCGGTCACCACCCCTTGTCTTGTATGCTTTCCAAAAAGCATATTTAATTTTCAAAAATTTGCTTATGCCAATCATATTTCTATCATAAATGTGTAAATTAATTAAATGCTATACAATCTGATGAATGGGAAGAGAAATCATTTTTTACGAAAATCAGGTTAAATGCTTGGGAAAAACTTGCTAGTAAGAAAAGTGACTTAAAACAAAATTACTATGAAATTAATATTGGATAAAATAACCATAAAAGATTGGGACAATCTCTTAGGCATCTAGAAGGATTCTTCACTCAGGTTGTTTTGCGAGTGTTTTTATGTCCTTGACCCACTTAAAAGAACCTCATCCTGAAAACTGAGGTCAATATACTCTGCATATAGTGCATAAAAAAGGGAATAAAAATTTGCTCAACTCCAGTCAGTAAACTTACACTGAAAGAAAAGACCTGGGCTCCAATTAAAAGATTGGCGGGTTAGTGCCACACATTTGTTCAAAATGGAAGTGGGATGTTTAAGGTGTTTATTATTATAACTTAGCTCCTTAGCTGTATTCTCTTGGCTCTGGTAGCCAGCCTGACTTCAGAGAAAGATGGGTCCTACATGAACACCACGCTTCCCCGTTGAGGCCCAGGGTCACTGAGTGTCATATGTGCTATGGGGGGCTGAGGCGGGGTTGAGCCCAGGCAGTGCAAGCTCAGAACATGACTGCTAATCCCTCCAGGGTAAGAAGCAGGTTGACTCATAGAGGGGCCGGAACTGACCCAGGGAAGTCTTAGGAGTCACAATCTATTGGACAAAAAGCATGGTTAAATTTGAACCCACAGAGATCTCAATATTTCTTTAATTGTGTCTCAATTCTTCTTCCAAGCCTCATGCTTGCTTTTCTTACCCCGGCTCATATTTCTGTTTCCCATAGAATTTCAGGGGAAAAGCCAGGAGTTGTTGCCGGGGAAGACGCAACACTGCATCCACTCATTGACTCACACACGGGGCATGCAGCAGGTACGGCGGGGCGTCTACCTGCGCCTAGTATGGTCCAGACACTTGTAGACTTGATGAATTCAAGAGCAAGTGAAAAGGACAAGATCCCTGCCCTCCCAGGGCTGTCAACACGCATTTATGGAGAGCCTACTGTGGGTCAGATATGATGCTACGACATGGGGGTGCACAGTCAAACAGGACAGGGACGCTGCCCTCCTGGACTTACAGAGAAACTGGAACACAAGCCAATGACAGTGGACAGTGGGACAAGGGCTGCCATGGGGGTGGGCAAGAGGCCTGGAGGAGGGACCAGGTGCTGGGCTCCATCCTCTGTGAACATTCCCTCCTCCAGTCCTCACAGGCAGCTCAAGAGGCAGATATTGCCCCCGACTTTGAGGAGGAGAAGCTGAGGAAATGGCAATGCTGATAGCATGTCAGCAAGGACCCCATTAGGCAACCCCACGCCCACCCCTCTCGTCTTTTCCACAGAGGTGAGTGGCCTCGATGGACTTGAACTGCAACAGTGACTCCTCGTCCATGGACTCGTACCTCTCTGGCTGCTTATTTTGTGTTTCAGGGCTCAGAAGTCTGATGGCACTCTTTATGTTTACACACACATGCAGTAGAGCCCCCACCAGGCAGACAGATGACCCCTGACATACTTTAAAATAGAGCCACTCTGGCAGGTCAGCTGATTACATTTATTTGTCTTCCTCCCTCCAACGGTGACCTCTTGGTCAACATTTCAATACAGCTGGCCAAGCTGTGGCCAGCCCACCGGCCATCATTCCTATTTTCCCCTCTTGAAGTCAGGACTCGCCAAAATGTTACATGGGACTGCAGCTCTGTGATTGATCTGGCTAATTTCCGGGTGTTCCTGTACTTACAGAGGCAGCTCTGAACCATGTCGGTTGGCAGGGACCTTTACGTCATGGCCCCGAGTACGTTCTGGGAAAGGCGACCGCCTGTGCCGGGGCCCTTCAGGGGGTCGGGGGGGTGCAAAGTGATGCTATGAGCTGCCTGTCAGGGAAAAGATGAGGGAGGGCATTGCTTAGGACGCTGAATCAACTGCAACATTAAAACACACCATTTCCTAATAACACTGTCAGGGCAGGGACATAGGTGGGCAAATCACTTTTTGGTTAAACACCTTTATTACATGTTGCGATTATGAAGGCAAAACATATCTTTAGAAAATTTGGAACATATAAAATAATAAATCTTTTTAAATTACCCATTAAACCTCCTCACCAAGACATCACCACTGCCATATCTCCATGTTGTTTTGTTTCCCTTCTCAGCCTTGGAAAATGTGTATATATTATATATATGTGTATATGGATATATTTTATTTTATATATTACAAAATTGTATAAAAAGAACACATAAATTTACAGAAACCATATATAAATATACACATTTATATACGTATGGTTTCTGTAAATTTGTAAGTGTCCTGTTTATACAATCTCTATAGTGTTTTTCGCACATGATTACAGCACTTGATGGTCTCTGTGTCTTTGAACAGCCTCAAAGACACTTTCTCAGTCTCCAGAATATTCTATCACTGGTTCACGATATTCAGTTGAGCATCATCCTGCTCTTACAAAAGTGGGTTGTTTCCAGTTTTCCCCTATTGTAAATTACACTGGGATGAGAGTTACATAAATGTGTGACTTTCTGGTTTCCTTGGGATTTTTTTTTTCTTTTTCTAGAAGGGAATCACTGGGTCAGAGCAGCTAAACAGAGTGATCTTGACAAGCAGGGACAACATGTTTCCATCAAAGTTGAATGACTTCCACGTCCACCAACCACCGTTCACAAAAGGGCTGTTCTCTCTGGACTGTCGCCAGCACTGACCACTGCCACAGAGCTGAGTGTGTGTCAACATGATGCACAAAAACTGTATTTTCATCTTTTTGTTTTATTAATTTGCATGTCTTGGATCACCATGAGGCTGAACATTTTACAAAAGTGTATTGGGTGTTCTGGATTTCTTTTCTTGATTTGACTGTTCATATCACTTCTATTTGGTTTTCATGTTTTTCTTACCAATTTCTATGAAAATAATTGACAATTAATGTTCTAGTCCCTGCATAACATTTTTTAAATGGTATCAATTAAAGAGGAAAAGATTTGACTTTGCTTTCCCCAAGCATCATACTTTGCATTTTCCAGAGACATTTAAAAGGTCAGTGCAACTTCAAAGTCAGCCTTCAGCCGGGATGGACTGCCACCAGAAGGCAGCACCGTTTTAGATGTGTTCCACTGGTTTTGAAATGAGCTAAAATTTTGACTTCTTAAAATGTCAAGCCCATAAATTCACCCCCTCAGATAAAACCAGGTGCTGGTCACCATTCAACAGTCACTCACTCAGCCGTGAGGCGTCTGGGCCCTGAGCCGCGGTCTTGCGAAGTCTCACAAAGAACCACACTCAGTTCTGGTCCTTAAAAAGCCTGAAATTTAGACGCAGTGATGAAATTTTAAATTCTTTATCTTTCACCCTCTTTAAATTCCATTCACTCACTTTTTCCCCCAAATCCAGTAATTGTGGGTTAAAATACAAAAAGCACATACAATTTTGGTGCAGATGAAATCGAGAATCAATTTTTTTGTCTCTGAAGGTTTATTTAATATATGCCCAGAATAGATCTTTTATCCTAAAATAACTGCCTCGACCCCCCCGCCTTGGAATCAGGAGTTAGGAGACCTCTGCTTCTGTCGCAGTTCCTATCCTGGACCCCCGGCCATGGTCAGGCTTGGGAGGCAATGAGATGGCGGCCACAGGGAAGCCAGGAGTGGCCCTGGGGAGTCATATCCATGTGAGAGACAATAGGGGCTCATTTTTGCCTACAGGACTAAGTGTTCTGGGTCCTGTGCACAGTAACATGAGGCTAATGAGGGCTGAACTCTCCCTTCTGGGCCCATTTAGCCCCTCCCTTCTTTGGAGAGGACATCCAGCCTGCTGAAATGCCCAGGGTCTGGTGTAAACATACCCGGCTTGGCGGCTCCATCAACTCTGGGCAAGCTACTTGGTCACTTAAAAATTCAGTTTCCTCATCCACAAAATGGGGACAATAGAACCATTTTATTAGGGATGAAAGACTGGATTATACAAGGAAACAGGTAGCTCAGTGCCTGAGACAGAACAGGCCCCAGTGAGGCAGGCTCTGTCTCTCCGTCTTTCTCCAGGGGACCATGGCAAATCTCATTGCCCTGGAGCAGATGGATGATGCCAGAGTTCCACTAAGGGACAAATCTCAGATGTTCCTGACAATAAGAGCCAGAAAACGAACCAGGTCTAAATTTAGGTCCTGCTTTGTCAGAACACCACCAGACCAGATAATGTAACCTCCTGGGCATGGACTCGGAGGAAGTGGGTACATGACCCTGGGGCATTTGGAAAGGCTGAAGGGTACCCCTCACAAAGGTTGGCTTTCCAGGACAGGCAGAGGACAGACACCGCAAACTGTAAGGTTCCCTCCAAATTCAAGGCATTGCTAACAGTGATAAAGATGGGGTAAAATTCTTCATAGAGGTTCCATAAGTGACAAATGGTGGGATGGGGCATTAGACACTGGGGCCACTGCCTGGCTGCCTGCTGCAGGTGGAGCAGGCCTGTCACTCGAGTGGCACAGCCTCCTGGAGGACCCAAGGGAGGCTGTAACCCCTTCACACCTTATTGCCGGGAAGTGACTTTGTGATTTGACACATTAAAAACAGGTTCAAGCGAGGCTCCTCTCCAGTGAGTTGGAACCTCTGAGTGACAGGCCTGCCTTTCCCTCCTGCAAACACTGGCTCAGACAGGAGCCTTCCAGGAAGAAGGGGGTGGGGAGGGGCAGGTGGGATGGCTTCACTGGAATGCTGTGTTCTCAAAGCTCCCTAGACTACCGAGAGAGACTGGGGCAGCTGTTCTACTGAGTCCTCAAACAATTAATAGCAGCAAGAATACCGAGAAGCTTCCGATTCTGGATTGTTGGTCCATGGTGGGGGGTGCTGCAGGAAATTCCTGGGGCCCAGCCCCTGCCCTGCCCAGATCAACCCCATACCTTGATCACCCCTGGTCCAGCCCCACCTCCTGCCAAGCCCAGCCAAGCCCTTCACCAGTCAAGCCCCAATCCCAGCACCTGTCCATCCCACAAGAGCCCCCACCCAGTCCACCCACCCCTGGCCAGCCCAGTCCCTGGCCAGTCAAGCCCTTGTCCAGCCAAACCCAGCTCTGCACCTGCCCAGCCCCGCACCTGCCCAGTGCGGCAGGCCAGGAGCGAGGCGCCTGCTCGGGCCGGCGAGTTCGCGGGCGGCCAGCAGAGGGCGCGCCGCTGGGAGACGCGCCTGGGCTCCGTGGCGCCCCTCGGACCCAGCCCAAGAGGCTGACCCTCCCCCGGACCCCCGGACCCCGGCCCTGGCCCTAGCCGAGGGGAGAGGGAGGTGCCTGCCGTCCTTCCTCGCGGTCCTCATCCGGAGCGGCGGGGCGGGCGCTCAGGGAGTGGCGCGCTGCGCAAGTCAAATGCGTTTGTGCCACCTGTTGGCCCCGCGCGCGCACTGCACGAGCCGGGAGAGCCGCTCGGCGGCACGGACAGCGGGTCCGCGGGTTGTGGCCAGCCCTCTGAGGGGGGACCCTGCGGCAGGGTTGGCTGTGCTGTGCATATTTATTTGTATCTTCTTTTTAATGAACCTGTCTTTTAAAATATATGTAAGCTACAAGATATATGTGTAAACTACATGATTTGGACATAGGTATAAAGAACTACATGGGGTTCGGGTTTACAAACAATAATTTTTATAACTAATTTAGCCAGATGTAACCTTTTCTTCAGACATTTGGTTTGTCTTAGACAAGATACTTGTTTGAAAGTACACGGAATTTGGTCATAACTGTATGTTGCAAGCTGGCCTCCTAAATACCTGGAAAGATGGTAGGGAGGCATGGTTCTGTTCACTAGTCAGTGCCTACACTCTATCCAAAAGGAAGGCGAGGGCCCACACAGTGACATAGAACAGAATGAATAATCGCTGTCCCCTGTCATATCCATGTGATATGTGATTTGGGGATTTCTAGCATTCATTTCCTCAGAGAAAAATAGTATATATGTTTTATCATTAAATATATGTTCCACAAAAACATGAAAGAAGGCTCTAATTATAGCTGTTGATATCCTATTAATAGAAACAGAAGATATATGTTTTAAATGTACAAATACAAAATGCCAAAGCACACCTTTCACTCTAAGGGAAAATTATCATCGCTCATGATTTGTCCTCATTTTCCCCTTAGCCTCAGTGTGACACATTTCCTTACCTTCCCATCAGGAAATAAAACAGGATTTGTGTTACAAAGGGTCACATCTCTTACCACCATCAGCAAATATTCTCCAGTAGTTTGTGTTTATTGGTATACATATTGTTTATATACAACTGTGTATGCATGAGCTAAACACATTTAGCTCTTTAATGTGAAAACACACTTCATTTATAACTCATAAAAATATAGCAGGAGAGACCTTGACTGTATAAATGTGAGGAGTGGGAGAAGCAGAAGGAATTCTGCTGTTTGTAGAATATATATATATACATATATATATATATAATATTGTTTTATCTCTATATATTATCTATATAGAGAGATATAGATAAAATAGGGATTATATATATATATTTCAGATTATATACATAATAACTAGGGCTGTTAACAATGGAATATATACATATTCTATATTATATATAATATAGAACATGCGTAATATATATCATGTTATGTATGTAAAATCAAGGTATGAGAAGGATAACCAGACTTCAGGGCCAGAATGAGATGGGGGTAGGGAAAGGGGAACATTATTTTTTTATTAACAGGATCTGCATATTGGATCCAAGTTCAGCGACTTAACTGGATCCTAAAGATAATATCGATGTTAAGTGTCAACAATAATTAATGAACATCATGACATTCTTAATGGCATCTCCCATTTACCCTCCCCCACAAACAAGTGAAGGGGATGAAGCATTCTCTAGTCATCCTAACAAAGCAACTGGTCAGAATCTAGTGATGAAAGACCTCACAGGAGCCTCTTGTACAGCAGTTCAGCAGCAGATGATACTATTATTGCCTGAAAAAGGCAGTTTCCTAGAACAGTATAGAGAGAGCAGACAAAAATTTCAACCTATAGCTTGGGGATTTTAATATAAGGAATAAAGCAATGTTCTAAAGATAGCTGGAAATCTTAGGAAAAGTGAATATGCAAAGATAACATTCATATTCTAAGAAAAAGAAGTCACTGCAATAGGAGAAGTCATTACAATAAAATGTTTTTGAGATTATTAATTGAGATGAAATAATGGGAGTTCAAAGTGAACTTTTTTAGAACACTGGGACCCTCGGTGTAGCTCTAGAGCACTATATCTATTATGTAGATATAGATATAAATATAGATGGAATAGTGGGTCCATTTTAGACTCTATGGGCATATGCATGTAGGTATATGTCTGGACAGGTAGGGAGCAGGATGAACATGCAAAGTGGACAGTCCAGGGCACTATGGATTAGGGTTTTTTGTAGCACTGTGGATAGCAACACTCCAACTCATGGAAAAGACAAGTTCAGACTTTAACGTACCCAAAGGCAAATAGGAACGCTTCTTTCTCTACCATGCCCAAAAGTAGTGTGAAGAAAGAGTGTTATTATTTAGAGAAAGCTCTACAAATTAAATAGTGTAAGGAGAGATAATATTATGCACTCACTTTCTCAATTATTTATTCAGCCAGTGTTTATTGGAAGTGTCAGGCACAGGACAATGCCCTAGAAGAATAAAGATAACTAAGACATGATCAGTGAGGCAAGTGGATATGTGAATATAACCACTTTTCTTATAGTGATTATAGAGTGACTATGGAGATATGAGTCAAGTATGGAACAGAAGGCGGGCAGTCAGAGAAAACACCACAAGGAACATTTTTAGAACTTTTTTCCTAAGTATTTCCAAGAATATCCATCCATTCTTCAACAGGTGCTTATCAAATGTGTAACATTTGCCAAGCACCCTGCTAGGAGCTGAGATCACAAATGTTAAGGGGAAAAGTAAAGGTCGTGGCCTTCGAGGAATTGGAGTCTGGCGGGGAAACTGATGTTATCATCCAATCACGCAAATAACGTAAAACTACACCTGGGCTCGTCGGTGGCTTGGCGGGGGGGCGGGGGGGGTGGTGACGCATGGCACTAGGTACATCATGGCAGATTTGACCTGCCAAGGAAGGTCAGAGAAAACTTCCCTGAGAAAGGGACAATTGAGCTGACCTATGACAGATATTTAAAAATGGACACAAATTCTATCAAGATTTAGGACTGGCTGTTGGGTCTCAGAATAAGCAAAAGTCTGTTCAGACATAATACGCAGTGACTCTCAAGGCCAGGAGAGGAGAGGCTGCAACTTCTGCCTTGGTCTCTAGATTCACTCACTCCCAGATGCTTCTGCTCAGGGTGCTCCTTCTCGGAACTCAGCCACCATGCTGTAAGTAGTCCAAGCCACACGAGCATCATCACTGCAGGCACTCCAATCGACAGATGAACCTAGTTCCCAGATAGCAGTTGGCATCATCTTCCAGCTTTGAGTGGGCCACTGTGTATACCCAGCCCAGTTGAGCTTTCAGATGCAGCCCAGCCTGTGTCTGACCACAGTCACATGAGCAGCCCAAGTGAGGAGCACTCAGCCAAGCCCTTCCAGAATTTCTGACCCATACACTCTTGACCATAATAAGTGGTTATGCTTTACACCACTAAGTGTTGGGGTGATCTGTTACAGAGCAATAGAGAACTGGAACAGAATTTGATCCTAGGAGATGGAATGCTGCTAAACAAACCTAAAACATGTGACATTGGTTTTGAGACCACATGCCAAGCAGAAGTTTGAATGGCCTTGATGAAGCTGTTGAAAGAGCTTGAAGGGAAGTGAGGAAAATGTTATTGGAAGCTGGAGGAAAGGAAACCCTTGTTGTGTAGTGGCAGAAACTTGGCAACATGTTGCCTGTAGTAATACAGGACATGGAAAATGTACCTACAGTCATTAGGATCTTGCTAGGGAAATTTCTAGGCAGAAATTTTAAAGTACCACCTGCCTTCTTCTTGCTGCCGATGATAAAATGTGGGAGGAGAGAGATGAACTAAAGATAGTCTATTTAGTTTCTGAGCAGAGTGTTCATGAAATGTAAAGGGTCTGCCATAGTCTTTCCAGCCAGCAAATGGTTTTCAGTTAAGAGATGGCCTCAGGGCAAAGATCAAATTGTGGGCACTGTCAGTAAAATATAGCCTCACAGAATTCAAGGCATAGCTGTAAAAGCCTTCAGTAAGTATCAGAAGGATTGAGGGTGAGATATCATATTCCCTCTCCATTAAACAAAAAGTATCTTAGGGACATGGTGCATAGACTCTTTCAGCCAGACAACAGTGTTTCAAAGACCTTTAAGGGAATTGTTCTGTGCAGCTTCACAGGGCACCCATGGTAGAGAAGGGTTTATCTTCAATGGATTTGTGTATGTGCCTTTTGTCTAATGGAATGGATTATAAATTGATACATAAAACCCCACGGAGTTTTTAAAGGATTTAACACACTTACTTAGGAAGGACCAAGATAGTCATAATGTCAAGGGGCCTTTGGCACTCCCAAACTTCTATGGGCAGGAAGCAGGCTACCCAGCTGCAATTATAATTCACTTCTTACAGAAAAGGCAGAACTAGGAGCCCAGAAGGGAAAGCCAAGAGCTGTGGAGGCTCCTTCCTAGGGAACAGCAGGGGACTTGCTGTGGAGTGATAATGTGTGCCTGGCAGGATTTCAGCGTTCATCCTGGCCCCCCTCGCTCAGTGCCACTGTTGTTGGTTGGGTGTGTGGGAAAAGATCTGTTTTGAACAGAGGCCTTTGGACTGAGAGGAAGTATACCTGAAGTATACCTGAAGCATAGGTTTTGAGCTGGGGGTCTTGGGGACAATCACTAAATGAATTGTTATGGAGAGAGAGAATGAGAGAGATTGTAAATACTAAATTGTGCAGGCACATCGGGGGGAAATGTTCTCAAAGTCAGCAAATGGGAGAATTCACTCCCAAAGAAATAGAAATCATAAAACAATCTAAAGAGAACTTTGAAATTAGGATGTTTAGTGTGAAAAAAAGAAGATGTAGCAGGAATATTATAAAATTAAAAGGGCCACTGTAAATCAAGAACATCTGGATGTTAAGAGCTAATTTAAAACACTGAAAGTGCAGCAACATTTAAGTCATTGGAAAAGTAAATGCAAAATGAGAAAATGGAAAGAATTTAGTGTAAGCATATCTTCTAGAAATTTTCTGTGAAAAGGAGGGAAATGGGACAGGAAAATAGGTGTGGGGATATGGTGGGTCCCAGGAGCATTCCTCAATACCTCCACTATGGGAGAGGTCTGAGCACAATAGAAAAGATAATCAACAGTGACAGGCTGCATCTCCAAGAGTGAAAAGAAATAATCCACAGTGCAAGGTTCCTGAATGAGATGGCGGGGGGTCCAAACCAGGTGGAGAGAGCACTTCTGCGGGGAAAGGGACGGCTTCCCTACAGGAGCAGAAACAGAGCAGAGGGCGGTGGAGTTGGTTGGTGTTCAAGGATGGCGCCCTCTGGTGGCCTCTGTTATCTCTGACATTGCGAATGAAGTCAATGCAGGAATGCTGTGGGGATGAGCTTGGAGAGCACAGAAAGTTTGGAAATGGCACTGCTGAGGGAGGGAAGTAAGCAGTCATGAGGAGGGAGGGGAACATTGGGGCAGTTTCAGGGCCTAGTTGAGGCTGGCAGTCCTGAATGTGTAAGGGACACCAGCCACCCTGCTGTGGCTCTCCCCAGGAGCACCTGGCTATTGCAGTGCAGACCTAGAGAAAAAGGCAGTTGGGTTCGGCCATGTCCACAGTTGGTCAGATGCTGCAATGAAAAGAAAGAACAACTGGGAATGTAACATGTGACCGAGAGTGTTATTGAGACCCTGGAAGAAGGAATCTAAGTTGGACAGGAAAGACATGGAGAGAGAAGAGGGCTGAGGGATAGGAGGGCCCACTGAGCTCAAACGGCAGCCTTTGAATCATGGGACAGTAACCAAGGAGTAAACCCTTGGATGTATGATTTGGAGAGTGTGGGACCTATGGATGCTGACCTGATCCAATTGACACAGGAGTGGGTGGCAAAGGGGTAGCAGGAGAAAGTTCCTGGACATAAGGATATTGGGGAACCAAGAGGTCAGAGTGTTAGGTGGGTCATCTGCTAGAGGACCCCAGGATGGGGGACAGTAGGGTGAAGGGTAACCCTGAGCCAGATGCAAATGATGGTCACCTGAGGGAAGGAGGCAGCAGAGCCAGCGCACGAGCCCCTGAGGAATGGTTTGCTTTCGTAACGTGATCGCGGAGACCCAGAGATCTGAAGGGAGCGATGGAGCAGATAACCCTGCGGCAGGGGAGAGAGCAGAGCATGACGCATCATGCTTGGTGGCACAACCAGTCCTGCTCTTACTAGCGATGGACCCGAGCTAGGACCTTTGCAAAGCCTCGGTTTCCCTATCTGCAAAGTGAGGATGATAATCTAGGACTACACTGAAGATTAATGATGTGCTTGTGTCAGGCAACGAGCTTATGTGTCTGGTACATTCAAGCTCACAATAATGTTTCCCATTGCATTTCATAATCTTAAAAGAATAATAGGACCCTACCGTGTGCCATGCACTGTGCTAGAAATTGGGAACAAAAGTTAATCCATTTATGAGGGCATAAAGGAGACGGGATGGCAGGTTTGACAGAGGGATAACTGCTATGCAGACAGTTGTGGAATTTATCAGGCATGGAATGGAAGAAAAGGCATTCCAGGAAATTACAACATGTCCATAGGCATGTGGGCACCTGGGACCCAATCGCTGTGTGGGAGAGAAACAGTTTAAACATACTTAAAAAGTCATTTCCAATGACATTGATACAAGCCAGATGTGAGTGCGAATAAGGAGAAATCACATTTCACTTCTACTTTATAAGGCTGTGAATTCTTTCTGCCATTTCTGAGGGAGTGAGAGTCTTCTACAACCTTCATAAAAATTTCATTGCTTCATTTTCTGTTGTCTTCCCTTCTCGTAGGTAAGAAAATGTGCCAGGAATCATCTGTTGAGATTCAAATGGAGGACAATTCTCAGTAGTTGGCAGAAGGGAGAAAAAACAAACTGTGTCTTAAAAATAAGACAAAAATGTCCTGTTTCTTTCTCTTTTTAAACATTTTAACCTCTGATTCAAGAATCCTTAAGAAATTAGTTTATATCATTACAGAGCTTCTAAATGGTGTTTTTGGAAAATCCTCATGACAGATAAAATCCAAGACATTTGCTAAACGGACACCATAACATTTTTTTGCAAGCAAACAGTAAGAACCCTGTTAGATCTTCACTGGCTAACTTATTGTCAGTGCCTGACAATTTATTAGAACAAATCAAGCACAATCACTTTGTTATGACCTAGATGAACATCAAGGATAAAGTACGACCCAAAACAGGTTTCTGAAGAGTCATTTCTAGGAATCAATGCTATTCATCTGTTCTCACCTGTGAAAGACCATCAAACCACAAAGATAAAAGGGATGCAGGAGATTCTCCTCTCCCAACGAAGGCAGGCCATAGAGAAGCAGCAGAAATACAGCTACAAGTCATCATCATGTTTGCCCATGGTCCTTATTTCGTTTGGAAAGGTTTGTAAAGTAAGTCAGTAAACAAAGCCAGTGCCGAAGAGTTTGGGTTCGGTGTGAGAATGAAGACAGAACATAGAAACACAGAACATGGAGCTTGAAGAAAACAGTGCCCAACATTCTCATCTTCTAGAAGGAGAATGAGCCTCTGAGAGGTGAGGTAGCTTTCCCAGAGCAGGCCAGCAGCTGCCTGCAGAACAGGACTTCTGTCCTGATGCCGTGACTTCAGGTCACTATATATTCCACCGCACATGTCACCTCTCACCAGTCTTCTCGGGGGCTGTGAGATAACACTTGAGCGTCGCTGTCACCTCAAGACCTTGGGCAGGAGAGATTCTGCAGTACCAGCATCCCAGCATCCCAGATGGAGAGGCCAGCTGATGGTCACTCAGCACACAGGAAAGACGCTGGAAACTGGACTGGGGGCTCCATCTGTAGTGCAAACCAGACATCTTATTTAACATTCCAATGATTTTCTAAAGATATATTTATGAGATTTTTACCAAAACCTTCCTTAAGCTTTTCATCCATTGGTGATGCTTTATTCATCCTTCATGACATGTCATAGAGCTGCAATGTGCTGACTAAGTGCACTGTGGTACGCTGGATGGGATCCTGGAACAGAAAAAAGGACGTTAGGTAAAAACTAAGGAAATATGAATAAAATACAGACTTTAGTTAATAATAATGTGTCAGTATTGGTTCACTAAGTATAAGATATGCCATTCTAATAGAAAAAATTAATAGTAGGAGAAATTGGGTGTAGGATATATGGGAGCTCTCTGTACTAACTTCACAATTTTTCTGTAAATCTAAACCATTCCAGAAAGTAAATTTTATTTAAGAAGCAATCAGCACTAACTATGCTTCTACAAACAAACAGATATGTTGGAAGTACAGGTGGGGACAACCTGGCAGGAAGGCAATAGGACGACACCTTTCAGAATCCTTGATGTTACAGTCTTTGCACCTAGAAACTCTCTAGTTTAGGTATCTAGTCTAAAAAAAATGTTCAAAAGCCTGAAAATTATTATGGACAAAGGTGTTATTCAAACCAAATGTACAGTAGTAAAAGCTGCAAATGGTAGAAGATTGTGATAGATTCTTAAGAGGGAATATAATGCTGTGAATCAAGTTTAAGATGAATGTGAGTGACAGAAGAAACGCATTACCACACACATCACCATAATACTTTAAGGAAATGCATTAACATATTAACAGGAATTACCTCTGCATGATGACATTAGGGTGGATTTTAAGTTTCATCTTTATTCATTTATAATTTCAGAATTTTTTATGTTGAGGACGTATTTCTGAAATAAGGAAAATGAAAATATAGTACAAAAGTAACTAGAAAATGAAAACGTTAACACTTGTTTCTCTATCTCTAAATATTAAAGAATAAATATACAAAGAGGTTGCTTTTCCACAATTTTTGAATTCAGATGCAAAATCAATCAGGAGAATCATACATCTACAATGCTTCTGTTTTAAAAAAGCTTTCTCTTACAACTCTGTGCATCAGTGGAAAGAGGGCCGAGGCTTGATTGCTGAATAATCTGAACTGGAATGACCCTCCTGAGCAATCGAAAGACTTGAGATTGTACCCTGATGAGATGAACAGTTGATTCCATTCTCTCAACTCTCCATCTGTAGGTCTGGAGAATGCATTTGTGCATAACTTTGAATGCAAGGATGAATTATGCATCCAGCATGCGGATGATTAAATGACAGGAGTGTATTACCTGTAGGCAAATTCAGCAGTCACAGAACACACAGTAGCAGCTCTGCTAAGCAGGAATAGTCTTGGCAACACTAAGGTCATCCTGTTTTGAAATAATACTGTGGGATTCTTAGCACATGTCTTGAGAATGTTGGAGATGGGTGATAAGAACTTCTGCTTGATGTCTTGTTTCCAGGGCAACACTTCTAATAATGCCACATTCTCCAAGAAATAATGGTGATACCTGAGGAATTCTGAACTGTGCATATTCTATGTCTTGGTGTTTCAAAACATGATGTCACATTTCCAGAACAAGTCTTGGATAAAATTGGAGTCCCAATAGAAATATCATCAAAAAGTCATAAGATGGTTCAGAATAAAAAATAATGCATCAGTATTTCTGCCCAACTCTCTGCTGTGGTGGATCCACCAGGAAATACTAACACATATTTTTAATCTTTAATTTTATCCTAGATGGGTGGGACTTCTAGCATGATCGAGTGAGATGCTAGACAAATCTCTCCAAAGAGTAATGACAAAACTGGATGACATTGTTAACAACATTATTTCAGGACTCTGGAAATCAATTAAATCATACCAAAAATTGAGAAGCATTTGGGACCAGCCTGGTGGCATAGCGGTTAAGTTCACATGCTCCACTTCAGCAGCCCAGGGTTCATGGGTTCGGATCCTGGGAATGGACCTATCCACCACTTGTGAAGCCATGCTGTGGCTGCATCCCACATATAAAGTAGAGGAAGATGGGCATGGATGTTAGCCCAGGGCCAATCTTCCTCAGCAAAAAGAGGAGGATTGGCAACAGGTGTTAGCTTAGAAATAAACTTCCTCACCAAAACAAAAAAAAAAAATTGAGAAGCATGTATTCAAGGAATTCTACTGAACTTCAGGTGAAAACATTGGAGTGCATGGTATTTTTATTGAGGCTGTCCCAACCCGCATCTTCCACAGTGTGGTGGTTCATGGTTCTCTCCATGCTGGGTGGGCAGTGGAAACCAGTAGCTTGGCTGCCAGAGGGGTGTGACTTAATTTGGAGTGGCACGTGGTGTTGAATTGAATAGTGATCTCTGGGGCAAAAAAGCAAAAATACCAGAAGGCAAACATTGCAGCAAGTTCTACAAACTGCCCAATTTTTAAATGCATTACCCAACCCACACACAGATTCATTGGCAAAGGATTAGCTCAAGGTGTTTTAGCACAACCTCTGACCAATCCTTGTCTGACTACTAAGCTATGATGACCAGAAATGATCCCTACAAAAGCAGGCTTAAGTATAAGAACAAGAACTAAAAAAAATAAAACTGAACAGAGATATCAGTGGTCACACACTTCAGGGGAAACGGAATTTACACAATTGGTCTAGGCAAGCCACTAAACAAACAACACACAAAACCAGCAGTGACAGCAAACCCCAAGGAGAGGAGGAACAACAATCCTTAGTTGCTACAACACACTGCCTAAAATATCAGATGTTTAACAAAACAATATGCAATGAAACAGAAACGTGATCCGTACAGAGGGGACAAAAGCAGTCAATAGAAACTCTCTCTGAGAAACTCCCAGATGTTAAAACTAGCAGACAAAAACATCAAAGCAGCTATTACAAATATGTTCAAAGAATTGAGGAAATCATATTCAAAGAATTAAAGGAAGATATAATGATAATGACTCATTAACAAAGACATAGAAATTATTAAAAACACAAATAAGAAAAAATATTCTGGAGTTGAAAAGCACAACAACCAAAATGAAAAATTCACTCAACAGGATATTTGGACTAGCCAAATAAAGAATGAGCAAACTTAATCCATATCAAAATTTCAAAGGCATTTTTCACAGAAATAGAACAAACAATCCTAAAATTTGTATGGAACCATTAAAGACCCCAAATAGCCAAAGCACTCATGAGGAAGAAGAGCAAAGCTGGAGCCATCAGACTCCCTGATTTCAAGCTATATTACAAAGCTATAGCCATCAAAACAGTAAGGTACTGGCACAAAAACAGACACATAAATCAATGGAACAGAATAGAGAGCCCAGAAATGAGCCCAAGCATATATGTTCAATTAATTTATGACAAAGGAACCAAGAAATACAATGGGAAAAGAACAGTCTCTTCAATAAATGGTGTTGGGAAAATTGTACAGCCATATGCAGAAGAATGAAACTGGACCACTATTTTACACCATACACAAATAATTAACTCAAAATCTATTAAAACCTTGAATGTAAGACCTGAAAACCATAAAACTCCTAAAAGAAAACATAGGTGATAATCTCCTGGACATCAGTCTTGGCCATGGTATTTTGGATTTGGCATGAAAAGCAAAGGCAACAAAATCAAAAATAAACAAGTGAGACTACACCAAACTTAAAAGCTTCTGTGCAGCAAAGGAAACCATCACCAAAATGAAAAGGCAACCCAATGAATGGGAGAAAATGTTTGCAAATCATATATCTGATAAGGGGTTACTACCCAAAATATATAAAGAACTTGGACAACTCAATAGCAAGACAGGTGCTGTGGGGTGGGTGAAATGGGTGAAAGGAGCCAAAAGGTATAAACTTCCAATTATAAAATAAATGTCATAGGGATGCAATGTACAGCATGGCAACTATTACACTGTATTGCATATTTGAAAATTACTAAGAGAGTAGATCTTAAAAGTTCTCCTCAGAAGAAAAAACATTCTGTAACTATGTGAGATGATGGATTTTAACTAGACTTATTGCAGTGATGATTTTGCAACATATACAAATAAATCCTCATGTTGTATACCTGTTGAAACAAATAAAATGTTCTATGTCAATTATATCTCAATAAAAACATGGAAAAAAGAATCATCAATTTTAAAAATAGATCAAAACAAAATATTCAATCTGAAGAGCAAAAGAGAAAAAGAGTGAAGAAAATATAAACAGAGCCTCAGAGACCTACAGGACTCCATTAAATGTACCAATATAGGTTTAATGAGAGTCTCCGAGAGGGTAGAAAATGGCAGAAAAATATTTGAGGAAATAATAGCTGAAAAATTCTGAAATTTGATGAAAAATCTGCATGCCCAAGAAGCTCAACAGATTCTAAACAAGATAAACACAATGAGATCCGCACTTAGATTCATCACAGTCAAACTGTTGAAAACCAAAAACAAAGAGAAAATTTCTAAAGGAGTAAAAGAAAAGCAACTTACCACATACAAAAAAACTGTAATGAGATTCACAGCTGACTTCCCTCAAGGAAAAACGTATGCCAGAAGGTATCATGATAAAATATTAAAAATGCCAAAAGGAAAAAAAAAACCTGTCAACCAAGAATTCTATAATCATCAAAAATATGCTTCAAAAATTAAAAAAGTGTTTCCCAGGTAAACAAATACTGAGATAATTTGCTGCTAGCACACCTGTCTTACAACAGTACTAAAGGAAATCTGTCAGATTGAAAACATGACCCCAGATGGTAACTCAAATTCACATGAAGAAATAAAGAAACCTTGAAAGTTCTTATGGAAGTAAATATAAAGACAGTATAAATATATTTTTCTATTATTCTCTGAAGTTATTTAAAACATAATGACTTAATGTAACAATTAGAAAACTGTACTGTTGGGTTTGCAACATATATCAATGCAATATATATGACAATAATAGCACAAAGGAGGAAGGGAATGAAGGTGTATTGCAGCAAAGTGTCCATATTTTGCCAAAATTAAGTTAGTACTAACACGCAGTAGACTGTGACAAATAAATAAATATATATATATATATATATATATATATATATATACCATCATCTGTGGACCAGTATCTCCCTAAGAAAATAACACTAAAAAGGAATGAAAATGGTACATTAGAAAATTGCTATTTTACACAAAGAAAGCATTAAAGGAAGAACAGGGGTAGAAAAAAAGACATGAACATAAAACAAAGAGCAAAATGGCAGAAATAAATCAACTGTATTAATAAATCCATTAAATATAAACGGATTAAATACTTCAATCAGAAGCCAGAGATTGTTTGACCGGATTAAAACCAAATTAACAATAAGAAAAACAAGATCCAAGGTTATTTTCTCTATAAGAAACCCACTTTAGATTCAAAGGCACAAAAAGTTTGAGAGTAGTTGATGAAAAAACACATAGCGTGCAAACAGGAACCATATAAGAACCAGAGTAGCCATACTAATGTCAGACAAAGTGAACTTTAAGACAGAACACATTATTAAAGACAAAGAAGGGTTTTTATGATGATAAAAATGTCAGTTCACCAAAAAGATATAATGATTATAAACACACACACCTAATGACAGAGACCCAAAATACCTGAAGCAAAACTAACAAAATTGAAGAGAGAAATAGACTATTCCATAATAATAGTTGGGCCCTTTAATATCTCACTCTGGATACTTGATAGAAAACTAGACAGAAAATCATCAAGGATATTGAACTTGATATAAGGTATCAAGATATCTTGATGTAAGAACTACACTATCAACCAAATTCACCCAGCTAACATCCAGGGACCACTCTCCTCAAAAGCAGTAGAACATATAATCTTTTCATTTGCACATAGTACAGTCTTTAATATAGACCATATACTAACCATAAAACAATTTTAAATAAATGTGAAAGGATTAAAATCAGAGTATATTATCTGACCACAATGAAACTAGAAATTTCACTGGAAATCAACAGTAGAAAGAAATTTAAGAAATCCAAAAATATTTGGAAATTAAACAACATACTTTTAAATAATTCATGAATCAAAGAAGTAATCACCAAAGAATTTAGAAAATATTTGTAAATGAATAAAAATGAAAACACAACATATCAAAATTTATGGGATGCAGCTAAGATGGTGTTTAGAGGGAAAAGTCTAGCTTTAAAAGTCTATTTCAGAAAAAAAAATCCCAAATCAGTAACCTAAGCTTCCATCTCATGAAATTAGAAAAAAAAAAAGAAGAAATTAAACCACAGCAAGCAGAAGGAAGAAAATAATAAAGATTAGAGTGGAAATCAATCAAACAGAAAACAGAAGAAAATCAATGAAAGCAAATGTTGGCTTCTTAAGAAATTTAGCAAGTCTTTAGTTATACTGATGAAGACAAAAAAGAGAGAACACAAATTCACAAGTTACCAAAACAAGGCATGAATGAGGGCACATCACCAGGGACCTCACAGAAATGTAAAGGGTTATAAAGGGAAAACCATGAGTCCTTCATGCAAACAAATTAGATAAATTAGAAGAAATAGAAAAATTCCTAGAAAGATACAAATTACCAAACTGACTCAAGAAGAAAGAGGTGCAGAGTGGAGGCACCAGCCACATAAACCCCAGACTGACAGCCCTGCCCTGTTCAACTCATGAGCCCCCCAGGCTGCATGGACCTTGACATCCAGCTGGCGACGAGGCAGAGAGAGAGGAAGGAGACCTATGGGAAGGTTTATGGGCCAGGCCTGCTTGTAGCATTCAGGAACTTCTAATTCCATTGGGCAGAAATTGGTCCCACTTAAATGCAAAGTTTTCTGTGGTCCCTGACTGGCAGGTTACGGAGGATTCTGCAGGCCATTTCAAGAACATTCTTAATAAATATCCACTCAATTGACAAATACTTAGTTAGCCTAGAGGGAATTATACGTGTTTGGGACACATCAGAGGACAAACTTGGTCCCACAGTCCCCTAGAGTTTGTATCTGGACTCCAAAGGGGAACCCAGTGGTGCATGATGACACTGGAACCCAGGAGTGGGTTCTAGAGGGGAAGCCAATAGCATAGGACATGATCGATACTCAACCCTTCAACAAATGTGATCTCCACTAATCAGTTTCACCTGGTCCAACCTGACAAATGCTCTTGCTGGGAAGTGAGCGGTCTAGCAGGGGGCATGGAGGGCATGCTTCCTGGAAGATGTGACCCAGAATCTAAGACCTGCATATGATGAGCAGGAGCCTCCAGCATCGGGGCGATGGTGGTCGTGTGCACCCATTGGAGGTAGGGTTGCTAGTATTCAAGGAAGCAGGACTGTGACAGCTGGCAAGCAAGAGGCCAGGACACATTCAAAGCCTCAGGTGGTTCTTCCTGTTCCAGGCTGAATTTTTAGAGATTCTTCCATTATTTCTGTAATTTTTAGTCCACCTGTTCTATTTTCTCCCTCTGGGTTTCTCTTTATCTACAGATTGAATCTCCTCAATCCATCAGCCCTCTAGATAATTTCATTTCCTCTCACCATTTTCACATCTTTACCCTTTTCTTCTGTGAACTTGTAGGATTTTTTTCAGTCGTATCTTCTCCTCTGTTTTTATTGTTCAATCTGACATTCCCCCAGAGAGTTATAAGCCCAGTAATTGGCTTTCATTCCCAGGAAATCCTGTCTTGTCTCCGGTGAACTCCTCTCCTGGACGACATGTTCACACTCCACCTTCTGCCTCTGGAGGAAGTTCCTTACGGAGGTGGCAGGCCTCCTGGGGCTCTACGCCATCCCATCCCTTCCCAGAACTCAGCTCCCGCTCTCGCAGGCTCCCAAAAGTTTTCTGCGAGCTCCTCCTCGCAGAGCAAGGCGCATGCTTGCTGATCCCAGCCCACCCCCGACCACAGCTGGGCCCGGCTCTGCAGGGTCTGGAGCCCATCCTCAGTCCCAGGGGCGAGCAGAGTGGCTCCAGCTCAAAGACCCACAGCTGCCTGTGCCCCTGCCTCCTTGGGAAAGCCCTCCCTGCTGGACCGGCCTCACCAGAGCCAAGCCCTAGGTGTGCCCAGCATGAAGATGGGGCCCCAGGGCCACCACACACCCAAGGAAGTCATGCCAGGCTGTGCACACCCCCACCCAGGAGTCCCAGGCCACCCTCGCCCACAGAGTAAGCAAGACCCCCAAAGTGAATTAAACTGTAAAACAGACAATAACAACTCACCAGTTTAATCATAGTAATTGTGAAAACATGTTTATTATTTGGATAAGGGGGAAAATTTCCAAAAATCAGGCATCTAAATTGTCTTTTTGATCTCCAGCAACATTATTAAATATTCTGAATATTTTTCACACAATCAAATACTCTTTAGGGAAGAAAACATGAATTCTTTGTATTTGTCAGTCAGTTTAGCATAAAATTACACACTGGATTATATATGTAACCATGTTCTGGATATTAAGAAGCTAAAATACAGTAGGAAAAGAGAAGCAACGCAACAAAAAAAAAAAAGCTTACTGACCTTTAATTCCCCAAATTTCTTCCTTTTATTTAGAATGAATACATTCAAAAGAGAAAAAAAGTGTTTTTGTATGCAAGAAAAAATACTATTAAGAGTCAAATTGCCATTTTAGTACTAAAATGCATGACAGTTTATGAAGGAACATGGATTAAATGAAAATTGAGATTACAGTCAACTTCTTTTCAACAATTAAAGTGCTGAGCGGTGCCAGCGAGCCAGGAAAGAGAGAGAGAGAGCAGCGAAGCCAGGAGCCAGCTCGACAATCTTCCTGTGTGAATGCGGATGACCAGACACTGCTGTAATCGCGGTCCGCGATGGTGCAACTGAGCTTTGCCACATCTTCAAGAGATTATTAGTTTTCAAATAGCATGTTAACACCACCACCAACGAAAACAACCAGTCCCGATTTGTGTTTCCAGAAGTTATTTTTATCACACTGGATAAGCCTCCTGTGGAGCTGGCGTTGCTATAAAAAACCCTCCTCGTGGCTGGGAGAAGCGATGTCCTTCAGCTCGCAAGCCTGCACTTCCAATGTAGTTCACAGCAAACATTCCACAAGCCCGGTCTCAAATTGTTTTCCTAATATTTAAAATTCCAACAGAAAACAAACAAAACAAACCTACTAGTAAAAAGGCGATTAAAAAAGGAAATGAGAAGCACCCCCTCTTTAAACCTTCCTTCTTGCTCCCGTCTGCTCTGTGGCCTCAGCGACACCAAGGTCCTCTCACTCACCTTTCCTCCAGCACCAACTTCTGGAGTTGAGACTCCAGCTGGATTAGCACTCCCAACGCATCTTAAACATCAAGGGCCATCACCGCAAATCCAGTTCCACGGGGCGATCACGCTGCGATCTCCGTGGCTGCAGAGCCAGCGTCAGTGGGCGCCTGCCCCAGGGCACCACTACAGACAGACTGTTATTAATGTAAGGTTTCACTCAGAGTCGTTTATTGAAACTTTCATTTTTTATGGAAAGTGCCTATAAGAAGCGTTTGAGAGTTGAACTAATTCAGACATACCATATTTTAAATATACGTATGTTTTACTGTCACATGTGCCCTCTCTCTCTCGTGTAATCCTGGGTTTCTGAAAAGTTTCAGGAATCAGGAGTGCTCACCAACCAGTTAAAGGCATCGCATTATGAAACTTTCTGTGGTAAAAATCATTTTAGAAAGTAGAAAATTACACTTTGAAAGGTAATTATATTTGCTTCATTTGAGGTAGATAATCATAACCAAAATTAGTATATTTTATCTTCTGTCACAGTATAAGTACAGAGAAGAGAAAAGAAAATCAAGATTAAAAGCCCCAGAGCACGTAACTACACAGCTATTAATCCAACCCCATTTTTAATTTCTGTATACTTGCAGGAGTTATTATGGAAATTACTAGAACAATCTATTAAGATCTATTTTTTATGTATATTGAAGCAGTTTCTCTGCACAGTAGCCTTAAAATAATTAGTACTTTCACCATCTTATTTCATGGCATTCACAAAGTAGTTAACTTCTGTTTAAATTTTCTCACTTTATAAAATAAGAACATTTTATGAAATAAGATGTGTCTGCAGCACTATAGCACAAGATTACTATGATCTACTATGATCTACAAGCTGGTCTTTCACAAGAACAGCTTGAACAGAGGAAAACACTGTATAAATGGAAAGTATTAATACTATTATTACCAATAATGATGGCACGTAATATGCTGACTTTTCAATGCCTTGTTAGAAGTGAAAGTCTAGGTTTCACGCTGAAGTACCCACAGAAGTAGATTCCACGTGTTTCCTGTGAAGTTCGCAACTTCAGAGCATTTTTGGTTTCTTCCTGTAAGTGGGTAGAGCTCTTAAATTGCCGGCCCAGACAGGGGTGTCCTGCACTGAGCTGTGAACAGGGGAGACACCACTGCCAACTGCTCTCAGTCGACCCATTCACAGGTCTGGATGCTCTCCAAGGGAACATTTTTGGTTCGTTTTAGAAATGCATACAAGTTGCTTCCCATTAGTTAGGAATGCTTTTTTTCTTTGGCCAGTTTCTAAGTCTCTCCCCTTATGTGTAATTTCCCAGCGCTTGAGGGTCCAGGTGAGTCTGAGGAACTTCCATGTAGGGAGTCGAAGGTGCTGGAGGCGTTCAGGTAAGGATGCTGGCTGAAGGTAAAGTGTGCATCTTCTGTAGACTCTGCGAGTGTGAAGAGCCAGGAGTGAACACGAGCCTGTCTGAATGTTGAGGACCAAGCAGGTCTACTTTCTTTCCAAAAAAGGAAAGATTCACTAAAGGTAGGTGAGCTTTTAGATCTATGGAGGCGTGGCGGTGTGAAGCTATGCAGTGTGGGAAGCTCTGTGGCGCCAGCCATTCCTCGAGAAGACTATCTGAAAAAGAAACCCACCAGCAAGAGCAGCAACAAGTCCCCCATCTCTGCATTTGTCAATCGTCAACGGTCCCATAGCGACGGAGCAAGTCGATCACTTGTCTTGACAAGTATGGATGTTGGGCAACCCTGGCTAGGTTCCAGGACATGCACTCTCCCATGGCTAGCTGCAAACTGAGAGCTTGCACAAACCTCTGAGTTATAACAGACAGAAACCCAACTGAATCTCACTTAGGAATAAAAGTGTGGAGGGTCCAGGTACATAGTTGTTCTCACCACAAACCCTGAGCAGAGCAGAGTCAGGGTCAGGTGGGGGTCCAGCACTCACTCCTTCCCTTCTAGCTCTTTCTGAGTGGTCTGCCACGTTTTTCCTCCCTCTCTATCTCAGTCATCATCTCTTTTCTCTGCCCCCGGTCTCTGTTGTCCCAGTACCAGTGGAGTTTCTCCACGTAGCAGAGAAATGGCTGCCTTTGTGGGGATTTCTATTGTCTCTCTAAATAATCAGAAAGGCCAAATAAGTAAGCGAAATAAAAATGTGCTGGCCTCGCTTCATGTAACACCCAAATGAAAGACAATCTGATCCACCAGGCTGGGCTCTCATCCCTTAGATCAACCCACCAGGTTCGTGGGGACAAAACACGATGACTGCTGGGCATGGCCATCCGGTAGCCAAGGGAGGAGTTCTCAGAGGCCGGAGGCTAGCTTTGCCAGGAGATGGGAGGATCCTGGATGAAGAAGTCACTAGAGATGCGCCGGGGCAGCCTGGACGAGGCCCCGCTGCAGGCGCCAGTGTCAGGCGCGACTGGGTCTGCATTTTGGCTTTGCCTTTTCTTCATCTCCTTGTGCAGACAACTTAAAATGTCTAAAATACAGCTCAGCCACCTGCGTGACAGGCTCACTGTTTATAATGACCAGTTCAGCTCCCCTTGGATGACAGTTCACTGTCTTCACTGATAACACCGGTGCATTTGGATGACCTGCGACCGGAGGAGAGACGAGAGACAACTGCTTCAATGCTTAATGCTTCTCTGCTTTAAACAAACTAGCACTTGAAAAAAAGTCTAATTCCTTCAAGGGAGATCGCTAGAGGGATCTGTTCTGTGAAGCTGTCCACAACTGCAGGACCAGGACCGCACAGAGGAGGAAGGAGGGGTGCAAAGGGCTGCATTTGTTGCAGAGCCGCCCAGGGACAAGCATCCACGGAGTTGGCCCTGGATGGATGGTACCTCTGCTGTGTTAGGATGTAAAGTGAGCAGATCACCGAAGATGGGGTGAGACCTGAGACCTGAGGGGTACAGGGGGCAAGCTGAGATACCCAGCTCTGATACCCAGACCTGAGCCGAGTGCAAAGGCGTTCATCGTCTGCTTTAAAACAAAACAAATCTGCCTGTGTCCAGAAAGGCACGTTGTTCTATACTTCTGAAAGACAAGGTTGCTGTGGATTTTCTAAAGCTGCAGAATGTAGACCCTGCAATACACAGGCCATGTTCCAGGTCTCCCGAGGGCATCGGCTTACGCTCCAAATAAGGTTTTACCCTTAGAACAGGTAAATAATAATTTTTTTAAGTATGGTTAACATCTGCAAAGAGATCACCTGTCCCAGCAGTGCTCCTGAGGACAAGTAGAAGCTGTTGGATAATGTGGGAGAGACAGTCTTTGTTTGAGTTGGTTTTGGAGTTTGTCACTCATCTAAGAAATGGTTACTGAATAATCTATGCTTGGATGTGAGATTTCATGAGAAGTAAGAAGCAGTCCCAGCTCCAAAGAAGGACCTTGGTGTGTGGGGAAGACAGAGGTGCAAACAGCTAAATGGAATACTGTTGAGATGCAAGTCCATATGAGGATTGGGGGCAGATGAACCACCCTGCGGGGTTAACCGTGAGAGGAAGGGGGCAGCCCGTGGCTATAGGGGAATGGAGTCTCCTGACAGCACCGACAAGGTGGGGGGGAGTTGAGCCTATTTATGAGGGAAAGAGCCAATGCAATGGTTCGGGAAGCAAAACTGCACACAGAAAAAGGGGGAGGAGAGATCTCAGGGGGTGGGAGGGATTCAAATAAGAAGAGAATTTGCATTCTCTGAGCAACCCTCATCCTTGCTGGCTCATATGCGTAGACTCACATCCCGAGAGGGGAGGAGATGATAAATGCTGAGGATGTGGGCAAAGGTTTGTCTAAGGGAAGGTCCACAGAAAAACTACGAACAGTCGCAAAAATGTTTAAATACTAAAATGTTCTAATCCTAGGAAACTAGTTAATTAACTCATGATATAGGCACACAGTGGAATTCATGGGATCGTGCCGATGAAGGACACCACCACGGGAACATGCACCTTACATGCTTTAAAACTCAGATTGTAAGAGTGTGTGCTGCATATCTCAACTTGCAAAAAAAATAAGAGTGCAGAGAGAGAGCGCTCTATCTACACGTCTATTTCTATATATTGACATCCATTTCTACACCTATAAATAGAAAAGACTGCAAAGATAGTCAACAAAATGTTCCCAGCAGGCTGGTGGGGTAGGGAAATCATGATCAAATACAACTGCACTTGTTGGACTTCTCTGTATTCTGAAAATTTTCTAGATTGTGTATGCCTTATTTTAGAATCAACAAAATAATAGATGCCATTTATTTTTTGAGTGCATAGACAAAGGAGTTACCTGACCAGCCAGAAGGAGAACAGAAGCCATGGGTTCAGGTGGGTGGGAAGACCGGA
Organism: Tapirus indicus; assembly: GCA_031878705.1. NCBI lineage: Eukaryota > Metazoa > Chordata > Mammalia > Perissodactyla > Tapiridae > Tapirus > Tapirus indicus. Next base: position 144,449,900 of record CM062921.1, read on the forward strand.
AAGACGGCAGGAAGAGAGGCCAGTCCAGGTCAGAGGGTTTCACAACTCGTGTGCACAACCAAGGGGGCTCAGCTCTGTTGTCCCCAAGAGGCAGAGGTCCCCGTCCCACACGAGCCTCCACCACACAGTGAACGTGGGCCCGTGGCCCTCTTCTCACTTGTATATTGCTGAGTGGCTCCCGGGTGTGCGTGTGCTTGTGCTTTTCCTTATGTCACAAGCAACTCAGATCAGTGGCTAGGAATTAAATTCAATAACTTTGAGCAAAACTTTTTTTTCAGGAGGTGGGAGGGACTCAAGAGTGTCCCTTTACAGATCAGAAATTCTGGTAATTATTTCATAATCACTTGAATCGGAGAAAGTTCCCTTAATATCTTCTGCCAGAAAGAAACCGGCTCCCCAATTTCCCACCCGTCCAGGGCCCAGCTCAGCATAGAGCCAACTCCCACAGCTGCAAGGACACCCGCACGTCTGTCCTTTTTCATTCCTTTTAAGACGGGATGTGAGAGCATGCTCAGCGTAGGTCACTCATTACCACTGAGTGTGGGTATTATTTTGTAATACGTGCCAAGCACATGCACATGCCTTTTACCATGAAAACAACCCAGAGACTGAAGCTCTTTGGAAACATAATACAGGAAAGTCCAAGATTAAGCAAATGGAAAATGTGTCCCACATATTGTCAGCAAAGCTGATGTCTGATCTTGGAACGATTGTTGCATCGAATACTGTTGCCTCTGAAAAGCTCGAGCACCGTGTTCAGCTTCCTGCCCTCTTCTCCTCACCTCTCCAGCCCTTTCCTGGGACAGCTGCTGCTCTAGCCAGGCCAACAGCTACCATGAGGAAGGGGCTACCCCTGGGCCCCCAGTGAGTGCCCAGCGTGCACAGCCCAGGGGAGCAGGGTTCTGCCCGGGCCACGGCCACAGCCATGGGAGAGGGGCTGTCAAGGGGGCCACAGCCGAGCCTCCTGCTGACCCATGAAATCGCTGGGGCGGCACCGTGCTCCTCAATCCTCTAAGTACCAGGGCTCTATCTGAGTCTCCTCGGCAGTCAGTCACGGGGTCAGCGCAGAGATCAGCCATCCGAAGCATCCCTGATGCTGTCATGCTGGGCACTGGGGTGATCCTAAATCATGAGCAGAGGGTCCCTGGATGGATGGGCTGGGGGACTGTGGGAAGAGCCAGTGGAGGGGGGACGGGATTGGCATGTTTGGGAGACACAAATGAAGGAAGTTATCTGAGTCTGTGTCAAGGAAATGACAGCCAGAAAATGTGACCCTGAAAACGTATGTGCAAGTACTGTTGTGCCCATCACCATCTGAGCCGGGGCCGGGGCCAGGAGCAGGGTCCACATTTCTCCTTCTAATCCCGGTCCTGCTCCGTCCTCCCAGACCCAAGCTTCAGTTGGGTCAATGCTGCTCTAGAAGCCCTCTCCCCTTCTCCGCTAACCTCTGCAGATGCAGTCCAGAGCCAGAGATGGACAGACAGAGTGACTGGTGTCCTGTAACTCAGCTGTGAAACGCAACTACTCAGTGATTTCAATCATTGCCAGGCCAACTGTAGCGGCAGACTCCCTCACTGATCTCTTCGTGTCTGCATTCCAGATTTGGTCATCAGTTTTCATGGGAGTCCTGACCTTCAGTCTCCACCACCCTGAACACTTTCCCTACCCTGCTTTCCATAGCACCTGCCACCAAATAAAATGTAGATTTCTGTTTATGTTAATGGAGGAGCGTCTTGGCTATTTCATCTGCCCTGCATCCTTCATAGAGGCATCTGGACAAAGGCGTCAGCACAGTGTAGTGTCCACACTTGGTCTCAGGGTCATCTCCTCGGGAGACAGCTTTGCCATCTTGTTGGAGAGGGACAGTCTACAGCCAAAGCACAAACAGGGATGACACTGAGAGAACTGAACCCATGGCAGACATGCAACAAACGTGTTGAATAACTGATGTGTTTCAGATCTAACCTCTTTATTTCAAGGGGATACCTAGGCATTATTCAGAAAGCAAAACTGTTATTCAAGAAGAATTACGTTTTGATGTTCCATGACCATTTCTATAGATGAGTTTAGTGGTTCCTTCCAAATCCTGGCACCCGGAGGTCCCTCTGGTTTGCCCCCAATTCTGTGGACTTGGGACAGTATGCTTTCAAGAATCATCCAGAAAGGTTTCCTTTGATGTTTTCAAAAGCTCAGAAGAGTTTCACATCTCTTGAGTGCCACTTGGAGAAGTTAGCCCCTTGTGAAGAACTAATTATAAGTTGACTGGCATGAAGACGCCTGCCACAACCTGTCCAGTGCTTGTTCTGTAAGGACATGTGCTCTGAAGATGTTGTCTCTGCATTCCAAGTCCCATGGTGAGGTTAGGATCATTAGTACCCCCATTACACAGGTAGGAAACAGAGGCAAAAAATACTGAATAGGTCCAGGTCAGTAACCAGCAGAATTGGAATTTAAATTTAAATTTGTCATTTAAGGTAATAGCCTTTTCCAGATCCCTAACCCGTGGCTAGTACTGAAGCTTCTCTTCTGAACAGTGACCTCCTGACCTCCCCTGAGCGTGGATGCTCGCGTCTGCACAGGAGCTTGGGCAGTTGGCCCTGGCGAGGAGAAGAAGCAATGTCAGCAGATGTTTACAAGACTCCAGTACGGGCACGTGCAAGAAGCTCTCTGTTCTTCTCACCAGTTAACCACCCTGAAGACTGCCACACTGGACTGTTTTTAGATGCATTTGAGGGCATCTGAAAAAGTGAAGTCTGACTCGATAAGATGATTTTTAAATAACTGAGATTATTTTCTTCTTCACGGAGTTCAATTTTCTAAGCTTACCTTACCTCTACAAAAAGCCTATCCCTTTTAACACAGTATATTGTCCAGCATCGTTTCAGTCACGTTCTACTATTTAATTTGGATCTTTTATTATCAGTGTATATACTGTTGCTATTTCATGTGTCTGGGAGTTCTGCTAAACAGTTTTATTCCATATATTCTCTTGTGTTTTTAATGCCACTTAGCATATATAGCATCAAAGTAAACATACTACAGACATAATCGCTACTTCCACGAGCCCTTGTTTAATCAATTTTTGTATGAACTTTGTGGTTCTCGGAGAAGACGTCTCCTGCACCGTGGAATTCTGCACAGGCCCTTGTATCCCGTCAGTCACCTCTGCTACTGCCTTTCTCCTGAGCACGGCAGGTGCTTCCCAACGACTCACCAATGCCCGGCTTTAGAGAAGAGGAAACGCCGGCCCAGAGACATTAAGTAATGTTCCCGAGATATGAGGAGATGACTCTGTGTGTCCTATTCGGAACACACTCCATCGAATTGGGGTGGCCACGTACCAGGAATAGCCTGGTTGGACATTTATTACTTGGGAAAAGCATAATTTTAGAAGTTAGGATTTAGTATTACTAAAAAAGAAAAATAAGATCATTAAAATTTTGGAAAACAAAGAAAAAATAATCCTCAAGCTCATTGTGATGGTTAATTTTGTGTGTCGACCTGACCAGGTCTCAGAGGGGCCCAGATATTTGGCTACATATTCCTCTGGCTGTGCCTGTGGGGTGTTTCCAGACAAGATGGGCATTGGGATTGGGGGACTCAGGGATGCAGAGGGCCCTGCCCAGTGTGGGCAGCATCATCCCATCTGTTGGTGGCAGGAATAGAACAAAAGGTAGAGGAAGGTGGAATTGACACTTTCTTCTGCCTGACTGTGGGGCATCGGTCTTCTGCCCTCAGAGTCAGAGTGGGATTTACATCATCTGCTTCCCTAGTCCCCGGGCCTTTGGACTCAAGCTGGAACCACACCCTCAGCGCTCCTGGGTGCCCAGCTTGCAGATGGCAGATGGTGGGACTTCTCAGCCTCTGTAATCACATTTCACCCAATTCCTCATAATCTCTTTATGTTTATACATCCTATTGGTTCTGTTTCTCCAGAGAACCTTGACTAACACATTCAGCCAGACATGAGCACTGACGATTCTGATGTATTTCCATCCAGGTTTGTTTTCTTTTTTTTTTTGGCAAACTCTTGTTTATGTATCAGCTCCTCACAGCAGCCTGAGAAGTAGAGACTGCTATCATCTCCACTTTATAGAAAGGGAAACTGAGGCACTGACAGGTGGGCACCTGGTGAAAGCCCTCCCACAGACCCCGCACCAGGTCCGTGTTCAAACACCTTGCAGCATCGGCACCACTTGAATCCACTCTGGGACCTGTACACACGTCTCACAGCTGGCCAAGCCCCCTTAGAGCAAAGGCAGGGACAGGAATGGACAAGTGATCACCCAATAATTCACTATTAATTGGGACTGCGGTGTTCACACAGACCCACATAAAGCCTTTCTCGGATAAACTTTATGTTGAAAATGGTCCCCACTCATTAAAAATGGCTGGAACACATCACAATCTCATGGACATACTGCACAGAAGATTTACCATTTCTTCTACTGAATATTTATGTGGTTCCAGGTTTACGCAGTTGGCAATCATCTTATTGAAATACCGTTTGTGTCAAGAGTTATGTTCTCAGGAAAGACCCCCAGGAGTGGCTGATGAGGCCAACAGAACCATATTCAGGGCTCCACGAGGCATCTCCCCAAAAGGCTGTCCTGAGAATTTTACAGGTTATACCTCCCTGCTAGGTTCCCCCCAAAATTCACATGTTGGAATCCTAACCCCAACAGGATGGTGTCAGGAGATGGGAGGTGATTAGGCCAGGAGGGTGGTGCCCCCATGATGGAATTAGCCCCCTTGTAAGAAGGGACAGGGGACAACTTGCTTCCTCTCTGTCTCCTCTCCGCCATATGAGGACGATGAGAAGACAGCCATCTGCAAACCCAGAAGCGGGCCCTCGTCAGACACCGGACCTGCTGGTGCCTGGACCTGGACTTCTCAGCCTCCAGAACCAGGAGAAATGAACGTGGTGTAAGCTCCTGGCTGAGCTTCTGTCACAGCCGCGCTGACGGACTAAGATACTCTTCCCGAGGGGAGGGCTCTCTCTCACCCACTCCACCAAGCTTTGAGTATTATCGTTTCCCTTACATTTCATTGCAAAAATGATTTCCATTTGCGTTTCTTGTACTGGAAAGCACTCAAGTGTTTTGAAATGGGTGCCGGCTTTCTCTCTCGGCTCACAAGGAGTGCCGGCTTTTCCATTGAAGGCTGTTTCCCTTCTTGGTTCATACACTTTAAGGACATTAAACTTTTGTCTTCCAAATTTGTTAGACATATTTTTGCACTTGTCATGTGTCTTTGTTAAAGAAATCTGGCATTTTTTTTTCTTACCATCAAAATGGTACACGTACAATGTAAAAATTCCAGAAACTAAGGTAAACAAAAAAAAAAAATAAAAATCACATATGATCTTATTATAAGCAAGAACATCGTGTTTAACATTTAAATATGTTTTTCCAGTCATTTTTTTCTGGGAACAAAATCATATACTTTGTTTTTCAAAACTGGGATCATACCGTACTGTTTGCTATTAGATTTTTTAAAGTGACTGCAGCCTGAGTGTTTTCTGTCGCCGAACGCTCCTCGCAGGGCGTTATTTTCTCACGGATGGCTACAGTCAAGGGTCACGGTACCAAGATTCCTGCGCTGGTTCCCGGGGCTGCTGCAATGAAGTGCCACACGCTGGGCTCTTAAGACCCAAGGAATTGATTCTCTCCCAGTCTGGAGGCCAGAAGCCTGAAGTGCAGGTGCCGGCAGGGCCACCCTCCCTCTGCGACCGGGTAGACTCCTCCGTCGCCTCTGCCTGGAGTCTGGGTGTCGGCGGTCCTTGGTCCCTTGGCTTGTAGATCCGACTCCCCCATCTCCGCCTCCGTCGTCACGTGGCTTCTCCGTGTGTGTGTGTGTGTGTGTGTGTGTGTGTGTGTGTGTGTGTTTCTGTTTCTCTCCTCCTCTCCTTACACGGTCACCAGTTATATCAGATTAAGGACCCACCCTACTCCAGTACAACGTCGTCTTAACTCATTCTATCTGCAATGACCTTGTTTCCAGATAAGGTCCCATTCTGAAGTACTGGGGGGAGGACTTCCACATATCTTTTTTGAGAGACACAATTTAACCCATAACAATTTAACCCATCCCCTCGTTTCACGTTAAAACTGCTCCTGGTGGTTTTCTTTGATCAGTATTTGGTTGCTAACGATCTGTGCATATCTGCGACCATGTCCTCAGGGTTGTATGCCACCTCCTTGGTCCTTGAGGAGGGTCAGGAAGGAAGACAGCACTGCCTATGGTTGACCAGTCCGCCCTCAGGCTTCCAGGTCTTGGGGGCCAGTCGCCACCTCAGGACGGGCTTGCAAGGACCCCCCCGGGGACGCTTGACTCTGAGATGGTGCTGATGCCAGAACTCAGTGAGCACAGCAGGGATTTCAAATGTTCCTTAATAGAGCCAGAGAGAAAACCAGGCACTGTTCGGGTCTCCTTGTCCCTTTCTCTCATCAAGCTTCCCATGCTGGGTTGGATCAGGAGCCACCCTTCCCGGAGCGTGTCACTGTGGTTTGAGGGTGGTGTGAACTCCTGGACCCGCCCCAAGCCCCTGGGCGTCCACCGAGAGCTGGCGAGCCCAGCTCAAGCCTGACAATGAGGGGATTTAGGCATGAGGAGCGTTTGCACTGTGCGTCCTCTGTGAGGCATTCCTGATGCCCCCCATCGTCCAGCTTAGCACCCCAAATCTGGTGGGCTCCAGAGTTTTCCCCCAAGGGTGCACGAAGGCATTACCTAGAGTGCTTGCAAAATAATGAACAGACAAGCTGTGTTTCCACAAGTACCTGTGATCCGGTAGCTGAGACATCCAAATGGGAAGATAGAGATCAGGCAGCCCTGTGTAAACATCTGCATGCAGCAGGGGTGCCCTTCTCCACGGAGCTGCCCCCAAGGCCCGAGGACAGGTGCCACCCATCCTCTGACCACAGCTGTTTACCAGAGACTCTCCAGCGCCAACTGCTATCCTGGAAGCTGTCAAAATCAGGCCTCACTGGAAGTCTCTCGATGGATGTGGCATGGAAAGAGCAATTCCATCCTCAGAGTGGCTGGTCCTGCCTCCAGCCCCTGGTGGGAGGACTGTGCCAGCCCAGCAGTCCCAGTGGCCAACTCGAGGGCCCTCCAGGTGACGGACAGGCATGGGGTCTTCTCCACCATGTCCAGGCACGGTGGGTGCTCCCTAGTGATGGTTCTAAAGAAGATATGTTTCCACCTCTTTCAAAATATCCCCTTAGGCAGAAATTGTGGGCTCTTTGTAATATTCAGCCATAATTCTTTACCCCATTTGAAGCACTGAGGGGTGAGTTTTTCTCTGTTCTATAACAGAAATACAGAAGATGAGCCAGCAAAATTTTTTAACGCAGAGGCTAGAGAAAGAAAATGTGCAAGTATGAAGTTTCTTCTCCTGGGAGTAGTCCATGACCTGTACATGTCTTGGTGCAGCCTGCCCAAGAGCAACAAGGATGGGCACCATCTGTTAATCCTTTTACCTCCCAAAGAAGGGGAAACGTCATTGTTGGTTGTTATGAGTTGAATTGTGTCCCCCCAAAAGACGTTTAAGTCCTAACCCTAACCTGTGAATATGATCTTATTTGGAAATAAGGTCTGTGCAAATGTTCAAGTTTAGATGAAGTCATTAGAGTGGGCTCTGATCCAATATCTAGTGATCTTATAAAAACGGAAATTTGGACACACAGACAGACATGACAGAGAACAGGTGACATGAAGACACAAGGAGAATGTGGTCTACAAGCCACAGAATGCCTGAGGCCACCAGAGGCTGGGAGAGGGGCCCGGAGCAGCTTCTCCCTCACAGCCCCAGAAAGAACAACCCTGCTGACAGCTTGGTCTCGGATCTCTGGCCTCCAGACCTAGTAGACAACAGATTTATGTTGTTTAAGACACCCAGTTTATGGTACTTTGTTACGGCAGCCCCGGGACACTTATACCTTGGTGGTGTCAGAGATCAGCACTCGTGATGGATCTCCCGGAGCAATCACATCACACCTTGTATCATAGGTGTTATGTATCTGTCTCATTCCACCTTCTAGACCGCTGGCTTATTATGGACAGAACCTTTCTTTGAATTTCTCCAGACATCCAGCACAGATGAAAACACACAGAGCTTGCCAGGGGAACAAAACGTGTGATACATTGTGCTCCATACCCACACCAGGAAAAGACACACTGCCCCACCTTCCCCAACGTTCCAGCGGAGCTCAGTCCATCCTCCTGAGGCCAGTAGCAGCTCCAACAGAACCTCCACTTCTCTGTTTTTCCCTATCAAGGACTCAAAACTTCATTGCATTGAGCCGCCCCATGTCATCTTTAATCTAAAAGCAGCCTGTGTGGAGATAGCAAACGACTCTCCTTATCTGGTCACTCTCACAAGCAAAGTGTGATTATAGCCAGGGCTGCAGGGGAGCCTCCTGCCACTCCCTCCCCACCCGAGGGCAGCTTGCGTTGGTCAGCAGGGGCGGCCCTCGGCTGGCCGCCATTCCTGATGTGTCCATCTCACCTGCAACAAAACGTGGTGCAGAACTTCCCTTATCTGAAAGGTTTCAGACATGTAATAGATCACCCTTTGTCAAATCCAATATATGTTTTCCATAACACCTATGAATTTCTCCATTGGATTATCAAATGTAGGTGGACACCTGTATTAATAAATGGGCTACAATGTGATAAACTAAGGCTGAATGCAATATTATAGAATCCATTCATTTTAACGTACGTCTTTCTAAGTAGAGAGGGAAATTCTGTAAAGAGAAGGCAATCTAGTGTGACAGACACAAGTGCAGACTCTGGAGGTAGATGGCTTGGACCCAAATCTGGGCTCTGCAGCTAACTAGCTGTGTGACCTTGGTGGGTTACCTAATCTTTCTGTGCCTTTGTCCCTTCATCTGTAAAATGGGGTAGTGGAAGTACCCCTTCAGGGTAGTGTTACGAAGACTGCCCAGATCATTGCCTGGGAGAACATTGTGCGAGAACATTACCTGCTCCTGCTCTTACTTCCTCGCTGCAGTGTGGTAACTGAAAGCCAGACAGATCTGCTTGGGATCTAGATCCTTCACTAGCTGTGGTCTTGGGCCAGTTACCCAACTCTTTATGATGTTTATGATTAAGGTTGGATATTGGTGAAGGTTCTCCAGAGCAACAGAAGCAACAGGATGTGGATAGATAGATAGATAGATAGCAGCTTAACAATTCTTTAAATTGTGGAGGCTTGGAGAGTCCAAAATCTGATGGGTAATGCTGGTGACTCAGGGAAGAGTTGCAGTTTTGTCCACAGGCCTTCTGCTGGCAGAATTCCGTCCTGTTCCGGGGAGGTCAGCCTTTGTTCTATTCAGGCCTTCAACAGGTAAGACGAGACCCACCCACATTAGGGAGGACCATCCACTTTACTCAAAGTCCACCAGTTTAAATGTTAACCTCATTCAAAAAGCACCTGCAGAGAATCATCCAGAATTTTTGACCACATATCTGGGCACCAGGGTCCAGCCAAGTTGACACATAAAATGAATCATCATAGATGGATGATGTAGCTGTCACCAGGACCTTGTCCCAGAATCCATGATCCCCATCCCTCTCTCTCCAGGGATGCTAAAACAGACCCCAAACAGCAGCTGCAGCAGCAACAGCAGCAGGGCCTGGGCAATCTGCAGACTGGATCATCAGAGCACATAACGACCACTGACATGATGGTTCAGACACACAACAGTCAGCAAGTGTAAGCTCCCAGCCTCATTGAGATGCGCACATAGCCTCTGTCCTGATGACCCCTGCCACCATCTTCCCACATGCAGACACTTAGTTATTGGAGCATGAGGGCCTCTGTGTCCCCAGTGCCTGGACAGGAGTCTGCTCAGAGCCGGTGCTTCCTAATGGTCCATCAATCTGGACTAGGCTGCCTGCCTGAACCACCCCCTCCTCTGCACCAGTCCCCCTGCCCATCACCCGTGGCACCAGACCCAATGTTGGGGAATCTGTCTTAGGGACTGGAGATAACATGGAATATCCTGGAGCAGAATGTCATTAAATAGTACCAGAATGGCCCCAAGGAGTTAAAATACCATTTTCTGTTGCAATTTTAACATTAGAAATATAGCGTATCCCTGGTTTTCTTGAAATGGTTAATGTACTGAAGAAGGACTGTAAATAAATCATTTAACAGAAGAGGGGAATCTTTAAGATATTAATGTATTCACACCGTCCTCTCCCCATAGAGCTGGAAGAGTTTTCAAAGGTGATTTTAAATTACAGAATATTAACACAATGGAAAGCTTATTGGCCTTCATTTTTTCCTACGACAGCGGCCTGGGTCACAAACCAAACTCAAGATGGACCTTGCTGTATCCTTCCAAAGGTGGCTGGAGCAAGTAGGTGTGCTAGTGTCCACCCCGCTGGGCTAGATGGATGCCGCCGTTACGTATGTGAGCCTCCAGGGTAACAGGGACACAGTTACTCAACCACAGAAAGGGCCCCTGGCAAGTGCATCCTTCTTGAAAGCCGCACTTACAGCATCTTGTGCACGTCCAGTGTAGGCGAGTAGTTACCTTCTGCTGGACTCTTCTGGCTGGCAGAGGAGGAGGGTTCATGGAGGAGGACTCAACAGCATTCCCCTCCAACCTGCCCAGGCCACATGCTGCAGCTCTGCAGACGCCCGTCATCATTCTTTGCCACTCAAAGATGCAGATTTAAAACCACGTCTTTTTCCAAATAATAAAACGTTCTGCACCAAAAAGCTCTCTCAAGGTATTCATGATCCCCAAAGCCTTGGGTTTTCATTAATTTCCCCGATGCCTGGAAGGTGGTCAGTGCACCCCTCCGACCAGGGCTGGGGGAGGTCTCCCGGGACACCGAGAGCTGCCGTCACCAGGCACTGAATTGTGCGACCTGCAGGAGCTGCGGGGGTAAGCGCGTCTGCAGAGCAGGCAGCAGAGTGCAGCGGGGACGAGCCCCGAGGACTGAAAGGGACCACAATGCTAACACAGACACAGCCCTGCAGGTCTTCAGTCCACTGTTGGCCCAACTCCCACCCCCCCAGCCCCCCAAAAAAGACCCAAGAAGACACAGAGGCGGCCTGTTTGGCAAGCTCTCTGCTTGCTGTGGAGGAAAATAATCTGCCACATAAATAATGAATTAGATGTGTGTTAATGTGGGATTAGTTCTCGGAACGGTTTGTCGAGCAGTTGTGTGATTCCAGGTCACCACGGGCTGTCAGTTCCCAGAGATGTGCAGATGGATGTATTGAACGTTCTTACGACTGTCCACCCTCGACGGAAGTTCTTTATGGGATCTCCCTAAGTGTATCTAGCTGTGACTCAGGGTCAAAATGCATTCAAGATATGAAAATCTCCATTTTAAATCAGAAGGGATTCCAAAGGATTCAATCCATATTCTGTTCCTCTGTTGGCCGACAATTAGTATTTTAGTGTGACTTTTTTTCACTGCAATTTCAAAGGCTCAAAATCATCCCCGCGGAAGGGACCGCATTATTCTCTTCCCCTTCCTGAAAGCCCCCTCCATTCACGTGTCCAGGCAAGCCGAGTTAGAGACGACAGAATTCAAAAGAGAGAGTGGGGATTGTGCAAGATTTGTGAAATGCGTGCATTGATCATCCTGCCAAGAGACACTAGGGAAGATATGAGGGTGAATTCCAGAAGGATCCACACTGCCCGCATTGATTACATTCACCCTGCCAGGAATGGGATCTCAGAAGGAACCAGGGAGGCAGAGCAGAGCCCAGGATGTTCTTGGGTGTATGGAGTCCTGGCAGGCAGCCTCCCATCTGTCCATCCACACCAAGAGGTGAGTTCACAGAAATTCTCTTGTCCTCACCCGACAGCCCGGCCAAGAGAGCTCTTGACCTTCCTCGCAGTCCAGCAGAAACAGAGTCTGGAAGGAGGGGCTGAGTGGGGCCGCTCCCTCCCGGCTGGGTCCTGGCCCTGAGACATCCCAGAGCGCGGGCCCAGGAGAGGGGCTGTTCTCGCTGGGAGCTGTCCCTGGATGGCTGGATGCAGCTGGAAAGAATTCCAGAATTACCGCCATGCTCCAATTTTAGACATCCTACTTCCCTCCCACGTCTGGGAAAATTGTTGTCTGAACATTTCCCGCTCCCCCGCCAAGTCCCGCCTGCCTCCTGAACGGCCTGCGCTCCGTCAGCCCTCTCCAGGGACCCTCTCGGCCCACCCGCGGCATGGCTCTGCAGTACACCCAGGTCCTACAATGGGGGTTTTATGAGCCTGGAAGGATCTCCTGCCCTCCGGCCCTCAAGGATTTGGCAGCTGGGTCTCATACAGAGTCACTGAAGCTGTGGATGACAAGTCCCTCTCAGAACAAAAGACATATGTGGCCAAAGCCACACTAACCTTGGAGCCTCCACCAGCCTGTCCCCTGTGCCACCCTCTGGCCAGCGTCTCAGGTGCAAACCCCTCCTGCCTCCCAGACGCCGGGCTCTGTGCAGACCTGGGGGGTGGACATCCGATCAAGGGGGACAGGCGCTGGCACCCGGCCTCCCTGGGGGTCCAGGCGGGCAGGGGGACGCTTCTGAGAGGGGCTCAGGGACACAGTCCCTCGAGGTGGAGCAGCTTGAGGTCATCTTCAGGAGACAATGTGTTTTCTGATATTGATTGTCATCCATTGTTCCAGACAAAAAACAACCAACCAACCAAACTGGATTGCTTGAAAGTCACTTTAAAAGCTTTCAGAGAAGAAATTCCCAAAAGGACACACTATGTCAGGCACTAAAAGTTTAGCTGAGTTTAAGTGGAGGCCACCCCAGCCCACACCTAAAGGACAAGCTGGAGCCTTGGACACACTGGGTTGAGACACTGAGAACCTGCGGGCAGAGCCGCCATCCCCTCCACAGGGCAGCTGGTACTTCTTCTCTGAGACCCGCTCCACTGCTGACCGGCAGACCGGGTGGGTGCCCTGCTCCCCAGAGTCCCCTTCTAGGTCGCAGGGGAAGTATGAGCTTGGGCCTTCACCCGTCCACCCAGACCACCCAGAGCCTCCAGGGGGCTCCTGCAGCTCTGCTTTCCCACGAGCAGCTGGAACCTTCTTTACAGTTACTCAACTTCCAGGAAAAAGGGGGTGGTGGAGCAAGGCGGGTGACAGCCCTGATTTCAGGGAGGGGTGGGCCTGGGGGCGGTTCCTAGGAGCGCTCTGCAATGTCATGGGGGGTGACTGCAGTGCCCCAACCTCCCCCAGGCTGGCTTGAGGACTGAATGGGGTAGTGCACGCACCATGGTGAGTACAGCGTGGACCGTGCCCAGCACTTGGGGAGAGCCCAGTCTATGGCTGAGATTGACCCTTCCAAACAGCTTTACCAACAGAAGCTGCATCTCTTTAAGAAGCACCTCACAACGACCTCCAGGGTGCCCAGCATCAGCCCAGCCGCCCATACGTAGGGCTGAGCAAGGAGCTGAAGAAAGGAGTGCCTGGCTGCCAGCAATGTCCTTGGCTGCATTCCATGCCCTCCTCTTTGTCACAAGGAGGTATTGGGCCCTGTGAGGCAGCAAGCCAATCCAGTGCAGAAACAGGGCTCACGGTCTGGTGGAGATGGGATGCAGATTGAAGTGCAAGCAGAAAATCAAGTTATAGGACACACAGGGGACACTCCTCAAAATAGGAGAAGGCTGTCCTCATATACTAGGGGAGGAAGGCCAGGGCTGAATTGAGCCAAAGGAAGGTGGACGTGGATGGGTGAGGTTAAGGGCAGACACAGGAAGGTGGGCATGGAGGGGTTAGGTTAAGGGCAGACACAGGAAGGTGGACGTGGAGGGGTGAGGTGGGAAGGGCAGACACAGGAAGGTGGATGTGGAGGGGTGAGGTGGGAAGGGCAGACACAGGAAGGTGGACATGGAGGGGTGAGGTGGGAAGGGCAGACACAGGAAGGTGGATGTGGAGGGGTGGGGTGTGGAGGGGTGAGGTGGGAAGGGCAGACACAGGAAGGTGGATGTGGAGGGGTGAGGTGGGAAGGGCAGACACAGGAAGGTGGACGTGGAGGGGTGAGGTGGGAAGGGCAGACACAGGAAGGTGGATGTGGAGGGGTGGGGTGTGGAGGGGTGAGGTGGGAAGGGCAGACACAGGGAGGTGGGCGTGGATGGGTGAGGTTAAGGGCAGACACAGGAAGGTGGGCGTGGATGGGTGAGGTTAAGAGCAGACACAGGAAGGTGGACATGGAGGGGTGAGGTGGGAAGGGCAGACACAGGAAGGTGGATGTGGAGGGGTGGGGTGTGGAGGGGTGAGGTGGGAAGGGCAGACACAGGAAGGTGGGCGTGGAGGGGTGAGGTTAAGGGCAGACACAGGAAGGTGGGCGTGGAGGGGTGAGATTAAGGGCAGACACAGGAAGGTGGGTGTGGATGGGTGAGGTTAAGGGCAGACACAGGAAGGTAGACATGGAGGGGTGAGATGGGAAGGGCAGACACAGGAAGGTGGGTGTGGAGGGGTGGGGTGTGGAGGGGTGAGGTGGGAAGGGCAGACACAGGAAGGTGGGCGTGGATGGGTGAGGTTAAGGGCAGACACAGGAAGGTGGGCGTGGATGGGTGAGGTTAAGAGCAGACACAGGAAGGTGGACATGGAGGGGTGAGGTGGGAAGGGCAGACACAGGAAGGTGGGATGTCACTAGAAGTCTAGGGGGTCTCAGGCAATCAGCAGAGAATTAATGAGGATTCAGACTAAGGATGAAGCACACAGGGTGGGAGAGAAAGGGCCAACCCTGAGAAGGTGATGTGGGAAGTCCAGGGTGACCACATGGCTGTAGGTGTAAGAACCGGAGAATGTGGCCGCGTCACACATCAAAGGCTCTCGGAGAGCTCTGGGCAGGCTTATCAGAAGCAAGATACTGTATGTAATCTGCTTACAGCCGACAGCTTGGGGCCGAAGCAGCTGCACTGAACCTCCCTACTGATGCGAACAAACACTAAAAATGGTTTAAAACAGGCGAGAAGCAAGAGTAAAGGATGACAAAAGCAGGGTTAGAATCCTGAATGCAGTTTTTCAGCAACTGTCACGTGGAGATAAAGAGAACTACAGTGAAGACCAATGCAGAGAGACAGACGAGAACCACAAAGAAGGAAGAGCGAGAGGTTTCTTCCAGAAGATTCAAGAAATCAAAGGGACATTTAATCCTAGATGAGGAGTGCTGAACGACCAACAGGGAAGCCCACTATCTTATCAGGAGAGAGTAAAGGGAGGGTGGAAACGGTACACTGACGATCTACACAGAAGAGACGAGAGGATGACAGATGACTTTGAGGAAGATTCCTGTGAAGAAGAACCCATAGTTCTAGAAGTGAAGTGAAAGCTGCCCTAAAAGTACTGGGGAGAAATAAGTCACCAGGGTAGATGGGATATTGATAGAATTATTTCAAGTCCCAGAGACAGAATCTGTCA
This sequence comes from Tapirus indicus, assembly GCA_031878705.1. Classification (NCBI taxonomy): domain Eukaryota; kingdom Metazoa; phylum Chordata; class Mammalia; order Perissodactyla; family Tapiridae; genus Tapirus; species Tapirus indicus. The sequence continues at coordinate 144,465,290 of CM062921.1, forward strand.
AAGTCCTAACAAGAATATGCCAACAAATATGGAAAACAAAACAATGGTCTACAGACTGGAAATGCTCAATACACATCCCACTTCCCATGACAGGAGAGGCCAGGGAGTGCAGTAACCACGGGACCACTGCTCTGATTTCTCCTACAAGTAAAGTGATGCTCAGGGTGCTGCAGCAAAGGCTTTGACCTTATATGGAGCAAGAAATGCCTAATGTCCAAGCTGGATTTCGAAAAGGGAGAGGCACACGAGATCTAATTGCTATTATTCATCGGCTACTGGAGTGTTCCAAAGAATTCCAGAACAAGGTTAGTCTATGTTTTATAGACGACAGTAAAGCCCTTGACTGTGTGGATCATGAAAAGCTGTGGGCTGCTCTGAAGGGAGTGGGCATGCCTCAGTACTTGACTGTTCTGATGTGTGACCTGTATTGTGGACAAGAAGCCACATCAGGACAGAACATGGAGAGAGAGAATGGTTTCCTGTAGGCAGAGGTGTCAGACAAGGGTGCATTTTATCTCCCTATCTGTTTAATCTGTATGCAGAACATATCATACAAAAAACTGGGCTAGACTCAGATGAAGGAGGACTGAAAATTGGTGGAAGAAATATCAACCATCTAAGACGTGCACCTAGCACCATCTTACCAGCAGAAAGCAGCGATGACTTGAAATCACTTCTGACAAAAGTGAAAGAAGAAAGTACCAAAGCAGGACAGCATTTGCACATCAAGAAGAGAAAAATCATGACTACAGAAGAACTACACAACTTTAATGTAGACAATGAAGACTTTGAAATTGTTAAAGATTTTGTTTACCTTGGTTCAGTCATCAGTTTAAATGGAGACTGCACCGTAGATATCAAGACAAGACTGAGACTCGGAAGGGCAGCGATGAAAGGATTAGGAAAGATCGCCAAGTGTAAGGAAGGGTCATTAGAGACCAAGGCCAAGATAATCCACACCTCACATTCCCGATTACTGTGTGTGGGTGCGAAAGCTGGATGGTGAAGAAGGCTGACAGAAAAAAAAAATGGATTCACTTGAAGTATGATGTTGGAGGAGAGCTCTATGGATACGCTGGACTGCCAGAAAGACAAACAGGTGGGTCCTAGAGCAAATTAAGCCTGAACTGTCACTGGAGGCAAAAATAATAAAACTCAGGCTGTCCTCCTTTGGGCACATCACGAGAAGGCAGGATTCTTTGGAAAAGACAATAATGCTGGGAAAGGTAGAGGCAGCAGGAAAAGAGGAAGACCAAATATGAGATGGATTGATGCCATAGGGGAAGCCACAGGCATGAGTCCACAGGAGCTGAGGAGGGCTGTTGGGGACAGGACATTGTGGACATCACTCATTCGTAGGGTCGCCAGGAACCGGAGCCGACTTGACTGCACGCCACAACAGCACCTGATGCACACGTACATATGTTATGGTAGTCGGAACATTTAACAGAGACCTGCCCTCTTAACAAATATTCTAAGTGCACAACACAGTATTGTGAATTATAACATTGTAGGCAGATGTCTAGAACTTCCTCATCTTGTATGACTGAAACTTTGTACCCACTGAACAGAAGCTCCCCATCTCCCCCTCCCCTGACAACCACGATTCTACTCACTATTTCTGAGTTTGACTGTTTTAGGTACTTCGTATAAATGGAATCATGCAGTGTTTGTCCTTCTGTGAGTGGCTTAAATCGGGATCCCAAAGAGATAGTTGAACCTCCATTTTCACCGCAGCATTGTTCACAGTAGCCAAGACATGGAAACAACCTACCTGTCCGTCGACAGGTGAATGGACAAGGAACATGTGACACATACGTGTAATAGAATATTATTCCACCTTAGAAAGGAAGGAAGTCCTGCCATACGCAGCAACGTGGATGAAGCTGGAGGACACTATTGATGTATATTTCAGGAAATTTGGGCCACAGTAAATGACTTGATGCTGGTGGACAATTTGATTGGGTCCTTTAATATTGAAGATAATTTTGTCTTTCTTTGTACTGATTTTTTTCCCTTTGTAAATTACCCAAATTGTATCATTTCTCTTTCTGGTGTGTCATTATTTTTGAGGCTTAAGTCCTGAAGATGGAAAATCCATCTTTCCAGATGATTTTGAACTTTTTGGGGAGTCGCCTTCCTTTAGTCACACAGAAGGATTTGTCATCGATGGTGTCTCGCACTACAAGCAGCTCCAAAGTCCGCCTCCTAAGTAAGGAGTAGTGGGCAGGTGGGGAGGGGTGCATGGGGGCCAGGGCCATCGATGTGACATCTGTTCTCCTGAGCTTGGCAGGCACCGTGACCCTTGGTGATTTCAGGGGTCCTATGATTTGGGGGGTCCTGGGCTGGACAGAGCCTGAAACCAACTTTGACAGGAGCAGCATAGGCTGCCCCTCCCCTCCCCTCCCCTCGCCAACCCCACTTTTCACTCTCGGTGTTTTGGAGGTGGTGAAAGTTCCAGCATGTATGTTTGGTGATGAACTTTTAGGAAAACATGAGGACGCTGGTCTTGCTGACAGCATCTGTGAGTGTCTGCCTGTGTTTATGTGCATAAAATGGCCAGATCCACAGTCCCAGCTGTCGTCCACATGTGACAGGACCCTCGGATGTACATGGGTCCCCTCCTGCTGTGATCTTGATCAACTAAACTAGGAAACGAGAGTCTGCCTTCATCAGGCTCTGCTCATACTTGACATTGTTTCATTTTTTTTAAAATTATTCAAGACAAATACATTTTCTTTCATTCACCAAAAGTTTCTCCTAGTGCAGTTGCAATGTAATGTTCAGAAGTGGTTTGTAAATGCAGGAGGAAGCAGAACTCTGGAGCACTCAGTTGTGGACAAAATGGCTTTTGCTGCGCAAGGAGCAAGGAAGGATAGGTTGGAAGCTCCCGTATGAAGGGGGTGTGCCCCATGCTCAGCAGAGCCCACGTGATGGACTTGTTCTCTCTTCTGGGGCTGGACCGTCTGCCCACAGTGACCTCCGGCCTGATGGGCTCTGCAGCACCCTAGGCCACCCTGACCCCTGAGAGTCCTTCCTTCCTCCCAGCAGTGCCTTGCCTTTCATCCAGGGCCCCCAGTAGGGCCCCTGGGAACCAGGGTGCTGAGTCAGTGTTGTCCCCAGGACTTCCACACCCTTGGTGCTCCTCCACACACGTCCTTGCAGAAACACACACAGGTACACACATTCACACATACTCATACTCATACACACGCATGAATGCACACATGTGCACACATACAGACTGCACACACTTGAACATGCACATGCACGTGTACACACATGCACACACGTGCACACATTGCTCATACACATGTCTGCACACATACAGATGTGCATGCACACACATATACACAGGCATGTGTACACAAATACACATGTGCACGCATGCTCATACACATGAATACATGTGTGTGCACACGGGTGCACACTTACATATGCACGTGTATGCATACACACATATGCACACGTGCAGGCATGCACATACTCATGTATACACATGCACACACGTGCGCACACACACACTGACCAGCAGGGGCCGCAAGGTGGAGGTGGAAGGTGTTCCTCAGCAGCACTCACGCGGTCCTGGCCTCCAGGCCTCCGCCCTCCCCTCCCCAGGGCTGAAGTCCACCTGTCTGTCTCGTACCCTATGAGGGGGGCAGCTGGTATTCAGCAAGTCCTCTCACACCACAGTAAATATTCGTGATGATCCCTGGTTTTTGCAATGCTTGTCTTGCTGTGGACTCCAACATATTATTACTGTTTGGGAAGTAAAAAGCTGAAAATTGACTTTTTCTTTGCATTATTGTCTTAAAGATCTTTGCAGCAATAACAGATGCTTGAACTAAATGGGGAAAGGTTGTAGCACAGAAAATGTGAAAAAGAAAAAGTCAATAGCATTTTTCAAAACAGAGTTCCACAACTCCCATCTGTGGTGAGGAACGCAGGCCCGGTGGCCTGGGGCGAGTGCGGCGCGGCCGGGAAGAGGCACAGGACACCTTCGGGGTAATGGACGCCTTCCCTGTCCTGATTGTGGTGGCCACACGGTATACGTATTTGTCAAACTCACCCAACTGTGGCCCCAAATGGGGGCATTTTACTGCACATAAATTATACCTCAAAAATGTTTGTTTTTAAAAAAAAAAAGTGCCTTTGTTATATCCCCTCCCTAATTAACATGTGAGTCCTCAGTGATGTGGGATTTTTCTGAGGTTCCCACGTACAGGTTGGATTGTGGGGGGGGCACAGGGAGGCGTGTCCATGGGTGGGGTCCTCTGCCCCACACTCAGCCAAGGTGTCCCCGGAGCAGGAGCCGGGAGGGTTCAGACAGTGAACAGTTGTCTGAGACTAAAGCTGGGCCCCCCTCCTCACCCCCCCGGGCCACCCTGCACGAGCTGATTCCACATCATCTCTGACCCATTTTAACATTCTGCTGGCGTCCTCCTCGGAAAGGAAAATGCTGTGTCCCAGTAGAAGTCGTGTTAGAATAACTGCAAAAATGGCCCATAGTCCTTCCCTCCTCCCCATGTCCACACGCTTGACCACATGACTTCAAGCTCCTCCCACTCAAAGGTGGATTCTGTCCCCACCCCTTCAATCCAGGTGGCTCTGTGACCTGCTTTGGCCAGCAGCATGCAGCAAAGAGGCTCCGTGCTCTGCTGCCCCACGAGCAAGTCCAGGAGAACCGGCTGGAGGATAAGTACTTTCGAGCAGAGAGGAGTCCTCCCAGCCGAGCCCCAGGACCAGCCCCCAGCCAACCCGCAGCTCCCTGAGTGAGTGCAGTTGGGAGCAGAACCACGCGGCCGAGTCCGAATCAAACCACAGACTTACGGAACCACACACCAAGTAAACGCCTGTCGTTTAAACCACCGAGTGGGGAATGGTGATAGTCAGCAGGAGCTAACGGATGCAGAGGCTGGGTAGCTGTGGACCGAGACCTCGCCGGGGCCTGGTTTGGCGTTGCCCCCTTCCCCGGAGACAGCATTTCCTCTGACGGGGCGCCCAATGCTCACTGCTCACAGGGACCCTCCCCAGGGCTGCGTTCCTACTGAGAGGTCACTCCTCTGTCCTCCGCCGCCTGGCTCTCCGTCCACACGTGCCTCCAGGCATCAGGCAGCTCTCTTCCTAGCGCCAGAGATCACACTGCTCTTCAGTGGAGCGTCAGTCACTCTCGGAAGTGCATAACCACTGAGATGTGACCAGGAAACACTTGGTTTCCTTCAGTGTCCCCAGGATGTCAGTGTGTGTCCGGCTCAGGGCAGTCGAGGGAGAAGCGAAGCTGCCTGCGTCCCATGCTCCCCGGCCACTCCCCGCTCGTCCCCTCAGAAGGGCCTGGGTCCTCATCATCGCAGAGAGAAGTGAGAGGACCAAGGGGGCACCTGTGCAGGGACGGGCCTCGCAGAGCAGCCCACGCTAGTGGATGCTGCAGACCAGGCACAGTGCGAGGGAGAGGCCTGCACAGTGCATGTTCCTGTCACAAGGAGACTAAAGTAGCGTGCCTCCCGTCCGGTCCACAGGCAGCTCTTGCCCGGCTGCCACCCCCACACTTACTGGATTCCATCACTGCCTGCGAGCGCAGCTACTGTGGGTCAGCCCAGGGTTTGCCGTGGGGTTCTGGGATGCGTTTCTCGTCTCTTTAGCGGGTGGGCTGTCATTGTTTCAGTCATTCAGCAGAATCAGCCCACGTTCCTAATGCTTGCCTTCCTTCACTCTCTCTTGGAAAACACAACAGAACATTCTTCGGTGTTTTAATTGATTTGTTACAGGTTCAATGCTCTTCACCCATTTCCTTCCAACCATTCTGTGTGTGAATTTGTCACTGGTTTTGGCCAACCAGCCTGTGAACCCCCCTCTTATGTTTAGACAACTCCCTACCTTCTGAGGTGTGCGGGGCGCAGAGCCCACCTCCCTCGGGAGAATCTGAAAAGGCCGGGTGGGCTCACTTTCCAGCCATCCTACAGTGGCTCAGCCCCGGTCTGGTCTCAGCCCCTCCCAGCTGACATGCGGGCCCTGGACTGTGACCCGGGAGCTGAAGCCACAGAGACGTGAAGGGGCCGCGGCTGCAGCAGCCGTGGGAACAGGCAGGGCTGTGCAGAGACTTCAGGGCTCTGGGGCCAGGACCAGCAGCAGCATTGCAGGTGGGATGGACTGGTCCTGTGGCCGAAGTCCTGGGCCTGCCCGCTCCACCCACCCACAACTGCCTTCCTGCCGATTCCCAAGCTCGCTTCAAAGCCCTGGCTGTAGTTCTTTGAGCTACTCCCTGGCCTTCCAGTAAAGTCCTGCCCCACTCGCACCAGCCTCAGGTCCTTTGCACCTGATGGACCCATGGTTCCTGGTCTCCGCTTGGCTACAGTTAGGTCTCTGTATCTTTCTCATCAATGCCCCCGCCTTGTTGGAAATAACCAAATGCACCCCTATTCTAGCGTGTCCTTTCACATTTGTTGACCTTCTCAGGGGCCGCTTCACACCTCTCTCTCCCCAAATCCCAACTGTCCTCTCCAAACCCTCTCTGACATTTTTTGTAAATTTTTAAAGGTTTTGTTTTTTCCAAATTTTGTGTTTTCTCTTCCAAAAATAACTCCACCAAGTGTCATTCCTCTCCCCCATCCCCTTCACCCTGAAGAGCCCACCCCACCCATCACCTAATCCCCACACTGTCTCAGGAATATGGTTAGGGGGCCCAGGGTCACTGACCCCAGCACCCACATCGTCTCTGTGAGGCCTTCAAACCACAGCCTGCGTTCCAGCTCCACATTCTCTCTAGGCTTTGTCCCACAAGAGGAGCATCCTGTGCTATGCACGTCTGTCTGTCCTGGACCAATCCTATTCACCCTTCGGGTTCTACCTGAAGGAACACCCCCCAGGTGAAGGGGGACTGGACTCCCCAGGTGAGTGTTCCATGCTCTCAGAGTGGAGGGGAGAGCGAACAATGGAATTAGTTGACTAATTGGGTGATTATCTGCTGAGAGTGGATCTTCCCCTCTGGACAGGATTTTAGAGGTGGTTGCTGCTGATGCCTGGCGGCCAACCCTCTGTGCAGCAGAACCTCCCAGGAGTGTGGTGTTGGCAGGACGTAGCCAGCCTCGGGGAAGCTGATGAGAGCGGAGCCTCTCTCCACATGCACTGCGGGCGGAGTCAGACTCCAGGTGTGAGGAGGCGGTGGGGTCCTCCCACTCGGGACACCGATTGAGACAAGGGGCACAAAGGGACAAGCTCAGCTGGATCTGCTTCCGGGTCCCCGCCCCCCACGTGCACCGTGACCCAGTCATCCACCGTTAGATTCAGTTTGTTCCCTTTTTCTACTTGAAAACAAATAAAGACACCAGTACTGGCAGGCTGTCCCCTGCCCCAGCCCACGTGACACCAGATCAACACTCACGTGTGAAATGTGGACATGTAACAGATGCATCTGCATGATGCAGCCTAGAACCCATCTCGGCACCATCTTAAGTGAACGAAATAATCACCTGAGTCAATTATACATAACTTAGAAAATTGTTTCGAAGAAAGGCCTATTCTGCTATTTATCTGGTAAATTTTATTTCTGCTCTTCCACATTTAACTTTTTAGACTCACAATCTTACAGAATGTGTCTAGTTTCCAGTCCAACAGATTTCATCTATCGATTCACTCACATCACTTTGTCAAAAGCCTTTTGAAGTTCTCTTCCCACGTTCTGCTTGTTCCCTCCACTTCAGTTTCAGGTCAGCAGAAAACACGCCGGCTGTGAAATTAGCCCACACATTAGCGCACCGCGCCTCAGAGGTGCAGAAAGGGACGGCGCGTGATAGGGAGCCATCACCTATCTTCTTGGCGTTTGCCTCCTTTTCCAAAGCGTATACTTGAGATGGAATTTTCCGTAATTACCTCAGCACAAAGATGAGTTTGTTCAGAAAGTTTCAGCAAAACCTACTCGTCTGTTTTGCTGCTGTGCAAGACTGAAACAATGAGCCACGGGAAATGGAGAAAACGTTTGCGCAGGGGTAACTCGCAAAGTCCTTACTTTAAGTTAAACTTTATGGGGTCTGGAATTCAGAGAGGAAAATCCAGATCAAATAAGTTTGGAAACCACAGAGGTGGCACTTTTATTTGATCTTCAGGGTCAACCTTTCACTAAAATATCTCAAGCTATTAAAATATATGATTTTCATGATACTGGTCCTGAAGGACTGGTGGCCGGGTGTAATGCTCTGAAGGGTTTTGCAGGCGGGCACCTGAGTGGAGTGGCTTTCCTGTATTTTCCTGCAGTGGTGATTTATGAGACCTGAAAATAATCACCAGATTTCATATCTACAAAGAAAACACGAGATCAAGACTCACATGCACAGACGGATTTACATTCAAGGGCACCCACGTTATTTTTGTCATCCCTGGAGAGTGGGGAAGATGAGACCAGTTTTATAAAATGGGTGCTTCCCCCACTGAGCAACATCACCATGGGTGGAAAAGCAGAGGAAGAGTCCAGCCTACCACTTCCAGTTCTTACTCACCACCCTCTCTTTGATCCTCTTCCACTGGAGGAAAACCCGCCATGTTTTCTTTAATCACTTCCTAAGTGTCATTCTCCCTTCCATGTTTAGACTTAGGTGTTTATTCTATTTCATTCACAGTGGTGACTGTACTTTACATTTTCCTGAACTTCTCACCAGGACACACCTCCAGGTCTGTCTCCCTGAATTTCATCAAAGAAACCACAAAAGAAATGCAACAAACTTTCAAATCTACATCCAAATTTTTTTTCTGGATTTAACTCATTGATACTTGAACTGTCCTTTGTTTTTCTGTGCTAACATGCTCATTCATGCCTCTCTATTACACATAGTTCTCTTCAAGCCCCTCGGCTTCACACATCATCCCTCAAAATTTAATCTGAGATGTTTGTACAACTGAACCACTCCCGCTTGGGACCAAAGACCCAGTCAAGATCCAGACAACTGTCCTCTCTGTTTCCCAAAAACAGTGCACTTTTCCCTGAAGGCATCCTCATGGCCTTTGCCCATGAACATTATGACCTTCATCTATGACCTTCACTGACCATGTCTCCCACAATCATTGCCCTTGACAATTCACTCTGACCTTCACTTGCAGCCATTATCCAAGACCGTAGCTGGTCACCATCACCGTGACTGTCACTATGACCTTCTCCCACAGCCATCACTGTGACCATCACCAACAACCATTGCCTATGACCATCGCCCATGACTATCATCCATGATGCCCACCTATGACCATTGCCCATGACCATTGCTCATGACCAACACCCATGACTTTCACCCCTGACTAGCACTATGACCTTATCTCCTGACCGTAACCAACAACTATTGTCTATGACTATCGCCCATGACCTCCTCTATGACCTCCGTGACCATCCCCATGACCATTGGCCATAACTGGAGAAGTATCCATTTTGGAATTGAACTTCTTCCATTTGAAGTTTAGAAAGCACTATCTAAGACAACAGGATAGATCTAGAATCTAGGATAACATCATTTTGGGGAAGAAAATTGATGCAAACACTTCAAATAGGAGAGGTGGACAGATCCCAAATGTGGTATGAGGAGTGACCTGGACCATCTATCTAAATACCTCCTTGCTTCTTGTGCCCTGGCAGCTCTTGGACGCCTGCTTAAAGCTAGATGCAGAGGCTGTACCAGACACTGATGAGGTGGCTCTGCCCAGATGTGCATCCACCCCCACCTGGAGCATCAGGTCAATGGAGACGGGAGCCTGGGCACAATGACCCTCCTGGGGTGCAGCATTTTGGAAGATTTGCTTCAGTTCACCATGAAACTCAGAATCTGTTTGACATTTCTCCTACAGACAGTTAGGTTTAATTTACAATAAATAAGTTTTCAAAGAAATGTTATTTATTAATCTATGAGCTATACCTGGCTGAGAACCAGGAGGAAATTTGGATCATACATCCAAATACCTACCTTGTTCATTAACATAACTGACAATGATCTGGATGAATATTTTTATGCATTTTGTCCTTTTCTAAAAATAGAGACTCAGTTTTTATCCACTCAATACTATAGCAATTTTTGGCAATTTGAAAATATTAATCTTGGTTTTTAGATTTCAACACTCCTCCCACTTAAACTACTATCCTTGTAAAGGCCTGGTCCCTACTTTCTTAAATCTCATCTTGCCTAGTGTGTCTAATCTTTAACCCTTAAAATATAGTACTTTCCTTCCTCTCCACCCACGAGGACAGGTTGGTAAATTGAAGCCACATGCTCATGAGGAGTTCTTCGCTTTCTCTGTTGATTATTGTTAATTTCCCTTTGGCATCTGATTACTTCCTAAAGAAGAAATTTAACTTCTTGACCAGAAACACAAGGTAGGGAATTGATCAGTCTCTGTTTTAAATGCAAGCCCACCTGTTCTTTCTTCCCACTTTTCTCAAAAGTAGACTGAAGAGACACAAATGGTGAAGTAGATTCTAGAATCATACACAATATTTAGCATATTAATAAATGCCTTAGAGTGTGTGAATAAATGTATGCATGTATGTGTATCTGTGTGTTATAGATACACACAGACGTACATTATGTGTATCAGCATATGTGTGTGATTGATACATTTTGTTTTGTGTCTGGATGGGTCCTGGATGTAAAAATTTTATCTGCCTAAGTAGGACAAAATAAGTCAAAATTGCCTGGCTCTGGGAGGTTTCCTATAAGAAACAATCATTTTGTGAAATTTTCTCTCATAATGCAATATATAGACACACAAATATGAAAGTTACAAGCTTTAATATTTAACCAGTGGCCAGTCTAGGAGGTGCGTTTCTCATTTCCACGGGGGCCCGGTACAAGCCACGACTCGTTTTAATAGACGCCTCGCATTAGAAAGGGGAGGACTGTTAAGTGGTGATTCAGCCGGGAGCCGCGGGGCACAATATGTTCTGCGGGTCAAAGCGCACGTCCTGAAGGAGCTGGCAAGCTACAGCGCTGTCTTTGTTATTAATCCGGAAATTGCATTTTTAGAACTGATATTGTCGACTACATAAGTCCCTATTTCTCCCCCATAGAATTTCTTTCCCTTGAAAATCAAAAACACTCCCCTTTGTTCCCTCCGAGGTGGACAGCCAGCCCCGAATGGGCTCCCACTGTGGTCAGTGTGTCTTTCTGTAGCTGGCACGCTGATGGAGACACGGGGCTCTATGGCGTGTTGTCCCCACACGCGGTGACCTGCACAGATGGCCTCTTTGGGAAGGCCGGGCAGCGTGGACAGCTGTGCCTCATAAGACAGATGGTCAGGCCGAAGTGTGACAGAGGAAGTGCGGGGTGCTCACAAACTGCTGTTCCAGAGGGGCTGCCGCCGAGTCTGTCCCTCCTCTCAAGGCTGAAGGACGGTCCTATACAGGACAAGGTTGGAAGAGCTTACCCACAGGACATGCAACCCACACGTGTTACTTGGGTCTCCTTTATTTTCTAAAAAAACAGAATGTGTGCCTAGTGATGGGCATCCTTTGAACGCTGTCCAACCATCCAAGCCCAGAGGGTTTTCCCGAGGATCCTGTGCACTCAGAAAGAAAGCATGAGGCCTCCAGGGACCTCCACTTCTGAGTGCCTCCACCTCCCTGGCCCTCTCCTCAGCTGGTTGTGTAACTGGGTTATTGTGGGGCAGACCATAAGGAAGCATCTCATCCTTGAGGGGCCACAGGGGCACTCACCTGGGCCCCAGGGACAAGGGTCCTGGTCCCAGCTCGGCCACTCATCAGCTAAGTCATCTTGAACCAGCCGGCCAGTTTCCTGCCTGTCCCTAGGGATGGCCACTCACCCTGCTTAATACCCAGGGCTATGGTGAGGCTCATGTGTGCACACGTGCACACGTGTGTGCTAAGGTAGCATACTCTACAATTGTAAAGTATCATCAGTTCACTGACATGCCCTTTCTTTCCATTGACCCCTCTGGACGCTGCTCCCGGGACGTGTTAGGGGTGGCAGAGTCGGGGCTAGTCCAGGGAAGCTGGCAATGGTGTCAGGTGGCAGCTTCAGAAAATGCAAATGCCAAGCAAATGGAACTGGCTGAGCAGAGACTGAGGGCCCTGCCCATGTGGGAACTGCGATGATTCTCCCCCACGTGCAAGACCACACTCCATACCTCCTGCTCCAGTTGTGTGCCGGCATCCGGTACCTGTTGTACGGGTGGATGAACAGCCTCAACACCACCAACGACAGCAGCTCCTGTGGGAAGATTTGTTGGAAATGAGTGAGGACGGGGCTCAGACGTCCTTACAGCCGCTTACAAGCCATTCCAGGAAGAGGGGGCATTTAGCGGCCCTCGGCCTGACACACGGATTTGTAATTGCATGAATGCATTTCAATTAATACTGCCTTAAACACTTCCCATTTATTTACAGTGGAGTCATTAACCCATTTGGTGTGCCTGAGCAGGCTCCTGTATCAAAGATAATACAGACAATTAATATAATGTAATACATTCCGAGCATTCCTTCAGGCTCCTACTTATGGTGGCTCTGCAGCAATAAAATAGTTTCCTGTCGTTATTTAAATGATGAGAACCCAAGTTCAAAACACATAAAACATTTCTTTAATGTTAATAAATTGTTTGCTTATCCAAGACTTGAAGCTCTGCAGAAAGGATGCTGTTTAAATTTCCTCCAGCTGGAAACTCAAAAAGTTTATTCAGGTTCCAGACATCATAATGGAAAATGGGCTAAAAAAAGTCATGCAATTATTAATTAACACTCTGATTTGTTAAAATGCCAGTCTTCCCTAACTCTCCCCACCTCCCGGTTCCTGGCTGCATATTTCAAGTGGACGTCAAGTGGTTGACTTGGGCAACAGCCACTCTGACTTCCCAGAAGTTTCCGCAGGATTTCTAGGAAGCTGGTGCCCGGCATTCTTTGGAGTGACTTCACAGCCATAGTAATCACCTCCCACCGGCTTCCCAGAGCCTGAGCCTTCCACGCTCTGGGATGAGGAGAAGGTAACTCGAGGACACGCAGGTGCCCGGACCTCATGCTCCCAACTGATTCACTTCACTGCCTTTTGTGTGAGGAGGCCACGGGGCCAGGTGGGATGACGCTGTTCCACAGCCAGGAGCACCAGGGACAGGCCGGCAGCCTGGAGCAGCGTCTAGGACCCTGTGAAGAGAGCCTCTCTAGACTCAGCGTGTCTTTAAGTCGATGTAGAAGCATGACATCCAAGGCACAGGCCACTGCAAGTGCTACACAAGACAGACCTGAAGGAAATGGATGAATGTGGTCAAAGATAAGGGTTTTCTGGACCGAATTCTTCTACTGAAAGAATCTCCTAGATTTAGTTTAAAAATAAATACTTAAATGGATTTTACAGGAAATTAAATGGCAAAATAAAAATGTAAATAAAGAGATGGAAAAAATACAGGAGGCAAAAGCAAATAAGAAAAATAGAGAGGCCATAGTTAATATCAGATAAAGTGAAAATTAAGATAAAAACATAAAATGGGAAAAAATGGATATTTTTAGTGATAAAAGGTATAATCCTTGAGGAATATATGAGCCATGAATTTGTATTCCCCTAAGAACAGAGCTTCAAAATATATACTGCAAAAACTGTTACAAACACAAGGAGAAATTGACAGATTCACAACAATTAGGGGAACCATTGATACAACTTTAGAAACTGACTGATAATAAAGTATACAAAAAAAGGAGAATTTGAATACACAACTGACAAGCTTGACCTAATAGATATATAAAAATTAAATTTCCTAACAGAACATAGAAACTATTTTCAAACACCCATGGGACATTTATAAAATAGAGCATTTACCTGAATGTGTTTCCACAGCCTGTGACCATGGTACTAACCTGAGCAAATGTAACAGACCCACATTCACTTTCATTAACATGCAAACATATACGTTTACATCAGAAGCCCTAGAGCAAACATCTGATGGAGTGAGGAAATCCTAGATTCATTGCCTTTAAAGTCAGATCCGTGCCCTCATTACTCCCATGACTGGTCCCAGCCAGTGCAATAAGGCAAGAATAAAATAAGAGGCATGGAGTGTGAACTCTTGATCAGAAGCGGTATCCATTATATAAAAGGCATGAATGTTAGTCCCTTTAAGCAAGAAGTTATGTTAATAACTTAGGAAGAAAACATGCAGATGAGTCAGAACCAGTGAAGGAGCGAATCAAACAAGGGGGAAAATGAGGCAGACTGTGGAATAGTTTGCGATTCTTAATCCCAGCAGTGAGGATTCCAAGAATATAATGGGACTCTGGTAGAGTTAGAATTCTCAGTCGAATCTGTCCTGCATACGCTTCATGTCCCTCTGGTTGAATAAAAGACCTCCCCTTTATGGTAATAGGATTATATGAGTTAAAAACACACTAAGTGAAAGGAAGAATTACTAGGGGTGGGGCCCCACATGGCCTGGTTAACTCTAACTTGAGGAGTCTGGCAAAGATTGGGAAGGAGTTTGTGCAAAACAATAAGGATATTATTAAGGGAAGATATAATTTACACATACAGACTCGAGGCTGCAGGGCTGGGGAAGCTCCTGGTATGCTCACCCTCTGCTCAGAAGGTTGGCCTCATCAAAAAACGAGGAATAAACAGAGTCGATAAAAGAAAAAAACATTGTAAAGGCAGAGTCAAAACTCCCATTATATGAAGAGATCTGACTGTCCACTAGGAAATCGAAGACGCTCAGCTGAAAACGGTGGGGTCATCAGAGCAAGGGTGTGTAGGTATCCCTGAGGCCGACACCTGGCGTGCTCCGGGCCCCGCTGTGGCCAGGGTGGGCAGCTCTGTGTCCACTGCCAGAATCCCACCTCCAGCAAGAGTAGTGGTCTCTCTCCACTTTTCTTCCTCAGGGCTTTCTGAAGCCAAGATAGGCCACCTGGTTCCAAACCTTTTGCCTGTTTTTATCGGGTTGTTTGTTTTCCTATTACTGACTTTCAAGAGTGCTTTCTCTGTCCTGAGTACAAGTCCTCTATCAGATACGTGATTTGCAAGTGTTTTCTTCCTGTCTGTGGCCTTTCTCTCCAGCCTCTTCACAGTGTCTTCCAGGGAACAGAAGTTATTGATTTTGATGAATTAGAATGTATCAATTTTTTTCATTTTATAGATCATGTCTTTGATGTTATATCTAAGAAATATTTGCCTAACACAAATTCCCAAAGATTTTCTCCTGTTTTCTTCCAGGAGCTTTGTGATTTTCAGTTTGACATTTATGTCTATAATCCATTTTGAGTAAATTTTGTGTGTGGTGCTAGGAATGGATCCGAGTTCATTTTCTGCATATGGATCACCAATTGTTCCAGAAAGGGTAGAAAGACTACCCTTTCTCCATTGAATTACCTATGTAACTTTACCAAAAATCAGTTGGCATATACATGAACACATTTTATTTGTTTATATTGATCCAGTATTCTGCAACTTTGCTAAACTCACTTATCAGGTCTAGTAGCTGTTTTGTAGATTCCATGGGATTTTCCATGGATGTTATCTTAAAATTAAGATGGTTTCACTCTTTCCAGTCTGGATGCTCTCTGTTAGTTTCCTTGCACAAAGTACTGCAATGGCTGGAACCCCTCGGACAACATTGAATAGAAGTGCTAAGAACGGGTATCTTTCCCTGGTCCTGATCTCACAGGGGAAGTATTCCATCTTTCACCATCAAGTATGATCGTCACTGTAGGTGTTTCTTCTCTAAACATTCAGTAGCAGTCAGGGGAGAAACCATCTGGGCCCAGAGTTTTCTTTGTGGGAAGATTTTTACTGCGTAGTCAATTTATTTAATATATATAAAACTATTCAGGTTATCTATTTCCTCTTGAGTGAGTTTTGGTAATTTCTTTCTTTCAAGGACTGTGTCCATTTTATAAAATTTTTAAATTTATTGGCATAAAATTTATTCAAACTATTCTCTTATTAAAATTTAAATATCTGTAGAACCTGTAGCGATGCCATTTCTCTCATTTCTGGATATTAGTAGTTTGTCTTCTCTCTTTTTCCCCCTGACTAATTTGACTTGAAGCTGATTGATTTTATTGATCTCCTCAAACAACAAGCTCTGGATTTTATGGATTTTCTCTAATATTTTCTGCTTTTTCTAATTTATTGATTTCTGTTCTGATTATTTCCTTTCTTCTCTTTGAGTTTCATTTGCTCTCATTTTTCTAATTCACTAAGATGAGATCTGACTTAATTAATTTGAGACTTTCCTTCTTTTCTAACATAGCAATTTAGTGCTATAAAATTTCCTGTAAGCACTGCTTTAAATGCCCTTTGAAAATTGTGATATTGTGTTTTTGTTTTCTATTTCTAATTCCAATACTTTCTAATTTCTCTTTTGATCTCTTATTTGACCCATGGATTATCTAAGAGTGCATTATTTAACTTCAAAATATTTGGAGATATTCCAGATATCTTTTTGATGTTGGTTTCTAGGCAAACCTCACTGTGGTCAGAATATATACTTTTTATTACTTAAATTGGGACCTGTTTATGGTGCACTAATATGCTCTATCTTGGTATATGTTCCACGTGTACCTGAAAAGAATAATTATTCTGTGGGTATGGGTGAATTGGTCTACAGCTGCCAATCAGGTCAAGTTGGTTAGCAGTATTGCTCAAGTTTCTGTAACCTTAGTGATGCTCTGTCTTCTTATTCTATTTATTACTGAGAGGGGAGTGTTGAAATCACTGACTATAATTTGGGATTTATCTTTGTAGTTCCTTCAGTTTGGCTGCATGTATTTGAAGCTCTGATTTTACGTTTATAAATGTTTAGGATGATTATTGCCTCTTGATCGACACTTTTGTCATTATGAAATGGGCCCTTTTCATCGCCAGTAATAGTCTTTGCTCTGAAATATACTTTGTCTCATATTAGTATAGCCACTCCTGCTAGCTGTTGATTAATGTTACTATGATATATATTTTTCCATAATTTTAATTTTAATCTGTGTCTTTGCATTTAAAGTTGGTTAATTGCAGTTAGCAGATACTTGGGTCTTGATTTTTATCCAATCTGACAATCTCTGCCTTTTATTTAGGGTGTTTTGACCATTTACATTTAATGTGATTGTTGCTATGGTTGGTTTTAAGCCTACCCTCTTGCCATTTGCTTTCAATTTGTCCCATTTATTCTTTATTCACTTTGTTCTATTTCTGTTTTTGTTTTTTGGGATTGAGTGCATTTTGTGATTCCATTTTATCTCCTTTGTTATCCCATTAGTCATTATTCCTTGTTGTGTTATTTGAGTGGTTGCTTTAGAGTGTATGATACATGTTTTACCTGTCACAGGCTACCTTCAGATGGTGTTACACCAGTTCACTTATAGTGTAAGAACCTGACAATCATATACTTCCATTTCTCCTGTTGTCAGACATTTTGCTTCCACATATCTTATAACCCCAAATTACATTATTTTTTTTTATAGCTTGAAACAGTCAATTATCTTTCAAAGAAACTTAAATCAGAAAAATCACTTTCTATTTACCATTCTAGCTGCTGTTTGTGGTGTTTTCTTTCCTTTGTGTGGATTCATATTTCCATCTGGTGTCATTTTTCTTCTGCCTGGAGGACATCCTTTGACATTTTTTATTGTGCAGGTCTGCTGGTGATAACTTCTTTTGTCTTTTTATGTCTAAAAGAGCATTTATTTTGCCTTCATTTTTGAAAGAGATTTTCACTGGGTAAAGAATTCTAGGTTTGCAGCTTTTTTTTTCTTTCAGTATTTCAAAGATGTTGCTTCACTGACTTCACTCTTGCCCCGTTTATGACAGTAAGTCTACTTTCATCCTTGTCTTTGTGCTTCTACATATCCACCAGCTGTCTTTTTTCTCTGGCTACTTTTAAGATTTTTCTCATTATCCCTGGCTTTATATAATTTGATTATTGTGCACACTGGTGTAGTTTTCTTCATGTTTCTTGTCCATAAGGTTTGTTAAAATTCTTGGATCTGCAAGTTTGTAATTTTCATCAAATTTAGAAATTTTAGCCATTATTTCTTCAAACATTTTTATTCCTGCTACTTCCTGCTTCTTTCCATACCTGCTAATTGTTGATTAGATGAACTTTACCTTTTGGCTACTGGGTATTTTTTATTCCTATAAATATTCTTGAACTTTGTTCTGGGGGTGGTTAAGTTACTTGGAAATAGTTTGTTCTTTGCGGTCTTGTTTCTAAGCTTTGTTGGTGGCACTAGAGGAGCATTTAGTCCATGGCTAAAGTTGCTCCATTACTGAACCAAAACCCCTCTGATCCCTCTGCTCGATGCCCTGTAACACATGAGGTTTTACACTCTGGCTGACAGGAGCAGGCACTGTTCCAGCCCTTTGAGATCTCTGATGATTGTTCCCCCGAATTCTTTTGGGTGGTTGCCTCACATGCATGCGCTGATCAGTGCTCTGGTGAACCCTCTGAGGGAACCCTCTGCAGCTCCCTCCTAGCCAGTCCTCTGCCCTATGATGACCCAGCTGCCCTTGCCTCCCGAGGCTCCCACCACCTCATCTCAGGGCATCTGCCAGACTCCCGTGGGTTCCTCCTCCTTGTTAGTCAGCTCGGGCTGCCATAACAAAATATCACAAACCAAAGGGCTGACACAACAGAAGTTTATTTCCTCTCAGTTCTGGATGCTAGACGTCCAGATCAACATGTCAGCAGGGCTAGTTCCTCCTGAGGCCTTTCCCCTTGGCATGTAGACAGCAGTCTTCTGCCTGTGTCTTCACATGGTCATCCCTCTCTGCATGTCTCTGTCCTAATCTCCACTTCTTATAAGGACACCAGTCATACGGGATTTGGGCCTCCCTAATGCCCTCACTTTATCTTAATCACTTCTCTAAAGACCTTTTCTCCAAATAGGGTTACACTCTGAGGTCCTGGGAGTTAGGGCTGCAACATATAAATTTAGGGGGACACAATTCATCCCATCCATGCACTGCAGCCTGAAAACTCTAGCCAGTGAGCCAGGCAATCATGGGGCTCACCTTGCTTGCTTTTCTTCCCTCAGGATCACCACCCCTCATGCCTGGTGTCCAGTGTGTTGAAAACCTCCATCTGGTGCTTCAGTTATTTCTGGTGGGTGGGTAACTATAATCTCTGTTACTCCATCTTGGCTGGAATCAGAAGTGTGAATCAGTTCATAGTCTAGAAAGATATTTGTGTCAACTTAGCCAGTGTTGTTTAGGACAAGTTGGGGAGAGAAAAAAAACGACTATTACTGAAAACAATGGCAAATCTGGCATACTCAAAATCTGAAGGAATTTTAAGAGCCTCTTTCCTACCTAACACAATTGTTTCAGTAATAAACATGTAACAATAGGTCGTAATAATTATTTTCTTGATGTGTTGTTCAGTTTTAAATCAATTACCAATTTTAAAATAATATGCTTCAATTTTAAAGATCATATGCAAATCCTGTAAAATATTTCATGTACAAATAAAAATTTGCACATGCCAAACAAAATATTATATCTCATCATTGGCGTTTTGTTTTTAATTTTAAACTGTTTTAAATTTTAAACTCAAATAACAACTCCAAGTGGTCACTAGAATGACACAATTGACTCTCTCGCATTCTGTTTCTTCGTAATTAGTCTTTGGGCTGTCATTCTCTATTCCAAATTGGCCACATAAATGCAGGAATGCATTGTGCACAGGGCAGGTGACAAAAATCTCTCCAAAATGAGCACAAACAATTCAGAACCGCGAGCAACATGCTTTGGAAACACATGTGTTGGGGGTCACTTTTATAACTGGGAGTTCTCCAGAGTAATGTTCATATAGAATGTAAATGCTTTATTAAAGTGTAAGTGATAAAAATTCGCTAAGAGTAGCCAATGTGTACATTATCCTGTAAGTCTCTCCAGCAATTGTTTAGGATCAAACCAAGAAAGCTTTTTTCCTGGGGGAAAATTTGATGACTCTTGTGTGGTATCCACACTGAGTGATAATCAATAATGTAACAATAAAAACAATAAAGAATAATAGCAATCTATTATTGTTATAAACTCTCCACAGATGGAGAAACATATCTTTTTTCAGGGGGAGGGGGACACCCTTCAACCCATAACAACGATGTTGTGTTAAATTTGTTTAAATTATTAAAACATTCAGATTGACCATCCATTCTAACCGTATAAATTGGTTAGGTTTTTTTCTGTAAAATACCTTTTTTAAGTTAGGACATTGGTTTAATCAAAGTTACAGAAAAAGCACTGAAGGATTTGCTGCAAGACCAAGACTCCAGCTTCTGAACCACGGCAGGCGACCAGCCACCAGCAGGGCAGGAGCAGCTGAGAGCCAGATGCTATCGTTTTGGGCGAGGATGTGGAGAGTCATCCCAAGGACAAGGGAAGGACACGGCAAAGGTGCCTGCTGCCTGGCTGTTGTGTGTCACCTGAACAGCACACAATACACCTTGTTAGCAGCCCCTGAGAAAAGCTCAGCGCCCTCACAGCGTTGATGGTAAAGTCCACCTGGAGTGACTGCATGCCGTGTAGAGGACAGAAGACAAATCACCACTCCTCTGGTTTCTGCTGCCCAAGAGTGGACGCGGAGGGTCTGCCCAAAGACATGTCCAGCTGCACCACGTCATCAGCAATAAGGACTCACGAAGGTTGCACATCAGAACCCTGAATATCACTCAAGACACAATCCACTCCAAGTTCACATTTGGGAGATGAAGAAAAAGAGAATCATGTGGTGCCAACCTATATTACCAGTTTGGGTGAAATCAGTACATGCACAATGATGCCCCTTTTTGACCACGGCTAGGTGTTGATTACTGTCACCAAGACAATTCACAGAAGAGTGGCGGTTTGTTCTGACCATCTCCACATATTTATAGTGGTAACATTTTTATATAAAGCAGCTTGATAAGCTCAAGTCAGGCATGACAATGACCACGTGAGAGGCAATTAGAGGACCTAGGAGTTGCCATGGATCCTGCACTTGGTTAGAGTGCGGCCATCACAATAAGGAGGGGTTGCCTCTGGCACAATGGTTTCCTTCCATGTCCCCACTGTGTTAAAGATCCCGCCACCAGCATTACCTCTCTCTTTCCCATTCTCTTTATTTTTATAAGACAATAAGGACAAAAATGTGATGACTCATCCAAATAACTTCATCAGCTCTGCTGTACGAAACATTCCTTGTGGACAGGATCTTGACTAGACTGAAGTCACACCAGGGGACAACTGGATCTTTGCTTGTCAATCAATATAGAGAAGTCCAAATTTTGCTTATAATATATATTTTAATATTTTAGCCTATAATGATCAAAATTCATGTTATCTGTAGGTTGAATGTATGGAAATTTTGTCTTCCACACCTTTCTTTCTTTCAAACAACATGATCTAGGAAAATTTGTAAATATACCATCCTATCTACATCATCAAATTATACTATCCTAATGAAAATAAACTCAAAACTCAAACAACAAGAAACTGTTCCGCCTTTAAGATCCCTTTCATTTTCACAAGAAAAGGAAGGACAGTGAGGCCTTCTTGCTCTGGGGTTTCCTCCCATTGAATTTCTACAAATGCAATGGTCCCCTAATCTTTGCTAAAGACTCTTTATTGTTGGAGCCCCAACAGGGATTCACTGCTGAATCACATGAGCTTCCAAGGGTCTAACAGACAAATCCATCGTAGACAATAAATAACAAAATACGATTCTTGTTTAGTGCACAGCAAACAGGTACTGAAATCATGAGTCAGCGGTGACCGCCTCCATCCAGTCCGGTGGTAGAGTCATGATCCCTCCCCTGTGTTGGTGGACAGATGCTCCCCTTAAACCCCCTGCCTTCCTGCCTCTGGTGGTCTCTCACTTGTAGGGACATTACTGAGTACTGCATACCACTGCCTAAAGGCGAGTTACTGAATAATTACAAAACAACCATATACACATGTTTATTGTTTTGCATGAATTTTAAAATGTGACTTTTAGAATGGGAATATCATTAGTAATGATCTTTTTCACAGAAATCCTCTTAATATCCACAGTCTTAAGAGACTGAGTAACACAATATGGGAATGGCCAGCTGCAAGGTGGCAGACAAGGTCCTGCTTTACGAACATGACCACAGATGGCTGAATGCAGAAGAGGACAATGGCCGGGGCATTTGCTCAGGAGTGACTAACAGCAGGAGGCACATTGCCCCCTTTGCTCACAGGCTCAGGACTGAGAGGATGAGGGAAAATCAGGAGGTTTTCCATGTGGAATGAAATCGGAAGTTGGCACCCTAAGACCTGAGACTTTGAGAATTACAAAGGATAGGAAAGAAAATATGATTCTTCCTGAATGGGAAGTTTTTAATTTATCAAAATTAAAACCACTCCGTGGTATGGAGTAAAATTATATGGAAGAGAAACGTTTTATGAAAGTTCAGTATAAACCAAAGACGGGTTTGGTAAGTAAAAATCACATTTGCTATCACAAATGAAAGGTATTCTGCAGTTCTTGATGAGTGTGTCGGTCAGGTTCCACCGCGTAACTCAGGAGGATTCTGAGGTCAATCCCCCTGTCATCGCTATGTCTGAGTCAGACACTGGAAATTCTCAGACTCTCTCAGCAGAAGAATCTACATGAATCCATTGATTTTTCCACCAAAACAATTAACGATTCTGCCAAGAGCTGAAGTAAAACCCTCCACAGATGTGATGTTCTTGGGTGTCAGAAACTTTCAAATGAACTCTTAGGAAGAACAGAAATGGGGATAATGCAGAAAATGAAACTTATTAGAAAATGTTCTATGTAGCAGCATTTATTTTCAGTGAATGTGATATGTTTTCCACTTTTTCCGTCTATTATTTTCTAAATTGAGAGATTTCTATGTCTGTTTCACCATATTAAAAACATCAATTACAGAAAACCTAATTTCCCTTGTTTTTCTGCAATACTTTTATCATATTAATTTTCTACAATATTCCAAAATACTGGTAAAAGCCTAACTTCAACACTTTATGATATCTCACATTTTAAATTGAAATTGCACTAGTTAATTCCCAACTGTTATTAGAATATAGAATATAGATTTTCTTTAAGCTATCAAACAAAACCACATTAATACGTACATCAAATTTCATGTGTTGTTACGTTTAATAAACTAAAAAAAGATCTGAACTCTCCAAGGAACCTAACAATTTAAAGGCAACAAAGATTTTAGCTCTCCCTAAAATTTGTTTTGATTGGTTTGTCTTTTTAATAGCAGCAGCACAGATATTTTTCTACTGTAGTTCTCACAGATACGAGGCACACACGGCAATCTGAGTAGTTGCCCCTTGTTGGTGATGAAGAGAGGGCTCCTGGGCACCAGAATACGTCTCTGCGGTTTGGTGGGTGATATACCATTGGAGTCTACTCCAGGTCATCAACCTGGTCCCCACTTAAGTAAACACTGTCACCAGAGTTTGGGCTTATTTACAATTCATTTTGCAACAACTGAAAGCCAAGATATAAACGTTTGGATAGGCACGATTAGAGAAAAGAGATGGAAGGGTTGACCCATCCTGCAGTGCCCCAGCATGGTGGCACGAGGGGTCCACCAAGAATGCATCGAACTGCATTGTGTCTGCCTTTGCAGCAATCCATTTCCAAGGGTTTGCTTGCAGTTGAGTCTAATATCCATTATGCAACCAAGAATTCTTTTCCTAATGTCAGCAATGATCAGATTAAAGAACTATTCAAAGTAGACTTCAATAATGCCACAAAACCAACATCTTCAGTCGCACAAAGCAGCTTCACAGTAAAGTTGTCAAGTGCCACTTTATTAAAATGAGGATTGACAGAATTTTGGCTAAGGTAAGGTCTGATTATCCTGAACTATAAAAAAAATCCATGAATATAATTCCATTTTCTTTAATGTACTTATGTGGAACAAATGTTCTCCACGTTAGTGTTGAAATTCAAATGAAACACTTATTTTAAAAGACTTGTTTCTCTGTATGTGCTATCTTCTTTATTAAACCAAAAGTTCATGAGGGAAATATTTACATTTTACTCTTCTTTTCTTCCCTACATTGTCCAATATATTGCTGGTGATAAATGAATATTTTATGAGTAAGCAAAATAATGAATGAATAAATAAATAAATGAAGACGTTGGACTCTTGAAAACATGGTATTATATTAATGTTGGTGAGCTTAGAAATTTTAAGATAAATCAAAATAAGTAAGTCCTCATTAAAATAGTAAATAGAATGAAAGATTTTGAAATCCACTGTAAATGTTGATTCCAAGGAAATCAAAGGCTGATTTGGCATCAATTCCAAATGTGTGCTGAGAAATGTTTCTGAGACAGTGATGGCTTGTTCTGTTAGTATTGTGTTTTTTATCTCAAATATAAGTTTTTAAATTGTTATTTTTTTCTGATAGTACAAGTAAACATGTAATAAGTATTTGTTAAGTGAGTGGCAATGACATTTTTACTACCATAAAAGAAAGAAATTGAAATAAAATTTTAAAAATCACCATAACCACACAGAACTAATTTCAGTTTTCTGTTTTCCTTTTCAGTCTTTGCTTATCTATATATATACTGTTTTAAAAGTTGCTATTATAGAATATACACAATTTCTTACTCTGCTTCTTTTTTTCTGAACAAAATTATTACCTTTTGCTACAGTATTCATAATAATCTTTAAAATAGCTACAGGATACTCAGTACATATCCCGCAATGTCATAACCATATATCATTGTTGGACATTTTGGTTGTTTCTAATTGTTCACTGTTTAAAATAACATTCCAGTTAATATCTTTGTACATGTGAGTTGTTATGTGAATCTTCTATAAAATCTACATAACATTGAATTTACCATTTTAACCATTTTAAAGTGTACAGTTCAGCAGCTTTTAGTCCCCTCACAGTGTACTGCAACCATCACCACTATCTAACCACAGAACAGTTTCATCACCCCAAAAAGGAGCCCCGTATCCATTAAGCAGTCACTCCTCATTCCTCCTCCTCCCAGACCCCGGCCTCACTCCTCTGCCTTCTTCCTCTAGGGATTTACCTTTCTAGACTTTTCTATGACTGAAATCGTACAATATGTGGCGTTTTGTATCTGGCTTCTTCCACTTAGCATAATGTTTTCAAGGCTCATCCGTGTTGTGGAGTGTCAGTACTTCTTTCTTTTTGTGGCTGAATAATATTCCATTATCTGCATAGATCACATTTTGTTTATTCATTCATCTGTTGATGGATATTTGGGTTGTTTCCACCTTTTGTCTGGGGTGAATAGTGCTGCTCTGAGCATTCGGACAAACGTTTTCATTTGAAAACACATGTTTTCAATTCTTCTGAGTATATACCTAGAAGAGGAATTGCTGGATCAGATGGTTATTCTATGTTTAATTTGATACTATAGTAATAATACAATAATGATAGATACATGTCATTATAAATTTTTCCAAACCCAAAGCATGTACGTTTGTTGAAAAAACTATCTTTGCTCCATTGTGTTACCTTTGCTCCTTGTAAAAGGTCAGGTGACTATATTCATATGGGTCTATTTCTGGGCTTTTTATTCTGTCCCATTGATCTATTTGTCTGTTCTTTTGCCAATACCACACTGTCTTGATTACTGTATCTTTATAGTAAGTCTTGAAGTCAGGTATCATCAGCCCTCCAACTTTGTTCTTCTCCTTCAGTATTGTGTTGGCTATTGTGTGTCTTTTGCCTCTCCATGTGAACTTTAGCATCAGTTTGTCAATATCCACAAAATTACTTGCTGGCATTTTGATTGGTATTGCATTAAATCTATTGATAAGTTGAGAAGCACTGACATCATGACAATATTGTCTTCCTGTCCATGCACATGGGATATCTACCCATTTAGTTAGTTCTTGGATTTCATTCATCAGAGTTTTGTAGTTTTCCCCATATAGATCTTATAAATATTTTGTTAGATTTATATCTGAGTATTTCATTTGGGGGGATGCTAATGTAAACAATATTGTGTGTTTTTAACTTCAAATCCCACTTGTTCATTGCTGGTATATAGGAAAGCAATTGACTTTTGTATATTAGCTTTGTATCCTACAAACTTGCTGTGATCACTTACTCATTCCAGGAGGGGTTTTTTGTTGATTTTGGGGGATTTTCTACATGGACGATCATGTCATCTGTGAACAAAGACAGTTTTATTTCCTCCTTCCCAATCTGTATACCTTTTGCTTCACTTTGTTCTTCTTCGTCAAGATTGTTTTAGCTATTCAGAGTTCCTTTCACTTCCACATGAATTTAGGACCTGCTTTTCCATTTCTGCAGCACACAGAAAAGGCCACTGGGATCTTGATACACACTGACTTGATTGTTTGGGGGAGTAGTGTCATCTTTACAACAATAAGTCTTCCAACCTATGAGCAGGAGATGTCTTTCTATTTATTTAGGTTTTCTTTTTAATTTCTTTCAACAATATTTTGTAGTTTATGGTGTAACAAGTCTTGCACCTCCTTAGTCAAATTTTTTCCTAAGTATTTTCTTTTTGATGCTATTGTTAATAAAATTCTGTTTATAATTTCATTTTTGGATTGTCCATTACTAATGACTAGAAATACAACTGATTTTTGTATGTTGGTCTTGTATCCTGCAACTTTGCTGACACATTTATTGGCTCTAATAGATTTTTATGGATTCTTTCTGCATTTCTATCTATAAGATTATGTCATCTATGAATAGAGATAGTTTTACTTCTTCCTTTCCAATGTGGGTGCCTTCATTTCTTTTTCTTGACTAATTGCCATTCCAGTACAATGGTGAGGAGAAGGGTGAGAACAGACACTCTTATCTTGTTCTTGATCTATGGAAAGCTTCCAGGTTCTCCCCACTGAGCATGATGTTAGCTGTGGGTTTCTCATAGGTACCTTTTACCTTGTTGAGAGAGTTCCCTTCTGTTTCTAGTTTATTGAGTGCTTTTATCATGAAAAGGTGTTGGATTTTGTCAAATGCTTTTTCTGCATCAATGGAGATTATCATGTTTTTTCTCCTTCATTCTATTAATATGATGTAATACATTGTTTGAATTTTATATGTTGAAACACCCTTGCATTCTTGGGATAAATCCCATTTGGTCATGGTGTTTAATCCTCTTAATATGCTGCTGGATTTGGGTTGCTAGTATTTTGCTGAGGATTTTTGCATCTATATTCATAAAGGGATATGAACCTGTCATTTGCTTTTCATCTGATGTCTTTGTCTGGCTTTGGTATCAGGGTAAGTGTGGCTTCCTACAATGAGGTAGGTAATGTTCCCTCTTCTTTTAATTTTGGAAAAGTTTGAGAGTGATTGGTGTTAATTCTTCAAATGTTTGATGGAATTCAACAGTGAAGCCTTCTGGTCCTGGGCTTCTATTCATTGGGAAGTTTCTTATGGAGTCAATCTCTTTATTTGTTATTTATCTATTAAGACATACTCTTTCTTCTCAAGTCAGTTTTGGTACTATGTGTGTTTCAAGGAATGTGTCCATTTTGTTTAGGTTATCTAATTTGTTGCCATAACATTATTCACTGTGTTCTCTTATAATTCATTTCATTTCTGTAAAATCAGTAATAATGTCCTTAATTTCATTCCTGATTTTAGTAATTAGAGTTGTCTCTCTATTTTTGTGTGTGTGTGAGGAAGATTAGCCCTGAGCTAACATCCGCTATCAATCTTCCCCTTTTTGCTGAGGAAGATTGGCCCTGGGCTAACATCTGTGCCCATCTTCCTCTATTTTATGTGGGACGCCTGCCACAGCATGGCTTGATAAGCAGTGTGTAGGTCCGCACACGGGATCCAAACCCCGGGCCACTGCAGCGGAGCACACAAACTTAACCACTACACTGCTGGGCCAGCCTCAGTCTCTCTATTCTTTCTTGGTTAGTCTAACTAAAAGTTTGTCAATATTTTCATCTTTTCAAAGAACCAACTTTTGATTTCATTTCATTGATTCTCTCTATTGCTTTTCTACTCTGTAGCTAATTTGTCTCTGATTTAATCTTTATTATTTCCTTCCTTTTGCTTGCTTTAAGTTTAGTTTGTTCTTCTTTTTCTAGTTCCTTAGGGTGGAACCTTAGGTTGTTTATTCAAGATCTTGTCTTTGTAATGTAGACATTTATATCTCTGAGTTTCCTCCAAGCACTACTTTCACTACATCCCATAAGTTTTGCTACATTGTTTTCATTTTCATTTATCACAGAGTATTTTCTAATTTCCCCTGTGATTTCTTCATTGACTCATTGGTTGTTTAAAAGTGTGTTGTTTAATATCCTCATATTCGTGAATTTTCCAGATCCCCTTCAGTTATTGATTTTTCATTTTATTTCATTGTTGTTGGAGAAGATACTTTGTAGGATTTCAATCTTTTTTAAATTTACTAAGATTTGTTTTATGGCCTCACTTATGGTGCTGCTATACCCAATACAGGCAAAGTAGATGATGCTAGAAGAAGCAGACAAAAAGGTGTATGGATATAGAAAATTTAGAAAAATTTAGTGAAAAAATTGTAGAAATTTACAATTATGGGGACCAGCCCGGTGGTGTAGTGGTCAAGCTCATGTGCTCTGCTTCGGCAGCCTGGGGCTCACTGGTTCGGTTCCTGGGCATGGACCTAAACGACCGTGCTGTGGCAGCGTCTCACATACAAAAAATCGAGGAAGATAGGCACAGATGTTAGCTCAAGGACAATCCCCCTCACCAAAAAGAAAATTACAATTATAAAAATGTAATAAACAACCTGACCTAACTGACGTGTGGAGAAGAATTCGTCCAATAACTGTAGAACACGCATTCTCTACAGGCACACGGAGTACACGTGCAGTGATTCCTCACAGACCGGGCCATAGGGTAGGTCACAACGAGTTTCAAAGGATTGAAATCATCCAAAGAATGTTGTCTGAGCACAGTACAGTTAAGCAAGACGATGACAATCAGACTAGAATAGCCCCCTTATGTTTTGAAATTAAGAAGTAGAACCCTAAATAGCCAAAGGGTTAAAGGAGACCATGACGGAAATCCTGCAATAGTTTGACTTGAGTGTAATGAGCATCTTGTGTAACAAAATGCACAGCATACGGTTAATTTGTGCACAAAGAGATGTTTAAAGCCTTGAACTCATATATTAGGAAAAAAGAAAAGCTGAAAAATGATGTTGCTCTTAATTTATTCAAATATTGTGTATGTGCCTCGGTAAAGTTTTCTAGTTTCCTTTACACAGGTCCTACACATTTCTTGTTAGGACTTTGCCCCAGGGGCATCACAGTTCTAGTGCCAGGGCTGTGATTAGAATAAGGGTGATGCGATGCTGGCCTTGGGCACAAAATTTTAGAAAACATCAGTAAAACTCAGTGATCTAGGTGAACAATATTGTAGTATATTTTGAAGAAATCAAAGTTAATGCAAAAAATCAAAAATGAATAAAACGCCAACATCTTAGAGACCTGACGAGTATCACCAAGTCTCCCTTTGCCTCCAGCCCCCCTACAGCTCAGCATAGCGCTACTGCGCTTCTGTGAATTGAATTTTTTTGTTTTATGGCCGTGTGGTTTATCTGGTCAGGGCTTATTTTCAGGGAACATGTTAGGCAGAACAAGGTTTATTAGGGTCTTGACTGGCCTTCAGGATCGCTGGGGAGGCTGAGGAAGCAGCCACAGCCTGTTCTGCGCTCTGAGAGGGGACCGCTGTGTGGGAGGCCCCCTGTGATCAGGGACCGCCGGAACCAAGGGCTGCCCCACGAGCAGGGACCACTGCGGAAACACCGGGCAGACACGGCAGGGCTCCCACGGGGGCCAGCAGCAGCAGGCCTCGCTCTTCCTGCCGCCGCGGGGCTCGGGCAGGTGCACCTGCAGGTGGAACCTGGTACCCGCAGGCTGGCTGCGAGGAGTGGAGGAATGTGGGTTTGGCAGTCTGCTCGGTGACGATGACGTTAGCAGGGAGACCTAGCCTCTGGACATAAACGCCTTCTCACGCCAGCACACGACTGTGCCTGAGTGTCCCGGAGTCCCCGCACCCCCAGCACAGCCGGTGGACTGCGTCTCCCATGAACCGGACGAGGTGAGACCTGAGACCCGCCCCGTCAGAGCAGCGGTCACTTCAGAGACAGAACACCGTGTCGCAGTGTCCGGCGGACACCGGTGCTGACGACTGCGGGAGTCCCGCAGCCATGCGGGACGTTTCCTCTGAGCAGCTGCCTGGGCGGGCGGCCGTGTTCCCATGCGGCCAGCTCAGCGCGTGGCGCGCTTGGGGCTGCGGCCAGGCTCTCAGTAATCTAGGGGGTCCCGTCGCGGAGCACTCCCGCCTCCCAGGGACCCTGGGATAATTGGCAGTCCTGCCTCTTTTAAGCTTCTGATTCACCGCAACCTCGCAGAGCTGGGTTCAATGTGGGCCAGAGGAGGGACGTTGAGGCGCAAACACCAAGGACTCCCCTCGCGCTGGAAACCGCGCAGTCCCGCGGCTCCTGGGGGCAGGCACCGGCCGCGTGGGGACAGTTGCTCAAAGGGAAGCTCTGAGAATAGGATTGAGTTAGGACCCATTTTCCTCCCCTTTCCTCCCGTAAAAACACTATTATCCCACTAGGACCAGCCTGAAACATGTTATCAAATCAAGCACCCAAGGATAGTGACGGAGAAAAGGATTCCTCCATCTTAGTCTCTGGCAAACAGTTGTCCAAACTCTTGAAAAGCAGAATTTTTTTGTAAACTGTCAATACATGACCTGTGGGGAGAAATGCTGTGCTAGATCTAGATAAACAATCTCAGCATCTTGACATTTACCATTTGGCCTCCAGGAAAGTCCCCTGAGCTACTTATCTGCAGCGGGACCTCAGCACAGTGAGGCACCGTTTGAAGAACCTCCTGGGGGAAGGGCCCCTGAGAAGAAATAGGTTATCTTGGGGCCGAGAAGCAGCCACTGACGACCGACCACCTGAGAAAGATGGTTTTAGAAAGCAGCGTAGACTTGAATCTTATCAAGTCCTGTCCTTAAACGCTGAACACTCGTTCATTTATGCTCTTGTCCTGCAAACCTTCGTCAGCTCCAACACTCTCTTAGGAATTGGGATTCAGATGAGATAAACAGACCCCCGCCCCACGCTCCCAGGTTGCTCAGTGCTCTCGGGGGTGAGAGTGGAGCACCTTGAGACGTGATGTCAAATCAGCGAGGGAAGCACGGCGACGACACTTAGGGCAGTAGCAGATTCCAGAGGAAGAGTACGTAGCCCATAATTCACTCACTCATTCTTTCATTCATTTGTTCATTCAGCAAATAATGAAGAATAAGATGCTGCACCTGCCATTAGCCAACTGGGGACACGGACAGCAAACAGGCAGCGATGTGATGTGATGCAGCGATGACCATACAGGAAGGAGCATCGTTCCTGCAGCAGCCTCTTGGAGGTGAGGGAAGTGAGCTGGAGGAAGCAATGCACCCTGGGAGCCAAAGATCGACTGTCCAGGAGACTGAGGGAACTGAGAGCACATGGATGAGAAGGACGTCAGCAAACCAACAGTCAGGGCATCTCTAGGAAAAATCCCCCTCAGAGCCACCTAAGAAAAGACGTGAGACTTAACCACCAGGCATGTGGACCTGGTCTCACAAGACCTAGACCAGCCTGGTGAGCTGGGGGCAACATCTCTGCTCTGCAGACGAGAAGCTGAAAATCAGAAATCAAGGAAGACTCGCCGTAGGGAACCCACCCAGCTCAGCTGCTTCTTCCAACCCCAGCCCTGCCTTCGCTGACATGGAACTGCCCTTGGCTGAGTCCTCGTTTAGAACATGGCCATCGAGGTGACAGCAACTGAGCAGTGCAGGATCTAGACAAAAGTCACGTATCTCCTTCTTGTGCCGTCTCCTGGCAGGAAGTGTGAAGAGAAGATGGAGGACTCTGCCCTCCCTGCACACAACAAATGGAGCCCAGAACCCCTGCCCTAAGAATGTCACCAGCACGTCTCCGATTCATCTGGGCAGTGCCAGCTCTCTCCGCCTGAAGTACAGGCTGGTTCTGTGAATAAACGTGGGTTTCTTTTGTGTTTATTGGTTGCATTTCAACAGTGTAACTCGTTTCCACACCTCTTGATTCCTTTCAGACACTGAACCTGAGCTAACATGCATTTCCAAAGTTAGAAGGCATTTATCGATTGATTGACAAATTGATATTCTTTTTTTCTCTATTTTGGTTTCATAACAAGAGGTAAACGTTAATTTGATGAGCACATTCCCAGAGCACCCCCTGCTGTCAGGGAAATGGAATCCACGGATCTCTGTGGGCCTGGAGCCACGTAGGGGGCATGGAGTAAAAGTGAGACCTTCAGAAAGTTAACTTACATTCAAAAACCTAGAAAAGAAGAAGTTATCACAGAAAGTGCGTTGTTTATATGAAGACTTTACCTTCAGTCTTAATCCTCAGTGTTTTACTGTGCAATTGACGTCCTGATAAACCTCAGTGTATTCACCGAGTCTTTGCCAATAAAGTATTTTAAGGAAAACATTTTCTTCGCATGCTTGCATATCCTTTGTGCTGGTAAGGGCAGGCTAACTGCGCTAACAAACAGACACAAACTTTAGTAGTTTAACTCCACAAAATTTTACTTCTCTCTCAAATCAAAGAGCAGGGGGACTGGGGGCCTCTGCTCCATGCAGTCATTCAAGGACCCAAGTTCTTGGGGCCTTCCCTGCTTTAACACGTGCCCTTCCAGTCTGCCATGGGATAGGAAAGGAGAGTAGAGGACGGATTCCTTTATGGACCAAGACTGGAAGCAGCATCCGTCTCTCCGCAAACCATTGGTTGGAACCTGGACATGTGCAGGAGGACCGTGAGCTGTAATTTAGCTGTGTGCCCAGAAAAAAGAGACAGTGAGCATCGCATGCTCTGCCACCATGTCCTATACTAAAACTCCAAGGAAGCAGGTGCCATGACTTCTTTTAGGTTTTCTAGTCCAAAGCTGAACTAGTCCAATTGTCAGTACACATGGCGAAATGTAGAAACTGCCCAGCCCCGCCAGCCTGTCCTTCCTCTACCAAGAAGACGGAGAGAGAGACAGGTCTGAAGGTGCAAACACACCCAGAGGGATTTCTTTTGTGGTCCTTTCTGGGGGGCTCTCTGGTCCCAAGATTTGTGGTACCTTCCCTCTTCTGACTCTCTCTAGTCCTTGAATATGCGTGGTACCATGCTCTTCCCAGAAGACTCCATGGGAATTAGGTCCACAAAGCAAATCACCACGGGCAAGTTCCAAATGTGTGAATCTGCAGCTATGGCTTCCTGGTGCCCTTTGGGAAGAGTGCTTCTAGAAAACTCATGACACAGCCATCAACCCCGGCCACTGCAGAGGCCCTCGGGTGTTCCAGGTCCCACGTTTGAAATGACACCCCACTTCCTAGATCACCACTGACTGGAAGCTGTTGGAAAGCAGGCGCTGCGTCTCACAGCGCATGGCCTGCACAGCTACAGCCGGAACATCCCCAAGCGAGTTAATATTTCATGGGTGAAGATGGCGTGTACTCCCAGGGCAATTCTGGGGAAGTCCATTAAGTTGCTTTGCTCCTCTGCTACTCCTTGGATATGTCAAGTCTCATCCATCTAGTCCAACATTCCTCAATATGTTTCAGGGGCCGTGAAATCGTTTGACTGTCAGAAGTCTTCCATTGTGCATTCTCACACCATTTGCCCCATTATGACATTGAATGATGCAGTAGTCAAACTCTGATGGAGTTCAATTCTTAACACAGTCTGGGGCATTTGATATGGGACTCTTTCCCTTATCAGTGTATCATTTTTGTGGCTATTTTATTAAAACATAAAAATATAATTCTAAGACAGACTCAATAAAGCAAGTTAGAAGTAGGGAGTTAACACTATTTTTTGACCTTCAGATGGTTCTCAGAAAATATTTTAGATTAAATTTTTCTAAAAAATCCCTCATGGACTTAGTAGTTCGTGAAGAGGATGTTTTAGCAAAGACTGCGTCAGGAGGTAGGCGGAACCTGAAACTTGAGGAAACAGAGTTCAGACCGTGTGAAGAGGCTTGTAGGCAGCAGGAACCGCCCACCCAGCCAATGCCAGGAGAGCACAAAGGAAGAATTCTGATTTTCTATTAGGGAGTTTTTTGTTTTAACATCCTCAGGACACTTCAGCGGATGCCCTATGGTATCTGATAGGACAGGACAATGTTTTCCCTTGCTCTCTTTCCAGAATCCCCTGGAGATATCGTGAAGTTAATTACAAACCTAATTTCGAAAATTACATGACGGGCCTTGCACACTCCCCTTGCTGGATGCTGATGAGGACCGGCATTCTTTGGCTGGTGCAGACAGGTGTTCAAGTCACAACTAAAACGCATCTCCCTCCTCCGCCTCTTCTTCCCTCCTCTCCTCATCGTAAAATCGCCCAGCTCCTGCCAAACCATTTTCAAAATACACCCTTATTCTCAGCAAGTCCCAAATGAACCACATTTAATGAATTGATTTGCAGGGAGGTTTGGGTGAGTCACCCAGCACCTGGGGCACAGAGGATGCTGCATCAGATAATCGCTCCCGGTTGCTCTCAGATGCCAGAAAGAAGCCAAGAGAAAGAGTTCACGTTCAGAAGAAAGGACGGAGGCAGTGGAAACACAGAAGCACCCCTCACCCACCCCCCACTGGCAGAACCTCACCTTGGGGAGCCCGACGTGAAATCAGATAACGCCAATCCGCGTGGGGGCCGTTTTCTTGAGCCAAGGAGGCAGGACCGAGATGGTCCAGGAAGCTATTGATTACGTCTGTATGCATAAAACCAGTTCATGGTTCTCTCAAACACTGAGCACCTGGCCTTGTTTAAAAACGGCAGCCTGTCTGATTGAATTGAGTCACCAGCTGGCTCACTCGTGAACCGGCTGGTGGGAAGCATGGAAGTGGGAAGAGGCTAGATGAGTTTAACACAAAACTCGGAGCCACCAACCCACCTGAAGATATATGGTCTTGCAGGAAAAAATCAAGACATGTGTTCAGCATTAGATACAAAGAATAATCATGTTCTTAATTTTTGTGATTTCAGTGGGGCACAGGGGGTGTTTTTGATACAGTTGTTTTAAGGTTACTGGACCTCAGTGCCCCTGCATAAAACCCTAATCTACGCTAAAAAATCATCACAAAATAAAGACAAGAAGAAGAAAGAAGGAAGGGGAAAAAGAAATACAGCAACAAAAATATTTGCTCCCCAGGATGTATTTAACCCTCTGACAATGAGAACTAGTTCCTCTATCTGGTCAGAAAGCCTAGAGAGAAATGTTGTCCACCCCTCTTGGTGGGCAGTCATGGTCCATGTGTCTCAGCCACACCCCTCCTTCCCAGATGACCACCCAGGCATTGTTACACTTCCTTGGTCCCTTAAGGTTAGTGTCATGCTTGACCAACTGGAGAACATAAGTGTTGTCCCCATGGTGATGCTATTGGGCCAGGACCAGCTTCATGGATGTGTGACCTGTGGACCACACAAGGTCCTATGCAAAGAAAGGCCTTGCAATTTGGTTTAGTGCTTTGCCATAACTGTCCTGAAATTCTTAACTATTTTTGAGCAAGGAGTCCCACGTTTTTATTTTTCACTGGACCCTACAAATTCTATAGCTGGTCCTGTATCAGGCTGACTGCATCTCAAACAGGTCCAGAAAACACTCCTATGTTTATTCATTTGCAGCAGCATCACCACAAAGTCTGTGCTCCCACAGCCACTGGAGTTCCCTGAGCACAAGACCAAGATGGCACCCTCCCTGTGCGCCAGTCTACTGAAGCTGGCAGAGAAGCCCAGCACAAGGACCTCAAGGACTCCATTGCTGTCTGGAGGATCCTGAATTACCTGATGGTCTCCTGAACTCTCCCTTCAATTTTAGTCATGTTGCAACACATGGTATTTTGGGGTAAATATAAGGACTTTATGAGCAACAGAAATAGAGAAGTCTTCCAAAATGTTGTTCCACTGACTTTTTGAACTTATAGATAGCACAATCTTATTCCACTGTGATTTCAGATTCCCTTTGATATCCAAAGCCCACAATCTGCCTAAATACTTCATCAAACAGACAATTGCCAGATTGCCTTTGTTTTGTTTTTTATAGGAAAAAAACCACAATTGTCCTTATTCAGGGAACCAACGTCATGTAGCTTGTGGAACAGAAATTTAAGGGATAAAATAAAATTTACCTTTGATTTAACCAAAGGACTTTGTGCTGAGTATGACAAACAGCTGTTCTCCCTCTATTTTTTGGAACGATCAGGAGAAAACTGTTTAACTGCAAATGTGAAGATGAGTTTCCTGCCAGTGGAGGTTGTTGAACATTACAACAACCTACCCACGGGAAACTGCGGAATTTCCTCCTGCAAAGATCTCCCGTGATCCCAGACAGAGTAGATGGTTCCCACGCTGTATCTTCCAGATAGCTTCGTATGGGTGGAAAAATCACCCTGGCTTACGAACAACATCATTGCTAGCGGCACCTCGTCCAGCATCCAAAGACCAGTGGAAGGAAGACTCAAATGAGATGAACTGGGAAACATTCTTCCAGAACCTTCATTCTCACTCAGGGAGCCACATGCCTGGCAGAGCCAAGGCCATTTGTGTTTCGTTTGGTTTTCAGATGTCTGTTTGCTCAGCATCCTTTGGCCTATAGAATAGCAGACTGGCAAGTCCTGCACTGTTGAGCTGGCTGTCCTTGGTATCCTCTCAACCAGCACTGTCCAAAAAAAAGAGAGTGTAAGTCACATATGTGTGATTCAATTTTCCACAGCCACATTAAAAAAATAAAAAGAAACAGGTGAAAGTGATTTTATTTAACCCAGCATATCCAAGATATTATCATTTCAACATGTAATCAATACTAAACTGTTATTAATGAGACAATTTACATTCTTTTTTTGCACTAAGTCTCTGATATGCAGTGTATACCCACATGGAGGGGACATCTCAGTTCTGAGCAATGACATCTCAAGTGCCCAGTCCCACATGTGGCTGGCCAATGGCTGCCATATTGGACTTCATAACTCTAGTCAAAGTTGAAATGCTTTTTATGACCTTATTTCAAGTATAAAATTGATATTTACATGATGTGAAAAAATTTCCCAATTAATAGATTTATTTGCTTCTCAGCTTTTTTCTTTTCCTTTGACCTCATTGAATTCTTAGAGGAGAGAGGAAATAACACAGTGGGAGCCAAGCCTGGGTATTGGGTCTACAATAAAAAATGAATGTCAAATTTTAGATACATTACCTAATTTCCACCATCCACTTCGCCCTATATTTCTGTGGGTTGTTGTTGGGCTCTTCGTGCAGAGAAAAGACATAGGACTTAAAACAGGGAGTCAGGGGGAGAATAGCAACTTGTGCTCTAACTTGAAGATTACCTGAGCCAATGAGAAGAAAGCCACCTCAATTCCTAGAAGCAGACCCTGGGACGAGGATGCTTGCACACATGACACACTGAGAGGATGCTCCAGGGAAGGGGTGAGGGGAGCAGGGTGGGGCAGGGGGAAAGCTCAGCAAGGAGGTGGTCTCAGCTGGACTCCATCCACCCTGATCCTGGGAGAGGCTCTCCAGCGTGGTTCTCCAGCTGGAGCCTGCATCAGAAGGCCCATGCAGCTGCTGAAACCTAGACTTCTGGTCCCCGCCCTAGAGTGTCTGATTCAGTTGGTCTGGGTGGGGCCCCGAATTTGCATCTCCAACAAGTCCCCAGGCAGTGCTGATGCCAGTGCTGACGCTGCAGGTGGAATTCACTTTGAGAATGGCTTTAGTCTAGAGCACTAACAGCACTGGAGATGAGGGCTTACCTGGAGTCAAGGGGTCAGGCTTGTGTATATCTGTGCCAACTAGTCATTGGCCATGGGGGGCAGTGCACAACCTCCCAGTCAAGGTGGCTCTTGTTGGTCCAGTGGAATTTGTCATTTCTGTTGGAAGCAGTCAGCTGCACAGTCAGCAGGGCACTCCTTGCCCTGGGGACCAGGTGCATCAGCCAGGAGAAAGGACCTGGGTGAGACAACAACCCATCCTCTACCACCCACCAGCTTCATCAACGGAGGCAGCCAATGGGCTGATCTGATTCAGCTTAAGCAGATGTAACTGACAATACAACTTCATGGGCATCAGATTCTACGCCCTTCTTCTACACTCAAGGATTTCCTCGAGACTGGCTGAGCCACCTGCACTTAAGGAAAAGGATTGATTAAGCAAAATGCCCTATTGGCCAGTGGTTTGAAATCATCATTGTTTAACATTTGGAGACGGATAAGCACTATAAAGTACACCGACTACACAAACAGGTGTGGGATTTCTAGGGTGTTCACAGCCTCCCGGAAGCCCTCTATGGTCTCAGCAAGGAATCCCTCTAGTGCTGAGGTGAATGTTCAGGCCTCTGGTCCCCAGGTGGGGTCAGGGGAAACCAGGGGTTCCCAGAGGTCCAGTGTAGCTGAGAGAGGGAGGAACACAGGAGACTAGTTCGCAGAGAGATCGTGAGAAATGACCAGCTCCCCTTCGAGGACCCATCAGT
The DNA here is from genome assembly GCA_031878705.1 of Tapirus indicus. Classification (NCBI taxonomy): domain Eukaryota; kingdom Metazoa; phylum Chordata; class Mammalia; order Perissodactyla; family Tapiridae; genus Tapirus; species Tapirus indicus. The sequence goes on from CM062921.1 coordinate 144,503,748, forward strand.
GGGGTCTGGGAGCAATGATAAGGGTCAGGAATGACCTCACAGGACACCAGAATTAGGAGACTCGTTTGGTTTGTGATTTTCCAAGTGAGTTCCTCTGACTGGGAGGAAATCTCTTCAGGTTGAAACTTGCCTGAGATGCTAAGAGCCACCTGGTCTACCCTCCTGCTCCAAGGGCTGGGCCCACATTCTCATGCTCTGCCAAGATTATTTTAAGAGGAAATTAATAATATGCTTGCAAATTAGGTCACCTAAGACATAAGTGATAACAACCAGTAATCTTGTAAAATAAAGACGTAGACAATGCCTTCTTTCTGACTTTTTGTGGGAAATCTCTTTAAAGGGAGCCATCGGCACACTTTACCTTGGAGGTTTTTCTCAGGTTATACTGGAGCCTATTAAAGAGGCTGAACATGACTAAACAGAAAATATTCTTCACAGCAAGGACTTTAAGTGAATATGAAGTGAACTTCTAACTTGACCCTAGCAAACGAGAGATGTTGCGGATGAGGAGGGGCTCAGAGAAGGGCGGTGGGGAATGTGAGGGTCTCAGGTGACATTGTACCAGGAGACATGGTACCAGGTGATGTGGTACTGGTTGTCGTGGTTCCAGGTAATACGGTATCTGGCTGACGTCATACCAAGTGATGTGGTACCCAGAGACGTGGTACCAGATGATGTGATACTGGGAGTCATTGTACCAGGTGACATGGTACCAGGTGACGTGGTACTGAGAGTCGTGGTGCCAGGTGACGTGGTACCAGGCAGTGCTGCCTTAATCGTTGGGTGCCTCCCTTGGCAGGTTGTCGCCTTACCAGGAATCAGACCAGACTGTGGTTCTCAAACCCCCATAGAGCTTTTGTTTATGTGGGTTGTATCTATCTATATTTTCTGCTATTTAAAACTGAGAAAAAATTAAATATGTCTTAATTAATTCATTTAAAAGTAACCATTATAAACCAGTGGTCCCTACTGCATCTTCTTCTATGTGTCTTTGTTCAACCATTTAAACACGTAACAACCACTCTTAGCTCAAGGGCCACGCCAAGCAAACAGACAGCCCGACCTGCCCCGCAGGCCGTGGTTGCTGATCCTGCTCCAGCACTGTGCCATCAGTGTGGTGACCGCCGGCTCCATGTGGCTGTGGAGCACCCGAAATGGGGGTGGTCCCGATGGAGACGGGCTGTCAGTGTGAAATACACTCTGGACTGCAAAGAATTAGCACAAAAAGGAATGTGAACTTTCTCACTACACTTCTTCATATTAGGCACACGTTGAAACGATAACACTTTGGATGTTCCAGGTTAAATAAAATATACATTAAAATCAATTTTCTCTGAGTCTTTTTACTTTTTCAGTGTGACTATGAAAAATGTGAAACAACCCCCATGGCTCGCATTACATTTCTGAGACAGAGCTCGCCAGACGCCCTCTACGTCCCTGGGGCAAAATCTGCACTCTTAAGACTTCAACTCCGAAAACAAAAGTATAGCGCACACCACTTGGAACATACTGGAAAAATAACCTCTATCCATAAGCCTTACCCCAATTACACAGATTTATTTGTCAAGAACCAAAATATTTCCCAAGTTTACCAAGCAAAATTCCTAAAAAATTAAACATGTTTCATTTATTTAAAAAAAAACAGAAAGAAAGAAAGAGAAGAAGAAAAGAATGGACATAGATCTCCCCGCGCAGAAGTGGTTGTTGGGAGCGTGTTTCCGTGGCTGGCTGGGCGCCTGGCCCCCATCTGCACTGGTTGGGGAGGATGTGGGGGCCCTCGTGGTCGGCAGAGAAATGATCTTAATCCCACTGCGTGTTTGAGCAAACCACTGAAGTACAGCCTTGGATTTCCTGTGTCACCAGTGAGTAACCTGGCAGGACGGCACGTTAGCCTCCTGCAACACCGTCCACGAGGGCTGCGTGTCTCCGTGGGGGGGGTCTTTAGAGACCTTGGTTGTGAATCAAACTTCTTCAGCTTCCATTCCCAGCTGACTTCTGCCCTGACCCCCATCACCAGGAACTCGTCCCTGCCCCGCTGGGGCCTAGACCTGGTGGGCCCCCAGACAACAAGTGATGGACAGGTGACGCTGTCTTAGATGGTGATCCATGCTGCAGAGAACATGCACCTGGGTAAGAAAATGCAGAGGGTGGCGGGGGTGCTTTTTAGAGAGGGTGGGGGTCGAGGCCTGGTGAAAACACGATGGAGCATGGAGGGGGAGGGGCCGCTGTCCTTGGCAGAGGGACAGCCCATGAAAAGGCCAGTGAGGGGCAGGATGGGATGGGTGGAGGGTCAGAAGCCTACAGCCATTCTTCCTGGGTTCAAGTCCCTGCCCTGCCTCCCCCTGGCTCCAGGACTGACCGTGGACGGGCCCTGAACCTACCGGCCTCTCTCCACACTCGTGTGCAACACACGGAGGACAGCGCCACCTCCCTCCTGGGTGCACTGTCAGGATTGAATGGGCTGATGCTATTAGAACCAGGCCTGGCTGCAGCCATGCACCAATGGAATGAGGGCAGACAAGACATTACCACCTGCAGGCTGGCCCATAAAACGCCTGTGTGAGTCCTCTCTCTCATCCTTCATCCCAGGGCAGGGTCCAGGGGAGGATCCAGGGGATGGACATCACCGGACAGGTGGAGTGTGACTCCCAGATCCACAGCATGAGAAGGCTTTACCTGAAGGAGAACTCCAGGATCGTTTGATTAACCTGTGAGAGTGGGATGTGTCCGTTACAACAGCATGGGTTTCTCAACCCAACAAAGATTTTGTTATTTTTAAAGAACTGAGGGGGAAACAAGTTTTGAACCTTTGTGGTAGAGCAAGAAGGCTGTTTAGTCGGAGGAGACTCAGGGAAATATGATGCCAGAGGTGGCCAGGGCCAGACCGTGGGAGCCAGGAGGACCCCAGTAAGATCTTGGGCTTAAGTACTGGGGGCTGCATCTGGGTAAAGGGGTGAGCTGACATGTTTTAAATGGATAACATTAGCTGCTGTGCTAAGAACAGACTCCAAGGGGCCAGGGTGTCAGTTAGAGGGGCCTAAACAGTCTGCAGCCTCTCAGGCAAAGAGGTGCCCCTGAGGGAGAGAGGAGCGGCAGGGGTGGCCATCCTGTGGGTGGGGCCGAGAGGACACTCTGATGGCCAGACGTGGGTGTGAGGGCCTGAGGAGGACCGAGGATGGTGCTCAGGTCTGAGCAGGTGGGTGAGGCCTTCAGGGGAGCCTCATTCAGGCTCCCACAAGGACTGCCTCCTCCGAGCCCCCTGCCCGCACCCCAGGACTTAAAGCACCCCTAGAAAAACTCTAGTGTCGTACGTAAGTGCCCATGCCCCTTCAGAGAAACAGCCTCTTCCTCAAGTGCGTGTGGGAATTTTACCCTTTGTACATCAGTAAGACTCTCTGTGCCATGTCTAGGTAGTTTTGCACGCGACAATGTCTAAAGCATGTGCTACTTGTGTTATTTCACAACAAAATGGACAAAAATGTGAAAATCTGCTTCTAAATAGATCACGAGAAGGACACTTGTCTACAGCTGGAGAGCTGAGACCAGAAGGCAGAGCGTGGCTTTGCTGAGCCCTAGCTGGGAACGTGGGCATTGAGAGACTCAAATTTTTCATGGACCCATGCATCTGAGTGAATGCAAAAGGCTGCAAGTGTCGATTTGGGAATTACGAATCAATTTTAGGGAGTAGGTGAATCTGCACATACAGAATGCGTGAATAATGAGGGTCGACAGCAATTTGAGACCGTTGGGTTGGGGTTGGAGAGAAGACGTGCGTGGGAGACCAGACAAGACCTGGGGCCCGGGCCTCTCGGGAGAACAGATGAGAGCAGCCTCCAGAAGGGCTTCTAGAAGGATGGGGCTGCCTGCACCCCCAGGCCAAGTAGCACCCGGGACTCACAGGAGAAAGGGGCCAGGCGAGAACTTGCCCTCCAGCAGCCTTGGCCTTGAGATCACGGATTGTGCGACTCGTGGCACAGGGGCCTCAGATCCCTAAACAGTCCCAGGATGCTTTGCTGTTTTCAATAAATAACAAAGCAGAAGAGAGAATCATGCATTTACCAAGGACATGGTCTAAACAACTGTCGCCCAATGCCCACCTGAAACTGTGGATTCAACATGGTGACTCAGGATTGCCAGGCTAAGCAGCATGTTTTATAAATAATGAGATATTTCTCTTGCTATAATTTTTTAATAATTTCATTGTTACTTAATAAAGGCCCATTTGGTGACAAACTTCTCCTTCTGGACACACAAGAGAAAATGCCCTCGTAGCAGTGTTCAATGGTGGGGAAAAGATTGGAAATCACTGATTAACTCCCCAATTTCACTGTTTTCTGTCGAGATGGGTAGGATGTGAGCCATATTGCTCCAAGAAAACTGATGCCCCCTCCCACTCAGCACAGTGCTCAGTCTTTCTAAAGGAGAGAGAAGTGCCCGGGGGAAGGCAGCCCCTCACCACGAGCCCCCCGTGGGTGTCACCAGGCGGATGTGGGCTCCCCATCAAGGGGGGTGCTGAGCCTGGCCAGGGAAGAGTCGGTGTTTGGTTTTATAAAGTAAGTTGCCAAGGAAAAGCCAAATTAGATTTTAACGAGAAAATGTACTCCTTCCAGTACAGGCAATAACTTGTCAGAGCGATGTCAGATCAGGTGGACATTCCATGGGGTCATCACACAACAGAACAGGTGGAGGCCGTTCCTCTAGGGCTTCACCACAGCCAGGTGGAGAGCACGTGGGAGCACTGAAACCAAAGGCAGCTCAGGTGAGTGCTCACCTCCACCCCACCAGCCCTGGGACCCGCCCCACCTGCTGGACTGACCAGTCAAGGTGTGTGCTCATCACAGCTGGGCACCACAGAGGCTCATACCCTCAAGACTCACATTACTGAGCACGTGTGGTCTCCAAGCTCACCTGTCTCCTCGGGCTTCTCATGTCCTTTTCTAGGCCCTGAGGCAGCTTTGTCTGCCAGAGCATCCATTCCAATCCCCATCTTTCTCCCCTGATGCCAATCCCCACCCCCCTCTCTGAATTTGAGAGCCTGAAATGCACCTCACTCTGCTTTCTTCTCTGGACCCACCAAGCTCCGGGGTTAGATATCAGGCTGGTCATTACCACTGAGGAGAAGTAGTTACTGGGGGGCGTGGGGGAATTTGGAGGTGCTGATGCAGGTGGTGGGGACATTTTTTGGAATGTGGTGTTTACTTTGTGAAAATACACTTTTGTCCATGTAAGTCACACTTTGTCTATTTTTAATCCAATTGGGATACAGAAAATATGCTGATAAGCAATTATTCTAAATGAACTGCCAACACATGGCGTTGTGTGTGTTCAGAACCCAAAAGGGGCACTGTAGACCCGAACAATTGAGAGAGTGTTACAGGGAGGAGACAGGAATTATGTGGGTCTCAAAGATTAGACAGATGATGGATAGATAGATAGATGATGGATAGATAGATAGACGATAGATAGATGATGGATAGACGGATAGACAGATTATGGATAGATGACAGATGAATGGATAGATAGGTTGATAGATAGAAGATAGATAAATGGATGGTAAATAATGATGATGAGAGAGAGACAGACAGACAGACAGACACAGGAAGGGAGGACTTTTCAGGCAGGAGAACTGTGTTTACTCGTTCGGGATAAAGGCAGACAACTGTTTAATTGACGCAAATGTGGAGGTAGGTGGTTTGGTCCAAGACTAGAGCCACAGATGCACTGGAATTATTTCAATAATCTAAACATGAAGGAGGGCCTAAATAAAGTAAAATGTAAAAAGTATATTGGAAATTATTTCTAATTTATAGTGCAATGTTTCTTAACAAATATGTCTGTCTGGATAACAAATGATTTCCAAAGTGGGTTATAATCACATTTTTATTAATTACATCTTTTCCACTACAAGTAGTTGCCCGTTTTCCCCCCACTTCCTAATACAGGACACTTGAATTTTTTTCTAAACCCCTTTGCCTTGTTGAAAATGAAGAGAGAGTTATATTGTTTTTATCTCTCAGAAGGAGAGTCTGAGAGACGCTGGCTTTCTCCCGTCTGCAGGCCCAGACTCTCTGTGCTGAGGCCCGTGAGGGTGGTGCCTGGTGTTGACGGAGGAGGGGCGGGGGGGAGCCCAGCGCATGCTAGAGCCAGAGTGATGCTCTTCAAACATTAGAAGGACAAAGTTAGCACAAGTACTGGAAAATCCTCTTTTTATAGGAAGTGTTTAATTTCTGGGCCTCTCTGCACACCAGGTTCACACACAGGGGCCATCACTGCTTCAGGAAGGACTAGGTTGGGGCTTGATGGCTGCTGGCGGGCCCTGCTGTGGGCTCCCATCTGTGCACCCCACCTGCTCCATCACAGACAGCAGCGTGGCGAGCCCTGGAAATCCCTAGAAGCGTTATCATGAAAGAGAGAGCCTGGCAAACACACGTGCTAATTGGCTCACTACAATTTCAGCTCTGCGTTTTGCTGCCTTTGAGGGAAGGACGAGTCAACTCTGATGGAAAGCAGCTTTTCCGGGGCTTCAGCAGAATCCAGTGGACATACGAGGCTGTGGGATTGTCATTCGCAGTCAACATTGGTATAGGTTCCACTTTTCTTAAACGTATGCCTCGGATCTACATGGACTGCCTGTGCGTAAAAACTGTAAGGTGCTCGCCCGTGATGCCTCTCTACCTGTTCTGACGAGCTGTTCACTCGGCTGGTCCCATCGCCAGACGCCACCAGGACAGCACGAAGCTCCGCTGCGTCCAGTTGCGACTCCTGACATTTCTAAAGACCTGAGTCCAAACAGAGATGAAAATGATCGTAATAGTGGTACTAATAGTGACCACAGCCATAAAGTAGAGAACAGGGGCACTTCCACGTCCCTGTAAGAGTTCTTGGGAAGCTCCATCTTGCAGCGCACAGCGGAGAGTGAGGTCTGACTCGGCCTCTCCAGCTGTTCTCCTTCCTCGTGAAGAGTCGGCCAGCGATGGTCCAGCAATGATCTGTCCCGGCTGGAGAACGACTGCTCCCCCCACCAGCCCCAGCACACCCCCAGAGGGCCCCAATCATCTCCTAGGGTGTCAGAAAATTACAAAAGCAAAATTAATTTCCATCCTCTTCAGTTTAAAGAAGCAAATGAAATCTACACCGGATTGCTAACGGAAGAAAGGGAGCGTGTTCCAACATCAAAGGAGGACAGAGGGGATCCCCGCCAAGTCTGGGGCCCCCACCCAGTCACATGTGCAGACTGTAAATGGGGGGATGCTATACACAGGGGACAAAAGGAGCTGGGGCTGGGGGCAGGGGGCTCTGGGGCCAGGACACACAGGAGCGATGGAAGGTGGTGGTGGTGGCACTTTCCAGAATCCTTGGAGGGCGGTCATTCAGGTGCAGAGAACACAATGAATATGCAGCACTCGGTGTGAGCTGGGCACCAAGCTGTCTTCGTGTCTCCCAAGTCTGGTTAATAGGTTCACAACAGCCATGTTCATTGTTACAACAACAATGAGAAGTCTGACTACAGGGTGAGATGGGGAGGGAGCAGGAGCCAGGACCTGGGAGCTTGTTCTGGGGCACGTGGGGGGCTGCACGCAGCCATCAGGCAGGGGAGACTCAGTCAGGTCTGTGTCCCCCTCAGGCAGTGTGAGGGTCAGTTTCAGGGGCAGGAATCCTGCATGTTGTGCAAGGAACCGACCTTTGTAAAGGGCCTGGTCGAGCACCTGGACAGAGTGGACACTGCAGGTTGTGTGTGAAATACATTTAAGGTGAATTGATGAGCAGATGCTTGAGTGCTAGTTCAGGAAAAATGACACAGGACCAAAGTGGAGACACAGGACGTGGAGCTGTGGAAGCAGAACCAAGGAAAGCTTCATCCTCTTTCCAAGTCTTGGTGACTTCTGGATGTGGGTCAAGGGAGAAAATCTGTTTTCATTAAACTGTCATTCTTGTTATCATTTAAACCTTCATCCAGCAGCCCAGGTGAGCTCCAGGGTCAGGGTCAGCTGAGCAGAGGACACTGAGGAGGGGCCAGCTCAGGATGGAAGGTGGTGAATCCAGGCTGGGACCTCTGGTGTCTAGGAGACGTCCGGGGGGAGATGTCCAGGGGAGGTTGGTGCCCAGGCTTGGAGCTGGGGGAGAGGAGAACGTGGGAATGAAGTAGTGGTCCTCTCTGAGGATGAGGCAGAGGGAGGCCCTGGGTAACCAGAGGTCAGAGTCGACTACATGTACAAGCTTTAGTGAGTGTTGGGGCAGAATCCAGTTAAGAGCTGGAAACGAGAACCAGAGGCGGGGGGCCACTGCAGCAACAGGAGGATGAAGCATGTGCACAGGCACAGCTGCCCTGACATTGGCCAGCACCAGAGCCCTGCCCCTTCCGCTCTTCAGCCTGAGTGGGCTTCCTTGTCTGAGTGAGATTGCTACTGTTTCTGAGGGCCCATATGACAGCCCTGTTGTCCCCAAACCTCTCCCTCCACCTAATCCTCATTCCCCAGGCTATCGTGGGGCCTCGTCTACACTCACGGAACCCGCTGGGCTGGACGCCATCCTTCCTCCATCCATCCTGGGATTACCTGGTTACTTGTTGGACTCCCCTTTGTTCTCTATGAATTCGGGAGCTGTGCAGTCTTATCTGTTGCATCCGCAGAGCCCGACAAAGGACCTGACTTAACCAGTTCCCAGCAAAGCTTGCTGATCCCATGAATGTGTGGTTAAAATGAGCATGGACAGGGAAAATGTAAAGCACATGGGCACTGTGCATCTGGAATCCCTCACAATCCCCGGCACTTTTAAAGATTTACGAGTAAAGGTTTTAGTGTGTGAATAAACATTAGCATCATGCTGAAAATGGACAAACACAAGATATGTATGATGCATTCAATCAAGAGTTTTTGATTACTTGATTGAGAATCTACTTCTGTGTTGAAAGAGAGAAAACAAGAAGTTATTTCTCTTCCACAGGAAGTACACAAGGAGCCTGCCATTTTGAAAACTTTGTCAGGGTCTCCAAAACATTTTTCAAAAAGCACACTACATAAAACCAGAAAAAAGCATTCATTTACCACCATTTCCCAGGCACTGTGAAATATGCTAACAGCTCCATTTAAATCATATTTCCTACCTGTCGTCTGCTAGAGTCACAAAGATGAACAGGACATTGAACCTGCCCCGAGGGGCCGCTGAGCCCAGGGAGGGAGGGACGCTCTCTTCTTTTGTGTTCACGTGTACACCAGGAAACACAGACAGCTGACGCCATCAGAATGGGGCAGCCCTGGGCGCTGCAGGACAGCAGGTGACGCTGCGCGTTGCTGGCACCCCATCCCGGGGGTCAGGTTTTGTCAGCCCCACCCCACAGAGGAGGTGACTGATGCTCGTGGTCAACAGTCAGCAGGTGGCAGAACCGATATTTTGATAATATTCTAATCCAGTCGCCTGACCCCAAACCCCAGGTTGCACCACAGGAAGCCACTCTTTAAAACCGCAGATGCCACCAGCCGTCGCTCCATCGGGACAGTCACTAGCATCCCGGTCATGTCTGACTTACAAGGCCTCCAGGGCACCAAACTGTGCCCATGATCAGGGCCTTAGGAATCAGCCTGGAAACACAGAGAAGTCCCTACCTGAAGAGGAGACACCACAGACAAATCAAAATGATCCCAACAGAATTAGCTACTCCTGGTTGACTGCTCAGCCGGGCTGGACTCTGGGTCAAGAACCGCGCAGACCCAGCCTCCCTGAGCCCTCAGGACCTAGGTGTGCTACAAGGCCCAGAAAGGAAGCCGGGACAAGAGCGCTGAAGGCTTCTGCCCAAGGTCACCCAACCCGGATGGTGGCGCTGGCGTCCAGCCCTGGCCTCTCAGGAGCTGGCGCCTGTTCCCCCACCACCCTTCTCTTTGCCTGCAGGTGGCAAAACCTGGCCTCGTGGCTGCAGGGTGACCTCAACGAGGGAAAGCGTGGAGGATGAGAGACAACTTGGCACAATTTGTTAAACTGGCGTCAAACTCTTCACCAGGCTGTCCAGTCCCGCCACTGGCTTATCTCAGACAGGGTGCATTCATTCCCACTGAGCAAACTGAGTCCCTTGAGAGTCATCTGTGCACCAGGGCCTAGGTTAAGTGCTGGGGATTTCTCAGCAACGTACTCCATGTATTGGTCTAAACCACCTGTAGATCCGTGTGTTAGCACTACTCTGTCCCTCAGAGTCAATGCCCTCTGAACTTGCTCAAGGGATATGCACCCGATTTCTTTGCACCAGTTAGAGTGGTAACATTTTTACTGTTAAAGAGCTATTCATGACTAGTCTGATCCTTGCAGGGGTGTCACAGTAGCATTTCTGAAAGAACGGTAAAAGTTTTGTGTTAACGTACTGTGAGCCGTGATTAGCTCTGACACTGGAGTCAGATGCTGACGATGAGAACTAACTACTTTGAAAACAATAGTACCTACCACCTCACTGCGCTACCATGACCTCGCAGTCCTCTCAGCATTTCAGAAACAATAATATTCCGGACTTGTTTTTGTAGTAAGTGATTGATAATCTTAAAATGACCTGTGATCATATAACGAAATCTAATAGCCTGCTGTTTCTTCTGGAGGTTGTTACATTGAAAGGCCTGTGATTTATTGAGGAAAATGCAGCTAGAGTTCTGAGGAACAATCTCGCATTCTAGAAGACTAATTCCCATTCGTAACAGCAAACCCAGGAGAGCTGAGCGTGATCAGTATAGACCCTCGAGAAAGGGACCATGCGGGGAGAATTATTCCCCAAAACTTAACCAAATGAAGCACTTTGCAAAAATTGGAGTTTCCCATTCAAAGCATGTTTTTAAGGTGTTGCAGTGACAAAAGGTTTTCCCTGAGGATATTTTTAGCTTAAAATAGGTGAGGCTACAGGAGAAACATTAGCATCCTGATTAGGGAGAGTTTTGGGGTTTGCGAATTACAATCAGGTGATGAGCCAGGTCAAGTCTTGCACCAAAAAATACCATCACAGCAGAAACCGCTCTAGGGTAAGGGCACTTGGAAACCTTAAATTTCCCAACAAAACACAAACCGTGTTATAAACAAATGTGATCTCTGAACACTCACATTTCCGACAATCGATATTGCTGCACGTCAGAGAGGAGTCCCTGGAACGCTGTCATTCTCAAAGGGCCAGAGTGAAGAATACCCTCTACAGCAGCGCAAAGAAAAAAGTCCTACTAAACCATTGTTAGCTGAGGACATACGATCCCTTTGAGGAAAAATGCATGGGGTGTCTTTTGCTCTATGATCTTGGTAATCGCCCAAAGTTTAAAAAGAAGGTGACAGGTAGTGAGTTGTGTCGGGGGATGGGGACCTTCTACCCTTCAGGGGAGGGGAGTGTGCAGATTAAGAAATCTCTAATTTCTTCTTTTGTTTGTTTCTTATTTGGACAATGAACTGACAAGGAGCCACACGCAATCTGTTAGAGTGTCTGGCGCTCCGTCCAGCCCTGAGAGGGGACGGAGGAGCATGTGTGGGGAGAGAGGAAGGCAGGCGAGGGGGATGAGGGTGAGTCTGTTTGAACTGCAAACCAGTAAGGCCGGGCACTGGCGATGGGAAGCACAGAGCAGTTGGAACTGGCGATGACAGACGAGAGGCAGGAGCACCCAGGCCTGTGACGGCGGCCCCACGCCCGGGGCAGCAGCCAGGTGTTGGGGATGCACGGAGGCAGGGCGTGCAGAGGCAGCCTCCAGAGAGAGCTTCTGGAAAATCCCCAGAGACACACAGCCTTCCGATGGTTTCGCTGAGCGGGAACAAGAGGCCCAGGCCTGCCAGCTTTCCCAACAGAACTGCCTCGAGCTGGCTAGCAGCAGGCCTGGCTACACCCCATCCTTCGGGCCAGGGAGGGGGCTCTTCCCCAACTTGAAAGAGAACTGTAATGATAAGGTAGATCGTGCAGGAATCTTCAGGCAGATTCGCCTGACACGAAAGCACGCAGTACGGAGCTAAGAAGCTGACTTTTCAGAGAATCTGTGAGCAATTAGTCGTGGTCCCTACAGAACCTTCACTCCTGAGTGTGATATTGTTGGCAACATAAGGAGCGTATGTTTACTCCTCCTCAGACATGAGTCACTGTACGACAAATGCCCTTCAATGCTCCAGAGTCCCCGGTCTCGCTTCGTCCACGCAGTGACCTTCCCAAGGGCTCTGGAGCTGTGTGCTGGGGACCCTGTTCTGTTTGCTGAGACACTTCGCACAGGCTGCGCCCAGTCACGATTGGCTGATTCCAGGTTGATTGATGGGAGAATCAGAGTTATTCACCTGAGCTGATCCAGTAATCAAGCCTGTTGACATGCCTGGGGAGGTGCCGTGGCCCCTGACACCGCCGTTCAGGTTACCAGCTGCTTGTGGTCAAACTTGCAAAGAAGGAGAAAGACGTCGCCCCGAGAGCTGGCTCTGAGCACCCGGAGGCAGAGGAGCACCTCTCGTCCTGAAGAGGTGGACACGACGTCTTCAGCCTTCCTGCTTGTGCCAACTCGTGACATCGCATCTTGGTGCGTCCTGTCCCTCTGCCTGAAACGCCTCGCCCTTCCCTGCTCACCTCGTCAAGCCCACAGCCTCTCCTTGAGCCGTCCAGGCAACCGCTTCAAACCTCCCTCCTCAGTGAAGATTTTGCTTGCTCTTCTTTAACGCAAATTTAAAATGAAATGAAATTGTTGGCAGCAGAGTCAGAACTTCTGCTTGGCAACGACAGACGATGACCTGCAGGAAACGTTAGTGCGGTCGGCTGGCACAGTCTGCTTCCCCTCCCACTAGCAGCGCGTGCTGTACGGGCTCCACCGACCCGGTTCTGCCAGGCATGTCCTGAGGGTGGACCTGAACCCCAGAACCCCAGGGGTGTGAGCGCGTCTGCTGGGAGAGCACAGGGGCTGCACCAGGAAGCCAAGGGCCAAGGGGGCAAGTGCATCTGGGCACCAAGGGAGGCCCCCCGGACACTCGCTCTGGGAAATCCAGGCCTTGCTCAGCTGGATCCCGGCCGCAGCCCCGCTGGTTACCGTCTCTCCAGGGCGTTTCTCTGCTTTCACCATTTTTGCTCGTCCTACTAGATTCCCCCACCTGCAAGCACAGCCCTTCCTCTCACGGTTTCTTGAAGGATTGGTTCTCCTTCCCACCTGTGGCAGTCAGGGCTCAATCAGTAAGAGATGCATATTAATTTTTGCAAGATTTATTGCAAGGCATTGGCTTATGAGAGTATGGGGTCGGGCTAGGCGAGTCTGAATTCCACAGGCACGCTGTCAGGAAGGGCATGTGCTGATGCTGCCATCCACATGCAGGATTTCTTCTCCCAGGAGCCTCAGCTCTGCTCTGAAGGCCTTCAACAGATTAGATCAGGCCCACCCAGATTACCCAGGATGACTTCCTTTGTTTGAAGTCACTTGATTATGACTTGGATCACATCTACAGAAGGCCTTGGCAGCAAGACCTGGATGAACGTTAGAGTAAATAACTCGGGGCTGTGGCCAAGTTAACATGGAAAACTGACCGTTACTCCGTCCCGCCGGGTAGGTGCCCCGCCGTCCGAATCTGCGGGTAAACAGCAGAAAACTCAGGACAAGGAAAGCGTTCCACCCCCTTCATCAAAATAGGAACAAAACCAGTGCATCTTTCTGGACTTTCATAAATCTCTGCCTGAGCCTAGTTTTCCAGGAATGAGGCGGAAACTGAAGACAAGGCTCCCGGGGCTGGGTGGGTTATCTGAGGGCTCTAGACACCCAGCTGGGCAGCCCAGTGACGTTCGGGCTCCTTCAAAGAAAACTGTGTGTGGACTTCAAGAGACCAAGAGTCCAGCCCTGGAGGGTCAGGGGGCACGTGGCCAGGGCAAGTCGCTGTAGCTCTCTGCCTCAGTTTCCCTGTCTGTAAAAGGAGAATGAAAACACTTGGTCCTGTCGGCCATTCAGGGTGACTTGAAGGATCAAGATTCAAATAAACTTCATTTTTGTACACCAAGATGAAGAAAAGAATAGAATAAACTCATGGCAAAAAGCTGGTTTTAAGGAAAAATAGGCTGTACTCCTTTCCCCAGACCATCCACCCAATGCCGGTTCTAATCCCATCCGGCACCTTGGTCCAGGGGAGGCTGGAAACACATGCTTGTGGAACAGACACAAGAGCCCCGCTTATGTCGGTGCTTGTGTGTGCTGCCCACGTGCTGGACAGGCAGCCGTCCCCACTCAGCACCCACGGCTGGAGCAGCTCCCAGACCAGTCCTCCCTCCAAGAACAACCAGAAAGCCTGCTGGAACAAATAACTGATTTGAAAGCATCAGAGAAAATCTAAGGCCAAAGGACTTGAGTGTCTAAAACCCAGGAGAAAAGAAACTGGAGAGAAAACGGAAGCTGTAAGGCAGGAGAATAGTGTCCTTAATGTCCTTAAAGAAAAAAAGACAACCTAAAATTCTACTCCCAGAAAAGAAATAGCCTTCAAAAGCGAAAGTGAAATAAAGAGCCTTCTAGAGAAGTGTCTGGAAAGAGCACATTGGAAGAACGCATCTCCAGGAGACACACAATAAATGAAACGTGGAGGCATTCTCTTCAGGCCGGAGGAAGTGGTCCTGCACATATGGGGCAAACACAGGTAAATAAATCCGAACATTCCCTGCAAACACGCCAAGGAAAAGGCCCTCGTGGTACATGGACACAGTACCCACACAGGGTGACAATGCCCCAAGTAGGTGGGAGTCTGAGGGATGAAGTGTTGCAGCTCCAAAAGAAGACAGGAAAGGGAGAAAGGACACGTGAGACGGTGAGACAAACACAGACCACAGGACGCTGGAGTTAAACCCAAACACGCCACTAGTGACATTGTTAAGTGCGCTAAGTATTTCAATTAAACAAAGATTAACCACTACACACCTATTAGTGTCTAAAATCCAAAACACTGACATCACCGAATGCCGGAGGGGACGTGGAGCAACAGGAACTGTCACTCACTGCTGGTGGGAACGCAAAATGTGCAGCCACTTGGAAGACAGTTGGGTGATTTCTTACAGAACTAAACACACTCTTTCCATGCTATCCAGCAATTGTGCTCCTTGGTATTTACCCAAAGGAGTTGAAAACTACATCCACACTAAAACCTGCCCTGGATGTTTACAGCAGCTTTATTCACAATTGCCAAAACTTGAAAGTAACCAAGACATCCTTCAGTGGGTGAATGGATAAATAAACTGTGATACATCCAGACAATGGAATATTATTCAACACTAAAAAGAAATGAGCTATGAAGCCATGAAAAGACATGGAGGAAACTTAAATGCATATGACCAAGTGAAAGAAAACTGTCTGAAAAGTTTACATCCTATGTGATTCTAATTATATGACATTCTGGAAAAGGAAAAACTATGGAGACGGTAAAAGGATCAGTGGTCGCCAGAGTCAAGGGGAGGGAGGGAGGAATAGATGGGGCACAGAGGACCTTTAGGGCAGTGAAACTACTCTGGATGATGCTATCGTGGCTGACACATGTCATGTGAACCCTAATGTAAACTATGGACTTCAGTTGATGACAATGTGGCAGTATTGGTTCATCAAATGTGGCAAATTGTAGCACACTAATGAAAAAAGTTAATAAGAGCAAGATCTGGGGGGTGGTTGAGAAGGTATATGGGAACTTTCTGTGCTTTCTGCTCAATTTTTCTGTAAACCTAACACTGCTCTGAAAAATAAGTATAATGATTTTTTAAAAAACCATTATCAGCCTGGATTAGCATCAACAACAAAAACCTAATATCTTCCTTCCTTCTTCCTTTATGTGTGATTTGCTGTTCTTTTCAGCGTTTCTTTTTACCTGTGCATTTACGAGCATCAAATATGCAGTTAGCATATCAGTTTCCTTCTAAGCACGTTTTTGGCTGCAGCCAAAATACAACACATTTTGGTGTGGGGTTTTTTTATCATGATTTAGCTAAAAATATTTTTAATTTCCACCATGATTTCTTCTTTGACCCATGACTAAGAATATCACTTAATTTCCAAACATTTGGGCATTTTTACATTTTCTTTCAGTTGTGAGTTTCTAGCTTAACTCCACCAAGCTTAGAGAACATGAGGTAAGTGAAATCAGATGTTAATAAAACATAAAATAAAGTATACAATACAGATCACTATGTCCAAGGGTTGGTTTTTTGAAAAGACAGTTACATTGGTATAACTCTAACAGGACTGACCAAGGAATGGAGAGGGGAAGCATGCATTACTAACGCAAGGAACTAAAATAGAAACATCAGTACAGATCTTACAGTCTTTAAAAAGGTAAGAGGGTATTATAAATTCCTTTATGAAAATAAATTTAAACATTTAGATAAAGTTGTGGAAACACAAATGGAAGTTAAAAACAAGCAATAATGATCACAATAACATCAGCTCTTTTGGGGCACCTACACCACGCAGAGTGCACTGACCTCCGTGCACATCACAGGCCAGGGAGATGGCAACTCGGCATATTTCCTGTGTGTGGATCTGCCGCAGTCTTAGTGGTTCCAGCGGCAGGTCTGCTGGCTCGGATCAGAATGGGCGGCGTCTTCTGCCTGCGTGTGAGGGCCCCTGGGTGTGTGACTGTGTATGGTGTGTGTAGAGTTTCTACCTAGAAGTTTCTGTCCTGTGACAGGGAAACCTCTCTCCAAAACCAAGACTCTAAATACAACCCGGAAAGACCTCACTCAGCCCAGAACTGCTGACGTCAGCGCCCTCCCAGGAAGCCCCTCGCTCCCTCACCTGCCTCTCCTCTGGCGGTGCCTACAGGTGGAAGGTTAGAAGGAGGTCCCCGGATGGATGACCTCCAATCTCTCAGGAAATCTGAGGGGGGAGGGGCGAGTCCTCAGTGCTGGCCCAGCAGGAAGTGTGCTAACCCACTTGAGGGCTGAGCTTCCTCTTTCACTGATGTCCCCCCACCACATTCTGAAGGGTCCTCAAGGCTACTGACCCCTCAGACCTGCTCACCTTCCCTTGGCGCAGTGCACAGATGCTAAGGCAGCTGGAGGTCTGAGGTCTCCTGTCTCGACATTTCTGAAGTACTGAGGTGGTTTTGTGGAAACAGCACTAGGAGGAGGGGGCGCTCTGCTCTGGAATCTTCCCCCAAAATGAGTTAGTCTGCGAGAAGCCAAGCTTGAGGCCTCGGGCACTGGCTGGGTGGCCTCCAGTCAGGGCCCTGGTGCTCATTTCACACATGTTCCCAGCACTGGGGTACGGGCTGGACACTCAGGGGCTACAGAGGAGGAGGAGGACGCTCTGCTCTTGGGGGATAGGGTCCAGCAGAAGACAGTTCCGCTTCCGAGTCAGGGTTGACCTAGGCTCTACCTGCCGATGCCTGAGACAGGTAAACGCCAGTATCAGTAAGACATGCTCTGGACAGTCGTCTTAGGTTTGTAATGTTAGCCTTGTGACTGCGATGCAGAGCCACGAGAGGTGACAGCCCAAGCTGCAGTCAGAAAGTGAGGTTCTTTGCATATTCTAACCCGGTGTACACCTTTCCTACAGGTCAAGCACAGTCGGACACAAGGTCATGGTGCGGACGGTTTATTGAAAACAAAATGCCGATGCTGAGTTTTTATTTTGGGTGAAAAGATCACCCGTTTTTCCTGCGGACACTCCTCTTTCGCCAACAATCAGTGTCCTGCACCAGAGGAAGCCGGCAGGGCCAAGGATATTGCTTCTCAGCAGTGAAGGCAGGAGCCGGTGGGACCTGTTTCCGCCCTCCGAGGACCTGCAGGTGAACCGCGATCCGTTTATTTCAAATCCACCCGAGTCCTCACTTTCATCTTTGGCTCATGTTGTTTTATTATCTCTCACTGGGTTTCCACCCCAGTGTCTGCGAGGAGGTGGGCGTGGCTTCAGCAAAACAGAAATGTCACGTGGCGCCTCATGCCTCCCCGTTCAGGACTGGACGGGAGGTTACACTTCTGCCTCCTCTCAGTGTCTGCAAGGTCTACTTTAACCTGTGTTATCCCAGCAGCCTGGGCTATGCAACCCTGGGCAAATGAACCTAAGTCAGCCTCTGTAAGACTTACAGTTTCTCATCTAAACATAGGAATAGTAACCTGACATGAAATACAGCTGTAACGAACGAAGGAGACAATGTCACTCCAATGTTCTGTATAGTGTCTGCCCCGTGGTAAACACCCAATGATACTCGGCAAATCGTGAGAAGGACATGCTCGCCTGTTTTAAGATCTGGCCATTATGAGAGAGTTAATACCGTGGGCACTGCCGCAGCACTTTACAAATACATATTATAGTAGTTAATTCTTTGATATAAAAGTAACATTTTTCCTCATGTCCACATGTGGCTGAAAGGACCTATGTGTCATCATAAACCGAGCACAAGCCTCTCTTCTAAGTACTAGCCTGAAGTTCTTTAGATCCTCCTCGCTTGTAGGGGCTTCCACACCAGGGCACAGAGCCTGCCCACGCCCCTACCGGGCTGTGGCCAGTGCACGGGGGGACCTCCCCTCCCTACCTGCACAGCTGTCCCTCATTCATCTCCTGCTCACAGCGCCTGCACCCGCCACTGTCCCTCCCCACGCCTGTCCGTGGACTTTCCCTCCCAGAGACTCAGCTGCCTCTAGTGAAAAGGCGGTTTCCAAAATGTTGAGGAATATTCTATTTTCTCCCTCTAGACAGTAATCCACAGGAGGTCGGGAACTTTATCTTTCCTTTACACGCAGCGCACAGTGGGTCTTCAGGAAGACTCACTGATGAGGGGATGTCCAGTTACCACATGGAGCAAGCTGACCTCAAAGGACCTCCATGCTCTAAACACATAGAGATGTTGGGTGAAATATAATCCCCACAATGGCAATACATGCTCAAGCCAAGAAGAAGAGACATTCCAGGAGACAGAAACAGAAACAGGACTCAAATAGATGACAAGTGGCAGCAACAGCCACTGAGCCCTGTGATGTGAGTGATATGGACATGGATGGACATGGAGCTGGGGGACAAGGGCCAGCCCTTGGGTCCCTGAGAGTCGGGAGTGGACTAACCTGAGTCACCTGCACACAGCAGGGGGGAGGGGAAAGGGTGAAGGGATTGACATCAGGAAGACCAGGAAATCTCCCCCCAACCCCTGGGAGTATCAAGGGTCCCTACCCCAATTTGGGGCTGTCAGTGGGTAAAGCACCCCCTGCAACAAGTGGAAGCCAAATCTGGCCATGTGTGGGAACTGACACCACCTCCCTCATGTACAATCCTTAATGAGAACTGAAACTAAAAAGTGATCTTAAATCAGTAAAACTGCAAAAGCCCCAGCACACCCAAGTGCAAAATTGTGGTGGAGGAATATTCCGAAGCCCAGAGCACCCAGAACCCCATGGAAGGCACCCCTTTTCTAAGAGAAGCCCCCAGGCAACTGTGACCATGAGAAAGAGAGAGAGAATGCGTGCCCTCAAAAATGGAGATAATGGAACTGCCTGACAGAAACTGTAAATAAGTGCTACACAGCTCTCTCGGGCAAGCCCCTCTGTACCCCTGAACAAACTCAGTGCCTGAGACGCTCCCCATTCCACCCCCAAGGCGTGCTGACCTGGGTCCGGAGCACACCCAGAGCCCACATCTTGGCGACTCCTCTGTGCGCTGTTATTCTGCCCCACCAACCGTGTGCTCGTGAATCAAGTGAGTTGTGTCCATTTCCGAACTTGTTTACTGCAATTACATTTGTTAATTACATGATTTAATTAAATATCATCAAAACCAATAAAATATGACTATAAAAGTAAAACAAAGGCTTTTCTTTTTTTTAAAATAAAAACTAAGTCAAATACCTTAGGAAAAACTGAGAGGGAACGGCCACGGGGAAAATCCTGCTGTTGTTTTGTAAAAGGGCCGTGAGGAGAGGCCCATCACCCACGAAGCAACACCAGCTGGCCTGCCAGCGACTTCTCACCACACCAAGGACCCAGAAGACCACAGGACGGCATCTCACAGTGCTGAGGAAAAGTTGACTGCCCACTTGGAAATCAGTGAGCAGCCAAATTATCACTCCAGACTGAAGGAAACACAATGGCACATTCAGAGACGGAGAAGATCTGACTCAGGAAACTTCACTGACGGATCTAGTAAAGGACAAACCTCAGTGAGAAAGAAGTGGAACCCACACTCACAAGGTGAGAGGCAAAGAGACATGGCAGACCAGGGGTTGTGAAACTCAGGTAGATTGTAGCAAGGGTTTAATAACGAGGAGACACTAAAATCCTAGGTAAGACGAGCTTGCTAGACTGCTGGGTGGGAAAGGGAGATTGGAATTAAGGATCCCAGAGTCCCTGTACATCAGATGATGAATACAGATATTGATTAGATTTAGCCAACTTATAGTGAGATCTGATATTAAAACCAATAGCAAGAAAAGAAGGAAGTAAAGTAAATTCTCTTAATTTAGTAGAAGACAGGAAAGAATGGGGTAGGAAGCCGCAAAAGCCACAGCAAATAGAACGAATGAGAGTTTGTGACTCGGGGTTGGCAAAGGTTTCTTGGGACGCATATATTAATAATGGTAAGGAAAAATGGATAAATTGGACAAAATTTAAAACTGTGTTTATTAAGACACACCATTAAGAATACCAATAGGTAAACCACAGACTGAGAGAGAGTATCTGGAAAGCGTGTGCCAAACAAAGGTCTAGTTTCTAGGATTCTCAGAGAAGTCATATAACTCCATAAGAAAAGATAAACAACAACACAGAATTAAGTGAAGATTCATGGAGGATATGCTAATACAGGCAATAAGCACAATGAAATGTGTTCAACACCATTAGTCAGCAGGAAAAAGCGAATTAAATCCACAATATGACATCACTACATGCCTATCAGAAGAGCTAAAAATCAAAAAGACTAACACCACCACATGTTGCTGAGGGGTGGAGCAATTGGGATTCTTACATGTTGTTGGTAGAAATGTGAAATGGTACAACTATTTTGGGGAAAAAAATCTGGCAGCTTTTTAAATTCTTAAACGTACACTCACCTTCTTACCCAGCAAACTGTTTATCCAAGAGAAAGAAATATATTTGTCTACAGGATGTCTAGATGAAAATGCTGCAGTGAAAATCTACTCAGCAAAGCTCTTCCTGAACTCCTGAACCTCGAAACCTTGAGCAAATAAATGGTTTGTTCTAAAGTACAAAGTTTGGATGTAACCTGTTGCACAGCAATAGTGAACAGGACCTGAATTTGGTTCAGGGAGTGGGGTCCTTCCCTAACAAAACTCCAAATGTGTGGTTAGAAGGGCCTTGATTTGATCGTACGTGAGGGCTTGAAGGACATTGAGAAGATTGTCATTGGGGGCTGGAGAAAAGGCAGCCCAGTTACCTAGTGGAAGAAAATTCAACTACAATGTGTCCTGTGACAGCAGGGAGAAAAGAAAACTACTTACCGAGCT
The DNA here is from genome assembly GCA_031878705.1 of Tapirus indicus. Lineage (NCBI taxonomy): Eukaryota > Metazoa > Chordata > Mammalia > Perissodactyla > Tapiridae > Tapirus > Tapirus indicus. Next base: position 144,525,123 of record CM062921.1, read on the forward strand.
GGTGGATTCTGTTGAGATATTTCTGACAGAAAGCTGAAAGTACCAACTAATTTCCTGGATACATACGATAAGACACAGGTACAGAGATAAGGATGTAAAAAATAAATAAATGACAAGTGTTTAGTTTTCAGGTAGAATTTAGAGGAACCATAAGCCAGCACCTGCTGAGTTCAAAAATAAAACTTTCTCTCGGCTGGAGTCTCTCCAGCCTGCAAAGGACTCTCAAAATAAGAAATGACTTCGGGGAAAATATCAAACCCAGGGTGAGGACAGCCACACAGTGGCCTTGGGCTGGAGGTCTCCATGGGGTAGTTGTAAGACGCTTTGTTGAGACCTCAGATATATTTTAAGACACACATATTAGGAACTTTAAGAAAGTGTTCCGTGGGCCCTTTCAACTTGATGAAAAGTCTGCTAAAAAGGGATGCATCCATATGGTGATGGACAAATAATAATGTACAATGGAAACCCACAATGTTATAAACTGTTAAGACATCAATAAAAATTTTCAAAAAAAAGAAGAGGCTGTTAAAGATCTAACGAGCCTCGTCCCACAACACCCTGACTAGCAACCCTGGAAGGGCCTGTTTCAGAAAGAAACATGGGGCCAACAGAATATATTATAATCTGATACACAGGAAATCCACAAGGTTTTTAAAAATATATATCAGCTAGGACTAAAGGAGGCAGAGACAGTACAAATACAGAACTTGGACTTCCCCCAACCTTTTACAGGCAGAAAGCATCAGAGAAGGCTTTTCATCTAGAAACATTTGCCATTTCTGATGGAAAAAGGATGTCTCCGAGGGCAGACCCAAGAGCCCAGGGAGCAGGATGGCTCTAATCAAGTAACTGGCAGCATGTGGTTGATTGGATTTCAGAGTTGCTGGGGACCCGTGACTGTGGCGTGCCTTCTCCCGTTCCCCTTGTTGAGTAGGCACGTCTGCTCTAGTTATCCCGTGTTTGTCTCATCATATCACACCAGATCCATGAGGGACAGGTAATTTGCCTTCTTAAATCAGAGGTCTTAACATTGAAAGGAATCCGTTTAATGGAATCCTGGCCAAGAATCTCTTTCCATGGATCCGATTTAGCCTAGGAGATCCTGGACTTTGAGCTTGAACCTGTTGTAATAGGAGGAAACTTCCCGGGACCTTGGGAGGGAAGATGAGTATATTTCACACGTAGGAGGAATGTAAGTGATTTGTTGCCGAGGAGTAGACTGAGACCCATTCAAGATGGATGTAAGTGTATTCACTCTCCCCCCTCTGTGACTGCTTCACCTGACAGAATGCGACAGACATGGTCCGTTTCCAGACCCAAGCCTAAGAAGTAAGAGAGGGCCTCCACTCTCTGTCTTTTGGAGCCCTGGGTCCCTATGTCAGCAGTTTAACTACCCTGCTGGAGGCCATGGGTGAGGACCTGAGGCTACATGGAGAGGGGGAGGGACACAGCTGCCCATCCGGGCACCAAAGTGAAGAAGCCATCCAGATAGGTCCCTAGTCAGCAACTCAAAGATCAGGGATGAGCCATCCAGCTGAGCCCTTCCCCAAGCTTCTCACCACAAAATCTGGGGCAAAACAAGATGGTGGCCTTAAGAAACTTATGCAGCAGTAAGTGACCAAAATATCATCCTTATAATTCATTGGCTTTCTTTCTCTAAGAAACTTTAAAGTGGGTTAACATTTCTTACCTCAACTTCCAGATAAGGTGGGGCAACCAAGACTTGAGTGACTCATCTAAGACCAGGCAGCAACAGCCTTGCACAAGGTCCGAAGTCTTTATCTGCTCACCCTCTCCTCTAAACCCTGAATTTTCATGAAACCTGGCAATTCCAGAGCCTATTTATGTTATTATTTACCTTGTGTGTGGATATCTTTTTTCCTGATTTGAAAATACACCCTGGGGCTGGCCCAGGGGCATAGTAAAGTCCATGCACTCGCTTTGGCGGCCCAGGGTTCACGGGTTCAGATCCTGGGCATGGACCTACACACTGCTCATCAAGCCGTGCTGAGGCGGCGCCCCATATGACATAGTAGAGGAAGATTGGCACAGGTGTTAGCTCAGGTACCATCTTCCTCAAGCAAAAAGAGGAGAATTGGCAACAGATATTAGCTCAGGGCCAACCTTCCTCAGCAAAAAAAAAAAATACACCCTGGTGGTGGAGCAGAAGCCATTTTGCACACTCAGAGCTGAGTAGATTCCTTTAAGAACAGTCAATTCTGACCTGTCAAAAGGTAGAGTTTCTTCTTCTAACATTAGCTATACTGGTAATTATAAAATATTTATATACAAATGTTAAATCTTTATGTCCTTAAACTGTAGATATTTAACCTCTATTAAACTGTTTATTGGCTCAATCCATCTGTTTTCTGCAATTTGAGCATCCACTAATTAACCAAAACTGAAAAGTAAGGAGAGGTTTCTCGGGAATTTTTGAAAGCCCTCCTACTTAAATTTTTTCCTAAGTCTTGTAACAAAGAGGGTCTGTAAAAAGCAGTATTTCGGAAGTTGGGAAAGTGAGTACTTGGACTCTCTTATCAGAACTCAGAGCCTTGCACGAGCACCCCGGGGCCACTTGCCTCTCCAGACTCTCACTTTGCTTTGGGGCCAACCAGACGAGCAGAAAAATGCCTCTTGATGTGCTTCTTCGTGTAAAACCTGCCACCCTCACATCAGCAAGTTTTCCAGAGGATAGATCTGTAATGCACCTCATGACGGTGTTGTTATGAGGATACACTTTCCCACAATAATGTTGATGTCACTCTCAAACACAAAAATAGGGGTACCTAGTCTAAAATTGGTTATTTTTGGGCTTTTCATGCTAATGGAAAATTGTGTATACATTCTGCCCCTTTCCAAAACTTGGCCATCTTATTCAGTAAATTATCATTTAACAATCAAAAAAGCATGCCATATAAAAGATAGATTTATTTAATGAATAACATAAAAATTTTGAAATACACCAATAGTATTTCTTGTCTGACTTATGCCAAAAATATGGAACCCACAAGGATAAAATTATTTAGAAAATCATATTGCAGATTTTGAATTTCTTTGACTTTTACTTGCAAGATTTGAAAATTTGAAAAACGTCTTCAGCATTAGTTCATTGGAACTGCTAGAGTTCTAAAATCCCAGTTGATTAGAGTTTTGTTCTTAGTAAACAACCATTCTGAGAAATTGAAAGATATATTTTCTGTGCAGTTCATGTATTCATTTCATTGTACAACTGAACCCAGGAGATTTGAGGCATTTAAAAGAAATTTTCCTGTTTTCTCTCTCCTGCAATTGATTTCTCACAGTACAGAAACTCGGCCGTTTCAACTATTGACAACGCCATCTGGTAGACGGGTTGCCTCCCGAGCGCCCACTCTTGGCTTCTCAGGGTCCCTCCTGGGCTACACGGCCAAGGGGCCGGTCAATCAGGGCCCAGCCAGGAAGGCAGGGCTGAGACAGGGATGGAACCGCGCGTCACATGAGCATACCCCTCTTGCCAGCCATGTGAGCCTCCAGCCTCTCCCACCTCCTGTCCCCACAGCTGGTCCCTCTGCTCTCCGCCATCCAGGCCTCTAGACCAGGCCAAGGCTAAAACCCGCAGGAATCCCAGTTTTTCTGTGGAGACCACAGCTCCCGCGTCTCAGTAGCAGAATCTCAGTGGCTGCACCTGCCCCCCTCGGCTGGTGGTGGGACTCCTGGCAGTCTAGGACCCTCACAGCACCGACCCTAAACTCCGTATCTGCTCTCAGCACGGTGGACGGTAGTGGGACAAGCCAACAGGAGCCCTTCGCCTTCCCCATGGGGAGATCGAGGCCCGTCAGGAGGGAGCGAAAACACATTTAAACACAAACCAGAGACAACCGCCTACAACTCAGAGGAAACGTGGTGCGGGGGTAAGGGTGATGCGGGAGCAGCCACCAGCAAAACCCCCGAGCAGTGCGTCACGGTGGGGAATGGGCGGTGCGGAAGCTCTCAGACCTCACGGGAAGGGGGCTTGTTCTGTGAACACCCAGAGGGGAACAGAAGGCAGGTGCCAGCCTGGCGTGCGGAGGGATGAGGGCCTGTCGGGGGGGACACCAGACAGGGAGTGAGGCCCTACCCCACGCCCTGTGGGATGGGAAGGTGAAGTTCATCCACAGGATGATGAAATGCCAGCTGGGGCTCCTAAGCTGGGGACTGGCATGATCTGAGCAATATTTTTCAGGATTACTGGTGGGACATGAGTTATGGTCACCTGACTGCCATCGGGCAGGAGGCTACCAGAGTGGACGTGGGGAGGCCAAGACTCAAGGCAAGAAGCCACCCCATGCCGGGGAACCGGCGGCACCGTGGGGCAGGGGTGGAAAGCGGGTCTGGCTGCCTTTTGGAGTCCCCTTGGTGGACTTGCTGGTTGACTGGGGGCAAGTGTGAGGGGATAGGGGTCTTGACAGCAGACCCAGCGGAAACTTCTGCCAAGACGGGGAGCCTGGGGGAGGTGGAACAGCCTCACTGCCCTCCCAGCCCAGTCATCCCCATGCTCCCGGCCCCGCCATGGGCTCGGTCACCACCGGCCCCACCACAAACACTGCCCTCCGTGGGACCAGAGACCGGGGTGTGCCAACCTTCGACCCCGCCCCACCCCAAGAGGTCCAGGAAATGAAGAGGAGTGGCGCGCGGGAGGGAAACTGAAAGCCCAGCAGGAAACTTGGTTTCCACGCGGCGCAGGTGCTGCTCTCGGGAAGCAGGTCCCTGTCCCAGGTTCTCGGAGGAGAGGACGCCCACAGCATGGAGGAACCCAAGCTCAGGGAAAACGTCTTCTCTACATGAGGCTATTCTCATAAAGATAAAAGTTAAGTTAAACCAAACTGACACGGGCATCTAGTACTTTTTGCCAGCGACAAGATCATTTTTTATATAACAAGATGTGTAAATGCAAATACATTATGTGTGTACGTGATCTATATCTACACATACCTGCACACAGATATAACGCATTTGCATTCACATATCTTGTTTTACATATGTGTGTGTGTGTATATATATATATCTGTATACACACACAGATATACAGCCGAAGCCATATCCCTAGACCCAAATCAGTGTTTTCCAAACTATTCTCTGCTCAAGAATATAGCAAATATTACATGATCATAATATTATTTTGTTACACAGAAAAAAAATGCTAGTGTATAGATTACTAGATGATTATAGTTTATGTAACAGACTATTATAGCGTTAATGAAATCTCCAGCAGTTACTTTTCTATAACATAATCCCATAAACATACCTTCTGATTTGTGACAAAATTATGTCAAGAAATCATCTCCAGGACTTGTAGTGAATGCAGTTTCCTCTTGCAGAGGAGGGTTCTAACTGTGCCTCTGCTGAAACTCTGGTGGACAAAAGCGAGCCCTCGACCATGGCTGTACGGCCGCCGCACTGACTTCTTAGCCTGATTTGGAATTATCTCTGCTTTCCTTCCTGCTCCCAGTGACTCCTCCGAGAGGATGAAAACATTGCTTCTTTGTGAAAGAGAAATTGTCATTGAAAGTGGAGCCCAAGGATGTTGATGTGAATGAGCCCTGACACAGCTGATGATGAGGGGGCATCTGGGGGCTTCTCTCACTCAAGGGGAGAACAATGATCCCAGAGGACTGGGGTTGGGGACCCAGCAGCAAGAGCATCAGAGGACTGGCCCAGTGGGAGCAGGGAAGTGCTCTCAGACCCAAAATACCTCAAAACTTCAGGAGGGGAAGGTCTGGGGCCTGGAGACCCAGGCCGAGGTAAAGAGGGGGAGGAGGCCAGCAGTCATGGCTCCGTCTTTGGGGCCCAAACATGGAAACCATAGAGAACCTGTGCACAGTGGGCGAGATCAAGAGCCTGTGGTGGCGCCATCTTTCAGGGACAGGAGAAAGCTTGGCATTAAGTAGAGCAGGACAGTGGAAGCCTGCCTCGGGGTGGTCCACCCAGCAAGTGTCTGAGTGGGGTGAATTTGCTCCTCCCGGTCGCCCAGGACCCTCAGTGCCCAAGCCCCAGGAGTCAAGGCAGCACCTGCTCATCAACCTTTCTAACATGCTTTGGGAAGCCATGCTTATCCTGCGCATTAGAACTTACCAGGCTCGCTGGGAAGGAGGAATGAGGCTGCATGAGGATACATTCCGATGTGCAGACCTTCCTCGACTTACCGTGGGGTCACATCCCAATAAAGCCATCGTAAGTTGAGAACATCCTAAGTTGAAAATGCATGTAACACACCCAACCTACCGAACAACCTAGCTTAGCCTCACCTACCTTAAATATGCTCGGACACTCAAATCATTGAACACAAAGCCTATTTTATAATAAAGTGTTGACTATCTCATCACAATCCTGATTTTGTGGGTCTCTGCTCAGTGAGGTCTGAGGAGCCCTGATTAGGGAAACCACTTCTAGGACCAATGTTTCGGGAATGGCAGGAGAGGAGGAGTCCCCTTGGCTAGTGGTGTTCCATGGACGAAACCCCAGGGTCCTTCGCTGGCAGCCTCCCTGACGCTCATCCACCCTGGAACTCTGCAGGGATCCCCAGACAGGCTGAACCCAAGGGAGCTACCCTCTGTTTTCCAAAAGATGGCAACTCTTGGGGTTCACCATGATGGAACGGGGGCTCAACTTTCTGGAAGGTACCACCACCCCATGGTGTGATCTGTTCCCTTCTGATACCAGAATGATCCCATTTGAGGCCCATGGAAGGAGTTCAATAAAAGATTGATCAAGGCGCCGTCACATGTCGCTTAATGATGAGGATACATTCTGAGAAATGAGTTGTTCAGCAATTTTGTCATTGTGAGAACATCACAGAGTGTACTTACACAAACCTAGATGGTATAGCCTACTGCACACCTGGGCTACCAGGTACTCATCTTATGGGACCACTGTTGTGTATGCGGTCCTTCGTTGACCTAAGCCTCCTTATGCAGCATGCGTGATTGCACTAGCAAAGCCCCTTGAGATGCAGTAACCACGATTCCCAGCCAGGTCATCGTGGGGAATGTCAGAGCCAGTTTGCACAGAAAGCTCCCTCGAAGACCACCTAACAAGCAGAATCTAAGGCACAGCCCCCATGGCACGGAGCTCTCCCACCCGCGGTCGTGGAGAACAAACAGCAAATTGAGAAGCGACGGAAAGTTTGCTCATTTCATGGTGTGCACACACATAACGTAGGAAGGTGTCACAGGTTGTGTGTTTGCAGATGGATTATTTCCAAGATGCAAAGACCCTCTTCTCTCCTTCTTGCTCTAATTACCTAGCATCCCCAACCGCAGGCTCTCTGTAAAGTCCCGTGTGAGCACAGTGTTTGTTGAATCATTTAACCAAACACTTGGTCCTTGGATTACTTCCCCAGCTCAGGAACGAACCTTCGGTCATCTATCAGACTCAGTGGAAAAGCCAAAGCACTGAAGCTCACCAAGAAGACAGCCATCCGCTGCTCGCCCCTGCTCACTCCTGCTAAGAGGCAACGTCCCTGTAACCGCACATGAGCAGGCTTCTGTCCACCCCAAGTGACTCACATTCACATTTCTAAAACAATAACGACAGTACAATTGAATTCACTAGATAATGATAAAATTTTTAAAAACACCCTAAATTTTCGGGGCCGCCCGGTGGTGCAGTGGTTTAGTTCGCGCTTGGCAGCCCGGGGTTCGCGGGTTCGGATCCCGGGCGCCCGCTGACACACTGCCTGTCAGCCATGCCATGGTGGTGTCCCATATAAAGTGGAGGAAGATGGGCACAGATGTTAGCCCAGGGCCAGTCTTCCTCAGCAAAAAGAGGAGGATTGGCGACGGATGTTAGCTCAGGGCTGGTCTTCCTCACCAAAAAAAAAAAAAAAACACCCTAAATTTAAATTAAATCATTATTTTGCTGATTATTCTGTACTTCCCAACCACAAATTTCAAAATGGCTGATTAGCCATAAAACAAAATTTAAGGATTTGGCAGTTGTTTATAAAGGTGGAAGAAGCTGGCATCTTCTGAAGGCGCTTCCACTGTACCTGCTGCATGCTCTCCTTTACTTTCTCTGCCAGGTTGTAAGGATTCTACCCGTGAGGGAGCCACAGCCGTCGACATTCGGCCAAACCCGGGACCTTTCTCACCCGACACCCCTCTGGTTGGAAACAACATGACTCAGTGAAAACAATGCTTAAATACTGGAAATTAAATCTCTTTTTATCTTAACTGAGTTTATGTTTGGAGAAAATTAATGCCGTTTGAAAATATGCAAGAGGCTTCACCGCCTCCGCAGAGAAGACAGGGGTCTCGCTGGTGGATGACGGGGCTTACACTCCGCTGCTGTTCCAGGAAGCTGATTGCACAGAGTCTTTAGAAAGCAGAAACGGCACGCCTGATGTGCATCCTCCTTCATGCTAAGAGGACCTTGAAAGCTGCCAACTTTTTTCCTCTAAATCTGTAAATCTACCTCATGAAACCCTCAAGCCTGCAGGATCCCACCAAGCCTGGTCTTCACTGAGATTCCCAGGTATCTCGGACACCCACATGTTCCCGCTGCAGGCCGAGCCCTGAGCCCTTAGGGCAAGAGGCTGTGCAGAGGGTCCGGGAGCCTGAGACGAGACGGAACTTGTCAGAAGCAAAGGGGTCTCGCTCACGTGTTGCTAGTTCAGCCTGAGACCCCGGGGCTGTGCTCTTCTTTGTTTCTGCTTCCTGAAAACTCGGAGTGTGCAGTTCTGCTCCCTCTGCATCCCACACTTTGCTCTGGAGCACGGACGGATCCAGGCCTGTGTGGAGGTGTGGTCGAGGTGAGACTCCTGGACGAGGGCAGAGAGCAGAGGCCTCTTCCTCCTCAACCTCCGCCTGCCCCCGCCCACAGCAGCTGCTGTGAGGACAGGAGAAGGAGAGTTTCTGAAAGAAGAGCAAACCCTGTCTTCAAGGATAGGGTCCTTTGTCATACAGTCTTGGAAAGGAAGGAAGGGGGGAGGGAGGGAAGGGATGCTTCTACTTTAATATCTTGTAAACCTTAATAAAAATCCAGAAGTGATAAAGCAACTCGAAAGCTCAGGGAGAAACGGCTTCTGTGATGCTTCTGGTCATTAATAATGGGCCTCTGCAGGGGCTGCAAGCTGTGGTGGGGACGAGCAAGAAGCAACTTGATATCTGTATCAACGAAAGAGTCTCCTCAGTTGCAGAAGTATATTTAAGGTCATAGCAATATGTTAAAACTAGAACAATAAATAAAATGTCAAGTTCAAAACAGCAGTTTGGTACGAATGCATTTGTTGAAAATAATTTGGCTATGAAGATGGAGAAGACTGGACGTGTGTAGGCCAAACTGTACCACTGGCAATCTTTGGTATTGGGATTTGGAGTGATTTTTATTACTGTTATTACTACTACTCGCTTCTCTGTACATTTGATACCTCTTTTGCAAAGACAAAAATGCCATTAAGTACTTTTTGGACAAATAGTCTCCTGCCACTTTCGTGCTAGAAATTGATGCAAACCTGCCCTTTTTATCATTGGCATAGAAGGTGGAAGATCTGAAGTTTTTAATGAAAAAGGCCAAGAACTCTGCCGTCTGTCACATCTGTAATACAGGGTGAGGGAGGGGACACCCAAACCTCTGCTGCCTCCGTTTGCTTCCTCAACAAGCTGGCTCCCCTGAAGGGCCGACTGAGCGATGGCAGCACGGGGTCCCATGACTGGACCCTGAGGGCCTCGCCTTCAGTGAGGTGCAGAGCCCGCTGCCCTGGCTTCTGGAGGTTTTCCAGAGATGGGACCCCAGCTCCTGGTGTCCAGCCCTCCTGTCCCCCTCCCCTGGTCCCCGGTGGTCCAGGTGTGAGAGAACAGTCACAGCAGGTGCTTGTGGAAACAGCAGGGAAGACTTTATGCAAGACCAATGCAACAGGGGAGAGAGCCTGACCCCACCCTGATTACAGCAGGGACAAGCAGGGACGAGCAGGGAGAGGAGACAGAGTTGCTGAGAGGAGCTAGGTGAGGTCACGGAGGAAGAGGAGCCTGACTGGAGGTCAAGCGGGGAGGGGACCTCAGTAACCAGCTCAGCAGGATTCTTGCTACAACGGGGCTCTGCAGCCGAGGATGGGGCCCGAGCATGAGGCCAGGTAAGGAAGGCTCGGCAGAGCCTGACCAAAGTTTGGTCCAGGGGGTCCTTGACCGGGTCGTGCTGCTCCAGCCCACCTTCTGCCAAGGCCTCCAGGGCACCATCCTGTGCCCTGTCATCATTAACCCTGATGCCTCTGTTGTCCCTGTCTGCCTGGTCATGTGAAATCTACTTCTTTTTTTGAAGAGCAGGGCCCTGGGCAGAGGGTCAGTGGGATGGAGAGGCCCCCCCCATGGGCCCCCAGTCCAACGGCACCGGGCCTGCTCGGGTAGAGCTGGATGCCGTGGAGCGGGCCCCACAGTGAGGCGGCGGTCCTGGTTCTTAGTGCGAGGATGAAGCCGTGTAGTGATGGAGAAAAGCAAAGAGGAGGCAGACGTCAACAGTGGCTCTTCCACTTCAGCACGCGCCCGGCCCGGGTGGCTTCCCTCGGTCGTGCTGGAAGTGTCTTCACGTCCATACCCTCCAGAGAGGTGATGCTCTAAGGGATGGAAAGGTACCAGTAGTCCACACCCGAAATTCCCAGCAAACTCACTTTGTTTCCTCTGATTAAGGTCTCATTTATGCCACGTCTCTGTGTGTGCAGAAGGGACAGGCCTCCTGCTCCGGCCGCTGCAGGCAGGAGACAGGAAGGCCGGGGCGGGGGGCGGTGGGGGGGCATCTCTTCCAAGGCCCTGGCAGCAGGCCCAGGCCCCGGGCCCCGAGGGGAGAGAGCACAGGGCCGGGAGTGGACGCCACATCAGGACCCTCTGTCCTGCCGAGTGGAAGGACAAGGGGCATCTGACGCCTGGATGGTCAGCCCACCTCAGGTCGTCTGCTGAATTCCCACTGGCTCCGGAGAGAGAAGCTGGAAGTGCAGTGGCTGGAAACTGGAGGCGCAGTAATTGCGTAGGTCTGCTGAGATTCCACTCACCACTTCCAGAAAGGGAAGCGGGTCCCCAAGTAGCAGCGTGAGTCCCTCCATGGGCCCAGGCCTGGTGCCCACTCAGATGGAAGTAACACAGATTTTACCACCTTGAGTTACAGATCCGGGATCCAGGTGCACTAATGGAAGACCACGCCAGCCCAGGGCCCTCCAGGTGTGGGAGTCCCACTGCTTTTAGTCTTCCACTTGCTTAGGTAAAGGTCTTGCTTTGGATACAACTGTGGTCTTTTCTAAAAAAATAGAAAATGTTTCTTTAAAATTACAAGCATAAATCTAAGCATATTTTCCAGCTGATTCTCGACTCCATTTCCAAGACGGCATGCATTGTTACCTGCCGTGGTGTCTCACCTCGGGCTGGGACTAACTCTGCATAACTTAGCTCAGCTACGTTGACCCACCCAACTCACAAAAATCACTAGGGGACAATAAGAGGCTCTGGAGGCCCTTCTGTGAGGATTCGTCTTTTCTTTATAAATTTTGAGGTTTCCTAAAGTGATAGCACACACATTCTCCTTGATCCCTAACTAGGATGCACAAGCCAATGAAATAATTGACACAAACACTCGTGCATGGATGTTCATGCAGCCTTAGCTGTAACAGACAGAAACTGGAAACAACCCAAATGTCCACCTACCAGTGACTCTGGCACATCCACATGATGGAATCCTACCAGCAATATGAAGGGACAATCTACTGACTGCTTCTCCATGCGGATGAACCTCTAGAAAGCTATGCTAAAAAAGTTAAAACATTATGTTGAGAAAAGCCAGATTCCTAGAGGCTGTATTGAATCATTCCATTTATGTAAAATTTCTTGAAAAGGAAAAATTATACAGACAGAAAACTACAGAGGCAGATCCATGTTGCCTGGCACTGGGGTGGAGTGGGATTGGGGGCTATTAGGTCATTTGATGTGTTTGGACATTTGGAAACATTGTCATGAGGCGTCTGACAGACCAGTAAGAGCATGTGAAACGGCCAGACGTGGTTTCCGGGAAAATCAAGCAATGAAAACAATCACGCAAATATTAACCCCAGGAAAAATGAAAAGTTATACAGTCCTGGGCCCCATAACGATGTTTTGGTCAATGACAGACCACATAGACGACGGTGGACCCACAAGATTTGTACCACGCAGCCTGGGTGTGCAGTAGGCCGTCCCATCCAGGTGTGTGTAAGTGCACTCCACGATGTTCACACGACGAAATCGCCCGACGATGCATTTCTTGGATCATATCCCTGTCGTTAAGCGAAGCATAACTGTACAACAAAGAGAAAATAATCACAGCGTGTAACCTGGCTTAGCAGTGAATAAAAATGATTTAACCAAAACTAATGACAAGAGTATGTTAGGAAGACAGGGGAAGTCACGTCAGAAAAGAGATACGGGGTGGAGTGTCAGCGTTGAAGTTCAACTATCACAGACGTGATGGTCTAAAAACAAGAAATCAGTAAATAGTAGGATAACTATATGGTGTATAAATACAGAGACAAATAGTTGAAGACATAGGTAATAGAGAAGAGACGTGCTTCTGGGGAGCAAGACTGGAGGAGGCTGACGGCTGGGGTCTGGGGCAGGGTTGCATTTTCTTCTAAACCTTTTAGCATTGTTTGATTTTTAAACTATGTTTATATTATTTTTTGAAATAATAAAACTATTCTGAAAAGCAAGGGCTTCGAATGAAATAAATAATTACATTCTACTTCCTCCACCATTTCAAAAGTATATTTTAATGCCAAAAAAAGCTGGAAGAACAAAAATGAAATTAGTTCAAAGAAAGACTCACTCATTTTTTTTCTTGTTTGTATTATTTTGCTGCAGATGAATGAAAATTTCCTCATGGTCTGGTGGTCATCTGGAATCAGCACCATCACCAAAGAAAGTGGCTAATTAGATGGAAGAGGACATTGTTGGGTGAGGCACTCAGGAAAGGCCCTGTTTGCCTTTCTCCCTCTTTTCCTGCCTCTTGCCTGGAATGCAGATGTGATGGCTGAAGCATCAGCAGCCACAATAGGACTATGCAGCAAACTTAGGATGGAAGCCAAATGAGGTAGAGCAGAAGAATAGAAGGAACCCTGATACCTGAGCAGGTAGGAGCTCCCACGACAGCCATGGACTGCCCATCTCCAGCCCCCTTTGACTTGGGAGAAAGTTGTGTTCTGTTTTATTTAAGCTGCTGTCATTTCCAGTGTCTTTTATTAGCAACCAAACTCAATTCTTTGTATATCTAGCTTTGCGGACATCCTCCTTCTCTTCTTGCTTAGTGGCCATCTAACCTTTCCCTCTGAACATTCCAAAAATGAAGCGATTTCTTCAACAAAGATTATGTTCACGGGAGTCAGGCAAGGAGCTAAGAGCTAGAATTCACTCTCTTCTTTGGTAGCCTAGTCCTACTTCAGATCACCCTCATGAAAAAGTTTTCCTGAATATTGATCAACAGACACCTTTTCAGCAATTCCCATCCAGCATCCTAATTCTCTCCTTGAGCCAAAGATACCCAGTTGAGTTCCCTTTTCCCAGAACTGCACTAGATACTGGGTTAAACCAGACCTACAGTGGTTTCTACCTTGACCAAGGGGATGTGAGTGTTTGAGGGAATTTTCTGGAGGGCTCTTGGAAGGCAAAAACATGCCTAAAGATCCTCTGGCCACGACTCTGTCCAATCAGGCCATCCACTTCTCTGCTAAGATGACAGCTCCCTGGGGCCTGCACTGAGCAGTCGGGCACAAAGTTGATACCTACAGTGGGCTGAATGGCGGCCCCCAAGAGACATATTCATGTCTTCATCCCCAGACCTGTGAATGGGACCTTATTTTGAAAAAGAGACTTTGCAGATGTAAGTTAAGGATTTTACCTGGGTGGGCCCTAAATCCAGTGACAAGTGTCCTTGTAAGAGACACAGACACACTCAGAGGAGAAGCCACGTGAAGACGGAGGCAGAGGCTGGAGTGATGCGGCCGCCAGCCCAGCAACCCTGAAGCCCCAGCAGCTGGAAGAGGCAGGGAGGACCCTCCCCTAGAGCCTCGGGAGGGAGCGCGGCCCGCCACACTTCGGTCTCCGTCTTCTGGCTCCAGAGTTGCGGGAGCATCAGTTCCTGTTGTTTCAAGCCGCCCAGTCTGTGGCATTCATTATGGCCACAGGACACTAAACCACCCTTCTCATGTCCCCCCACCCCGTGGCATGTTCAGGACCCTCCGTGCTGCCAGGCCCCGGGCCCCCACACGCTGCCTGAAGCTGCCTCCTTGCACCCACACTGGAAGTCACAGGATTGCCCCGTGTCTGCACCCCAGAGGCATGGGGTGGGATGGGCAGCCCTCAGCCAGAGGTCCAGCCCCTCCAGGGGAACAAGGACAGACTCCACTGCCGGACTCTGAAGTCCCAGCACTGTGCTCGGGCTCCCTGTGCACCCCCACTCTCCCCGGAGCTCCCCCTGCCCGGGACTTTCTCAGGAGCAGACCTGGCTGAGCCGCTTCCCCTAAGTGACCCTGCTCAGCGCCTTTTCCGCAAACACAGATGCCCGCTAGGCTTGTGTTTCTGTGGTTCATTATTTTTCTCATGAAAAGTAATCAGTTTTAAAACAGTTCACATTCCAGAGATGAAGATCTGGCTGGCAGAACATTAACTCTGCCTGACCCGGCGGCCGCGTTGCACAGAGACCTTTGAAAAGGTCATGTATCCCAAACTGAATAGGTCGTGAGTGGAGAGAACGGTGCTCTGATACTGTCAGGAGCCATACACGCAGACGAGAATTGGGGGAAGGATAGAAAAAGTCCCTTCAAACCCTGTCTTTCTAATTGAATGCAGAGTCCAGTGATTTTATTTAGAGACTGTGTAGCCGTTTCAAAGGTCTGATGAGTCAGCTGGCCCACCAGCTGTTTTTGTAAATAAAGTTTTATTGGCACAGGCCCACGCCCACCGATTCGGGGTGGGCGGGGCTGCTCTCAGGTGTTGCAGAGCTGAGTGGTGGAGACTCTCGAGGAGCGGGCTTCGAGCACGAGGATGTTCACTCCCCGGCTCCTTACAGAGAGGTCTGCTAACCCTGCGACAGACTGACCAGAAGAGGACATGAGAAGCCACAATGAGCCCGCGAAAGGAGCACGCTGGTGACAAGGCTGCGCTGCTACACGTTGTACCGTAGTCGCTGAAATGAATCTGGGAAGGAGATCCGTGGCGATCCCTGAGTGGTGTGATTAGAGTCATTTTTAATTGTTTCTTTAATCTTTTCTGTGTTTTCCCATTTTTCTACAATGAGCATTGTAACTTTTTTCAAAAAAAAATTTTATAGAAGTTGTCACCGCGTGGAACTAACCCACGTTGCCCTATTTTCCTTAGAAGGCAGGAGCTTTACGCGAGGTGGTGGGGTAAGGAGACGTGGGAGAGGAAAGGTAACTAAGATGTGCCCCAGACAGCTGACACCGGGAGGGAGGGGGAGACGGAGAGGGAGGAGGCGGAGAGCAGGGAGAGGTGAATGCGCAGGACGGGAGGGAGAGATGAAACGACTGCCGGCTGCATCTGGGCATCTCCCCGATGCTCAGAGACAGTTCTCGCCCAGAGCACAGCACTAAGACGATCCCCTCCAGCCCCTCCAGCCCCCCCGCACACTCTGAGAGCTGAGGACGTGCAGGGCTGCGGTTCCTCACTCGCTGCGGGCGAGCTGGGGGTGGGCCCAGGCAGCGGTGGAGCCCAGAGGTTCACCGGCAGCATCAGGCGCTGCCTGCAGCGAGGCGGGAGCAGAGCAGTCTGTGGGCCAGGACCCAGGAGCTCGGGCTGGGCGGTGACACCGCAGGGAAACCCCCCAAGGGGAGGAGGCTGTCACAGGCTCTCTGGTGCCTTCTGTGCCTGGTGCGGTGGGCGTCCACCCACGGCCCTGCCTCAGGGCAACGGTAAGATAGGCCTTTCCAGAACCCTCATCTCACAGCAGTGTGTTACAGAGGACCCACAGGGGAGCCCCTGTGGGGAACCCACTCCCCGGCAGAGGATGGATCTGTCCCCAACCCTGGAGACGCTGTGTGGACAGGGAGGCACCACAGTGGTCAGAGCGTGGATCCAGGGAGCCCACTGCTTCTCGATCCTGAGAGACTCCCATTCTAGGGAAAGTGACACATTGTTCTCAAGGTCAACTAAGGTTCCTTTGGGATGAAATAAAATAGTTACATTTATTTCAAAACAATACAGGAGAACATATGTGATACAGCGCAGCTATTATTAAATGTAGGCGCTCCAGGAAGTGGCTCCTCTCCGGCCCCAGCCCGTTTGCCAAACACCAAGACCGGCCAAGCATTCAGAGACAGAGGATGTAGGTGACTCTCCAGGTGACCACATCAGGGACCCTCCTTCTCTTCTCATCCCATCTGATGGGTCTACTCTGAGTGCAGATGGACACAAACGTACCCCAATGCAGGCATCTGTTTATGCAATGGGGTACAGCTGGTGTAACAGCTTTATATTGTGAATTTTTCAGATCCAGTGACATGGCCCATGTTAGCAGATGAAGGAGGCTGTCCACCAGCAGATCTCAGAGCCGCCCCCCCCCCAGAGTGCAGACCCCTCAGTCCTGCAGCCCACATGGAACCCCCATCTCCCCACTGGTCAGCCCCAGCCCCAGCTGGAGACGGCATTCAGGGGCCATTGGCACCCAGCGCTGGACATGGGCATTATTACCACCCTCCCTCAGGAGGTTCTGAATGACCACTGGGTAATTCATCCTCACTGTGCAAGGCCGAGTTTACTGTGGACCCACCGCATGAATCAGGAGTGGAGACAAAAGCATAGACCTTCACATCTGGGCTCAGGGGATCTATTTCCCTCCATGATGGGGTCTTTGCGGACGAGAAAATTCCACTCAGTGTGTGCCCTGAAGTTCCACTGAATTGTATCTAGCTGGGGGAGGGCTCCACGCACGGAATCAGGGGGCCACAGGGCCATCCTTGGAGGGACATCTCCCCAGACATGGGACAGACCCGCATGTGGGGTGCAGCTTCTGTGTTCCTGTGTGGCTCCTGTCACCACTTCTGTCCCCACTGCTGCCACCACGACCTTGGATCTTTCCTGGACAGAAGTCACTGGATGTGGAAGGTGGGCAGCAGTGTGGGAACATCTGTCAGTCATCCACAACTGAGGGGCCGGGCAGACTGGCAGACCCTCAGGTGTCAGAACAGGAGTGCCAGGCACTGTCTCAGCCGGGTTCTGAAAGCAGAAAGACTTCTGAAAGGTCCCGGGGGCCCCAGGAGAGGGTGCGAGAGGCTCAGCAGGATTCCCTTGGAGCCCTTGCCTGTGAGGGCCATGTGCCTGGAGCTGAGGGCAGACCTTTCCCTCTGTGAAGGGCAGCACACGGTGCTTCCCACCTGGGCAACCTTAGATGACCCCCTGGCGAACCCAAATGTCCCCAGATTCCAGGTCCCAAGCTCTCACTTTGCTCCAGGCTGTCCGGGCCCAGAGCAGGACGAGCACCCACTCCCCCACTCCCTGCTCCCGTCTCAGACGCACCGGCAGCGCTGCCCCCGCTTGCTCACCTGCCCTCATCACAGACTCTGTGGAGAGCACATCCGTCCTGAGCACCCCTGCACGTGGGGCCTCCTCGGTGGTCCTGAGGCACCCGGACCATTGGGTACGAGTGGCATGAGTCAACCTCCAAGGGAAGACTCCTCTCCAAGGGGGAGCACTCGCTTCCAGAATCTGCTCCAGCACAGTGTTCCCTGGGAGCCACTGGTGAGCCCAGGGGCCGGGTGAACTTGATACTGAACCTCTTAATCTTAGATGCATGCCCACTGCGCAGGAAGCTGAGAACTGAGACACCAGTGCTTGGAGGTACAGAAAGGTTTATTCGAATTGGCCAAAACAAGAAGGCAGAGAGCAGGTTCTCTCAGATCTGCCTAACAAAAGAACAAAGTGGGAGGTCTTCATAGGGCTAAGGGCCTTGGGAGGGAAACAAAGGGGAAGTCTGTGTTTCTTTCACTTGAGCAACTAGACTTCTTGGCACCAGTGGCGCCTGGGGTCGGGTCATCTGGTGATCATAACTTCTTTAAAGGCATTCTTTTTCTTCTGCAAAATAAGCTCATAAGTCCTTGTGACCACCGAGTACCCCTCTGGTTAGACAAGAAAACAGCAGATTAGCAAGCTATACTGATGCGTGGGCTGCAAAGCAAGCATGTAGGCTCAACAAATACATCCAACAGGGACTAAGATTATTTATCTAGGATTTTCATGGGTACTGACTTATTTCCATCTGTGGCTGTGCTGGGAACAATGTCGAAGGGTAACCGTGTTCTTTGCAGTAACCCTCAGCCACAGGGCTTCAAACTCAGCAAGAAGGGCAGAGCCCCCTGGATGGTCAGAGACAGTGCCGGTGTGGGAGGGAGGCCACTTTCGATGTTCCCGGGAGGGAGGCCTCTTTCGATGTTCCCAGGAGGAAGTGAATCCTGGGGTTCCAGAGGAAGGGCAGGGCACAGGTGAGGCGCCATTCCCTGGGAGAGCCATGGGGCCACCACGCCTGCCTCAGTGCACCTCCCCAACCCTCCTCTCCCCCTGGACTGGACAGAGGGGCAGCAGGCAGTGCAGGGTCTTTCTGTGTGCTGAAGACCTGGGCATGGGGTGGAGAATTGGCCACTCGGCCATGGATGTGTACAGAACAGAGACAAGAGGTCACTCCCCATGACACATGGACACACACAGAGACCGGAAACACCCAGATGGAAGGATGTGGCCATAACTGCCCATTCCCGACTTCCACAGGTGTTAGAAGGGTTGACCTTTATGGGCCCTGTTCCTCTTATGTGTTGCTGTGTAACAAGCCACCCCAAGTTTAGGGCCCCTCTGCTGGCCAGTCGGACTTCCTCGCAGCACCGGGGCGTCAGGGGTCCAGACTTGTTGCACTGCGGCTGCCTTCCAAGAAGCCAGTCCCCTTCGGGCCTGGTCCGCGAGGTCCCAGCAGGGCCTCTCTCCGAATTCCATTGGCTCTGGAAACGTGGGAAGCAGTGAGAAGCTGCATCCACAGAGCGCACTGCACTGGTCACCAGGCCCCTGGTACGAGCTTTGAATCGCTTGTGCGAAGGAGGAACTTGCTGCCGACAGACGGAGCAGCACCTGCAGCACAGAGGGGCCTGCAGTGCCCCCGACCTCATGCCTGACCAGTCCCAGCCAGACCAGGGAGCTGGCCTGGTGGACGTTCTGTGGTCTCAGAAGCCCGAGTGAAGCCCTGGCAGCAAGCAGCACGTGGGTGGGGGCTCCATCTGCAAATTGCCGCACACGGTCCAGCGGTTGCTGAAATGTCTCCAAGGTGGACCCGCACATCTCTATTTCCCAGATTGTTTTTTCTTGATTAAAAACTGATTTTCTGCTGTGCTCTCGGAATTGCTTTTCATTGCCTTTGGAGGAACAGGAAGGAGAGGAATAAAAAATCTACTGTAAATAACCTTCCTCAGGAAAGAGGCTGGAAAAAAAGAAAACCTAATTTGTCTGATTTTCTTTTTTGTAAAAGACGTGCATACTTAATGAAAACGGCTTATGCTGTGTGTATTTCATCTTTACGTTCTGGGGAAAATATGGAGAAATCTCACAGGTTTAAAACATTCTTGGATTCAACAGAGCGGGGGAAATGAGCCCAGCACGTCTCCCGTGTGGAAATCCCACTACGCACCAGCCCTGCGCTAATCTATCTCCTCCCCACGGTAACCCTCGACGCGGTCACGGTCCCGCGCGCTCACTGCAGGAGTCAGAATTCACTGTCCGGGTGTGAACCAGAAATACTTGAGATTAAAGCAAGTGCACTTTTGAAGTCATAGATCTCCTTTTTACTATAAATCCCTTTTCTTGAAGGAAATTAACAATTTAACGACTTGTCTCCAGGCTCGAATCAAATGGGTCTCCTGAAATATGAGATTTTAAAAATAAAAACCAGAGCAGAGTGGAGGAAAGAGCTCCACTCAGGCTCTGAGGGCCGGTGCATCGCTGTCTGCGAGGGATGAGGGGGGTCGCCCAGCGCCCGGTCTGAGCATCGGGGTGGGGGGGTTGTCCAGTAGCCCCTAGACAAGGTAAAGGGCCACCTCCAGAGGAAGTGGTGGCCTCCAGTTCCCAGAACCCCCCCCCCCCGGAGCTTCACGTTCCAGCCTCAGGGTTTCCCCTGAGACAGCACTGGGGAACTCCTGGGGGCGGGTGTCCAGGAGGTGGCCCACCCTGGTGTCCAGAGTCCTGTCCTGCAGGGCTGAGAGCACAGCCCTGGAGGTGAGGTCCCCAGTGTGTCACGTCTAGCTCTCAGGTTGTCGCCCTGCGGCCTGGCCTGAGGAGAGAGCTGGGGGACCTGGCAGCGCTGTGGGGAAGGCAGCCGAGTCAGATTCAGGGGCACAGAAGCTCCTTTTGCAGTTCACGCCGGGCCCCCCAGAGCTGCGTGCCTGAGGCCAGCCTTGGGAAAAGACTGGGTGGGGGACATGCTGCCTGTGCCCCTACTTGGCCAGAGGCTGCAAAGGGCTCCAGCTGCTCCTGCATCCTTCCCCCACCTGTCCCCAGGAGGAGGGACAGCCATGGGGGCCGTGACCTGTAATCAACGCCTCTATGCTTATTGATTCCCATAAATTAAGCACTTACTGCTTCAGTTCAAGCTTGAGGACATATCTCCAGTCAGAGAACGGCTCTCAGGGATGAGGACAGGACACGGGATGCAAACCGCTGTGGGGCCCACGTGCTGGCCCCTCACCCCACCTCTGCAGTTACACTGCAGGGGGTGCTGCTCACCTGACACTTGGCCCCACCCCAGGAGATGACAAAAGAGAGCAAGGTGGGTCCTGTCTCCTCCCTGGGACAGACCAGAGACCGTGAGCAGGAAGCCGAGGGCAGGACCAAGTCCCCCAACTCCCGGAGCAGCCACCAGGCAGGGCAGGATGTCTAGGTCTTCCCACAAAAGCGTGTGATGCTGAACGTTGCACACACTGGGGAAGGTGGGTCCGCCTCTAGCAGGAGGGCACCACGATGACCCGTGAGCCACCCACTTCACTGCATGGTCAAGACACCAAGAATGTGCAGTGGTGGCATTGGGGAGTGGACCTACCTTGTGAAAAAGTCGAGAGGAGCCCAAAGGGATGACAGTCCCCCATACTGAACGCCACACACACCTGCCCATGAGCAGCCATTCCGCCAAAATTTGTGTCCCCAGAGCTGCTTTTCCTCAGCTGCAGCACCACGGGTCTAAGGCGGGGTCCACAGCCCGCAGTGGGACAGATAGCCAGGCTGCGTAGGAAAGGGGTCCGGGTAAGTTAGACCCTTGATGCCACAGGCCAGAGCCTGCTCAGCTGGAGTCCACAGGCCTGCCCCGCATTGACCGTGTGCTCTCCGAAGTGACGTGCAGAGGTCTTGTGCAAATTCTCAGGGATGTGCATACAGTTTCACTAGATTCCCAAAATGGTCCCTGATCTCCCCCAAAATATTCAAACTGTCGTTATCAGATAATGATAAGACATCAGAGTGGAGTGCTTACAGAAGTGCTGAGCGGCCAGAGGCAGGATGGAGAGGACATTGGGAAGGCAGAACGGGGACGAGAAGGCGGAATCTCAAGTTCCTGGAAAGGAAAGAAGCCAAACCACCATTGGAAAGGGAGCTGCTGGCTACAAAAGCTGAGAGAAATGGGCAGGCCAGTTGGGAAGGGGCCACCAGCATGAGGATGAGGACATGGGGACATCAGCACGGGAGAGGGCTCACTCTGCAGTCACGTGATAGGAGACCTATGGTGTTTGAGTATCACTCATTCGCCCTCACGATCATCTCGCTAACTTGGCTTTCCACGTGCTGGGCCCCGGGCTGTGCACTTCACATGGGTTGGCTCACGCAACCTCAGAACAGCCCCTCAGCTGGGCCTGGCTGTCATCCGCATTTGGCAGACAAGGAAACTGAGGCTCTCGATGAGAACATTGCATGTAGAGTCTGGCCCAGAGGAGGTGCCTGTAGGGACATGCCAAATGGCTAAAATGGCTTCAGAACATGCATCTTGACCCCAAATAAAGCCACTCTCAGAACCACCCACTGCTGAGATACTTGCAGACGTTCATGGCATGTTGGTGCCCTGTCAGTGGACAAACCACAGAACTGTCAGTTCTAAGCCAGGAGAATCAACCTCTAACCAGGGCGGCAGCAGTGGTCACGCTTGGCCCTGGCAGGGCACCTATAATGCACATTGCTGATATGGAGGTGAGGCTAGAGGAGGGGGAAGGCACTTCCTGGGAATACACACCGAGAGTCTCCTGGGGGCACCACTGTCGGTCCTAATTGTGCTGCCTGCAGTCTTCAGGATTAAGTGGAGCCAGCACTTGGGACGTGAGCCATGATGTGGGTGTCCCTTGGGATGGAGGAAGCAGCTGGATTCACACAGGGAAGCCTGGCTCCCCCAGCCGCTGACTTACTTTCCGTCACTTTAAAGGAAAACGTTTAATTAGAGGGTTAGTTTGGTGGTAAGGTTTCCTTCAGTTCTTGATATTCACTGGGATAATTGATGCCAAAGGGACAGCAGCTGCTCTCAGAGAGAAAGACATCATGCTTTAGGACTCAGTTTCTAAGAGTTATTTTCTTTAGGTTTATTTTCCTTTCCTTTTTCTAACTTCTTAAGAAGGAAATATCATTGATTTTAAACTTTTTTCTTTAATTATTCATCTAATGCTATAAATTTCCCTCTAAGCACTGTTTTAGCTGCATCCAACAGATTTGGATGTGTTCTGTTTTCACACATATTGAAATGCTGTGTTTCTCTCAAACCACTGTTTTAGTTGCATTTCATATATTTTGATACATTTTATCAAATACATATTTGTTTTGCAACTATACTTCTCTGTTTTATTTTATTCATGGTTGCTCTAGTAATTACACTGTGCACTCCTAACGTATCACGGTCTACCTTGAATTAATATTGTATCATTTCATGTGTAAAACTGCTTCCTCCCTTCCAGATCTCTGTGTTAGTGTCATCATATATTTAATCTCTGTATATGTTATAAAACTTATGGTACATTTTAAAATTATTTTTTTTTATTCAATAGATTTTTAAGGGAATTGGGGGAAATAATATTTAGCAATATTTACAATTTCCACTCCTCTTCATTCCTTCTTGAATCACTTAGCCTTTCTAGTACAAGAGCCTGATGGCAAATAGTTTATTTAGCTTTTGTTTATCTAAAAATGCCTTTATTTAACCTTTATATGGTGTGCTATTTCCAGTGATTAGAGAATTCTAGTAGAAAACTTCTTTGTTTTCATCCTTACTGCCATTGCTTCTGATGAAAAGTCAGCCGTCATTCTTATGTTGTTCTCCTGAATATAATGTTTTCTTCTTCTTTGGCTGCTTTTAGATTTTCTCTTCATTCTGAGGTTTTAGTAGTTGCCTATGATGTTCCCATTTGTTGTCCTTTTTTTTTTTTTCTATTTTTCCTGCTTGAGGTCATTGAGCCTTTTAGAACTGTGGGGTTGAATCTTTTATCAAATTTAGGAAAAATTTTGACCAGTGTATCTTCAAATATTTCTTCTGCTCCTCTGCTACCCTTTCCCTCTGGGACTCCCTTTTACATCTGTAGGAAGCTGCTTGATACTGCCCCACAGACTGGGTTGTTCTGTTCTCTTTTCCCCTGACCCTTACCCCCTGTATGCTCCAGTCTGGATCATTCCATTGACCTACCTTTGACCTACCCATTGTTCTGCTGGCAAAGTTTGCTTTTAAGCCCATCCAATATTTTTTTAGTGTAAGAGATTGTGCTTTCCATCTCTGGATTTCTCCTTAAATCTTTTTACATTCCATTTTTCTGCTAATATTCTCCATCTGTCATATTTTCCTGTAAGTTTTTAACATATTTATAGAAGCTGTTTCAATATCTTTGTCTGCTAATTCAACATCTGAGTCATTTGTGGGTGTGATTCTATTTACTTTTTTCCCCCCCTTTGGAGACTGTCTAGTCATTTCTGTTTGCATACTGAGCACTGAATGATGTATTATAGAGACTCTGGATTCTGTTATCTTCCTCTAAAGAGTGCTGAGTTTTGTTCTGTTACATTACTGGTGATTTTTATAAGATGGTCTCCAATACATGAGTCTTAATAACAAGCTCACTCAGAACTTTAATTTTTGAATTAGTACACTAACCATCAACAGTTTGGATTTCAAATATTTTAATTTCTGAATAAATAGATTTAAATAAATTTGAGTGAGGGTGTTGATAAAGTAGACATAAATTTTAAAATGACACCTAATACAGTAATCCATAGCTTGATAAAAACTTAGATCAGAGTTGAGCCTGTGATTTCCATGGGGCACACATGTGTACGCACTGTCCCCAGGTAATCTTGCCTCTGTGTTTGATGCTGTGGTACCAAGGCAAGGATGTGTCTAAGGTGGAATTGTCAGGATGAGCTAGAGTAGCTGCTGCCATAATTAATCCTCCAATCAAATTTGGGATTTAACAACAAATTTGGGACTTGTCATTCAAGTGAAGTCCAGCATGGGTCAGGGTCAGCAGTGACAGCTCACGAGGGCAGCTGTCCTCC
Organism: Tapirus indicus; assembly: GCA_031878705.1. Taxonomy (NCBI): domain Eukaryota; kingdom Metazoa; phylum Chordata; class Mammalia; order Perissodactyla; family Tapiridae; genus Tapirus; species Tapirus indicus. The sequence continues at coordinate 144,549,644 of CM062921.1, forward strand.
ATGCTGTGACTCAGACTCAGCCGCTTCAAACTTGAGGCTCCTCAACCCAATCTGAGGCCACATGACCGCCAAGGCTGAGGAGAGGAGACTGGAGAACCTTCGAGGCCTGTTCATGACCTCCACCCAGAAGTGACACAAAGTGCATCCGGGAACCAGCTTCCTGGCCTTGCCCAACTCAAGGTGGGTGAGAATGTAGCTCCCAGAAGAGGCCTGGATATCAGCAGGCACCAGCTGAATCAATCACATATGGTGAACACGTTCCTGCCCAACCATGCAAATGGCTTCAGGGCAGCTTGGCTCCTCGTACCTGGCTCTACTGCAGCCCCAGCCCTGAATTGAAATTACCCACTAAGTGTTTCTGTTGCTCCCACTCAGGATGGTGCATTGCCCCAGGGTGGGAGCTGTCTTACTGGCCTTTGGATCCCCAGCAGCACCACAGTGCCTGGCAAGATGTCCTCTAGGTGTTAGCTGACTTGGGGCATCCGTGGGACCAGCAGTTCTTTCCCTTGGGAGTTAAGAGGCTCAGACTTTGTGGCTAGTCTTTCTAAATCTGTATCTCCAAGAAAATCATAGAAATCTTGGCTGCTTGATGGTAGAAACAACAAACTGAGCATTTAATTCTCCTCTACCAACCCCCAGGTCCAAGCCAGCATCGTCCTGGATGAAGCGACTGCTGCTTAAATCTTCTCCCTTCTCCTGTCCCAGCTCACCTCCCATCTTTGTATCATGAAGTAATGAGAATAATATTTTTTACAAAATGCTAATGTGACCATTATTTTTAAACCCTTTGGTATCTCCCCATAGCACTTGGAGTAAAATCCAACTCCTCCCCATGTCCCCAAGACTCTGCCGCCTGCCTCTCTCCACCCTCCCCTAAGCCCTCCCCCTCAGCTCTTTCCACTCTGGCCTCGTTCCTTGAACTTGTTGGCCGGCCTAGGAAGCTTGTTCCTGTCCAGTCGCTTTCAGGCTCAATTTCGTCCTTCATGTTTTGGCTCAAATATAACCTCCTCCAAGAAGTTCTCCGACACCTGTCTCAGGCAGCCTCCCCATTGCTCTCAACTCCACCCCCTGCTTGTGTCCTTAGTACCTTGGGGATCCCAGCCTGGACAGGTGTGGTCACTTCCTTTCAGAATGTAAGCCCACATGGGCAGGGCCTTTCCTGGCTTGTCAACTTACGAGTTTATACATAAAACAGACACAGAAAAGAGAAATGGTGCTAACCTCATGCACCTTATTTTTTATAATACTCTTATACATACACATGCATATGCATATGCATACGCATAACCATATATATATACACATGCATATACATGTGTGTACACACAGGGCTAATATATGGGCGCCAAAAAAATACAGATCCTAATAAAAACCTTATTTTGTTCTCACTGTGACTTTTTAATCTTCTTTAAACACCCATAATGGAAATAAAATTTCTTAATTTATCATCTGTGATGCTGGTCTTGACCTTGAACCATGCCCTGGTCTATTCAGACAATGGAAAAAAAGGTGACTTCCAGTGTATAAGATCCCTGTGTTTTGGAAACACTGTCACCCAGGCTCCCTGAGTGATCACAGGCCCCTGCTTCTCTGCTGTCACATCTTGCTGATGATCAAGAGAGAGAAGTCTGCGCTCCTCTAAACTAAGACAGATTTCTCCACATACTTAGATGTGATTTTATGCAAATCAGGATTTCCACGACCCACACTGGATACACATAAATCACCTGGAGAGAAAGAGCATCTCCCAGGGAGGATGACGTGATGTTTGTGCTCACTCTCTCCAGTGTTTCTCCATGCAGGGCCATTGACATGGGAGAGGGGGCTCCCTCCTTGTTCGTGCATGGCAAGTCTTTTATCGCCAACTAATTGCCAGTAGGGCTGCCCCAGAAGGTATGACAACAAAACTGCCCCATATTCCCAAATGCTCCCCAGAGGTCAGTCCCACCACCACTGAGAAACACTGGCTTTTGTGAACATGCTGAAGAAAGACTGGGCCCCACTGAAACAGAGCGGGTCGGCTACAAGGACAGAGAGAAAGAGGCACAGAGGCAGAAGGCCATGTCCATCAGAGTCCAATCCAGATGAGAAGACAGCCTTCTGGGACTGGCCACGGCCGCCCCTCCTGTGGGTGGGGGTCTCAGCCTGGAGGAGCCAATGCTAGACCCGCACCATTAACACTGGCTCTGTCTCCTTCAGACAGAAGTCTGACTCCCCATGCAGCCACAGCCTGCTGGGCAGGGCTGGCGAGAATTGCTCACCTCTGCTCTTGTGCTGTGAAAGCAGCCATGGATGAAGTGCAATGAATGAGCGTGGCTCTGTTCCAATAAAACTTTATTTACAAAAGCATCTGGCAAGCTGGAGCTAACGCTGGTCCACCATGTTCTGCTTTCACGTGCCAGTCCCTGCAATCTCGTTGCACACGCCTCTACCCCTCAGGAACGGGCCCACCCTCGGGGTGCTGGCACATTGGATCTGGGCCTTGCCTTGTCATGAGTTCGCGTGGCACTACCACCCATGAAGTCCTCTGGGAGAGAGCCTGCCAGCCCTCCCCTGCTGACTGCAGAGCGGGCCTCCCCACCGGCCACTTCCACAGCACCCAAAGGAACGGGAGTCAAGGTTTACTGGGTCCCAGACACACACAGAGCACAAAACAATGGTCCCAGTTCACAGCAGAAACTCGACAAACAGCAGCTGTTTATTTACTGAATTTCATTAATTTAATCACTCAGAAAGGATTTATTAAGCCCCAACTGTGTTCCAGGCACTGTTCAAGGCGCAGGGTCAAAACACTGAACACAGCAGACGGAATCTCCACCCCCACAGTGGTGACATGGTCCAAACATGAGAGAGAAGTCTCTAGATAATGATCTTCGTGGAGGTGACCCCGCCCAGGGAGCTCATCTCTCCGGCATGGTGTCCTGAGTATCAAGTCCACGCCACAGGAACAGGGCAGAAGTGGGGGCAGCAGAAAGTGGCTGAGGCACAGGCTGTGACATCAGACCAAGCTGGGACCCAATCCTAACCTTCTCCTTTCTCAGTATTTGAGCGATTCTGGAAAGTTAGTTACTTTCCTATTATCTAACACCTCCTATCTCCTATGCAAAATGGATAAATATCCTTCAAGAGCTGTTTCGGGGACTGGATGAGAGAAGACGTTATCTTAACCTGAGTCCCCCTCCTCCAAAGAGGCAGAGTCTAAGACAAGGATTTGGGTGCAAGTGACTTCTTGAGAACATGACCCGGGGCAACAGGAGTGCGGCCTGGGAGAGTCAGGGACAAGGACAGAAGCCCATCTGAGAGCCAACCTTGAGCGGGTTTCCAGTATGGGGTCTCTGATGCACATGTGCAGTGAGCTCACACCGTCCTCTCTGGACTGGAGGGACAGAGCATCTAACCATCGACTCCTGCCCATCGGTCAGCGGTCAGTTTGCAATGTGCGAATGACAAGCGAACTCCTGCAAGTGTTTCTCCCTTCAGCATCTGGCATCAGAGAGGCCCAAGCAGAGTGGGAGGGACTGCCGAGGGCAGGGGCTGATGAGTTACACCAGTGTGAATCCGTTTGTCCCAGCAACATCTGGCCTCAAAGGTGGGCCGAGAGCACGAGGCCAGGCACTCACTCAGGGATCGCTGTCCTTAGTGTTATAGCTGGGGATGCAACTTTTGAAAAGTATTTCCATTACTCTAGGGGACCAAATTCATTAGGCCCATTTATCATTTTGGTGAAAATACACATGAATCGGGAGAGACCACTGGGATTGTGCCAGATCTGCCTCCACTAGTTAAAACTTGTCAGAAGATTGTGTTTGTGGAGAAACGTCCTCCTGCTGGATGCTCAGTCCCCCTCTGGGTCTCCAGTCCAGCCCTGCAGCCTCCCAGCAGGTAGCTCGGACTGAGCCAGCTGGCACTTGCGTCTTCTCCATTAATGGAGAAATGCGTGTCGCCTCTATGCCTGGCTCACTCCCAGATGCGTTCCGTTGTCCTTGATGTGTAGCTCATCCGAGTTACAAGGTCTAACGCCACAGCCAGCTCCAGTGAGTAACATGGAGAGTTGACCTCTCTCTCTCTTTCTCCCTCTCCCTCTCTCCTCTCATACAGAACTGTTCACTACCTACTGAATCTACCCCGCTCTCCCTACCAACCTATGTAGCTTATTATCAGAAGGCAATCAACTAAACCTAGAAACAAAATTGAGTCTAAGCGCTAAATTTAACTACTCAATTGTAATTACAATTATTTCAATCCATTCTTGACTGACTGGATTTAGTGGTGATGGTCAAACACGGCCCCAAGGAACCTCAGAAGCTCCTCTCTGTGGGATTGGAAGGTATATTTGGTTAATTGACCCACCAAGACTGCACACTGAGAAATGAAGCTTGAGAACATGGTCACAGGAGATAGTGCAGTCGTCCCCTTATCCGTGACCCACTGTGGACGTCTGAAACCGCGGATAGTAGCAAACCCATATATAGTACCTTTTTCCTATAAATACATATTTGAGGTGCAACAGCAAAACTAGCATGGATTTTCTTTTCCTTCTTCACAATTTTACAGATAAGAGATTCATTCTTACTGTAGATCTTAGCAACCTTAGCATATGATTTTTTTTCCCTAAGTCAAGAACTTTCATTTTTCACCTCTTCACTTAAAGGAAGCACTTTACAGCTTCCCTTGGCATATGCAAATTGCCAGCGTCACTACTCTGTGCTGTGGGGCCATTAAGAAGTAAAGCAAGCGAGACTTGAACACAAGCACTGTGACACGGTGACAGTCGATCTGATAACCGAGACATCTACTAAGTGACTCACGAGCGGGTAGCATACACAGCCTGGATGCGCTGGACAAGGGGATGATTCACATCCCAGGTGGGATGGAGCAGGGGCACGAGATTTCATCATACTGCTCAGAACGACACATAATTTAAAACTTATGAATTGTTTATTTCTGGAATTTCCATTTAGTATTTTCTGAACACGGTCGATGGCGGGTAAGTGAAAACCTGGAAACTGAGCCCACAGACCAGGGGGGACCACGGTAGTCAGGATTCTTTGGGCTGCAAGCAACAGAAAGCATTGATTCAAAGTGGCTTCACTCAAAGACGTGTCACCAGCCACAGTGGGACATTCGTAGGCAAAGCTGGTGCAGCAGCACCTGTTCCCCTGTCTGCTCACCCTTGGCTCCACCCTTCCTTGTGTTGGTTGCATCTTTAGGTTGGCAGTAGTACCTGCTAATTCCAGAGGTCACTTCCAGTATGACCATGTCCAGCGAGAAAAGAGGCCCTCTCTTTCTAACTGTCTCTTCTCATCACAAAGAAATCTTATTTGGAACCCTTGAGCTGACTTCCACGTCCCTCTCAGTGGCCAGCATTGCATCACATGCTTCTGCTTATGGCCAGCAGCTTCTGAACTGGCTCCCAGTGGTCCTGCCTCCTGGCTTCATGTGCTCCCCTTGGGTGTGGGCTGACCTCGTGACTCACTGACAGCAAATAGAAAACGGAGACATGATGGTTTGCCACTTCTGAGATGAGGCTGTGCAAGACCGTGACTTCCCTCTGCTCACGTTCTCTCTCTCCTTTCACATGCCTGCTCTGGTTGAGAGGGGCTTCTGGTAAGGCCACCTGTTAAGGGACGGAGGATGGCCTTTGCAACAGGAACTGAGGCCCTCAGGCCAAAATTCCTCGAGGAACTGAATCCTGGCCACAGCCATGTAAGTGACCTTGGAAGTAGATCTCTCCCCACTCAAGCCTTCAGATGAGGCCATAGCTCTGGCTGACAGCTTGTGGCTTGTGAGAGACCCTGAGGCAGAGGCCCCGTTTAAGCTGTGCCCAGATCCACCACCCACCGAAGCTCTGAGATAGTAACAGGGTATTGTTTCCAGCTGCCACGTCTTAGGGCAGTTTGTTAGGGCAAGAGACAGCCAATGCAATGTTTGATCAATCACTGGGACAGGGAGTCAGAGTGTGGTGACTGGCTTGGGCCAGGCTGGATTCATCCTTGGAGTTGAGGATGTGTCACCCTTTCCAGGGGTGTGTGGGGGAAAGGTGGGCATCTGAATGAACTGGGACTTGCCAACGTGGGAAATGTTTAGGCAACTGAGAGTTGCTCCTAGAGGCATACTAGTTGGGGGTGGGAGTGACAATGAATGAATGAATTCATTCATTCCTTCATTCAGACACCTTATTAAGAGCCTGCTTCTCTTCTGGGCCTCAGCTAGGTCTTAAGTGTTAACAGTGCTTAGTGGAATTTTGTGCCTGAGCCTAGGGACTGGGTGGTGGTAGTTGCTTCCTGGCAAGCAGGACTGTTTTTGTCTCAAGCCTGGCATTGGGCTGAACTGTGATTTGACGCACTGTTGGTGATGATGCACTATGATTAGTCTTTTCGACGATGCACTGTGATTCTTGTTATTGGCTGGATCTCCCTGAAGTCTCAGAAATGGGACAATGGATTAAACCATGGAAAAGTGGTCGAGTGAGTTCGATTCTTTTTCTGTGTCAACTTGCTGGCAGACATACTGAAGAATATTTTTCCAGTGAGGTGCTTATGAAAAACATTTCTGAGTACCATAAAATCAATTGAGTTTATAAGAGAAAGCTATTGTTCCAGGAAATTTTGCTACAAATTCAGAATAAAGAGATTCAAGGAATAAGCAAAAGAAGGAAAAGACAAGCCAACAAAGGGCTCTTTCAGCCCCATATTTCCAGTTAGTTCACCCAGCCTGGGCTGTGGAAAGACCTGCTGCCTGCTTATACGTATAAATATCTGAAAGTTCAAACAACCCATACCAATGAGTTTTCCTGTTTAACCAAACGGTTATTTCTGGTGAAATGTCAAATGAGAGGTAAACACTAACAAAAATTAGGGTGTCATATAGCAGGAGAGGGGGCTTCAATTTTCTGAAATGTCAAGAGCCAAGGGAAGTCTCACTTCTCACCTTCCTCTCCCTACGGCTTCCATGCCGACAGCCACCTTCTATTGTGATGGTCCAGACAGGCACGGGTTTGCTTGTTGAAAATGTGCTCTTCGTCACAACCTCCCTGGGGCGGTTATATGGGAAGCATGTTCCCACTGAGGACCGAGACAGGCTGACCATGGGGTCTCATGTCCCCCCTCTTAAGGAGGAAGGGCTTAGCTGAGGCGGCCAGCACTGACCTTTCCTGTCCCCCGAGGGTTCAGCAGCCTCTCCTGGCGGGTTTCCAGTTAGGGGATTTTGCATTTGAACAGAAAAGGGGTTTCACATCCAGGTTTCTCAAAATTTCCCCCTTACGCCACTTGGGGTGGAACAAGAGCTGCAGACCACCTACACTGTCTGCTTCCATTTCCCTCCACAGCTGAACACCTCGTGAAACCACTGACACAGACCACAGTGCACTTTGAGGTGCTGTCGGGTGTTGTGTTGTTTTAATGACAATTGCACCATCCTCGTGAAGGGGTCGTGAGAACAAGGGTCCACTAGACTCTCTCAGATAGTGGCAACAAAATTCATTTTGAGAAACAAAAACACGTTTTCTCAATAGCTGCCACAAAATGTTATCTTACGATATAAAGTCATATTTCCTTTTATGGACCAAAAAATTCTTTGAAGAATAAATATAACGTGGAAAATATGAAATGTGGATTTTAAAAAGTGTAACCGTTAGACTCTCGAACACGGCTGCAGCCCCCTGTGCAGAGCCTCGTAGCCCAGGCGTGGACCCCATGCCCCGGGGGAAAACTCACAGGACAGCCCAGGGGACCGGCTGTGCCCCATGAGCAAACCTTCACACTCCTATCTTCCTAATTTTAAATGTGGGTGACATTGTGCCCGGGCCGTGGTCCGTAAATACCACTTGCCTCTAAAAGTAGCCGAGACTTGCAGGAGAAATGGCTAAGCCCCGGGCCGGGACAGCAAACGTGCAAGATGAGCCCAGAACATCTTGAACAACAAAGCAGGCAGCTACCCAAGACCGCCAGGGCCACATCAGAGGGATTCAGAGAGGACTTGAAGAGGCTCCCAGAGGCCAAAAATGGGATAACTTAAGCCCTAATAAGGATAATAACTGCAACGTATCAAAATGCATGAACAATGTTCCAATCCAGGAGACAATATTGACTCAAAAAAAAAAAATCCCTTATTGCTCACCTTCAGAGGATTCTGAGATATCAGTTCATTGATTTCCCCCATCTCTCCTGCAGGGTAACCGAGTGGTTGACCAGGGCAAGTTGCTCCTTCTAGAAGTATTCCAGCTAACAGACAAGGGCAGATCAACAGAATTAAACAGCACCACTTTCCAGATCCTTGCAATAATCACCAACGGCCACCAACGTCACAGAAAGACAACCCCGTCCATGTGACTTCTCGTGGAATACACACCACCGATGAAGTGCCATCGCCCACACTGAACCCAAACCTGACCAGATTCCTAGATCTAATCACCAGTTTACATGGCATACAGGGGAAAGGTGCATGTTCACTAATTCTGTGAGGATGGGATCAGCCAAGACACAAATGCAAGAAACTCTACAGGACGAAAAACCAGTTTCTTCAACAACAAAATGGCAGACAAAGATGAAAGACGGATGGGAAACCTAAAGACGTAGAGGGGTGTAAGAGAGCTGTCGACTGAGCGCAATGCGCGTCCTTCGTCGAATCCTGAGGTTTAAAGCGAACTGGACAAAAACAAGGAAATGGGAACATTGCGTGTTTGAGGACATCAGAGAATTACTGCTTTTTGAGGTCTGACATTTGTCCTGGGAGGTTTTTATATGTCCCCATCTTTTAGAGATCCTTCCTGGAATATTTACAGGCATGATGTCCTGAATTTGCTTCAAAGCCAGTAGTTTGGGGAAATGGGTGGGACTGGCCACGAGTCATGAAAGTGTGGAAACTAGTTGATGGGTGCCCGCTAGTTCTTTCTCTTCTACTTTTGTAAATGTTTGGAATTTTCCATGCGAAGTTATTTTAAAATGTGGAGTTGGGACTAGGGGAAGCCACGGTCTTCATACTCTACACTTCTGTTTTCTAGATTGAGGGTCAGAGTGATGTGCCAAGACAGCGCCTGCACACTGTCGGTCCACGTGGTGCCCCTGCCTGGGCTGCAGCGACATCCAGTCACGTCCACTCAAAGCAGCTTGGTCCTCTCTCCTGGGGGGCTGTTGGAGTGATGAGGTCCCTGGAATCCTGTGGAAGCAGGATCAGGTCTGGGGTGGCTTGGCTCCATCTTCACATCCCTGGGAGCCAGGCTTAGCACACTCTGGGAGAGGGATGCAGCCCCAGCTTGTCACTGCAGCTTCCCAAGCCTGCCCACTGAGGCTCCGCTGGCCACCGACAAGAGGCTTCCCCCGATGTTCGCCGGTTGTAAACAAGAGGCTAACTATGAGGAGGGGCGCCAGACAAAGTTGCAATCACAGGTGAGTATCAAGAGTCTTCAAGTCCACCACAGTCTGGTGGAGTGGATTTGACTCTACAGGCAGTCTCCTGGGAAGTACACGCCAGTCTCCCGAGTACACGCCAACCTTGGCACGTTGTCAGTGCCAGAGGAGCCAAGAAGACTGTGATTTGGGGGGATCTAACCAGAGCTGTTATTTAGGGTTGGAAGCAGGCTGTAAAATGGCACTATCGGACCTAAAAAAGCAAATCACAGCCGAACACCCACAGCTGGAAAATGAGGTCCCGGAGGCAGTGAGGCCAGGAAGATGCGTATTGATTTCCTGTTGAGCACGTGCTTCAAGGACCCACAGCCGATGAAGAGATCTGGCTCCACTATCTGACAAGAGCACTCGCTCTGCCTTGCCGTCCAAGACTCGGGGTGTTGAGCCAAGTTACCAGCATCCACAGGAAAAAACTTAAAACCACTACCAAACTGAACACAAACCTTCTATTTCCTGGCTTTTTATAAAAACATTCTCTCCTCTATAATTCACCCTGCTGTTTTCATGGAGCGTTTGCCTGTGGATAAAGGTGGACATTTCTGTCTCCTCCATGTGCTTCTCTGTCTTGTGGTAGCTGCCAAGAGAGAGTTAAGCAAAATGCAAGTTTTCAAACTACCAGTTCAAGGCTTTTTGAAATTTTTAGTCCATAGACAGTTTCTCAGAGCACATGATCGATCCTTCAGACCTCTCAGTCTATTCTCCCAGTCCTCAAAAAGCTGTTAAGAATTAAAGAGAAGGAGGCCGGCCCAGTGACACAGTGGTTGGGTTCGTGTGGTCTGCTTCTATGGCCCGGATTCACAGGTTTGGATCCCGGGCGCAGACCTACACAACACTCATCAGGCCATGCTGTGGTGGCGTCCCACATACAAAATAGAGGAAGATGGGCACAGATGTTAGCTCAGGGCTGATCTTCCTCACCAAAAAAAAAAAAAAAAAAGAATTAAAGAGAAAACCATCAACCTTTCCCTGATGTTGTGGGGGACCCAAATCTAGACTGTGAAGATCAGAGGACCCAAAATGATCCCCCTCTGCCAACTGGTGGCCAACACTGACGGTCAGAGACTCCTGGTCACCGAAGGGCTTCCATTCTGACCAAAAGGATGGTTGCTCCAGCTACCTCTCCCCTCAAAAACACAAGGCGTTGAGAATCAGTGTCACAGTGAGGGCGCAGGAGTGGGGACGGGTCTAGGAATCTGAGATCGGGTGGAGAGTCCACCAAAGCTGGGCAGGGACTGCGGACTCCAACACAGAAGTCTTCTCCCACACGATATGGCCCAAGGGTGTGAGCTGGAGTCCAGCCAGGCTTTAGCAGGACCTCCATCAGGGTGGCCAAACTTCAGAGAACCTACAACTTGTCATAAGATGTTAGGTAGCCTGGAAAGCAGAATCTCTAATGACCTCATTTCTAATGTTCTCTTAGTAATAGAACATCCTGCAGACAAGATACCGGACAGCTTATTTATCTTGTAGCAGGAAAGCCCTACCTGGAAAGGGAAGGGTCTGAGCTGCGGTTCTGGCTAAGACCGCAAGCCCCAGGCCACTGGACACTGCGCCAGCCCTGAGACTCATGCCGAGAAGAAAGGCTAGCCTACAGCTGAGTTTGTCTTTGATTGTGGAGTGTGGTCCTCAGGCCACTGCAGGCTCCAGGAATAATTTCCAAAGACTACGCCTGTGCACACATGGAAGCCCATTTCACATACGATGGAAGTAGAACAAATCCTCAGAGGTAGGATTTTTAAATACGGTGGCTACACCTTTGTGGAAGTTGGAATTAAAAGAGCATGCCAACTCTGAGATGACATCTGGCGTCCAGGTAATCAGGAGCTTCTGACTCTCGTGAGGGAGCAGTGGCCTCAACAGGCCTGTGGAGACCTCTCCCCAAGGAGAGGATGCTGGGCTGCTACGCTGAGATTCCAAAGAAGCAGGCGCGCATTCTCCAAGGAGTCCCCACACACCGGCAGGCAATGCCCCACACCCCAAGCCCAGCCCACCATGTGTGGTTCAGACAGGGTGCGCCTTGTGTGCCGAGGGAACTTCTGCACTCATCCCCACATTCACTCTGGTGGTGTTTACGGGGTGGGTTACGTAACAGCCACTAGGAAGGTCTGTGGGGTGCAAAGACCAACAGGGCTAAGGGAAATGCTGAAAGAGAAAGTGGATGGGGAACAGGAAACCCCATTTCCAGAAGATCTGCCATTATAACCATTTCATCTCATTTTATCAGATGTTAAAGAAAACACAAAAGAAATCTGCTTGGAAAAATGTAATAATTTACTATATTAGGTCACCTTCACAATTTTTTTTATTCTTTCCCCAGAGTCCCCACCATCACCTTTCTATGTATAAACAATGTATAGAAAATCAACCTGCAGAACAGGTAACAGTGAAAAATGCTTAGCCACATGCTGCTGCAAACCAGCTCCTTCTCCCTTGAACCCCATTTTAAATGTGGCCCCACCATGTACCCCATCATACGGGCAGAATCCAGGAATCCTCTTGGAGGCTCCCGTTTCCAAGTCCCACACACCTAAGTGGACTTCACAGCTGTGAAGTCCACTCAAGGGCCCCTCCTTATCGCCTCCTTGACCAGTCCCAACCGCGCTGCCTCTGGTTCAGGCTAAGCTGCTGTCACATGGAGAACAAACACACAGCAGCTTAAACAAGACACAAGTTCTTCCTCTCTCCCGTCAGAGACTAAAGATGGTGGTGGTCTGAAGCAGGGGCAGTTCTGCCAAGCTCGAGGTGCGGCTTCTGTTTCCAGGTCCAGGGTGACTAATTTTTACCACTTCCCAACAAAGGAGGGGATGGAAGTCAGGCAGTGGAGGGTAAGCAGTTTCCCTTTAAATTAGTCGAGTGGAAGCCACATGCATCCCCCTCCCACACGCCAGTGATGAATCTTTGTTCATGGCCCATGCTTAGCTGCCAGTGGGGCTGGAAGTGTGACCACTCCCTGGGCAGCCACTTCTTGGCTACAACGCCAAGGTTGTTGGGGAAGCAAGTTACTAAAAGGAGAAAGGGGAGAATGGGCAATTGGCAGATCTGCCTGGAAGTTCTGGGCTGGAACCCCATTCCTGGATTCTGCCTCTATGTTGGATGGGCTGGAAGTTCTTCTGAGACCACCTTCTGCTTCCAATTTCATCACGTCCTCCAACCAGCCATCTATACCACCATGCTGGGCAGAACCTCATCACACCTGTCATTAAATCAGTACAGAATAGGATCCTTTCATAATGCTGCTGACAAGTGACAGGATTAACATGCTCATGATGGGTAGGCTATCATTTTATCACAATAGGCTTTCATCACAAAGAGTTATAGTCAAAGAATATAAAAATGAGTTTCATGTCTACATAGTAAAAATGTTTTTAGTGGGTCATAATAGGGAAAGTGGCCACCACTACAGAGAAAAAAGTACTGATCCCTGCCTCACACCATATAATAGAAAATAAACTTCAGATGGATCAGGCCTAAATGTGAAGATTGAAATTGTAAAAATAGAAGAGGAAAGATGGGGAACAAAACTATAAAACATAAATAAATAAAGGAAAAATGACAGATTTGACTGTGTCAAAAAATGTATTTCTGTTAGACAAAAGACACAAGAGATAATATTAAATATTATTTAATATTAAAATTAATTATTGAATTATTAAATATTAGATCAAATACACAATAAGTATTATTGAATATTATTACTTACTATTATAATATGAAATATTCTTATCTATCCTAAGCTACAAGAAACAAGGCTTTGGTTTTTTAGGGCCACACTAGAATTTCTCTGGTTCTTTGTGCATTTGGAATGTGAGTGTAAAATGCTGAGTTTCATCATTATTTTTCTCTAAGCTCTTCAGAGCTGTCAAAACAGTCCTCTTTCCCCCAAAGTCTTTGTAATCCTCATCACTAGTCGTCAATGCAGTAGCCAGTCAGTCTCCAAGTGTTCTGCCTCCAATAGACACCCCAGTCCAAGAAACCAGCCACATGTTGTGTGGACACTCAGGCAGCTCTGGAGAGGTCCAGAGCACAAGAACTTGAGACAGGAGGGTCCATCTCCTGGTGGAAGGACACAGGGGCTAGAAATGTTCATAATAGAGGATATTCACTTCTGAGTTAAGGAACTTTCTTGAAAACAATATCCATTTTCTCTTGACCATGCCAGTAGTGAAAGGGTACGTAACTTTTACTCTCAGTCTTCAATGGCATTCTATATTCCGTCCTTACATTCTACTTTCTCTTTAAGATAATGTTTCTGTCCAGTTGCTTTCTCCATCTTGAAAATTATAATATATTATTACATAATAATATACAATTTTAATTTATAATTATATGACTTACAACTTATAGTATAATCACATAATAATATACAATTATATTATAACATTATTAATCTGACTTGCAAAGGAATAACTGTATCAGTCAGAGAGGATAGGTTGTGTCATGGCAAAAAACAATCCCAACATTTCAGTGGCTTAAGGCAATGGCTGATGCCTGCTCTCAGGGTCTGTCCACCCAGGTTGGCAGGGGCTCTGCCTCATGTCATCTCATACATGGAACCAGGCTGTACGGGCCTCCACCTGCTGAGATGCTGTTGTTTGCTGTGGCAGGTGGAAGGGAATGGGGTGAATCGCTCCCTGGCTCTGAAAGGGAGTGACGCAGGTCACTTCTGCTTACGTCTCCCTGGCTAAAGACAGTCACAGGGTCACACCTAACTCCAAGGTGGCAGGGAAGTGCCATCCCACCGTGTATGCAGCAAGAAGAGGCCTCCAACACTGGCCAGCAGCACTGACTCCCACCGCAGAGTGTCGCCAACTCCCCACAATATCCTGGCCAGAGACTGCCAAACTGGAGCGGGCTGGGATCAAGAGAAATCATGAGCAGGGAGAGTCCAGTCGTGCCCGCCATGACTGTACAACCTTCCGTTGAAACCTCAGAGAACTCAGGTGAGAGAACTGTCACCAAGGGTCTGCTGTTCCTCAGCCTTCTCAGCAGGCAGCCAAGAGGGAGAAACAACCTTTTCTAATGGAGTGAACCCCGTGGCGTCCACAGAAGGCCCCTGAAGGTCTTGAGGAAGTTATTCCAGCAAAGACGCTGCCACCTCAGAAGGGACAGAAAGAGAACCAAACAAAACAAAATGAAAGGAGGTTGTCGGGCTGAGCTAGGTCTGTGGTGAAATGGTTGTGCAGCCACGGACAACTAACGCAAGGACCCATTCCTGCATTCGGTCAGTTCCTCTCCATCCATCCATCATTCTGTTGATGGTGTCTGTCTGCCTCCCTCAGAGGACACGTAAGTTCCCTGAGGTCTGGTGTCTTTCTTTCCTTTGTCCGCTGATGTACCAAAGCCCCGCAGAGTGCCTGGGACACAGAAGGTGCTTGGGAAATAAGTGTTAAATGAGCAGTTTCAGGCTCCCCAGGCCAAGCAGCCTCCTGTGGGTTCTTCCTTCAAGAAGAAGGCACTATTGTGTCTTTCTTGTCTTGCTCTCCTCATTCACTCAACATTCGCTATGTGCAGATGCTGTTCAGCAAACTGCCCGAGGAAGATTTTAAAAACTCCCACCCTCCTGGAGAGCTCACTCGAGGGCAGCAGGGGAGAGAACAACAGAGACACAAAGCCACTACACAGCTTGTCTGATGGCAATAAAATAAAGGAAGGGAGGAGGGACGGGGCCAGGTCTCCCTCCCACAGCTGCACTGGGGCAGCAGGTGACCTGGGAGTCCTCTGAAGTGGGGACAAAGGGTACAAGTGGGTCCTTCTCAATAGCCACCTGGTGGGGGGTTGCTCAGTCCTGGAGGGGGAAGATGGACCCAACTGACAGTGGGGATGAGGTGGGGGGGGTCAATCTAAAGCAATAAACCGAGGCCAGGAAGTGGCATTTTAAGGGACCCCTCTGTTAAGGGCTGAATTTTGTCCCCCCAAAACTCATATGTTGAAGCTCTCTAACCCCCAGCCCCTCAGAATGTGACCTTATTTGGCAATAGGATCATTGTGGATGTGATTAGTTAAGGTGAGGTTGTACCGGAGTAAGTGGGCCCTGATCCAATACAACTGGTGTCCTCATAAAAAGGGGAGATTTGGACACAGGGACACACACACAGGGAGACCACTGTGTGAGCATGAAGACAGAGATCAGGGTGATGTGTCCACAGGGAACCCCAGTGATGGCCGGTGACCACCAGAAGCTGGAGAGAGGCCTGGGACAGATCCTCCCTCAGCTTCAGAGGGACCTGCCCTGTGACACCTGGTCCCAGACTTCTCTCGCTGAGAGAGAACAGGTTACTGTGGCTTAGCCACCCGTTTTGGTTCCTTTGCTCCACAGCCCCAGCTCCTCACAGAAAGAGGAAGCGCCCGGAGCCAAGTCCGAACGCAAGGGCACGTGCTGCTTCCTCATGTTGAGTGAATGAGGAGAGCAAGACAAGAAAGACACAATAGTGCCTTCTTCTTGAAGGAAGAACCCACAGGAGGCTGCTTGGCCTGGGGAGCCTGAAACTGCTCATTTAACACTTATTTCCCAAGCACCTTCTGTGTCCCAGGCACTCTGCGGGGCTTTGGTACATCAGCGGACAAAGGAAAGAAAGACACCAGACCTCAGGGAACTTACGTGTCCTCTGAGGGAGGCAGACAGACACCATCAACAGAATGATGGATGGATGGAGAGGAACTGACCGAAGCATCTCTTTCTGTCATTTTCAAACAGAAAATGAAAAGGTTGCTAAACGGATAAGTAATTTTAACTGAGTCGTTGATCTGGGTACTTTCAGAGGGAAACAGTAAGTCTTTCTGTCCCACTTTGAAGTCGGCCTCTGCGGCTCCCTCGCCCCGCCGGGTGATTTTATACCCATTAAGAATGTGTTCCTTTTATCTGGGGCCTTCAATTAATTGAATTTCAAAAATACTCTGAAATGGTTTTTTCATATAAAAATCAGCTAACTCCTGGAGGACACCCTGTATGATTTACTGTCACGGTAATTAAAAGCGGGTGCGTTCCGCTGTCACTGTACAAGCGCAGCCACCGCCGCTCCTCTGGAGTCTCGTGTGGGATTTGTTACGTCCCCAGACGCCCGTGAGTGGGGAGGAATACGCTCATTTTCAGGACTGCGCCCGATGGCCACAGTCTCGCGAGTCACCCCTTGAAGGGGACACACTGCTACCCACAGGACGACTAAACGCACGGGCAGGTCAGCACCTCGAGTCAGACAACGGAACAGGAAGCGGCCAACGCAGGGAAATGTTCCCTGAAGGCCCGCGCTCCTGGGGCATCGCTGAGCTTCACACAACCCTCCCGAAAGCCCAACTGGGAGGAGTGGAGAAGGGGTCAAAACGCCAAAACTCGGAGGGCAGTCAGCCTGAGAGCAGGCGCCCGGGAGAGCAGGCGGGGGCACCGCGCACGTTGCGTCTGAGACCGAGCAGACCATTGATCTCGCGTGCACCCCACTCCCACCACCCCTTTCTCTCTCGTTCACTCGTGGACCTCTGCAGGTGCCTTTGGTATCTTGTCGCCTTCCATTTTGACAGTATTTCTGCATGCATCTGCTAAGGAACAGAGCGTGTCAATGAGGGCAGCCGCGCCTTTTCTTCTTTCCACCGTGGGGAATATACTCTCTTTGTGCAAAGTCCAGGCAGGGGGCCCACTGAGGTTCCTCCTTTGAGGGCCACTCACCCATCTGATGTTGACTCTTTTCCAGGGTCCCTTACAGGAATACTAGGTCATGCACTGAGGATACAGATTTACATTCCTTTCCTCCCTACTAAAGAGTTTCTTCTCAATCCTATGTCAAAGAATTCAAACTGATATTCAGACTCCAGGACAAAGACATGTCCTGTTACCTTTCTCTACAATTTAAAATAACTTCCTCTTGTTTGGCTGTCTTCTCTAGCCAGGGCATTTGTGATTTGAGACTGTGCTCGGTCAACATTACAGGTTTAAACATAAGACATTGTTTAAATTAATAGCTTTTTACTTTTAATAATAGAAACCGCCCTAAAGTCCACTGTTGCGTTTCAGCGTGATAGACACGACATCGTATTCCTGAAGTGAGGAGAAAGAACAAACTTTTCAGCCCGTGCTCCCTCGGCCTCCTTCTAACCTCAGGAGGACTGAACAGCAAGAAAGAAAAATGAGCCTGCGGAGGTGCGAGGCTCCCGGCCCATCAGTCCACCCGAGGTCACTCCACACAGTGACCACAGGCACCTCACCAGAACGCAGCTCTGCTCCAAGAAAGAAACTGCTCAGACGTTCTGCTTCAAGTGATTCTCTGCGGCCCCAGGGCCAGCCGGAAACAGGCCCCAGTTCCTCAGGGAACTTCTCAAAGGTGAAGGAGGATGCTCTCCACTCTCCATCCTTAGGATCTGGGCCCCAAAACTCTGCCCTGCTGCTAAGTCGGCCCAAGGAGCTGGTGCTGAAGGCCAGACCCTTCCAAGGACAGCAGCGTCTTTGAGACTCCAGCGCCCAGGTATCCTTCCGACGCTGCGCCCACTCAGGACCAGCTCCTGAGGCCTCCTCCTGGGTCCCTGAAGAGAGGCAATGAGGCTGTGGACCCCTTGGTGACAGCAGGCACCAGGGCAGCATCAGAGCCAGCCCAGTGAGCTCCAGCCCTGCGTCTTCCACCACCAGATGCCTCTGCATGTTGCAGCAACGTTCAGGCACTCCGGTGAGGGGGAGGATGTGGCAGCCTGGCCAAGCCCCGGGGGCACAGAGACTTTTGTTTCAGATTGCACGCAAGCTCTGCCAGCAGGAAAAACAAAAGTGGGATTGAGAGCTGCTCCATGGAGAGCAAGAACTGACCAGAGCTGGGGGCACAGAGGTGGGGGCAGCCACTGGCCTTGTTGCCCTGCAAGGCGCGTGCCCCGGCCTGTCCGCAGGTCAGCCCCCGGAGGACTGCCGTCCTTCAGAGGTGGCGGCAGCTGCAGACTCGCTTTCCGGACTGATCACTCGCCGATGCCAAACAGGGACTTTCCCTGCCCAGCCCCTGGCTGAGACCTGCGGCACTTCCCTCACGTCTCCAGAGCGCCGGCCCAGGAGGGCCTGGCAGCCTGGCAGGAGACATGAGCCTGCTCCCTGCCTTCAAGTTCAAGGGCCGAGGGGCAGAGGGTGCCTGCTGATGCTTCCGGACACTGGGTCAGGGGTCCAGGGCGAGGTTGGGCCTGGCAGCGTCCAAGTGATGGGACACTGAGGACGGTCTCTGGGGGAGGCGAATGAAGGGTGGCTCTCCCTCCCAGGGACGGGTGATGGACCCCACTGCACGTTGCACCTCCTGGGCTGGTGTTGCTTCTGGGGGTACCTGGTGTCCCTTCCGGCTGCCTCCTGCTTCTCAGAGGTTTGTTGTTATTGTTAAAGAGGCCTTAGCGAATGCGAAATGAATTTATCTCCAAATCACGGTTGTAAACACAAGCCTGCCTGGCTTATCTTTAGCATGAAAAGAATCTAAGTTCCAGGTAAGTTCTGCAGGGAAGAACTGACATGCTTGTCCCTGTTGGCCCCAGGGCCCTGCCAAGAACGCCCTGAAGGGCATGAAGGAGGAGTGGAGGGAAGAGAGCTGAACCGCAGGCCAAGGACAGAAGCCAGCCCGCAGCCCCATCACGAGGGTGCCATGTGCCTTTCCTCCACTTCCTTCCAGCTGGAATCAAATGAGCCCCCTACCCCTACCTAGAATGCCCTCCTTCCCAGAGTCCCCTTCCATCAGCCTGGGGAGTTGGCCCATGGACTCCACTGACATGCATGTCTGTGTGGATGCCCATGGATCTGTAGCCTGGGTGAGGCCCACCTCCATGTTTCCAGAGCAGGCCCAGAGACTAACACGGTGTCCTTCCCTGAGAAGCCGCCGGAAGCACTGGACTCAGCACTGGGGGCAGCAAGCCGGGGGCTGCTGGCTCTCTTCTTTCTGGGTGGAAGCCCTACTCCAACGGAGGAAACAGAGGGACGGGCAAGACCTGGAGACAGACTGTCCAGCATGCTGTTGGTGAAGCAGGCAGATGTGCATGGCCCCTCCAGCAGCTGCAGAGAGCTTAGAGGAAATATAAGAGGAAAAAACAGCAAATAGCTTTTTCAGACATTATCCAAGTCAACAAACCGCAAATGCCATTGCACTGCCACAAATCACAAGGAGAAACAAGTTCACAGTTCTTTGAAGTGAAAGTGATGGGAGGCGACACCAGGGTACCGGGTTCCAGACTGGCTGAGTGAGGGTCCAGGAAGCTGGGACTTGGGACCCCTCCACACTGCCTTCCCTCCTGGCCTCAGGCTGCTGAAGCCACCAGCTGTCATGTGGAGGTGTGTTTCCAGGCCAGAAGCCCGGCAGGGCTCTGGACAGTCCTGAAGAAGCTCCCATGTCAGGCCGCCCCGTCCCCAGCAGGTCACAGACTCCCCAGCCCCTAAGCAGTTTCTGTCACCTTGGTACACCCGCCTCCACCTACTCAAGCCCTCCAGCCCATACCAAGGCTCTTGGGGCTGCCCAGGGCCTGGTGCAGGGAGAGCTCGGATGGGTGGCAACCAGGGTGGGCAGGAGCAGGGGAGAGGCTGAGCTCGCTTAGTGTGAAGGGGCACCGGGAAAAGGAGAGGAGAAAGAGAAGGCCTGGGAGCCAGGACGTGCAGCCTGTTCCAAGGAGCAGCCTGTAGGCCTGCCAGGAGCCGCGCCTTCGCCCGATCTCCAGGGCGGAATCCCACGGCCAAGGGGGGACACGGGGGACTCGGCGGACTCGGAGCCAGAACCACCGAGGCCGTCTCCAGGCGCGGCTCCTCTGGCCCAGGCGGCGGGGCAGGACAGCTAGGGCGCGGGGAGGGCTCCCTGAGGCGCCCAAGGCTGCCTGGAGCGACCCAGCGGGCTGAGCATTTGGCCAAATCAAGGCGGCGCGCCTTCCTGCTGTCGTGTTAAGGCTGGGGTGTCTTCTCGGTCAGGCGTCCCCCCCAACCAGCCCCCGGCGTCCCTGCCCCCACCCCGGGGCACCCCTCGTCCCAGCCCCTACGCCCCACGCACCCGACGCGGGAGCCGCGCGGAGGGGAAAGTTGGCAAGTGCGCGGCGCCCGCGGGGGAAAGCGTTAATGGGCGGCCGGGTGGGAGCAGCGCGCTCGCTCGCCCACGTCACGCCGGTGCGGGCTCGGCTGACGACCGCGGCGCCTGGGGACGCCGGCGCGCTCCGCTCGCCAGGTGCTCCGCCTGGAAATGTCTCCATTAGTTGTCGCCTGCTCCCCGCCGGAGTGCGCGCGCGGAATGGCCGCGCAGAGCCCTCGCGGGCGGCCGGTAGTGGCCCGGCGCCACCGCAGGTAGGCGAGATCCCCGCGCCCGCCCCCGCCCCGGGGCTCCGAGACCCCTCCCCCCTTCCGGGGAGGCGGAGGCTCCGCACGGCCGCCGAGGGGCGCGGGCGGCGGCGACTGCGGCGACTCCCCGGTGCGTCCGGGGCTGCGCGCTGCTCCCCGCGGCCCTGGCGCCCCAGTGGCGCGTCCCCAGCGCAGGTAGGGAGTGGACTCGGCCGCACAAACTTTGCGAGGATCGCTCCTGCGCTGGAGGGCACAAAGTTTGCTGCCTGCCGGTGGGGTCTCGGGAGGCCGCCGCGTTTGCTGCAAGTTGGGGAATACGGAGCGCGGGGCGGTGCGGGGAGCGGGGGCCGGCGCGGAGCAAAGAGGCTTGAGTCCGGACCCCCGACTGGCGCCTTCCCGGCTCGGGCGGCGCCCTGTGAGCAAGCGGTGGGGGCGCGGCAGGAGAGCCTGAGGGAGCCGGCCGGAATGGAGGGAAATTCGGGGAGGAGGATTCAACGCGGGCGCCTGCAGCTCGCCCCACTGGCTTCGTGAGAGACCCCAGAGGACAGGCTGCGAAGGAGTGACCTGCCAACCTCGGGGTTCGCGAGTGCTGCGCCACCGACATCTAGAACGCCTCTTAGCTCCACATCCCGCCCGGGTGTCCACGAGCAGTGGGCGGGCACAGGCGCCCCAGGGGCTCGGCCCTATGTCTCCGAAAAGAAGGCCCCTGTGTGGTGCTGCGCGCTCCCGCCTCCGCCCTCTGCCTGGGGTCAACTTCGCTGGGCTGCAGAGGGTCCTCCGGCGGCTCTCGGTGCGAGGGACCGGGGTGGCCCCCGGAGACGACTCCGGGAACCGGCCGGGAGCGCCGGGGCTCAGCTGGTAGCAGGGGCGAAGCGACACAAGGAGCGGGGGGAAAGATCAGGGACGCGGCCTGTCTCGCCAGAGGCCTTCCAGGGTTCCGATGGTCCCCGGGCAAAAATAGCTACCCGCGCGGGGCCTCCAACATTTGGCGTTAACCTTCCTCAGGCCCCTTCGCCCTCGGCTCATTTTTAATTGAGCAGGCCAGTGGGGGGCACCTCACGGAAGCCGAGCTGCTGCCCTGTCCATAGGGAACCGCCTGGTTTCCGTCAGGTCCTGTTCACAGGGGGTCCCTCGAGGGACGTGGGCCCAGCACACCGCGTCTGTGCAAGCGCATTAGCTGATGATCCCCGAGATGCTGACACTCCTGTTCTCTCTGCTCTCCGAGGGAAACCGGGTGCCTCCGCTCAAGCTTGGCCTTTTAGGAAAGGTTAGTTATTCTGGTATTGTATGTGGGATAAAATGGCCCAGAAAGTACCCTGGTTGGGGCAGGCAGGCCTCCGCCAAGGCGCAGGTTCTCAGTAGGATGTCTTGGTTGTGCGCCCGGCCGGAGGGGGGCACTGGGTGAGCGGGGCCTCGGTGAGTGGCCCCAAAGCGCAAGGCTCCTCGGGTGGCCCCGACCTTCCGCAGACAGGTTGGCTAAGCCAGGCCACTGCGCAGCCACCCTGGGCCTGGGAGGCAGGAAGCAGAGGATCAATGTGCAGTGGCCTGGGAGAGTGGAGTCAGTGAGCTGGATTTCAGGATCAGGGAGAGAGTGTCGCCGGCGAGAACCAGTGGGGCCAGTGGGGAGTGGGAGTGGGAGCATCTATTTACGCACGCAGGCTGGAAAGGAACACAGGAGAACGTTGCAATGATGGTCGAAGGAAGCCACTGAAACCCCTCCCCCCGCGGCCTCTACGGACCGGCTGTGCCCGCCTCGGCTTCCAGGGAGAGCGCGTCTGCTAAGAAGATGAATGGTCGCATGTTTAGGCGCTGCTCCTTGCGATCTGAGGCGCGAGTCTCCGGGGAAGGAGACGCGGCGCGCAGGCCTGGATGTGCCGCGCTCTACGAGCCGGAGCCCTCGCACCGGCCGCTGGGACCTGGACGGTGGCTTCCTCCCCGCCCACGAGCGCTGACAATCGCTAAGGCCGGGGCCACGGGAAAGGGCTGAGAAAAGGATGCTGAATGCCATCCTTCTGTCAGGATTCCTGCTCCCTGAGCCCTCAGCGACCCTGGCTTGTGCCCCTCCCTCGCCCCGGCCTCATTACCGGGAGAGAGCGAGTGGTTTGTAAACAATAAATAATGGAAAGTAGGAGGAGGTTCAGAAAAGCCTCAGCAGAAGCCGAAAGCGGGAAGGAGCTGGGAGGAGGGAGAAGGGGGGAGGGGAGGAGCAGAGGAGGAAGAGGGAGAGAGATTGAGAGATTCATTTCTGCCCGAGAAGCCCCGGTGGCTAGTTTCTTATTATTTACAGGAAGGTGATATTAGTAATTCAGGTGAAAAAGAAATAAACACGGCCTCCACGAAATCAATACAGAATTCAAAAACAATTATTAATGTCATTTGACTCGTGTTCTTTATATATCTCTCCAGGCTACAGACGCTAAACTGTCTGAATAATTTGCATGGAGTGGCTATTCATTTTTTCCTATGATTTCCCTTTGCAAGCAGCTCGGACGTGGCCGGCTTCGGTCCAATGCTATCGGAGAACTCGTATTTTCATCTGTAAATTAAAGCAATTACGCAGCAGATATTATATGATGCGTACTGTGGTCTCCAGATACTCATCAATCACCTTCAACCGAGCTGTCAGAGCGAGCAGATTTCGTTTCTGTGAGGCAGGTTTGCAGCTGGGAGAGGGCGAGAACGTCATCATTAATTAGAGGGTGACCCTGAGGCGATTCACGGGTCTGAACCCAGGAATCTTTCCCAGCAAGTCTGCACAGCGCCGCTGTGAACGGCTCCCCTCCCGGCCGACCGCGGGAGGCTGAGCCGGGCCAGCGCGGCAGAGGCGAGCCCTGCCCCCAGAGGGCGGAGGCGCAAAAGGCGGGGAGCGAGTTCGGGGTGGCGGGGGCGCCCCCTTGCCGCCTGCGCGCTGGCCTCCACTGTGGACTCGGGCAAGGTCCCCCGGCCGGGACTGGCTGGGGAAGTCCCTGGGTGGGCGCTCGGCCCCCTCCCCAGACCTCTGCTGCGCCCCAGGCCGGGAGCTGTGCAAACCGACAGGGAAGGGAGCCTCGGCCTGGTGCCCAGCGCCCCCTGTTCCTAGCCCCGAAGGTCGCCGGGAGGAGCGAGCTTAGCGGAAGGGGCCCCGGAGCTGAGTAGGGAAACCTGCTCCTCCGAGCCCGTGGGATGTCTGGCAGTCCCCGGTGTAGCCGCGAGGGGCAAGGCGAGGCTGAGAGAGGGAGGGCCGTGCGCCCAGCAGGAACTTAGAGGACAAGGGGGCAGGGGAGAGGGGGACGTTCCCCAGGGACAAGGCGGCCGAGGCGCAAAGCCCCGCAGCATTTGGGCTACCGAGCCGCGGGGTGGCGGGCTCTGGGGAAGGCCCCAGGACTCACACACCTGAGGGCATTTTGACCTCCAGATGCGGACACTCTTGGAGCCGCATCTGGCTCTGGAACTCCGTCCCGGTGTAGGGTTCGAACTGACGGGAGGCTTTTCTGACTCCGGGTGAAACAATAGTCGGGCCTCGCTGCCTCCTGCCTCCTGCGGAGCCGCCTTCCTTCCACCTGGAGGGGAGAGCGGAGAGCCGAGGCCCGGCCGCCTGCGCGGCTAATTTTAACTGTTGATTACATCTTCAGTGAAGACTCACTCGTGTGTCCCTTCATATGTCTCGTTTGTAATTGAGACTAATGATTACAGTGGGGTGGGAAGGAACAGCTGCTCATTAATTAATTTCTAATTAAAAGTGCCTCCCGTCCTCGGTGACTAAGGAGGAACACGGTTCGTCGGGGCGATATTGACTCCTCGGAGGAAATTCATTTGCTGGAGCCCGTTGGCCCCTCCGCCCCGCGCGGCGGCCTGTCCCCGCCCCGCCCGGCTCCGGGCCGCGGCCGAGTGACCCGCACGTCTGCGGACAGGCCGGGTGCGCGGCGTGGGTGACGTCAGAGCCTCCGGCGCTTAAAGCTGAGCAGAACTGACTTGACGGGTTCGTGCGACTCGTTTTTCTTTTTTTCCTTTTTTGCAAAATATGTATTTGTGTCGCCACTGCGAGGCCGGTCGGTCCCAGAGCCCCCTCGAGGCTCCGGATTGTGAAGCTGGAAGGATCGCTGCGGCCGCCGCGACTCACTGTCCTACCGGGTTAGAAAAGTTTGCGGAGCGTGTGGATGAATTAACCAGCTCTTCTGCTTCGCTCTCCCAGCGCCTAGGAGCCGGCGGCCCGGGAGTTGTGGCCGCGCCACGCCGGCCCCCGAGCGCAGGACCCCACCGGCCCCGCCCGCCGGCCTCGTGCCGCGCCCGCCATGTCCTACCCGCAGTTCGGTTACCCCTACTCCTCCGCACCCCAGGTAAGGGGGCCCCACGAGCGCCGCGGAGAACAGGCCGGACACACTGGCGGGTGGGCTGTCCCGCGACCTGGCGTCGCTTCCCAGTGACATGGCCTGGGCCAGGCGCCCCTCCCGCCCAGCCCCGGGGAAGGCTCAGGCGCTGAGAAAACCCAACGGGGGGGACCCCCACCCTGGGCTCTAAGGCTGCACCCCGGGGGGCCCGGGAACCCGAGAGAGACGTGGCACAAGAGGGCCTGCACGGCCCTGGAACACCCCCCCCGGAGGGTGTGAACACAGGACGGGCTGGGCCCCACGTGGCTGGAGGAGGCCAGGAGCGCGCAGGCTCCCCACGCAAAGGAACGCGCGCTCCCGAGGACATGCGGCACGCCCTCCTGGGCGGCGCGAGGGGCTGATGGAGGCCCCAGGGCCCCAGTCTGGCCCTCAGGTGCCCCGCCCTTCCTCGCGGCTCCTCTCTCCCCCAGTTCCTGATGACCACCAATTCCCTGAGCACGTGCTGCGAATCGGGTGGCCGAACTCTGGCCGACTCCGGGCCGGCCGCCTCGGCCCAGGCGCCCGTCTACTGCCCGGTCTACGAGAGCCGGCTGCTGGCCACTGCGCGCCACGAGCTCAACTCGGCTGCGGCGCTGGGCGTCTATGGGGGCCCCTACGGCGGCTCTCAGGCCTATGGCAACTATGTGACCTACGGCTCCGAGGCGTCCGCCTTCTACTCGCTGGTAAGGAGAGGGGGTGTCTGTCAAACCTTCCCCGCCGCACCACGCCCCTACTCCTCCATTTGCCAAACTCACTTTCCCCAACTCAGGAGGCAGCGGCTCTTGTCCCCTGGACTCTGGACTGTTGGGGGTGGGAGAAGCTCCTTCAAGGTTTTGCCTCTTAGCCTGGTCCCTCTGAACACCACCAGCCCCCGGGATTCGGGCGACCCGGCGAGTGGGCCGTTATATTAATGTATTTATTGTTCAGATCCCGGTTAAGTTCTGATTAGATGTCTGGTTCTGCTGGAGCGAGCGCTCCCCTTCTCCCCTCCTACCACCCCCGCCCCAGCTCTCCTGCCCACCTCACTCCTCTGGTCTCCGTCTTCCTCTCCTTACTTCCAGCCCCCCACTTCCCCTCTCCCTCTCCCTCCCTTGCTTCCCCCTCCCATTTCTCCAGCTCCTTCCCTCTTCTCCCTTCCCTCCTCGCTCCAGTCCTCATTTCCAGCCCCTCACTCACCCTCCTCTTCTGCTGTCCCCCAGTCCCCGACCCTGTTCTCTCCCCCTTCCTCCCTCCCTCCTCATCCTCCTCTCCCCTGTTCCCTATTCCCCCTACACACACCCCAGAACTCCATTCGTCCTCACTCCACATCTTGGGGCCCCTTCACCGCCTGAACCCGAAGGAGAGTCTGGGGCAGGGGTGGGGACGGGGGCAGGGTGTGGGGCTGCCGGGAGCCGGGAGGACTAGATGAGGGGCGCGAGCTGGGTAGTGTCGGGAAGCTGCGACCCCAGGCTCCTGGGCTCCTACAGAACAGCTTCGACTCCAAGGATGGGACGGGATCTGCGCATGCGGGCCTCGCGCCCGCCGCCGCCGCCTACTACCCATACGAGCCGGCGCTGGGCCAGTACCCGTATGACAGGTGAGGGCCCGGGCCCCTCCCCCCTCCCCCCGCACGGGCCCCCGCCACCAGCCCCTCGCCCCCTCTGAGAGGTTGGGCGGCAGGAGGAGGGGCGTTCCTCAGGCCCGGCCGAGCTGACCTGGCTGGTCCCAGCCCCGCCTCCAGGTGGCCGCCCGAGGTTAAACGCGTCCCGTCTTCTACCCCCGCCCCCCACGCTGTCCAGACTCCCAAAGCCCTCACTGCGCTGTGGTTTTCGGGGGAGTCGCGTCTTGCTGCCCAGGCTTCGGACGCCTGCCCCCACCCCAGGATGTGCAGCCCGTGTGGTGTCCGGGCCCACCCAGCCCACCGCCCCCTTCGGTGGGAAGGGGAGAAGGGAGTCCTTGCCCGCTCGCAGACAGCAGACCTCGTCCTCCGCGGGGCGACAGTTACAAATTTAACCCCAGTAAGTCCGCAGAGGCCCTCTGGGCGCTTTCTCCCCATGGGCGCTAATGACCATTTCTGCCCACGGGCGTCACATAGTCGGGTTCGTGTCTCTGTGATATATGGTCCTGGTTTCTGGATCAAAAGGATAGGAGAGAGGCCCGATAAAGGAACTCCGAGGAAATATATATCTGTGTAGAGTGACAGAGACCTGGCTCTGGCTCAGGAAGGAGCCCAGGCTCCATGCAAGTTTAATCAAATATAAACATTACCCTAGGCCTTGAGCCACAGAAGGCAGTGCCCGCGGGCAGCGGCGCGGGGCCTGGGCCTGTGTCCGACTCAGGTCTTACCACCGTACACGCACCCCCACGACGGGGACTGAAGGCCCGCCTGGGCCTTGCCCAGCCGTCCGCGGTGCAGGGGCTGTGGCCGGCGCCCCATTGCCCAGCCTGTCTCCAGGTACGGGACCATGGACAGCGGCACGCGGCGGAAGAACGCCACGCGCGAGACCACCAGCACGCTCAAGGCCTGGCTGCAGGAGCACCGCAAGAACCCCTACCCCACCAAGGGCGAGAAGATCATGCTGGCCATCATCACCAAGATGACCCTCACGCAGGTCTCCACCTGGTTCGCCAACGCGCGCCGGCGCCTCAAGAAGGAGAACAAGATGACGTGGCCGCCAAGGAACAAGTGCGCGGAGGAGAAGCGGCCGTACGGAGAGGGCGAGGAGGAAGAGGCGGGCGAAGAGGAAGCCCGGGAGGAGCCCGTCAAGAGCACCAAGAATGAAGGTGGGTGGGAGTTGGTGATGCTGGTGCTGGGCGCTAGGCTGGGGCCTCCCTGCATCTTCCCTGTGGCTCCTGGGACCTGTAGAGGTTTTGAACCCGGGACCATAAAAACAGACCCTCAGGGGCCTAGGCTGCAAATGAATGAACTGACCCCATGGAGGCCCTGTTCCGTGGGGGCCTTTGGTGGTGAGCCAGAAGCATGCTTAAGGAAATCCAAAATCACCTTTCAAACATTAGACACCCCGCCCCAACCCCCACTGATTTGAGGCTGAAATCAGCGGGGCCCCTGTGTGGCCAGTCTGGGGACTGGGAGCCTATGGAGGAGAGGAGAAGAAAGGCTGGGGTGCTCTCCTAGCTCCAGGGTGGGGCTTTAACTGTGGGCTTGCAGTTAGGAAGAAGACGTGCTTCTGATCAACCTGCTGTCCTCTCTCCCTCCACTGGCCACCCCTTCTTTCCTGGGCAGAGCCAGTGGACAAAGAGGAGAAGGATCTAGAGCTCAGCGATTTGGAGGACTTCGACCCGCTGGAGGCAGAGCCCCAGGAGTGTGAGCTGAAACCGCCCTTCCAGCCCCTGGACGGCAGTCTGGACCGAATCCCTGCTGTGCCCAATGGCCCCGGCGCCCCCGGAAAGGAGGCCTCGGGCGCCCTCCGGATGCCGCTGGCGGCCGGTGGTGGGGCCTCCCTGGAACAGGACCTGGAGAGGGCCCGGAGCTGCCTCCGGAGTGCCGCGGCTGGGCCAGAGCAGCAGCCGGGCACTGGGGGCGGCCCGCAGGCCTGTGAGGCCAAGCTGGGCTTTGGGCCGGCTGGGGCCACGGTGGGCCTCGAGGCCAAGCCGCGCATCTGGTCCCTGGCGCACACGGCTACAGCCGCTGCTGCCACTGCCCTGAGCCAGACTGAGTTTCCGTCGTGCATGCTCAAGCGCCAAGGCCCTGCAGCCACTGCCGCCGCCTCATCAGGGCCTGCCTTGTCCTCGCCTGCTACCCAGGCCCCCGCCGGTGCCCTGGACAGGCACCAGGACTCCCCAGTAACCAGTCTCAGAAACTGGGTGGACGGGGTCTTCCACGACCCCATCCTCAGGCACAGCACTTTGAACCAGGCCTGGGCCACAGCCAAGGGGGCCTTCCTGGACCCGGGGCCGCTGGGACGCTCACTGGGGGCAAGCGCCAATGTGCTGACGACGCCCCTGGCGCGCGCCTTCCCTCCCACCTCGCCCCAGGACGCCCCTGCCGCCGGCGCTGCCAAGGAGCTGCTGGCCATGCCTAAGGCCGGTGGCAAGCCCTTCTGCGCCTAACCCAGCCTGGGCGCCGCAGCCCAGGAGGGAGCTGGCCCTCAGGCTGCAGGCTTCTAGGTCGCAGGCTTTTTCTGCTGGGTTTCCAAAGCAAGGCAAGAGCACAGCAGAGCGCAGGCCGCCAACCACCCTAGAGCGAGCATCTGAACTTGGTCTCAGGGGCCACGGAGGAGCCCCTGCACTGTCGTGTTGGGTCCGCCCACCCCACCTGGACATGAGCCGTGCCGGCCACTCCCCAAACTCAGGAGCTGGCTGGATAAGCCTGCTCTCAGAGCAGAAGGGAGCCACCCCGAAGCATAAAGTTTACATCCAAAAGTTTACATGGAGAAGACATTTCAGTCCTGAGGCTCTGTAGTTTTGCTGTCTCCTTCTGGGTTTGGGCATGCCGGTGGTGTTTGGGAACTCCTCAGCCTGGTTTCCTCCTCAGCATATGATCCTCACCAACAGCACTTCCACCGAGTTTACACTATTGCACACTCCTAACTCGATAAAATTATGTTTTTTTTAAATGTATGTTCACACCAATAACTGCCTGCTTCAGAGGCTAATATAACAAAACCAATAAAACCGAGTGATGGTGTTTGCATTGCAAAGTGGACACATGTCAAATGTAGGGATTTGAGCATTTGCAGGAGGAAAGGTGCTGATCCCAAGGGAAGGAGTGGGGAGGGGTAGTTGACCCACATGCTCAGTGAAGTTGTTTGCAGGGCCCAGGATGTTAAGTAAAGGCATTTTTAAAAGAACATTCACAGTAAACCTTCAGGACTCTGTTGAACTCCATAACAGAAATGGATGAGACACCCAAAACTTTTAAACTCTCTCCCATTACCAGATTCCAGGATTTTGAGAAAATAGGAGTTTCTTTAGTAGATTAGACTAATTTTAAACTTTATAAATTCCTGGGAACTGTGTCTTGGTGGGGGAGGGGGACATCACTGCCCTGAGGCCTCTCTGCTCTAGGCTGAGCGGGAGTGAGGCGGCCTTGAAGGCCCTGCTCCTCTCCTGACCCCTCCCCCCTACCTCCAGGGCCCAGTCGGGGCGCAGTTAGCCTCCACCGCTGGGAAAGAAGACGACGAGGCTCGGGGAGAGGGAAGCGCCTAGAAGGCCGGCCCTAGACTAGAGGCGGGGCTGTGAGAAAAGGCCTGGGGCGGGGGCGGGAGGCCGCGGGCTGGGGCCGGCCAAGGCTTAGGCACGGAACCTGCAGAGCAACCGGGGAGTTGAGGGCCTTGCCCCGCCTCGCCGAGGTTCCCGCGCGGCGCCTAACCCTGGCTTCAGTAACCCGGTCCCCCCCACCTCCGCGGAGCTCAGTACGCTGGGGGCCAGCTGCTCTGATCTGAAGGAAAATCGCTGGTTCCCTCCCTACAGTCGAGTCGGCGCCCCCCACCGCCCGCAAGTCCCGCCCGAGGGCCCCCGAGGGCGGCGGGCGAGCGCGGCGCGCACCGAACTCGGGGCTAGTCTCTCGCCTGCAAGCCCTCTGCTTAAGGCCCTGCTGGAGTCCAGAGGAAGGACGGATCGGCAAGCCAGCGGGCCTGCCAGAGTGGGGCGGCCCGGGGGTGCAGCGACGAGGCGATTGGGGTTCTTGCGTGGGACGCGGACAGATTGACAGCCCAGGAGACACCGGTCATCGCTGAGGCCAGCGGGCAGCCTTCGAGGGACACGCGAGGCCGGGGCTTTATTTTGCGAGGGGCTGGGTGGGACCGGACTGGTGCCCCGTGGGGTCCCGGGGCCCGTGGGACAGGCCACGGGAAGGCCGGGAGCGCTGGAAAGCGGGCCTGATCGGCCGGGGGCAGTGGGGGTTGGGGCGAGTTTACGCACGGGAGAGAGGGAAACCCCTCTGCCAGAAGGCAGTCCCCTGGGCTGCGCGGGGTTCCCCTGAGCGGTGGGACCCTGATGGCGGGACTTCAGCCGGCCCCCGACTCTGGGGGCTGGGGCCTCGAACCCCAGACCTTGAGCGGAGGGAGCAGCCCGGACCCTGAGTGGCGGACCCGCTGCCAAGCCCGAGGCCGCCGGGCCGGCCGCGCGGTAATTGGATTGTATCCGCCCGCGCGCTGTCACCGTATTGACTTTCGCTCTCTTGGATGATATTATCGAGATTCGGAAGCTCGCCGCTGATGTGCCTGTCAAAAGGCTGCGGCGGGAGCCCCCGGCCTGGCGAGCGAGCATCAGCCAAGATAATTTGAAGTGAAATTTTCATTTTGACAGTAAACCCCTCAATTTCTAAAGGCTCCGCGCTGCGAGAGCTCGCTGGCAGGGGGAGGCTTTGCAGAAAGCCCACGTCTTAGACTGAAAAGGGCAAAAGAACTCGAATTAGTTGTAATAGATAAAAGGGCAAAAATAAAGAGTCAAGGGTACTTGACAGTAATAGCGAAAGTGGAGTCTCCGGGGAGACGCGGCGGCCGAGGCTGGGGCGCCAGGAATTTTAATGCGGCCGAGGGCGGCAGCCCGAGCGCGCCCGCCCCAGCCCGAGACAAAGCCGGGCATTTCCAGCAGAAACAAGGCTTCGTCGACGGCGGTGGCGCGGCTCCGCGGGAAGGGGCAGTGGAGGAGGAAACCCAGGCTCCGACCTCGGCCTGTGTCCCCGGCGGCAGGCTGCGAGTGGCTGGGCGCGCGGTGGCGCTGGTGGGCGGGCGCTGTGGGGGACCCGGCAGGTCTGACCCACCCCACCCCGACCTCCTCCCAGGGCGGCCCCAGGCCTGCTGCCCTCGGACCTCAGGCTCGGGCATGGTCCGTGGCGCGGGAACCGCGCCTGTTCCCGGGGCCCAGGCAGTCAGAGCCCCACAGTGCAGGAGCCCCCAGATCTTGGTGGAACTGGCAGGGCCGAAAGTGACTTGTTTGATCAAAGTGCAAAACTGTGTGAAATAAAGACATCAAGTGAGGAGGGGGGATCAGCCACATTCCGGGACAGCGCGGCTCCAAAGGACCCCCCCCCAAGCTGGGGCCGTCAATTCGACTCGCACCCCTTACCTTTGGGGGCACACTCTGGAAGGTTCGCTGCAGGCACCCTTACCCAACCTCTGGCCATCTTCGCGGGGTGGGGGGTAGGGGCGTGCGCAAAGGGATGAGAATCACCGCGGAAATGCACGTTAGGGGCAGATGCTCAGGGGACGGCCGTCGGCCTCGGAGCGGGACCCCCACTTCCCTCGCAGGGCGGCTGTCAGAAGGGCTGGAGACCGCGCTCAGCCTCTCAGGCGTGGCCAATTCAGACACAGAGGAGGGGCTGCTAAATTAACGGCGCTCTTTACATAGAGCCCAAATAAAACTGTAATCAGCGGCGCGTTACTTTTCATTAAGCGAGTCTGACAGCAGCATATCCAGACCCGACAGGGGACCAGGCACGGGAAATATACGGCTCGAGGCCCAGTCGAGGATAATTCCTTAAGCTCCATTAACAACTCTTAGCCGCAGGAAATGCGCTCCCGGAAAACGTCTCCAAATCTAAAAGCTTTATCGACCCTCAAACTGCTGCTGATGGTTCCATTTCTTTCCTTTTTCTTCCTTTCCTTTTTTTTCCCTTTTTAACTTAAGGAAGAGGCGTCCAGCAAAGTAATAGAGTTTGACATGACGCCTTCTTAACTAGTGAGAGAGGCAGGGAAGCCAGTCCTTAAATGATATTTAAAAGGCAACCAATTAAGATTTAAAGTGATCGTCTCCTGAAATCATGCCTGCGATTTATGCCTCCTGCTTTCCCTGGGCACCCCTGCCGCGGAGCCCTCCTCTCTCTCTCCCTTGCTCTCTCTCCCCTCCTCCTCCTTCCCTTCTACCCATGGCTCTCTTTCTAAGTGTGTCCCTCATCTTTCTCCATTCTCTGTCTCTCTCTGTCTCCCTCCACAAAGAGAATGACGAAAGAGAGAAACAGTAACATCTCTTGCTCTGCTCCTTCCCAGCGGGAGGTCACTGTGCGTTGTCTCCTGGAATTGGCAAACTGCCTCCCAAGACAGATGATGGCAGATTTAGGGGAACTGAGGCTGGCCCCTCTTGCAGACACATCTAGCTGGCCACGTGCCACGTGGTGTCCTCAGTGGCCAGGGTGGCCTCTTTAATAGGGTGCCAGTGCCCAGGCTGCAGAGGCTGTGAGGTCAGCCTTGCTCACAGTGGGCAGGTCTCCAGAGAGGACAGCCCAGGTCTGGTCCAGACGGGGTAGGGGCGGCAGTCAGTGTCAGAGGAGAAGCTACACACCGCCGTCAAACCACAGCCTTCGACTGGTACAACTGAGGCAGAGGGATCTCCCCCTTGCCCAGCGCTGCTGTCTTCTCTACAAATGCTCCAAGAAGATGCCATCTGCTTGGTGCAGCTCCATGAAAGCCCTTCATGTGGGACAGCCCTTGCCCCTGTCCCTCAATCACTTCCCTCACAGTGGTGCTGGCCAGGGCATTTGTTCCCGGCGGTGCCACTACGTTGGAGAAGCTGGAAAGCCCCCTACCCAGGGTCACATCAGGGAAGGGCAGCAAAGCCCAGGGAAGGATGCACCATAACCTTTGGATTTGACCCCAGTCTCAGGCCCTGTTGGAAGGGAACAGAATAATGGGGCTCTGGAGGAAGAAGATGCAGGGGGGAGGGGGGAGGGAGAGAGGAATGGGAGAGGAGGCCAGAAGAGGAGGGGGAGGAGAGGAGAGGGGAGGAGGGAGAGGAGAAGGGGGAGAGGGAAGGATGGGAGGGGAGGGGAGGAATGGGAGGGGAGGGCAAGAGGGAGAGAAGAAGGGAGGAGGGAGAGGAGAGGGGAGGAGAAAGGAGGGAGAGGAGAGGAGGAAGAGGACTAGAGGGGAGGGGAGAAGAGAGGAGGAAACCTGGTGGAGGAGGGGAAGGAAACTACCTTCCAACATGTCTGGCATCAGCCTTATGAAGAAATACTTGTGAAAAAAATACCTTTTCCCAAGAGGACTCTGGCTCTTATGTGAACTCCCCAGACCAGATAGGCCCCCTGCACATTTGCCCAAGGGAGCCCTGAGCCAGCAGCGTCTTACCAGCAGCATCTCCACTCTCTGTTGGGAAGGGATGATGGACATCTCCGAGAAGGATCTCAGACCAGCCAAGCCCACTCTGGACTCTAAGAGGCGGGAGTCGAATCTCACCAGCCAGGGGGCAGGGAAAGCTCCAAGACCTGCCCAGCCCTTGCTGCTCCTTCTAGGGATGTCCCAAGGGTGGGATTCAGGAAGCAGATGCTGCTCCCCATAAGAACCTTGATGGCTTGAAGGGAACCCAAAAGGTAGACAGGTGCTGAATGCCCAAAGCGAGAATTCGACGGAGGCGGGTGTTTTCTAAGCCCTGCCTGAGCCCTCGCCCGGGTGGGGCACCTAAGACAGCTATGCCCAGCACCCTCATAGTTCTGTCTGTGTTGTGGTGACATGGCTGTTCCCCGGGCCTCCAAGAGAGGAGCTGGATTTCTGCGCAGCCACCTGATTTCTGCTGCTGCTCTGGTGTAGACACAGACTAGACTGGGCAGACTCACCCACGCGATTTCGAGGCTGTAATCTCATGGAGACCACAGTAATAATGATAACTGACAGTGAGGCGGGGCCGTCCAGAGGCATGCTGGCAGAGGGTATCAACTGAGCGGTTAACCCTTTGCTTCTCACGGTGCTGCACTCTGTTAAATGCAGAATCATTATCTTCATCGCCTCATCAAACCAGCCAGGGCCGATGGAGTCCTGTGCACAGTATGCCTGTGAAGCCCCTTCTCCCACCGCTCCAGGGCTTGCAGGTGCCTGTGTGAGGCAGGGGAGGTGTTGTGCGGCTGCCTGTCCGGGACCCAGCGGACAGCACAGGGGGCGTGTGAGGTGAACACACCCTAGGCTAGGGGAGAGCAAGAGAGGGTCCCTGGGAGATTCTGGAAGCTTTCCAGCAAGTTAAGCCCTCTTCTCGGTCCTATGGTGAACAGGGCGGCCCCCAGCTGGTCCGGGCTTGGGTCTTAGCAAGCAGGTAAGATTCTGGCAGACTGAGCAAGAAGGGGAAGAGTGTCCAAGGTGGAGGGAGGGGCCAAACCAGAGGCGGGGGCACAGGAAGGGACAGTGCCCATTTCAACTGGGGACACGAGGAGGGGGACGACAGGGACAGTGACACTAAGGAAGTCTGCTGTGAGTTGGTCTGGGCCTTGTGGAGCCAGGGCACTCTGGGACAGAGGGCAGCATCTCCCTAAGGGCAAGACCCACAGGGGGCAGAGGAAGGAGGGAAGGGCAGGGCCTCCATGGGTTCGGAGCTTGCCTGGAAGTGACCCCAGGCATCCCAGCACCTACGAGAGTTTTGTTTGCAGGGACGATGAAGTGGAGAACAGCCAGGGTGCTGTTCCTGTCCCTCTCGGCACATGGGCAGCTGGAGAAGAGCCCAGAGGGTGACCTCTGCCTCTGAGGGGGTGGGAGTGATGGAGCTGGGGGCAGGGGGAGAGAGGTGGCATTGGAGCAGCGCCCAGACTAAGGGGAAGGTGGCGGTGAGACAGCCCCAGCCTGTCCCCGAGGAGCTGTGGGCCGGGCAGGGTCCCCCCAAATGCAGTGCCAGGCCTGGTGTGCATAGCCCTTCCATGCCCTGGACAGCAGTGCACTGGACAGGCAGTCCTGGGGTGGGAGTGACGCCCTCCCGGCCCCCCTGGCCCCGGGACCACCACCCAGCACTCCAGCCTGAGAATTCCAGGTGCAACCCCTCAGTCCCCGGCCTGGAATCGGAGAACAGGGGCTGCCACCAAGAGGCCAGAGGCTAGACTTCTCTGCTCTGTCCCACCCTGCCCAAGTGTGTTCACAGAGGCCTCACCAGAGGGGGAGGGCCTGTCCAGTGTCACAAGCAACTCCCATTCACAATCAGACTGCAAATGGGACCTTAATTAATGAATTCAATGACAGAGACTCTCTTTTCATGGAACATTAGCCCAAGTTCAAGATAATCAGCCTGAACACAAACTCCAGCTTTGCAACAGCACTGGCCTGGGGCAGGAACATAATTCGTGTCACGCACGTAGGTGAGCATGCAGCGTCCGTGATGGTGGCTCCCTGTATCTCCAGCCAGAAGACTGTCCAGGCGTTGGGGACAGACCCTTCTGTGGAGGAGGGGTCAGCACCAATGCACGCACACGCTGTCATCGGCACCTCTAGGTTGTCCGAGTCCACCGCAGGTGGCAGTGGGCTCACCTCTCCTTCTGCTGATCTGTGGGTCTCGAGTGGACACTCCCACCTGTCCAGGAGGATAAGCTGAGGCCTCCGGCCTTTCTGAAGTGGCCCCACCTTCGTGATCACGTGGCCCAGAAGGGGGAGGTGGGACTCAAAGCTCTGGGAGAACTTCAACATTTCAGGGCCACACCTGGCCCTTCCTACCTGGCGCTTGCATAGACAAAATCCGTTGTGTGCACAGTTAGACATGCGAGGCCACCGCAGGCCACTGAGGTGCAGGGCAGCCCCAGGGGAGTTCCAGGGACAGATACCAGGGCCTTGGGAAGGTTGGCCGGGGAGAAAAGGGCCTCAAGGGAGGCGGGGGTCCTCATTCACAGTGGTTTCAGGGGAAGGGGGAGCCACAGTGTGCCCACCCTGGGCCCCGTGCAGGGCAGGCCACCCACAGGACTCGGGAAAGGAACCCGCCCTGGCGGGATGTGGTGGCCTGGCCCGGCGGCCACTCCCCTTCTGGCCCTGAGGACAGCTCCCTGGACCCGCAGAGCCAGCTGTCTTGATGGTGATGGGGGTGGCTGGAGGTGGCTGAGGACCTGGGGGAGCGTGGCCATGCCAAGGCATGCTGCAGGACCAAGTGAGACCGGGGCCTCCGGCATTTGGAAACCCACGTACAGACCTTACCTCCTCCCGCTTGGGCGCTGAGGGGAGTGAGGCGCAGGGTGTGGACAGGGAGGGGATGAGGCATCAGGCACTCACCTCCTTTGTTTTTCCAATAATACTCTAGCCTACAATGTCCCCCTGCAGGAGGATGCAGGAGGCCCAGCCCCGCGGGAAGGGTCACATGCACAGACCTCAGAGGTATCCAGCGACGAGGAGGGCCAAGTGGCTTGGGTTTGAAGGACGCCTCCTTAGCAGGGTTGTGTTCCCACTGGAAGGGGACCCGCAACCCGCAGCGGTGAATTTGCCGGCTGTCCGGCTCCCACATCCCTGCTGCCCCGGGGTGGATGCACCCAGCTTCCCCCTGCAGCCCGGTCTGTTGCTCTTGGTTTCGTCCTAAGCTGCTTCTTCAACTTCCCACCTGTTTCTGTTATTCAGCCAGCATTGGGCCCCAGGGGCAGCGCCATGGGGTCATGAGTGGAGGCAGGGAAGGGGCTGACTCGTTACGGTTGATTCCAAGAGCCCCCACCTTTTCCCCAACGACACAAACCATGTTATCTTGTTCTCCATCACGTGCTTCTGGAAATGAGGGACCATTCATTCCATTCTTCTGGTTTCAAGTACAAAATAAGTTATTATCCTCGACATTTAACGTTTCCTTGCCTCCTCTAATGTGACATCCCTGTTTTGAATATCTTTGATACAGACATACCCACTTAAGGAAATATAAAAATCTATGAAATAGACTGCAGAAGAGGCCAATCCCCTTGTTTCCAAGTGCGTCCTCACTCGCCATTAAGTTCATTTAGCATGCTGTCCTTGCAGTTAAAATAGATTTCAGTTTAACAAAACCTGAATCGCAGAGAAGTCCCCAGACCGTGGGGGTGTGTGCGTTTTCCACTGCATCGTCATCCGTCCAAGTGCAATGGGCTCGTTCCTGTCACACACACGAGACCCCAACCTGCCGCTGGCCTTTGAACTCGAGGGTGTGTCTCAGCGGGTGAGGAAACTGCAGGATTGTGAGGTTACATTCCTTTGTGAAGGCGTGAGATACAAATAAATAGATACTTAAAAGTAAAAGCAACATGTCATTTAAATGTAGTGGGGCATGTAGATAAGGGAGAAATAGTGATTACAGGTATTCTCCAGATGATTCTGTTAAATCAGATTTAGATGTTTTCATCACAGTGTTGCTATTGGACATTATGTTTTACTTTTATTATGCACATTTGCGTGACCTCTCCCTCCCCCTAGAAAACAAGAAGTGACTGTATGGCCGAGGTGTGGAGAAGCGCCCACGTTGGTGCCCTTGGACCACAGCGTGGCCCCTGGTGAGCTGGCAGCACCAATGCCCAGGATGGTTTCCTGAGGCTGCTTCTGCTCTTCGCCCCTCTCCATTTCCACTGCCTCCCCTCATCAGCGTGCTCTGAAAAGGGACATAATTAATGTCTCACTGTAAAGTGACACCAACGGTTTACAGCACCAGAGACGACCCTCTGGGGGATCTTTATGTTTAACTAGACAAGTGCATAAAGGAAGGGAGCGAGGGGCCATCAGACCACGACCACGTGCCCAGCCCCATGTGTCCCGGCCACTCAGGGCCCACTAAGCCCCACCCTGTGTGCACGGCTGAGTGACAACCTCCTTCTCCAGGACAGAGCTCTGCAGTGAGGCCTAGTCTGGGGCATTAGAGCCTTTAGGACAACATGTCCTGGTCAGAACAGCGAGCACTTAATCCAAACTGCAAACAGAGCTGTGGTTCGATTTGGAGCATCTGTCCACTGTGTAGTACAAATCTCAAAGGAAATAGGAGTGAAGAAGGGGACCCAGACTGGAGGAGTCGTGCCTTCTGCCCTCGTCCAGGGCTAGACTGGGTGTTGCTATCTGTGTCTTCGCCACCACTTCCCACTGTCCCCTGAAGGGCCCTTGCTCATGTGTCATCCAGAGGGGCTCCTGAGATGTTGGGAGAGCAGAGACGAGGAAGCTGATTTGAGGAGAGAGACGGAGGCTGCAGGTCCTGGATGACTCAGGACCGCGGTGACTTGCAATCATCCTGTGCTCAGTACCTTTCCTGTCTGTTCCAGGACCTCAGGCTGACATCCTGGCTGTGTCCCTGATCACAACCTTCCAGAAGGCCCCCGCCCCAGCTTCTCCCACTTTTGTGTAAGTGCAAATTCCTCTATTACACCAGGTGTCCCCATAACAATCCTCATCGCGGCTCATCAGGGGAACAGAACCTCCAGGAGAGAAATCTAGAATGAGTTTCCTGATCTGATTAGATCCAAAGGCATTAATGATCCTGTTGCCCATGGTAAACGGAGCACGGGTGGTTTTTCGCACACGGTAACAAAATAATTACTCGTTTTCACCCGCAGTCATCTGGAGCCTGGCGCCTATTTCTGCGAGGCTCTGGTGATCAAGTGGCTGCTGCATACACCAGGGTAGAACATCCAAGAGCCGGGGGCTGGGCATTATTCCCACCCCGGAGCTCGCAAGCACTGAGAGCTTCTGTGTGGCCAGAGAGAATCCCGTGTCTCCGGGAGCCGGAGGGTCACAATTCCTGGAAACCAGATTCACAGGCTGAGCCGGCCGATGGGCAGTGCAACTGAGCCCCAGCCCCACAGGTCCTCTGGCATGGAGGTGTGGGCGGGAGTGGCTCCGCATGTTTCTCACTGCCCTTCACCATCTCCCCTCTCCTTGCATGAAAGAACCTGTATCACTATCACCTCTCATTGCTGTGACACCCAGACCAGCCTTAAACCCCGGGGTGTCCAGGGGTCAGGTACAAACTCTGACCTAGGAGGAGGGACCGTGCACACAGAAAGAACTGCAAGATTTTACAGTTTTATTGACAAAAACATGGGGAATTTGTACAGAGTGATCTGAAGGGCGATGGGCCAGGCTGGAAGGCACCTCACGTTGGTTTAAGGGGAACTTGTGGGTGTGGCTGCCCCAGGCTGTGCGTGGCCTCCTGGTGCTGCTGAGAGCAGCTCACAGTGTTTTCACTGGTTGATTGAAACGTGGACTCAACGGTTACCTCCATCAGTGAAGTCAGCACACTCCGGAAAGGACACCAAAGCTTGGGACTGTGAAAGGAGCCCCCGCACTTCTCATTATTCATGGCTCTGGTGTCAACAGGACAGGCACAGGTAACCCACTGCTTCCTGACCCTCTTCTTCCCATCACACCCTATGGATCTGAACCGGATGGTTTAGTGGGAAGTGGCGTCACCAAGTCCACTCCTTCCTGATTCCTCTTTATGCTGCATTCCCGTAGATGGAGCAGCACCAAGACCTCAGCGCGAGAGAAGCTAAGAGGGCTGTGGGAGGACGTGTGCGCTGTCTGGAGCCCCGTTAAACCGCTCGGAACTAGCGATGACTCTGTTCTCCAGGTGTCAGGCTCGGGCACGCTGACCTGTTCCCATTCCAAGCAGGGTGAGCGGTAGTGGCTTGGCGTCCTTTCCGGAAACGATGTGGGGAGAGGGGCCAGACTGGCAGAGAGTCTTCTTTCTACATTAGTCCAGGCTGAGAATAATCCACACTTGTGATCTGGAGATCCGCAAGATGGCAAACAGGTCACAACTCTGTGTTTGCAGTCACAGTCATCTGACTAGAGAAGGCCCGGCGTTTGTGGTCCCTTTTCTTTTCTTGGTCAGGGGTGTCCCATTGAGTGGCATTGCCCCACCAGGGATGGCCAGACAGCAAGCGCACAGAGCCAGATCCTCCCACTGGGCTGGGCGCACACACATGCCACCTCCCGCTTTACAGTTATTAACACCAGGCCCAGAGGGGCTGCAAACTGCATCTCGCCCAGAGACGTTGGGACGATGTGGAGAAGGAAGCAGTGGTCACACGTTGTCCAGTTATGTCGGTGGGGACAAGACATGGATGCCTGTGACCCGTGGACATGAGACAAGGTCGCTTGAAATTGCCCCAGTCAGGGTCAGCGGCCCCCCAGCCTCTCTCCCAGGGCACATCTCCATCCCACTGGGAGCATAGCTGAGGTCAGAGGTCAGAGGACTCAGGGTGGCATTTACTAAAATCAAAGAAATCTGGGAGCGGGAAACAAAGGGTTCTAAATAAAAGTGGCAACGTTGGAATTGAGGTCTTTAGCAACAACTGCTTCCGATGAAAGAAACGAGTGTGCACTGCGCGGTCTGCACCTGGGCTCAGAACAGAGAAAAGCCTTGAAATCCTTCCTCCGGGGCTAGTGCCCATGACGCACGCAGGGCCCCAGCCGGTGAGCCCCTCCCCTGCCTCTGGGACACCCCTGCCCTGGGCCGTGCTCCCTGACCTCAGGCCGAGGGCAGAGCTGGCCTGTGTGGCGCCCCTGGTCCAGGGGCAGGGGGGGTCTCACCAGGAAGGCAACCCCCCTTCCTCCTTTCACCCGCAGTGACAGCTCATCAACTCCGCGAAGGACAAACGCCTCGGGTCATCCTGCAAAAGTAGAATTGTCCTTTGACCCTGCCCACATGACCTCCCCATTACTCCTTTGTGTCGGAAAGCAATAGCACATAAATCGCCCTCCCTCCAGCCCCCGTTGCGGCACCGCGCTCCTCCCGGTTCCTGGCTGTGGGGGAAGGATCCACACGGCTCGAGCGGTGACAAGTGTCCAACAGTAAATGCGCGTGCGCCCCATGTCCTCGAGCGACTGCCGTCCCTCCCTTCTTTCAGATCGTTCTCTGATTGTTGCCATAGACACTCCTACAGAAAATTTGGAAAACACAGAGGAGTTTAAGAAAAAGTAAAAACCATGTGTGAAGCCCTCTCTCGGAGCACAGTCTTGATGAATTTTTTCAATGTTACGCACATCTGTGCAATTACTCCTTGGGTGGCATCCATGTGCCTTTTCAAGAAACTCGACTCCGAGAAAGGAGCTGGCGATGGGCGGTTTCCTGGGAGCGCGATGCACGGTTTTCTAGGAGCCTGGCTCTCAGATGCCTTTTGGGGTTCTGGGTGAGGACTGTCGTAGATCTTCCCAGAGTCTGGCTAGAGATGGTGGAGCATTTCCTGGAGGGTGGTCCCAGGACCAGGGTGGCTGAGCAACCTGAGGGTCTCACTCTCAGGCCGTGACGATGTCTTTAGGGCCGGGACCGTGCACGGAGCCCTCCAGTGCATGGGACCACGGGCATTGCAGTGGCAAGAGGCCAGGGCGGGAGCTGCTGGGCACAGAGGGGCCTTAGTGGCCAGAGTGCCCGAGCGAGCAACAAGGGAGCTGGCTCCGTCTGGCAAACCACGTGTTCCATTTAGCCATCATGGTAAAACCTTTAGCCAGTTACCAAACCAGCTGAGGCCGAACCGGGAATGGGCATCAAAGGGACTCCCCACAGACCCCATAAAGCTTACTAGCAACTGGTCCAGGGACCCAACCACCACCAGTATTGTCTCCCCAGGTCTTGAGGTGGGGCAGACACACACCAGCTCCCCAGGCGGGTCCCTGGCCTAAGCACCAGTGACCCCCACTGTCTGTGTCCTGGCGGGGTCACCCTGCTCGCTGCCATCTCTGTGAACTCTGGTCTGGGTTCCTTAGCTGGACAGCAGGCTCCCTGAGAGCAGGGTGTCCGGTCTTGCTCACAGTCCCTCATCGTCCAGATCAGAACTCACACACCCGGGCGCTCGGCCAGTGTTTGTGGAGTGAGCAGGACTTCGTGAAGTGGGGTGGTGGCTCCACACCCCGGGCCCCCTTCACAGGCCTGTGTCTGGAATGTGCTGCCCGAGAGCGACGCCGGGCCCGTCTCCCCCGGGGCAGGCTCTCGGGCGTGCACGCTGGATGCGTGTACAGTGGTGGGAACGCCGTGGGGAGAGAGGAGGGTGGGGGGTGAGGCAGGTGGGAGAGCAGAGGAGCGTGGGGGAAGGGAGCGGGCTGAGCATGGCTGATTCAGGTGGTCAGTCCCACGCCTAGGAGGCATCCCCACCATGTCCCCTGGCACCCGGGCTGTGCAGGCAGGGAGGCTCCCCGGGTCGTCAGCTGGAGGCCACGGTCATGCCTTCATGTGGAAGGACCAGCCTTCAACCCAGCTCCTACCGCCGCCCGGCCCAGGCCTCGGGCCCACCCTCCGTGGCCCAGGCCCCCTTTCCCATGTGAATCCCGTGTCAAGCACACAAAACCGGCCTCCTGAGCTGCAGGGCTCCGCGAGACAGCATGTGCACGGCCCGGAGCCCCAGACAGTAGCAAGTACATCTGGGCTCCCCGCCTTGCAGCTGTCTCGGGGCCAGGGTGGACCTGAGGGTGCAGAGAGGATCCTGGCTGGCTGTTGGCAGGAACTGTGCCTGGCTTGGGACGCCCCAAAAGCCAAGCCTGACCCAGAGGCGTGGGTTCCCTTGGGAAGGGATCTCAAAGACAAGAGAGGCGGGACAGCCAGCACGGGCACTGGTAAGCCACTTGACCATGACTGAGTGCTAACTGGTTTTTGATGTCGCGTGACCAGAGAAACCACGTGAAATGCATCTCAGAGACAGCTAAGGAAGAAGGGGAAGGATCAGTTCCTAGGCCCCTGCCCCACACTGCTCAGGGGTCATCAGAGTGTGGCAGCGGCCACCCTAGTGGTCTCACTCTGGGGCCCAGCTGCTGGGAGGGCCACTGGCTGATGGCCCTCAGGTGTCCACTCTTGGCTGGACAGAGCTGCTTCACCAAGTGACGCTCTCTTCCTGGATGCAGCCCACGTCCCAAGCCTGGTCTGTGTGGAGGGATGGATCCTGGTCCCCATCTCTGTGAGGGACAACTCTGAGGGGCCAGCTGGCTTCCGAGCTGCCACAGTGGCAGTAATGCATCTGCGGAGACCACACAGCAGCTGACTTCTCCCTCTGCCCCTGCGTTTTCTCCCCTCTCCGTACATGTGGCACTCAAGCAGGCTCTCACATCTGCTTGCTAACCGGCCACATAGTTTGTCCCCAGGGAGCCCAGTGTGTGCCGGATGGTGCTCAGAGAAGTCCAGGAGGTCAGGCAGTAAGACAGGATTCTGACACTGGATCAGAATCCAGTGGAGTTCTGGGCACACAATTGCAGGGCAGTTGTGGGCAAGTTACCGGTGATGACCTGGGACAGTCTACCCGCTGAAGGACCTGTCCCGGCAGAGCCACGTGTTGGGCGTTTGAGAGAGATGAGGGAGCCCTACCTCTGCTGACCCCAGGACTGGGAGGGTGCAAATGATGCTTGAAAAACAGGTAATGAGTGGTTCATCTGTATGGTGTTGCTGACAATGCCCAACCTGGGAAAACAGAGACCAATCTTGATGTGGCACCATCCCTTGAGGGGACTGCTCTCCAGTGACACGTTGACTATATTGGACCTTCCCCCATGCATAATGTGTCTGCCCTTGTTGGGCTGTGAATGCCGCCACTGGCCTCTCTGTTCTCATCCAGGCTGAAGCAATGAGCGATGCCCTAGAGAGTCCTCTGGGTTCCTGCTGCCCCATTGTGGGCAGCAACCACAGCCCCCATGATGATCAGATGCAATTACCTGACCCCCCATCCCACAACTCCTTCTCCTGCTTCTCGACTGTCACGAGGAGCCCCCAGTGATCAGACTGCGATTGCACCTTCATTCAGTGGAGACTCACGGTGTCTCCTTAACCCTGGTACCTCCACAGCTGTCCACAGCCATCAGCTAGCATCCAGCCGGTTGTTGCAAAGGCCAGACACATCAGTTCATAGGCATGCAATGGGGTCAAACCGCTCTGAGCTCTTCAAGACGTTGACATGACCCTAAACTTGCCTGTCTTCTTGGAGACAGTGTTGCTTCTGATTTACTCCTTCAACCAACAGGGGTAGTTTCAGGAGCTTGCACTAGGACTTGCTGCCAGAATGTCCCGGGGCACGGGTGGGGAGTCAATGCTAGGACCGTGGAGAGCCGCCATCAGTGTGCCCTCAGGCACTCGCAGTGGGCTATGCACCTACGGGGTCCATCGTGCATGGACTGGGGTTCACCCCGTACTCGCCACCTGGCTCCCTGTGCCTCCTCCCTGGTGAGGCATCTGTCATGGTGCTTTGCTTCTCTAGTGGCCTTAGGAGCTCCCAGCAGGCTTTCTGGCCTTCACAGCCTGTCCTCAGGAGGGAGTTGGCTGACCTGGCCCTGTCATTTGCTGTCCTGAAGGCTCACAATGCAGTCAACAAAGCAGTTGCTGTACACTTTAATCCCAGGGAAGA
This sequence comes from Tapirus indicus, assembly GCA_031878705.1. Lineage (NCBI taxonomy): Eukaryota > Metazoa > Chordata > Mammalia > Perissodactyla > Tapiridae > Tapirus > Tapirus indicus. Next base: position 144,594,581 of record CM062921.1, read on the forward strand.
AGGCTGTCAGCGTCACAGCTCTGTGTATCCAGTACCTCCACGTCAGCACAGGGAACTGAGGGTCCACGTGGTCCTGCAAAAGGCCAGGAGCCCCTGCCTCACCCAGTTAATGAAAACTAAGGTCCACGCACGCCCCCAGTCACTGCACACCAAGGTCCCCACACCCGGTCACTGCACACTAAGGTCCCCACACTCACCCAGTCACTGCACACCAAAGTCCCCACACTCACCCAGTCACTGCACACCAAAGTCCCCACACCCGGTCACTGCACACCAAGGTCCCCACACCCAGTCACTGCACACCAAGGTCCCCACACCCAGTCACTGCACACCAAGGTGCCCACACTCGGTCACTGCACACCACACTTGGTCACTGCACACCAAGGTCCCCACACCCGGTCACTGCACACCAAAGTCCCCACACTCAGTCACTGCACACCAAGGTCCCCACACTCACCCAGTCACTGCACACCAAAGTCCCCACACCCAGTCACTGCACACCAAGGTCCCCACACCCAGTCACTGCACACCAAAGTCCCCACACTCAGTCACTGTGCACCAAGGTGCCCACACTCGGTCACTGCACACCACACTTGGTCACTGCACACCAAGGTCGCCACAGTCGGTCACTGCACACCAAGGTCCCCACACTCAGTCACTGCACACCAAGGTCCCCACATGCACCCAGCAGAGGGTCCTGACTGATGTTTATAAACACAGTGGAGGACACAGGGACCCGTGTCCTCTGCCCCTTCACCCCCTCTCGCTGGCTCTGACTTCTGCTGCTGACTGAAGCCTGCAGCCGGTCCCATCAGGAAAGCCCGGCTGTCTATCCCCCGCCCTCACTCCGAAGATGTTTCTAATTTACGTGGAGGAAGCAGAGGTTGATTTTCTTTCTCTGTGAATGTCTTCTTTTTAGCAGAGGCCAGTTCTGTTTCCTACTTAACAAAAGAAGCCAAAATTCACATTCTAGCCTGAACACCAGACTCTGTGCTTCCTCCTGTCCCAGGGAAGGACCTGGTAGTGTTGGGGCCTGCTGACCTTCACAGGAACAGGGGTGGTTGAAGCGGTCTGGGCTCTGCTGCAATTTCAGGCTGGAAGTGCCCGAATCCTGCGAGTGCTGCCTGTTGGACTCTGCTTGTCGGACAGCCCGACAGCACCAATTGCTGAGGGGCGAGGAGACCCTGTCCCGACCATGATGGGCACTAAGGATGGAGGCATCTTTATAAAGGTCAAGATGCCGTGGTAAATTCCGCTCACAGAAGCTGGGTTCAAACCGGGAAGATCAAGGCCACACAGGGAAGGGAGGAGCGGTTCTTAGCAGGTCCAGGTCACTTCACAGAAAGAATAGAACCCCACCACCCTCCTGGGGCTCAGGACCAACCCTAGTCAGGGCCGGCTGCCCCGAGGCCAACTCTCAGAGACCTCTGTGCCCCAGGTTGGCAGTCGGGGTCCGAGGGTTTCCCTCAGGTTGTTGTCCTGGGGCATCCAGACCCTTCCCTCCCGGTGGGGTCCCAGGCCCCAGTCCTGGCCTTCACAGGGCCCTGGACATGGCTGTCCCGAGTCCTCCCCACCCCGCAGTGGCAGCTGCAGCACGGAGGATGAAGGCATCTGGCCAGCAGTGCCCGGGGACCCTGCCCTGGGCTGTGAGCCTGCAAGCCCACCCATGTGGGCAACCTCCTCGACACCAACCCTGGGGTCCTGGGGCTGCACTGGACGTCCCCCAGCTGGGACCTTGTCTCCAGGGGCAGGAGCATGTGCCGCCTCCCTGACCTTCAACCCCTGACGGCACACGTGGAAAAGTCCCTTTTGACTGTTACAGCTTGTGTGTCCTGCCTGGCACTGTGCCCCTTCTCCATGGATGGGGGGGTCACTGAGCTGCAAGGAGCAGCATCCACGTTGAGCCCTGCCCCTCTGCCCCCAGGACAAGACCTCGGCAGGGCCAGGAGGGCCTGGGGACCCTGGCATCTCCTCTCAATCCTGGTCTGGAGGAGCAGGGAGTAAGGACCAGTGTGGTGATGTGTTAATCCTTTAAAGAGTCACTCTGATTATGAGTAAAACTCTCAGCTTCTTTTTGCTGGAAACGTCATGTGGAAGCCAGACCTCTGTGGTTTAACATTTCAGCTGGAGGATTATTGTCGGAACTCTGGCATCACAAAAGACCCTTAGAATAAACACAGGGGGCACAGCTGTTGTAATTTGTCCTTTTATCCCTCTCTGGGTAAGAAAGCTTGCTACCCAATGAGCTGTTTTCACAACAATTCTTTTTATATAAGAAGCAAGTAATCTTTATCTTCATCGATCCCCTGTTTTTTCATCTCTCTTGGCCTACCCGATCTGGACGCCTCTTCTCATGTCAATGTAGTGTGGCCTCAGCAGCCCCGTCATTCCAGATGGTTCCATCTTAAAAGCAACCCCATCAGTCCAGCAGGCACTGAGCATCCGAACTGCACCCTCCTAAGAATCTAGGAAGGACCTGAAATGATGGCTTTGCTTTCCAATTTTTCCAAGTCCAGAGGAGGTTTGCAGGCCAAGTGATATTTCTAATTCAAACTTTATTATGTAATTATAGTGTGAAACATATTATTTTTCTCTTTATTTGTCGTCTCTCAGTTAACAGTAAATTTTATTGCATAAATAAATTACATGTGCTGTAATTCATGCCTCACAGCCTACACACCAATTACAACTGGAGCTGACACAGTCCCAGCACAATTACATGATATCTGCAAAGTGAAGTAGCCATTTATTTGCTCTGCAATAATCGTCAGTGCCATTTAGCTACACGGTGGCTGTACGTCCTGGGGTGGCGGGGCCCTGGCAGGAGTGATTTACAGGCTCCGTGTAAAGCATACTGGCCACACGTGACCACAAGACCCCACGGGGTCCCACGAGCAGGAGAGGTGTGCATGGCTTGGACGAGGGGCAGCTGCCCTTCCCACCCCAGAGAGACCCTACGGTCCTGAGTCCCAAACAAATGGCCATCTGAGCTGCTGGCTCCACCTTCCCGGGGAAACTGTCCTGAGCACCAGCCTCTGAAGAAAGGACACGTCCTCAACTCAAGCAGCCCATCAGGGTGTCCTTGGGAGGAAAAATGGACCTCCCTCTGCTAAAGGAGCCCCGTCCCTCCGTCTGCCCTTTGCCCCTTCTGAAGGCGTCTCCCGAGCACAGGGGGTGTGCCCGTCCTGATAGCTCAGCAAAGGGTTCCTGACCCTTCATCTCCCTGGACGCCTCATGGGCCTGCTTCACGGGCAGCATCCTCCCCACGATGGTCACCACTGGGGGCCAGTGCCTGTGTGCAGAGAGTGATCAGAAATGGCAGAAAACGAGGCAGGAAAATAATGAGAAATAGGAGAGGTCGTGCTAAGGGGTGATGCTCCCTCCAGTGAATTCAGAACCCTCATGCGGATACAAAATGAGCGCGAGTCACAGTTCCAATTAATGAAATAATGAGGGAACTGGAAAAGTCACGCCGGGGCAGAGGAGGCGCAGAACCACAGGTGTTCATGCAGCACTGGGACGTGGAGACGAGTCTGAAGAACCGGTCTGCCCACAGGGCAGTAATCGACTGCATTCCATCGGACGCAACTAGTGCCGTTTCTGTGGACGAGCGGTGTACCTGTGGCCATCTGTTCTCCTCAGGTCAACACCTGCCTCTGCAGAGTCATAAAGGACCTGTGACCACAGCAGAGCCACTCCCCACAGGGTCAGATCAGCCCCACAGATTCCAGCGTTCCACTGCAAGCATGTTCAGCCACCTCTTCTGCCCGTTCCAAAAATGGGCATTTCCTTCTACGAGGAAAAAGAAAGACAGCTAAGAATTCCTAGGAGGAAATTATGACGGGGCCACCAGCAAATGTCTCCAGGTCCCACCCAGCAGAAATAGGGGCTTAGGCTGCCCTTCAGGCTAGAAAAACGTCAGCCACCTCCGGAAGGCAGCTGGAATGCCATCGTTGCCAGAGAGGTTCACTTTCCAGAGGAAGAGACCTGGGTGATCCTCCAGCTGTGTAGCTGCATGTTTTTTAAAAGAGAGATTTTCAGTGCAATCAAAAGTGTGTCCAACAAGGTCGTTTCAGGGGCAGACCTGCGGTGGGCAAGTGGTCAGGCAGACACTGTATAGATGGCTTGCGCTCTGCGTCCAGGCCGGCAGGAGGCCAGCGGGGGAGCCTCCAGACCTGTTTGAGATGCTGCCCACCCACTGGGCACTGCAGGGGAAGGACCAGCCTCCATCCTCCCTCCCACAGCTCCCCTCTGTCAGCAGAAAGCCCCCGCAGGCTGACCACAGGGCTTACCCTTTAAAAGGCTACAGGAACCACCTCTTTCCCAGTAGCTCCCACTGGCTGAGTTCTGAAATCCAATTACAGCCAATGATCCAACTTAAAATATTTGATTAAAACTGAATGCACACCAATTGCTCTTTTTAATCAATCCATTCAAACTTACTGCAAGTTATTCACACGCAAGTACGATTAAAAAAAGACTCAATATTAGTTCTCATGAGCAAGTGCGATGTCTACTCCATAGTTAAATGACATCTTTAAAGAGAATGTGTGAAACAAGTAGGCCTCTTCACCCCAGAAGATGCCACATGGAGCCGCCTTCTCATGGCCACCTGCCCCGTGCTGCCACACAACCAGTGTGACACACACTGCAAGCACTTCCCCCTGGTGACCTCCGAGCCCTCACACCAGCTCTGAGGGGGCACTGCCACTCTGTTGTAGGAGAGCCCACCCCACTGTACCATCCCCTTTCCTGGGAGAAGTCCATTTCCCAGATCACCTCTGGAGGCACACAAGTCCCGCCTCCCGGATGGGGGCCTCAGCCATGTGATCCACCTGAGCCCATGACTGTGAGCAGGCACACTGGGAGCCATGCATGCCCAGAAGCTCCAAGAGCCAGTGCAAGCTTCCACTCTGTCTTCGTTTTCTGCTGTCACCAGAGGAAGGCCTGTCCCAGACTGGGGCTACTCCTCCCTCTGGGCCTAGGATGAGAAGAAATGCCGAGCAGGGCAGGGCAAGCCCACAGTCAAGGGGGAGGGGAGAGGGACACAGCTCCTTGGGATTTGGGGATGTTTGTTATGCAGCAAAACTGACTGATACTGGCTGCAACTTGGAGGGGTTGATTAACTTGCCCACGTCATACTGCATCAGGTTTCAAGCCCTGGAGTCACCACTGGTGGATGTGCCCTCAGCCACTATGTTTGGCCCCCGCTCCTCTCAGGTGCACTTGTTTCCACAACACTCTGGTGTCCCAGAGTCACCCATCCCTGTGTCAGGGTTTCTCCCCTGGGCCCTGCAGAGCTCCAGCCATGGCTCCATCCAGCAGGCACACTTCCCCCATGCACTGCACTGCAGGCCCACCACCCCCCACAGTGGACAAGTTGCCTCTCTTCACACACTGTGCTTCTCTCTCTGTGTCTGCCCATCAGGCACGGGGGCTGCAGGTTGAGGGTCAGTGCTAGGCCCGTGACAGCCTCCCCCCCAGCCACAATGAAGCTGGAGAAGGGGCTGGAAGACAGGCAGGTCCCCTGCTCAAGCCTGGCTCAGACCCCTCCCTCTGGAAGCCGTCCAGATTCTTGCCCAGGCCCAGCCCCCCAGCCCTCCAAGCCACCAGGTAACTTTCTTTATGGCTCTGTGTGCACACCTCACAGGCTCACAGGTGATCACTCTGGGCTGGCTGTCCTCTCTGCTGGGCTCTAGCTTCAGAGGACAGGAGCTGAGCCTTCTCTGAGCCCCAGTCCTCGGGTCCTTGCACAGACGGCATAGAGGACTGTGAGACCAGTGAGACGAGGCCATCTGGAGCTGGATCTCACTTTCTGGCCATGCCTTAAGTTCAGACTCAAACCAGCCGTGGTGGGATGACCCACAGCCCATGACAGCCATGGCCACAGGGGCACCAGGGCCCTGGTGTGGAGACAGCTTCCCAGCTCCCTGCAAGAACAAGAGAGGAGAGTCACCCCCATGGGTCAGCACACCATCTGCACAGCATGCCCAGGCCAGAGTGCTCATAGTTCCCACTTACCCATGAGGTGGGCAAGGCAGATGATTCTGGAAGGCACCAGGTGTGAACCCCAGCGCAGTGGCCATGCTTGCTCCTGGAACTTCCACTCAGCTGGGGGAGGGAAAGGGAGCCGAGGAGACAGGTGCCGAGATCTGCCCCTGGCCACCCCAAGCTCACACCAGCACTGGTTCCTGACTCCACAGCTCATTCTCCTGGTCCACAGAGACCCCAGGGACAGGGACCCCAGGAAGGAGGAAGGGGCTCCCTTGGCCTCATGCGTGCTGTGTGAGGGAGGGGCAGGTACATGGGACAAAGGAACAACCCCCTCAGCTGTTCTAGCCGGCACTCTTCTTCCCAGATTCTCCCTGCTCAGGTTCTCCAGCAGCCAGGCTGCTTCTCATCTCTGAAGGTGCCTAGATCCCACGTGGAGGGACCAATACGTGTGTTTGCACATGTGCGTGCATGCATGTGTGTATTCATGTGTGCGCGCACGTGCACGTGTATGCACACACGTGTGTGGGCATGCATGTGTGTGCACGCATAAGTGTGTGCGTGCAAGTGTGTGCATGAGTGTGTGCATGCGTGCACACACACATATGCATGAGTCTGTGCACGTTTAGGTGTATGCATGTGTGTGTGCTTGCATGTACTGTGCTGGGGTCCACCGGCCTGGGTGAGCTTGGTCAAGCCTGAGTCTCAGGGACAGCCTATTCTTGACTGAGTTAAAGAGAAAATCTTCAAGTGCGCCGACTCCTCATGCCACAGACCAACGGGCACTCTAAATGGAAATGAGGGGAGCAGATTTTGTGTCCAGAGAAAACCTGCAGACAAATGCAGCAGGAGAGGCCACACGAGGCACCAGGCAAAGGGGGAGTGTGGGGCTGCCATGGGTGCCTGCCACGTGCAGAGGCACAGAGCCCTGGGTGCAGGCCTGGGGCAGAACCCGTGTCCCTCTCCAGAGGCCCGATAAGACGTGGAGGAAGCGGAATGCACACTGCTAAGTGAGAGAAGCCAGTGTGAGAAGCTCCGTGCTGTACGATTCCAACTGTGTGATGTTCGGGAAGAGGCAACACCGTGGAGACAGGGACAGGATCAGTGGTGGCCGGGGTGGGGGTGGCAGGATGAACAGGCAGAGGACAGGGGTGTTTAGGGCAGGGAAACCACTCTGAAGGGTGCTGTGATGGTGGAGACACGACATCATGCATTTGTCCAAACCCACAGGCTGCACAGCACAGAGGGAACGCTCACGGAACCGTGGACTTGAGCCCATCAGGACGTGTCAGCGTTGGCTCCTCCGGGCACGGGCACAGGTGCCCTGCACCACCTCACGCAGATGGAAGTACGATACGAAGCTGAGAATTCCCTGCACTTTCTGCTCAACTTTTCTGTAAACCTAAAGCTGCTCTAAAAATTACCGTATCAATTTTTTAAAACTAGAAAGAAAGCAGGAATAAGGCAATAAAATCATCTGATGAAACCCGTTTCATTCTTCCTGTAATGAAGCTACCTTAAACTTAGTTTTCATTACTTTTTAGAATTTTTATTCTTTTAACGTTATGAAGAGACACGTCTGTCACGCACAAACGTAAAAGTTGAGAAACACAGGACTTAGGAGGGAGAGTCCTGGGCGTCCCTCATCCCGAGACGACCTGACTGGCAGTTTGACCACCTCCTGCAGACCTCCTCTGTCCCTGCATGTCCTGAGCATGGCCTGCGCTCCCCGGCCTGGGGCGAACTCCAGGGCCCAGCACAGGGGGGCCGTGAAGAGTTAAGTCCTCGGCCAGCTCCAGGCCCATGGTGTCAGCAGTCAGCGGTCAGTGGTGTGTGACACACAGGGGCCCTAAGAAGCCCCGGAGGCACCTGAGCCGGGTGCAAAGGAGGGGAAGAGGCCAGCAGGCCCGGACAGGCAGGGCGCCCGCCGCCCAGAGGCTCACATTCCTGTCCCTGCGTGGGGGGCGCGGGAGAAGCATGGAGGGACAGTGTTAGGCTTTTCCAGGTTCAAGCCGGGCAGCTGATGAATGAATGTCCTGGCCTGGGCTCTGGCCTGCTTCTCCTCAGAGGGAGGGACGGCCATCAGAAGGGCGAGGTGGCGCCTGTCACCCCCCAGGTCACCGGAGCCTCTGGAATGTGCCAGATGGCTGCTGTGGGCCGGCCCCTCCCCTACTGGTGGATATCCACCCCCTCCCCAGTGCATGCCTGCGAGGTCGAGCGCCCGCTCCGGCCGCTGACGTGTGTCATCTGGCAGCCTCATCTGGCGGGGCCGGCGGCAGCAGGCAGGGCTTCCAAATACCACAGTGGCAGAGGGTCAGACGCGACAGGGAGAGGTGAGGAAAGGTTACCGAGCTGACACTTCCCCGGCCTCCCAGCTGTCACTGCCGGCACGTCAGAGGCCGGGGGTCCAGACCAACCGAGCTTCCTGGACACATCACGTCACACCCTCCACGGAGCTGCAGAAAGTCCCAGGAGAACCGAGGTGTTGAAAACCCAGGCCCACAGAAAATGTGGTGCTGTGTGCGTGCACTTGTACATGTACATATGTGCGTGCATGACATGTGTAAACGTGCACGTGTGTGAGCATGGGTGTGTGTACATGTGCGCACGTGCATGTGTATGTATGTGTGCACATTGCACACATGTGCATGGCGTGTGTGGGTATAAACATGTGTGTGCATATGCATGTGTCCACACATGTGCATGCACAGTGGGAGGGGGCGCTCTGAGGCACCCCATGCAAGTCTCTCTGTAAATACATGAAACTTCTTGAGGCATGAATATCCTGCCCACATCATTCACTTCATATACGCAGCGTGTGACGTCCCAGCTGTGGCAGTGTGGCTGCCCAGGGTCCTTTATGGAAAAAGGCCGGGGGTCCAAGTGCTTTGTGTGTGACACGATGACCCCTCAGTGCCACGCGGTTGGGGAACCCTCATCCTTCTTCACCTTGGGAGGGAGCTGAGGCAGAGGGTCAGGAAAGCTGTGGGGTCAGGACCAGGTCTCATGCTCACTTGCTTGTCCCCAGCCGCTCATATGAAAAGGACTTCCAGTGTCACACTCAGAGAAGACACGCCCCAAACACGCCCGTGGATATATGAGGAGCCGTGTCCTGCTTCCCCAGCTCTGTGCCTGTGCCACGTGGTCAGTGTGACTGGGACGGGATGTGGGAGAGGAGAGAAGAGCGAGGGAAGGACCATAGGTCCTGGGCGCCACTTCTCCCACCCCCTTCCTGCAGGGGGCAGTTCCTGGGAAAGGCCGCGCCCTGAGGCCTGGCTGTGGCTGAACCCAGGCCAATTGCCCTGCCCAGGTATGCTTCCAGGCTGATAAGGGAGCATTCCTGCCCCATAAGTCCCTCAGCAACAGACCCCCTGCCCCTGTGAGGCTGGGACAGGTGCAGGCAGAGGCTGGAGGTTGGCTGGGCATAGATGTAGACTCGCTTGTTGGTGAGGAGGCCAGGCAGAACATCCTAGCACACACTCTGTGTCCATGCATCAAATCCTCTCTGACAACAAAGGGTCAGCCTCTAAATGGACCCAAGAATCAGACGCCTGGTCAGCTGGTGACACACAAAGTATATGAGCACACACGCACACTCATGTGGCCACATGTGCGCACCCACACATGCCCATGCGTGCACTCAGTCACACGCACACACTTGCATGCATGCGCTCACACACTCACCCGCACATGCACACACATGCCCATGCACACTCACCCTATGGTTCATCTGAACAATACAGGGCTGGTGACTCAAGTGTTAAAGATCTTCTGTGTCCAGACACCAGGGGAGAGTCAGTGCCAGGGACGCCTGTCAAATAACTCACCACAGCACGCACCCTCCTCCCACCTCCAGGAAACGTTTGTGAAAAACAAATACGTTTGTTCACATTTATTGATAAGTTAGAGTTCAGTCTGCTTTTCACAGTGATGTCCATCCTGAGAGTCAGGGCAGTGCTGGGTGTGCATGTGCAGGTGAGTGTGTGTGCAAGAGTGTGTGAGAGTGGGTGTGTGACACACACTCATACTGTGGGGCCTGAACTTGCACAGCCACTTGCTTCCTCGTAGCCAGCAGGGGAGAGGTCTCCTCACAAGATGATGTCATGATCTTATGTCACACAATCAAGGGCCTGTAATCACATGCATGTACTCGTGTGCAGATAAGGTACATATGATCATGCATGTGTAATTCCCTACTTGTAATCGTGCACCTGTAATCACATTAATTACATACATGTAACCATGCAGATAGTCACCAATATGATCATGTGCACGTGCTTGTGCACTGTAATGGCATACATATAATCATGCTCACGTGACCATGCACGTGTGACCACATGCATGTTATTGCATGGTGTGTTCGTGCATGTATGATCATATACATGTAATAATGTGCAGTTGACAACGCTAGGCGCCGTGTGCATGTGGTGGTACAGTGTAATTATACACATGTAATTGTTAATGTGTAATCACATATATGTAACTGTGCACACACCACATTTGCCCTATTCTGTGGGTTACAGGTGAGTCTCAGCTCCCACCCACACTGAGGGGAGAGGACTACAGAGAGGTGGGAGCAGAGGGGAGGGGCTTGGGGACCACCTTGGTGTCTCTGCCACAAGCCCTAGGTCAGTACACACTCCAGTGGGGAGTGAGACACAGCATTGGTGTAAGTGAATCAACAAAGACCAAAACCGAAAGGAGAAGCCCCAAACCACACAAGAATGTGCCTTTTCCCCTTAAACCCCTACCTGAGCCCGGACAGCCGCACACAGCTCCCCCGAAAGCGGTGTAACAGATCCACCACCACAGCCGCTCCCTCAGCCCTTTAACTCCCCGACGCCTCTGCAAGGTGACCCCGCCGTGGTAAACACGTCTGCAGGGGTTTTATGGGAGACAGAGTCCATGCAGAGCACGCCGCTGCTCCCCGGCACCAGGTCGTCCCCCTGAATTGTTGGCTCCTCCACCCCAGCACCTGGGGACCTCGGACAGGCCCACTCTGTGACCAAAACCCTAAGAAGTCACCGAGCACGAGGGGAGCAGCACTGGAAACGCTCTTTCAAGTATCAGCGGCAGCACTGTGTGCCATCATGTGGGTGTGAACAGACACAGGTTAAATCAATCAAAAAGGTTATTCAAGAAAACGACAGCAAAGAAGGTGGGGAAGGGGCTCTGGCCTTGCAGGGTCAGGTCACATGCTCCTTTCCTGACTAGTCCCCTGACTCTGCATCTGGGGGTCCAGCACCGTGGTGTGCTGAGTCATTCACTATCCACCTGAGTCATCCCTTCTTTTGAGTCACTGAGAAAAGCAAGACTGCTCCGAATCCAAAACGTCCCATCCACAGACCCGAAAGTGGACCTGGACACCAGCACGCCTCCTGCAATCAGGACAGCTCCCCAGTCACACAGCACCCACCCCCCATGGCCAAATGAGGCAGAAAGGGGGCTGGGTGAGGACGCTGGTGAGCTGAAGAGCCATGTGGGGGCCACCGGGGGCCCTCGAGGGAACACGAAAACCCTGGGAGGCACTGGAGGGGATGGACCGTCCATGTTACCGAAGATTCATTATATTTCACAAATGGCATCCGAAGAGAAAGCAGTTCCCGAATGTTAAGTTTGGGGATGGCCTTCAGTCTCTAACCTGCACCATCCCTGGGCCCCTCATCAGGAGACAGCCGCTGGACTTGGCCTCCCCCTGACACAGCGAGGGGGGTCCCCGGCATCACAGGCAGGTGCAGTTCCCCTTGGACTTTTGATGGAAGTGGTTCTGTTGGTTTATAAATCTCCTTAAATAAATCTCCTATGCGCTATTGTAGGAATGATTGCAAAAAGCTAGGTTGGAAAAGAGATTTTACACGTATGGAAAGTGGAAATTGCCAGGTCAATTAAGATATTATGGGATAATTATTAATAAACGGGAGCAACGCCACCGTTTTGTTGAGGAATCTGTTACCCTGGATTTAGTCTTTTGAGCTGTGAAAACCTTCCTTTTCGAGGAACACTGTTGAGCAGGCAGCACCGAGAGAGGGAAGTCTTCCCTGTTGATCGTTTGTTCCCCGTATTTCCAGAACGTGTTCAGATCCAGTGTGCGCAGTGCCGAGCGGATGTAGGGGTGTCGGTCATTGGTTCCGGAACCTTCCAGGGTTCTAACTGCAGATTTGAGTGTGACCAGCACACGACACTAAACACCTGTGCAGCCACACCTGTACTGCAAAGTCCAAGTCATTCGTCACGTCTCCTGCTGCTACTCCGCGTTCCTACTGTGACGTTCGCATTACCGCCCCCCGCGTGCTTTGAATCTCCCTGGGAAAGACACGCCGAGCCTTCCAGCTTCTATCAGTCAAAGCCCAAGACTCCCATCACACTGGGGGAAGGAGCATCAGAGGCAGATCCAGGAGGGACGCAGCAGGGAGGGGCCGGAGAAAGTTCCTGAAGGCCTAACATTTCCAGTCAGCTTCCCCAACGCCTTGTTTCCCTACTGAGAACTAATCTTGAAAGCAAGGATTCTCAGAGAAAAGGAGCAAAAACAAAGCACCATTTTAAGAGCACAGGGCATTGAACTGCCGCGTGCAGCCTCCAGAAAAAAGAAACGAAGGGTTTCGACCTGAAATTCAGGACTCTGCACGTGGCCGGTGCCCCGGGCTAGGCTGTTGTCCAGTTTGAACTTGGCTCTCAGCTCTGGGCCTGTTTCTGTCACTTGTCCCCCATCCACCCCACATCATAACAGAAACTGTGGGTTTTATTTATTTTTATTTATTTATTTATTTATTTTGTGAGGAAGACCAGCCCTGAGCTAACATCCGTTGCTAACCTTCCTCTTTTTTGCTGAGGAAGACTGGCCCTGGGCTAACATCCGTGCCCATCTTCCTCCACTTTATATGGGACGCCGCCACGGCAGGGCTGACAGACAGTGCGTCGGCGGGCGCCCGGGATCCGAACCTGCGAACCCCGGGCTGCCAAGCGCGGACTAAACCGCTGCGCCACCGGGAGGCCCCTGGGTTTTATTTTTTTTAATTTCTCAGGTTCCTATAATGAAGTACTGTATTAACGCATCGGTTTCCATACTGTCACAGGGACTGGTTGACTCAACCGCTCTTTTACGTGCAAATAACAAACACCTCTCTTGGTTCACTGAAATTCAGTCACTTTTTTGAGCAGAGTTTATAGAATGTAATTTCAAGATTTATATTCATTAAAAATATGTCTTTCCCTCTCAGTTGCATATGAGGATATCAGGTTTTTTTATTATTTTGATAAGTTTTAAAGCTAGAATGGAATTTATAATCCAGAAAACTTCCATTTAAAAGATTGTAAATCACACACCTTCTACCCTGAAAAATTATTGTGCTTTGGCAACACATGTGTGAGGTATGACTAATAAAATGTACCTTATAAAATACCAGCAAGGTACCTTCATAATGATATAAAAACCGGTTATAATTCCAAGGAGTAACATGAAGCCATTTTTATTGTTAAGTGGTATTCAAGAATTAATTATACCACGCAGATGTGGGTTGCATAACAAAATACAGTGCATTTTAGAGTGCTTCAAAACAGCCTTGAATTCTAGGCAGGAAAACGTCTTTCCCAACCACCAGTGCAGCCCAACGAGTGATTTATTAAGTGTGAACATTAAGTGGAAATAGCACTGAGGTTGCCTTTGGAAAGTGCACTGCAGGACGATTATGCTGAGTGTTCCCTCGACTGTTCAGTCAACCACAGGGATTAGGAATCGATGATTATTGGAAAAACTCGGTTCTCTGATTCTCCTCCACCCACCAAGTGAAGCCGACAGGTTCTGTTTCTGGGACTTGGTGGGGCTGTTTGGCGTGAATAGGTGGAGATTATTTTAAAGTCTCTCATATGCAGGAGCCTGTTTATTTACAAATGAATGCAGAACCCAGGGTAGAGGGAAATGCCTAGTTTTTGAACAAAGAACGCACATTTGTCCTTCCAATATTCTTGGTGTTGCCTAGAAAAAGAAAGAGCACGATTTAACTAAAAGAAGCCTATTTGTGGACTGCTCTGCAATGTGGCTTCCTGTCTCCGTCACTATTTTGAACGCCACATCTAAATAAAACAGCTGATCTTCTCTCCTGGGCTCTGGGTGTGCTGGCTGTTTGCAGGCCACCTGACGATCCCCTCCCGCCTGGCCCGGCTGTGGGTGTCTGCTCGAGCTCCTTTCAGAGGCAAATTCATGCGAGCACTCATGCGTGCCCGTCCCGCAGGCCTGTCTGGGTGTCTGGGAGCCACGGTGGCGCTGATGGCGCTGACAGCGGGTCAGGCCCATCGGGCTGTCTTCGCGGGGCCCTGCCTCTGACCGCCCCAGCAGCCGGCCCGCTCCCCGCCCGGCGACCCTTCTGTGCCCTCTGGGTGACAACACTCCCCTTTCAGCCTCTCCAAGGGTCAGCCAGATAACCGCTCCCAGAGAGGCCTTATCTTCTTCCTTCCTCCCCGCTGTCCCCTGAGAAGGGACAGAACACGGAGGGGCCCCCAAAGCAGAGCCAAGATAGCGGAGGTGGGACGGGCCCTGCCTAGGAGTTGGGGCGATGCATCCACGGGATCCTCTGTTCCCCGTCACTGGGCCCAGCCGGCCCGGCCTGCCCTCCTCCTATCCAGAGGAGCCACCGGCATCACTAATTCACACTTCATGCTGGTCTTGAATCTTGCAAAACACGGGAACAGGGCGGTGATTTCCCTGGAAATGGCAAAGGACATGCTCAAGGGGCCTCAGCCTCTGTGGAGGTGCTCTCCACCAGTGGAGGGAGGCAGTCACCGCCCACCTGTCCTCAGTTCTCTCCCCCCAACCCCCACACCCCCACCAGGAGCCTGCATGGCTCCTGGTGCCGGCCCCTGTGTGGGACAGGGACAGCATATCTGGCTTTGCCTGGTCTGCACTGGAAATGCCAGCATGGAATGGCCTTCCCAGCGGCAGCAGCAGTGTCCGGGACCCGCACTCCCAGTGGGGCCTGGAGCCAGTGCCCAGACTGGTGACTGGTCACCTGGTGACAGGTCCGACTCTCAGCTCCTGTGTGTGACCTACAACCTCTGTGAGAGCCCGCAGTGCTGTGCATGACCACTGGGGAGCATGAGGGACGTGGGAGAGAGGGACCCCTTCCCACCCTCATTACCATGAAGGTGCCCTGGGGACCCCTCTGCTCTTTGGGTCCTGTATTAGCTCCCACAAAACAGGTGGCTTAAAACCACAGAAATCTGTTGTCTTACAGTTCTAGGGGCCAGAAGTCCGAGACAAAGGGGCCGGCAGTGTTGGTTCCTTCTGGAGACTCTGGGGGAGGATCCGATCCAAGCCTCTCCCGGGCGCCAGGTGACCCCTGGCCATCCTTGGCGATTCTTGGCTGCGGACGCCTCACTCCAGTGGCTGCCTCTGTCTTCAAGTGGCCTCCCTGTGCCTCTGTGTCCAGATTTCCCTCTTATAAGGACACCAGTCATGTTGGATTTAAGCCTGACCCTACTCCACTGTGACCGCATCTTAACTTGATTCCATCTGCAAAGACTCCATTTCCAAATAAGGTCACCTTCACAGGTTCCAGGGGGACATGAATTTTGGGGGATGCTGTTCAACCCAGTACAGGCCACAACCAATTTGTCTGAAGCCGTGACAAGCCCCTGACACCCTGAGCTCAGCTCGTCTTCAGGTCCTGGGGCCCTCCTATCCACACCCCAATGTCAGCACCACCTCCTGCCCCCTCCTGAAGCCTCAGCAGGGATGGGGGTGCACACTTCCCCCTGACACCTGGAGCAGGATGAGCTGGACTCAAATGGTCCCTAGGCTTCAGTGGGGACATTCTCCAGATGCCACTGTGTGATGGGCCCCCCACCCTGGGGACCCTCTCGGGGTTTGTAGCCCCTCGAGTGTGTTCATCCTTTGCAGCAGGAGTTGGCCCCCAAGGCTACGTCTCTGCTCAGGGCAGCACAGCCTCTTCATGGACCGTCCTGCGCGTTGGCCCCCACCAGGTAATGCGCTCCTGCTCCATCTGCCCTGAAGAGGAGGTTTGTGTCCCTGGCACACACGGCTGGCCTCCTGACAGGGCCTCCTCCGCACAGGGCCTTCTGGCCTTAACTAGCGATTTGTTCTAACAACATGCAAGAAGACAGAGGTATTAAGCGCCCGTTGACATGGTCCTTAGGTGGCTACAAACAAACCAGTTTGAGCCAGTCTCAGTGGCAGAGAAAATATGGAGCAAAGACGATGGTTCCACAAGGAATCAAGGACACATTGTTATGACATTAGAGGGATGAAGAAGATCGTGTATTAACTAAATAGGAAACTAAACAGGACAAACCTTTGAACAGGAGACATAACATTTAAGAGCAAGATCAACATGGCGGGCTAAAGGTCGGAGAAGATCAGGTGAGGCGCGAACAGTTGTGCTTTTCCATTTCTCGTGGATCAATACTACATTGTTTCCAGGCTGAAATGCTCGCGCAGAGTTACGGCTGACCTTTCCCTCACCCCTCCGTCGCGTGCGCAGTCCCAACACAAGAACAAATGACTTGGTAAGCCACAGAATTTTTCTGATCCAAACCCCTAGGTGAGCTAAGATCTTCCTCAAAATCTATTTCGTTTGAAAATGGGAAGAATGAGCTTCTCTGCTAATTAGACACTGGAGAACAGCCTCGCCTTTAAAAATAAATCACCCATTTAAAATGGTTTTGTTGTCATCGTGGGGGGACAGAGAGGACTGCTGTGCCATCCTCCCTGAAAGTTGACAGGGTGGCTCTCACGGACGCACGTGAGACCGCTGTCTCTGTAAGCAGGTGAGGAGCCCACGCTCCACTCGTGACGGTTGACCAGAGCACGCCTTTTCTGTCGGAGAAATGATTTAGGTCACTGTCCAAAATGTTTCTCATGAACTGGAGAGGAAGGCCCGCATGGAGAGGAGCGTCCCGTGAGGCGCTCTGCAAGGAAGTCTCCTTCAGGATGGCGCTCCTGCGACAGGCTCCCAGGGAGACTCAGGACAAGGCCACCGCGCGGATAGCAGATCCACGCTTCACAAAAGGCGCAGGCGGGTTTGCTGGTTTATTCGGGGCCTGCGAGTTCCACCAGCTTCCCTGGAAACGGCACGTGGAGCATCAGCACTGTGTGACCCAAGGACAACAGAAGTGGATGAAAGGAAACCTTCTTTAGATTCCAACAGAGCCTAAAGCAGGACTGTCTCAGTTCCCTTACAGGATGAGCTCCAGGACCCACCCGGGGGCTGCCAGGATCCTCTGTCTGGACCTTCTGATTTCCTGGGAGTATTCGCGCTTGGGGATTTAAGTTTTGAGTCTGCGGTCCGCGTGGAAAGGCTCTCTGCTCTCCTGCTGCCTTTCCCAAGGCTTCCCTGGTGAAGATGACCAGGACGTGGACATGAGAACTGATTCTAACAGGCTCTTGATCCACAGTAAACTGAAAATAATTTCCCTGATATTAAAAAGATATGGATTATCTCTACACCTGGTGAGTGACAGCTGACCAGACATAGAAACTCCGTGGTATATTACAGGAAGCTTGCCAGATGAGTGTTGGGTCAGCCTGAGCCTCGTCTATGGCAGGCTCTGGGGACCACGACATACAAGGCACGTGTAGGATGGTGTGAGTGTCGTGTCCTTTAGATGGTGCTTGGTGTTATGCTCAGAGAAGTGACAAATTAACTTCATTTTCGTGTATTAAAATCCGAGTCTTTGTAAGACAAAGACTATTTCCCATTGAAATGGTCACTGTAGTGTTTTTAAGGAAGGCAGATTCAGTTTTTATACCCTACTCATTAGGTTTTCCTTAAAACTAACAGACTTCCAGTGGCGGTTGACCTTAGATAATTTTTTAAACTATGTACACGTGGGCATAACGTACCAAGTAGATGTGGCTGTTCATTGAGACTTACCTTTTCTTTTATCTGCACTTCAAAATTCAAGATTGAGTTACAAAGGACATTTTCCTAATGAAAATGGGTTAAATGTCCTGATGCCATTTTTAAAAAATAATAAAGTTGGATCATTCATGTTACAATCACAAAATCAAAACCGATATTTAAAAGTGGAAAAATATTAAAATATCATGGACCGAAATACATGGGTGAAATGTATTTGTTGCAGAGACTGTTCAGACGGTGGTGGAGCTCTGGTCCACTGCATCCCCTGCAGAAATGTGGGGCTCACGCAGCACAGTTACAAAGTCCCGTGGGGTGATGAGCCAACCTCTGGCCATGTCTGGAGAGTTGAAGAAGAATCGGATGAAGGCATGGGGGCTGAGACAGGCCACGGCTGCAGGGCAGTCTTGCCCAGAATCCCCACGTCTGGGAGCGGCAGTCAGGGACAGGAGGAGAAGACCAGGCAGGTGTTAGAATGCAGAGGCCTGGGCCACCTGGGCCCTGAACTAACCCAGGCACCTGCCCCTCTACCACCTGAAGCGGTCCACGACGAGCAGGGCCGGGTGGAGAGAGAAGAGAGCTGCCTCCTCGCCGTCTGTGAGCTGGGTGCCAGCGTGGCTGCCTGCTCACTTGGCTCCTATGGGTGAATTTGAAAGGGCAGCTCTTTCTTCAGGTGTCAGGGCCCTCAGGCCCGGGTGCAGGTGGACAGAGTGCCTCCATCCGGGCTGGAATCCATGGTCTAGGAGCAAACTGCACAACCCAAAGTCTCGGCGGGCCTGGGCCTCTGTGTCCCTGCGGCTCCACTCTAGCCTCCACGTGCGAAAGCGAGAAGCAGGACGTGAGCCCAAGCAGTGAGGGGTGGCGCCCATGGGGCTCGCCGAGCACGGGGCTCTCTGGTCAAGAGGGACGGCGCGTGGGAGACGGGGGTCCACGGGGAGAAAGCTTGAAGTGACCGTGTTAGAGGGAGTGGCGGGGAGGCAGGTTGCCCAGCGAGGGAGGGGTGGTTAGAAGGTGCGTCAGGAGGAGTGTGTAGCCGGAGACGTGGCCTCAGGTAGGCTGTTCGCCATGGGCTGGCGGCTCCGCCTTAGTAGGAAGCATGGACCACTTTCCATCTATCACTACGGTAGGGGCAGGATTGGGGTTTGGACTTCCGAATAAAGGCCCCTAAGTCTTCAATTACTTGGAATTTGGTGCAGTATTTGTGAGTATGAAAAAATACACCTATCGTTTCTCTTTCTTGCAAATGGTCATTAGAGGACAAATTAAGCTTCATTCAGCCGAGCCAGGTGTGATCTTTGTGAAACTCTATTTATTTTGGGACTTGAGGGTGGAACTGCCTCACACATGGCTGCTCTGTGGATGTCTCCCGTGGTTCCTGTGTCCAGCTGTGAGAGTTGTAACTGGGCAGAGCCTCAGGGCCGAGGTGGCTTCCTCAGGCTTGTCCAGGACGGCCCGCGGAGCTGTGCAACAAGCTCCAATAATTACAGAAACGGTTGTGACCCACTGAACCGCCGTGTGGACTCTGGGCCACCTGCTGCGCGGAAATCATCCTCGGGACACCTGGCATGTTCGTGGTGCCATGCGTCGGGGATGCAAAGTTGACGAAGACCCAGACGGGAGGAAGGGACACAAAAGGGAAGGGACACCTGGCCCCGCCCTGGAGACTTCCACTAAGAAACACAACCCCCTAAACCCACACGGGCAAGGACAGGGAGCCCCCGCAGGCAGCCCTGCATGGGGCAGAGTGGGGTGACAGAGGGACCTGATGGGGGACAGCCAGGGAAGAGGGGGGACAGAGCACCCCAAAACAGGGACACACAGGCCAGGAGGAGGCAAGAGGGTGGGAGTGGGACGTAGCGATTGGGACACAGAACAGCTGCAGTGTGAGGACAGCCCAGAAGCAGAGTCCGCAGGCAGGCGGTCCCCCACAAAGCCCGGCCAGCCCGCGGGTACTGGGGACCCAGCATACCGGCCCCTCTGGGCAGATGGAGGGCTTTGCACAGAGCACTGAGTCACATGACGTCCTCCGTCACCTGCTGCCCTAGGAAAGATGCAAAACCCTAAATGAGGAAGTGTGGGGCGGGGTGGGGGAGGGGCATGCATTGCCTGGTTTTAGGGTAAGAAAAGTGGACAATCAGGCCGCTGCCTGTCAGTCAGTAGGGTCTTTCAACACGGTCATCAAAGTTCACAGAGCGCCCTTTAACCCAAGACAAATGAATATTATTCGTGCAAAATCCATGGTTCAATGGAACTAATAATGCACCCTAAGGCAATGGAATTAATTGGAAAATTATGATTCATTTGTATGGGAGGTTTTTTTAATGACAAAAAAACCCCACATCTCTTTGAAAAGTTTGCCTTCTTTGCAGCTAATTTCACCCACTGGTTGAAGAAAACAAATTACAAAAAACAGGAGAAAACTTTAACCAGAGCATGTCTTTTTTTCTAGTTAAAAATAAGATTGAATGCTGGAAATCCAAATTATGAAGAGAAATGCACAAGGAAATAACCATAATTTCTCTGGCAAAGTGTTTTATTCTTATATAAAATTGGGATTTCGTTGATAGGTATTTTTGTTAAATCCAAAAAAATCTACTTCAGTATTTATTTTCTTAATCCTAAAATCTGGGTGAAAACTAATTGTTCTATTTACAAACTAAATGGATCTTATGAGGAATTACGTTTCCCAAGAAAATGTGCCTTAAAAAAAAAGATCAGAATATCATTTTTTTCTTTTAAGCAACAAAAACTATTTCATTGGAAGATGACGCTTGGGTCTGTCGGCTCCTGACCCTTACGTGAGGGGGCTTCCGGGGAGACCCAGACCTGGTCTTTAGGACACAGGCGGGACCTCGCGTGACCAAGGCTCACATGCGATTGAGGCCATCAAAGTGGGAAGGGGCCACGATGCAGCGCCCGCGGTCCACACACAGCAGCAACCAGCCAGCAGCGGGACCTTTCTGTGCAGTGATGGGGACATTAGAGTGACACTGAACTCCAATCAGTAATTCACAGAGGACTGAAATCTCACCCATCTTCGCAAAGACGCACATTATGGTGTGAAGGAAGTGCCTGCACATATCTCATGGGGGAGAGTGAGGAAAAGAAAAAACATTACACAAATTAACACGATTCATGTAAACGTCTGTATTTTATTTTCAGACGTGACATTTCACCTTGGTTAACATAAACGCTGAGATTTCCCAACACAAAGTTTTTGTCTTGACTCTCTGGGGGACCTGTCGTGAAGACGGACAGAGTGTGACGTCAACCTCGTGGCGGCAGCCGAGTGGGTCCCCTGGCAGAACCGAGGACACGTGGAGCACCGTGTTCACGACAGGTCCCCCACGGTGCATCCGGGGAGGGATGGGCAGGGCTGCGCGAGGCCGGCCTCCTCGTTTCCTCACGTTTATCTTGTAATCAGGTATTCAAAGAAGCTCTCACGTTGGCAGAGAGGCGGCTCAGGACCATTTAGAGCCCCAGTCACCAGTGTCCCCCAGATCCCACTGTGGGCGGGACCCCCCAGCACCTCTGGACCTTGCGGATTGCCACTGTCCCACTCCCCCACCTCCGCCCCGTGGGTGTGTCTGCGCTCCCTCCATTCACAAACCCAGGTCCACACGTGGCTGCAGTTTCCTTCCTCCTCTGACAACGTTGTAGTATCTGAGAAAACAGCTCCCTCGCCCTCATTTTTAATGATGTTATGAAATCTCATTTTTAATTACCTGAACAAAAAGGTTTCAAGTCCGTCAGCTTGCCTCCCAGGGCCTGCAGAAGTGACACGGGCTCCAGAACCAATTACCTGCAGTTCCTTTTTACTTATTGCAAATGTGACCTTTTGTTAGAATCTGATTGCGAGTTTCCTGCTGTGAGTGGGTAGCGCCGGCGTCTGCACCCGTCTCCCTTCTCCTCAGGACAGCTGCTCATTTTAATTCCCTCTGATGGCTGGAGGACAAGTGTCTGGACCGGGTGCCGAGGGCGGAAGGTGGAGATGCCGTAATGAGGGGGACCAGGGCCACGTGGCCTTCCAGTGACAGTTCCAGCACCCACGACGGGGTAGAGGAAAACCACCTGCCCTCTGCCAAGGGAAGGGAGCCGTGTTCTCCATGTGGTGGGAGAACCATCGAGACCACTGTACAAACGTGGCTGGAGCAGGAGTGGGTGGGCCACGGAGACCGGAGAGACGGGGAGTCTGTAGCCGTCACAATCCTCTCAGCACCCGAGCCAGCGCAGGAGAGCATCACCCAGCAACTAAGACGCAGGAGTCCAGACCAGACCAGAGCCGGCAGGGGCAGGCCAGCCCTGGGCACCATAGACGTGCTCCCATCACCTTCTTGCCTAACGTCATTTCCTCCACTTGCTGAGGATCCCGGGGGCCTGCTCGCGGGTTCCAAGGGCCATTCTAGCCGCCCCCACCCACCTCCCTTCTCCCAAGGGTGTATGACAGGGAGGGGGCTCATTTGGGGAAGTCGTGTGGGCAGGGCCTGGGGGCACCCTCGATTGGCATCAGCTCCTCAAGGAGAACTGGAACTGGAGACCAGAAGGGGCTGCAGGGCTCGGCGAGGAAACTTCCTGGTTCCACAAGGTCCTCGGTGTTGGAGCATCACTGCAGCCAGGTCCGGGGCAAGATGAGCCCAACCAGCAAGGTTAGGCTGGCCAGTCCAGGGGCAGAGTGGGGAACAGCCTGCAGAGACCGAGGGCCCAATGGGGTGCTCACTACCAGGCTGCAGGACTGGACCGGCCTGTCTTTGGCTACTGAGCGAGCCCCAGGTCCTCCGTGACATCCTCAGACGGCTGCACAGAAGGCTCTGAGCTTCGACTGGGGCCGACCAGGGCTCCTGAGTCCTCAGAGGCTGGGGGAGCCACGGGCTGTGCCTGCCGGGGCTCCAGGTGTTATCACCTCCCCGGGGACAAGGGACAGGCCAGGGCTACCTTGTTGGCCCCCTTGCCCCGCGCCTGCCTCAGGCCTCGAGCTGTCGGAGGACAGAGGAGGAGCAGTGGACGCTCGGTGGCTGAAGGGAGACTCGCCTGTGTGCCAGGTGAGCCTAGGGCCCTGAGTTCCCCCAGAGCGCTCCGATGCCCCCACGTTAGGAGGGCTGGACTGTGGCTCTTTTGCAGGATCTAATCTGAAGGCAGCCCTGGCAGAGCTTCTGGGACCCAGAGTCCCTGGATTCCTCCCAGGCGGGGCTGGGGGACACTGCCAGCTGGACACCTGCTGAGGACGCAGGCCGGGAGTCCTAGCCACAGACTGCTGGACGTGGTGCCCTCCTCGCCTCTAGGGAGGTCTTCTGACCCACGGAGCATGGGGGACGCGCCCCAGTGGGGCTGGCCCGTGACGACCAGGCATGTCCAAGGGGCTTTGCTTCCTCGCCCAGAGACTGCGTCCCATGGAAACAGTGCAGAGAGGACTCTGCCCACACTGGACTCTCCCTCCTCCAGCGGGCTGGACACGCGTGTCCACGGCTCCCTTCGGCTGCAGGAAACCCTCTGAAAAGACCCTGGGGGAGGACTTCAGCCGCATCAGCCCTGCATCCAAATGGCACAAGCAGCAGACAGACTCGTGACGCAGGTGTGAGAGGCCTTCCTCAATTCTGAACGAGAAGCCCCGACTCATGCGCAGACTCCTGGGAGGGGGCGGGGGCCAGGGTGAGGGTCCTCCTGGGCCTTTGTCTGCCCCACCAGAATGCTCTGTAACCTGCTCAAATCCGCTGTGGTCCGGCCCTCACAGCAGGTCTTGCTACGGGAGGGTCTGCCTCTCCCAGGCCGGCCTGGTGCACGCCCTGGTCCCCGCGGGTGTGAACGTTCTATTACTGTGACTGGCGGCGTTCACGCTGGGTCCAGGTTTGTGCGTGCTTCTTCAGTCCTGTCACCAGTGTCTCCTCCCCAGCCTGTGGCTCCCACAGAAACAGGGCAGTTGGGAGGCTCACGAGAAGAGGGGTGAAGCCAAGTGAGATCTGAACCGCTTAAGCTAAACCAGAAGTGACACCAACCTCTTGTCTTGTTTTGTTCTTAGGGATCTGTTTTAAGCATTCATAACTATAGCTTTTTGAAGACTATATTTCTCTTTTTGCAGAAATCACTGACTTTGTGATGCAGACAGCACAGTTTGGTTACAAGCAGCGCGTGTACTAGAAACACAGATGCTCTGCCCTCGGAGCGGCAGGTGCCTCGCTGGTGAAAGGAGAAGCACCCAGCCCCGTGGATCTCTCGTACCAGAATCACACGCGCCTGCGATGTTGGGACGCAGGGAGCAGGCCATTAGCGGAGCCCTGCTGGCGCAGGGGCGGCGGGCCGGGGCTCAGGACGTCCTAGGACAGGAGCACTGTCATCTACCTCCAGACACAGGCTCCTCGGAGATCCTGAGGCAGCCGCCCTGCTCAGCAGGAAGAAGCAGGAAGGACACACAGTGGGGGCGGTCACCCACAGCCGGGCCCTGACCGCACCGATGGAGAAACGTGCCCTTAGCAAGGAAGTGACCCCAGCAGCCGGGAGGCCCAGAAGGGCCCCGAGTGCCAGGACAGAGACGGACTGTCCACGCCCAGGAACCTGTCCCATGTGTGGGCGGTCCCTGGTCAGCAGAGGTCAGAGGGAGCACAGGGCTGCGCAGCCAGGCCTGCGGGGACGGTCCAAGTGGCTAACGGAGGGCAGACGGCGCAGCCGAGAACTACCAATGACAGCCCACCCTGCAGGGCACGCGTCCATTAGGAAGCAGAGCAGGGTCAGAATGCTGGGCAAAGCCCAGCGTGGGGTATGCACACTCCCGCTCACCCACCAGGCGCCCTGAGGAGGTGCCAGGCCAGGCCCCTCGGGTGAGTCCTGAGAGCAGGAGAGCCGGGAAGCCCGGGGCCTCCTCCAGGAAGAGGCCGGGGAAGGGCAGGCACAGGCAGGAGGAGACCCTCGGGAGGGAGCTCTGGGCCTGTGGGAGCAGGGAGGGAGGGGCAGTGGGAGGGGCCCTGGGGAGGGTCTCCCTTCTGATGCCCTTTCCAGAACCACTGGCCCCTGCTGTGCTCCCATCTGTACCTGGGAGTGAGTTTAACTGCAGGAAACCATCTCGTGCAGGTTTTGTGTGAAGTCACTGAAGTTGCTCGGTCGTTCCTCAGCTGCATCTTTTATTAGAAGCACACGCGAGCGGCAAACTACCAAACAAGCAAAGTTTGGAATCACCCCACTCGGGTGTCGGGCTGCCTCCAGGGCACGTGATGGCCATTCTAGCCACAAAACAAGCTCCATCTATTAACACAGCTGCCATAACTCACTCTGAGTATGCAGATGCGTATGCAAAGGAAAGAGGCATACCCGAAAGTACATCATAAAACTAAATTAACAGAAGCACCGGCAGTGTCGGGGGCTCTAATAAAGCGCCTCCCGGCCCTGTCTCGGGGGAGAGGCTGAGAGTGATTGAAACCAACAGCCCTCTAGTGCGCACATTAAAATGAAGAACTTCTCTGGAAAATGAGGACAAGAAGACAGGACTGCTGGGCTTGCGCGATGACTGTGCTGGAAAGTTAACTGTTTCCAAAGTGAAAGGGTATGAAGAAGTCAGAGAAGCAGGGACCACGGAGGCGTCAGCGGCAAGTTGAGCGCCTGGGACAGAGGGGTCCAGCTTCCTGGGAGATGAGACTGCTGGAGAGAGGGCTGTGGGAAACGCTCATGGCTTCAGGCACACACGGCTTTGCATCAGCTCTCTGAACTCAGGTCCACACACTCCGGGAGGGGCTGCAGGAACAAGGAGAGCAGCAGAGACATCTGCACGCCCAGAGGTGGGACTGCATTCTGAACCCCACAGGCACTGTGGAGAGGCGCACACCTGCTGGCCTCGGTCCTCCATCCATTCTGGGGAGAGGCCCAGCCCACACCCCCATCCCAGGGCAGTGAGTTGGGATGGAGGAGCAGCTCTGTTCGATTAAATGCCCTTTTCTTAAGGCCCAGAAGGCCAGGCTCCCCGTTAGCTCTCCCAGTGAGGATGAGGGTGCCGGGCCTGTCTTCCCTCAGATTCCTGCCTGGGCCAGGGTGGGGCCACCCTGGACACCCTGGCCAGTGCTTTCCTACTGGAGGGTGGGGAGGGAGAAGAGGTTGTTTTCCCCCCTCCCTGCTTGGGGCCTCCAGCAGGAGCCACATTGCCTCCTCCCGGCTCCAGCTTCTCTAGACGGGCCCGGGGTCGTGGATGGGCCTGGGCTGAACTCACCCTTGGCCCTGTGTCCCGCAGCCTGGGGTGGGGGGCTCCCTGTCTGCTTTCTCAGCCCTCCCGTCACCTTTCTAATCAATTCTTGGCTTTGCATTTCTCCCTTCGGAATACTCAGGGTGGTTGGGTTTTCACTGGATCCTGAGTGGGACACCACCTTAGAATAAAGTGTTTAAATCGTGGCCTCCTACTCCCAATCAGCTGGCTAACCTGCAGACACAGGAGGAGAATTATAATCAGGGCAGGAGCGGAGATGCACGCAGACAGGCTGGCTTCAGGAGCATGAGACCTGGGGCACAGGGCTGGGCCACCCAGTCACCCACAGAGGCCACCCTACATCGGCCAACAGCCAGCTGGGGAACCCAGACCCAGCAGGGCCGGCAGGACTGCCCACCAAGCCCTGCAATTGCTGGCCCAAACACTAATAAACAAATCAGGTGCTCGCTGCCCCAAGCCACTGAGTTTGGGGGTGCTTGTTATGCAGCGTTATGGTGGGAATGGGCAACTGATGCTCCGGGTCAAGGGATTCTTTCCTTTGCTGGAGAAGACGCTGGCTCAGCTCACGCCCCAGGGGGAAAGGAGCCTCAGTGTGAGAAAGAAACATGATGGCAGCACAGCAGACAGAGGCTGGAAAGCCAAGGGTCCTGACACTGACTTCCCGGCCCTGCGTGCACGTTTACGCTTGTTAGTCCTGGCACTTCAACTGGTCTTTGTTGAATCCCGCACAAGATTAGGATATGAATGCAAACATTGGCCACAGGGAGCACAGCGTCCTGACATCAAGAAGAGTCACTCAGAACCTACTCCAGACCCATGAAATCACAGCTAAAATGTTAACCAAATAAGCACAATGTGAGTGAGAATGTATGAAAATTTAACAGAATGCACTTGACTGAAGACACTGGCCAATGCGAGAACTACAAACCATGACGGTGCTCCTCGGGGTGTAGGGGGACAGCGTGGGGGTATCCCACACGGGGATACCGTTATCAATGTGCTTCATGTACCAGTTTTAAAGAACTTCACGGAGGAAAAAGGCACTTCCTGCTGGACACAGTGAAACCCCATCATCCCCGGAGTGGAGGACAGGACTGACCCTCCTTTTGTCAGGGAATCACGCCGCGCCGCTTGTTACTGTTTAACACACGCTGCATTCCGCTCGCTCGCCCCGTCTTCCCCTAAGCACTTTACAGATGTGAACTCATTTAGGTGGTTGAGAAGGGGAATTATTCTTGAGTCAACAAAACAAAAACTCCTCAGGGGACAGGCAGCTCCTCACGGCAGCTCTCAAATACTTGGCCCTCAGGACCCTATAACCTTCAATATTATCAGGACCCTCCAGAACTTTGGTTTGTGAGGGTTATGTTTGTGCGGCATGTACCACATTGAAGTTAAGACTGAGCATTTAAAAATATTTATTAATTCACTTAAAATTAAAAACAGTTCCATTACATGTTAACATAATAGCATATCTGTATTAAAAATTACTTTTCAAGAAAAATAGTGAAAAGAGTGGCTTTGTTTTACTTTATTGAAGTCTCCTGAATGTCTGGCTTAACAGAAGACAGCTGATTTCTCACGTGTCTGCACTTCGTCTGTTGTGACGTGTAGTTCTGGTTGAACTATACGAAGATCAGGCCCCACCAAGACACAGAGTTGGGGGAGATGTGTAACAGTACCTTCAGATAAGGTGGATTCTGCTTCTTGGACATTATACCAAAACTCGACAAGTTAGAGTTTCCTAGAGCTTAGTCACAAAATAAAATCTGAAGCCATGTCAGTTAAGCTTTCTCTTCCGTTACATTGATGGAGCCTGTACTTTGGGTGGGTCTTTTACTCATGCATAATTTTGTAACAACCTGCATTGTCATTAGCAAATGACTGGTTCATTTAGCTAACTGGGTCTTCCATATGTCAACATATTTCATTGTACAATATAAATAAATCATGTTCATTAATGTCATCATTGATCTCATCAGAAGAGCCTATAACTATTGGCAAACTGCCAAACTCACCGTGGCCAATACGAGTTTTCCAAAGTCCTAGTATTTGTCTGAAATCTCAGATTTTTAAATTGACAACAAGCACTGTTCATGGTTCTCCTTGAAGTGACAGGCTTATCTCATTTCGTTTCCAGAAAATGTCTTCATAACCACGGTTTGTTAGTCATTTTTTTCTAGTGAAAATAGTGCCCCTTGAAAAAAGCAGCAAGATCAGCTCACAACTCAATCACACATCCTTGAGACGACCATCGCACTTTGGCCTGAAGAAGTGCTTCAGCAGGCTTCCCATTCCGCCACACAAGTTATTACAAAGACACGAAGTCATTGGTCAAGACTAAACAAGCTGACAGTTGTTACAGCTCTTCAGAAACAGTCTTAGTGGAGCTGGCATTTTCTCACGTTGTGTGCCAAGTGCTGGAGAGTGCCACATCCCCCCAGGAAAGTTTGGTGTCCCTCCTAAGACGTCAGTGGTTTTACCCACCATGACTTGACCCCTCATGACTTGACCCCCCCCATGATTTGACCCCCCATGACTTGATCCCCCATGACTTGACCCATTATGACTTGACCCATCATAACATGACTCCCCATGATTAACCCTTCATGACTTGACATATCATAACTTGACCCCCCATGACTTGACCCATCATGATTTGACTCACCATGACTTGACCCCCCATGACTTGACCCCTCATAACTTGACCCACCATTGACTTGAAGCCCCATGACTTGACCCACCATGACTTGACCCCCCATGACTTGACTCACCATGACTTGCTCCATCTGTGCAGATGTCAACACAGTGAAAAAGGCAAACACATCTGTGCTGGGTGAATAGTGTCCCCCAAAAAGTCATGTGCACCTGGAACCTATGGATGTGACCTTATTTAGAAATAGAGTCTTTGCAGATGTAAAGTTCAGATGAGCCCTAAATCTAATGACTGGTGTCTTTATCAGGAGAGGGAGTTTTAGACATACAGATACACAGGGAGAAGGCCACGTGAAGACAGAGGCAGAGATTGGGGTGATGTATCTACACGCCAAGGAACGCCCAGGTTTGCCAGGAACCACCAGAAGCTGGGAGAGGCCTGGAGCAGCTTCTCCCTCGCAGCCCAGAAAGAACTGGCCCTGCTGACACTTTGGTGTTGAACTTCTAGCCTCCAGAACTGTGAAAGAATAAATTCCTGTTGTTTCAGGCTGCTCAGTCTGTGGTATGTGTTATGGCAGCCACGGGAAACTTATATAAAATCCTAGTATTCTTATGAAAATATTCTGAACACATGGGCCTCTAAATGTGTCTCAGGGACCCCCAGGACCTGTGGACCACACTTGGAGAACACATTGTTTCACATTGCTATGAAACAATGCCCCCATCTTTTCCCTAAGACTCTGCCTCCACCAGAACTGCTGTTCTCCAGGAAAGCTTGTTTGCATTCTGTTATCTGCAGGATTGTTTCTTCAGAGGATGTGGTTTGACCTGAGATGGGTCTAAACCCTTTTCATCCCGGATAGGATGAGTCCTTAAGAAGGTCCACACTGACCAGGGTCAGATGGGGACCAACACCTGATGATCTCGCTGCTAGTGTGGGTTGGGGGATCAAGGGTGCATGATTACCTCCATGTGTCCTGTACTGAAGGGTGAATTTCCCTCCTCTGCTGAACCGAAATGGGGCAGGACTTAATGCCACCAAATAAGCACTCCTCGGGTCACTTGGGAATCATTCACTCATTCATTCATTCATTCACCCAACAAGCATTTATTATGCCCCTGTTCCAGGCACTGGGGATACCGCAGTGAACAAGAATTTGTGACCTCAAGGGGCTACAACATGTTGGTGGAAGACAGACAGGAAGCCAGTAAGTTACAGGATGTCCGGTGATGAAAAGTGGGATGGGAAGGAGCAGGTCAGGGCAAGGTTATGCTGAGTGAGGGGCTTCACCAGTGTGGGGGACATGGAGCTGAGACCGCAGGAAGCAGGCGCACCGGTACCTGCAGGAAGTACACGTCTGGCCAGGAGGACAGCAAAAGCAGAGGGTTTTAGGCGGGCAGAGAGGCCAGTGGGTGGCTGTAGCCGAGTGAGCAAGGGACGTGTCAGGAATGACACTGAAACTGCGTCCAACAGAGAGCCCCGAAGAACCTCAGAGTGACCAGGCACGGAGTCAGTGTCAGCAGAAACGTAACATCAAATGTTCCGCATGGTCTTTGGGCAGTAAAAGACCCACCGGGCTTTGACTGATTTCCTTAGCCGCACGGGGCAGTTCTGGGCACTCTCTTAAGTGATGGAGGCCGAGTGCGCCCTCCAGGGCAGAGAGGAAGCAGTCTTGGTGAATCGGCCTGGGAAGTAGTTCGTCATTAATTTTTATATCACAAAACTGCAGGTTAAATACACAATATGCAAATATGTATGAAGTAAAGTGAATAACCTCCCTTCCCCCTCCAAGCCCAGCATCCCTGAAGGAACCATATTAACATCCTTGCCCTGTTCTCCAGGCTCCTACAAATGGGAACACACATGTCTCAACCACCCACCATGCGGCCAGAGTGGCGAGGAGCCTGGTTTTTGGGTTTTGGGTTTTGGGTTTTTTGGTAAAAATAGAACCGTATTGGTCTCATTATCTTCATTTTTTTTCTTTTTACTTTACAACTTATCATGGCTGTTCCTTCAAGCCAGCAGATATTCTAACTTATTCACTTTAATAGTGAGAATAAACCCAGCAATTTCTTCATGGGGAAAATGAACAAACAAGCCAGGATGCCAGAGATGAGCAGGTCTGGCGGGGTCACAGGGCTCTCGTCTGGGAGACGCACTGAGTGCCTGCTCCATGCCCTGCGGGGTGGTCATGTTACCCAGCTGCCCAGGAGAACCAGCCCGAGGTGGAAGTCGTGCCCTGGGTCCCGCTTCATTTGCTCGTATCCTCCAAACAAGTGCATTTGACCTGAAGAAGACCCGGGAGCAACGAGCTCCAAAGGGCAGGACGCAGTGGGAGCTGCGGCCCGTCCCCTGTGCTGAAACTGGCCGCGCACAGTGTTCCCGGCCCTTCCCATCCCCTCTTCCCAGTGGCCCAGAAAAGTGAACACTGCACAGCGCCCTGTGGCGGTCACACGTCGGCCATCGGTGCCTGGCACAGAAACGGGAGCGGCGTGGCAGACGTGCGCTCACGGCTGTCCAGGCCCGAGGGACGGCTCCCCCACCCCCAGAAGGGCCTCCAGGACAAACCCAGCGCCCAGCGCAGCGAGGGGACCTCCTCACAGTCAGCGGACGGATTCCAGGCAGGTGGCTCTGACCTGACACCAGTCTCAGCAGCCAGCCAGCTCCAGAGCCCGTTTCCTGGGAATTGAACTGCAGTCGAGTCTCTAAAGTGCCGTTCTGTTTCCGGGGCACACAGCAAAGTCTGAGTCTCACAACAGGTTGACAACTTTAAATCAACGACTTAGCCAAAATCTAAGCTGATTTCTGTCTATCAACTATTTGTCAACTATCCATCGTCTATTATCTATTTATCTATCATCTGTCCATCATCCACCTGTATCTCTCTCTCCCTCTATCTATCATCTATCAGCCGTCATCTATGGGGAAAGTTCTATCAGACATGCCTCAGAAGGGGTATCCCTGACCATTGCTTTCTGCTGCTCTGCCCTCTGAAAACAAGGGGAAGAGGTCCCCACAATGAGTCGTTCCTTCTGCTCCTTCCGGCCCCGGCCTCGTGCAGGCAAACGAGTGTGTTTCTCTTGGTTACCGCTCAGCCCCACACACTGTCAGTCGCCTTACAGAGCCCCCGCAGGCTGGTGGTTAACTCTTCCACTCCCTTCTCTGGGTTTCCACCCCCACCGTGATTTTAGCCAGACCTCCAGACAAAGACCCAGACCCAACGAGAAGAGGGGACAATTCCACAGGCCTCCCTGCTGGTCTCTTACAGCAGCTTCTGAAACGGAATCGGGTTTCCTCTGCATAGTTTCCGTGGCTGGTGCTTTTACCCTCAGATTGTTTTCTGTTTAGAGTGAGATCCAGAAATTCTGACTAGAGGAGGGGACACTCCCCCAGAAGGGGGAGTGGGGAAGGACACGTTGGTCACAGCTCAGCGTTTGGATTTTGTTTTGTTTGTTTTCTGACCAATTTGTGGAGGCTGTTCACAAACCCTGGAATCTGGTTCTCTTTCGTGGGGGGGTCCCCCCATGCTGAAGCTTCGGTGCCCCCGCCCCACACACCGTTGCCTCGAGTTCCTGTGGAACCGCCAGGCAGCCAGGGGAATGGCCAATTCCCTTCAGAACTCACGACACCAGGAGAGCTCCCTGCCATGCCCCACAGTTTTGAAGAACACTCAACTTCACCCTCAAATTGTCCTTTCACGCGAGGGAACAGAAACACCGAGGGACACATGTCCCCCATCCTCCCATGAGGCCTTCTCAGAGGAAAGCTGTTTCTCAACAGCTGGCGGCATTTGACAACGGAGCCTCAGGACGGGGCGCAGGCAGGTGGCCTCCGCGGCACATGCAGCTCATAGAAGGACGCAGGGAGAAGTCCTCGTCTCCACTGCTTTTAACTCTTCCACCCGTTTAAACCACTGCCCGCCCGAGGCTGGGCATCATGACACACAGGCCCAGGCCCTGTCTCTGGAGTCCCCGTGTGCCTGCCGGGAACAGACCGGCCCACCCCAGGCCCCAGCCCCGTGCGGGGAGGGTGCCCGGGACCCAGCAAGAAGGGACAGCGGAGGCACGTTTCTCCCCCACTTTGCACTGGCTCCAGGCTCCTCCAGGGCCCTTTGGGGAGCACCAGAGCATCCCCCTCCTCGTCACAGTCTCTGAGGAAGGTCCGAGAGCCACAGATCCCGCCTCACAGTCCACTGCCCTGCCCAGGCTTCTGTGTATGCAGAGCATCCCCCATCCTGGGAAGGGTAGGGTCTTCCCACTGCCCCCACCTTACACGGGGCATCAGTTCCCAAAGTTCAGCCCTTAGTGTTGAGGATTCTGCCTGCGTGGGGCTCAGTCTTCGGGGAAGGAGCTGAGAAGAGGCCAGGAGATGAGCGAGTGGAAAAGAAGGTCTCATGGAGGGCGAAAGTCTCAGAGGGGCAGGAGCCCCACAGGTTGGCTGGGACCACATAGTGGTGGGGCTGGAGGTCTTCCAGATGAAGAAGCAGCAGGGGCATTTCCTCTGACAGCAGCTGCTCTGTGGGGACAGGTGAAGGGTCAGGAGGGGATCCAAGTGAGAGCTGTGCCAGGCCCCCTTGGGAAGGGTGGGTCCCATCCTAGGGCAAGGGGGATCCACCTGCTCCAGGAGACAGTGCGCTCTGTCCAGGCTTCAGAGGAGTCACCGGCTGCTCTGTGGGGTTGGGCTGCAGGGACAGGAGCAGGAAGGCCAGGTGGGGGCCAGGGGTCCCATACCCAAGGGAGCATGACATTAAATGACAAAAGAGGTTAAACATAGAACTACCCAATTCTACTTCTGAGTCTGCACCCAAAAGAACGGAAAGCAGGATCGTGAAGAGGGATTTGCACACCCACGTCCACAGCAGCATTATCCACAACAGCCAAAAGGTGGAAACCACCCAGTGTCCATCAGCAGATGGATGGATAATCAAGTGTGGTCCATCCACACAATGGAATATATACTCAGCCTTAAAAAAGGAAGGACCTTCCAACCCATGCTACAGCATGGATAGACCCTGAGGACATGATGCTGAGTGAAACAAGCCAGTCACAAAAGAATAAATACTGTATGAACCACTTACACAAGGTCCCTAGAGGAGTCAAATCCACAGAGACAGAAAGTAGGATGGTGGTGCCAGGGGCTGGGGGGTGAGGGTTAGTGTTTAATGGGGACAGAGTCCCAGTTTGGGAAGATGGGAAAGTTCTGGAAATGGACAGAGGGGATGGTTGTACAACAGTGTGAGTGTACTTAATGCCACTGAACTGTACTTATAAAAATGCTTAAGATGGTAAATTTTATGTTTATATATTATACCACAATTTTTAGAAAACAATGTAATATACCAAAAACCACTGAATAGTACACTTTAAATGGGTGAATAGTAATGGCGTATGAACTATAACTCACTAAAGCTGTTGAAACACACACACCTACACACACGTCTGGAGGGCGACTGGGAAGCAAGGCGAGAGCTCGTCCTGCTCTTGAAGGAGGGCCCACACCCTCCTCCGACAGGAGTCAGGTAGCCGGCCCTGCACCCTGGCCCCCAGCCTGCCTCCCACCTTCCCCACCCCGTCCTTCAGCCTTCTGCTCCATTCTCCCCCCCGCCCCGCCCACACCCCCCGAGTGGGCGCACACTCACACCCCCACGTGGCCCTGGGCCTGCCGCCCGCCCCAGCCTGCTCTCCCAGGGTCCAGACACCCCCAGCACCGCCTGGCTGTCGGGACCCCTGGGCACAGGGGTGTTGAATGAGGCGCGGAGGGGCAGGCGGAGGGGCCAGGAGTGGGTGGCCCGCCACCAGCGAGGGCAGGTGAACGGAGTGAAGGGCCTTCAGGACTGAGAACAAGTTTTGCTTGTTTCTGTTTATCTAGGATTTTAATGGCAATTTAAACTGAGGAAGTCATCTCTCAAAGACAGTTTTTGCTTCTGATCTTGAGCGTTTGTTTCATTTCTCCTGGTCTTAACGCTACACCAGACTGAATTTCAAGACTCTGCGTCACTTTCCAAGCCCACTGAGAAAACGCAAACTCACACCGCACCTACTTTAAGGGGCTCATTTAAGCACCCCTGAGTGTGTGTGGAGCCTGGAGGATTCATCCGGGTTCTCATGAGGCCAGATCCCTGAACGTCCAGTGATCATGCACTTCTTTGGGGAGAACTCGAGGCAGAGCGACGCCTCAGTTACCAGTGAAAACCAACCCCGAACAGAAGCCAACGCCAGGCTCTGCTGGGGCACGGCCGCCTGGAGCTCAACTCCCGGGAGCCCAGCCGCTGCTGTTGACTGCAGTCTTCCGGCACCTTCCGTGCTGCTGCACTGACTTCTACTGACAGGCTCTGGGACCCTCTGCTGGGGATGCCCTTCAGCTACTGACCCAGTGGTCAGCAAGGTCAGCCAGGAGGAGAGATCCCCAGAGAGCCTTCTGGAAGGTTTCGGGAAGCAGCTTGTTCTCACAGGGCCATCAGCTCAGGTTGCAAAGGCGTCTTCAGCGTCGGCCGAGGAAGCTGATGCAAAACACGAAATCATGGCTGGGAGACCACTGGGCAGGAGTGTGTGTGTGTGTGTGTGATTACAGTGTGCACACACGGGCATGATGTTTGTGGTGCGTAAGTGTGCACACATGCATGTGTGTGTGTGTGTGCCTGTGTGGGGTGTGTGCATGAGACAGAGACAGAATGAGAGAGAGAGAAATTTAAAATCAGCCCTTCAAGCTGGCAAGTACTATTCTAAATAAAATATTTGCCATATTTATACTCTGGCTATTTGTGTGTGAGCCCCATGCACACTTGGGCAAGCGAGGCCTCCCAGAATTCACACTTGGCTGCGAGGTGTGGGCGGGCGGGCTGCGGCTGTTGGTGCACCTGCAGAAAGACCACTGCTCAGACCGGTGGCAGGGATGCCGGGGCCTCTGGTCAGCAGCTCAGGGACATGGTGGGGCCCCGATGGGGCCACTCCAGCTGGGCATTGGAAATGTAACTCTGGACACATTGTGATTCCTTCAGCTGCAGCTTCCTCCTTTGTAAAATTAAGATATTTACCTAGGCAATCTCTACATTCATGCAAGATCTTTATAAAAGTCACACTTACATGGGAACCTGAGAAAAATACACATAATAAAAATGAGATGGAACATTGTCTGGGTTTTTAAAAGGTCAGTGGTTATGATGGAAACTGTTTACTTCTTTTGTTTTTCATGGAACTCAAGTAAAACAAAACATTACAAATTAGCAACTTGCACAGATGTTCTACTCAACTCCAGGGCTAAGATGAGCATTTTGAGAATGTGAAAATCGCATTTGAGATCAGGGAGCCCCACAGAGGCCGAGGCAGAGGCCCCCTTCCCCCATCTTCCCCACGTCAGAATCGCTGGGGCTCAACCCACAAGCACACTCTCTCTTCTCCATATAAAGAATTTCCTTTGAATTCCACAGGAGCTCTGCCCCTCAAAGAGGAGGGTGAAGTCAGTCTCTGGTCCTTCGGGGTCTCCAGGGGCAGGAACAGGATGAGAGGGTGCATCTCGAGGCCACAGCAAGTCAGGGTGGACAGTGGGAGACAGTGGAGGGAGCGCTTTGCCCCATTTTAATGCTGGGAGGGCACCAGCGGGCAAGCCTCAACACACCCAGTACAAGTACCCAAGCCTCAAACAGAGGGGCACGGGGACATAATGAAAATACGTGTGGATTGTTCATATAAAACGTTTCAGTGTCAGCTAAATGACCAAGGTGTCACGATTGGAGCTTTACTTAACAAGGAACACGATGAGTCGGTAAGACTAACATACAACTCGAGATGCTGGGCTGAAAGATCCCCATTTAACTAAAAACATGTCACCCCAAACTGAGAAATGCATCTGCCTAGGAGACTTTCCAGAAAGGCTTTGAGCATCTGTTTTGTCCAGTGACGAAAAACGGGCTAACTCCAGGGAGGCCATGCTTTCTTCATGTCTTCTTGCCTTTAAAATAGCTCTCTGAATTGGCGACTTCAACTTTTTCATCACTCTCCAGGGTGGACCCCAAGACAGGCGGATGGCAGAGAGCCAGGAAGCATTGTCCATAGGACTGACCTAGATCCCAACCCCACGGCAATGCTTCCACAGCTGGGAAGGAAAGTTTGTCCACGTCCCCACTGCCCCATGTGGACTCTCTTCCTCTCTGTGTCTCCAGGATCATATAAAATATGTAGTGCGGGTCTGGGTGAGACGCGATAATGGAGAAAGCTCTAGAGTTAATCAGCAGGTGAGCCTGGGCCTGAGCCATTCAGGAGGATGGGGATATAGGGCGAGACCACACCATGCCACAGCCACCTGCATCGGACCTGCAGGCAACAAAGGGGAGACCAAGAGGACGTCCCCCTACCTGCAGGGGCTACACACTTCCAGCAGGAACCAGTATATATACATAAATGGGATAAAATTGACTAATGGTAAAAAACATCCCGTGATCCCAGAAAACGAGGTCTTACTTTTCACCAATCGGGTTGGGAAAGATTAAAAAGAACAATAATGCCTGATGTTGGCCAGGCTGTAGGTAAAAGCTCACTTTTAGACAGTGCTGAAAAGAGTCAATTTGCAAACTATTCCTAGAGGAGATCTGGCAACGCCTTCAAGTTCTTCTCAACATACACGCATCCAGCCAGCATTCCACGCACCAATTTGTCCTAAAGAAACAAGCAGCTCCTGTAGCTCCAGCAGACGGAGTAGCTGGTGTCGGGCTGCCTCGTGCTGCAAACCACCAGGAAGGTCACAGGCTGCGGGAAGAACCCACTCAAGGGTGTGGGGCAGCCCAAGAGAAGAGGAGTGACAAGAGGAGTCACGGCCGACTCCCCAGCAGGAGCTGTGGAGGCTGGTGGACCAGGGGAGGCGTCTCTAAAGCACCCAAGAAAGATGTGCTCTCCTGAAACCCTATCCCTGCGAACACGTCTCACAGAAATCGGGGCAAACAAAACCTGGGAAAAGTCATCACTATCAGCAATACCATAGGACATTCTCTCAAATGAAGGAAAGTGATCCCTGAGGGAAGCACAGAAGTCCAAGAAGAAACAAACTACATATGAAAGAGCAAATTAAAAAACTCCTATTGAAAGCAACAATAACAATATCTTGTGAGGTTTACAGCACATAGAAGTAAAATACATAAGTTTAAAAGAATATCTGGGAGTGGGTACATTCCATTAGGCTGTTCTGTGTTCTTGTGATGATTAAATTGGTCAAGTACTAATTTAACCTTACAAAAATTAAGGATGCATTGTGTGATCCCCAGGGTGGCCGTTCAAGGGACACCAAAAAGTAGAATGAAAACAGCTGACAGAGCAGAATAAAGGGATTTTTAAATACATGATTA
Organism: Tapirus indicus; assembly: GCA_031878705.1. NCBI lineage: Eukaryota > Metazoa > Chordata > Mammalia > Perissodactyla > Tapiridae > Tapirus > Tapirus indicus. The sequence goes on from CM062921.1 coordinate 144,632,611, forward strand.
ATACCAAACAGGCAGCAGAAGCAGAGCAGAGGCTCCGAGATCCAATCAGACGATGGGAAACATGGCAAGACGGTGAGAGAGCATTGAGAGCAGAGTCTACACCGGAGACACCGGCAAGGGTGCAAATGTGAAACAGAATAATGACGTCTTTACCCAGGGCCCAGAAGAGGAGATTGTTTCCACGAACACACAGCACACACGGAACTCCAAGCAGCCCCTCCATGGGGCACGATGACAGGCCAGGCTGAGCCCCAAGGACAGAGAGGAGGTGTGAGTGACGGTCCCAGAGCCACTTCCTGTGGGTGGGAGATGTCCCCAGTGCTCAGCCAGGTGAGGGGAGCTCACCTTGTTCCAGCCCAGGACCCCTTACTCACTGGAGCTGGTCTGGTGGCCCCAACACATGCAAGAGTCAACACATGTGCACAGCCAGCCCACCGCTCCCTTCCCTCGGGGGGCCTTCGCAAGGGCTCACTCTCAACAGCCCAAGCCTCGATCATCTCTCGGGTTCTCTATGCCCTTCCATCTAGGGCCCCATGGCCACGCTGTACATCGATATTAAAACAAGCGCCTTCTGGGGCTGGCCCAGTGGCGCAGCGGTTTAGTTCACCCTTTGGCAGCCCGGGGTTCACAGGTTCGGATCCTGGGTGCCCACCGACACACTGCTTGTCAGCCATGCTGTGGTGGTGTCCCATATAAAGTAGAGGAAGATGGACACGGATGTTAGCCCAGGGCCAGTCTTCCTCAGCAAAAGGAGGAGGATTGGCAATGGATGTTAGCTCAGGGCTGGTCTTCCTCACAAATAAATAAATAAAAATAAAATAAAACAGGTGCCTTCTGCACCAAATCCCCTTGTCAGGAGCCCAACAAGGGTGTGCATTGTGTCAGATTCCACACTGCATCGTCACACCAGATTGAGGCCAAAGAGATCAATTCATGGGATCTTCACTCACGATCCTGCCTCCCCACCAACATCATCACGGCTGGTTTTTATTTTTTTAAGATCATCACTGTGGCGACACAGAGGGAAACTCAAGGATCAACTGAAAGGACTCGGCTGACAGTGGAGCCAGCAAACGGCATCTTGGAAAAAGCTTCCGCAAAACCTGGTTCTAAACAGCTCAACTCTAGAATATCGATTGGCTGAGTGGCAAAATTAGTTAGAAGACAGAAAAAATGACTGCTGTCTTCATGATAAAAGACTGTTCCTTTGAAAGATGATCTGAAAGTAAAACAGAAGTATTTAAGGTGGGGGGCAAAGGTGTATGGGTTGGGGGGAGGGTGGTAGAAGTGACTGGCACTTGCAGGAGCTGGGAGCACGGCCCCGAGACACTCTCCTGGGAGAGGTGTCCCCCTATCGACAGCTTTGGGTTGAAGGACAGAATCCCTCACTCTGCCCACAGGAGCCCCCGAGTCCCCAGTGGGACATGAACTATTCACCGGCCACTCCAGGCTTCAAAGACCAATGCAGACAATCAGAGGCTATGAACTATGGCACACCACCTGGGTCCAAGGTCACAACACATCCCAGCATCCCTCAATCCAAGTTGGGCTGAATTGCCCTCAGGGCTGACCTACATTCCCAAGCGTTGGCTGGACCTGGTGATCAAACGTCCAGGAAGGTCCAGAAGGTGAGGAGGGGCTCCCAGGGGCACAGGTCGGGGGCTAGCCCAGGTGGGGGTTGGCAGCTGCAGGGAAGAGCATATATGAAGTGATCAGGTGGTCTTTCTGACGCTGGGATGAACACAGGGTGGGAGAGGTGCTCCTTCGGGGGGTTGGGAAGGGACGAGAAGAGAGGCTCTCACAGTGGATCAATTGAGGAGGTGGTTTCACTGGATGTGTGGGTGTCGCACACCTGAGTCTGCCAGGCTGCTGTCCCGAAGACACGTGTGAGCATGCACGAGACGGTCCCTAGGAGCCCGAGGAACCAGCACTGCGCTTGGGGCCATGATCGTCCTGGGTGTCCCACTGGCTCCTCGCTCCCAGGTGGACGCCCGCCCGCCCGCCGTGTCCACACTGTAGCAGAGGAGCCTCTGAAAGGCGCATCGCATCTCTCACCGGCTCGGGGGGTTTCAGTGGCTCCCACTGCATTCAGGATGATGTTCCCACACAGTGTGGGTCCTGTGTGAGCCGCCCGGTGCCTCCATCCCTCCCGCGGTCACTCTCCCGGGTCACTCGCTGCCTCAGACACAGTCCAGGCTCCTTCCACCTGGGGACCCATCACATCCTGGCCCGGGCTCTGGAATCTTCTTCCTCTGGTCCTCATGGCTGACGCCCCCATCCCACAGGGCACAGGTGATGTGTTGCCTCCCGATGAGGCTTCTGGGACCTCATCCAAAGGAGGTGCCGGGTGCCAGATTTTCTCAGATGTTTGGTTGTGTAATGACTTGTTCTGTCTCTCTCCTCCCTGACTGCAGCCTCCCCAGGTAGGAGATGCCTCCCTGCGTGTTTCCAGGACTAACACCACCACAGCTGTTCGTGGACATGCGGTGAGTTAATTCATTCTTGTCATTGTGTCGTTCAGGCCAACACGTGTCCACAGACTGGCCGAGGATAAAGTTCCCTCCGTTTTGCTCGGCTTAATCATCTCCTTCATCTGAATGTTGAGTTCAAGACTTGTGCTGATTATTGCCAGTATCAACAATTTCCTTTTTTAGTTTTTATAAATAATAAAGGCAAAATGAAATGTAAAACACAACTTTCCAACTTACATTTAGCGGAGAAACTGTTTCTTCAAACTAGATCTTACCAAAAGATTCAGTCTGTATGAGAAACCCAACCAACGGGCTCTGGCCCAAGTGGGGTGCAGTGCCCAGACCCCCATTTTACTGGCCTCACAGTAGCTGCCAAGGGTGATGGATCACAGTGCCAGGATGCCTGAGGCCACCCACACACTGCTGGCAGGCAGAGGTGGCAGCCCTGGGGTCCCAGTGCCAGGTGGGCAGCAGCTCCTCCCATGGATACAGCTGCCATACCTGGATGGTGACCTGGGCAGGTGGCTTGCTGTGTTCAAAAGCATAGCTGTTGCAGAGCCAGCTCCCAGACTTGGGGGCCTGGCACTCCGCCCTCGGACCTGGCAGCTCTGCTCCAGCCAAACCCAGACCACTGTTTCCACTGACCTACCTAAAACCAGGGGTCATGATTCATGGACACAATAACATCACAGTTCAACTAGAATAGCAATTAATGTCAACTCTAACACTGATTCTCCAAATGAGCCAGGAGGGAAAAGATGAGAAGCAGAAGCTGGTGAGGCACCAGAGCTCAGGCTTCACGCGGCCCCTCACGGCTTCCTCCCTGGTGGCTCTGCCCCGGTGCATGACTCGTTTCCCAAAATCTGTCATTGATTGCAAAAGTTCCTGGAGCATTTTGATCAAATCACTGTTGAGAGAGAGTGGACCAGCTGCTTCTAACTCTGATACTTTAAGGTTGAGCTTGTTCCTACTGCCCCATCACATAATCTGACTGTCAGCCTCCCCCACATCCTGATCTCGGTGGTCGTGGCTGCCTGCGGGCGTGGTGAGCACAGGCACCCATGTCCTGCCCCTCTGCTGGCAAGAGTCGGGTCCCCTTATCCACACCCACCAGTCCCTGACCACTTTGCCAGCCTCTGGGCTCTGAGCTTCCAGACAATTTCACATCCGTGGCCACCCAAAGAGGAGGTCTTTATGATCTGCATGTCACAGATGAGGAAGCGGGGACTCATAGAGATGGCAATGTTCACAACTGGTCACCAGCAAGCTGGGGCTCGAGTCCAGCTCAGACCCACTGCAGCAGCCAAGCTGTATAGTGGCGTCACACGGCGTCGAGGGTCCAGGTCTTGAGTTAGGGCAGTGCTCCCGGGTTGACCTCCCTGCCTTGTCAGACAAGGTGGGTTTTCAGGACCTTGAGCCAGGAGCCAGGGGCTCTGTGAGTGCTCCTGGGAAAGGAAGCACGCCGGCACATGTTAGCAGTGAGTGCTCCTGGGAAAGGAAGCACGCCGGCACATGTTAGCAGTGAGTGCTCCTGGGAAAGGAAGCACGCCGGCACATGTTAGCAGTGAGTGCTCCTGGGAAAGGAAGCACGCCGTCACATGTTAGCAGTGAGTGCTCCTGGGAAAGGAAGCATGCCGTCACATGTTAGCAGTTCTCAGAATCTACACACCAAAATCAGCAGGGAGTCAGCGCTCCGGATGACCACCGCAATGGAGGAGGCGCCAGGGTGTGGGCTAGCTGCCCTCACAGGCCTCCCCGGGAAAGGGGCACATCTTTGCTGAGGTGAAAACAGGCTCTCTGTGCCTGAGTCTCTAAATTATGAAAATGCCAGAAATCCTCAAAGAGACAGGCAAATAAGAAAAACATAATTACAGTCACAAGCTGCATCATGACATTTCAGTCAACGACAGACCACAGATACGACCGTGGTCCCATCAGATTCGTCCCATAGAGCCCAGGTGTGTAGCAGGCTGTACTACCCAGGTGTGTGTAAGTGCACTCTGTGATGTTCACACAATGACAAAATCGCCAATGCACTTCTCAGCACTTGTCCCGTGGCTGTGACACGTGACTGTATTACAAAATAGAAGAAGGACTTGAACGTGCATGAAACAGTGCCGGATCTTGAAATCAGACAGTCGAGATAACTTTCAGAACTGGACCAGCCCGGCTTCCTCTTTTCTTTCTATTTCCTAAGGTCTGCTTTGTGACGTGACAACCCCAAAAGCGGATCACCTACATGGAGATTAAGTTGTTATAAGAGCCCTTAAGACTCCTAATTCATATTTTATAAGACTTCGTGCATTTGGAGAGTGATCAACTGAAATTTAATTGGGTCAGACATTATCACTTTAAATTTTAAAACACTGCCCCAAACTGAAATATAAAATCTCCCTGTGTCTAATAAATTAGTACTGTGATACTGATATTGGCCTCAGAGGAGCAAAACACAGTTTAGCATGAGTAAAGAGGGCTGCCCGACAAGAGGCCCAGTCCTCAGCCACAGTGGGGGGACACCGAGACAGCAGCGACTTTTCCATCAGAGCACCGCCCGTCCCCTCAGAGTCAGACACCCGACAATTCAGAGCAACAGGGGCTCCTTTTATGAGAAATGCCAGGATACACTGAAGAGTCACCAAAGTTGGGCAGGTGATCTGGCTGTCTCCTCGCCCGTCCAGTCAGAGGGTCCACCCTTGTTTCAGGGCCTCCCACCTGGCAAGGTCATTCCTAAGCCAGGCTAATCATCCCCAGGTAAGAAAGCACTTCACTGAGAGTCTGCCTAGGACACAGCCCCATCTGTCAGAGGCCATGCCTGCATGGAAACCCTGCACCCTCACGGCTGCAGAGTCACATGGGCCTCCCAGGGAGGTCCAGCGCCACCGGATCCCTCTGCAGCCGCCTCCTCCACCAAGGACACCATCTCCCCGGTGCCCATGAGCTAGACTGGATAGGCCGCTCGGCTGGCCAGAGGACACCTCCCCTGGGGGCAGCAAGTCCTGCCAGATGACTCCTAGCAGGGTGACCGAGCTGAAGGATCCCCAGAGGAGGGGGACCAAGGACTCAGGCCTGACGTGGGGTCAAGGCCAGGGCAGCTCCTGCACTGGCCTTCGGTTGTTCTATCCACCAAATGGAGCCATGACTCCACAGAGTGTCTCCCAAACATCCCCCCTCCTCCTGGGCAGATCTGAAGGCAGCCTCATTTCCACACAGTCTTGGCCTCCCTGCCATAAACGTGTCAGGGTGTCCGCAGCATAAAGGGCTCCTGCGGCCACAGCCCACGGCCGACCCACTGGGACCTGGTGGTTATGCACCACTGCCCTCTGGTGGACTGGCCAGGGCTCACGGCGGCCGGGCAGGGGCTGGCAGTGCCCACACTCAGACCCCGTCCCAGGGAGCCCGTGCTGGCCCCAGGCCTGGGCTGTGGAGCAGGGTGTCCACGCGCAGTGGGGCCTCCCCTGCACATTCCTCCCTCCCTACTCCATACCAGATCTTGATGACGGACATCTACGAAACTGTTCTGCCTGGTGGCGGGAGGCCTAGACCAGAGCAAGACCCTCCAGGGGTGCGCAGCCAAGTCCACTGCCAGGTGCGTCATGCTGAGCATCTCACCTGATTTTAAGTGAAATTCTTTCCTCTGGTCAACCGTCCAAGAGTGATCGCCCCACGGCTGCAGAGGCTCTCCGTTCCAGGGGGGTTCCCGCTCCACTCAGGCGGGCTGCGGGAGCAGCTGCAGCGCTGTCAACGTAACACCACCGCTTGTGTATGGAAGACCGATTCTCCAGCGGCTTTCAGGTGCTCTCTTCGTCCTCTCTAGAAACCATCAAACCACAAATGCCTTTCATTTTTTTAATGTTCATTACAATGAAACTAATATCCGTTTCAAATAAAATGCTCAAGGATTACAGCATAAGGCAGACGTTTCCAATGTTATGGATTGAAGGCAAAATGGCCTACACAATGTGGATCCAACTGAAAGTCTGAAATTAAAGAGTTTCTCCACATATAAAATCTCTTCAGTCTGAGAAGATACAGTTGATTGTTTCTGGGCTTCCGCATTTCTGAGTCCATCGGGCGATGGGGGCGCCACGCCCGGGGGTGGTCTGCTAACGCCAGGCAGGGGGCTCTGGGGACGGGGCCTCACCCGGTCCTCACTCCCCAGCAGAGGAATGTGCGGGGCGGGAACCAGGCCTGCTGACTCTGCACGTCCACTGTCACGCGCCCCGGGGTTTGCCAGGGAAGGGGAGCCCGAGATCCAGCCTTCTCCCTCCTGCTCGGCCCGGACGGCCCGCCTCGCTGACGCGGAGGTTTCTCCTCGAGGAGACGTGCCTTCCCTTCCCCTCACTCCCGACGTCTTCTCTCGCTCGGCGTCCTTCCCCTCCCTCGTCCCGTCCTCCCTGCCTCTGCGTCTGTCCCTGAAAGGACTGTGGGGCCTTTGTCCCTCTCCCCTGGCATGGAGGGCGGCTCCAGGCGGGCGCCCCTGCACCCCACCCGGCAGGTCCGGCGGCTCCCGCACAGGGGAGTCGGGTGGGGGCCCCTCAGGTCAGGCCTGCGCACACCCGGTTCTCTCGTGTCTGCTCCGACGCTTCAGGGGGTGGCGTGGCCTCCGTACCCCGTCCGTTCATGGGCCTCTATGACATCAGCACTCGATCCCCTAAGGAAAAATGAGAGGCGGTGCAACCCCAAAGAAGTTGGGACGCACTGTCCCCCAGAGACAGGTTCCCAGGCCGAGGGCGGCGGGCCGGCACTGGCGTCTGGAGCGACACCGAAGCGAGGGGCTGCGGTCCAGGCTCCCTCCGAGACCCGGGAGCACAGGGAACCCGACACGGCTGGGCAGGGCTGTGCTGGGTGAGCAGACTCCCGAGGTCTCTGTCCCGCTTCCCTTGGAAACGCCGTGCGGCCCGACGCCGCCCCGAAAAGCACTTGATTGGGACGACGGCCTCTGCTGCTGGGTGTGAAGCGGTCCCGTCCTCTCGGGACACGTGCGCGTCCAGGTGCCGGCGCTTCCGGCTTCGGAGCCGGGCGGCCGCGAGTGACGCTCCTTCCTCACGCCGGCCCTTGAAATCCCCGTCTGGAAGCGCCGCGTCTGCGTCCGGACACGACCGGACGGCGGTGACGGGCTGCGGCCGGGGGACGCGCTCGGGAGACGGCCGCTCTCCCCGCTCCGCAGCCAGCGCGCATTACTGACCTCGCAGAAGATTAAATTAGGTGGGATTGAGATTCACTTTTCTAGAAGAACTTGATGTAAAAAATGATACTTCAGCATGGTCACTGGGTCACGAAGCTCTCCCGCTGTTGTGCGTGTGTATTTTCTAAACGGCGGTGGTCCCTGACCGTCTGAGGACACACGCCATCGCGTCAGATCGCTACCATGTCATCCGGGGAAGCCAGTGAGGGCACCGCTCCCACGTTTCTCTGCTGTCCCCAGACAGCAACATCACTCTCTCCATTTCTAAATTGTCACCTGACTTGTGGAGACACAACTTGTGATTTGAGAGACGGCATTTTCATGTAGGGCCATTTCTGCTCGTGGGAAACTCACCAGGAGCTGCACTGGAATTCGCAGCCGGCAGAGGGGGCTCTCACTCGGCCTCTTTCCCTGGGAGGAGCTGGGAGCACAGGAGTGGGGCACGGGGGGCGGAGGAGAGAACCGAGGTGGCTTACAGCCTGGGCCACCGTGGAGGCGCTGCACATGGTCCCAGAGGCCCTTCGAGGAACCTGGTCGGCCCCTGCTCCAGGGAGACGTCAGCCCCTGCACCCCTTCGGCCTAGGGTGGCTGCACAGAGTGAGGTGAAGGTGGAGGGTTCCAGAGGGCAGCAAAGGTCCAGGCTTCCCAGAGCCCCAGAGCACTAAGCCGGAGCCCCAGCGGTCACTAGAGGTCACCAGTGAAAGCAGGGGACGGCGTGGGAAGGGTGGCTGCAGTCAGAGGTGGAGCTGTTGCCAGAGCCAGCACTTGCCCCATCAGAGTCCCATCCACCCTGCATCAGCTCAGTTCAGGTCAGAGCCCCCTCCGAGGCCACGGCCAGCGGGCTCCACGAGGATCTAGTAGAAGGAAGACAGGGAATGGCGACAGTCCCTACTGCTGCAGGTGACCGTTGGCTGTGATGGGCACGCCTCACTCCCCACCACACCCACCTCCATTCTCCCCGGGCACAGCCAACACTCAGCCAGCCAGGTGGAGTCACTGGCCCGGTGGGACCAGGTTCCCCCAAGAAGTCTGAGGGCTCACTCGCTCGTCCACTGTTTCACTGGCCATTAATGATCCCACTGGGCACGGAGCCCCAGGGAGCCCTGGGTCCCCACGTGGTCCCTTACCTGTCAGTGACCTGGGTCTCCATGGTCCCAGGTCCTCCCATCTGGCCTCTTCCAGGCCCTGACCCCCCAACCAAGCCATTCGCCATTCCCAAGAAGTGCAGTTCTGCCGACCCTGAACCCAGTCTCCCCCCTCTAGGAGGGAAAGGTGGTGGTCTGCGCTCCAGGAAGGCGGAGTCCACGTACCTCCCCGCTCCTCCCGTGAAGGACACCTGAAAACCGCGGACGCACTAAACAAAGACACGAAGACCACAGGGTCCACGCTCAGCCCGAGGAGCCACACGACGCTGAGTTCCTGGGTTTTCTCTTGGCCTCACAGGTCCCCGACTCAGAGCCGAAGAAGCTGGCACCATGGAGAGGCCACCACGTGCAGACAAAAAGTCTGTTGTCTCTGCGAAGAACAGGAAGGGAGGAGAACTCAGTTCTGTCAAACAAACCATGGGGGTTCAGCACGCCAGCACAGGCCAGAGCGAGAGGGGCCCAGATTCCCCCCCTGCCCGCTGCAGCCATCGCCAAGCCCTGATGGGCGTCAGAGGCCGGGGACGGAAACCACCTAACGCACCTGACAACACACCCGAGCGAGCACGGAGAGAGCCGTCCAAAGAGGGTCACTAGGAAATACTAGTGGGAAATAGAAACAGAACTCTGAAGACGGTTCCAGTGACCCACAGAAAGGCAGGAAAAAGACAACAGAGAAATAAAAACACAACAAAAATCAAACAAAAAAGGCAGATGTAAGCCCTAACCTAATTACATTCAGTGTAAATGGTCTAAATATATCAATTAAAAGACAGAGGTTGGCAGAGTGGATTTCAATAACTATCCGCTGCCTACAGGAAACTCACCGAGAGGTGATGACACGGGGGCTGACAGTAGAAGGGGGAACAGAGAAACAGCACGCAGACATCAACCAGGGAAGTGGGAGAGGCTGTATTAACATCAGGCCACGCAGACTTCAGAGCAAAGCCAGCCCCGAGGCAGAGAGGAAGGGCTGTGTGGGGTTTTGGGTCCCCCAGTGTCGATGTCAGGCTCAGTCCTAATGCCAACAGTCCTAGAGAAGCCTGGTCTCCTCTCCCAGTTCCCAGTCACTCCAGTGGACGGCCAACGGCTCCTTGGGAAAGGGTCAGCACATTAATTACTTGCACTGCACTGGCTCCTCGGCGCCCGCCTCAAGGTGTGCCAGCCTCCGCCTCCATCAGTGGCTCGAGGTCCGTGAGCTGCCTTAGACCTGGAAACGGGACAATGGCCTTTGAGGCAGCACAGCTCTACACATTAATCACAGAGAGCTACAGGCGAGACGCTCATCACTTGGAATTTTACACCTGGCCTCTGACAATCTAGTGCCATGCCCGTCTCTGCCATCCTGGAATCCTGTCATCCACTGACACAGGGACCCAGTGGCATGGCAGCATCTCCTGGTGTCAATCCTGGCCTACCAAGAACAGCTGTCACTGAGAAGTGGGGTGGCCCTTCACCATGTGCTTCTTGCAGCCCAGGGAAAGGAGTGCCCCTGGGAAAAGTCCTAGTGGGTCCTCACATCAGAGCATCTAGCAGGCCCACCTCCCCAAACATTCAGGTTCCTCTTCAACACTCTGCTGGGCCGTTCAAGCATCTCTGCCTCATTTGCCGCAGGCCGTCATCTCACCCACCCAGCTACGTGACCGCCGTCCTTGCCTGTGGACTGCACCACAGTCCTGGGTGAAGGAGTCTTGTCCCTCTGCAGCAGTACCTGTCCTCCAGACCCATGCAATGCCCTCTGGACCCACCCCACTTGTCCCCCAGCTAAGGCTGCAGACGTCAGCCAGGTCTTGTTTTTTGCTTTGGAGAGGAGTCTAAGGTATTTCCCCTCGTGGGCTGTGCTGAGAATTGACTGGTTTTCGGCCTGAAGGCAATGTGGGTGGGGGCACTTTCTGAGGACAAGGGCTATCTTACAAGATGTCGCCTCAGTGAGGCTGTACGATCGACCAATAATGCCACTTCTGACTGCAGGTCTTGGGTGACCACACAGCTGGGACTTCTCCCCTAAGTGGGGCATGCAGACTTGCTTTAATACAGGTAATACCTTCCCTCTTCATAGAAGTCCAGGGCGGTAACTTTTACTTCTGTCTTCAGGAAGCTCAGGAGAGGAAAGTTAGTCCACGTGTCTAGTGGGGGAATAGGTCTGGGCCCAGAACCAGTTCCTTGGGGTCTGAAGAGGTTGGGATGAGGCCATGCTGTCAACAGAGGCTACAGAGCTGCCCCTTACCTGGACACAGGATGACAACATGGAGTGGCGGGCTCGCGGGGAGAGGGGACAGCGAGACGGACACAGAAGAACCCAATGTGCGTTGTGTCAGGTCGTTTCCCTGCACCCACAGACCCTGTGCCCCTCAGAGCTGCATGATTATTGGGGTACCTGCAAACCACGAAGTAGGTCGTGTCCCTTATGAGACAAACAGCACGACTTCTGAGGAGGGAGGTGGGAACCGCCTCGGGTGAGGACTTCGCCGAGGCTGAGGTGGAAGAACTTCCGCGTCCCCCTGGGGAAACACTGCATTTGAATCCTCCCATTTTAATAGGCTTTCATTTGGCTCCAGGAATAGTTACTTCCATATTTATATCTCAAGATTAACTGGTAGACAACATAATTTTTTCATTTTCTTATACAAATTACTCAAATTTTGTGTTTATTCAGAAGGTTTTTCTCACGAAGAGGAGAAAACCCCCACTTCTTTTGGGCTCCTTGCCCACAGAAAGCTGTCCCACCGTGCACACACTCTGCTGAGTCTTCACGGAGGCAGTGGCAATGACAGTTCATCTTAGGGTCAACCCTGGGCCAAGTCACTTTGTCTGAAGAGGCAACCCTGGCTGGCCCAGGTCCTCAGAGCCACCCTCGTTGCGCACCTGATGGGTCCTCCCGGACAGGAGCCTCCCTGACTCTTCCGGAGAGCAGCCACATGATCAGGCCTGCTCCACCGACCTTTAGAAAGTAAATGTGGGGGAAGTCTAGTGAGAAGGGTGAATGAGTGCAAAGAAGTGAGGGTGCACCCTGTTCCCCTGTTCTAGGGTGAAGTGTCCCCCAAAACTCATGTCCACCCAGAAATGCAGAAGGGGGCCTTATTTGGAAATTGAGACTTTGCAGTTACAATTAAAGAGATCATTCCAGAGTAGGGTGGGTCCAAACCAGTGACTGCTGTCCTTACAGGAAGGCCACATGAAGACAGAGACACAAGAAGGTGGACATGTAGTCATGTGAGCACAGAGTCACAGGGAGACCATGGACATGTGGGTCTCGTGAGCACAGAGACACAAGGAGATCACGTGAGCACAGAGACACAAGGAGAATATGGACATGTAGTCATGTGAGCACACAGACACAATGAGACATGGACACGTGGATCACGTGAGCACAAAGACACAGGGAGAACGTGGACACGCGAAGATGAGGCAGAGATTGGATGCATGCGTCCACAAGCCAAGAAACACCAAGGATTGCCAGGAGCACCAGAACCTGGAGAAAGGCCTGGAAAGATTCTCCCTCAGCGCCTTCAGGAGTGAGGCCCTCCTGACTTCAGACCTGTGGCCTCTCTGAGAGTGACCTTCTGTGTTTTACACACCGTGTGGTGTTTGTCGGGGCAGCCCTGGGAAACAAACCTGTTCCCCCTGGACTACAGATGTCTGTGGTCCCCACGTAAATGGCGCTGTACATCACCAACCTCTATGGGAGGGAGAAACGCATTCCCCATAAAACCAGGTGTGTGCTGCACATGTGCGAAGCCGGAACACAAGAGCCCTTCCCCACACGTGGGCCCAGTGGGACCCCTGGCCTGCCAGGCAGAGACGGGGCTCAGGGGTGGGCATCGGGGTGTCCCCCTGGGTGGCTGATCCCTAGGCTGCAGTGCCCTTTAGGACAGCCCTGAGCGTGGGCGTCAGGAGCTGCTCAGGGAGCTCAGTGCAGCCTCACCCCTCCCTCACTCAGGTGGTGCCAGGGCACACACCAGGACTCAGCTGGTCTGTGGAAATGTCCATCATCATCTGTTTAGACACAGGTAGTTCAGGGTGGAGGGCGTGCAGCTGCGAGGCTGTGTGATGTTGGGGGATGGATCCATGTCAGACAGGTGGTGGTTCATGATGTCAAGTTGGGGGCATCCCCCAGACCACAAAGCCCTGTTCCAGCCCTCACAGCTCCTGCGGGGACAAGGGCCGAGCCCCGTTTCCCGGGAAAGTGCATTCTGATTTCCTAACAGCCTCAGGGACTGGAGATGCTCAGCGTGGGAGGCCAGGGCTCACTCCATCAAGATGACATCATTGCAGCCCCCCTCGCCTGGAATGCTCAGAGGGAGGCCACGCTGTGGAAACCCAATCTCAATCAATGGTCGTGAGAGCGGCTGCTGCCTGTTCACTTGGTCAAAATGTGTGTCCAGGACACATCGTTTCTACGAGGACGTAAGGACAGGGGTTAGAACGGTGAATTTGGGGTGACATAGGCGAACACAGCAGCTCCAGGTTCTGTCAATAAGAGGAAGCCGAAACTGTACGCTGAATGGATAATAGAGCTTTCTTCTCTGAAATTCCCAATCCATTCTGTTATCTGCCCATGAAAATTTTATAGGGAAGTAGAATGTTTATGACTTATGACACATTTACTATAACAACTGTAGAAAGTACACAAAGGACAGTAGAAATCACCCAAGTCTCATTCCCAGGAGGGCCTGTCAGGGTTTTGGCAAATGCTCGTCAAATTAGTTAGTTATTTGCTTTCTTACTTGGCAATGTCATGTTCATGCTCCATGTCAGCGACTATTGATGCATATCATTATTTCTAATGGCTTCAACTATCTCCCCGAATCTGCTCAGCCTGTGGTTTTGTATCACTTGCCTAGCCTAGACATGACCATCCTGCACATACCTTTTCCACATGTGGCAATCAACTGCTCAGGACAAATTTCCAGAGATAAGATATTCCGCTTACATTTTCCTGCGTAACTCATCTCCCCTCAGGCCACACGGCCTTGCCCGCTGGTCTGGACATTTACCACAGATTCGTGGTATCTGTCTCTGCACACACGTTCACTGGTTCCTTGTACTTCTTTTATAAAGTGTTTATGCTTTTCCCATTTTCCCTCAAAGTCAGGTGTCCTTTTCTATCAACCTGTATTTTGGTATATTAGGAATTTTTTTTATCATATGAGCTGCCAATATTTTCCCCAGTTTTCATCTGACTTTTCTGTTTTGAAGAAAAATTAACTTGCAATGTATTAGAAGGAAAAGAGAATGAAAAAATAAATTCTTTCAAGCAAAGGAAAAATAGAAGCATGGAATAGTTGGGACGAGTAGGGCAAAATAAGATGGTACATTTAAACCTAAATATGTCAGCAATTACATTAACTAATAATGGACTAAAATCACGAGTTAGGAGACAAATAATTTTAAACTGGATAGCAAAAATCCAACTACATTTTGTTTACAGGGGATATGAGGAAAACATAGGGAGGGGCTGGCCCCGCAGCCTAGTGGTTAAGTTCAGCACGCTCCGCTTCAGCGGCCTGGGTCCACGGGTTTGGATCCCGGGCACAGACCTACACCACTCGTCAGCCATGCTGTGGCAGCAACCCACATATAAAGTGGAGGAAGACTGGCACAGATGTTAGCTCAGGGCAAATCTTACTCAGCGGGGAAAAAAAAACCCACAAGGAAACATTAATATTGAAGATAAAAGGACTAAAACAATATAACATGCAAACACTAACCAAATGAGGTTGGTGCACCAAATCCAGCACAGGCAAAACAGACTTGAGAGCAAACGTTTTATTAGAGACAAAAATAATCACTTCATAATTATAAAAGGTTCAGTTCCATGAAAAGGTACAGCCATTTTAAGTTGTAGGAAATTAACAGCAGAGCCTCAAGTGTAGTTCTTTAAAAAGAGAAACCACAAAGAAGAGAGAGAACTTTGAGAAACACTCAAATCCACATCACGGGAGATCTCAACACTCCTCTCAGACGCACTGCACCCAAAACCTGACGAAATCACGCTCGTCAGCCTCCAGAAAGCAGTTACAGAAATCAGCTGTAGAGAACTGGACCATAAGGCAAGTCTCAACAAAAAATTCAAATGACTGAAATCATACAGAGAATGTTCTCAGACTATGATACAAATTAGCATAAAAGTAGAATATTCCCATATATTTCATCATGAATAATTACACTTTAATAATACATTTAAAACTGAATAGTAATGAAAATACAACCTATCGAAATTAGAGGGATGTGGCTAAAGCAGAGATTAGAATGAAATTTATAGCATTAAATACTTATGAAAAGAAGAAAAGCTGAAAATTAACACAATAAAATATCCACCTCAAGAAATAAGAAAAAGAACAGCAAAACGAACAGTGAGAATATAGAAAGTATTAAGCCGAAATTAATCAAATGGAAACCAAAACACAGCCAAGTGATCAACAAGCCGAGGATCACTGAAGACACAAACATAGTTGACGAACATCTGGTAAGACGTGGCCAGAAAGAAAAAGCCACATAGAACCCTCCAGAAGGAGAGGAGAAACCACCAGACCCTAAACCACTGATAAGATCTCAGGAAAACACTTGCAACAGCTTTATGCCAGTAACTTTGAAAATGTAGGTAAAATAGTCAAATTTCTGGAAAAAAAGTACAAGCCACCAAAACCAGCTGGAGAAGAAAGGTGAATGCCCCACAACCATCACAGGAAACGACGTCTACAGGCACCTCTCTTCCCACAGCACAGCCAGGCCGAGGACCCTCCCAAGAGTCCACTCAGGAACTAATTCCAATCCCGTGCCTGCTCTTCCAGGGAACAGAAAACGTAGGGAACCCCCCAGTCCAGATGGGCCCGACCCTCATCTAAAACCTCAGGACACATGAGAAAAGGAATATTTAAAAAGCCTCATTCCCAAACTCAGATGCAAAAGTCCCAAACCACACTCGAGGTGCGAACCTGACAACACAGCCTCTCCTAGCAAAGGCCTGGTTTCACTTTAGAAAAATCAGCGTAACTCACCATATCCAACATGTAATGGAAAAAAGCATGTATTCCACCAGATGAAGGAAAAGCATTTGGTAAAACTCAACATCCACATAATTCTAACATCTTGGCAAATTAGAGATAGGAGGCCCATCCGTGACCTGTAGTTCTGCCTTGGGGCCTCGTCTCCCACCAGGCCGCCCTCCTCGGTGGTCCTGCCCACGCTGACGCTGGTTCTGAGAGCTCCTCTCCCTTCGAGCCAGGACCCGGGTACCTGGGCTGCCCGCCACCCATCAGGCAAGCGTATCCAGTCTCCTGGCCGGGGTTCCTCCCCACGGCTGGCCCCCGCGCTGTTTGGCTGCACCTCGCCGACATGATTCTCCAGTGACTTGAAATCAAGGTGGCATCTACTCCCCCAGCTTGACCTGTTCACTCCAACGAGAGCTTGAGACTCCCTCCACCGCTCCACCCACCCTACCCGAGACCTCAGGATCCCTGGACCCCCCCATCCAATTCCCACTCCCAGAATCGCTCTAACCTAGTAGCCAGGTCCCTCTTCTGACTGCCCTTGACATGCAGCTTCTACTTGAGGAGGCTTCGTGAGAACCCACCGTGCTCCCACTCAGTGTAAACTGGTCACACAACCTGCACGCCCGACTCACAGCCTCCCTGCCCCCCAGGACCAGGCTAGGTCTGCTGGGTAAAGCCCCTCCCTGACGGGTCCGAGAACGGCCCTCTGGATTCTCCACACCACAGAGCAGTCCTCAGGGGAGGGTGAGTTTATTTTGGTTGTGCACAGGACTCCAGACTATTCTAGACTACGGCCCTATCTCACTGTTGTCCAACATCAGAGATAGAAAGCTGGACACCCTTCTGGTAACTTTTCCTTTATGGTTACTTGTTCTTTGTCAGGAAGCTTAAACAGTTTCCTTTTCTCTATACTCTAAAGTTTGGAGATTAATTAATTTTTTAATAGGAACACACCTAGTTGTGTCTTTTCTCACCAATTTTGCTGAGAACTTGGAGTGCCCTCGTGATGTGTAGGTTTTTCTTCAGCTCACAAAGTTGTCTTCCTCCAACTAACTGCTGCCTCACCTTGCATCTGTCCCATCCCTGTCCCCTCCTGGAAGCCCCAGTACTCAATGCCAAGATTCATGGATCACTCTTCCAAGCCTCCTTTCTCCTCCTCATAATTCCTATTTTTATTTTTGTGTTAAAATACATTACAATCATGACTTTTAAATATGCAGATTGTCCCTAATTTGGCCCGTATGTGACTGTTACTACCTTCAAATGGATACTTAAATTCTTGGGTTTTAAGACAATGTATTTCGACCCAAGGCTCAGGATGGAAGGGACGTGTAACTCTGCAGTGACAGGAGGGAGCACACATACCAGTCAGAGCTGAGGCCCGAGTCCAGCACCAGCTCCCCATGGAAGCCCCCTAGGCTCTACGAACCTCCGTTTCGTCTGCAAAACAAGCAAGGTCACTCTCTTCTCTTCCCTCCGTTTCTGTCAGCCGCCCAGTGTGGCCACATGGATAAAGGACGTGCTAGAGAAGCCTGTGGCACACGCCCCTGGAGGACGCTGCTGCAGTCCACACCTCTAAGTGACCGTTCAGGAAAGACACAAACCGTGAAGCACCATCCCTGATAACAACACCCTTTATTCAGCACGAGTAACGCCCGCGGACAGCACTGGGTCTTCACCTGTTTTATTTACCAGGGAAATGCTCACGCGCACCACCTCCTAGGACCGTGCATGATCCCTCAGTGATGGTGCTGCTTGAACTGGAGCCCACAATAACCACATGTCCCGGTTTTTGTTTCTTTGTCCTGAAAAAAATTCAAAAGGAGAGATGTCACATTTCCATGCTCTACTTCAAATCTAAACACACTTAGACAGTAGACACTGAAAGTGTGCACAAAGCCTGAAATACACTGTCAACCAGAAACGCCTTACAAAGTCTGAGGTTCCTACTGAACTAGGAACTATGACTGCGCCAAAGGCCTGGGGTCCAGTTCTGGTTCCACCCTGACTCGCTGGGAGCCTCAGGCTCCTGCCCTGGGACATGTGGTCATCTCAAAGGACAGCCGCAAGGACACAAACTGTCAGCACAGAGGCCACTCTGGCCCCTCACTCAATCCCTGTTTGTTCTCCCAGCCCGGGAGGGCCTGAGCACAGACCCCAATGGACTGGTGTGGGTGGGGTGTGGAGCAGAGCTCCCCCCATGGGGCTGCGGTCCAGGCACGCTCACACAAGCAGAAGGGGCAACGGTGGGTCCTGCCGACTCCCTTCCCTTTCCTACACACCACGTGCACACCTGAGCTCCGTCCCGTGGCCTCCTTCTCAGCTCTAATGTCCTGTGTACTTTCCTTCTTCTTTAAGGCTCTGGGTGTGTGTTATCAACGGACATAAAGGTGACAGAGGCACCAAAACGATGGTTCCAGGGACAGACAGACACCCACATGTTTGAGAGGAAGGTGGACAGTCAGTGTTGGTGACACTAAGGACATTGTACAGCACGTCACAGCTGGAAAGGTGCCCCAGACGCCGCTTTATTCAGTCCCTGTTGTATGGTTTGTAGGCGACATCAAGGGGACAGCGTGCGGTCAAAGCGAGCACAGCAAAGGCCACTTTGAGGGCAGGGTCAGAACAGGGCAGACACCCATGGGCACTGGGACTGACAGTCACGTTACCAGGTTGATGTACACTTTGGGGTGGCCGAGAGCGCCCCCGCCACCGTCACACGATATCACTCGGCTCTCCACTTCACTCACAGGCTGCTCTGCTATCAGATCA
Source organism: Tapirus indicus (assembly GCA_031878705.1). NCBI lineage: Eukaryota > Metazoa > Chordata > Mammalia > Perissodactyla > Tapiridae > Tapirus > Tapirus indicus. The sequence goes on from CM062921.1 coordinate 144,651,176, forward strand.
ATGGCGAAATTCTCATTCACCTGGAACAAGAAAGGAAAACTTGTATGGACAAGGACAAAACCTGGTAATTTCACGACATTTAAATTATGCAGACAACCCCCACACACATTCGCGCACTGCCAGCACAGGCACATTCTGTAGGTCTTCATTTAAATATTATCCTTGTAGATCTTCAAAACACACAAATAATTTAACTTAATACATAAACACACACATTTAGCTTTTCATTTGGATACAATTTCAAACACAGAAATGTTGCAAGAATTAGAATAATACAAACAATTCTCATTTGTCCTTACCTGGGTTCACCAAATGTTACATTCTCCCGCATTTATCTTTTGCCCCTCCTCTCCCCGGCCCCCTCCCTCTCTCTCCACACACTTCCTAGCTCTGTCCGCTGGCGATCCAGCACGCCTGAATGGTCTCAGCATGTGTCTCCACTATGGGCGAGAACTGCTGAGCCAGGTCAGTCCTGGCAGACCAGGCCACGAGGCATCCAGCCTCGCGTGCCCAGAATCCCACCTCCCCGGAGAGGCTACTGCCTGAGCGAAGAGGGGGAAACAAAGATCAGGCACAGACAAACCTTAACAAACGGGGGGGCGGGGGGGGAAGCACTTAATTTTAATAACTTGAAAATAAGTTAAAAAGCATGATTGACCTCAGCTGTTTTTCTAAAGCCAGCTAACTGTCCAGAAGACACAACCCAGCGTGCCTGAGCCCGTAATGCTCTCCCACAGAGAAGGCTCCATCGGCCATCGAGAAAGACGCCGCCAACACCTCTGACCAGAATCTGACCCCCTGACCCACACAGAATGTGGGCTACATGTGGAAAGGTTTAATTATTTTAAAAAAGCTTTGCCAGTTACAGATGACAATTTTGCAAAGCTCTCCCTTAAAGTTCCACTTCCAGAAGCCGTGCAGTGCGGCTGTGCCGTCTCACAGGCTCCTATAGGTGTACACGAGGTGCTGCGTGGGGCAGGGCTCACTGCCACCACAGCAGCACCTCACAGCAGCCATGGACGAGCCAGCGTCAGACAAATTAAGCCACGTGTGTAAATAAGAAAGTGTCTGCCCAAGTGACAAATGTGTCACAAGGCCGCACTAACCTACCCCCAGGCCCCGGCACGCAGTCAGAGACAGGCCCTCTCCTGCGGGAAGGGCAGCTGACGCCTGACACCAAGACCGAGCCGGACTGGTTCAGCCACTCACAGCTGCAGCTCACATGGTGAATGTCTTGTTCCCGGGACCCGGGTCACCCGCAAGGACGCAGAGAGCCCAGCAGGGAACCCACCGGTCACAACACCTAACCTCATGCCCGCCCTCCGATTCCAGGTTAAAACTCGGGCTCCATCATGCTGCCCTCACCTGGAAAGGACAGGAGACAGAGCAAGCAGTGCTGGACTTTACATGGGAATAAATGCAGAACAGCGGCCCACTGTCCCGCACACTCCCATTAGCCACAAATGCAGTGCTTTCTTAAGCACATGGGGTGTCACATGCCCCAAACTGTCCAACCACTGTAAAAATTAGTCCTTTACACATCACTAACATAAAAATGTGAAAACACCTTTTTACTTACCTCTTGATCATTTGATTTGGGCACAAAGATATTTATGTTTAAATTCATTTGTCAGTAAGCTGTTCGTATTTTTCTTTTAACTCACGTTTTAGGGAGTGACAGTTCCTTATGGAAAGTTTACTCCCTTATGTCAAATTGAGATTAAATCATTAAATATAAAATATATGATTCTACAAAATAATATTAAAACTAATAAAAAAGGAAACAATAACCCAGTTGAATAACAATGTTCTGTAAAATGCTGACCCTGTTAATGGAAATTTACAAGTTTAAAATAACTAAAAGCCCCAGTTCAATTATTTAGAATACCAAGTATTTTTAATACTAATTATATTTAGCCAAACATACATATGTACACACGAATATAATTTTTAAATCACAGTAAAAACTGAAGTTTTCATCCCAATTAATTTTTAAACTAAGTTTGGAGAAAATGCTCAAAAACAGCACGTGGGCTCTTTGAGGTGTTCAGAGCCCTTTGGGGTGATGGAGTCCAGGGGCGAACGCGTCAGTGCACTCAGACCCAGGGACAGGCAGGGGACGGCAGAAGTCACACGGGCCTACGAGGGAGGGATCAAAGCACATGCCCCATGGCTCCTCGCCCAGCCACCAGTGCCTGCACCTCGGGGTCCAAGAACTCAGTCTCAGTTTGTCCCTCTGGGTGGGGAGGTAAACGTCTCTCTCTGACAGTCCCCGTCCTTCTAAAGGAAGCAAAGGCCTGCAGTTCCCATTCATCCAAAAGATTTATTTTACTTTCCAAATGCCTTCCCCCCACTCTCAGGACAGAGATGACGCACTTGGGAAGGGACATGTGGGCAGGCGAGTGTGAAGAAGCAGGGAGCCACGGAATCGCTTCAGAAGAGCCCGTTACCTTGCAAACCACAACCCCTGAGTCTCCCACACACACCCTACAAGGCGCCCAGCGTGCTTCTTCAAGACAGCCAGACAGTCGCAGGCAACCTCCTCTATTAACCCCTTCACAGAGCAGCGTGAAGATGGTTCCTGAAAAGAAAACGCATGCAGGACTCTGCTGACTGAGTTCTTGTGCCCTGTCACCAACCAAAGATCCGCAAACATGGGAGGGGCTATGACCGCAGAGGGTGGAGTCCCGCTGTGGGGAGCAGGCGCCTCGAGTTCAACTTTCCTCTCCGTGGAGGACGGCTCAGCCATGATGACCAGAGCCTCTTGGCGCTAAGCCCGCCAGAGCACACTGTCCCCTGCCTTTTGCCTGGAGCTCTCGGCACCGGCACACCACCCAGGGACCCTCTTTCAGGCCTCTTCATCCTGGTGACCCCTCCCCTGGTCCTGGGGTGGTGCTTGCTTCCTGCAGCTACAAATCCCTGGGTTCCTGCCCCATCCCTTTGGCTCTTTCAGTTTCCTTACACCTTGTGGGCACATGTGTGTGTGCACGTACACGTGTGCACATTAAAGCCAACACAATTCAGACAGCGACACGTTGATGTGCCAGTGTTGGAGTGGTCAACATGATGAAAGATGCTGGAAGTCTGTCTCTGCTCCCGATCCTGGGTGATAACCAACAGGATTTCCCCAAGCCTCTGCACGCACAGTGTGGGCCGTGGCCTCAGTGGAGAAGTCACTTCACTACAGGAGTGTGGTCTGCTCTGCATCTCCCAGACGAAACAAGGCCGGATGAACAGCAGCTCCAAAGCCCTGAGAGAAGAGCCAGGGTCAGCCCCATGCACGGGCCTGAGGGCACCTCACAGTCACCACACTCAGTTCCTTCCTCCCATTTACAACGTCTGCCAGACCCTTCTCAGAGGGACACGTTTCACGTTATCACAACAAACGAGCAGGTAAAGTGGACATCAGCACCACGGGAAATCGCTCCTCAAGTCGGTGGAGGTTTGCACCTTAAAGTTGCTACCAAAGAACAGAGGGGCCAAGGAGGCGAGGTCACAGGGCCACAACTGGACTCACCTGCCAGCCCAGGGTCTGAGGCAGGCAGAATCTGCAGGGCAGCCTCCCCTCTGACAGACGCCCATCCCGGGCGGCCTGGGTCTTGGGTCAGTGAGTGAGCCTTTGCTGCTCCCACGGCAGAGGCCCGGCGGTCAGAGAATCCTGGGGGATGGGGACGTGGAGAGCAGCACCGAGCCGTGGCCTCCCAGTGTTCGGGGCTTTCCGCCCAACTGTTTACCTTCACAAACCACAAATGGAGCCGCCCAGGAGCGGAGTGACAGCGGGAGCGCAGAGTGACAGCGAACACTCGCTGGGGGCTTCCCTGGGGCAAGCGCTGCTCTAAACACTCTCCTCGTCTACAATGACTCAGCGCCCACAGCCCCACGAGGCCAGTGACCGAGGCAGGCAGTGGCCAGGGGCTGATCAGATCTGGATGTAGCCAGGCAGGCGACCCGGAGCCCCACCTGTAACCACAGATGCCACGCAGGTGCTGGCAGCACACCCCCAGCTCTGAGCGTATGCAGAGCGTTATTATTATCGTTGTCGCTGTTATTACCACCATTACTGCCACTCTTCACTGTGCTCACTTGTCTACACCATCCTTCCATTAGAGGAAACACTTGCTTTTAATTTTACTTGTATGACCACAAAGGAATGAAAATATTTCTACAGCCTACAGAGGAGTATCTGGTCAGTTCTGGCTTCTACCTCCCTCAGACGGCCCAGGACCATGACAGGCCTGACTTCTGTCACCTCCTCGAAGGGTGGGGCTGGGTGGCACATCCTTCAGCACGCGAGCATCTCTAGGGAAGACCCGTCACAGGCCCAGGGGCCATGGATTCCTCTGCAGACACGCTGCAAACCAGATCAGGCACCTCAGGTCAAAACAGGTCAAGAGCCACAAGTAGAAACTTTCCATCTTTTCCTGCAGAGGCCGGCTCAACTATCTAGCTTCCTGCTATCCTTGTTCTTCACATTAAGTTCAGATTCAGTTTATTTCTTAAAATACAACTAAACCAAACCACAGGGACAGTAAGATCACTGGTTGTCAGGGTCTGCGGGGAGGAATGGATGAACAGGCAGGGCACAGGGGATTGTTAGGGCAGTGAAACTTCTGTGTGGTACTGCAATGGACAGACATCATGCATTTGTCAAAACCCACAGAACTTAAAACACAAAGAGTGACCCCTAATGTAACTATGGACTTAAATTAATAACGTATCAATCCTCATCAAGTGTTCAAATAGATCAATTGTAACAAATGTAGCACACTTGTGCAAGATGTTAATAATAGGGCACAATGTGAGGGGGAGAGGGAGAGAAAAGAAACTGTACTTTCTGTGCAATTTTTCAGCATACGGAAAAGTTTTCTAAAAGAACGTCTCAGAAACTAAACAAAATTTAACTACTAAACACTAAATTTCTGTTGAAAGAATGAAAGCCAGAGCAGGCTGCCTTCTCACCATTACAGATGTGCTACGCACCTTTACAACATGAAGATGTGCCCCCGGGCGGTCATGATTTCTGACAGGAAAGGGCCCCGGAGACCCCGGGCCCAGATAGGGGTTAAGGACCGTGGCCTGGACAGGACCTGGATGAGCTGACAGTCAGAGCGAGGCGACACCGTCAGCACTGCCTCCTCGTTCACTTTGTTGGCTCTGCTGACTCTGATTTTGTTTGTTTGCTTCTGTTTTGAAGTTGTCCCCTACCACGGAATCAGAAACCAGGCGCCACACGGAGAATTTCCAGCAGAAAGGGGTTTACGACAGACCCAGGTGCTAAAGCATCAGAGCTGAGCTAGGGAGATGGGGGCAGGCTGCAGGGACAACCCCAAGGTTCCACCCAGGCACTGAATCCATCTCCACCACCCTGCCCTGCCCTATGACACCCTCACAGTGGGAAAGTGGCGTCCAGCCTCAGGTGCCCAGGACACCTGGTGGGAGAAATCTTTCCCTCACCACGATCACGGGGCCTGCTCATCCTCTCAGCACCTGTCTGTTTCTGCCTTTTTAATCTTCACAAGAATGCACAGAACAGTCAACACAGAGAATAAGAAATGTCCTGTTCCCAAGGCCACAAGCAACTTGCGAAACACAGGGCTAGAGAATTGGAGAAAGCAGCATGAGGAACAGATGCTACTACTGGGAAGACACTAATAGCTCAAAGAATAAACAAAAGGGTTTGTGAGGATGAGAGAAGGACTTACCGCATGCCAACCTTCACTAGATAACTTACATGTCATCTCACTGGATACTTACAATTCTATGAAAAATACTCCCATGGTTTCCATTTTTCAATTGGAAAACTGAATTTCAGAGGGATTATCCTATGCTGCGATTCAACCTCAAGCTTGTCAGACTGCAAATCCACAGGGCTCCACTCCACCAGGGACGGTAAACCTACCACCCGTGATCCCCTTCCTTATCACACTGTTGGCCGACACTACCAATCAATCAGGGCACTCTCCCAGGGCAGCTGGAGCAGGCTTCAGGATACTCCCCAACCCAACAGTAAAGCAGCCAAATGATCTGGCAAAACAAACTTACTGCCACCCATCCATCAGGCCACTCAGCAGTGAAGGGGCTGAATTTAGAGGACACGAATGCATAATAAGCCAATTCACGATCGTGTGAGCTTCTTTAGAAATGCCCTGCAGCTTGGGATCAGAAGTAGAAAATCAGGAACTGGGAATGGGCAATGTCACCAAAATCAAAGGGGACAGGAGACACGATTTAGGAACAGCAGAGGCATAACAAGAAGAACCAACAGACTGAAGGGAAGGAGTGACTCAAGGGGACTGCAGAGGAATGCCTGACCCACGCGCACGAGACTCAGGAGCCGGCACGGGTGAGGGAGGAGTCAGGAAGATCACAGGCTTCCGCAGGCAGAAGGATTCCCACGTCAACTTTCTGTCCAGGCGCGATTTGAACTAACTGCTCTTCAGACCCACTCGGGGAAGAACAATTCTCTGCATTTTCCGCTGATCAGTTTAAGTCCCCGTAGGAACAGTGCCTAATCTATTTGGCGAGAACTATCAAAAGCAAAGCCCAAAAGGTGACTGAAAGAGTAATTTTAAAAAGATGATAGGACTTATTTAATCTGAGGGTCCGGGGTACAAGGCAGAGGGAAGAAAGAAAGGGCCACTCCCACTTACATATAAAGCAGAACTACACATACGAGTTAGTTATTTGAAGAGAATAACAAGACAAAACAGAAATAGACACGTTTCACATGTGGCAGAATTCCAGAGCTTCCCGGGTGCTCACGATTTGGGAGAATTCACTTAAATCTTACATAGTCTCGTTTATTTCTGGCCGGTCACAAGGTCCCACGCAAGCCGGCCCCCTCGCTCACCTCCTTCTGACGCCCTACAAATCGAATCCTCCTGTAGTCCTCACCTTCGTAAACCTGGAAAGACAAGACCACGCGGTTTCACAGCCCGGTCCCGGCGGAGGCCGCCAGTGCCGACCGCGAACGTCCGGGCCGCTGGTGAGCAAACACGCGAGGGCAGGAGCCCCGCGCGGACGCCGGGCCGGCCGGGCAGCACCGTGAGCACCGGGCGGGTTCGGGGAGCTGCCCGGGCGCCCCGCGAGAAGCGCGGCCTCCGCCGGAGGGGTTACCTGGCCGGTGTGCGTGACCTTCTCCCCGGTCGGCGAGGTCCGCACCCCGAAGCTCCTGGCGCCCCCGGGCAGGCTCAGCGCCGCCCCTCCGCACCGGCCCAGCAACCGGAGGAAGGTCACCGCCGCCGCCATCTTGCGGGCTGATCCTTGACCCGGCGCGCCGAGCGCTCACGCATGCGCACGGCTTCCGCAGGGCCCGCGCGGCTGCAACCTTTCTCGCGCTGGGGAGGCGCGCACGCGCAGTGCCGCGGTCGGGCAGGTGTAGCCTCGCAGTTGCGGCGGCGGGCTCCGGCTCGCCCGGGATAAAGCGGGAAAGTTTGCCCTCCACCTTAGCGCTTAGCGGCTGCTCCGTGATTCGTACCAGGGGCAGGGGAGGATGGAAAGTAAACATGTATACTTTATATTCGATGGTAATCGATAGTCATGGGGGTTTAATATGGAATGTTTTTATTGGGGAAGGGCCCTTGCTTAGAAAGGAAACGAAACACATACATGTTGCTCGGTGCGCATTTCTGTGTGGCGCGGGGACAGCATGTTTGGGGATTTCTGCAGCAGAGCCCAATGAAGCTACCTGTACAGAGCACTCGATGTCATCTCATCCCCCATCCAGATCAGCCCCCAAACGCCCACTGCCCTACAGCGCACCTGGACAGGACTCGGCTTGCGGTCCTGGCGCTTCCCTCTGCTCCTCATAGCCTTCTCTAAACTGCCTGTGCAGAGACCAGTTCGGAGGGTCAGCTCACGCGGGGCCAGCCCCCGGATGGGCGCTGGGCGCTGGGGGCAGACTCAGAGCTGGGGTGGGGTCGCGCACCCCCAGGAGCTGAGGGCACCCACAGCCTGGACTCCGGGGAGGTGGAGGCTGGTGAGGTGATGCGAGGCGCCACGCCCTGAAAACCTCTCGAAACGGAAAGCACGGACGGGTGCTCAGAGGCAGGCCCGGAGCTCACCTGGGCAGGTGCAAGAGCGAGCTTTGGTGTGGGTGGGCGCGCAGGTGCTCCCCGTCTGCAGCTCCCCTTCGTGTGCACAGAAAGTAGTTGGGTGGATTCGCGGACACATCCCAGGAAAGTGCAAGCGTAGTGAGTTAATTGTGGAATCTGGGTGATGGGTATATGGGTGTTCGCTGTGAACCTCTTCCAACTTTCCTGTTTGAAAATTTTCATAATAGAATGTGGGAGGAGAAAATAACTGCAACCAGTTGGGACCACTGCCCATTTCCACTTGTTTCTCTGAGCCTCGTCACATTTCTCCAGATGTCCATTAATGCAAGCACGTGGTTTTTCTAGACTTTGGACGTTGGTTTTTGTCCATTTTTAAAAATGTCTAATTGGTTGTGACTTCTTTTTCATCCTAGATATCTATTTTCGTTCCCATTTTTGCATACTCCCCAGAAGGCCCCCCCAAACAGTAGGCGTTTCGGGGAGAGGGCGCGGGAGCCGGGAGACTGGCAGGCAGCAGGTGGGGAAGGGGCCAGGCTCTCTCCTCCCTCCGCGCGCACGTGGCTCCGCCTCTGCGCCGGGCACCTGGGGGGTCACGTGACCCTGCCGCCATCTTTCTTTCTGGCGGACGCTCCGGGCGGCGGCGTCTCCACCCCGCCGCGCAGGCGCGGGCGCAAGCGCAGGCGCGGGGCGAAGCGCGCTGCCGGCCGGTTGGGGAGCGTTCTTCTCAGGTCAGAGGTGCCAGGGCCCCCGAGGGGCTGGGGGCGGGGACTGGGGGCTCCCCCGCGGCCCGACCCTCCCGGTGCGGCTGAGCCCGCGCCGCCCCGCAGTGGTCCCTCAGGGAAGCCGGCCGCCCGCGTGCGGAGGGCGGCTGCCCAGCGCCGTCCGTCCGGGTCGGGCACCCCCCGTGCCCCCAGACCAGGCGGCTGTGCTGCGGCCTGTCTTGCGCGAAGCCCGGAAAGTGTCTCGGGTTCGTGCTCGCGGGCGGGGCGCGGACCACACGTCCCACGGGCCCGGGTGGGGGGCCGGCCTCAGCTACTGCGTCCCGTGACGGCGCCGCAGGTCAGCTAACCCCCGGAGCCCCTGTTCTCCCGGCACAGGGCTGACCACTGCAGTCGTGAGCCTCGGGGCGGGGACGCTGCGGCTGCCCAGCGGGAGACCCCTGACCCCACAGGGAAGTAGGGGGAAGGAAGTTGGAAATAGTGGGCAGAAGCGCAGAAAAGCTGTAACAACTTCTGTCTTTCCCCCGCAGATTCAGCCGCAACATGGCAGCTGTCTTCATGAGGAGGATGGTGGTCTCCGCCGTGCGCCCTCTCCTGCGTCAGGGTCCCTGCACAGCGGAACCCCGCGCGCTCTCCACGCTCCTGCTGGGACCTCTTCGCGCTGCGCTCCCGCTTGGGGCGAAGCCCGGCGCAGCGGTGGCCTCGCTTCTGTCCAGTCGCCTCACGCCGAGCCTGCCTCCTGCTCTGGGGTTCAAGACCAAGGGCGTCATTAAGAAGCGCTGCAAGGACTGTTACCGCGTGAAGAGGCGCGGGCGGTGGTTCATCTACTGCAAAACCAACCCGAAGCACAAGCAGAGACAGATGTAGCTCCTTTGGCTGTGAATAACGTACAAAAGTGTATCATTTCCTTGGGAAATGGTGTTGCCTTACTGAAAGAAAAATAAAATGTAAACGTTCTGTTGTCTATCGTGTTGACCTTCAGGTTTTGTGACTGCCCAGGCATCTCAGCTATGTCTAGCGGTCCAGATCGAGTCAAGCCAGAGCTCCTAATGGGAAACGAACCGTTTTTACCTTCTGAGCGATGTTTGTGGGCCCGGGCTGGAGGACAGAGGACAGGATGGAGGGAAAGCTGGTTTTGTCCCACAACATCAGAGCGTGAGTTCTTTAGAAAGAACTAGATTCCATTTGAAAGACCATTCGCTGGGTGGCTCTCAGCCCTGTGTCTGCATTCGCCTGTACTGCTGCTTTTACGTGGGGTCCAACTCGTCTCAACATTCCTGTCTTGGTGAGGGCAAAAGACCTTGATCACAATCGTTAAATCAAGGAACACTGAATTGGTTATATATAAGGTATTTTGGATATCGACTAAATACGTTTGTCGTCCTTGGTTTGCAGCAAGAGTGCAGGTGTGTGTGCAGTGCGTGCATATGTCTTCATGTATGTGTTTGTGATGTGTGTGTGTGCACATGCGCCCACCAAAGGGTATGTACTGAGTCAGCAGAGCAGCCGTGGGGACGCTCTGCAGACCGGCTTGGAGCCTGTGGCCCTTGATGTTCTGTGTCCCGTTACAGGGTTGTGGCCGCCTTAAGCACCAGGTTTGAGCACCACAGGATGCCCGGATGGCCCTCCCACGAAGGTTACTGACACTTGCTGAGTGCCTGTTGGGGCCAGGCCCTGCCATGCAGAGGAGGGAAGAGTGTGGAGCCCGCCCTGGCAGCCTTCCTGTCCAGGCCGTGGCTGGAGCAGGCTCAACCAGGAGGGCTGGTGGAGGGTGGTGAGTGTCGGTGAGTGGGATGTGCAGGGGCCAGTGAAGGCCCAGCAGACGGACCCCGCCTCCTCGGGCTGCTCCCTGGGGAGGTGGCATTGAGGCTGAGCCCTGAAGGACGAGGGAGGGTGAGATGCAGGGGCAGCCACAGCGAGGGGCTCGAGGCAGCACCCAGCACCAGCAAACCTGGGTGATTCCCCAGCACACAGGATGGCTCTGTGTGCCGCTCAGGCCCTGTGCACACCAACATGCTCCCCAGTCCCAGCCTTGGGGAGCCTGACCATGACCTGCACAAACACCACCACCACACAGTGGAGCCCGGGAGTCAGCTAAGGAAAAGGACGGAAACGCCCCTTCGTGGCGCACTTTACCCTGGGCAAAGGTGGGACTCCGCTAGTCCTGCTGGAGACCTTTCTTCCCCTTCGTAGCTTAGGAACTTCCAGGCCACCCTGCCCTGCGGTTTAGGTACAGCCAGGCCTCATGGAAACCACAGCACGTAGTAGGTTTGCAACAAAATACGTTTCATTTGAATTGAACTGTGTGAATGGGATCCAAATGTTCTAAGACTAATCATTTCGTATCTAGGTTTCCGTCCCAGAACAACTGTAAACTAGCTGTGTGCCATTAGGAGAAGTTCTCTCCCGCTCGGCCCTGTGGACATTTGGGCCAGGTTGTTCTCTGGGGGGGGGCCACCCTGGGCACTGTGGGGTGTTGAGCAGCATCCCTCGTCCCCCAACACACACTCGATGCCAGGAGCACCCTGACCCCTGCCGGTGACAACCACAACTGTCTCCAGACGCCGGCTGATGCTCCCTGGAGCCCATCCACCAAGTGTGAATCACCATGTTAGGCAGATTGCTCACCTGGGGAGCCTAGAGTTTTCCCAACTAGGACGTGGGACTAGTGTTGCCTGCATTATTGTCACGAGGCAGTGAGGACTGGGATGCAGGTGGTCCTTTCGGGAGGTGATTCAGAGCCCCGGTGGGGGAGTGGGAAGTTAGGACAGAGGAGAGGGGTGAAGTGTGCAGATGAGAGGGGCACCTCAGAGCACAGGCTCCATCAGGCCATGTCCTCTGAATGCCCGTGTGGAATGGGCCCCACCTGTCCTGCCAGGGGAGGAGAAAGTTGGGCCATTTATCCACAGATTCCCCATTGCTCATGGTGGAGCCCATCCCCATGTTGGGGGCCACATCCCCAGCACTTCTAAGCTGCCCAAAGGCAGGCTGAGCAAGCCCCCGGGGCCCAGAGACAGCCCTGTGCAGACAGCAGAAGGACACAGGCTTGAGGGGCAAGCTTGTCCCACCCAGGAGCTGTCCTCTGCAGCTGCCGACCCAGAGGTGGGCGAGGGCTTGGGTGGGGCCCACACCATCTGCACGTCCCTGCTGTCCCCTGATACAGTGAGCAATGGATAGAAAAGACTTTGAAAAGCAAGAAGTGCTGTTCCAAAGTACATTACTATGATTGTCCCCTCAAGGGGTGTGGACTGCAGTACCTGGGGACAGCAGCGTGAGCAAAAGGAAAGTAGTGACCACACGTGGACATCAGAACACACTGCGTTTTCCAGCCTGTCTGCCCAAACATCTCCACAGGACAACAAGGGAGTGGGAACAGACCCTCTCCTGGGTGATAGGAGTCACGCGTGCACACACAGGTGTGTCTCTTCATGAGGAAGCACGAGTGTACGTGTGACTTGAGTCTGACTTGATAGACTCTCTGTGTTGGTCTGACGTGACAGATGTCATCAGAACTTATGGGGAGACTCTAACCCACCGAGAAGCAGGGTGGATGTTATAGGCCTCACTGCGTTTCCAGCTCTCCCTCCAGGACCTGTGGGGGATTATACTTGCCTGCCCACTTGAAGTGGTGTAACAGATCTTAAGTTAGCATGAGGGAAGCCATCTTAAGGAAAGGAACCAATACTGTAACTGTGATCCTGACTCACTAGTCTCTGTGAATACATTCTGGCCTGCACGTAGCCTAGATGATTAAGCGCTTCTTGCTTTTGCAAAACACATGATCTGCTAGTATTATGACTCTTGCTTATGATAAGATGACAATTTTGTTCTCTGAATCACCCCCCCCCCACCCCACCTCAGCAACATGACGACCTCCAGAAAGAAAAACTCTGCATTGGTGCCCGTCACAGATGACAGAGGAAAGAGATAATGTGGCGCCTTGAAGTTCGTCACACCAGATGGTTGACATTCCTGAACCCCCTCCTTCCCTGCCCATTTCCCCTGTTTAACTGCCTCAAGATTCTGTGTGATTTTAAGATGGCTCTTGAGGACACTAGTCCGCCATCTTCCGATTGTGTTAGCTCATCGTATAAACTTTCCTTTCTCACCCACCGACTCGTTTGCAATTGATTGGCACTGGATTGCGGCCAGCAGAACGAGCCCCTTTTGCTCGGTTACAGTGGGACATGGCTCGAGGACTTGCTTTTCCCTGTAAATTGTGGCAGAAGTAACGCGTTGTTTTTCAGCAGAGACTTAAGGTTTCGGGCACGGTTCTCTTGTCCCTCTCCTTCCACGGTCACAGCGGAAGCAGTCTTGAGGTGGAGGTGTCCGAAGACCCACACAGGCTGCAGTGCCGAGCAGCCAGCTGGGGCAGTTTCCCTGGCAGCCACCCAGACCGCGGTGGACGGTGTGTGAGCAAGAGGCCCCTCTGTGGTGTTTAGACGGAGAGCTCAGAGGCATCACAGCAGCGTGGCTGGCCCCTGTGACTGATGCAAGAGGAGCCGTGGGGACAGCAGGGAGGCCCCACGCCTGGTCTGGCTTCTGGCTCTGCTGGTTCCTCGGAGTTGGGCCTCAAACCAGAAACTTCCCTGAAGCCTCGTGTTTAAAGGGGACTAATACTAATTCCCTGCCCCCCGCCCCGCCCCGTTCTGAGAAGCCCAAGGCCGGGTGAGGCAGCCCTGGTTCCTTAGTCCCGCTCTGCCCTTGGCGTCTGTCTGCCACAGGGCCTGGCGCACAGAAGCACTCAGCAAATGACGTGGAACCAATGACGAGGCCTCCTGTGAACACGCAGCCCCTTCTCTCCACCTGTTCAGAACCCGCTTCTCCGGCAAGGCCACGCCCACAACCCTGTTCTGGTGAGTTGGCTGACTGGTCCCGTCCCAGGGAAATGAACGCCTCCAGTATGGATGAAGAAGTTGGATGCTGGACTTGTCTAGGCCTCTAGTGTGTGCACATGCACACATACACACATATACACTACACACACACATGCCTGTCCTTGTCAGGTAAGTGTGAGCATTTTGCTCACCCTGAGCTTCTGGCTCTGCGGGGGCACACAGCACTGTGTCATACATCCATGTGACAGAATCTGTGGAGACATTTGGGGGACAGGAGTCGCGGTGTCCTGAAGCAGAGTCCACAGAACCCGTGATTACAGCTGAAGAGCTGGAATCCTAACAGGGCGTTGAGGAGTTCCCACCATCCCTCTCCCCGGGGATGATCAGTCTCCATTTGACCCAAAGTCACAGCAAGTGTGCTGATCAAACCCTCTTATGGCTCATCAACTTCCCCAAACCCGGATGGACTAGCATGTACAGCCCAAGATTCCAGCATCACAGAAAAATGTGTTTAGGTCAGGAGGCAGCAAACTACAGTCCAGAGGACAAACCCAGCCCCCCACCCATGTTTGTAAATAAAGTCTTATTGGAAAACAGCCATGCTCATTCATTTACATGTTGTCGATGCCTCCACAACAGCCATTGTAGTAGTGGGATAGTTGCAACAAAGACCATATGGCCTGAAAAACCTAAAATGTTTACTACTTGGACTATATTTGTAGAAAAAGTGTGCCACCCCCTTCTTTAGATTATTAAATAAGTTCCTTACCTTACCGTGGGGTTTGACTTCACAGTGACCATGACCTATCATAAACAGCCATGGCTTCTCCACCCACACAGAGAGAGGGATCTTTGTAGGCATGAGCTATGAACAATGGAAATTGAGATAAAAAGTACTATTTGTAACAGCACTAAAACCGTGAAATATTTAGATATCAATTTAACAAAATTTATGCACATTCTGTATACTTAAAATTGCAATATACTGTTGAAACAATTTTAATAAGATCTAAATAAATATTGAGCTACACCATGTTTACTGATTAGAAGGCTTAATATTATTGTCTAATTTCCTCCAAATTGGTCTACAGATTCAGTGCAATCTTGATAAAAATCCCAAGAGGAATTTTGGTACAAAATGCCAAAATTTTATTCAAAATTTTATATGGAAAGGCAAAGAGAGTAAAATGGCCAGAAGAATTTTGAAAATGAAGGAAAAGGTTGAAGGACTCTCCTGATTTCAAGGCTGACTGTAAAACCACAGCAGTCCAGACACTGTCGCACTGGGGAAGCAGACAACACACATGGGTCAATAGGAGAGAACAGAGAGTTCAGAAATAGACCCACACCTATGTGGTTAAAGAATTTTCAAAACAGGGTTAGAGGCAATTCAATGAAGAAAGGACAGGCTTTTCTAAGTATGGAGCTAGAAAACTGGATTTCCATATACACAAAGCAAACTTCAACCCATACCTCTTACCATGCACAAAGATTAAAGATGGATCATAGACCTAAATGTAAAGCCTAATACCATAAAAACTTTTCAGTAAAACATGGGAGGAAATACTTGTGAATTTGGATTATGCAAAGATGTATTATATACAATACCAAAAGCATGATCCATAAAAGAAAACATTGATAAACTAGATTTCATGAAAGTTAATATCATCTGCTCTTCAAAACACATTGTTAAGTAAATGAAAAGACAAACCAAAAACTAACAGAAAATATTTGCAAAACACCTTTCTGATAATGGAATGGATCTAGAATATATAAAGAAATCCCAAAACTCAATAATAAGAAAACAAACAACCCAATTAAAAATGGGCAAAAGACTTGAAGAGATATTTCACAAGAGAAAATATACTGATGGAAAATAAGCACATTAAAAAGATGCTCTGCACTAAATTTTAGTGAAAAGCAAACTAAAACCACAATGAGACAGCACTACACACCTATTAGAATTGTTAAAAAATTGACAAAATCAGGTTCTGGTGAGAATGTGTAGCAATTGTGACTCTCAATGAAAAATAATACAGCCATGTTGGAAAGAGTTTGGCCATTTCTCATTAAGTTAAATATTCAATTACTTAGCAATCCCACTCCTGGGTGTTTATCCAAGAACAATGACGACTTATGTTCACAGTAAAAGCTTTATGTAAACGTTTATAGTGGCTTCATTTATAATCGAAGAAAAAAAACCCAGCAAACTGGAAACAACCCACATGCCCTTCAACTGGTGAATGGATGAACCAACTGTGGAACGTTCTTACAATGGCGTACTCAGCAGTAAAAAGAGAGGAATCACTGATACAAATAAAAACAAGGATGAACCTCAAATCTGTTACGCTGACTGATAGAAGCGTGGACTGAAAAAGCTACATACTTTCTGATTTCAATTACACAACATTATGGAAAAGCCAAAATTATAGGGACAGACAAGAGATCTGTTGCCAGGAGCTGGGGGTGTGGAGAAGGGATTGACTACAAAGGGACATGAAGGACTGCTTTTGGGTGATGGAATTGTTCCACACTTTGATTATAGTAGTGGTTTCATGATTATGAAACTCATAGAACTGTACACTAAAAGTGACAGTTTTACTTTAGGCAAATTGCGCCTCAATAAACCTTGCAAAAAAATATCCAAATAGAATTTCTAGAGCAAATGAAGCTTAAATAAATAAAGACCAAAAAAAATGAAACTCAGTCAGTGAGCTGTGGACCAACATCTAGCATTTAAAAAACGCTATGGATACTGGCTGGTGGTGTAGTGATTAAATTCCCATGCTCCGCTTTGGCAGCCCGGGGTTTGCAGGTTCAGATCCCAGGCACGGACCTGCACACCACTTATCAAGCCCTGCTGTGGAGGCGTGCCATATAAAGTAGAGGAGGATGGACACGGATGTCAGCCCAGGGCCAGTCTTCCTCAGCAGAAAGAGGAGGATTGGCAACAGATGTTAGCTCAGGGCTGGTCTTCCTCACCAAAAAACAAAACAAAACAACTCTATGAATAGCAGCAGAGCATGGTCTCACACGGCACCAGAAGGTGAGAAGATGGTGCAGAAAAGCCAGGTGCGGTTCTGCTTTGCTGTGCACGGGACCTCTAGGGGTCAGGATCGATGTGACAGCACCACCAACAACAGGGAAAAATAGCATCGCAAGGGGAGAGTGGGGCAGAAAAAAGTAGTCAAAGAAATAATGGCTGAAATGTTTCCATATTTGATGAAAACACTAAATCCACAAACCCAAGAAACTTAACAAACCCCAATAAGGAGAAAATCACATAACTGTACATCATTATCAAATTGCTAAGAATTAGATAAAGAGAAAACCTCTTAAATTCAGACAAAGACTCATTCCTCATAGAAGGACAAAAACAAGAATATTAACAGACTTCTCCTGGAGACCATGCAGGCCAGGAGACACTGAAACCTCTCTAAAGTGCTGGGGAGAACTGTCCATCTAGAAATCTATATCCAGTGGAGATATCTTTCAAAAATGAAGATGAGGGGCCAACCCACTGGTGTAGTGGTTTAGTTCGCACACTCCACTTCGGCGGCCCAGGGTTCCTGGGTTCAGATCCTGGGCTTGGACCTACACACTGCTCATCCAGCCATGCTGTGGCAGTGTCCCACATAGGAAACAGAGGAAGATTGGCACAGATGTTGGCTCAGGGCCAATCTTTCTCCCCAAAAGGAGAAAAAATGAAGATGAAAGACAATTTTTTCTGATCAGCAAAAACTAGGAGAATTCAGATGGAAACACAGATTTACACAAAGAAATGAAGAAAGTCAGAAATCGTAACTATTTAGGTAAATGTAAAAGACATTTTAGCCTCATTTAAAAATCCCTTTGAAAGAATTATTTAAAGAAAAAATAACATCCATGTATTGTGGTATTTATGTCATATGTAGGACCAAAACGTGTGACCACAATAGCACAAAGGATGGGAGCATACTCTTGTAAGGTTCTCACACTATACATGAAGTGGTAAATAGTATCTGAAGGTAGACTGTGATATTACAGCTGTATACCGTAAACACTAGACCAACCACTAAGAAAACAAAACAGAAAGATATGTAATAGGCCAATAATAGAGAAAAATATGGAATATTAAAATATCCAATTAATTTAAAACAAGGAAGCCAAAAGAGAAAAAAGGAGCAATGTCTTGGTGTGATAAATAGAAAATAAAGGACAAGATCATAAGTTTAAATTCACCCTTAGCAATAATCATAATATATGGTCTGTGCACCCCAACTAAACAGCAGAGACTGTCAGATTGTATAAAAGATAGGACCTAAGTGTATGCTATCTATAAGAAACCCATTTTTAATGTAAGTCATAGATATGTTAAAGGATAGGAGCACATGTGTCATGGAGACAACAATCTGAAGCTGGAATGGTTATATTAATGTTGTCAACGTAGACTTTTTTTTTTTTTTTGTGAGGAAGACCAGCCCTGAGCTAACATCTGTTGCTAATCCTCCTCTTTTTGCTGAGGAAGACTGGCCCTGGGCTAACATCGTGCCCATCTTCCTCTACTTTATATGGGACGCCGCCACGACATGGCTGACAGGCAGTGCATCGGCGGGTGCCCGGGATCCGAACCCGCGAACCCCGGGCTGCCAAGCACGAACTAAACCGCTGCGCCACTGGGTGGCCCCTGTCAAAGTAGACTTTTGATCACCAACTATTACCGGGTATAATGACAATTAACCAAGAACAATTAATTAACCAAGAACAGATAACAGTCCTAAATGTCTATGCAACTAATAACAGAGCTTCAAAATACGTAGACCAAATATTTATGGAACTGCATGGAGAAATAGACAAATCCAAAATTACAGTTGAATATATCAGTACTCCTCTCTCAATAACTGATAGAACAAGTAGACAGAAAGATATTAAGGATGCAGATTTGAACAACACCGTCTACCAGCTTATTCTCATTGATATTTATAGAACACTCCCCTGAATGTCAGCAGAATAAGCATTTTTTTAGGTTCACGTGGAACATGAACTAAAAATTACCATATTCTGGGCCATAAGACAAGTCTCAATGAATTTCAAAGGCTTGAAGTCATAAAATATATGTTCAGACCACAGTGGCATTAAACTAGGATTTCATAACAGAAAGATATCTGGAAAATCATGCAAATAATTGGAAATTAAACAGCACAATTCTAACTAGCCCATGTGTCAAGGAAGAACTCTCAGAGTAAAGTAGAAAATACTTTGAACTGGTTGGGAACGAACACACAACATATTGACATGTGCGGAAAGCAGTTAAAGCAGTACTTACAGGGAAATTTATGGCATTAAATACTTGTATTAGAAGAGGAGAAAGGACTTGAAGCAACGGTCTAATCTTCTACCTGAAGAAACTAGAAAAAAAGAGGGTAAATGAAACCCAAAGTAGGCAAAAGGAAGGAAATAATAAAAAATAGAAATCGAAGAGCTAAAAACCAGAATAACAATAGGAAAGATGAAAGAAACCAAAGGCTTGTTCTTCAAAAGGGGCAATAAGATAAATCTCTAGCCAGTCTGATCAAGAAAAAAGGCAGAAGACACAAATTATCAATGTCAGAAATCTTAATGGCGGTGGTTCGCAACTGTACACATTTATTGAAACTCATCAAACCAGTAAATATTATTTTATGTATATCTCAGTAAAATTGATTGAAAAAAAATACAGTACTTGCCCCTCTCGATCCTGAGCCCAAAGCCCCAAATTCGAGTCCCTGTGTTGGGGTTCAGCATCTATGGTTTAAAAACTCTGCCAGGAAGGAGTGTTTAGGGTGCATCCTGGGTGAGAACCATTGGCCTGGAGGCACAACTCGCTGCTCCCAGAAATATGGTCGTTCTAAAGCCCAGGCTGGCGGTTCCGTGGGCGGCAGCAGGAGTAACAGTCTGGAAGTGTCACTCTGCAGCAGACTCAGCACTTCCCTCTGCAGCACACAATGCTCCGTGCCCCACCCCTGCCTGGGCACTCTGTGCTGGCCAGTTCCATGTGCAGACAATGAAGTGCACACAATCCCTTTTACCTCCTCGGGGGTTTGTCCAGAGCCACAGAGAGCCAGAAGCGTGGGGGTTAACACCCAAACCTCAGCCTGTGGGTGAAGGGACGCAGTGGACGTCTGCCCAGCTCCCTGTCCTTTGGTGAAATCTCCTGAGGTGCATCCTATGTGGTTTTTGCTAGGTCCCCAGCAGAAGTGAGCCCTAGTTAACCTGATTCTTAAAATGGAACTTCACCAAAGATAATAGATGAATGGCAAAAATTAAGCACATGAAAAGATGCTCCACACCTTTAATCACCAGGGAAATGCAAATGAACCCAGATGAGGTCCTACAGCATATCCACCAGAACGTCTAGAATTAATGTACCTATAGCTGGATTCTCAGACCCCTCTCCCCATCCCTCACTCCTGCTTGCTAGAATCACCTCCCCAGTAAACTCACTGCACCCTCTCCCCTGACTCAGGCTGCACGCTCGAGGGAACTCAAACAGAGACACATGCCCACTGATCTCTAACGCACAGCCACCAAAATCCCAGGGGGGAATGATGATGGAACTTGACAAGCCGCTCCACGTTTGTTTGGAAAATGAAACGTAGACAGGTGGCCCAGAAACCTCCTTTATGATGAAGATTGGATGGGGGTCCCTACCAGATATAAAAACACATTGTATAGGGATAACAGTGAAACAGACAGAGGGACCAGCAGAACTGCGTAGATTGGGAGAGAAATCTCTCCTTAGATGGTCTCTTGGAGCAGGATAAAGGCAGCATTTCAAATCAATGGAGAAAGCACAAAGCATGCAATGAATGATGTTGGGGCAATGATCCATCTGGGGGGAAGCTGGCATTCCTCCAACTCATCAAATGCTGAGGCAAATTTCATATATGTCCAAAAAATAAGCCAAAAAAGTGGTACGAATTATGGGAAATTATTTGCACACCCTTGTGGTGGGAAGACCTCCTCTGAAGCAGGAACGGACTCCAGAAGTCAGAAAGGAAGAAACCAACAGGCTGACTTTACCTGGTAAAACTCCGCCTTCCTGGGCCATGAGGGTGCCAGCCACAAATGCAGCCGGTTGGCCCCCGATGCCGTGTGCTACGCCAGAGGGCAGCTCTGGTTTTCTCCCGTGCTGCTTCCCTGACACGATGCCCGTGCGTGCAGGCCCTGTCTGCTCCATCACTTCCAGGAGTCGAATCACTTACTCATTAAAACTCACACCAGCACTTTCTTCTCAGTGTGCGGCCTCTGCTCCTGGTCAGGGATGAAAGGAAAATCCAATCCTCCCCAGACTGGTGTGGGCCCCACCTCCCTCCTGTCATGGAGAGGGCACCCCATCATCTTGGCACTCAGTCTCCCCACGTGAATCAGGCACTGGGCCTGGGCTTCCCAAGTCTGGCACACACAGTCACACACCTCCAAGGCCACTCCCTGTGTGCTGGGCCTCAGGGTCCTGTCCACCCTCCTGCTACCCGCTTCAAGAAGCATCACCTCGGGGGCTCCAGGTCCTCTCATGCAGCCAGCCGTGGGCCAGTCCCGAAGGTTGGGGTCCATAATCTCTCCTTAGAAGGTGAGGACGCATCCCTCTCGCAGCCCTCCACTTGGGGCCTCAGCAGACTCTCCAGGACGAGGGGAGACGTCACTCAGCACATCCTACAAAACAAGACACAGACAGGGAGGAACCCAAGCACGGACAGACCGTCACATAACAGGGTGAAGATCTCAGGACATAGAAGTCGTCGCAAACCCTTGAGAAAGGTCAAAGGAGCCAACAGAGGCGGGTGGAAGCCATGAACAGGCAGTGTCCAAGCAAGTGGATCAATCAACCTCACCACCCGTCAAGGAAATGAGAATAAAATAACAATGAAGCATGTCTTTGCCCACCAGATTTGCAAAGTCAGACAATGTCATCTGGGTGCAAAGCTGGTGGGGCATAGATGTTCCCATCTATGGGTGGTGGAACCTCGACAGAGTTCAAACAAGCAACTTTTCACGTGTAAAATATGTGTTCGTCTTGACCCACTTCTGGGCATTATCTCAGTGAAATATTTGCACACCAAGAGGAGTCTACACAGCTGTTCTTAGAAGCGGTGTTTGTCATGGAGAAAAACTGGAAACAAGTTGAATGTCCTACAGCAAGTAGACGGTTAAGTCAACTATCCCTGGATCCCAGGGTCGGGCACGCAGCCTTGGACAAATGCCACGGCTCTGTGAATGTCACAGATCGTGAGCCGAGACGTAGTTCTGAATATTAAATAAGAAAACAAACTTGTACAACAGTGTGCAAAGCCTGTTTCCATTTATGTAAAAATTAAGCTCTTACAAATCTAACCACATGTTTTTCCAAGTAAAAATGTTTAAGTAACAGTGTAAGAAAAGTTCTGGGGCAACACATGCCAAAAGAGCAATTATTTTTACTCGTAGAGGGGAGAATGGGATGAACGGGAAGGAACTGAAATGTACACTTTTTTGGTGTAGTTTTATTTGTTTCTGAGGAGTTAATTTCATATCTTACTTTTGTAATTGATGCCTAGGAGAAAAATGTAAAAATTTGTGAACAATGTGCTTACTGAAACACAAAAACTCTAAAGTGAGAGGTCCCCCTGCACCCCACCCTCCTCTCCCTTCCCGCACGGACCACGGGTTCCCCAGCGCGCTCCTGCACCATGGGCTGCATTTATTCAGACGCAGTGTGTGCAGACTCGCCAGAGTCTGAGCTTGGGGGCCTCGGAGAAGAGGGACCGGTGGACTGCCCCACTCTCCATGCCTCGGCCTGTGTGCCCCCTCCTCCTGACCCACCCGACCAGGATGCTCCCACCTTCCTGTGTTCAACCTGAATGGGGCTGCCAGCCGCTCTGTCGCAAAGCCTCTGGCCTCCCCTCCAAAGGGCTGCAGTTGCCTCTCCCGCACCCTCCCCGCTGTTTTCATTCTCCTTTCTCCTTTTGGGGGCTGTGGGGTCACGGGATCACGAGCCACAAAATCCACTAAATATTTGAACCCAGTAGAACCCATTTTAAGCATTTCTTTGTTTTTTTAATTGAGCTATAATGGACCTACAACATGAATTCGTTTCATGTGTACGAATAGTGATTCGATATTTGTGTATATAGCGAAACGATCACCACAAGAAGTCTAGTTAACATCCACCACCACACAGTCACAGAATTTTTTTTCTTGTGGTGAGAACTTTTAAAAGGTACTCTTTTAGCCACTTTCCAGAATGCAATACAGTATCATTAACTATAGTCACCAGGCTGTAAATTTCATCCCCAGGAGTTATTTACTGTATAACTGGAAGTTTGTGCCCTTTGACCCCCTTCAACCATTGTGCCCACCCCCACCCCCATCTCTGGCAGCCACCAATCTGTTCTCTGTATCTATTAGTTTGGGGTTTTGTTTTGTTTTTTACGATTCCACATATAAGTGAGATCACAGTGTTTGTCTTTCTGTCTGACTTATCTCACTTAGCATAATGTCCTTGAGGTCCATCCATGTTGTCACAAATGGAAAGATTCCCTGCTTTTTTATGGCTGAGTAGTATTCCATTGTGTGTGTGTGTGTGTGTGTGTGTGTGTGCACGTGTATCACACCTTCTGTACCCATTCATCTGTTGATGGACACAGGCTGTTTCCGTGTCTTGGCTATTGTGAATAATGCTGCCATGAACAGGAGGGTGCAGACATCTTTTTTAGATAGTGTTTTTGTTTTCTTCAGATACTACCCAGCAGTGAAATAGCTGGATCGTATGGTAGTTCTATTCTTAATTTCTTGAGGCACCTCATGCTGTTTTCCCACACTGTGTTTCTTTCATCTTAAAACACGAAGTGGAGAAGACAAACATATTTCACTTCTGTGTCATTATCACTTTGTGTGTCTGAGCTGCCAGTGTCAGCTTCCCCAGACGAAGGTCTCCTGCTTGTCTCCGCCTGAGGTGGGCCAGCCCTCATCACTGCCTATTCTTGTCAATAAAGTTTTATTGGGACACAGCCTACTCGTTCGTTCATGTATCATCTGTGGGCGCTTTCACGCTGCAGAGCTGAGTAATTGCATCAGAAAATCGAAAATGTTTGCCCTCTGGCCCTTTATAGAAAATGTTTGCCAACCCTGCTCTAGAACATTCTCTGCAGCAAGCGCAGTCTCTGACCGTCAGAGCATGTGTTGTGTGCGAGGGTACATGATGGTCAGTCAGTTTAGCAAGCAGAGTGCCCCGGGATTTCAGGAGCCCACGATTTTCATTTCGGCTCTGAAGACCTTCGAATGACACTTATTCATTTTTAAAAAGTCAGAAAGTGTAAATAAACAAAAAGAAGATTTAAGGAAAATGTTGTGACCTCCCCCTCCGCCACCAGGATTTGCTTTCCTCTCAACCCCGCTGAACACATGCGTATTTTTAGTTTATTTTTTTAAATGGAGATCTTTCACTTTATTTTTTTGAGGGAGATTGGCCCTGCACTAATATCTGTTGCCAATCTTCCTCTTTTTCTTTTTCATTTTTTCTCCCCAAAGCCCCAGTACTCAGTTTGTATCATAGTTGTAGAGTTATAGTTCTTCTATATCGGACACTGCCTCAGCATGGCTTGATGAGCAGTGAGTAGATCTGTGCCCGGGATCCTAAACGGCAAACCCCAGGGCCACCAAAGTGGAACGCACGAACTTAACCGCTGCGCCACCGGGCTGGCCCCCACATGTGTGTTCTAAATCACATCACACCAGGCACGCTGTCTTGAGACATTCCGCCGACTGTCTGGATATTGTTCCCAAGGAGGGGCCGAGCCTTCCTTCCTGAAGTCACTGAGGCTGTTTTTGACTTTTTGTTGTTGCAAAATTTAAATCTTGAAATGATGTGCTTTACCTAAATTTAGAATTTAAAGCCTTAAAAATGCATTGAACCAGTTTTCTCATCGTAATCAAAGGGGTTATTCTTGGAGAAGAATGTGAAAGAGACATCAGTATTGTGTTTTTAAAAAATCCTTTCTCTAATACAGCATCTCTCTGTGGCTCTGTTGTCGTCTGCACGGCCGGGTGGGCAATAGGTTGAATAATCTTTTGTTGTTGTGCATTGTGTGCTGTGGGCTTTAGAAAGACTCCCTTCGTTCACCCCACGTGGGTACAAATTTAAGATGAAAGTAAGGAAGAGATTAACTTTCTTCACTAATTGTATTTCAAGTGTACTTCTTTACTAGAGGCCAAGATGATTTAGAAAAAAAAGTGGTGTGTTCGTGTCCTGTGATGCTGTAACAAATGACCAGACTCGGTGGCTTAAAGCAACGGACACTGACTCTTCCACCCTAATCCAGGATGCTCTCATCTCAAGGTCCTTAACTTAATTACATCTGAAAAGACCTATTTCCAAGTAAGGTCATGTTCTGAGGTTTGGGGGAGACATAAATTTTGGGGGGATGCTATTCAATCCACTACAAGTGGTACAGAACGTTTTTGAAAATAATTTTAATTTAAATTATGAATAGATAATGTATCACACTGTTCACAATGGAAAAGAAACTCAAGGGTGCAGTGTAAGTCTTTCTCCTGAAGGCCAGACCCAGTTTTTCTCCCCAGAAGCCAGCAGAACAGTCAGATCAGCTCCCGCAGTATCCTCCAGTCACGTCCTGGAATCCCCAGCCAGTCCCCAAGACTCCCACACCTGCCCTCTATGCATGCCCGTCCTAAACCCGAGGACCCATCGGGACAGTCACTCAGCCCAGCAACCCTGGGGCATCCTCATCCTTTTCCCAGGTAGCTCTGCCCCAATGGCTCCAACAAGTTGGTATAGGATATTGTAAGCATTATTTTTAATTTACAGCATTTTCCTGCACCCATATGAATTTTTTATTTTCTCTTTCCTTTTTCAATTTATAAAGCATTTTGTCCTATTTTGTAATTAGTGGTTGTGATTCCCAATTATAGGTCAGTTATTTTTTTCTCCACGTTCCTCCTTGCCATTTTTCCATGGAAAAAGCATGGAAAAAATGAGAAGTTTACAGAACAAAGAGCTGTTTTGCATTGCATGAGAATTGACTTTGGCCGTGTCAATATTCCGAAAGAGAGCTGTCAGGAAGCGGGTCCTGGCGAGCCTCGGGATCCAGCCGAGCAGCTCCCACCGCGTGGCTCAGACAGATTCCTCGCCGCCAGCATGAAAGATTCATTGTCTTTCCCTCAGAAGGCGAGGCATGTTTTTCCCTCCATAGTGCTGCCATCGTAGCAAACACAAGATGAATTACTGTGCAGAAATCCTCGCAGTTCAGCTGCGGTCTTTTAGGAGGTCGAGTGTGGCTGTCTCCTGAGATTTCTGTCTAAACGTGTGATTGTTCTTTCGTGCAATCACCTATTCTAAAACGAAGACATAGCTTTTCACTTATAACTGTTATCAGTTTAATTACCTAAGGCATTGTGTGAGATAGGATAAAGGAGTTTTCTCTGGTAAGTGAACCAAACTTTGTGATTATTTATTTATTTATCCATTCACCCAAATATTTATTAAGCTTTTATTTTGCATCACATACTCTTCTAAACACAGGGTGTGTATACGGATTCATGTGTTGAAATAGCCCTGCCTGATCACCTGAAGATACACAAGCAGCAATATATTGTGTCCACTGTGAGAGATAGGGGGCTGGAAATAGCAGTGGTTTAAACAAAATATGCTGTGTATTGCCCGCTTGCTTTGAGGAAGGCCGTCAGAAGGCACTCTCTGTGTTTGGGTTTCCTAGTCTCTTCCTGTCCTCTTCCTCACTGGCAATTCTTGGTGCTTGATTTCCACTCTCATGGCAACCTCACGGCACAATATGGTGGCTGGAGTCCCAGCTATTACATCCAACATTCCAGGCAATCAGACAGGGTGGGGCTGGCAGACAAACCAAACACCAGCTGCCCCTGTCCCCCTCTTCTTTTTAAGCAACTTTCCCAGATTCACCCAGGGATTTTACTTACTTGCCAGTGGCTGCCCCTAGCTGTGAAGGAAGGAGGAGAAATACTGCATTTCAGCTGTGTGCAGGGCTGGACAGGGCTCTGCTGTTCAGGTGGGAGGAGAGAAAGGAACCTGATGGCCAACTCTCCGTGGCTCACAACACTCGTGTGTGCTTCCAGAACCTTCCATGCACTCCCACCAAAATCAGTGGGATGGGGCCCTCTCTGTAAGGAAAGGCTTCATCCCTTCTCCAAGAACTTTCAGTGAAACTTGCTTATTTACGAAGAATTGCATGTGATGGGATTCCTGTAATTATTTTTGGTGTGATGTTCTAATACTTCCTATTGGAAGAGGTTTACATGGCTTTCCAGTTCCTGCTATTTTCAGAATTTGACTTGGATTCTTCACTTTTACTATTTTGAAATGCAGATTTCACTATTTGCTTTAGTGTTTAGTGTGGTCATTCACTGATTTCAGGGGTATTATTCAGGCTGTGCCAAACTAGGGTTTTTAAAAAATTTTTTCCATTTGAGCTCTGGCCCGACTCTGCTGAGAAATCAGCCCTCGTTGTCACTGCCAGATGCCGCTGATGGCACAGTTGCAGGGTGGAGGTGTGGTCATAAGGAGGGAGCCGAGGGGGCTGAACATCGTTCCATTTCTCCCAAGTCTCAGCTACAGGAAATATCTGGCCATTTTTTTAAAAAGTTATCTTCCCGAAGTTCCAGATTTGCACAGCTGCATGGCGTGGGGCCAGGTCTCCAGAAGGCTGACCCTGTTCTCCTCCCTCCCTCCCTCCCTCTCCCTTTCCCTCCTTCCCTCTGCCCCTTCATGGCCTCAGCTTGGCTTCAGATTCTTCCCTGTCTGTGTGTTTATTTTTCCCGGCCACAGCTCCCTGCCTTCCTTCGCTCTCTCTGCAGTCATTTGCTCAGACTGAGCAGAGGGGAGCCCAACTGTGAGCTGGGGATGGCAATGTCCACGCCATGGAGCGGGGGAGGATTCAACATGACCCCACACCTCAGCCTGAGCCTGTCGCCTCCACGTGGCTGGAGCCTGCCTCACTGCATCAGTGCAGTGGGGATCCACTCAGCCTGGGGGTCTTCCAGGTAGGAAGGTGGCAGAGGGTAGGAGACGGCCTCGGGAAACCACGAAGGAGAGAAATCCCTGGGGAGGCAGAGAGGGTGCTGGCCGGCGGCTGGTGGCAGAGGCTGGGGGCCTGGGCTGGCGGCTGTCACGCAGGAGGGGCCAGGTCCCACGGTGTTTGGACGGATGGTGAGGGCGGGCTTGTGGGATGGGCCCAGAATGGAAGGAGCGGAGGGTGGTCCCAAGGGTCCTACGGTCGCCCAGCTGCAAGACAGCGGGGACTCAGCCCAGACCACGAAGAGGAGGGGACAGACCCGAGAATCAGGAACCGGCCTCCCCACCTGGGGCAAGGTGAGGGAGCACCGCAGGTGAGGCTGGTTCTGCGGAGAGGTGATGGGGCAGGGGGAGGGGGACGGGGGGACACAGATGGCCCGCCACATCAGGCCGGGAAGGAGGTGTGGTCAGCCGCCTGCTCCGTAACGTGCTCCCCTGATCACTGAGCCCCAGTTCAACAGGTCCTGTCAGGAGCGCTTTCACATACAAAGAGGCCTAGAGTGGCCACAAGTTGGTCACCAAGTGCAAAAGCAGACTGTGGAGGTATGGGGACAGCCCAACCTGGCCGCACTGGTCTGGGCAGGGCCTGGGGTGGAGATGAGCTCGGAGAGCACCCTCCCCCAGGCTGTGCTCGCAGGGGCGATGCTCGCCAGATGAGCCGCAGAGTACCAGCCAAACTAACGCCCGGGTCAGGACTCGGTGACAAACCTGGAAAAATGCCATCTCTGCAGCCCGGGGACAATGCTGTAAAAACTGGGGTCCCAGGACATCCCGTTAGAGAAAGAGAGAGAATCGTGACAGACCCCCGGCACCACGAGCCTGCCCGGCGCTGGTTTCTGGCCCCTTCGAGGGAGCACAGGGGACTTCAGTCACCCAGCTGCCAGTCAGGACACGCACACACCCCAAAATGGTTCACCTGGCCGCGTCCCCGGTCACCTGCACCTCTGGACTTCATTTGATTCCTCTGTGGCCGTCACGGGAAGAACTTCTGGGCCCTAAACATTCTCCCCAATCCATCCTGACGGCCACACTCGGGGCACAACTGGGGTGATCTGCTGCCCGGCCTGGCGACCAGGTGGACAGTCCTGCTCAGGCCAGCACAGGCCAGCAGGGCAGCCCTGGGGACACCGCGAGGGGAGTGCATGACCTCGCTGTCCGTGGCCTCGCTCTCCTGTGCCTGCCCCACCAGAGCCTTCGACCGTTTGTCGACGGGGCCCTTGTCTTTTGAACTGATGACAGGCTTTTTGCATATTCTCAATATTAACTTTAATTTTTCTATAAATAAATTCTATTTCAGCTGCCGGAAACTAGAATCTGAGCCCACCGTGGCAGGTGGCCGCCTCTGAGATCTGAGGACCGACACTGCCACCCCGGGAGCTGGGAGGGGGCTTTGTCTGTCCCCCAGGCCAACATGCAGCTGCACCCCCACCTGGCAAGCTTGGTTGGGGGCTTCACCCACTTGACCAGGGCTGCTGGGTCGCCCCTCATTCCCAAGGGCAACACCTCCACATCCTGCCTCGCTCACCACTTCCTGGCCTCTTCCGGGCACTGGAGATATCCCGCTGCTCCTGCGAGCCGTTGCAGGCCTGAGCCACCAGGGGTCAGGCAGCTGCTGCTCCAGCACCACGCACTGGGGGTGCACGGTGATCTGCCCACGACCCACCGCTAAGCCAGCCAGCATCCTGCCCAGAGTGGCCGCGTCCCTCCATCTAGCTCTGATCAGACCCTGCTTCCTTGGGGACCAGACAAAGATCCGCAAACCCAAGAAGCCCACCCGTCCACATCACCCACCTTCCCAGGTCCTCTGGCACTTTCTAGAAGCAGCTCCACCTTCGGGCGCACACAGACCGGCTGTGTGGTGCCATTAGACTTCATGCCCCCGGGCATCACTCCCTCTAACTCTGCCTCGTCTGCCTCAGCGGCTCGCTCAACACGAGGAGTGTGGGCTCTTGCAAACGCTACTTGTGGTCTGCCTGGGGAGAGTCCCACCCCAGAGCCCAGTGGGGTGGGGAGGCAGCTCTTCCAGGACAGGAACAAAGAGATCAACGATAAACGACCCTAGGGGAGCCCAGGGAAGGGATGGTGCTGTCAGAGGCCTGCACAGATGCCTCCTTCAGTTTGGCCCAGGTCCCCTGCCTCCCCAGTCCCAGCTTGTACGGCAGCCTTGTTGTTAGTGCCACGGAGTGGATTCCGACTCCGAGCGACCCTGTGCACAGCAGAGCAGAGCCCTGCCTGGTCCTTTTGCGCCATCCTCTCACCTTCCGGCGCTGTATCAGATGATGCTCCACCACTATTCACAGGGTTTGCATGGCCAGTTTAATTGAAAGTGGGTGGCCAGGTCCTTCTTTCTGGTCTGCCTTAGTCTGGAAGCTCTGCTGAAACCTGTCCACCATGGGTGACCCTGCTGGTATTTGAAATACTGGTGTCACAGCTTTCAGCATCATAGCAACATGCAGCCACCACAGTGTGACAACAGACAGAGGGTGGTGTGGCTCCCTGACCAGGAAACGAACCCAGGCTGTGGCAGTGAGAGCACTGGGTCTTGACCACTAGACCTCCAGGGCAGCCGTACAGCAGCCCAGGAACGTGGAAATCCACAGTGCAGATTTGCTGGAAGCTTCCCTGCAGGGCACGTGCCAGTGACAAGGCCCCAAGATGACGTTAAGTCTGCTCAGGCCCCAGAGGCCCTAGTGTGACCCCAAACGAAGGCCACTGCCTAGAGGGACCTGGGATAAATCAGGCCGCGTCCGAGGCTCCCTTCCCTGGCAGGGCCTGGCTGGCTGTTCCTCAGGGCCAGCCCTGAGAAGATCCGTCTAGCCCAGAAATCCTCCGAGTGGACGGTGGCGAGATGCTCAGGAAAATCGAGGAGCTGAGTTCCCCGCCTGAAACCACAGCCCCCGCGCTGAAAGAAGGGTGGACACAGGTGAGACCTGCAGGTTTAAGTGGAGAGGCTCTTTCCGCAGCATTTTCTCAGAAGGGGCTCCGTGGCCTCCAGCCCCACGTCTGTGAGGTCGCCGTCTCCAGCAAAGCTGATCGGACCAGGGGCGGCTGTGTGCCCACCAGGACAACCAGAGTCCCCTCGCCACGAACTGGGCGCTGGGCTGGGGAGAGCGCCAGCCTTCCCACGGGTCTGGAAGATGTGAACTCAGGAGCTACAGTTGGGGTGTGTCGTCATGAGACAAAGAGGGCGAGAAGGCCACCTTCAGAGACAGGGAAGCCGGGCGGACACAGAGGCGTGCACTGCCTGGGGCGAGGACTTCCTATCCCACTTGCAGAGAAACTGGGGGAGGCTCACAGGAGGAGTGACTGTGGGCGGGGACGACCAGGAGGGCGCTTTCGCCTCCCTCTGCGCTGTGACCTGTCGTGTCCCGTCCAGGACGCAGGCCTTCTGTCTGGGCGGGGACCTTAGGGGACCTGACAGCAGGACTGGGGGATGTCAGAGTGGGCTGCCGGATCTCAGGGTCTTTATTGAGAGCAATGCACAGCGAGCTCCAGCTTCCGGTGCCTGGCCACAGGAGAGGCTGGAAGGTAGACGTTCTCATCAAGACACTAAGCAAGCCCTCAGGTCACGGCAGCGGCCAAATCTTGGCTGCACCCCTTGTGGGCATCGAGTCTGTGGGCAAAGAGAGAATCAGAGTCTCGAGAGTTGTGAAGAGGTGACCTGTGGGGTGTCACCCATGTAGAGGCACTGATCAGTGGGGCTGCCCCAGACACTTGCCGTTGTGCGTCTCCGTGAGTCGGGGTGAAGCCCGGGGCGTGTCCGGCTCACCTGAGTGCTTGTTGACTCACCGCTGGGTGTCGGACCCCACTGAAGGCGCACAGAGCAGACAAGGTGAGAGTAGTTTCTAGTCTGTGGCGTCAGGAAGCAGAGGGAGAAGGAAACGCAACATCGCAGTATATGTGAGCCAGGACGTGCTCAGAAGGAAAGGAAAGCGACGGGTCCTCACAGAAGGTGACATGGTCTGGCTGCATGCATCAGGGACATTTGTCCTGCCCCTTTCCAAAATGACCCTTCTCGACGGGCAGGACTCAGGTGAAGATGCGGACAGTGGGCATCTCAGACACAGAGCAGCCTGTGCCGAAGCAAGGAGGCGCGGAAGTGTCGGGTGGGTGCAGAGGGAAGGGCTCGTCCTCAGGCAGGACCACCACGGAGGGGGCGTGGGGGACGGGGACCTGGGCAAGGGGCCTGGGGCCCCTGGAGGACGAGCTCAGGCGGAGTGGTGCCACTTATGTTCTGCAGGCTCTGGGGGTCTGGGCAGACCTCTGCGCCAGAGGGTCATGGCCAGGGTGTTCTTAGGAAGAGCAGGAGGCATGAAGTGCCCTCAGCTGGCTCTGTTGCAGGAGCCAGTGCACACAATCGTGAGCACAGACGCGCATCCAGCAGCGGGAGAGACAGGGAACGGGTCACCTCGGCCCGGCGCCCAGTTGTGGGTCAAACGCGAGTCTAGGTGTTGCTGTGCAGGCATCTGTGGAGGTGGCTCACAGTTGACATTTAGTCAGTAGACTCTGAGTAAAGCAGATGATCCTCCTTGATGGGGGGCCTCATCTGCTCGGGGGAAGCTGTGAGAGCAGAGACTGAGGCCACCCAGAGAAGCAGCAACTCGGCCTCAGGATGGCGACACGGAAATTTTGCCTGAGTTTCCAGCCTGCAGGCCCTAGAGGTGTCAGACATGCCAGCCCCACAATCACACGAGCCAGTTCCTCTAGCCTGCTGGTTCTGTTTCTCTGGAGACCCCTGTGTTAGTCCGTTCGGGCTGCCGTAACAAAGAACCACAGATGGGGGAGTTGTAAACAACGGGCATTCATTTCTCACAGGTCTGGAGCTGGGGTCTGAGATCAGGTGCCAGTCTGGTCGGGTTCTGGCGAGAGCTCTTCCTGACTTGCGGACAGCCCACAGCTTCTGGGAGCTTCAGTGGCCATGTAAGAAATTCAGTGACCCTGAGGCCACCATGCAGAGAAGCCATTTAGAGGGAGAGCTGCTCAAGGAGCCCAGGTGTGGGTCTTCCCAGCCAGGTGCCAGGTGTGAGATGAAGGGGCCTTTGAGATGATCCCAGCCACAAACTCCGCCTGGTGGCCACTGTGTGAAAGACCCCAACAAGAGCAGCCCTGCTGAACCCAGCCAACCTCAGGTGCATGAACCAAGTGAGAGTTAAGAGCCTACAAAGATTCGTTGCATGCACAGTGCTGTGGACTGGATGTTTGTGTCCCCCCCCAAATTCACAAGTCAAAGCCCTAGCCCCCAGCGTGATGGCATTTGGAGGTGGGGCCTTTGGGAGGTGATTAAGTTTAGACAAGGTCATGGGGGGGCCCTGGTGCGATGTGATTAGCGCCCTCGTCTGGAGAGACACTGAGAACTTGCTCTCCGCACCACATGAGGATGCAGGAGGAGGCGGCCGTCTGCAGCCCAGAAGCCGGCTCTCCCCAGAAACTGAATCCACCAGCACGCTGATCTTGGACTTCCAGCCTCCAGAACTGCGAGGGATAGATGTGTCATTTAAGCTGCCAGTCTATGGGATTTTGTTACAGCAGCCTGAGCTACAAGGCTCAAACAGGTCACCCGGAGTTATCTGGGTAAATTCAGACGCCCCTTGGGGTGTCGGCCGTGGGCGCCACCTCTGGCCACCTCTGCCCACAGACCAGCGCTGGAGGGTCAGCAAGTGAGCCCATCTCCACTCACTCTGCAGGTGAGGAGGCACCCACGCCCTGCCCCCACCGCAGCAGGGTCAGGCACGCGCACCCCTGGATGCGCACGGAGGCCAGCCCTCTTCCTGCTGAGCGCTCTCCTCCCTCGGTCCGCGCCTGACCCTCAGGGCCCAAGCCTGCCCAGCCTTCTCCCTCCGCCAGCCCCGGAGCAACCCCACAGGGCCCTGTCCTCAGACTGAGGTGCAGAGAAGTCTCTCTTTAAGGTTTGTTACAAAATTCACACGGGTTTTAAAGCAAAAATGCTCCTCTTTCTACTTGGGATACAAAAACAGAATGAATTTGAGAGGTCTGGTCAGCCAGGGAGGTTAAAAGTAAGTAGATCAGCATCCCAGGAAAACTCCTGATGGGTTTTTAAATTTCTTCTCCTTTTAAAGGTTTTCCTGTCAAGTGTTCGTTCTACGTGTGTGCAGGCAAGGTTTAGCCAGACTCCCCAATCTTGCTCTCTTTTTTAATAAACCAGCATAAAGTAGAATTTATTTACATAATGCAATGATCCATGAAGGTTACCATAACACCAAGGGACCATATTAACCGCTTGAGTGGAATTCATTAGAAATTAACTACCACTTAAATTAATTTTCCCACAGTCACAAGGCTGTAATGGCGGGAGAAGGGACCGTCCATCAGTGGGTGCTGACAGGGGACCTGTCACGGCCGTTATTTATAGGTGAGCGTGTTAACCCATCGAGCAGGCACACTGGGCCAAACTCTGGGCCTCCAGACTCAGAAAAGGCCACTTCAGAGGTCCCAACTTCCCCTTGTTAATAAGTGATCAGGCCTCATTGACCCCACCCTTCCCAACACCAGCAGAGGGGCAGCTCTGGTCATCGTGACCTACAAGCAGAGGGGGGACTCTGTTTCAAAAACCTCGTCATAAAACATATGCTTTTATAAGCAGAGCTGGTAAGCGTGATCGCGGCCTTTTCCAGGAGCCTTTAGGAGCACGGGCTGCAGGGCCCAGCTTCAGATTAACTGCTCAGTCGTCCCCCAGGGACTTCCGGGGACGTGATCTCCCCAAAGGGCAGGACCGACCTCTGATGAAGAAACCAAGCTTGCAGGGATCCACTGGGTCTCCTTTAGAAGGACAGAGAGTATGTGCGCATGCATATGCATGCACGTGGTATGGTGTGGTGTGCATACATGTGCACACGTGTGCGGTGTGTGTGAATCCATGTGCTTGCGTGTGTATGTGTGCACATACATGTGGCGTACGTGTATATTGTGTGTTTGAATGTGTGGTGTGTTTGCATGTGTGTGCTTGGCATGTGCGTGGGTGTACTAATATATGGTGTCTGCATGCACAGTGTGGTGCGTGTGTGTACACATGTGGGTGTGCATTGTGTGGTATGTGTGGTGTACATGTGTGTGTACCAATCTGAGTTGCAAAGCAGAGGGAAGCTGCTGTGCCCGGGGCTGCTGATTTTGGAGCATTCAGGGCAGGCGAGCGCCAAATCTGGCAGTGAGGGCCTCTGTGGTCATGTCCTAGAGGACTGTCCAGCACCAGGCCGTTGGTGGCCCACCTGCAGTGTCCCCCGAGGGTATTTCTGAGCTGAGGATCAGATACCCTGTCTGGACGGAGTTTCGTGTGGCTCTCCTGCGACTGAGAACACAGCACCCCATACTGTCCTCTCCAGGCCAGAAAACTGAGTGGAGACTCGGCCTAGAGGGGGAAGGGGCTGCAGAGCCACCACCTGGCTGGACCCAACTGCCACAGTGTGAGTGTGCGAATGTGAGCGTGTACACACGTGTGTGAGAGATGGAGACAGGGAGAGACAGGGGGGAGAGACATCGTCCCTATGGAAGCCAGTGTGGACCCGTGTGTGCCGGGACATCCAGGGTCACTTGGCGGGGTGGGGGGTAGGAGGTGGTTGACAGGCCCACAGCCTGGGAAGGAAGAAAGGAGGAGGAGGGCAGAGATCTAGAATGTTCCTGTGGGAAACCCCCAGGGTCCCGGTTTCCAGGGCCTCCGGTGGGAGCAAGGGGTGCTGCTCCTGACTCACGCTCCTGGCCGCGGTCACCCAAACCAGCGCTGCCGCCGAGAATCTAGGAGGACTGCAAAGACCTCTGCCCAGGAGGCCCACTGGCAGAAGGTGGGAAGGAGTGGGGTGCCCTGCCTGGGGCCCCTCAGCCTCCGATGCCCTCATGGGACTGGTGCATGCAGTGGGGGCTCCCCTGTGACGGGGTCCGGGGTACCCATCTGTGCTCTGTGAGCTGGACCTCGGCCGCTGGAAGGATAGTCTCCAGGCCACCTTCCCATCCCAGACTGGCCTGGGGAGGGGGCGGCTGGAGGCCAGTGGGGACCAGAGCCAGAGGGGCCTCCTGCCGGACCCGAGTCAGGAAGGCACATTCGCAGCATGTGCCATTGTAGGCGACAGTCACCCTACCATTTCAGGCTGCCGCTCCCCCCGCCCGCCCCTCCCCGGCTCCCTGGGCGCCCAGGCCCCTTCTTCTGCTCCAGCGTCTGATTTCCGCCTGGTTATGATTAACCTGCACTGCGTGTTCCTCTTACTGCAGAGCTGTTTTCTTCTCTGCCAATTGTGCAAACTGGAAAACAGCATATAGCCCGAGGCCACCTGGAATAATGCTGGTGTCACACGTTAAAAAACATATTTGTTTTGTGTCCTCCAAGGACAAATGATAGACATGTAAAAATGGGAATACTTAGTTTAGAATTAACTTCTGTCAGAGGAAACACGGTTTCCTGCGCCCACTCGGTGTTATTTTCCACCACTTCTATTTCAGAGGGAAAATGCTGCGCGGTGTTTGACACGTGTGATTACAAGCTTACAGAACCTACTTACGTTCCTGCTGTTATTGCTGTTTCTCTTTAGGAAAAGCTACTCATTAGAACCAGACAGAAACTTTCTTTCAGGAGAAACAAATAAATGCGGGAATTGGTTACCCCCAGCCGAGCCAGCCTAATTTGTTCACGTGTCTGGGGAAAACGGGCGCCCCTGGGGCTTGGAGGACGGGAAACAATGCCCCTACTCCCAGACCCCAGAAGCTGGACCCTGGGAACAGGGGGATGAGAGGTGGGATCTCTCTTCCTCCTGGGAAAATGCACACAGACAACCCCCATGACGTGCATATGTTGCACAGGTCACATACACATATACACATGCACACACACTGCACAAATACCACGTACACATACATTCATACACGTGCACACTCACAGCTGCACACACACCTGTGCATATATACACACACACACACACACTCTGCCCTCTCAGGGACAAAGGGCTCGCTTGGGACAGACAGCAGTGGACAGACGTTGGTCTTCAGTGCTGTCCCTCATGATGGCCACCTGAGCCCGTGGTCACTGCAGCCTGTGATGACCCAGCAGGCAGAGGTGTTTCTGGCTGGAGGCCAGCTCAGGAAGGCGCAGCCCCAGTCCAGACTGGTCTTCAAGCCCATCTGCATACCCATGTGTCTTTGCCAATGTCCTGAGCTATGAAGAGACCCTTGGTGCTTCGCCATCCTGGTTGCAGCAGCTGACGCTCCTTGGTGCCACATGGGGTCACCTTGGATTCTGCAGCAGCTCCCAGGGTCCAGCAGGCAGGGTCACCACATCAGTGGCGTGTTTCGTGGCACTTACTTTTTGATGACTGGAGATTCAGAGGCTTTGATGAAGGAGGGTCGTCCCCTTTACTGCCCACCATCGAGACGAGGAAATGGAGGCCCAGACACCTGCAGACTCTCTTACTGCCTCCCCGCCAGGCTAGAAGCTGGATCTTCTGACACCAAGGCTCCTCCAGCTGCCCCCAAGATCCCACACACTTCACAAGTCTTTCTTGGTCATCGTCTGTCTTGTCAGCTTGGGCTGCCATAAGAAAGTACTGCAGACGGGGCAGCTTACACAATAAACATTTATCTTCTCACAGTCTTGGAGGCTAGAAGTTCCAGACCAAGATGTGGGCAGGGCTGGTTTCTCCTGAGGCCTCTCTCCTGGACGTGTAGACGGCTGTTGTCTCCCTGTGTCTTCACGTGGTCGTCCTTCTGTGCATGTCTGTGTCCTCATCTCCTCTTCTTATAAGGACACCAGTCCTATTGGAGTAGGGCCCACCCTAGTGACCTCATTTAACCTCAGTTACCTCCTTACAGGCCCCATCTCCAAATATAGTCACATCAGGGGTTGGGGCCTCAACCTATGAATTTGGGGGCACACAATTCGGCTCATAACATCATCCCTTCTATTTCAGTAGAGTGGCCCATCCACCATAGCAGACAGAGCGTGACAGTTACAGAGGTTCTGATTGAAGAAAGGGTGCACACCCCTCCAGGCTGAGCTCAGACCCCCAACTAACCACATGTCCAATCAGGGCTCCTGACGTCCTTCCATCTCCTGCTTGACAAGATCTGTGCTCACGGTGGGCTCCACGTCCACGGCTCTCCAGGAGGGGCCTGGAGGAGATGGCGCCATGTGCTCAGAGGCTCCAAGGGAAAGGTCCTGACAGATGTCATCGCTCACCTGGTCCTGCCCCAGAGCATCCGGAAGCCGGGTCAGAGGGAGAGAAGGTTCTGGGAGGGAAGGGGAGCAAGGAGCGATGGGCCAGGTATTGCCTCAATTGGCAATTGGCAGTAAATCCTAGGAAAACAATGAGGCCTCCCTCAGGGCTTCAGAGGGGGAGACCGTGAGAGCCGAAGCCCCTGCGCAGCCAGGCCTGGGCGGAGGGGCCATGGGGGAAAACCGGAAGATTGAGTGGGAGAGACAGCTGCTGGGAGGTGGGGCAGCTAGCTCCTGGATGCCCCACGTGCCAAACAGGGCGAGCTTGTGTGGGTCTAAGCCCAGGAAAGATTGAGGACTTCATACCAGAAAGACCCTGTGAGGATTTTGTGAAACATAGAAGAAAGGAAATAATGTGACCTGAGAAAAGTGGGGAGATGAAGGGTGAAGGGTTGAGACCCTAATACTGTAGGCACCTTGCCTCCAGGGTGGGAGTGGAGGAGTTATGACCAGCATGTTACCTGGATTTAGGTCCACTTCTTATCAATGTGATGGCCATCTGGGCCCTGGACTCTCGCCCTGAACCCTCTCACCTCTCAACCTCTCTCACCCACGTCCACTTTAAGGACTTCTCTCTTCTAGAAAGAGCTCTCCAAATAGCTCAGAAGGTAGCCTCTAAGCTGTTCTTTGCTAAGCATTCGTCACTTGGGATAATTGCAGAGCCTAGTTTTACTTTTTGGACTACATTGGATTATTTAATGTTTTGGACTAGAAACACAATTCCCAGTCATTTCAGAGTACTTGCAGATCACAGACAGGCTTAAAAAGAAAATAAAATTATATATAAGCCCACCCTCCTGAGAAACCTGATGAGGACTTTTTGGAAACGGGAATGATTTCCACACAGTGAAATGCTCGTATCTTGGGCAAAATGTTTGGTCTGCTTTGATGAAAGCCTGTCATGACCCAGGCCATCCTACCTCCTCTTCCCAGTCATTACCCCCAGCAGCTGAGAATCTGGTTTCATCAGCATAGTTTGGTCTTGGCTGTTCAAGAATTTCATGTGAATGAAATCACTTAGTATAAGCTAGTGGTATTCAGCATCTTTCACTCAGCACTTTTACTGCTTTATTTGGAATCTATTTGACTTCTTTTTTCTTGTTCTTGTCTTATTGCAGTGGCTAGAACTTCTTGTACAATATTGAATAGAAGTGGTAAGAGCCCTTTATCAGGTTGAGAAATCTACTGCTTTTTCTCATTTGTTAAGAGTTCTAAAAATTATAAATAGATGTATTTTGTCAAATGATTTGTTTGCATCTATTGACACAGCCATATAATTTTTCTCCTTTAATCTCTTAATGTGGTGAACTACATTGATTGATTTTCTTATATCAAACTAACTTTGCATTCCTAGGATATACCCAACTTGATCCTGGTATATTATTCTTGTTATATATTGCGGAATTTGATATGCTCATGTCTTGTTAATGATTTTTGCTTCTTTGTTCGTGAAGGATATTGTTCTGTAAACTTAGTTTCTTATAATGTCTTTGGTTTTGGAATCTTGGTTATAGAGGACTCAAAATATTTTGGGAAGTATTTCCTCTTCTAATTTCTAAGAGGTTATGCAGGATTGATATTATTTCTCCCTCACATTCTTGATAGAATTCACCAGTGAGTCATTTGGACCTGGACTATTCTTGGTAGGAAGTTGTTTAATTATGAATTTGATGTCTTTAACAAAACAGAGGGCTATTCAAATTTTCTAGTTTTTCTTGAGTTTGTTTTGGTAATTTATATCTTTCAAGGAATGTGTCCATTTTATCTAAGTTGTTAAATGTATCAGTACAAGGTTGTTCATAACATCTCCCATTATCCTTTCAATGTCTGCAGGATCTGTTGTGATGTCTCCTCTTTCATTCCTGATATTGGTGATTTGGTTTTCTTTTTTTCTTCATCTGTCTTATTAAGTGCTTATCAATTTTATTAAGCTTTACAAAGAAAAAATTCTGGCTTTGTAAGATTTTCTCTGTTGTTTGTTTTATATTTCATTGATTTTTCCCACCTATTTTTATTATTTCCTTTTTTTCCTACCTACTTGACCTTAACGTTCTTCTTTTCTAGCTCCTCAGGGAGGAAGCAAAGGTAACCAGTGTTAGACTTTTCTTCACGTCTGATTTTGGTGTTACAGTTACAGGTGTCCCTGTAAGTGCTGCTTTAGCTGCATCCCACCAATTTTATGTTTGACTTTAATGTTCCAAGTCCATTTTCTTGCATGCATGGTAACATCTTTCAATATGCAGAACTGGATTTTCTTAAATTGTAGTTTAAATATGAGTTCTGTTCCCTCATGTTGGTTTACTTCTCAGACACTCCAATTACGTGGATGTTGTATAGTTTTTGATAGGCTTTTATGCCTATTGTTTCTCACTATTTTGTCTCCTTTATTTCAGTTTTAATTTTCTGGGGGGAGGGGGATCTTTTTATTTCTGTCCTCTGAGTCTCTTACTGTACTTTTGGTGTTATATGCTTTCCCTTGTGCACCTTATAATTTATTCTTTCTTTCTATTATGATTTGTGTCTTCTTCTTCAACATCTTACTTGAATCCTGTTGGCTGTTATTTTACACCTTCCTGAGCTTGTCCATTTATATTCTGAGTCTTGAACCTACAATCCGTGATGTCCTTTCTTATCTGAAACTGCTTTTTAAATTACATTTAACTCACATTGGAGTGCTGTGTTACACTTTTCATTTGCTTTGAGGATTTTTTGAGGTAGAGTTTTCTTCTGAAATGTTTTTATTCCCAATTTTTGCTTTCTTCTTGTAATTAGGTAAAGCTTACAGTTTAACAGTTTCTTCTTATGGTTTCTTTGTTCAGGATTATTTGTGGATTTTCCTGGACTAGCACTAGTTTATGACTTATAGAGAGAACGTGGTAGAGGTCTGGATGGTTTACTCAATTTCTTCGTTCAAGAGCACCCACTATTGCTACAGTGAAGTTCAGTTTCTTTAATAAATGGCAACTTTGAGGTCTATCTTGTTCTGATTCTTGGATAATACCTTGGCTCTGCGGAACCCTTATTATCAGTTTCTTCCTTTCACCATCAAGCATCTAAGGGACACCGCCCCTTCCAGGGCACCTGCCTTTCCCTGGAGCAGCCCACTCAATTCTGCATCCTCGGATCCTGCACACTTTTCAAGCATCTTCCTTTTGACTTCCCAGCCATTCTCTGATCCACCAGACCTTAGACCTCATCTTCATGTTCACCACTCAGGGTGCAGACTTCTCCTCTGGTTAACATTAAAGATTTCCTTCTGCCAATGGGACACTGCCATGCTCTCCTCTCTTCCAAGTAATTTCCAAACAACTCTGCTCTGTTGTGAGCTCCCTTACCCACTATGCTGGCTTCATATGTCTACTTCACTATTTACATGCGAATTAAAATCTGTACTATTTATTCTCTGTCTTCTGTTTCACTGTGGGTGGTTTCACTGGTTTTCTTTGTTGATGGCTGTGCTTTCATAGAGCGTACGTAGACAGATTTGGATTTCAGTGACAGGCATTCCAGGTAGGTACCAGAAGCCACCCTTTTCCCTTCCTTTCTTCCTTTCTTAGTTCCTCTGGCTGTGTTGAACATTTGTCCTGTGGAATGTGTGAAGCTGAGCTTCCAACACTTCACGTAGGTGGCACCTGGGACACAGATTGAGGAGAATAAATGCCCAGGGCAACTGCTGACTTGACAAAGAAGTTAGGAGTCCATGTCTCATGGCTAATGAGATTGGCAAGCTCAGTAAATGCTGTGGATTGAATGTTTGTGCCCCCCATTCATTTGTTGAAGCCCTAACCCCCAGTGTGGCTGTATTTGGAGATGAGGCTCTAAGAAGGTAATTAAGGTTAAATGAGGTCATAAGGGTGAGGCCCTAATCTGATTGGATGAGATTGGTGGCCTCATAAGAAGAGACAACAGGAAGCCCCCCACTGCACGTGCACCAGGGAGAGGCCAAGGCGGCTGTCTATAAGCCAGGAAGAGTGTCATCAGAAACCAAATCAGCCAGCACCTCGACCTTGGACCTCCAGCCTTCAGGACTGTGAGGAATAATTGTCTGATGTTTAAGCCCCCTGTCTGTGGTGCTTGTTATGGCAGCCCAAGCTGACTGAGACAGTGAGCTACGGGGCCATGTCTGCTCAGACTCCCTGTGCACATTTTGATAAACAGAAAGCATCGAACCTTTTTGTCAAAGTGCATGAACTGCACACATGAAACGGTCTGCCAGTCTCCCTGCCCCTTGACCCCCAAGCTCAGCAACTTCATGTGCTCAACCCCCAGCAGCACATTCACATCAGACTCACGCTCTGGACAAACTCTGGCTGAGGCAGGAGCTCTCCACACCCACAGAGCGTCGGTCCCGCGGCCTGTCCCGCTCCAGCCTCAGTGCTAGGTGGCATTTCTCAGGATGGTGCTCCTGCCTGGCCCTCTGGAGCCCTGAGAGCGGAGTCATCAGGTCGCCGAGATCCGCACTGGGCTCTTACCCTGGAACGCGCCCCATGTTGGTTTTCTGATCCTGACCTGCTTACCTTCTGATGGAGTGCCCAACCCTGC
The DNA here is from genome assembly GCA_031878705.1 of Tapirus indicus. Classification (NCBI taxonomy): domain Eukaryota; kingdom Metazoa; phylum Chordata; class Mammalia; order Perissodactyla; family Tapiridae; genus Tapirus; species Tapirus indicus. The sequence continues at coordinate 144,693,598 of CM062921.1, forward strand.
CGACGAGGCCTCCGCAGCCCTGCTCCTGCTTTCCTGCACAGGTGATGCGTCTCAGGTGGAGTCAGTGTTGGCCCGTTGCACCCGTACATCCGCAGCCATGCCTTACACGTAAACGGTGCGCGGCACTGTGATTCCACGGTGTAAGGAAACACAGAACTAAGTGTTTGAGTTTGACGGGCTAGAGCATGTGAACTGCAGTGTTCAAAAATATTAGGGCTCTCAGCATGACTCATGGTCTCATATCATCCTCACAAAACACCGTGAGATGGAATTATGATCCCAGTTTCACAAATGAGGAAATTGCAGCTCACGGAGTTGCAGCCACGTGCCCAAGGTTGAAATCCTGTAAGTGGCAAAGAAAGTGTCAACGTCATAGAACAGATGCCTTCCAGACTGGTGATTGGTTTCACAAGTGAAGTCTTTCTTTTTCATAAAAGAATGACTGTAATTAAATACTAAGGTCCCCCTCACTAAATATATAAATTTGCTTATAAAATATTTTCTACAAAACTTTTCAGAAACCTGTACCACATACAGCGAAGGGACCTCCTGTTCAAATGACGGGCATCCCTTCAGCCTTGGAGGAAGGATGGGTTGCTGAATTCGCATCAGGACCAGCGAACATTCCTTCTTACCCCTTCTGCCTTCCTCCATGCAGCCATCAGGGTTTCCTCCTTCCACGCGTGCTGTTGGAGTGGCTGGATTTCACCCCAGTGATGCAGGCATTAAGTGAATTCAGATTTCCAACCCTGCTGAGTGCTTGTTAGAAAAATCAGATTATATGCCTCAAAATTAAATGAAACAAGCAGGAAGTGTCTCAGTCCATGGGTCCATACGTAACCACCAAATATTTTCCCATAACAGGAAACTTGAATAAATTAAAAGTATTGGGAAAAACCCCCACGGAGGAGGCTCCAGATGATGGAGAGTCGGCCCTGCCTCTGGGTCCTGTGCTCACATGGCAGGCAGGGGGCTGCAGGGCTGAGCACCTTGCTCAGGAACACTTCATACTGCAGAATGCGGGACCTGTCACCATCAGCGCACCAAGGCTCCGTCAGAGCCACCTAACCCTAACCCTATTTGTCACAGACCATTGAAGACCTCTGTTCCTGACTTTCATTTTAAAGTGGCTAATCACCACTGCTCTCTGGACTCACCCGGGGACATGGAACATCCATACAGGGCCGAGCCTCACACATGAGTCCAGAGGGCCTGGCCACCTCTGGTTCTGGCCCTGGCAGCGAGGCAGGAGGGAGTGGGCGTGGAGATAGGTGGTCACAATGGCCTCAGGCGGGGACCCAGGAGGGGGTATTCTTTTTTCTATTGTTCTAATTGAGGTGAAATTCACATAGCATAAAATTAACTGTTGTAAAGTGAACAATGTAGTGGCATTTAGTGCATTCACAGTGTTGTGCAACCACCACCTCTATCCAGTTCCAGAACATTTTCATCCCCCAAAAGGAACCCTGGTCCCCATTCACGGTCATTCTCCATCCCTCCCCGACCCAGGCCCCCTGCAACCACTAGTTTACATTCTGTCACTATGAATGCACTTAGTATGGATGTTTCATGTTAAAGGAATCATACAATCTGTGACCTTTAGTGTCTGGCTTCTCTGACTTAGCATAATGTTTTCTTGGTTCATCCATGTCATAGCATGTATCAGTACTTCATTCCTTTTATAGCTGAATAATATTCCATTTATATATATGACACATATTGTATATGATATACCTATAGCTCGATGATGGACAGACAGACAGACACTGTAACGTGTCTACCCCTCCGTCTGCTGCTGTACGTTGGGGCTGTCTCCACTTCTGGCCCTCTGTGAATCAGGGCGTACCGTCCATGCGCTTGTTCCAGTCCCTGTACTCAATTCTCTTGGTCTAAACCTACAAGTACACATGCTGGGTCATGCGGTCATTCTGTTTAACCTTTTGAGGACCCACTAGATTGTCTTCTGCAGCAGCTGCTCCATTTTACATTCCCACCCGCAGTGCACGCAGGCTCCATTTTCTCCACGTCCTCGGCAGAGGTCTTCTTGCTTGGAGTTGGCCGTGCTCCAATGGGGCGATTCAGGAGGAGGGAGGGAGGACTGAGGCCCCAGGGAGGCCCTCCCATTGGGCCCAGCCCCGGTGGGTGTGAGGGCTCTGCCCCCACCCTCTGCATCAGCAGCAGGACGGGGCCAGGCCCAGGTGCCCACAGCCTGCATCTCTCTCACAGGCTCAGCTGTGGGAACGGGGACAGAACTGTGTCTGTGTTGGGACTCAGTCACTCTGTTGAAGCCCTCAGCCATGGTGGCCAACAGACATGAGCTCAGGGCCCTACTTGTTAAGAGTGGACATGGGGAGTAACTCCCCAGAGGTGACGACCCGCCAGCATATGAACTCTGCCCAGACACAATCTTACCACCATTATGGGGGCTGGTCCTCATCTCGGCCCTTTCTCCCCACAGAAACCTTGAGATCCTTGTAGGAAGTTGTGTTCCCTCACTGAGAGGCAGTCACTGAGTCCTGGGGCAGCAAAGGGACAGCAGAGTCACCACCCCTCCACTCCCCCCGCCCCCGCACGTCAGGACCGAGGCGGCTGTTGCCTTCTGCTGGGCCCTTTATTCAACTTGGGCCCATCCTCTCAGTCCTCTCAGCCACCCTCGCCCCGTTTTCACGCCAGTCCCACTTTCTGCGAGTTACCAGCCTTGCAGGGGAGCCCCCAGAACTGCGGTTCCACCTTGCGACATCAAGCTCAGCGACCCCCAAGTCAAGGGGGCCCAGCTTCAGCCTGGACACCAAGCTGGTGCAGGCAGACGGGCTTCTCATCCTGTCCTCCCTCTCCCTGACAAACAGGGCTTTCTGGGACCTGCGGTCTGCCTCCAAGTGTCTGAGCCGATCCTGGGTGACCAACAGGAGGGTCTGGACTCACCCGTGACGCCCTAAGCCCAGACGCGCACACAGCTCCCTGATCCCACACGTGAGCCTCTCTCGCTCCCCGGCTCTTGTCCCCGCTCCTCCCGGGGCCAGGCAGGGCTAGCTGTGCCCACGGGGGGGGGGGGGTCCCACTTCCGTCTGATGGGCCGCGGGAACCCAGACTACCACCTTCCCAAGACGCCACTGCCACCACCCACCGCCACAGGTCAGGGACCAGCCCCTCGGCCACCACCCAGGAGACACAGGAGACCCGACAAACAGTTTAAAAATGCAAATGTGCTTCCACACACCTCAGGGCATCTTCCTGGGTCCCTGAGGGTCTCTCAGGGCCGCCCCTCCCGAGACCCTCACCTGGGTGTGGGTCTGCCCTCACCTGACGCCTGAGCCCCCCAGATCTGGACCCGCTCAGAATGGACCCTTTTAATTTTGCTTAAAACCAAGTGAATTAGCCTCAGTTAGGAGGAGCTTTGTGCACACCCGTAAGGCGAAAATATCCTGTTGGCTCTCGAGCTGTTAGTCCAGATGTGGCTTTTATTTTCACAAGATTTACTTCCCATTAGTTTTGCTGCTTTTTAATGAGGAACTTTTTTCACGTCTTTCTCTCACTCGCAACCAAAATAACATCTTAGCCAAACTGAGATACCAGTTTCTGCCTCAGAAGAAAAAAAAACGTAAAGCTGCCTTTTTAAGCCATCTGATTTTTCCGAATTTCACGCAACAAGCTCTGCATGTAGAACACGGGGTCTATTTTGAAAAATACCACATTTTCTACATGTTTAGAGCTCTGGCATTTTCTGTTGATAAGCGATACCATGCTAAGTTACCCTCACTTGTTCTACTTACCAGTATATTTTATTTCATTTATGTGAGTTAATTATTTATGTATCTAGAAACATCATAGATTTAATTAGGAATTAGTCCCTAGTTCAGTCAAGAGTGGTTTCCTGGCTTCATAGAAGGGAAGCGATGACTGTGAGCAAAAGATTTTAGAACTGTGTCAGCTTCACTCCTCGTGAAGTCGTGTATAGTTCTACAGAAACTGAGTTTTAGAGATGGATAAATTGTGGAAAAGCTTGCTTTTTTCCCGTTATCTGAGCACTCTGAAAACAATCCAACTCAAAACAGCTCGGGGGAAAACTTCCAAGTCTGTGAGTTGGGCTCAAATAGTCACCTTTGTTTCTCTGGACCATCCACCATTCCTGGACACGTGTCACAGGGTGGGGTGGGGACAGTTTGGACCTTCTGGTCCTCTGTGATCTCACCGCAGACCATGGTGGAGGACACAGCAGACCCTCTTCCCCGTCCCCCTCCACCTCAGAGGCAGAACAGGGGAGACACACAATTTCCCAACCTGCGTGCAGCTGGGAGTGGCCCCATGGCAGGGTTCTGGCCCACTGGGTGAGGACAGAAGTGTATTCAGGGCTACTTGAGCCAGACTTCTCCAGAGAGCCAGACCAGTAGCGTCTAGATTGGTTCTTAGGCACATACACAGACAGAGAGACGTTAAGGAAGTGGCTCATGCAACTATGGGAGCTGGTTTGACATCTGTAGAGCAGGCCAGCAGGCTGGAAATTTAGGGAAGAGTTGATGTTATAGTCTCGGGTCCAAAATCTGCAGGGCAGGCCAGGAACTCAGGCAGGATTTCTATGTTATAGTCTTGCGGAGAAACCCGTCTTTTCCCTTAAGGCCGTCAACTGATTGGATGAGACCAACCCACATTTTGGAAAATAAGTCTACTGGTTTAAAAGTTAATCACATCTAAAAAAATACCTTCACAGCAACATCTAGACTGGTGTTTGATCCAATAACTGGGCACCATGGTCCAGCCAAGTTGACTTATAAAATTAACCATCACAAGGGCTCTGATAAAAGGGAGATGTAGCCCACATTCAGAGCTCCAGCAGCCATTTTGCAACCACAAAGAACCAAGGATGAGGGAAGGCTGAGAGACAGAGAGCAGTGGCCTTTAACTCACTGGGCACAGCCTGTGAATGTGTGTTGGAGGGAACAGACCCCTGTGTGTCCAAGACACTCTGCTTGATTAGTCTCTGGGGGTCTTGCACACCATTGAAGTCAGCAAAAGATGTTTAAAACATTAACCTTCCCAACTATAGCGAGACAATGGAGGTAACAGGCTGTAGCAAGGGCACTGTGATGAGATTTGCTGATCCTTCTCGTCCAGCTGCCGACCCGACGCGCTGCCCAGAAGTTAGCCGTTGACCCGCAGCATCCGCCCGAGCTGTCCCCCGACCTGGTCAGAGCCAAAGAGACGTTTCTGCCACACATGGACACATGTCGCACCTGCGTGAAGAGTGAGAGAGGCCGCACCTCGGCCTCGCGGAGTTTAACCACCACTTTGTGTACCTTCCTCCCACGGAGAGAGCTCGAGACAGAGGCAGCCACTTGCGAAGAATGTTGAAAGCTTATTCCTCCATTTCGTAATTAATTCTTTCTTTTGTAAACCGAACGTGTCAGCCACCAAGTCTCTGTTAGGCTTTGGGCGCTGGTCGGATGCCGGGACCGTGTGAGTGGAGGGCCTGTCTTGGGGAGCACAGAGCCTGTGGGGGAGAAAGACGTGTGGATCCATCACCCGTCAGGCACGGAGGGTCCAGATGTGCCTGGAGGAGGGAGCCTCAGGAAGCCTCTTTGCTGTTCTTAGTGCGATGGAGGGGATCCCTACTCCTAGGGACCCCGTGGACAGCAGAGGGAGCCCTGCCCGGTCTTTTTGCACCATCCTCTCACCTTCCAGCGCTGTATCAGCCAATGTTCCACTGCTATTCAGGGTTTTCATGGCCGATTTTTTCAGAAGTGGGTGGCCAGGTCCTTCTTCCTAGTCTGTCTAGTCTGGAAGCTCGGCTGAAACCTGTCCACCACAGGTGACCTGCTGGTATTTGAAATACCGGTGGCATAGCTTTCAGCATCACAGCAACACACAGCCGCCACAGTGTGACAATCGACACACAGCTGGTGTGGTTCCCTGACCGGAAATGAACCCAGGGTGCCTGATCTTAACCACTAGGTCACCAAGGCTGCCTCTTTAGAGGATTAAATGAGGTGATTCATGCACACTAGTTGGCCAGGGACCAGCGCAGAACAAGTAGCCAACAGTCTAAGCTGCACTTGTTATTCTGGGACGAAATTTGAACTGATAAGGAACGAGGATTTGGCACTGACGTTGAAGAAGTGGAGAACCCCAGAGAAAGGACGGTCAGGACCCTACAGGTTGGGGGTGAGGGAGGCAGAGGAGTCAAAGATGACCAATGATTCCAATTGGGCAGCCCAGTGAGAGCTGGAGGAAGAATGCTGGCCACACTTAGGACACAGCGCTCGATGCCAAAAGAAATCATGAAGCCAAATATAAGACGCCCGAGACTATAATGCCAGGGCCGCCATGCCCACGTTCTCCAGGAAAAGGGACAGAGCTCTGATGGCACTGCCCGGAGAAGGCAGGCCAGGTGCCTTGAGACTCCCAACGGAGAGAATATTCTTTCCCTTTTCTGGTAATTTGTCCTTTGCACATCCACTTCCTCTGAAAGACTGAGCTCACGTGGTGGGTCTGACATGGATTTTCCACTCAGAGGATGGTCCCACTGAAGCCGCAGAGGTATCCACCCTCACGGGATCCACCTCTGTGGTCAGGCCACGTGTAACCTTGTAGAGCTGGCCTGTAAGCACACTGTCCTCAGCCCGGGTGTGGTGGCTGCGGTGGTGGTGGTGGCATCGGGGATGAGTGGCGTCTTCTCGAGACTGAGGGGAGAGGACTGGCCCTGTTACCCCCTGCTCCCTGACAGGGAGCCTCCCACTGCCTCTATGTCTGCAAACAGGGGATGCGCTCTTCCCGACGGGAAATCGGGGGAGGGGGACACAGCTGTTTCTCCGTTTTCTTCTATTTAGAGTCTGCTATGCTCGATGTTTCCTCACCACCCAGGAATGTTCAACTTTTCAGCTACTCAGTTTCATTTCAAACCAACACATGCTCTTTCTGCGGCCGAGAGGGAGTGTGTTTGCTCTAAAAGGAACAACATACACAGTTGTGACATAAACACAAATAATTGGCTCTGTGACATTCTTAATAAAAAAGACATGTTGATTTTGTTGTAATGGCAAATTTATACCATATTTATTTTTCCTCTAAGTGAGAACGAATGCGATCCTGGGCACAGCCTCGGTTCGGTATACCAAGACTGCCCTCTATGGACACATGGGCTTTACCACGGCCCTGTGTCCGGCTCTCCCTGCAGCTGCACATGGACCTGAGGAAGTGCACGCCACTCCCTAAAGTAAACGGCCTCCAGCTGAGAGGGGCAACATACCTCTCATCTCCCAGCCTCACAACAGCTCGTGGTGGGATTTGTTCTCCAACCATTCCCATCAGGGCAGGGCTCCAAGATTTAGGCCCCCCTTCTGTGGCCCCGACCCCTCGTAACTCTCAGACTTCAGTGGAAATTCTCAGCCTAAAGGGCTACAGACTCTCGAGAAGCAGCCGAATTTGGAAAGGCTACAATGCAGAGGAAGAGCTGTTGGTGAGTTTTCTCTACGTGCAGGGGAAGCTGGCCTCAGCTCCCTGTGTCCAGACAGAAGATCCCCACGGCAGGGAGAGCCCACGAGAAAACGGGAGCCGCAGGGCAAGGACAGGCAGCTTCTCGAGGAGCCGAGGGGCTGCCGTCTAACACCACTTGGGTTGGGCAGGCCGGAACGGGACAGACAGGTGGACGGAGATCTGTCTCCCCATGATGAAATGGGCTAAAAAACAGTGCTTCCTGCAGGCCAGCTAACTCGACTTTAACCACGGTGGTAGGAGGAAAAGACCACAGGCTTCCAGGCCCAGAACACCAGCCACAGGTGTTGCTGCCTTCCGAAATCCAGGGAGAAGCATTTGCTGCCCTGGAGGACAAATCCAAGCCCACCCGCGGGGCCCAGCAGGCGACTCTGAGGGAGATGACACGAGAGGCCACAACTGGGATGTCAAGTCCATACCGCCCCACAGTTAGGGACGGTCAGTGCTGGCCCAGCCGACCCTGCCAGGCCAGGAGCGTGACCCTCATGCATACCAGCTCACGTCAACCTCCCGGGGCTGCCAAATCCCTGAGCAGAGCCTGATTCCCAAAGATTCGAAACTGGTCACTTGGAAGACTGAGCCAAACCCACCCACTAACGCGACGTGCTGACTGTCGCGTGGGTTAAGCGCCGCCCTGGACCCAGGTGAAGCTGATGGTCATCCCACCACTGGCCACGCGGAGATGACCTGGCTAGTGATCTGATAAGGAAACTAGGAATGCTTTTAAAATTCCTCAGTGGGAAAGGTCCTGGTGAATACTTCCCTGAGTTGATAATTGTGCAGGAAATAAACACACGTGAAGCCAGTCTCAGCTCTGCTTCAGTTCACAACCCTTCGAGAGGACAGACCTTTAAACAGGAGCTTCCTCCACTCTGGGGCTTCCTGCTGCTCTGACCCCCGGAGCTGCCCAGTGCCCCCATATCTGCACCAGAGGCTGCAGGAGCCTGAGGGAACAGCACCTCTGGGCAGGGCAAGTGCAGCAAGTGTGTAATTTATGAAGACCCCCCCCCCCAGCCCGTGTGCTGTCTGAAGCCAGGCCAGGCCAGGTGGACAGCCTTCCAGGCTGGTGCTGATCTGGGGGTCAGGGCAGAGGCCACAGCGTGGAGAGTTCTGAGGTGTCCGTGGTCCACAGCTGCACAGGGTCCAGAGGGAGCCGGGAGTGAGCTCCCCAGAGGCCCGGGGCAGGAGAGGCAGGTGTGGAAGATGGAAGGTGAGCAACTCCTGCCAGCCCCACCCCCGAGGCAGCTGGAGGAGTCACTGCCACCTCCCGAGGCTGCCACAGGGGACAGCACAGGAAGTGTGCCCCGACGGCCCCCAGGGGTGCGTTGTCCGCATTTCCACAACAATGTGACCATCTGCACAAGCTCCCAGTGCTCACCACCCTGGCCACTCCTGCTGTCTCCACACCTGGAAGCTAGAATTCCAGTTCTGAAGTGAGGACATCTCGAGACAGGCCCTGGCTTTCGGCCCCAATGTGTCAGCTCAAGTGGGCGATGGAAATCCATAGGGAACTGAAGGATGAGCCCAAAATGGGAAAAGAGGAAACGTCTTTTTCTTTCCCCTTCCATTAATTCTCGATGGAAGAAGAATCTAGAAACCCAGGTCACTCTTGTTAAAAGGAAAAGCTAAGTCATCTTCACACAGGTTCTCTGCCCGTTTCACTAAAGCTGTGGGGACAAGGACACTGTTGCAATGCACACACCGTGTGGGGAGCGGATGTAATGCCGTCCCGTGGGAACGCCTCTCGGGAGGGGACGTGAGCTCAGCGGCACCGCACCCAGAGGTTCACGCATGGGAGAGGGGCCTTGATGGTTCTCCCCCTGGCGGGGTGCGCTGCACGTTGCCCCAGGGAGAGGCCTTTGGTGTGACCCTCCTTGCAGGGTTGCTGTGTTGGCCTGGCCTCTCCTGTCTCTGCCCCTACCTAACGGCCCAAGAGTGTGACACAACCAGCCCAGGTCCCTCCAAGGGAGGTCTCGGCCGAGACAGAGTAGGGCCTTGCCCTGTGCCACCAGCCCAGCCCCGAGGATGCCTTCACCCTGAGACATGCACCCAGGGCGGTGCTCCTGTCTTGGAAGAGCAGGCCGTGTTGCCACACACGTGCTGACTCCACGGGTTTCCCAGGTGATGCGATGCTGCGCCCACGGACACACCTCTAGTAACAGGACTTGGCATTCAAGTGCGCAGGGGATTGCCTGCCTGGGGGTCGAGGGGGTGAGCCTGGTGAACCTGATGAGCCACAAATCCCTGCATTTGTAGGCGGGATGACGAGGGCATCCTGGCTGCCGTGTAGATCCCACCTCTCCGGAGCTCTTCAGGTGAGCCTTTGAGGGCAGAGGGCTGGGGGTACCCCCAAAGTGTCTATGACTCGCAGAACTCCAAATGGGACCCCCACTGCCCGGGAGAGTTAGGACGGACCGCCCAGGCAGTGACATGAGCCCCTCCCCTGCCCCCCGGGCCCAGCAAGTCTAGACGAGTGGCTTCTCCCCAAATCCCAGTCTCCTGACAGCGAACTGCTTAGCGGCCCCCAGAAACTTGAAGATGCCTGTGTACCCCTGACCTGCACCCAGAGGGAGGTCCGCGGGTGTTCCTTGACAGACAGACGGAGGGAACAGCGGAACAGGGCCCTGGAGCAGACACCTGCGGGTGCCTGGGGCCTGCCGGAGACTTGCCCAGGACTCGGTCCTGGCATCGCCCTATGGCCACACACTTGTCACGTCCTCCTTGTTTTCACACTAAGTTACTTTTGCTAACTAGTCTTACTTTTTCCAAACGACTTTACTGGTTCTTGTTGGCCCGATTTTAAGCCAGCGGAGTATTGCGGGCCTGGAAGTCCACATGGGGTCAGCGTTCACATCTACGTGTCAGCGTGTCATGACTTTGAAGTGCATCGGGTTGGGTTTCTCTCCTCATAAATTAAATTAAACTAAATGTGGCTCTTCCCCGCCCCCAGCTCCATCGGCTCCTCCAGCTTCGTTAGGGAACTGAGCACAGTAAAACTTTTAATTTGGATGGGATTTCATCTTGTTCTGTTGCCAAACCCTATACAAGAGTGGGCTTTTTCGACTTTAAAAAAACAACATTTTGTAAAGAGTTGGCACTCTGTTCATATTCTGGGTGAAAAATGTATTTGGAAATGAAGGAGACTCTTGAGAGTTCAAATAACATGGGATTTGCTGAGCACGTGCAACAGTCATTTTCAGATTTGAACTTAACATTAATTTTTAATGCTTTTCACTAAGACTTCGCACTTCTCGAGATAGACACACTGTCATTAGAGTGGGCTGGCCATGCCCTCAGCCTGCGGCGAGAATGTGGGCTTCACCACTGTCTTAGAACGATTAAATGTGTGTTGTGTAACACTCCTCACATAAAACAGCAAACACCCGTTTCTCTACAGAAGTTGCCGCGCCCGGAGCACTGGAGGCCGGAGCGCCAGAGGCCATCCTCCCGGGCTCCCCCAGGACAGGGCAGGGGGCAGAGGGGAGGGAGCAGCACAGGGCAGGGGTGCGGACAGCAGGGGGCAATCTTTTTCTTAAAGGGCCAGATAGCAGATATTTTCGGCTTTGTGGGCCTCACGGTCTCTGTTACACCCGCTCCCCCTCGCTGCCATAGCTCGAAAGCAGCCAGAGACAATTCGTGAATGAATGAGCGCAGCTGAGTTCCAATAAAACATTATTTACAAAAACAGGCGAGATTCACCAACCCTGTGACACAGGTCCTGCTCTTCCTGGAACCCAAGGTGCTGGGTCACAGGGCCGGCTCTGACTCCCCAACGAGGCTGAGGCCAAAGCCGGGCTTGCTTCCGCCCCTGCACACGCCGGGAGTCACAGCAAGTGCCGAGCTAGGGCCTCCCCCATCAAGTCCACCAGACGCCTGGCGGCGAGCTCAGAGCTGCGACCCTCAGGGGGTTTAACGAGAATCCAGGTAGAGACCTCCGGTGAGAGGACTGGCATGCGAGCACGTACGGGCACACACACAGGCACACACATACACCACACATGGACACACACACATGCACACAGAGACCCACACATAAGCACGCACAGAGACACACATGCACACAGAGACACACATATACACATACGTACACACAGAGACACACAGGTGCACACATGCATACACACGCACACATACACCACACATAAACCACACAGACACACGTGGGCACAGGAACTAGGAAAAACAGAAACCTGGTAACACTCTTGGGCACGTGTGGTCGCCAGGCCCAGGCGGGAATAGCATCTAAATTTCTAATGCGAGTGGGACATGCAACATCAGTGGCCGCAACTCAGCTTTGGGGTCCCAGAGAGGACCCAGCTTCACGTGGACACCCAGACATGCTGACCGAGGGCCACGCAGGGCAGCCAGGAGCTGCCGCCTCACATGGTCTCAGATGTCAGAGGAGATACACACTCTTCTGAGACTCAGCCTTCAGAGATTTTTAAAAATTATTACTATCTAGGTTGTGATATTGTACTGTAGTTTTGTAAGGTGTCATCATTGAGGGAGGCAGGGTAAAGGGTCCACGAGATCTCTCTGTATTATTTCTATCAAATACAAATATACAATTTTCTCAAGATTAAAAGCTTAATTAAAAAAATTATTACTAGTTTAGTTTTTTCACAGCATACAATTTAAATGATTAGAATTTATCAAATAAAAAGTGAGAATGCACCTCTACACCCCCCAACAAATCACTGGGGTCTTCAGAAGTGATCTCTAGTGACAGTTTGTGTTTATTCTTCTGATCCTTCTTGTGTGTGTGCGTTTACGCATGCACACATGTGTGCACGTGCGTGTATCGAAATATATTTTTAAACAAATGGGGTTTTACTATTCTGTAATTGCTTATTTACTGTCTCGACAATCCCTCTGCATCAGTACATACAGTTCTGTTTATTCTTTAAATGACTACCTGGTGCTCCATCATATGGATTCAGCAAAATTTATTTAACTTTCCCTATTCATGGATATTTGTGCTCTAGTTTTTTGCTCATATAAACACTATTTCTAAGAGCATCCTTGTACACGTCCCTGCGTGCCCGTGTGTGAGTGTACTGCTAAGATAGTTACCTAGAAATGAAACTGTTAGGACAGAAGATGAGATTCATTTAACTGTAGTCGATGCTGAACTTGCTCCTCAAAAGCCTTCCTCTCTCCCTGGCACCCGGTGTCACTGATTAGAAGTCTGATGCGGATTTGGTTTCCTCCTTTAATAGGTAAGCTGCTTATTCCCTCTGGAAGATGCTGGGGCTTTCTCTGTGTCTCTGGTGTTCTACGCTTTAGGTGGAAGATGGCCCCCGAGGTGGTCTACAGAGAGTGTCTGGGCTGGTCCTTCCATCTTAGCCTGTTTAGTCCCCATTGAGTCAAATGATGGTTTGTATCTCTTCAGCTGTGAGAACTTTTGTGACTTATCGGGTTGTTCCTCTCTCCATTTTCCTCTCCTGGAAATCCTGGAGAAATGCCAGACACCGGGGGCTGGGCACCCAAGTCTTTTTTATGTCTCTGCTCTGAGGGATTCCTGAATGGCAGCCTCCTGCTCACTAATTTGATCTAGAGGCATGTCCACACTACTCATTTGCCCTGTTCTTGCATCTCTTGTTGGGGGCACTCATATTTTGTATTTCAGATAGGTTTTTTGTTGTTGTTCTTTGTTTCTTTTTGGTGGGAACTTTAAAAAAATTGTGACTGCATTAGACTCTCGGGTAGACTGTAGATACTAATTAAAGTATTTGTAACATCTTTACGGACGCTGGAATTATTATTCCATACAGTCGTCTGCTCTGCTAGTTGAGCTCGCTCTGGCTGTCTGTGCTGCTGGTTTTACCAAGAACCGGAGATGCTGAGGCCGTGTCTGCCCTTCTGGAAGCGGGGCCGAGTCGATCGGCCACACCAGCTGACTTGGGGTCCGCTGCGTTAGGAGGATCTCCATCCTCTTAGGCCTCTGGGGCCTGAGCAGGCAGACGGGACAGGACATTAGCAGGCTCTACCCGAGGGGCAGCTGAGTGTGGACCAGGCGGCCCTCCATGGGTCAGTCTCAGGGGTGAGAGAGCGGACTCTGCGAGGGGCCTTCACTTTATTCCCTCCTGGGAACTGCTGCCTTTCCTGTGTTGACAGGTTTAGGGTCATGGAGACCCCAGCGGAAGTGTGAGGGACCCCGCGTGGCTTTCTCACTCGGCACAGTCTTCTGTGCACCTGTTAGCAAAGCCCCCTTCTCTTCGCTCTTCCGCAGAGACCGTCTGAGGGGTCTTCCCTCTGGACCGGCTCCAGCCGTGTTCTGGGCTGTGAGCTCCTCTCTCAGCTCAGTTGGATCCCATCTTCTCCTCAGTCTTCAGGAAGACGTCACAACTCCCAGACAGAAGCTGCCGCTCTGCTGTCCGGTGTTGTTAAGGATTTCTGACTTTCTGAGTACATTCCTGGTTTTGGAGGGATCTTGGGTGGGAAGGACCGTACACACATACACAGTCCTCCAGTTTGATTTGGACCAAGAATAAACGAGGGTTAATTAGATGAGGGGGCAACTGGGCACTGAGCCCTGAGGGACAATCAGTGAAACGCTACAGGCAGGACACGGGGAGGCCGTGTGCCCACTGAGCACGAGCGCTGGCTTGTCATTTTCCACCTGAGAGGAAACAGGCGCAGGCCTGCCCCTCACTCTCCACCGAAGGAGGTGCAATGGCCTCAAGATTCGCTAGATTAGAGATAAACAATAAAACCATTAGAAGGAAATTTTAAGATAATATTTTTGTAACCTAGAAGTTGGGAGGACTTTTCTTTCTTCAGAATAGAAAACCCAAAACCTTAAAGGAAAATTAGACACATTTTACTTCATCAACTTGTGGGTTTTTTTTTTTTTTGCTGAGGAAGATTGGCCCTGAGCTGACACCCATGCCCATCTTCCTCTATTTTGTATGTGGGACGCTTCCCCAGCGTGGCTTGATGAGCAGTGCGTAGGTTCACTCCCAGGATCCGAACCCACGAACCCTGGGCCACCAAAGCAGAGCGGGAGAACTTAACCACTACACTCCTGGGCCAGCCCTAAATCCTCTTACTTTTTATTTAGAAAAAGGCGAGCAGTCCAATGGGAAACAGCAAAGAACAAGAGCTGGCCACTGTCCAAAGAGGGTGCGCAAACAGCGAATAAAAGACTCAGAAGACGCACAGTCTCCCAGGGGTCGGGGGTGCGCGAGGCAGTAGCAGAGCTACTGTCCCTGGAACCACGCACAGTCAGCACTGCGCACGGTGCCGGGGACGGTGTGGGGTCAGGGCTCAGCACTCGGTGATGTTTCTGGCCGGAGCGTGAGTGGAAACGACCTTTTGAGACGGCTCTCAAAAATTGAAATTGAATACGTTTTACCCAGCAATCACGTTTTGGGAGAATTTATCATACAGAAATGTTAGCCCTTGTAAATGACGGGGTGTGTTTGAGGGTGTTTATTGGATCAGTGTTTATGTTGGTAAACACTTGGGACCCCTGCCCATCCCCACTGGTGGACGGGGAGGAGAACATGTTGCCCAGCCGTTGCAGGGCAAGCAGCGCCTCAAATAACTGTTTCCTTCCTGGAAAGCGGTCGAACGGATTAAACCACATGAAATCGCTCGTTTTCATATTTTTGATGTACAAACAGGCACTTCCAAAAGGTCCTTCTGATACATAGCTATCAGCCAAAGGCGTTGACTCAGAAGTAGCCCGAGATGTGTTTTCAGAGAAAGAAGAAATGTTCTGAGCAACAGGTGTGGTGTGCGTTCTGGTTTTGTCGAAAAATAACGAGACAGAAAAAGAGTCCACCTGCGTGTGTAATTTAGATTGTGTAGATGTTTGCACGCGTGTAGAGAGATATACGGGGAGGTAATAACCCGACTTTTAGCATCGTACCTCAGAGAGATGGATTTGAAGGCTGGGAGGGAGACAGCTAACTTTCTCATCATGTTGTTTGACTTGCTACAAGGAGCACACACTGCTTTGGTAATTAAAACATCGAATAAGACACAACAAAACAAAAATTAAATGGAGTGCGAAAACCATCATAATGATTTAGATTGCTAAGGCTGAATATGAGGGTCTCAAAACCAAGAGTAGCGCACAGAATTTTAATTTTTTTGAGGAAAGCGAAGTCCTTCCTTTCTGGGGGATACTAGTTTGAGTTGGGGCCAAACCTTTGAGCGATGAGAAAGTGGCATTTCAGGAGAGAGGAGGGCAGTCTGGCGCCAGGAGAGATGATGAATCAGCAGCCAAGACCAGCTGGGGAATCCGCTGGCCTGGGAGGCTCTGCAGGTGAAACGCGAATGTGTGTCCAAAAGAGAGCGGGTGCCATGTTGCTCGTGAAGTGGCCATCCAGAGGACCACACAGCACGAGGACCAGTGACCAGGAGAAGCAAGGGGCATCTGTGACAACGCTGACCCCCCATTTCCCAGATGGCCTGGTGCCGAGAGGTACCCCAGGAAGGGGTGGGCACGTGGCCTCGTCCACGGAACCCTGTGTACCACGTGTGCCCAGGCACGTGGCCCCTCCCCTTGGCAGCCAGCAGAAGGCTCTGCAGACCGTATCCCCGGTGCCCAAGTGCCAGAGATGGTTCATGGACAATGGGACGTGGCATGGCCTCGCTGGGTGAGTTCCCCGAGGTCCAGGGCAAAGGGGGTGCACACAGCTCGCCCGTCACTGCTGGCTTCTCTCGTGAACAGCCCCCGGGAATCAGCGACGTTCTCACCGCTCGGGTCCTTCCAGCTGTCGGGATCTTGATGATGGCATCCTTGTGCTGTCATATTCCTCTGTCCCCTGTACCTTCTAGAAACTGGCTTGCTTTCCAGAGTCAAGAATCCTTCTTCACCATTTTTATCAAGAAAATACACATGGACGCACACGGAGAGTTCCCATTCAAACCTGACTTTTACGTAACCACATGCGTCTTCCCGTCTTTGTTCTCCCATGCTGAAAATCCTCGTTGTCGACAAAAGCATCCTTATGAGGCAGCTCTCCCTCCCACACTCACACCCAGAGCCTGGGAGAGCGGGCCAGCTGGGGCCAGCCGTGTTCTGTCCTGTGATTTCCTTAGGTTCCATCCCGCCCAGAGTTCCAGTGGCATCAGAGCTTCATTGTCACTTGAGATGGTATCCGTTGGCATGATCACATCCCTAACATGATACATAGTGACAGTATAGTTTGTTTTGCTTTCTATTTTTAGAGGTTGAATTCTTTAAATTTCCTTATAATTATGCAAAATATTTACAAGGTGTCAAAAATATATCTAAACAAAGCAAGGAATGCTCAGGGAATGTGGCTTCTCTCTCATTCCCTTCACCTGTTCCCCACTGCCCTCAAAGGTAAGAAAATTAAAACATTTTACAGTCCACTCATTTGTTTATAAAACACGAGCTAATGCACAGTGCACACGTGTGCGCATCAGTATCCAAACAAAAGGGCATCTGCTATGGGGAGCCGAAGCAGCCGGGTGGCCAGCCTGGCCACCTCTGGGCAGTGGGGTCCAGCTGGTATTTAAAGAAAAGGACACCTTCCCCCGGCCACGTCGTGTGATGGACAAAGGAAATATAAGGGTGGATGGTGGCAGCTCTGCACTTGCAGGAAAGGCCCACAGAGGCCCACTAAAGCAGCTCTGTGTGGACCGAGGTGCGGGGCTCCAGACGGAGACGGTGGTTTGTTCCAACCAGGGCTCAGACGGGGGTGTCTTCTATTTCATGCCACAGGCTGCACAGCATCACAGCACCTCTGGTCCCCTAATCTCGCTGTTTCCTGGAATTCCTTCATCTTGCTTGAGAGATGATTTTGCTTTCTGTTTCCTCATGTTGCCCTCCCCTTAGGCTTTTCATCTCATCGAGGGACGAGGAGGGCTAGATAGAAGAGCAGGACGCCTCATGTGGTCACCACACGGTTGAAGCTTCAGTCCCCTGAGGCTGCTGTTGTGGAAGTGCTAACAGGAGACCAGCCTGCCAGCCCAGGGACAGGGCCCCGCTGTCTGATGGGGGGGTCCTACCCGTCCGATGGGAGGATCCCAGCTATCTGATGAGGGGGTCCCAGCTGTCTGATGGGGGAATCCCAGCGGTCTTATGAGGGAGTCCCAGTGGTCTGATGAGAGAGTTCCAGTGGTCTGATGGGGGGTCCAGCTGTCTGATGGGGAGGTCCCCGCTGTCTGATGAGGGTGTTCCAGCTGTCTGATGGGGCAGTCCCAGCAGCCCAGGGGGCATGCATCTATTAGTCCTTCCTGGAGTCTCCTCCATGTCCCATTAGGGCCAGATCTCGGTGCTTCAACACCCAGACTCGAGACACAGTCCTCTGTCCTCTCAGGGCTCGGTTTCCAGTGAAGAGAGACAGGAAAACAGAATAAAGAGTCTAGCCAAGCTGTGGATGAGCGCCGTGAGGGAGCAAAGGGGGAAGGAGCTGGGGCCCCTTACTCTCTCACTGGGGTGTCAGGAAGGGCTCCTGAGAGGTGACCCTGAGGGAAGATCTGAGAGGAGAAGGGGGCTGTAGTCACCTGGGCAGAGCGTCTGTCCATGCAGAGGGAGGAGCAAGGACAAGGTCGGGCCTGGGGTCTGGGCTGGGAGGGGTTGGGGTCATGGCGGGGGGCATGGGGAGCGGGGGCGGGGCAGAGTGTGTCTGGAGTCTGGAGGCTTGGAGTGGAAAAGGGAACCACAAGGAGGGACAGAAGGCAGGGCCCATAACAGGGGCCTTTGCAAGGCCCCAGGGCGGAGGGAAGATGCGGAGAGGTGAAAGGGTGCCGCCCGGAACCACTGAGGGCTGCCCATAGGTCAGACCCGTGCTGCAAAGACCTGGAAGCACACCTGATCCCGCAGGAAGAGGGAGTGAGCCGCACATCGCCCCAGGCTTGTCTGCTGCATGGTTCCCTTGGAGGAAGGCTCTCAAGGGCCCAACTCTCCTGGCTGTGTCAGCACTTGGCCCCAGAACGGCCGGCTCGCCTTCTGTCTCTTTCTCTCCGTCAGTGTCTCCCTCTCCCTCCTGCCACCCCGCTTCTCTCCCCGATTTCTGAGAGGTCTGGCTGGTCTCCCTGGCTCCCACCGTAAGGATGACTTCCTTGTACGTTTCCCCGGAGGATCAACAGTCGAAGCACTGTGATCTCAAGTGGCTCAGAATCACGCTTTCCTCCCGGGGGTTTTGTCACTAACTTGACACATAATTAGGTTCTTTTGTTTTCGCTTGTTTTCAATTTTCAGGATTGCATTTTCTTCTTTTTGCTTTAATTTTATTCTTTGTTTGTACAAAGCATAAGTGACTCCAGAGCCAATCATGTAACCAGACATGTTAGGGGAGGTCTTCCTTCCCACCGTGCACCCCCAGGAGCTTGCTGTTGATTTTTCTGTTAACCTCCTGATGCTTCCTTCTGCACTACGTGCATGCATGCGTTCATACAGCATTGAAGTTATAACTCGGGTCTTCCATTGCCCCAGAGAGCCCTGGCTGAAGTGACGATGTTTAGCCGTGCTTGAGAGTGTGCGGTGTGGACCCACACGGGTGGGGACTGAGTGTCTCCACTCCGCAGGGAGGCAAGTGGGTGGCTGTGGCCCAAGTGCTGGGAAGCAGGCACCCAGGTGCTGTGCCAGAGCCCCCAACCCTCCTCGGTCTTCCCATGTGGCTGGTTGGCCTCTTCCAGGCATGGTGGCTCAGTTCCAAGGTGAATGTCCCAGACGGATGGCCTCTGGTGACTTAGCTTTGGAAAGTCATCCAGTGTCACTTCTGCCCAGTCAGGGGCCTGGCCAGAGGCAGAGGCTGGGAAATAGACCCTCCCATTAGTAGGATGTGCGGCATCATAAGGAGAGTATGTGGGATGGGGTATTGATGCAGCCTCTCTGGAAAATACATCGTATGGCCCCATTTCACATACAAGAGGGAGGATTACAGAAACAGTTCTGTCCCTAGCCTTTTTCTCTTTCTAAGCATGTGAACCAGAGACTGTTTCCTAACAGGGCATCTTCACCACCCCTTGTTTGGTGTACACCTTTTCAAAGTGCCAGTGAATAATCCTGGACACGGGTCACTGGGGCTTTTCCCAGCATATCTTTATTAAAATAGAGTTTTAAGAGTGGCATTGCTGGGCCAAAAGGGAAATGCCTGTGTAAGTTGGTTCTGCCTGGTTTTGAGCCTTACGTGAGTGGGCTCGTCCTGTGTGCATTACTCTGTGTCTGACTTCTCTTGCTCCACATTTAGGTGTGAGATTCACCCACGGCGTGACCTGTGGCTCCAGATGGTTCATTTCCATCACCACCTGGTATTTCATTCCTGGACTACACCAGGCTTCGCTTACCCGTTCCACCGTCGATGGGCGTCTGAGCTTTTTTCACCATGGGGCCGTCACACACAGTTCCGTGTGGGCATCCTTGTCCCCGTGCGCAGGACCCTCTAGGAAGAGAGCCAGGAGTGGATTTGCTGTGTTACTGGGGATCTCCCAGCAGTGTCCACCCTGGGCAGCGTCAGCGTGTTCTTATTACCCCACATCCTCGCCAATGTTTGCATCTTTTTTTTTTTTGTGGGGAAGACCAGCCCTGAGCTAACATCTGTTGCCAATCCTCCCCTTTTTGCTGAGGAAGATTGGCCCTGGGCTAACATCCGTGCCCATCTTCCTATACTTTATATGGGACGCCGCCACGGCATGGCTGACAGGCAGTGCGTCGGCGGGTGCCAGGGATCCGAACTCACGAACCCCGGGCTGCCAAGCGCGGACTAAACCGCTGCGCCACCGGGCGGCCCCCAATGTTTGCATCTTGAGGGACTTCTGCCTGTGCGGGTGGGAATGGAGTTTCCTCATGATATTGACTTGCATTTCCTGACCCTTCTGTGTATTTATATTCCATTTGAATCTCTCCCACTGTGAAGCACCCTATAAGTCTTTTTTGAGTCCTCCTGTTGGGTTGTCCATCTTCTTCTTACACGTCCTGCACACAAGTCCTTTATTAGCTATTTATGTTGCAAATGCGTCCTCTGGCTCTCTTGTTCTCACTCCTCTGTAAGCCCTCGGTGAAAACGAGGCCAAGCTGGGCGCAGTCTCTACACAAAGGATGAGTTGGGGTATGAAGTACAGAGGTGCCGGCGTGAAGCCCGGTGTTGGCCTGGTTCTAGCCTTCCGCAGTGTCACAGCAAAGCTATGTGCCCCGTGCTCAGAGGAAGCAGGACTCTCTTCGGCTTTAACTGTGAAGCTGAGCAGCTCCTGAGCGAGCGTCAGGCCAAGTGTCTTGGGACGCGCATGACTTATAGATGCCTGGTTCACAGCAGAGCATAAATACTGCACTAACGCCTCCATTTGTCATTCGTGCTGAACACTTCTGAACTTATGCAATATGAATTACGTTTTGTAATGGCTCTCGCATCGGAGTCTTTGGGGAAAATATTGTTTTCAGCAAGACAAAGCAAATTGCAGGTGCTCCTAACGGGGCCTGACTCTCGTTCACGGAAATACATTTAATCTGACACGGTTACTCTAATCATCTCCTGTGTTGTCTTTTATTGAACACAAAGTGAGGTCTGCCCGTAAAAGTCATGTGTGTGGCGGAACGTCCCCACTCGCAGTGCCCGGAGGTTCTGGGAGAGGAACCTGGAGCCGGGTGTTTGAGGAAGCGGGCAGGTCTGGCTGACCGCACACAGCACACCTCGTAGGCAGGGGACGGTGGGCGGACTCTCCCGTGAGCCTGAGCCCCTCCCGGGACAGCACACGCAGAGACCAGGATGCCTGGGGCCCTCGGTGCCAGCCAGGCCCCTCTGTGGCCCCAGGAGCCCGCGAGCTCGGGAGAGGGGTGATTCGGTTCCCTCAGCACCAATCGAAGCCTGGACCCCAGGCCCTCCAGGTCCTGATCTTCCTCCCTCCCCAACCCTACTCAAGGGCTTGAGGCCGCAGCCCCATCCCAGTTCCTGATGCGTAAACAAGGGATGGGGATGGATCTGGAAGACCTTCCAGTCTGGTGACTGATTCTGCACCATCTGACCTGGTACTGGGCTAAGACTGCTGCCAGATGACCTGCCCATTCCCCCCTCGTCCTCACTGCGTGTCCCCTGCCTCTGTGTGAGGCCCAGCAGAGGCCAGGAGCACCATCAAGTGTGAGCCGGGGACGAGGAGGCATGGGAAGGGCTACTGTGTTTGTGCCCCGATGGAGCCATGCCCATGTGGTGACACATGTGCAGTGACGTGCCCAGGTGGCCCTGAGGGTGGAGATGCCTGTTGGTGAGGAGGGAAGAGTGAGGGGGCCCAGAGGCCCCGCTGAGAGGAGACTGCAGTGACAGGACAGAGAGGGGGTGGCAGATGGCCTGACACTGAAGCAGGAGAGGCAGAGGTGGGTGGGGCAGAGAGGACCCTCCTCAGGGGTACAGCTCCAGGGACAGGCAAGGTAAGAGGGAGAGGGGGCGTGCAGAGGGCCCTGGCCTGAGATGCTCTAATGGAGACGCAGAGGTCAGGGAAAGACACCAGTGCCCCAATCCCCATTCTCTCCTCAGTGCAGACACTGGCTCAGCCAGGTGGCCCTCGCATGGGCCGTGGCTGGTGTCCTTGGGGTGCAGACTCAAGAGGACAGCCCTGGCTGGCTGCTGTGCATTCCCAGAGCTGGTGCCCAGGAGACCCTCTGTCAGGGATTGCTAAACGGAGAGCAGCAGGGAGGGTTGAGCAGGGTGCGTGTGTGTGCATGCACATGTGTGTGTATGTGTATGCATGTGTGCGGTGTGTATGTTCATATGTATGCATGTGTGTGGAGTGTGTGCATGTGTGGTGTGTATGTGTGCACATGGTGTGTGCGTGGCATGTATATGGTGTGCACACATGCATGTGGTGTGTGCGCAAATGTGTGGTATGTTGTGTGTGCATGTTGTGTATGTGCATGTGTGTGGTGTCTATGTGTGTGAATGGTGTGTGGTGTTCAAGCGTGTGGCATGTATAAGTGTGTGTCTGTGCATGCATGTGGTATGTGTGCATGTGTGGTGTGTGTGTGTACATTTGTGGCATGTATGTGTGTGTGCAAATGCATGTGGTGTGTCTGCATGTGCGTGTGGTGTGTGTGTGCCCATGTGCATGAGGTGTGTATGTGCATATAGTATATGTGCATGCATGTGTGTAGTGTGCATACATGTGTGGTGTGTGTACATGCATGCGGTGTGTGCAGGTGCATGCACATGTGTGTGCCGCGTATACATGTGTGTACGTGCATGTGGTGTGTGTGCGCGTGTGTGGTGTGTAGGTGTGTGCATGTGGTGTGTGTGCACGTATAGTATATGTGTGTGCATGTGTGTGGTGTGTGTGTGTGTGCATGTGCATGTGTGGTTCAGAATGTTCATTAGGGAAGGAGATGGGAGGAGTTCAGGGAAATGACAGCATTCTAAGCAGCCTGGATTTCCATGAGAGGAACAAAATAGCCCAGTGTTGTGAGGTCTCCAGACAAAGGGGCAGGGTTGAGAGATTGGAATGGGGCTGAAACAGATGCAGCAGAGGGAGCAGGAGGGGGACCCGGGTGGATGTCTCACGTCTGTGTGGATCGTGTGTGTGAGTCGGGTATACAGATCGTGTGTGAATTGTGTGTTCAAAGTGTGTGTCACGTATGTGCATTGTGTGTGAATTATGCGTGTGAATCATGGGTGAATGGTGTGTGAGATGTGTAAGTTTGAATCACGTGTGTTCACAGTCCCTCTGTCCATCTGGGGCTCTCACCCTTCCTGACTGGACAGTGTGGTTGTCCTGAATGCTTCCAGGGACACGGGCAGACCAGCACTGCCTGTCCCGGAGGGCCTCAGACATGCTCCCTTTGGGGCGGCATCATCCACGTCCTCCTGACAGAGACCACCAAGGTGAGCGAGGCTCGGTTTCCAACGTGCAATGAATCCAGACCCCCCACCTGCCCATAGAGACCCCCAGGCCATCAGCTGGGCACCTTCCAGGGTGGGCAAGGAGAACTGGCACTTGGAGGGCCCACTGTGCCCCTGAGGTCACGCTCGCTTCCCTCCCTCGGGGACAGGGGCCATGGGACCACGATTTGTGTCCAGCCCGTGAGTCCCACGATGGACAGAGACTGTTAACAACCCAACACGTTCCCCTCGGTAGGGCTTAGAGGGCGTCCCCCACGAGTTGGGGTGTGAATTCACACAGGAGATGGGGGATGACCCGCACTGCGCGTTGTGTGGCTTGTGACTGATCCTGCCGAAGGAGACTCTGAGACGACGTAACGGTCCAGTTACCTGTTGCTGCCCAACAAGTGACTCCAGGCTGGCTCTCGACAGGCTGCAGCTTCTGTGGGTCAGGAAGCAGTGTGGCTTCACTGGGTCCTCCGGCCCAGGGTCCCCACCAGCCGCAGGAGGAGTGGGCCGGGGCCACGGCCTCACGAGGTTCTGTGGGGGCAGGAGCCGCTTCCAGGCTCACTCCGAGGCTGTTGGTGGCGTTCACGTCCTCATGGCAGATGGATGAGGGCTCCGTCTCTCGCTGGCTGTTGGCCGAGGCCACCCTCTGGTCCTCGCCCCATGACCTCCACAGGGCAGCTAGCAACACGGGGAGGAGAGAGAGCCAGCAGGATGCAGTGTGGACTTTGTAGCTCTTTGGGGGGGATCTCCCGTCACTTGGCCACAGTCCACCTCAGAAGGAGTCACTGGGTCCAGACCACACCCAGGGTGCGAGCCAGGGAGTGCGGATGGTCGGGGCCACCTGCGAGGGCTCTGCCACACACAGCGACTGCCCTGAAAGGCAGTGCCCAGCACCTACATACCTGCCTCCCCTACAGAACCTTCCAGAAGCAGAGGTCCTCCGCACAGAGATTTCCCAGTCACGGAGCTCAAGACCCACCTCAGTGACCCACATCCAAGCTGTGATGGAAGCTGCCATAACTCTGTTTAATGTGAAAAACCATGAGGCATCCATGTAGCTTGGAACTTGGCGATAAGAACCACTTTTAGTTTTCATGAAGTGGAAGCGCGAGGCCGGCAGTTTCCAAGTTGGCAAAGACGGTGAACTAAACCCCTGACGCCGAGTCGGGACTGGTGACACTCGGCCCACCTGCCTGGGCCTCGGCAGGCCCCCACCCCGCCTGGACGCTCACTTTGTCCCAAGAGGTTCAGAGGTGTCATTTTGCTCCTTAACTTGCAGTAACCTGCCCACTCTTCCCGCTCTTTCCCCATTTTCTCCCGCAGGAGTTGCAGCTCATCAGAGGGGACACCCAAGCACATGGCTCGGTGGTGTCCCTAAATCCTTCCCTTCAAACACGCAGATGCCACTTAGCAGGAAAGTCGTAGAAGCCCAAGGTCGAACGTGGTGTTTGAAGTGAGATGTCGCATGTGGAGCCGGGAAGCAGGGCTGAGAGAGGAGCTGCCGTCCCGCAGCATCCCCATTGGCCCCAGGTCCCGCGCCTCGACTGTGGCAGAGAGGGGAGCCTGGTCGCCAAAGCTGACATCTGGGGGAGCCGACGGTGTTGCCGAGATGGACGGCAATCAATGAGACACGCGAGGAGCATAACTTAGATCCAAGATCTACAAACCGAAACAGCGATGGACGCGAGGGCCTGGGACAGGGTCCCTGTTGGCAGTGTGGTTGGGGGGCTCCCTGGCTGGGGCACCTGAGCTGAGAGCTGAGAGGAAACACGAGCAGGCCCCCAGAGGTCCAGGGAAGATGCACCCACTTGGAGAGGATGCTGGTGTCCAGGGCCAGGATGGGCAATGACTCGGCATGGTCAAGAGTCAGAAAGGAGAAAGGGGCCAGTGACAGCGGACTGGGTGGATGAGAGAGTGAAAACAGAAGAGGCCAGCCCCAGGAGCCTTAGGGCACAGCGTGCAGACCCCCCTCGTGGCTGCTTCACTCATCTGTGCTTGCCTCGCTTCGCTTTGCCAAAGTGTAAACCTGTTAAACACCAAAGGGGTCGTCACAGGTCGACAGGAACCACAGCGGACATCAGACGCAGAGGCCTGGCCTCCCTAATGCACTGCGGTGGGTTGAATCGTGTCCCCAAGAAAGACATGTTCCAGTCCTGACCCTGGTGAATGCAGCCCAGTTGGAAGGAGGGTGTGCAGAGATGCAATGAAGACAAGGATTTAGGAATGAGTTTGTCCTGGATTAGGTGAGTCCTAAATCCAATGATGGTGTCCTTGTAGGTCGCAGAAAAGGAGGACACACATCGAGGGGATGGGGCCACGTGACGACGGAGGCAGAAACTGGAGGGACGTGACCACAAGCCCAGGAGAGCCCAGGACTGCCTGCAGCCGCCAGGATCTGGGGGGCGGCCTGGAACAGATCCCCCCACAGCCTCCGGAGGAACCTGCCGGCACCTTGGTCTCCAGATTGAGAGACAGTCAATCTCCTCTGTTTTAAGCTGCCCTTTCTGGTCTTGTGTGTTGCAGCCCAGGATGCTAATACGTGTCTAGACCACGTCCCACCCGGTGTCTGGGGAACAGGGAGCTGTGTCTTCGCCTGTGCTGCCTCCCTGCTGGTCCCCTCGGCTCTGACTTCACTGCCTGTTTCCCACCTGGGCTCCATTCTACTCCCTTCCTTCTCCGTCAGCTCCCTTCCTCTCCAGCTCTGAAGATGCCGCTCAGCGTCAGCTCCTCCTGCATCGCGTGGCCACAGAACACGCTACCCCTCCATGGTTCTTCAGCCTTTGATGCATTCACATGTGAGCTTCCCGGCAGATGCCGTCCCCGTGGGCTCTGTGCTTCCTGGGGCTGCAGGGAAGGGAGGGGGTGACCGAGTACGGTGCAGGCGGGTTGGGGGCAGCAGGTGGTGACAGGTCTTTACGGCCCCCAGGCCTGAAGGTGGCCATGCGGCGAGGCCTTGGACAGCCGACCTCGGCAGCCGTGAAGAAACCGTGAGAGGAGCCCACCTCAAGCTGGCCGGGCCCTCTGGTGACCTGCCAGGGCCCTTGATGGCCAGAGGGGCAAGGACCTCACTGACCGCCCACCACACGGTCAGTGACACAGAGCAGAGTATAGGATCTGCAGACAGAAACATCCAGAAATGCCACCAATTCCTAACAAAAAGTGAGGACTGCCACAGGTGAAATATGGGAGCATCGGCCACTCCCAGGCCTGTGGCCACACCCTGTCACGTTGCTGCCTTGGCTCCCTGGACAAGCCCTCTGGCCATCTGCCCTTCCGGTCCAGCGGCCTAGGAGATCCAGCTCTCAAGGTTGCTCCATACCGTCTTCCCGGACAGCGGGCCGTGTGGGAAGGAGGCTCACACAGCCCACAGAAAGGTTACAGATCCGCTTCTCGGGTCCCCATGGGTTGACAGCAGCTGTCTTGGGGACAGTGCAGCTCTCTGATCCCCCAGAGGTCCCATCAAGGTGGCTGTGTGTGCCCGGCTCAGGGGCACTGGGTGCTGCCCCACTGTTTCAAGATAGAGAAATATTCTTCCCAGCCCACGGGCATCAGAGTGACTGTCCTCCCCATGGTGGGTCATCAGCCACACTTCCCCTCCCAAGGCCTCTGCCCCCACCCCCTTCCACCCCCGCTCCTTTCCCCGACTCCCAGGAGCAGGACCTTCTTGTACCCGGGACCCAGGGAGGAGCCGGGTGCTGGGGCCGGGGCTGCAGGGAGATAGAGCCAGGCTCCAGCATGATAAACGGCTTATCCAGAGCGAGAGATGGCCAGGGAGCCCGTCTGTCCTCCTGCCCACCGCCTGAAATACGCAGGATGGATCGCATCACACAACGGTGCCGAATGCCACGGCCAGGATGGATGCTCCCCGACCTCCGGAGGGAGATACAGCTCCTGTGATGGATGCCCCACTGGTGGGTCAAGAGAAGAATCGCGCCCCCGCGGGGAGCGCCGCGGCGTTCATACATCTTACGAGGAGCTGGACATCCTAATCTCTGAGCACCCTGCTCGCGTCATCCGTCTTCCCACCCTACCCCTGCCGCCAGCCTCTGGCCGGCCGTCTCCCTGGCCGTGGGGGCGGCTTCATGGGGACACAGGTACAAGGGGCCCAGGGAGCTGTTTGCTGCCTACAGCTGGACCAGCCTGGAACTCTTGGGACAGGTCTGCAGCTCCAAGCTGCTCCGGACGCGGCCCAGCAGGGTTTCTTCCTGGACAAAGGGAGGCCTGTCTGGGTTCCTGTCACACCCTGTCCCCACCACACCCCGCGGTGGTGGTGGCCGGTGCGAGAGGCGATGAGACCTTTTCCTCCTCAAGTCTGCCAGAAGGTTTCCCTCCCTTGGGCTCTTTCAAGGAAAGCCTGGGAAGATCCGTGCGGGCTGCTCTTCAAGTGAGCTTCTCTTCAGGCGGAGACAGACAGCTGCGGAGAGTTCCAGCTGGGTCTCCTGAGCGCTCTGAGCCAGGCGGTTTCCTCCGGGGATGTCGGAGCCGGCCAGGACCGGCAGAGGAACAGCTCCAGCACCTCACACGTTACCCTGGCTCTGCCAACTGGAGAAAATACAACTTCCGACCTATCACGCGCCGCATCCGGCCTCTGAGGGCAGGTTCTTGAGAAGCGGCAGGGACCCCTGTGCAGGGCGGTGAAGCTGGGACCCGATCACCCCGCCGCGGGCGCCTGGTGCCCAGCAGGGCTCAGGTTTGGTGCTGGGAGTCAGTGGCTGGGGATTTCATTTCCAGGTTTAGCAGACTATGACAATAAATTTCCCAGGGCTTTGCCTCGCCAGGCCCTACTGCACAGCCTGGGACACAAGGACGGCCGTCACGCTCGGAGCAGGGCCTGGCTCAGAACCACAAAACCAGGCAGGGGACTCTGGCTCCACTGTCAGCCACTTCCAAAAGGACGGAAAAGAGAAATCAGCTCGTTTACCAGAATGTCGAGAATGTCATTCAAACTTCAGGTCTGACTTCAGCAGCTCCACAGAGACCTTCAGTAGATGAAGTATTTCCTCCTTCTTCACAGATGCTATGTCAGTCGGCTCGGGCTGCTGGAACAAGTACCACAGACGGGGCGGCTTCAACCACAGAAGTTTATTCTCTCCCAGTTCTGGAGGCTGGAAGTCCGAGGTCAAGCTGTGGGCAGGACTGGTTCCTTCTGAGGCTGTGAGGGAGAACAGTCCAGGTATCTCCAGCTTCTGGTGGCTGCTGGTGTCCTGGGCTTGTGGGAGCATCACCCCATCTCTGCCTCCCTCTTCAAGGGCGTCTCCCCGTGTGCCCGTGTGTGTCCACACTTCCTCCTCTTATAGTCACCCATCCGATGGGATCAGGGCCCACTTACTCCAGGACGACCTCGTCTTCACTAATTAGTCCTGCAACCACCTTGTTTCCAAATGAAGTCACATTCTGAAGTCCAGGGGGTGCATTTTGGGGGACACAGTCCAGCCCCCAACACTGATTGTGTCTGGAAGCTAACTGTCGGCTTTCCTAAAGGTAGAGGGTCTCAGCCCCCACTGCTCCAGGTAGGAGATCACGGCCAACTGCCTGAGCTGTTTCTATTTCCATCTTGTTTCTGTCTCCACCGCTTCCTCCACTGCCCACCAGGGACATTTTGGGAACCCCTGGGCACCCAGGAATTGTCTCGTGGCTGGGGTCCCACTGAGGGGCCACGAGTCCCCTGTCCTTGTCAGCTGCCCCCTGCCCCTTGGACAAACTCAGGTGGTTAACTCAGTGCTTAACAGGCCCCTCGCAGCCCTGTCCACCTCGCACCCTCACTGTGGTGTAGACAAGCCCTGTTGGTGCTCATGGGGAATATCTGCTGGACGAAGTAGCCAACTGCTCAGTCAGCGAACCGTCTGGCGTATCTCACATTGACAGAGTAAGATTCCAGCTCAACACAGACAGCGAATCTGCAGACAGAGCTAGAAGCTCCTGGAGACAGTAGACAACCTGATTCCAGAAACAAGTTGTTCGTAAACACAGAGAACCAGGTCACTGTGACAGGATGGTCTGTAGGATGGGAATCCACAGTAGCTCGGGCCCCTGGGCTGTTTGAGGACAGACTCCTGGGGCTGACCATGGGGAGGGCCCACAATGAACCTCACTTCCCAGTGTCAGGCCAGCAGGGACCTGGGAACCAGGAGACAGAGCACGGTGTTGTGCCCCCACGTCAATTGCAGAACAGATCGCAGGGGGAGGGCCCCGCCTGGCCCTTGCTGGGGGCAGCCCAGCAGTCACTTCCCCGAGGGAAGAGGAGGTGGACAATTTCCTGAGGGTCTGGTGCCCATCCCTGGCCAGGTGGTGGGTGTCTGGCAGTGCTGCCGACACCAGGAGCTTATTCCAGACGAGGATCTGAGGACCTTCTCTGTGCATCCCTCTCCCTGGTCAGGAGGGCCCAGGGTCGGACACCCTCACCAAACCCTCTCATGACTTCCACAATGCCAGGCTCCCAGGACACCTTGTCAGGAGGAGGCACGCCATGGCTGTTCCTACTTTTCCTTGGGGAGAAGCGCAGGATCCTCCTGGAGTGACGGCAGCTCAGGCCCAGAGGAGAAGAAAGGGTCAGCGTGTGTGGGTCCCGCACTGTCGCCTGTCTTTCAGTTTCCTCGGGGAGAAAGGGATCACAGTGGCCTTCTCACGGGACCCGCGGTCTAGAGGGCGAGAGGTGTTCCCCTCAGAGTGGCTGACACAGAGTCTCAGACTTGGGGTGATCACCACCTACTGGGAAGGCTCTGGATGCCCCACACACGACCTATAAGCATGACTGAATGGAGAGCACTGAGCTGCCGCTCGGGCGGGGAGAGAGGCTTGTCCACCCAGAGCCCCCCGAGGATGGGACCAGTGTGGGCATCGGTGCCTACCGACCAGTGCCTACCGACCCGGACATCCCGGGACTGCACCCCACGGGGGTGTGAGTGTCCTGGGGCGCTGTAGCAAAGCGCCACACGCCTGGGGCTTAAAGAGAAAATGAGTTCTCCCACAACTCTGGAGGCCGGATTCAAGCTCAAGATGTCACAGGGCTCATCCCTCTGAGGCTGTTGGGGAGAGTCTCTCCCAGGCCTCCCCCAGCCTCTGGCAGTTCCTGGCAATCCCAGGCACTCCTGGGCTTGTAGACGTGTCACCCCATCTCTGCCTCCGTCTTCCCCCTTGCGTTAGTCCTGTGGGGTCAGGGCCCACCCTCGGATCTTGTTTTAACTTAATTACCTCTGTAAAGACCCCCCTCTAAATAAGGTCGCTTTTGGGGCACTGGAGGTTAGGACTTCAACATGTCTTTTGGGGAGACACAATTCAGCCCATAACAGAGGGGCTGCACCACCACAGGGCCTGACACTAATCCCGGCATGAACACCTTGAAGCAGATGGGGTCCGGGCGGCAGGAACACCTGAGGCCTCACCCCCATTGCTCCCTCTTCAGGTCCCAGACCCTGCCAATCTCTGGACCCGCCGCAGCTTAGCCTGGGTGCGGCCTCCTGCCGCCTGCAGAAAAGGTAAATGACGACTCTTTAGATGCTGAGTGGAAAATCTTGTTTCTAGAAAATAGGGACGCACACTTCAGTGTCAGTTTTTTCTAACCAACCTCGTGTTTATATTACAGAGGAAAAGGCTCGTGGCTCTAAGTCACACTCCCACCATAGAAGGAAAGCATGGACGCAGAGAACCAAGCCAGGACCCCAGACCCCCAGAACAGGTGAGAAATGTGAGTCAGCCCCTCTCTGCTCAGATATTAAATACTATAGAACAGCCAGAGGCAGAATACAGAATACGAAGTATCATAAGGATAGGAAATATAGTAAGAAAAACACACTCAAGAAACTAGAATCCCTGTTGTCCTCAGAAATAAAACAACAGTGAAATAAAGGCATCTACCTTGTTTGGTTCCTATTAGTACATCTCCATTTCTCTACATAGCACTTCAAAGAAAAACTATTTTCCACAGAAGATTGTAGAACTCAGAGAGAGATTAAAGATCACAATCGACCTACCCCTTTTCAGACAAGAGTCAGAGCCCAGGGAGAAGCCCGGTGGAGGTGCTGGAGCCAGCGTGGGCACCGCCGGTGTGATGACTCTGTGCTTGTTCCATGGCCCCAGCAGCCCACTGTGTGTTCACGCAGGCACACGAAGGTCAGCCTGGAGAGGGCTGAGCGGCCGGGCCCTCGTACCCTCAGGGCAGGGCTGCCTAGCCGGACCCTGGGCCTCCTTAAAAGCAGTCCTAAAATATCAGACACATGCTATGAAGTGATGCGCATGCACCTCTGAAATACGGCCTGCTCTCACTGCTGAATCTGGCCGCCCAGAGCTTGAAGGACGGCCCGCAGACCCAGGCAGGCTGCATCTCCATTGTGATCCAGAAGGTTGCCAGGTGGAGCAAAAACAGACAAGAGCAGCAGCAAGGAGACAGGACCCCCAGATAAACAACAAGTGACTGTGTAGTGTAAGTGTGGCCCGAACATTGCAGGAACTTCGTTCTGTAAACAGCAAAAAAATCATTTGCTGTTTAACTGAAATCCAAATGTAACTGGGTGTTCTGTATTTTACTGAGCAACCCTAAATGAAACGGCCCTGGAAGATCGAGGAATGAAAAGGAAGTACCTGCTTGTGAATGCCTCTGGGCTCTCAGCACCCTCCCCTGTGAGGCCACGACTCAGAGCCCCAAAATGCAGGAGGGGTGGTGGCTCTGTCTGCCATGAGCACCCAAGGGAGCAGAAGCTGAGGCACCTGCATGCACCTGTTCGTCACCCCGAGCTGTTCTGCAGGAAGGGTCAGGAAGGAAGGTGCCATCTGGTGTGTCACAGTGCACTCTGTCCAGCTCCAAAGCTCTCGGGGGGAAATACTCCAGGTACAAAATCAACTGTCACTTCTTTGCCCTTTTGGTACCCTAGTACAGAGCTTTGTAAAAAGTTTCCTCCAGACTCAGGAAGAACGTTCAGGGGACGCAGAAGTGCTTCACCATGATTTAGAGGCAGTGCCCAATGGTGCACAGACGGTTGGAGGGTGTATCGGTTATCTTTGCAATGTGACAAATTACCCAAAACCTAACCACTTAAATCAACACTAAACATTTAACTATTAGACATTGTTTCTGTGGGTCAGGATCTGGGGGCAGCTCAGCTGGTTAGTTCTGTCTCAGGTTCCCTCATGAGGCTGTGGACAAGATATAGATGGGGCTGCCATCTCATCTGAAGGCTTGACTGGGGCTGGAGGACCCATTTCCTAGGGCATCCACTCATATGCCTGGAAAGTTAATGCGGGTTGTTGGCGGGAGGGCTCCATTCCTGTCGTGTGGCCCTCTCCACAGGGCTGTTTGAATGTCCTCATGACATGGCAGCCAACCGCCCTCAGAGAGGCCCCCTGGGCTCCAAGAGAGTGAGAGAAATTCCAAGCCCCCTCTCCAGAAGGCAAGTGAGCAAGCCCAGACAGACCCACCACATGATGAAAGGCCACGTGCACCACCCCCGAGTCAGCAGGTTGTCCCAGTCATGGCCCCAGACTCACAAGAGAGTCAGCCAAGACCAGAAACTCCAGCCCACACCACATACCAGGGAATCCCTGCGCCCAGACCACCCAGCTGAGTCCAGACCAGACGTCAACCACAGACTCAGGGTGAGTAAATGGCTGTGGTTTTGCAGCTTTATGGAGGTATAATTGACAAATAAAAATCTCGTGCATGCATTGTGAAATGACCGCCACAGTCAAGTTAACTAACACAGCCATCGCCTCCCCTAGTTTCCAGTGTGTGTGTGGTGAGAATACTTAAGATCTGCCGTCTCAATAGATTCCAAGTGTTATACAGTGTAACACAGTAATTATTAACTATACAGTATTACAGTTAACATATACAGTGTATATAGTTAATATGTTAATAATATATTGATAATATTAATAATTATAATTTATTAGTAATACAGTATATTATAGTTAATACATACAGTATATATATAATAATACAGTATTATTAATTGTAGTCACCATGCTGTACACTAGGTCCTCAGCACTTATTCACCTTATAACTGGAGGTTGTACCTTTTGACCAACATCTCCCCTTTCCCCACCCCCAGCAAGCACCATTCTACTCTCTGTTTCTGTGAGTTCAACTTTTTGTGAGTGTGTGTGAGGAAGATTGGCTCTGAGCTAACATCTGTGCCCATCTTCCTCTATTTTATATGTAGGATGCAGCCACACATGGCTAGATGAGCTGTGCATGGGTCTGGCCTGGGATTTGAACCTGTGAACCCCAGGCCACCAAAGCAGAGCACCCAAACTTAATCACTACGCCACTGGGCAGGCCCTGAGTTCAACTTTTTTAGATTCCACATATAAGTGAGATCACGCAGTATTTGTCTGTCTGTGTCTGGCTTGTTTCACTTAGCATAATATCCTCCAGGTTCATCCATGTTGTCACTGTATATATATATACACCACATTCTCTTCCTCCATCAATAGACGCTCAGGTTGTCTCCATATCTTGACTATTGTGAATAACACTGCAATGAGCGTGGGGGTGCAGAAATCTCTTTGAGATCCTGTTTTCATTTCCTTTGGATAAATAGCCAGAAGTGAGATTGCTGGATCATACGGTAGTTCTATTTTTAATTTTTTGAGGAACCTTCATACTGTTTTCCATAGTGGCTGCACCAGTTTACATTCCCACCAGCAGTGCACAAGGGTTCCCTTTTCTCCACACCCTCACGAACACTTGTTATCACTTATCTTTTTGATAAGAGCCGTCCTAACAGGTGTGAGGTGACATCTCATTGTGGTTTTGATTTGCATTTGCCTGATGATCAGTGATGTTGAGCACATTTTCATGTACCTGCTGGCCATCCGTATGCCTTCTTTGGAAAAATGTCTATTAAGATCCTTTACCCAATTTTCAGTCAGGTTATTTGTTTATTTGAGGTGTAAGAGTTCCTTATATATTTTGCATATTATCTCCTTGTCAGCTATATGGTTTGCAAATATTTTCTCCCATTCTGTAGGTTGTCTTTTCATTTTGTTGAATATTTCCTTTGCTGTGTAGAGCTTTTTAGTTAAATATAATCCCACTTGTTTATTTCTGTTTTTGTTGTCTCTGCTTTTGGTGTCATATCCAAAAAATCATTGCCAAGACCAAGGTCAAGGAGCATTTTCCCTAAGGTTTCTTCTAGGAATTTTATGGTTTCAGGTCTTACATTTAAGTCTTTAATCCATTTTGAGTTAATTTTTGTGAGCGATGTAAGATAAGGATCCAATTTCATTCTTTTGCATGTGGATACCCAGTCTTCCCAACACCATTTATTGAAGAGATTATCCTTTCCCCATTGAGTGTTCTTGGCTCCCTTGCCAAAGATCAGTTGGCTGTATATGTGAGGGTTTATTTCTGAGCTCTCAGTCCTGTTCCACTGGTCTATGTGGTTGCCTTTATGCCAGTGCCATGCTGTTTTGATCACTATAGATTTGTAATATAGTTTGAAATCAGGGAGCATGATGTCTTCCGTTTTGTTCTTCCTCAAGATTGCTTTGGCTATTTGGTGTCTTTTGTGGTTTCATAGAAATTTTAGGATTTTTTTTCTATTTCTGTGAAAAATGCCATTGGAATTTTGATAAGGATTGCATTGAATCTGCAGATTGCTTTGGGTAGTATGGACATTTTAACAACATTAATTCTTCCAATTCATGAACACGAGATATCTGCATTTATTTGTGTCTTCTATTTCTTTCATCAATGTCTTATAGATTTCAGTGTACTGATCTTTCACCTCCTTGGTTAAATTTGTTCCCAAGTATTTTGTTCATTTTGATGCAATTCTAAAGGGGATTATTTTCATAATTTCTTTCTCAGATAGTTTGTTGTTAGTGTATAGCAATGCAACAGATTTTTGGATGTTGATTTTGTATCCTGCAACTTTACTAAATTAGTTTATTAGTTCTAATAGTTTTTTGGTGGAGTCTTTAGGATTTTCTATGTATAAGATTATGTTGTCTGCAAACAGATAATTTAACTTTTTCCCTTCCAATTTTTTTTCTTTCATTTCTTTTTCCTGCCTAATCGCTCTGGTTAGGACTTGTAGTGCTGTGTTGAGTAGAAGTGGTGAGAGGGGACACCTTTGTCTTGTTCCTAATCTTAGAGGAAAGGCTTTCAGCTTTTCATCATTGATATGATGTTAGCTGTGGGCTTGTCATTATGGCCTTTGTTACACTGAGGTAAAATCTTTCTTACCCAACTTGGTGAGAGTTTTTATCATGAAGAAGTGTTGAATTTTGTCAAATGCTTTTTCTGCATCTATTGAGATGATCATATGATTTTTATTCTTCATTCTGTTAGTGTGATGTATCACACTGATTGATTTGCAGATGTTGAACCATCTTTGCATCCCAGGAATGAATCCCACTTTATCCTGTTGTATGGTCCTTATAATGTCCTGTTGGATTTGGTTTGCTCATATTTAATGGAGGATTTTAGCATCTATGTTCATCAGGGATATCGGTCTGTAATTTTCTTAGTGTCCTCATCTGGCTTTGGTATGAGGGTAATGCTGATCTCATAAAATGAGTTTGAAAGTGTTCCTTCCTCTCCAGTTATTTGGAAGAGTTTGAGAAGGATTGGCATTGATTCTTCTTTAAATGTTTGGTAGAATTCACCTGTGGAGCCATCCACTCCTGGGCTTTCCTTTCTGAGACTTTTCGATTAGTGCTTCAATCTCCTTACTCATTACAGTTCAGACTTTATATTTCTTCATGATTCAGTCTTGGCAGGTTGTATGTTTCTGGGAATCTATCCATTTCTCCTAAGTTATCCCATTTGTTGGTGTATAATTGTTCATAATAGTTTCTCATGGTCCTTTGTATTTCTGCGGTATGAGTTGTAACATCTTCTCTTCCATGTCTGTTCCCGAGGACTAGGGTGGGCAGGGATCCTGTTTGGTCCCAGGGTGAACAGGACTGCCTCCAGGTCCTTGGCCCTTGGTGCTGGGACAAGAGTCCACCTTGACCTCCACAGTTCAGTCCATGATGGCAGGTCTGTTACCAGGTGGCTCCCACCCGGTCCCTTGGAGGGCTCCTGCTGGGTCACTGGGCAGTCCCTGGTGGGCAGAACTGCTCTCGGACCACAGCTGAGAGGGGCTGCTTCAAGATTCACAGCAGAGCTGAGGTCTCCGGGACATGGACGGGAACATCTCCTAGCAGGTCCCTGGGTGGGCAGGACTGCTCCTGGATTGTGGCCGGGAGGTCTGGGACCAGGCTACAGGGCTCCCTGAAGATCTGCAGTTGGAAAGGGTCTGCAGGCCGGCCTCTGGGGGTGGACAGGTGTGACTCCTCCTAGGTCTCTGGCAAATGGTGCTGGTGTCAGGACCAAGGCCAAATGGAGCTGTAGCTGAGTTCGCAAGGGGACAGGGCTGATTCTGGGTTTGCAGCCGGGACCACGATCAGTGAGCCTACCATCTGGGTGTGGACCCATCTTCTCAAAACAGCCCTCCTGAGTCTTGGGCTCCACTGGGGTTTCACAAGTTCCTTCCTGGGTCCCAAAGCTCCCTCAAAGGCCCTTCTGTCCATGCATGCCAAATTAGGGTTGCTGTGGGGGGACACAAGCAGGGGACCTCCTGCTCCACCATCTTGCTGATGTCTCAGTCTAAATGGTGTTGTTTGGAACCACTGAATCCGGGCAGTTTGTTACAGAGGAGCAGTGAGCAGACATTTCACCCTTGTGCTTGATGTCGTCTCCTCCCTGAATAGATGCGCTGTGTCCTGCTCACCTCCGAGTCCCCAGTCCTGCACACACCTCTGACACACAGTGGGTACCGCACATCAGAGACCACCCTGAGTCATCTTCTGAGCCTGTCAGGTGCTCCCCCACAAACCCCCGCAAGTGCACGGAGCTGAGAGCGTGGAGCAGTGTGCGAGCTCACACCCACCGCCACGAGCCTACGTGAGGGCACAGACCACAGAAGGCTGTGCTGAGGCTGCCATCCCATTCACACAGTGAACAAAACTTGGGAAATGCTGGGCTTGCCAACGTGACGGTAAATATTTCAACATGGGCAACACGGGGTGGGGAACTTCTCTCTCATTCCTCAACGCCCCCATCTCTGTGTGCCCTATGCACTTCCCCCTGGGGGCCTGTGGCACCTTCCCTGTACCACCAAGAGGCTAGCCACAGCTAATGACATGGCTCGCCCTGAGCCTACAGCAGCATGAAGGGGACTGTCAACTTTCCTCCCAGACAGCCCCAGCCCAGGGCCCCTACCCCAGTGCCCCCAGCACAGGGCCTCCAGCCCCAATGCCCCTACCCCCAGTGCCCCCAGCACAGAGCCCCCAGGCCCAGTGCCCCTAGCCCAGTGCCCCAGCCCAGGGCCCCCATCCCCAGAACCCGCACCCCATGGCCTCCACCCCTGGTCCCCCCATCCCCAGAGCCCCCACCCTCGGGGCCCCCGGCGCAGATCGCCCAGCCCCTCACCCCCAGCCCCAGGGCCCAGAGGGTGGCAGGACCTCCACGCTCATGTTAAGAACATCCTTGTCGGGAACATACAGCTCAGGGAGACCCAGGGCCGTGGCCCAGGGTCAGGATACACAAAACTGGCCGATCCACCCCAGGCCCCGTGCTCCCTCAGCACCGCCTCCTGTGGGTAACACCCCGACTGTCAGGAAGCCCCATTGGGAGCACATCCACGGATTCCCCAACACACGTCCCGGGCAGAAGCCAGTGTGAGGCTCTGTTGCAGGAGGGCCCAGGGTGTCTTGGACCATTTCGCCCAGATCAACTGGGCTGGCGACTCCCACCCATGGGGTCCTGGAGTAAGAGCCCCTCACGAGATGTGTTCATTCATGCAACATGTGCAACTCTTTGCAGGGACACAACAGTGAGCTGGTGAACGAGCTCCTGCTCCCCCCCGGGGTGCAGACACAAGTGGAGTGATGAGCATGAGGTGACAGTAAAGCACCGTGTGGTCAAGAGTGGCAAGGAGCTGCTCCAGGGGATGGGGACCCTCTGTGAGGGGTCAGAGGGTGCAGAGTCTGCCCCATTGGGGCAGAGACTTGGGTGAGAGGAAGGACTGTGAGAGAGGAAGGGCCGGGCATGCTGGTCTGGGCAGGACAGCACACCAGGCAGTGGCCAAGCAAAGGCTCTGGGGCTGCGAAGGGGGCAGCAGACAGAGCAGGGAGGGGACAGAAGGCGGCAGAGGTCGGGGGTCGGCAAGGCCTGAGGGACCAGGTAGGCTGGGACAAGGAGCGTGTATTTTGTCCCAGGTGCTGTGGGAGACACTGGAGCACTCAGCAAGCAAATGACAAGTTCTGGGGTGGGATTTCCAATGTCCCTCCAGCGGCTGGGGATGGAGGGATTGGTGGGAGGGTGGAAGGCTAGAGTGGAAACAGGAGGCAGGTCGGGAGGAGCTCTGCCTGGAACTGAGGACACAGAGGGGACACTAACAGTGGGGCCACCGCAGGGTTTGGGCAGGAACGAGCAATAGCAGGCAGTGGTGCTGCATGCACAATGGGGAAGCAGTGGCGCCGGATTTGGGAGAACCAGAGCCACGGGCAGTGACTGTCCAGTGGGCCAGAGAAGCAAGCAGGGCTGAGAGCACAGGAACCCCGACGACTCCTCTCCAGAACCTCTCCTGGAGCTGGAGGGATACAGGTGAGCAGGTCAGCACAGGCTGGAGCCTGCACATGGCTGGAGGCGGATGGGCAGGCTCCGGTGGTCCCGGGCAGGGATGCTGGCATCTGGGTCGGGTGAGGCAGTGGAGAGCAGAACGAGCTTCTCGTCTGTAGATCTTCGGTTCACCCCACACCTGCTGCACACATGTCATCACGCTGGGCACATGGACTGACATCCGGAACAAAGGGCTCCACCTGACTCAGGGGACAGCCCTGTGGGGACCCGGACACGAAAGCAGGGGTGAGATAGGAAGGAGGTGCAGGAAACAGCGGGGCAGGAGGCAGGGTGGCGGGGCGGACTCTCCTTCAGGAGGGCGCTGAGCCCCCACGGGGTCCTGGAGGAGGAAGCCTCCACCTACTCCCTGCTCCGGCCCCTGGGAGCACCTGTGGGTGCTGGCACCCTGGAAGAGGATGGGCCTGTGCTCCCCCAGCCCCTCTGCGGGCACGCCCCACCTCCCTTCACCCTCTCAGGACCCTACGCCCCACGCCCCCTCCCCATCTTGTCTTCACTGGTGAAAGGCACCCCCACACAAGGGCTCCCCCAGCCAGCTGGCTCTGCCCATCTCCACCGTGGCCCTCCTGCCTCCTTGCCTGGACCAGCGCTCCCCCCTGACCTGTGTGGCTGGAGAGCACAGTTCCCACAGTGTCCCTCCAGAAGCCCAGCACAGCCACTGTCGTGGAAGACGCACAGAGCTGAGGAGTAAAACGTGGGTGAAGCTGAGTTCACCCCACTCTGCAAGTCCATGAAACCACCAAGGGAGCAGAGTGAGCCCCCGCATGCTGCCCGACGGGCACCTGCCGGATATGCACGAGGGTGCTGAGAAAGAGCGGGAAGCTCCCCTCCACCCCTGAACCCCTTTACTCCTTCACCCCTGTACCCCTCCACCCTTGCAGCCCTCCACTCCTTCACCTCTGCATCCCTCTGCCCCTCTACCCCTGCACCCCTCCATCCCTCCACTCCTCCAACCATATATCCCTACAGCCCTCCACCTCCTGCACCCCTCCATCCCTGTACACTCCACCCCTCACCCCTGCATCCCTCCACCCCTTCACCCCTGCATCTTTCCACCCCTCCACCTCTGCACCCTCCATCCCTGCAGCCCTCCACCTATACATCCCTGCACCCCTCCACTCCTGCACCCCTGAAGCCCTGCACCCCTGCACCCCTCCATTCCTCCACCCATACATCCCTGCATTCCTGCACCCATATACCCCTGCACCCCTCCACCTCTGCACACCTCCACCCCTGAACCCCTGCACTCATCCACCCCTGCACCCCTCCACCCCTGAACCCCTGCACCCCTCCACCTGTGGCCTCAGGGTGTCTCCCTTCTCGGGAGTGTCTTCAGATGACTTTGACATCTGTTGATTTTAAAGTCCACACATTTACTGGAAATAGATGTTATCAACCCCATTTTACATCTGAGAAAGCGGAAAATTAGAGAAATTAATTGACTTGCTCAGGGTCACATCCCAGGAATTCATGCACAATGAAACTATAACCAGGTCTCGATATGTTAAGGCACAACCGTGGGTTGTGCTCCAATGCTTCTTCGGGGCGCTGTGGGGTTGCAGGAAGCAGCCTGCACCCGAGCAGGGCAATGAGCAGGTCGCCCAGACCCCCACCAGTGTGCACAGTGCTGCAGCACCCAGGCCGGCCTGGACACTCTGAAGCCCATTGTCAGGGCCCTGGGAGCCTGGTCCAGCTGTACGCAGACTTGGCCTGGAGGGTGCTGCCTCCACCCAGGCTGGATGGGGGACTTCAGCACCCCATCCTCTTCCGGGCCTCTTTCTGGGCTCCTGTTCGCTCAGGCCTGCCCCCACGCTCCATCTGGAACGCAGCCCGAAAAACCCACACAGCCCACATCTGTCTTCCCTAGCTTTATTTTTTTTAAGAGAGAGAATGGAAAGGAATAAAAAAAAAGAAAGAAAGACTAAGAAGGAGATGCAGGAGATAAAAGGCACATGTGGGTGACAAAGACTATGACATAGTCAGATTTTATTAATGGCTCGCCCATCTGCATTCCGAGGATAATTAACTATTCACAGGTGAAATTAGCTGATAGGAGCACTGTCCTGAGCAAATCGAATGAGCTCCGATTACATCAATAGTTTTCAACCAGTGTCCCTGGTTATCAAACCATCAAATAAATTTGTCCACTCTCTTCCTTTGGGGGGAAAAACTTTAATTATCCAGCCCCAGCGTATGGCAGGTCATTAATAAAACCTAGTTATCGGGCTGCAGGTTCGGGAGCCTCACTGTTATCCATCTTTTATCTAAATAAACATTTGGAAAATGTCCTTAAAATTATTATAGGTACTTTGCCCTGCCCCACAATAGGAATTTCTAAATGGAACCTGGCTGGATTTGACTGCACGATACGTGGCGCCCCGCTCACCCGCTGGGCTGCCGCGGCCCTGGGATCCCGGAGCTGGGCTGCGCCTGCAGTGATGAATCTGGCCGACCTGCAAACGCAGATAAGGGAACGCTGTGCAGCCAGCTCTCCTTAATGTATGTTTATGCAGCCTTTATGTTAAGCATGCACTCCTTATTTTCATGCCACATATATCAATGACAGATGGGAGAACTGAACGGCCAATACTAACACGGAACACGCCCCTGCTCTTCCTTCCCAGGGTGCAATATCCAGACAATGTTCTTTTAAGAAAAGAAAGAATGCTTTAAAAATCGTTTATTATTCCATTTCCAATAAGTAACAGTCATTCTAGACAGACCTTCAAGGCTGGTCTATCTGTACTGTTACTTACAAAACTACATTACAGTCGTGGCGTGTGTCTACTCTTGGAGATTTAGTGCTCAGGCCAGATTTACAGAACCAAACCAGGCAAGGAAACGGAACAGTAACACCAACCGCGGAAACAG
The DNA here is from genome assembly GCA_031878705.1 of Tapirus indicus. Lineage (NCBI taxonomy): Eukaryota > Metazoa > Chordata > Mammalia > Perissodactyla > Tapiridae > Tapirus > Tapirus indicus. The sequence continues at coordinate 144,735,373 of CM062921.1, forward strand.
ATCAAGACCACACGGCACACGCCCCGACCTGTCCCCGTGTTCACGGCGTTTCCCTTTTGTGCTTTCCTCGGGGTTCTCCCAGGAGTACATGGAGGCACCCCACGTCTGGGCGCCACATGCAAAGATTTTACTGAGACGGGGCCTGTCGAGCACATGGACTAGCAGACAGAAATGCTCCAGAAGCACAGACCGGATGGACCAAATCGTAAGAAGAGCCAAATTTCACTTTGTATTGAGTCATGCCTGAAGAAAGGATGTCAGGAAACTGCGTGTTGGATTTCCTTCATCCCATCCCTATCTCCCGAGTTCTCTCAACAGTTTTCTGAATTGCTGTATCGACACAAAAGGTGTGGAAAACGCGGTTGCTGGGATATTTACCCAAATGGATCATCCAGGCCCAAGGTTCACATTCCGGATCGTCCAGGCCAGAGATTTCTGAGTCCTCCACCAGTTCAAACCACAAGAGACAGGCTCACCCCAAAGTTGCCCCTGTGGAGAGCAGGACGGAGCAGTCCGGGGGCAATTTCCTTTTCTTTCCTCTCACGAACCCTAAAGGTGGCAGCAAATTCTTGGCACAGCCTTTACACCAGGCTGCGTCTTCAACAGGAAACAGACTTTCGGGCGAGTCCTGCTGCCACACACCGTGAGCAGGAAATAACCGTGCCCGGGAGGGATGTGATCAGAGTCTGCTTCCGGGACCCTGCCCACATGGCCCCGAGTCAAGTGTGCAGGTTGGGGTGACCAACTGCTTAACAGATCAGAGCAGGGGGCTCAGTCCAAGACGCCGGGAAGGGCGGGCTCCCCCAGGTGACTGTAGTCACAGAGGAGCGGAGCACAGGTGGTTCTTTAGCCCAGCGTGGAGCTCCTCAAGTTCTCGTTTCCTCATCCTGGCTGTGGGCCATCGGGATCCATCAGTCCCTTTGGAATCAGCAGGTGCTCAGATTATAAACCATCCAGATCAATCACCTGGGACCAAAATGTTAAATCGTTACCACGTGACACAGAGTTTACAATGTGTATTTAAGAGTCATTTCCATTTTTTTTACCCCACGTTGGTAGTTTTTTGCTCCGCAAAGATCCAAACTCTCTCCCATGGTGACCTCCTGCAGCTGTCAACATCCCTGATGTGGAATCGTTGCTGGCCGTCCAGACCAGGACAGACATGGCACTCTCGCTGAGTCAGGTCCACGGCGCTCCAGACCTCTGTGAGGCCGGGCTCTCGGGAGCACCTGCTGCCCCATAGTGGCCTGTTGGGTCTTGGCTCCCTGCACCCTGTCTGCTTCAAAGAAGAGCTGTAGACCCCGAGAGAGGCCCTCAGAGCAGGGTGGGGGCACTGGACCCAGGACCCAGGACTGGAGTCTCCCCAGCCCGTCTGAGCACTGAGGCCTTGGGCAGCTCCCTTCGCTGGTGTGTCGAGCGTGGGTGTCCCCACCCCACAAGCCAGTTGTAAGGAAATCCAGAGGGGATGCAGGGGACACCTTTATCCTAATATAAATCGCTCTTCTTGTGGGAAGCACTTGGTTTTGAAGAAAAAACTCAGCTATGGGCCCAGAGAATTTCATTTTCCTTCCCTGGTGCTGCATCCCCAGCCCCACCCCGCTCAAGCCTAAATGCACCTAAATATCTACAGTGCGTCTCCTGACTCACTGATAATTCATCAGCGTTTTGGTCAGCGCAGGCTGCCGGAACTGAGCACAGCGGACCAGGCGGCTTCCACAACAGATTCTGGAGGCTGGAATTCTGAGGTCACGGGGTCAAGATCCGGTCCGGCTTCTGGGCACACAGCAGTCCTGTGTAAACATCCTCATACGAAACCTCAGACTCCCCCTCTGCCTGCCCACCAAGCAAGAGAGGGCTCTGGGAGCGAGGGGACACATTGTAGGGTGCCAATGGTTTCAGACAGTTTGGCTTGATTTCGGGCTGATTTCCCCCCTCACACCCATGCCAGCTCCAAGGTCCTGTGGCTCTGGTCACCGAGGGACCCCTAACAGCCCATTTCTCTCTCCACCATCCCTTAAATAAACACTTAGCACTTAAGAATTATAAAGAATTAAAAAGGAAAGCAATGCTTAGGGAGTGGGCATCCTTTCCTGGGAGGACTCCCTCTCCCTAATTTCTGGGACCTTCACTTGCTGGTGTTGGGGCAGCGGAACTTGCATCTCAAGCCCTCCCCTGAAGGGCTCTTGGCTCCAGGGCCAGGTCTGAGAATGGGAGGGGGACCAGAAAAATGGGACGTTCTGGCGATGGGTGTGCACGTCCCTGCAGGGCCTGCCATGTGGGGGAACCTCTGGGTCCCGGGCAGACCCAGACGGAAGGATCAGCAGCCAAGCTTGGGGCAAAGTCAGGGAGGAGTCTGAACACCGAGGCGCCCTAAACCCGAAACGAGGTGGGAGTGAGGCCAAGAGTAAGTAAGAGACAGGAGCTGCACTCAGAACGCACACTGAGGGACTCCCAGAGAGGGGGGATTTGCACAGCCTCATCCATCTGTCCGGAAAGTTCTTCCCTTACCCTCATTCCACGGGGCAAACCTGCATCTCCCACCCCTTCTTCAGGTCCTTGCTCAAAGTCGCTCCTTCTGTGTCAGACCAAGGTAGAGGGAGGTCAGAAACCAGCCCATACGGGATCCAGGGGACATGCAGAATGAGGAGGAGTGGTCTCCAACAGGACAGGAACAGAGCAGTCCTGACCACTGCTGCAGAGACCCCCACCCAGACTCTTACATGCGGGATTGCTGTGGTTCAGACCCAAACCGTGACCCGAGGGCCTGTCTGTGTCACTGAGAAATGGCTATGGATGGCTTGTTTAAGGGAGCATCTATTAAACCAGCTAGGATTGGCTTTAATCTAAAGCATCTGCTGCTCCAGGGTCAACAGTATGGAGCCCCACGTGCCCTCGAGCATGTGAAATGCACCTGGTCTGAACCGAGAGGGGCCGGGTCCCAAGACCCTGTGCAGAAAAAGTTAAGAAGGTGAAATAGCTCAGTACTAACTGTCTAGCAAGTACATGCTGAATGATCTTATTTTGGATATGCTGGGTTAAATAAAATATATCATTAAAATGAACTTCACCTGTCTCTTCTCACTGAAATTTCACGTGTGGCTTGTATCATGTTTCTATTGGACACCAGAGTCTATAAATTCTGGGACAGAAGAATGCCTTCCACTCAGTACGGAGAGGTATTGGACCCCAGTTGCCACTGGGGAACCACCATGGAGAACCTAGACTGGCACTAGGTTTGCAAACCAGGCCAGCTGATTATTTTCCAGAATGGTGCCCATTACTGTACTAGGGGACTGGGGACAGATGGAGGACACAGGTGATCCTCCCCATCACTGGACTCTGGTCTGGGGACAGGTGGAGGACACAGGTGGTCCTCCCCGTCACTGGACTCGGGTCTGGGGACAGGTGGAGGACACAGGTGGTCCTCCCCATCACTGGACTCAGGTCTGGGGACAGGTGGAGGACACAGGTGATCCTCCCCATCACTGCACTAGGTCTGGGGACGGTGGAGGACGCAGGTGGTCCTCCCTGTCACTGCACTAGGTCTGGGGACAGGTGGAGGACACGGGTGATCCTCCTCGTCACTGGACTCAGGTCTGGGGACAGGTGGAGGACACAGGTTGTCCTCCCCGTCACGGGACTCAGGTCTGGGGACAGGCGGAGGATGCAGGTGGTCCTCCCTGTCACTGCACTAGGTCTGGGGACAGGTGGAGGACACAGGTGATCCTCCCCGTCACTGGACTCAGGTCTGGGGACAGGTGGAGGACACAGGTTGTCCTCCCCATCACGGGACTCAGGTCTGGGAACAGGTGGAGCACACAGGTTGTCCTCCCCGTCACTGGACTCAGGTCTGGGGACAGGCAGAGGACGCAAGTGGTCCTCCCTGTCACTGCACTAGGTCTGGCACGTCACTTCATCCCAGATGCTCATACAAGGCTGAACACAGGATGTGTGAGCACTTTCCTTCTCCACAAACAGAAGTAATTACCCAGGCCCTCTGGATACAGCTCTGTTTGGTTAGGGGACACTGCTGTACTTCCACCCCTTTGATAATGCCATCTTCCTAATGACACTTCCTTTTTCAATCAATTTGACTTAAAATTACAGCTGAATTTGGAGTTTGTGCCTTTCTGCTCCAGGCTTTACCTGCTATCTCCTGGCTTTTACATGTTTACATGTTAAAGTCTTAGTCATGTTCTTAGCCCAATCACTCCTTATTTTGCAATTATATCTGCTCTGCTCTCTGCATCCTGTCCTTTGTGGTTATATAATCAAAGAGCAGAGATTTTTTTTCCCTTGGCTGCACAAGGTGAAAAATGTTAGCTATTTCCACACTTCAGAGACCCAGCTGCTACGAGCATTAAAAATTACTTAAAACATAAATTTATGGCATTGTGATCACAATGGATTATGTTGTTGTAAATGAATTGTGCTGTAAATTGCTGTTTTAAATTAAAGTACAGCTTATTAGGAATGGCAGCAGAGTAGTACAGAAGGACGAAAGGCTTTATATAATTGTCCCCAAAAGTCTGTCCCTCCAAGATGTGATGGCAAAGAATATGCCAGAAGCAGCTACTAACCCCTAGCTGCATTGGGGTTTGCTGTTGGACCCTGGGGCTCACTTCTCTTTTTCCCTACCTCTAGCTCTCCTTCCCTCCTATCTGTCCTCACGATTTATTGAGGATCTATGCTGTGCATTGCTCTGAGGTAGGCAGTGGACCTACAAAGATAAGTAAGACATCACCTTTCCCTCAGACAACACAGGGTCTCTTGGAGGAGAGATGTCATGCGGACAGACAGTGGGGGAGGGCAGTGATGAAGATGTAAATGGGGTGTTGTCTGAGCAACAGAGAAGGAGCAAGAATATTCAAGGACACACAGAAGAGATGGGAACCTGACTGATGAAGCCAGCAGATGTTGAAACCGACAGGAATTCAGAATCTTGGCGTTAGGAGCGGCTTCCATGAGGTGGAATACACCCTTTTCTCGAGCACTTATGGAAAGCCATTGTTTCTTCTCTACTTGGACACTCCCAGTGGTGGAGAACTTGCCACTTTGTGAAATATTCCCTTCCGTTTGGGGACACAGATTCAAGTCTTCTCACTTTTCAGCTAAACAGGCTGAAAATCACATCTTCAGTTTGTACATTTCAACCTGGAAATCTCTGGATGACTTCCAGGAGGAGATTCATAGTAGATGGGGCGGCACGAGCTGGGTGCTGGAGCACATCCTGCGCGTGATCAGAATGGCCAGGGCTTGTGGGCATGAGACAGGAGGAGACCAGGGCAGGATCTGCTTATGTGTAAATAATGGGAACAAGGTTGACCCAATGGAGGACGTTTATAAAATCAGGGCTTCATTAAAAAGGCAATGCAGCCTTTTTGTAGGTTTGAGAGCAATGGAGTGAAATGATGCTGGAAACATTTTAGGAAGATTCATTTGCTCTCATATAGGGTGGAGACCTTGGAAGTCATCTACTCCACCATTCGCAGGCTAACAGCTTCTGATAAGACGCCTGCCACGAGACTGCACAAATGCTTCCCTTGCAGGGCTTCACCCCGCATCTGAGCATGCCTGGCTGGCCACTGCAAGGCTTCTCCAGCCTAAACAGTCCAAGCATCTCGGCCTCCTTTGATGGAGTCTCCTGGTCCTTCCATATCCTGCCACACCCAGTTCCAGGTGCTTCATCACACATCAGTCCCAAAATTTAGTTGTAATAGAGGGAGCAATGCTCATTAATTTATCCACACTTACCCCAGACATCAATTTAGTAATTAATCAATGCCAGATGTTGTATGAGGCACTGTAGGTACAGAGGAGAACAAGTGGTTCTTGCCCAAAGGAAGCTTCAGTTGGATGAAGAGAGATAGACAAGTGAATATAGGCATACATAAAAAGAGCATAAGCCATGACCCAGGTCAGTACGAGGGCAGTGGATCCACAGTGGAAACACCTCTCCAGCATAAGGAGAGCTGTTCCAAAACCTTAATAGAGAAAGGGACCCTTAGATGTCGTCTTGAAAGATGTGTAGGGCTTGATCTGGAATACAGGAGCAGGAGAGTCTTCACCCACAGAGGGAGAAGTGGGATGTCTGTAATGAGAAAGAGGTGAGAAATACAGGAGATGCGAGTAACGAGTGTCCAGAGGAAAGGAGGCACCAGCCTTAGATACATGTTGTGATTCTTTCTCTGAATCTGGAAGAAAAGAAGGAGAGGAAACAGGGATGGAACACAATGTCGGTGTGTCTAGCACATTTGGAGAGGTTAAGGGAGTTCCCATAGTATACCTTCAATTTTCTCTGGAAAAAAAATTTTTTCCCTGAGAAATAGAAATAGTGAGGTAGAGAGTTCAGGAAGAACACTCAACACACTCTAGCACATTCTTAAATTATTATCTCTCTTTATTCTTTGCTCACAAATAATGCAAGTGAGAGACATCAGTGAGTTAGAAATGATAAGGTCTCTGGGGCACATTGTACTAGGAAAGAAGAAAACATACATTTTGAATAGCACTTGTAGACTGAAGACAGCATAGCAGTGGTGAATTTTGAGAGGGTGAGAAAATCGTTTCAAAGAAGAGAACGTCAGCCTTTAACTCAATATTTCCATTTATCTGAAATTTTTTTTCACCCTTCAGATGGAACTTGAAAACCTCTTGAAAGATAATTTTCCTGGGTACATAAAAAATGTTGACAATTACTTAGTCTCAACACTTTGAGGATTTAATTCCACTGTCTTCTGGCTCCCACATTCACTATGCAGAAGTCAGATGTCAGTCTAATTGTGGTTCTTTGGTTTGTAACCTATCTTTTCTCCAGACACTTTTAAGATCTTCTATTTGTCTTTAAATTTCACTATATTGCATTAGGTGCAGATTTCTTTTTATATATCTTGCTTTGGATTTGTGCTTCTGATTCTGATTTTATGTTTTTCATCAATTTTAGATAATTCTCAGCTATTGACTCTCCCCCATCCTCTTAATTATTTCCTTTGTGAATTCCAATTAGATGACATATTAGGCCTTCTTACTCCATATTTAATATCTCTCAAACTCTACTTCATATTTTTTTATTTATTTGACTGTGCTGCATTCTGGGTAATTTTTTCAGACTTATCTTTTGGTCCACTTATTCTATCTTCATGTGTGTCATCTCTGCTATTTATCTCATCTATCAAGGTTTTACTTCTATTGTTATGTTTTTCCACTTAAAGTAGTAAATATGACTATTTTATTTCCAATATATATATTTTCAGTCTTTGCCTATAAAAATAAGCTTCATATTATAGTGTTTTATTTTGTAACATCTTTCTTGAAGTATAATGGACACACAATAAACTTCACATATTTAAGTGTGCAACTTGACACATTTTGACAGATGTATAGTCACAAAACCATTATCACAGTCATGATAATGAACACACCCTCGGTTTGTTTGTGCTTTCACTTATTGATGGACATTTGGTTTGTGTCCAGTTTGGGCTGTTACATATAAAGTTGCTCCAAACATTTATATACACGTTTTTGTGTTGACCTATGCTCTCATTTCTCTTGAATAAATATCTGACAGTGAAATGGTTGAATCATTTGGTAGGTCCATGTCTAAATTTTTAATAAACTTCCATGCTGTCTTCCAGAGTAGCTTCATTGGTGAATTCTACCAAATCTTTCAGGAAGAAATTATACCATTTCTACACAAATTCTTCCAGAAAATTGAAGAAGAGAGAATTTTTTTCCCAACTCATTTCATAAGGTCACCATTAGCCTGATACCAAAACCATACAAAGTCTTACAAGAAAAGAAAACTACAGAAAAAAAAAAATCTGTCGTTAATACGGTTGTTAGAATATAAACAAAACTCTAGCAAGTTAAACCCAACAATATATAAAAAGATAATACATCATGACCAAGTTCGTGCCAGTATTGCAAATTCGTTTAACATTAAAAATCCATCAAAGTAATTCACCATATTAACAAAGAAGATAAACCATACAACTTCAACATATCAATGTGGGGGGGACACAACGCAATCCAGAATGGGATGCCAGATATTGAGAATTTTATTTTGTTGGGTGATGGATATTTTTGTACTTCTGTAAATATTCTTGAGCTTTGTTCAAAATGACGGGCGTTTTACCTCTAATCCTTTCAGGGCTTCTTCCCTGCCTCACGTAGGTCTCTCACACCCATGCACTGACCAGCAGTCTGCTGGGTACCCAGTGGAGACCTTGTACCCCTCTCAGAGCTTTCTCTCTGCATCCTTCTTTTCTCAGTCCTTTCTCCTGCAGGCTTTAGTGTTTCCATCTCCACAAAGAGCTCTGTCTCCTATACGCTTGCCTGCTGGGCTATGTCTGGGTTCCCTCTCCCCAGCACAGCATGGAACCTGCAATAGACAGGAAGCTGGAGAAACTTTAGGCTCAGCTCATTTGCTTCCTGTGTCTCATGGGCCGCTGCCCTTCACGACGTGGTGTCTAGTGTCTCATAAACCATTGTTTCATATACATTGTCAGTTTTTTGTTGTTTCAGTCAGGAGGGTAGAACTGGTTCTTGTTACTTGCTTCAGACAGAATTGGTAGTCTCTAGCTGGTTAATTTAAAGATCTATTTTGTACTTGCTTTTCATAGTTGCAAATCCTCTTTTATTTACTTAATACATTAAACCTACATATCCCATCGATAATTCCAATATCTGAACTATCTGCTTATCTAATTCAGCTGTTTCCCATTCATGGTGCCTCATTTTATTATGTTCTTTCTGACTTTTTATTGTGATCTCCTGATGGATAGAACTTCTTTTGTGGAAATTCTTTGAGACTTGAGCTGAAGGAGCATTCCTCCAGAGAGTATTTTTCTTTGTTTCTACCAGGGTCCTGGGGGCACAACAACCCAGGACCACTTTAAGTTCCTAGCTCGCCGTTTCCAGAACACACAGGTATAAGAACTCAAGTCACAAACTCGCACAAGGATTAGCCTCTGGGTTCGAATTCCATGGGTGTCTTGTCTTCCTAACATCAAAGTCAAGTCCAGCACATTGCCTTGTGGGGCAACTTTTCCATCTCGTTCATCCTCTTCTTGGGATGTAACCCTCCTAGGTTCTAACTCCCGACCCCATCACTTTACATAGCCATTAAAATGGAAGTTCGAGACCATCCAAGACCCACAGGTCCCCCAGGGCAGGTGCTAAAGGAGACAAGCTCACCTCTCAGGGGATTGATTCAGCCCACATTTGGCTTCTGCAGATTTTCCTTATTTCTTGCTAACCTAGTAAGTTGGTTGCCTGTGGATTAGTTGGTGGAAAAGAGGAGGGTTTACATTCACCTCGTCTCCCACACTATTGGAAATAGAACCTCTACTACCTATCTTCACAGCCAGCCAAGACAGCCTGCCCTTGAAATTACAGGTCTAGCTATCTTTTGCTCCTTCTTTAGGAGAAACACGGGAGCAAGCACAAACGAGTTTCATCCAGGGACTTTTATCAGAAAATGAACCACTGTGGTCACTTGGCCATTTCATGACATTTTTGCCCCCACGGCTACAGTTATACTTTGCCACCCTCTAAACACCTCTATATTTGAGGCCTACAGTGTTTCCCCAGAAGCATTTCAAAACATATTTGTTTAGTAGGGCAATAAGTTGTAAAAAGACATTTTATAAAACCATCCATTCAAAGAAAGAGAAGTTTTTTAGTCACATGGGATATTCATTTATGCAGAACAATTCATTTTCCATGGTCCTTACAACTAAGTCGTTACTGCGTTTACTCTACTGTTAAAATTCTTTGTGAAATACTGTCTGGTATTAAATAGAACAAGTACGTAAAGTAGCTGGAAGGTACCAACCAACAAGATGCCCCTCCACCTAGGCCCCCACCTTTCCTTTCCGCCACACGTGAGATTTGGTGCCGGTTTCATGGCCGTGTTTGGAGCCCTTTCCTCTTACCTGAGATCAGTGCCGAGGAATTCCATTCCCAGCTCGTCTGGCAACAACACCGGCACGGCAAGTGTGACCACTGTGAATCTGTGCAGGGCAGCCCAGCAGGTGAAATGAAGACAGGATGGGAGACCATCTTCCAGTGAATGAACAGCTCGTGGAAGCGCCGGGGCCCGGAGGTCGACTTGTGTCAGTTCCGGGGGTTCACCTCCCAACAGACTGCGCCAGCTGCAGCACACCCTTGGGTTCTCACGGCCTCGCCAAGGGACCAGAAGGCCCTCCCAGCTGGGGGTCCCCAACGTGAATCTGAGGACAGCAGCACTGCTTCAGTCACAAGCTTGAGGGAGAGGAATCGTGACCCAGGAGCACCTTCTGGGTAACGGGGTGATGCTTTAAGGGGCATTTTCTGGAGTGGGAGTGCACAGGTCAGTACCGTTCCTGAGCGTGAGGAGCGTTCAGGGAAGAAGCCCCTCCCTCCTCCTCCTCTGTGGGCACCGCCAGCGCTGACTGAGGAGGACAGATGGGTTCTGACTGGCGGTCCTCGTCTGGCCTTTGGCAGAGGCAATTCTGAGCAAGGTGCGCAGTCACCCCCGCTGCCCCGCTGTCCTCTGGTCATCCTTGAGTGCCTGGTCCCCTGCCTATCTGAGATGCGGCCGGCCCTGGGCGGGGCTCAGAGGAGGGGCTGGATCTGACGTGCGCGGATGGATGGCAGCAATTCCACCTGACTCAGCCTTTTGCTTCTTCCAGATGAGAATCAGCCTGTTCAGATAACCTAGCCGAGTGCGTACTGAAATCTTCCGCGGAGAGCTGGGGACAAGTGATTAGGTGGGAACAACAGAAGGGGAACTTACAACGGGGTGAGCCTTTCGCGGAGTTTGAGTTTCATGCCTGACGTCAGCAGAAACCACGCTCGTCCTCGCTTCATCAATCACGTGCGCTGCACCTCAGGGTTCTGGGTGGTTCGGACCGCGGCAGAGATCCAGCCAGACACTGACACACCCTATTCTCCGTGCGACTGCAGATTCTGGTTGTCACTTATGATTGAGACCAGATTAGCTTGGCTCTTTCAGTTCCTATCCAGCTCCACACACAGACACACTCCAGACACACACGACATGCACAGACACAAACATGACGCACAGTGACAAACCACGTAGACACGTGTGGACACACAGCACATGCATATAACACAGACACACCACACAGAAAGGCATAATGCATGGTTACACCACACACACCTGACATACCCCGCCCCCCCCCCCAGACACATCCCTCAACCATGTGTAAGCAGAAGTGGAAAGATGATGATAAAATGAATGAACTTTGTTTCTGAGAAACAGCTACGGGCATTAGCCCTCAGATACCTTTGTTTTCCAAAAGTGTTTCCCACGAGTTCTCTTGATGCAAACATTTCTTCTCCGTAAAGAGGAGAAGATAACTTCTCAAGAGCAAGGTGCTCCTCCCAAGGTGGGAGAAGGGGTGTTGAGAGAGGTGAGGGGTGCCCTGTGCCCTCCCCATGTGTGGACAGAGGGGACGTGGCAGGTGGCCACTGTGCTGAGAATGCAGACCCATCCCTGCTGCCCCGGCGCACCCAGACGGAGCGCCATCATCACAGGCTGTAGAGGCTCCTTCCCTGGTCCCTCAGACCTGCCACACTGCCTCTGGAGATGCCTCACTCCCCATTCCATGGCAGGGCACTTGTCACACTCGCCCGGTCCGCTTCCCTCCTACACCCTGTGCTGGTGCAAGCCCCATTTTACAAACACTTGGGGCATTTGGGGACCCTCAGAGACTTGAGATGTTGAGCTTATTAAAGGGGCAGTTCTCCAGTTTCAGCTCTGAAAACTCAGCAGGATGGGCAGACAGGAGATGAGTCTTCTCCAGCTGCTTGAGCGTAACGTGTGGTTACAGATAAGTCAGAGGTTTTGCAAATGCCTCTTTAGTCCTTACACGGCCAAACTTGCAAAGATGAGACACAGGCCAGGTGGGCTTGGGTGCAGGGCTGGTGTGGGCCATGTGTGTCCACGGGACACTGGGCACTTGCAATGCAGGTGTGGAAGGGGCACCTTGGGCCTCGGAGCTTATAAAAGGCCTCCCTCTGCAGAGGAGGTCTCCCTGTGGCTTCACCGCTCGTGATGCCAATTAACCCAGGCTTCCCTGAGCATGTGGCTAACCTGGCTGAGGCCAGCCCCCTTGTCTTCTTACACACATTGGCCCCATCAATGGCCAGTACCCAGGTAGCTCTCCCAGAGTCCCCTATCCCACGAGGCTCTGCAGTAAAAACCAGGGCTCCCAACACTTGCATTCTGAAGCTCCTGGAGCATCTTCCTTTGCCAGCATCGTCAATTATGTCCCATGACAGTAGAGCAACGTTTGGTTTTGTAAACCAACACCTTTGAGTGCAAGAGTGAGCAATTCTCTGGACAGTTCAGTGTCATAAAAAGAGTCCACGACCATGATGGTAAGTTTTACTGACAATGATTAAATAACACTAATCATAGCACTAAGATTATGAAAATGACTAGCTCTGCATTGCACACTACAGGGATGCAAATGGGGATGATTGTGCATTGTTTTAAATCAATCACCAGGAATATGTAATGAAAACCTGCTAAAACTGTTCACGGGACAAGGGAGGTATGAGGAAGTAGACCATGCACCCCAAATCGATTAAACATACTGACCATTGATAAACGTCACTTCCCTGGGGGACACTAGAAAGAGCTATAGAAGAGAAATCTTCCTTATTGGCCATTTATCAACATGCACCAAGTCAAGCTGACAACGCCGACAATGTCGAGGGAAGGGGCACGTGCATGAATCTGCTGCCCCGTGCTGGATTTCCTGGGTATAGAGGCAACTGGCCTTTTTTAGTGATTTGCCTTAGCTTCCAGCCAGCTCTTACTGGTTCACTTTATTTCTGCAGGTTTTCGGGGGTGGTATTTGAGGTTTCCTGCTGTGCTACTGTCTTTAACACCACTCTCTTTGTGAAGTTTATGTGTCAAACCGACACCCACATACCCACCACCTAAGCTAGAAAACTAGAAAATCGGCATGACCTTGGGCACCCTTTTCATCCACACTCTCACCACCTGTGCATGTATCTCTGAAAAATGAATCATTTAATTTTGAAGCATTGAGCCGCAAGCAGGCGTCTGGCTGTTCACAGCCAGGGCGATGCCGTCCTTGTGAGACGAAGCCCAGAGAAGGGCAGCTGATGGCCAAGGTCTGTGCGGCCCCCGTGCCTCAGCCTCCCTGAAAACGTAAGGCAGGCCAGGACTTATGGGGCCTGAACTCACGATTTGGGTTGCTTTCTTTCAGAAAGCATACAAAAATATCTCACTTTTGTAATTGTTACAAGAATATACAACCATGTGCCCCTGCTTCCAGGGTCTTGAAGGGGCCCATGCCAGCTCGAGCTTCGCGGCTCCACAGCCACACACCTGGGGCCTCCCCACGATCAGGGGGTTTGGCCGGGCGCTTGTGTGGACCAGGTAGTTGGAACCTGGCAGCACTGTGGTCACATGGGCTCCCTGAGCCCTCAGGCATTGGGTGGAGTGAGCTGTGTCCCCCCCACCCAAAGCGGGGCATGGAGGGATGTGTGGGAGCTGCGTCAGCTCATGGTCTGCAGGCTCACCTGGGCTTTCTGTCCTCAGGTAAACAAACTGTTCAAGAGTAATGGGGCTCTCTCCAGAGTCACACTCCTCCATCTGGACCAGTCGTCACACACCTGGGGACACTGTCATTCTGGGATCCTCCTCCCTTCCCTAGGGTGGGATCCCTCGTCCCTCTCCCGAGTTGTCTTGCTCTCTGTGCCTTTTCCTCTTTCCTGGTAGACTCTCTTGTTTCTGTGGCCCACATCCCGCAGTGGCTGTTTGGGAAGGAGTGCGTGGATGATAAATGTCCTGGGGCCGTGCATAGTGGAAATGTCCTGATTCCTTCCTGACACCTGAATGATAGCTGGGCTGGTATAGAATTTCCTTCAGCATTTTGAAGGCATTTCTCCACATTCTTTTTGTTTCTGATGGTACACCAAAAGGTTCTGAACCCATTCTGATTCTTAGTGTTTCTTTCACAGAAGCCTCTCTCTGTTCCCAGGGATCTGAAATTGACAGTGATGTGTCTTGATCTGAATCCATTTTACCCATTGTTCTGGGCACCAAATGTTTTAGGGTTTTCTTAAGTTATTTCATTGATGATTTCCTCCCCTCTGTTTTCTCTCTCTGTCTCTCGTTTTTTTCTCTTTGGAACTCCTATTATTTAAATGTTGGTCTTATTTTCTATCATTTTGTCTTTGTTTTGCTCTATTTTCTGTGAGATTCCTCAACTTTATCTTCTAATTATTCTTTTTATTCATTTCTGTTGTTTTGAGTTTTTTCCAGTTCTTCTTGCTGAATGTTCCTTTTCATAGCATCCTGTTTTGTTTCATGGGTACAATATCTTCCTTATCTCACTGAGAATGTTAGTTTGGGGGGTTTCCTTCTCCCTAAATGATCTCTTTCTTCAAGTTGCTCTTTTAGGTTTGTTTCTTTTGGCCTTTTCTCAGATGTTTGGTAGAATCTGCTCATGATTTAGAGTGAGGGCTAAGCTTCTTAATGGAAGCTCTTAGCAAATGAGTGAACTGTCCCTTGGCGATACTGGATGTTAGTGTCTTCAGGACTCTCCTCCTGGGCTGATGAGAGTCTCCAGGGAAGAATGGCCCCATCTGTAGTGGGATGAACAGGCCCCAAAAAGATATGTCCACACCCTAATCCCCAGAACCTGTGGATATTACCTTTTTTGGAAAAAGGGTCTTTTCAGATGTAATTAAGTTAGGGATGAAGCAGTTATTCTGGATTGTTTGGGTGGTTCCTAAATATCATCACAAGTGTCCTTTTAAGAGAGAGGCAGATTAAAACACACAGAGAGAGAGAGAATGCCATGTGAGGATGCAGCAGAGAGAGATGTGGCCACAAGCCCAGGAACGCCAGGAGACACCAGAAGTTGAAAAAACCAAAGAACATATTCTCCCCCTGAGTCTCAGAGGGACCACATCCCTGCCGACACCTTAAATTCAGACTTCTGGCCTCCAGAACAGTGAGAAAGTGAAGTTCTGTTGTTTTCAACCACTCAGTTTGTGGTAGTTTGTTACAGCAGCCACAGGAAACCAACACGCCACTGCTTACTGGTGCCCGCAGTGCCCAGGGAGACCCCTTCATGTGCCAGTAGGGGTACAGTCTGCTCCTCCAGAATGGAGGCCCTCTGCTGACCCCCTGCACACAGAGAACAATGTCTCCTTGCTCAGTGAATTCCCCTATCCTCCCGCCCTCCAGCTCCTAAAGTCAGGTTGCTGTTTTGTCTGCTCTCCATTCTCTCTGCTGAAGTGGGTTTAGGCCTCTTCATAAAAACCCTCTTTGCTGCAGTGTTAGTGGTGTCTCAGAAGGAATGAGTCTAGATAGATCTGCTTAATATGCTTCTTAAAAAGGAAACCCAGTGTAGCTTTCCACAGGTAACAACCTCAGAGTTTATCACACCTGGGGCTGGAGAGGCAAGAAGCGGGTTTACTCTGAAAAAAACAGAGCCAACACAAGGTGACAGTAAACAGTGCACGGCCACTCGGGTGACTCGTACAGATCACCACGATCATCATTACCATAGTTAAATTCATGTCTGTGGCCAACGAAACCACACAGGAAATGTGAAACAGGTGTGTTGGTCCAACAGCTAATTCGCATCTGAGAGGTCACTCCTCTTATTTCAGGCAGAAAAGGCACTTCTTTGTGACCACATTTAGGCCAGTTGTAACCAGAAGCCACCACCTTTAGACGCTGCAGCACGGCTGAGGCTGCTCCAGCTCCCCGCGGCAGGACCCTCGGGGGCCGTCCAGTGAACTCTACGGGGCCTGTTGCACTGGAGGCCTCCCCGCGGGGAGGGTCATGGGCAGAGGCATTTCTCCCGCCCACACAAAGGAACTGCCTCGAATCCACTGCAGACGGGAGGAAGTGTGCGTTGGGGAAAGGCGCCCGCCAGTAACCTGTGAGCCAGGGCTGTGACCTACAATACACAAGGAGCTTCAGGGACTCTGAGAAATGTCGTGGCACCTTAGGGACAAGGGCAGAGGAGCAGGGGCGTGGGGCCATCAAGTTTTCTGGAGAGGTTCACTGCTCCTCCATTTCACTTGTCACTTGGAGAGATACATGACGGGGAGGTGTGGCTGAGCCACTAGGAAGAGTTTTTGGAACTCTGCATTAGCCAAAGCCTGCATACTCACCAGGAGCAAAAGTGGAGGTAACAGCAGGTGATGGCAATGGAGGACTTTCCCTTCTTTTCCTGCTTCTTCACAAAGTCCCTTGCAAAATGCAGTTCAGCCTGAAAAAGACTCCTGCACAGGCTAAACCCCATCCACCAGCATCTAATCGGCCTCTTCCTCTGTGGGGACTGGCGGGAAGTGTTGCATCTGAGTGGAGCTCAGGTCGGGTCTGCCCAGGGTCCCAGGATCCAGATAGACTGGGCAGCCGCTGGGGAGAGAGGATCTAGAAGGCCAGCAGAGCTCTCCTGGCACCCTGCTGCAGCTGGTCCCAGAAGGGCTCCTGGCCAGTGGGAGCACTGGGGGAGGAGGCACCCTGGGTTACATTTCCTCAGAGTAAATGCACGTGGAGGGACTTGCCTGTCCGTTTCTCCTCCAATGACAGCCGGGGCAGGAGGACCCATGGAAATGAGAGGGCCATTCCTCTCCCTTCTCTTAGCACAAACAGGACAAGCCTACTCTCTATGATAATAATAACCGCTGTTGTTGCTTCTCCCAAGCGTCCATGTTGTGTCCACTGGTCACAGCTCAAGCTCACTCCTGTAGGAAGCAACAGGCCCAGTTTTCTGAAGCTTTGGTTCAGCTCAGCTGAGGGGAAGGCGGCAGTTCGGAAAGCTCAGGCGCCATTCCTGGAGGGCGCTGTCCCAGGTGCTGAACCGTGGTGTGGCAGCCGGAATCACCCCGTCCCCTGCTGTCAGACTCAGGCCAAGCAGACACACACAAGGGTGACAGCACGCTGGGGCTCACCAAGGTCAGAGTTCACAGCTGTTCATGGTGCTTTTGCCCGTTAGTGTCATTGTTTCTGAACAGACTGAACTTGAAGGTCCCCAGGCACTGTGGCAGCCTGGCCTGCAGTGACGGCTCAAATGGGGAGATCCCTTTGCCATCTGCACTGTCTGCCACCTGTTCACGTGTCCAGGCAAGATCCTGGAGCCAGGGTGTGTCCAGCCCAATTGACACAGTAGGGTCACACATGGGGGCACTTTGTCCCTCAAGTTCTGGAGAGACTGAATCACTGCCCAATTGAAGACCCAGGGAGAGGGCACCCAGGGGGCTCATGGAACCCAGAGACTGGGCTGAGTCTGAGGGCCTCTGCTGACCCCTGATGAGAGGGAAGCCATATCACTGGGTCCTGTCTCTGCTCCAGGTGACTGTGGCAGCCGGCAGGGCATTGTGCCATGAGGATTAGAGAGAGCTTTGATCACAGATGGTGACAAGATAGAGCAGAAGAGAAATTGGGGCCAGTGATAACATGGTTTCAAAGGAGACACAGATTCACATCAGTTCTGTTGGTGGACGTGGAAAGTGAGACTTTCTGATTGAAACAGTAACACTCATGGAGGTCATTTAGCAGTAATTTTGATGAGGGGACAATTATGAAGCTGAAAACTTATGGCACTTTCTTAGCTAACCTTATATGTAGTGTGTAAATGTCATTAGAATATGAATCCTCAGTCTCTGGGGCAGTCACCTGTCCACCAAAATCCTCTTTCCATGATTTAGATTGAGTCTCTGGTATTAAAAATTACACCTTTGTCCTAAATGCCCATTTCCTCAAAGAGTCCTCTCCTGTTACACTTGGAAGTAAAGAGGAATGCGGACATCTAATGTGATGTCCGCACTAGTTGGTGCAATGAAGAGAATTGTCAGATACAGCGATTGGGTTGGTTTGTAATGGAATCAGTTTTCTTCACCAAGTGATGGGACCATCTGCTCTATTATTAGTCTGCACCTCTGGGAAGACTTAAGTTTATGTACAGTTTCCATAAATCTGTGTAATCATGGGGTTCGATTGCATCTGCGTACTATTGCAGGTTCAGGACCCAGTCCGTGCATAGTCAGTCGTCACTAGATGATGCTAAGTAAGGCGCCTGGAGGAAGCTTGGTTTCTAGGGCAAACCCACACGGCACTGGGGAGAGTTCAGGATGGGAGCCCTTCAAGGTGCACGTGATCAAACAGAACAAGGCCCGAATGGGAGATTACTCGGGTTTCCAGTGAACAAAACCTCCGCTGTTCGGTTCACAAACTCCCAGCGAGAGGGTGGGAAGCAGTCAAGGGGTCTGGCGCGTAAAAAGTGAGAAGCTGCAGAAAAGGGAGGCCCACCGCCTCGGCAGAGGGTGAGTCAGGAATTACAGCCACGCCCAACAACTGAATGATCCAGCTGGGCTTCTCTGATGGGTCACTTTGTTTTCAACCACACTGCAGAGGGATGGAGCCAGATCCCTAAACACCACGTGGTCTCCAGACTGCAGACACAGCTCCCACCTGGCCCTCTCTGATTTTCCCTGGCCTCAGCAGGTCTGTGTGGAGCTGGGGGCTCTCTGATTTTCCCCCACTGCTGTGTGGGCCTTTGTTTCCCACAGCTTTGCTCAACGTTCTACTCTCCAGAGGCTCTGACACACCCTTGGGATCGATGCAATCAATTAACCCTGTTGTCCAGTCCTGGGCATTTGATGTGATTTTAAATGATGCAACAGCGCTCTGGATAGGCATCTCATTGGGTCCCAGCCTTCGGAGCTCAGAGCCGCAATGCCAGTTTGCCTCACCCAGGAAAGCCTTCAGTGTGGCAGCCAGGGCTAGCAATAGCCATATTCTTCCATCCCTAAAGGGTCCGAGCCTGCAGTGCTGCAGGAATCTCTGAATGGCCGTGGACTGGCTTCAGCTGCTTGAGGAGTCACGCAGCCTACTGGATGGCCCAGTTGCGGGACCCTCTGGCAGATACTAATAGCAGCAGGCTATTTCCATTTCTCAAGTCCATTTCAAATTAATAAGAATGTCCCCCTTCTGTTTTTCATCCACAAAGAGACTCCCTTTGCATATTCATTTAATGTTAAATTGATGGATTAAATTATACCAAGCTCAAAATCAATCCTGCACATATCCATTAGAATGGACTGAATTCCCCAGGGGAGACAGAGCACAGAAAATGCATTCAGAGACACTGATAAGTCCAGGCCCATTATATGTCATTTCAAACAAAAAGCAAAAAAAAGCCCTTTGGAGACACTCTATCAGCTATTAAACAGAGACACTGCATGCACAGGGAGATTGATGGTTAGCATTTCCATCCTCCAAATGGCTTTCCCTGGGTTGATGATTACAGGGAAATGCTTCTCTGTGTCTCTGTCATAGTTCACAGGCAAATGGATGCCTCCACATGGAACTTTCCCTTTGTCTTTCCCAAGGTGCCATCAGTTAACAAGTGCCAGGTGGGGACCTCCCACTCTGTGCCAGCTTAGCAAGTAGATGCAGGTGGTGTTTGCGAGAATCTTGTCTTTCCATCTCCTAAGTATCAGGAGGTTAACACGAGTGTAGATCAGTGGCTGACTCCCATTTAATGGCAGGCCCCTGGAGCACAGGAGGGGCATGCTAGACCTGCAGGCAGAGGAGGATGACCAAAGTCACCACTGCAGTTGGGTGGCTTTCAGGACCTCAGACAGAGGGAGGGCCAGAGGACACTCTGGATTCTCTCTGAAAACGTTGATTCTGAGTCTAGTTCTGGGGGTGAAAATGCTCCAGAGCAGCCTTCCATCACCTTTCCTTCTCTCTCCCCACATGAATTTTCCTACCATTTCCTCATTGAGCATTTCCCTGCATCTATCTTCCCAGGCCTTCTCCCCACCCACAGCTGAACATGATGGAAGAGAGCCAAGAACACAGTCAGGGCTGGGATGTGTCAAAGTGGCTTGGAGGAAGGAGAGGAGAACCTCACCAGGACATTTTCTATGTCTCCCACTTCATGTCTTTCTTATGCAGCCTCCCTCAAATTCCAATGCCTCTCCTTGAACACAAGGATTTTACTTATCAAATTATCCCATCAGTTGGCTTCAAGTAACTCTCTTCATCAATGGAAGTTCATTATATAATAAGGTGTATTTTTTAAAAGATCGCTGGGATTCTTACTTCCAAGTAAGATGTAGTAGATATCAGCAGGATACACACCACTGTAAAATCGAGGGGGAAAACTGAAATAAATGATAAAAATCATAGTTTTAAAGACTTTAGAGACCAATGAAAGCAATGAGAGCCAGATGAACCAAACTCCAGTGCTGGGCCAGAAAGATAAAGTGAAATTTCTTGTAGTCTCATAGTATTTAAGAGACAAAATTCCACTAAAGAGAGGGGCCTGCAACAAACATTACACCTGTCCTTATCAGGATGCTTGCCAGACTTTGAAATCCAAGGAATATGGACAACTCAGGATAGGCATAATGACAACCCAATGCCAACCCAGTTTAGCTCCCCGTTGGGTTGAGGTGATCAGCCTTCCCCTTTCTGCCTAACAGAAGAGTGGATCACACATCTACAGGGTGAAACAGCATCACCTTTAGACTTGGTCATTCTGTTAATCTTATTGTCCAGCATACAATCAAATTTTATGAGAAATGTAAAGAGGCAGAAAAAATTGATAAATAGTTAATAGAAAGATAACAGAAAATAGAAACATATCTACAGATAATTCAGATTTGGGAGTTATCAAACAAGAACTTTAAAACAACTCATAAATGCAATAAAGAAAATAGCCAAATAATAAAATGGACTAAAGATAGGAAATTTCAATAGAGAATAGGAGTCTATACAAAAGGATCTAGTTGGCATTCTATGAACGAAAAACACAATATTTAAATTTAAGAATTCATCAGGAGGTTTTCATAATAGACTGGATATAGTTGAAAACAACAATAGTTAACTGAAAGACAGATCAATAAAAATACTTTAAGTAAAACCCAGAGAGAAGAAATAATGGGGGAAAAAAACCACAATAGTCTATAAAAGACATGTGGAACTTGTTTTAAAAGGCTAATTATCAAGTAATCCCATCCCACAAGGAAAAAAGGATGGAATGGAACTATATTTGAAGATATAATGGCTGAGACTTTTTTTCAGAACGAAAGACATCATCACACAGATACAAGAAACTCCTTGAACATGAATATAATTTTAAAAACACACCCAGATACACTATAATCAAATGGTTGAAAACCAAATACAAAGAAAAAAATCTAAAAATTAGAGAAAAATGATGTAGTACCTTCAGAGAAGAAAAACAAGATGAATGAATGACTTCTCAATGGAAACTATGAAAGTCACAGGACAATGGAATGCTATCTTTAAGCACTGAAAGAAAAGAAAAAAAACTGCCAACTGGGAATTCCACACCCAACAAAAGATTCCCTAAATCATGGAGGCAAAATAAAGACACATTCGTCCAAAACAACAGTTGAGGAAATTCATTTCCAACAGACTTTCATTACAAGGCATAATAAAGCAAAATTCGGGCTAAAGGAAAGAAAAGCTTGACAATACATGAAAGAATGAAGAGCACCAGAAAGGATCAACTCCAGTGGAAGTATGGATTGTTCAAAGCAATAACATAAAGACATCTGGCAGTATTTCTAAGAAAGACAGAAGTAAAACATAACACCAGTGGCACAAAAAGCAGGAGTGGGTACATGACAAGGACCTCTCATGAGATTCATCAGTTTTCCAGAAAGTGGTAAAAGTACTCACCTGAGGTGACTTTTGTAAATCCAGTATGCATGTTTTAAACTATAGGCAAATGAAAAATGTATGACTATAATACCACTAGAGGAAGAGGAAATACATTAATAAAAATAGTTGGTTAATCTAAAAGAAGGAAAGGAGGAATAAAGAATAAAAGACAGAATGAGCAGAAAACAAATCACAAGCTGTCAGACTGACCACCCAACTATGAATGCATTAAATTAAATGTAAATGAACCAAACACTTCAATTATGACAAAGATTGTCAAACTGGTCTTCAAAAAAGAAAAGAAAAAATCCCAAGTATGCGCTCCAATAAGAGGCATTTTGGGGACCAAGCAAACACTCACAAAAGAAAGGCAGCAAGGCTCAACTAATATAAGACAGGATATAAACTGAGGTGAAAGTTACTGCTAGAGGCAGAGACATTTCATAATAATAAATGAGACATGTAACAGGAAGATATAAAAAACAAATTACATGCATAGCTGAAAATATAAAAAGAAAAATTTAGAAATAAAGAAACAGGCCAATCTACAATCATAGGTGGAGATTTTATGATGCCTTTCCCAAAAACTGATTGAAAAAAATCAGTAAAACTACAGATTATAACCACACAACTAGCCAACAGCAGAATGGACATACATTGAATGGACATATGTTCCACCCAATGACTGCCCAATGCACACTTTGTAAAAGAGCAAATGGGACAATTACTATGTTACTATGAACAAGTTTATGCCACTAACTGTGCAACTTAGAAGTACACAGATTGCTTAAAGTCAGTCACCAAAAGAGACACAGAAAAACTAGAAAACGTCAATAGACTTATATCTGCTAAAGATATAAATACTTAATTAATTTTTTAATAAAATTACTTCAGATCCAGACAGCTTCACTGGTAAATTCTTCCAAACAATCAAAACAGAAATAATAACCATAATATACAAACACATTCACAAGATATGGGAAAAGGAAACACTTCCAACTCATTTTATGAGGCAGGGCAGCTCTTACAGCACACCCTGACGAGAGTATTATAAGAAAGGAAAACTACAGACCAGTGTCCCTCATGAACACAGACACAAAGACCCCAGATCAAACCCAGCGAACTGCAAAGCACAAACCAAGTGGGGTGATTTAACAGCAGCGTTAAATGGTAACACATCATGATCACGAGCTTTCACACCAGAAGTGCAGGATGCTTAACACCCAAGATTCAGATAACGTAATGCACCATATTAACACACCAGAAAAGAAAAAACATGCTATTGCTTCGGTAGTAAAACAAAAGGCATTTGATTAAACTCTCCCCAACGAAGACCAGAAAAAAGGCAAGAATGTTTGCCCTCACCATTTCTCTTCAATGTCATACTGTTCTTCAAACAACCATTAGAAGTTATAGGTGAATTCATTAAGTTTGTAGGACACAAGGTCAATACACAAAAATCAACTGTGTTTCTATGTGTGAGAAGCAAAGAATTGGAAAATAAAATTTAAATGTTCCATTTACAATAGCATCAAGAAAACATGAAATACTAGGAATTTTTTTAACATACAAGACATCCACATTGAAAACTATAAAGCATTTCTGAGACAAATTCAAGAAGACTTAAATAAGTGGAGAGATATAGTGTGTTCTGGATCAGAAAATTCAACATAATTAAGATGACTATTAAAATATAAATACAACCCTTTCAAAATTCCAGCGGGCCTTTTCTGTAGAAATTGACAGGCTAATTACAAAATGTATATTTAAAAGAGCAAAAGACCTAGAATAGCCAAAGTAATGAAAAAGAAGAGCCAAGTTCAAGGACTATGCTCCCTGACGTCAGGACTTAGTGAAGCCTGTGGTAATCAAGAGCCTGGTGGAGCAGAGAATAGCAAACCACTCAGCGGAGCAGAGGAGAGGACACAGAAGTAGACCCACGTTTCCACATACACTAACTTTCAACAAAGGAACAGTGCCATCTGAAGGGGAAGTAAAACTCTTTCAACACATGGTTCTGGAACAACTGGCTATATCCACACAACAAGATGAACCTCAGCTGGACCTTATGCTGTATGCAAAAGTTAACTCGAGGTGGACCATAGACCTAAATGTAAAAATGAAAGTCACGCAGCTTCTGGAAGAAAGCAGAGCAGAATACCTTCCCCACCTGGGGACAGGCAAAGTTCCTGAGATAGAGCACAGGAAGCAGTAACCATTAGAAATTGATAAGCAGAGATCATCAAAATTTAAAACTTTCAATTGAATGGTCAAACCATACTTTGGGAGAAAATACTTAGAAAACATACATTTGGCAACAAATCAATGTTTAGAATATATAAAGAATGAACTTCTTCTGCACCTTAATAATATAAAGACAAAGACCCCAACAAAAACGAGCAAACAGCTGAACATAAATTTCCCTAAAGAATATATGAGTGGATGGCAGGGACGTAAAATAATTCCCAATATCCTTTCTGCTCAGGATGTGCAAATTCCAACCACAACTAGTCACCCTTCAGAATTAAAATGAAAATGATTGGCAACATCAAATGCTCATGAAGATGAAGGGCAAAGGGAATTGGCAGGAATGTAAAATAAAACAACCATTTTGGAAGTGTCAGACCATACCTTATGAAAATAAACATACAACCACCCTATGACCCAGGAATCCACTGCTAGGTTTCCACCAAAGAACAATGACAGCATATATTCACAAAAAGAGGTGGCCAAGAAAGTTCACAGTAGCTTCACTCATAATAGGAAATAGTCTTGGTGTCTGTCAACAGGAGAATGGATAAACAAATTCATATATTCAGACAAGGAATACTACTCAGCAAGAAAAAACAATAAATTGCTAATAATCGCAACTACACAGATAAATCTAAAAAACATTATCTCAAGTGAGAGCAGGCAAACACAAAAAGAACATGCTATCTGATGCTATTTAAGTAAAGTTTTAGAACAAGCTAAACTAATCTATGGAGAAAATAAATCTGAACACTGGTTACCTGGGGGAGGGGGTGGATATTGACTAGAAGGGAGCACGAGAGAATTTTCTGTGGTGGGAGTACTTTGTGTCTCAACAGAGGTTTATATCGTGCAGGCACACACACCTGTCAAAATCTACCAAATGGTGCATCTCATTCAAAACAAAGCCAGATGTACATAAATATTCAACTCTACTTAGTGATACACATTGAGATGTTTAAGAATCAAGTGTGCTGATGTCAGCCCACTTTGAAATATATCACTATTTGCAATAAATTGATAGATATGATAGAGATATGGATATACATGTACATATACAAATACAGGAAAGTAACCTAGTCAGTGTTCACGGTACCATTCTTTCCACTTCTCATGTTTCAAAATTTTTACAGAGAAATGTTAGGAATATAAACAAAAATTATTCACGTTAACAAAGTAAAGGAAGAAAACCGTATAAGTATGTCAATAGATGCAGAAAGATAAAACTCAATACCAGTTCATGTTCAAATCCCTAGCAAACTAGGAATAGAAGGCACTTCATTAATTAAAGAGTACCTTACACACACACACACACACACACACACACACACACACACACACCCCAGCAGTAACATCAAACTTAATGGTGAAATATTGAACACTTTCCCCCTGAGGTCGGGAACAAACGAGAACATCTGCTCTCACTACTTCCACTAAAAATTGCTCTCTGGGTCCTATCCAGGAAAATAAGACAAATGCAAATTGAAATAAAGAAATACATATGTAAATGATGTAAAGTTGGAAAGTAGCAAAACTGCCTTTATTCACATATAAGTGTTTATGTACATAAAAATCTAAAATAGTCTACAAAATATTCAAATTAAATAAATTTTCAAGGCCACTGGATACAAGGCCAAAATACAAAATTGACTTAATATTTCTATATACTGCCAACAAAGTAATTGGAAAATGGAAATAAAACAATACCAATAACATCAAAACAGATTGCATATGTGCAAAACCCATACATTTAAAATAACAAAACATTGCTGAGGGACATTAAGGAGCCCTAAATAGGGGTACACGATGCAGTCTATACAGAAGTTGAAATATAATGATGTGCACCTGAAATTTATGTAATGTTATAAACCAATGTGACCTCAATAAAAATAATAATCATAAAGACTTGTAAATATATATGTGTATATATAATATATAGTCCAGAACAAAAAGGCAGTTGGTGCCTCTGCACAGCATCCAGAAATGCAACAGATCCTTGGAAAATCATCTCTCAGCATGAATCCTCTCAATAGTTTTAAGTGTTTGCCTGTAGAACCTCTTAGATTTTCTAGGTAAACCATCACATGATCTACAAATATATAATGGCTGTTTTGTTTCTTCCTTTCCGATGGTTTATACCATTTATTTCTTTTTCTTTTTCTTATTGCACAGGCTAGGAAATCCAGTACATCTCTGAACAGAAACAGAGAAAGTGAACATACTTGTCAAGTTTCTGACTTTAAAGGGAATGCTTTTAACTTGTTACTGTAAGTGGAATGCTTACTATCAGTTTTAGAAAGATACCCTTCATCATGTATCACATTAAGAAAGTTCCCTCCTATTCCTAGTTTGCCAAGAATTTTTATAAACTGCTTAATTTTATCAAATGCTTTGTTCTGTCTGTTTTATATGATCATAGGATTTCGATGACTTTTAATCTGTTAATGTTGAGACTTAAAATAACAATTTTCTAATGCTGAAATACTCTTGCATTCCTGGAATAAACTCAGCTTGATCATTAAAAAAAAAGGCCTAAATAAATGGAAAAATATAACACATTTATGGATTAGAAAAATTAAAAAAGTTGTTAACTTTTTCCTAAATTTCTCTGTAGATTTAATGAAGTTTCAATCAAAATTCCAAAAAATTATTTTGTAGACATTGACAAACTGATTCTATAATTTATGTGGAAATGCAAAGCACCTAGAAAAGCAAGATCATCTTAGAGAAGATGAACAAAGTTGGAGGTCTTAAACTGTTTGATTTGGAGGCTTACCGTAAATCTACAATAACTAATTCAGTGTGGTATTAGCATGAAGATGGGCAAATAGTTCCTTTGGACTGAAGGAACATTGGAGACAGCTTAGAAAGAGAGGTGTTCATAGTATTCCCTTATTATCCTGATAATATTTGTAGGCTCTGTAGTGATGTCACCTGTCTCCTTCCTGATATTGGTAATCTGTGTCTTCTCTCTTCCAATCAGTCTTGGCCCATGTTCTTTCCACCAATTATCTCAGTAGGTTGACATCCCACTCTATTGACCTATTGGTACCGGATTGGTAAAAGTTAGTGATCTCTTTTCTAGGAACCCAATGATTTCAAGAGAGAGACTGAGGGTTCCGTCTTGACTGGTAAGCACTCTTCTCAGAGGGTTTAGGATATGCTAATTTTCAGGTGCCTTTGAGGAATTAAATAGGCAGTTAGATGCATGTGCCCATGACTCAGTATAAAGATATGGGCTGGAGATGGACACTTATGAGTCATCTGTGAGGCTAAGGAGGGATTATGGAGGACAGACGGGCAGGACTAGGACCACAACATGCAGCCTACATTTCATGAGAGTGAAGGTTGCCCAGCCTCACGGCAGGCAGAGGGTGCCATGGTCTTCAGGGCAGTGGGAGGGCCAGCGTCCCGGTGAACATTGCTGGCATCTGTGAAGCACATGTTTAGAAGCTGGAATAGAGCACAGCTCGTGGTGGCAGGTGCAATGCCGTGATGTCAACCTGTTTGTCTTGAGGAGCTCTTGGTCCAGGGGTGGGTTTCTCAGGGTCTGAAGCTTATCCATTTTGGGGGCCCTCTTGAGATAAAGCACTGAAAATTTGAACAGGACAATTTAGGAGCTGACCTTGGAAGGGTCCGTGCAAGTGGGGGTTCCAAAGTTTGAACTTGATTAGCTTCACAGTAAATCCACCTGCAGTTAGAAGAGGGCGGTTCCCTCTCCCACCCAGGCCTTGGTGCACACAGACACACAGACACACACACACACACACACACACACTCACAAACACAGTGACAAAAAGCCACACCCAGTCCCACGTTGGGGTTAGAGTGACAGAGAGCAAAGCTGGTGTCACTGTCTACATAACGAGAAGCAATGGTCACACTCCCACGTCTAGGGATATTTTCACCTTTTTGTGAAGCCCTGAGAAAAATACATATGCAAGGGCCCAACGTCCTTAGGGAAATCTGACCCATGGAGACACCATTTCCACCTGCCCACTTCATTCTCACATGGGGCCCCACACATGTTAGATAACTTCCCCTCTATGTTTGGTAAAAAGTCAACAGGAGGAAGAAAATATGAAAGAACGCATACACCCCCTGGGAGAGGTAGGAAGGGCTGACTCATTTTCCAGAAGTCCTACAATGCTTCACCTTGAAAGAAAGAACGGGAGGAACACACCTTGGGCATCCCTGGGGGTGGCTCCTGTGAAATGTGTGGCTGGCGGGCCTGAGCAGGTGTGTGTGTGGATGGAGGGGGAACAGGAGGTGAGAACCAGGGACCTAAGGACTGGCCTCGCTGAACACCCCAGAACGCCACTGGAATGGTCGGCCTCCAAGAGCGACGGCCTGTGTCACCCTGGGTCACCGTGGACTTAAGGCCTGTGATGCTGACACAGCTAGTTGGAGAGGTTTGGGGAGCAGATCCACACCCCAAACTGGATGGATTCCAGGTTAGGATGCAGGCTCATCCTACAGCAAAGTCTCTTGTCAGCTTTGTTCTGAGAGAAGTGTCTGGGAGTCAAGGACAGAAAGGACCCAGATGACAAAATTACAGCCAGGGGCAATTAGGAGCTGAGGAGTTCCTTCACCGAGCACTAGAAGTTGTTTGGCTTCATCCAGTCTGCCCCAAATGCAAGGATGCCACATGGACTGTGTGGACCCTGGCACATTTCCAAGGCTATCTGTGATCAAAACAAGTGATTGAATGACGGTTTCCAGCCAACTTTGAGCTTGAGACCCCAAACCTCTCCAGAGCCAAGTTTGCTGTCTCTGGTTGGTGAATCTTCACAAAGTTTCAGACACTCTCTCTAAGAGACAGTCTCAAAGCAGTGAGCTGTGGTCATGTGACAACAGGGGGAGACCCTTGGGGATTGTAGTCACATTCAAGGGCTGCCCTTGGTCCCCCTAAAGTGTCACAAGTGGAGGTGAGGAAACCACACTGTGAGCCTGAGGGGGAAAACTCAGGGCCTGCAAAGCGTGGCTCCACAATGGTGTCATCTGGAGAACCCTGAAGGAATGCAGGTCCCCAGGCCCCCTCTGGCCCTGGGGTGGCCCCGGGAATCTGGCCTCTAAAAGCTTCCCAGGCCATGCCTCTTGGGTTGTTTGTGTCTGATTAAACTCCTGTCCTGTTAGAAACTTCCCTCTCTGGTTGTGGCTGGAGTGATGAAGCAGAAGAGACGGTTGGTGGATTATTTATAAGACACTAGCTTCACCTCAAGACTGTCTGAGAGAACGCCACCAGAGTCAGGCTCCCCGGAGGCCGGGCCTGGAAATGGCACACGCTGCTCAGCACGAGGGATCAGCCAGCGCCACTCCCGGGCAAGCTTCGCCTCCCCCTCCGCACGTATTGACTGGCTAGAGTGCTTTGGGTCCAAGGGAGAAAGAAAAGCCAGCAGAGCAGAGGTCTCCATCCTGAACGCGGACTGTGGGGTCAGGGCAGAAACCTGGAAGTCAGGGCCACTGTGGGCTCACCCTACCTTGGTGAGGGCAGCACAAGCGGCTGAACTGCCGACCCAGGACCCTCCCAGGTGCCCCCCACCTCTGCCCCAGACCCCTGGGGTCCACGAGCCCTCCAGCCCCCCCACCCTGTCCTGCAGAACTGCTCTGGGCCCCGTTTCCTAGCCAGAGCATCTTCAGATCAGACGTGGGGCCTCACAGTCCACGTCACTCGGAAGCTCTTCCCACGGTCAGCTCACCTGCAGGGCAGCCTCCCCTTGCACCCGTGTGCGGGCAAAACGGCCTCTCACACCCTCAGCAATCATGTGTCCAACGGCCACACTCCACAGCTCTGCACCCCGCCTGAGGACCTCACATCATTCTCTCTCCCTCCAGACCCTGCTTCTTCAGGGAGGCTGAGCCCTCGGTCCTCCTCCACACATCTCGTTGGTCCCTGGAGAGTAAGGAGCAGCTACCCAAGGCTGTTCCACACTCCGGGAGGCTGCCCCAGGGCCTGGCGGCTCACCACCTGCCCACTGCTGCTCAGGCAAGCTCTCCAGATCAGTGACAGTGCTGTCCGCAACCTCTCCAGTCCCTGGCATCACCTGCTCCCACCTCAGGGAGGAGGCAGCAGGAGGGGCTTGGCTGTGCGGGTCACAGGTGAACACAGTGATCTCCAGAGGCTGGACGTGCTCAGGGATTCCACTGGACTGACACCATGGAGACGAACCGTGCCTCCTCACAAAGCCGTGGGCTGCGTGGACGTGGGGTAACAGTCACAATTGTGGCATCTGCTGGTGTCATGTGTATCTCAACACTCACACCTTTTTCTGATGGAGAAAATAACTCATGTCATTGAGTTGCTTATTTCTGGTTATGCACTGAGACTGGCACACAATGTGCACCGCTCACTCATGCATGCACACGCACACGCATGCACACGTGTGCTCACACACGAGCACT
The DNA here is from genome assembly GCA_031878705.1 of Tapirus indicus. Taxonomy (NCBI): domain Eukaryota; kingdom Metazoa; phylum Chordata; class Mammalia; order Perissodactyla; family Tapiridae; genus Tapirus; species Tapirus indicus. The sequence goes on from CM062921.1 coordinate 144,765,731, forward strand.
CGGGCTAGAAGGTCTGCATATTTGCTACAATATTCTATTTACTGCAGCCCACATTTCTTTCTATTTGACACTCTTTAATCCTGGTCATTTGTACGCAGGGCTTAAAGAAAACAGAGTGTTTAGGATGTGAAATGTCACAGCAAAGAGCATGCTTCAACAAAGCTTGTCATGAGAGGCCCTGGAAGCATCCAGAGCTTAAAAGAGGCATTGCTAATGAAGTCTGACAGTTTAACCTTCCTGGAAACGCCCAGGGTATCCCCCCCAGGAAAGCCGTGTGCAAAATCACCATCCTCTAGGGAGCTGCCGCATATGGTCCTTCTGCTCTTCAGAGATTCATAAAATCAACGGAAAACATCCTTGCAAATGGTAAAGAAAAAAAGCAAGCAGTGAAATAAACTATTAGGACAGAATAGGGATGTCCCAAGGCACTCACCTGCAAATTTTGTGAAGTTCGGGGTGAGAAGAACACTCTCCCACAGGGGCCTGGACACGTGTTCGGTGCATTTGCACCTGGGTTTCAGCAGACTGGATTAACGACCTGCACAGGTGAACTTTCTCCTTCCACTTGCACGTTGTCAACGAGAGGGTCTTCCTCGGCTGTATCCTGCTGTGCCCCCCCCACCCCAGTCTTTGTCAGCTTTTAAGAGATTGTGGTAAATGGATCAAAGGAGTCTTGGGCACTACTGTAAGTTTGCCTGGCTGCTCCTATAGGCCAAGATGCCCTCAGGGCAAAAGTCAGAGTGTTGGGAATATAACCTGGCTTTGTTTCATTTTCCCGGACACCCTGGAAGTTAATTTTTAAGATCTCTGACTTCTGACGCTGGGAAGAGAGAATGACATTTTTATTTAATCTGACGCTGTTAGAAAGAGTAAATTTTCATGGGGTACCACTATAGATCTATAAACTTGGCCCTAAATTTAAGTCAAGATTCACACAAATGGGAAAATCTGAAACAAAACAGGTTGGGTCTGAATTTAAGCATGTGCTGAAAGAATCATGGCCAAGATTATTACTGCTCTCCTGAGAACCAGGAGAGGACTGAACATTACAGAAAACAGTAAAAAGCCCTGGAAAATGCACACATCCATGTGTCTCTTTGTTTCTTCTAAGGAGCTGCAGGAGTATTTAGATTTTCTTTCCCTCCTTGTGTCAGTTTTGGTCATTTGTGCCTTACAGTAAATTTGTCCATTTCATCTAAGTTGTTGAATTTATTGTCTTCATTTTTCATAATGTTTCCTTACTGTCAATTTAATTCCTGTAAGATCTGTAGTGATGGCCCCTCTTTTGTTCCTCAGATTAGTAATTTGTGTTTTCCATCTTTTTTTCTTGATCAGTTTATCTAGAGCTTTATCATTTTATTGACCTTTTCAAAGAACCAACTTTTATTCCCATTGACTTTGTTTTTTATGTTACTGATTTCTGATTTTACCTTTATTATTTCCTTCCTTCTACTTACTTTCAGTTCAATTTGTTTCCTCTGCCTGATTCTTCAGGTGGAAGCTTAGATCACTGATTTCAAACCTTTCTCTTTTTTCTAATATCAGTATTTAATGTTATAAATGTTCCTGTAAGCACTACTTTGTTGCAACCCATGAATTTTGATATGTTGCCTCCTCATTATCACTCAATTCAAAATATTTTCTAATGTCCTTGTGATTTCTTCACCGAAACAATGGTTACTTAGAAATGTGTTATTTAATTGTTCAATATTTGAGGATTTCCCAATGTCTACTTGTTGTTGATTTCTAATTTAATTATTTAAACGTATTGAAACCTGTTTTATGCCCCAGCACATAGTCTACTTGGGTAAATGTTCACGAGGACCTGAAAAGAATGAATTTTGCTTTTGTTTGGTGTAATGTTCTATAAACATCCATTACATCAAGTTGGTCACTAATCTTGTTCCAGTCTTCTACGTTTACTGATATTCAACCTACTTGATCTGTCAATTACTGAGAAAATAGTGTTGAATCTTCAACTACGATTGTGTATCTGTCTATTCTCCTTTTGTTCCTGTAAGTTCATATTTTATGTATTTTGAGACTCAGCTATTAGGTACACACATACTTATGATTGTCATGTCTTTTTATTGAAATGTCCTTCATTGTCCTGATATTAATGTTACTCTGACTTGCTTATAACATGTTTGGACAATATAATGGTTTCTAGCCTTTTAATCTTATAATCAAAAATTGTTTCTTATAGGCAGCATTGTTTTATCCAGACTGACAATATCTTCATTTAAATGGATGTATTTAGTTTGGCTAATTTAGTTTATTTAATTAATTACTCACATGGTTGGGTTTAAGTCCATCATCCTGCCATGAGTTTTATATTTTTCCCATCTGTTGTTTGTTCCTTCTCTTCTCTGTAATCTCATGGATTGAGTATTTTTAGTATTCCGTTTCATGTCTTCTGTTGACTTGGTGGTTACTCTTCATTTTATTTTCATAGTGTTTGCTCTACGGTTTCAACATATCTTTTTCATGGTTTACCTTTATAAAACATTATACCACTGCACATATAAAAATACTGTATGATATATTTCCATTTCTCCCTTTCTGTGTTTTGTACTAATATTGGTATACATTATATGTCCACATATGCTGTATGTTACACAATAATTTGTCATTATTTTTGCTCTAAATTGTCAGTTATTGTTTCAATAAATTGAAAAATGAAAAAATTTGTTTCATTTACCCACGTATTTGCCCCTCCTCATGGTCTTCATTCCTTCATGTAGATGTGAGTTTCAATCTGATATCATTTTTCTTTGTCTTGAAGAAATGACTTCAACAATTTTTTTATTACCCCTTCAGCTAGTAATCAAAGCTGGTCTTAGCTGGAATTGGCTTTATTTGGCCTCATTTCTATAAGGAAATTTTAGCTGGACATGGAATTCTAATATGATTTTTTAAATTAGCACTTCCAGGTCAGTATTCCATTGTCTTCTGTCTTGCCTTGTTCATGATGAGAAGTGAGCCACGATTGTCGTCTTTGTCACTCTATGTAACAGGTCCCCTACCCCGGGCTGTATTTAAGATTTTTTTCTTTTTGTAATTTGTTGTCAGTAATTTAATAAAACATGTCTTGTTGTGATTTTATTTGTTCTTTGAGTTTCTTTAAGTTCTGGGGGTTTATATTTTCACCAAGTTTGGAGAAATTTCAGTCATCATTTATTCAAATATTTTTCTGCCCTTCCTCTTCTCCTGGTATTCCAATTACACATATGTTATGCCTCTTGTTATGCCTATTACCCACAAGTCAATGAAGAGCTTCTCCTTTTTCAGCATTTCTCTTGATCAGGCTTCAAGTTCACTTTTCTTCTGCAATTTCTAGTCTACCATTAAACCCAACCAGTGATTTTTTTTCAATGTCAGATATTGTGTTTTTCAGCTCTAGAATACCAATTTGGTTCTTTTTGTAGTTTCTGTGTCTCAATTCATCATGTACTATTTTCTTTAACTCCTTCGACATATAAGAGCTGTTTTAAAATGCTTGTTTGCTACTTTCGCCATCTCTGTCATTTCTAGATCTTTTTCTCCTGAGTCAAATTTCCCTGATCCTTTGCCTGTCCAGAAATTTTTGGGGGGTGCTGGGCATTGTGATTATTATGTCAGTGAGTGACTGGATCGTGTTGTCTACCTTTAGTGAGTGTTGAGGATTTTTCCTCCAGAAGGAACTTCATTTATTGTGGACCAGGTTGACCCTTTGAAGGTTGATTTTAGGCTTCGTAGAGTTGAGCAGAGATCAGCCTTTATCCTAGATCTAGTGCAGCCCTGCTATTAAGGTGTGCCTTTCCAGGATTGTTATTGAAAGTCCCAAGCATTTAAGATGGAGTTTCTACTCTGCCTAGTCAGAACTTGAGTCTGTGCCAGCCCTGTGCTGTCCTGACCCTTGTTTTCACAGTTGTTCTTTGCAACAGACCCAGAAATGACAAAGATGGTGGAATTAGCAGACAACCACTCAAAAACAGCTCTTATAAATATGTCCAAGGACACAAAGAAAACTGATCATAGTGAATCTATTGTTTTTTCTGATTCCTTTTAATATTTCTTTGTTGTTTTGCAGCTTCATTATGATGTGTCTAAGTATGGATTTGCTCTCGCTTGAATGTTGCTTGAGCTTAATCGGGATTCTTAAATTCCTAGATCTGTGTCTCCAACCAATTCTGGGAAATCCCCACCCGTCATCTCTTCACATGTTTTCTCTTAGCCCTCTTGAGAAACTTTGATTAAACAAATCTGTTGTTTTCTAAATCATCCTGTGAAACATCTATTCTTCTGTAGTTTCCTTTTTTAATCTGTCTATTTGGGGCCTATTTTACATTTCACTAGTTCTCTTTTCATCTGTTAATTTTCAGTTAAATCATCTATTGAGAGTTTTTTTCAGGTTTTTTTAATACTTCATTTCTGGAAGTTCTATTTAATTCTTTTACAAATTAGATATGTCATTTTTTTTTCTTTTCTTTTGTGAGGAAGATCAGCCCTGAGCTAACATCCATTGCTAATCTTCCTCTTTTTGCTGCGGAAGACTGGCCCTGGGCTAACATCCGTGCCCATCTTCCTTTACTTTATATGGGACGCTGCCACAGCATGGCTGACAAGGCAGGTGCCCGGGATCCGAACCCGTGAACCCCGGGCTGCCAAGCGCGAACTAAACCGCTGCGCCACTGGGCTGGCCCCTAGATATGTCATTTTTAAAATTTTCCTGATCCCTGCAAATATTTCCTAGCTTGTCCTTAATTTGCCATTTTATAATTCATGTTTAGTAATTCCAATTTCTGAATTCTTTGCAGGCCTTTTTCTATAAAGCTTGGTTGTACAGAGATGTGTGTTTCCAGGTTAGTCACAATATAATGAGAGTGGGATGGAGAAAGGACATTTTTCCCTAGTTAGTTCAGAAAAATTTTATTTCAAAAAGGTGGGGTGGGGGGGAGATTCCTGGCTCTGTTTTTATGGTCTAAAAGGACAGTATTGATAGTAATTAAGATTTATTTTGCAATTTAAAATTTATACATCCATTTTTTATTTTAGTTTCCACAAAAAGCCCCTATGAGTTAGAGAGTCTACTCTCTCTCTCTTTCATGGATGAAGAAACTGAGATTTAGATGGGATGACGTCTTGCTAAATTCCTGCAGGGGAAAGTGACAAACCCAGCACTCATGCCTGCTGTTCTGACCACAAATACTGTATTGCATGACGTTTAGAAGAATGGACTGAGAGATAGGAAACAACTTCCTTAAAGTTACAGAGGTAATGAGCAAGCTTTCAGAAGAGAAATGAAAACGAATGGGAAGAAATACCCGAGCCTGAGCCGGAGAAACCCAGATGCAATTCCCTACAAAGAGGGAGGTGACGTGGAAGAGCCATGTGTCAGCAACAGGCAGAGATGAATTAGTGGTGTCCCCGAGGAAAGGTGTGACAGAATCTGGAACACACGGGCCTTCTGTTTTCTTCTGTTTTAAGTGTTTGGGCTGGGCTCACCTATCGCTGACCTCACATTACACGATGTTGTAGTGTTTGAAGTGATGCAAAGTACATCTTAGAAAAGTGAAATACCATTTCCATTTCTCAATATTGTTTTAATGTTTGGAATTTGAGGAATTCATACCTAAACTTATTACTGCCTAATTAAATATTAAGCAAATGAAACAAATGGATTTTTGTGTGGACATTTATAAAATATATCCCAAATCCCAAACACGTCTCTGAAAAATAAACCTCAAACTCTTCATCACGGCATAGTCATCCCATTCTTCACAATCTGTTGTAGACATCACCCTCTGGTGGATATGACCCGTACTGGCCTGGACGGAGTCGCTGCCCCCTCTGAGCAGCCAGGAGCTCTGCACCTGCCCCACTGAGCCGCTCAACCCAGCACACAGTGGTGCTCTCCCTGGGCACCCCAATGGCCATCTCTTCCCTGCTAGACCATCAGCAGCTGGAGGGGGAATTCACATTCCATTTTCAATGCCCTGAATGATTTCTACAACCAGTTACCCAATTCCCTTGTGAAGAAAGCAGATTATGGATGCAAACTAGCTCTTATTGAGTGTGGAGTGTGCAGCAGACCCCGGGCTGGGAGCTTCGCATATATGACTTTATCTAATCCTCACAACCCCAAAAGAGGTAGGCATTTTTAGGCTGGGGACTTACCTCATGTAATGTTCTCAAAGTCAAGCAGAGCTAGGATTTTCCTGGTGAGTGTGACTCCTAACACCAGGTTCCTTTCAATCTATCACATTGTTTAAAAATTGTGTTTCAATGATGGTGGATGAACCAAGAAAAAGTATAATATTTCTTGGCACATGATAGTAACGGTTCCTTGCCCACCACTGTGGGGCAGCCCTCCAACCCCAGGAGGATGCTGACTCATGTTGATCCAGCCATATTTTCCAGGGTCGGCCCTCTCTTGGAAAAATAAAGCCCCACATGTAACCACAAAAAGGAAAAGGTCGCATGTCCTCAGGGCCTGCTGAGTCCGGGCAGGACTTTCAGTAGTCGAGTCTAAGCGGCTCTCTGGCGGTAAGCCTGGCGCCGTGCCGCTGGCTGTCTGGCTCCTGAGAGGCAGTGGGCACGTCTCCTCTCAGCTGCCCGGTGGGTGACATCGTAGTGGGAGCTTGAGACCAGCCACGGTGGGGTGTTCACACCACAGCAATCAGCAAACTCTGCATATCGGGGTCTTTTTCCCAGAAATCCAATTGCTGAGTACTTACAAGCACAGCACTGGAGAAAACTAAGAGAAATATAGCGAGTGCTCAGGTGATCTGCTTCATGCCCCGGACATGAGATAATACAATCACCAGAGGGAAAGTATTTGACAAACGTTGATAAATAAGAGAATGATAAGAATGAAACTACTCTAAAGGAGAATTGAGTTATAACTTTTTCAATGGTGATAACATGCCCTCATTCCTGGAGCACCTTTCAGTGCTTTAACATTGGGGTTGATAGTCCTCTAACAGGGTCACCCAAACCATTCACCTGGGACACGTGGAGTTGCACCCTTGGAACAAGGAAGACTGGAACAAGGAAGACTGGGTGCCCAACACCAACAGAACACCATCAGTCTCTAGAGCTATCGCTTTAACAGAGGCTCAGTACATGGAATCCATTGGCCACCCTAAATTTCTCCAGCGCATTGTTGGCTCCTAAAAACAGAAATTCCCTCCAGTGTAACCCACGAGCACCGCAGCCTGTCTGGGCAGTAGCTGCTGCCTTTGGTGTTGATGCCAAAGGCCGTGCCTGCCACCCCAAGCATGAAATCAGGAAAATCTTTTAGCTCGGGTCCATGGCATTACTGGTCAACAGTATAGAAGAAGAATTCAAAGCTTCTCTATCTTTTCTAACCATACAGTCCACGCTTGGGTAATTCGCTGAATAATGGCAATGAAACGCTCCTGCCTCTATCCCTCCACAGCAAACACAGAACTCTCTATTGGCCCCATGACAAGGCTAATGTGAAGCTAAATCTTGCCCAAGGCGGGGAGCCCCAAAGTGTTGCAGGAGAGCCAATCATCCATCCCAAGTGTGCCCACCTGCTAGCCCCTCATCCCATCTGCCCTCCGTCTCTCAGGAATCGGAGAGCTCGACAGACCCAGAAAGCCCCAATTGTTACTACCGGGTCATTCCACTCGTCTCAGGGAGGAAGGACACATTTGAGGACGATTAAGTCCTATCCCATTTCCAAAATGGAAAAGAAAGTGCTTTGTCCTCCAATATTTGGGAAACAGAGGCAATGTTTAGGCGAGAGCCCCTCAGCAGAGCACATTAAGGCTCTCCAAACAGAATACTTCTTTTTCTCATAAACAAATTATACAAATTCTTCTTCTAGAGTTAGCTATGTCACAATTAATTATGCGGCTGACAACAATGGATTTGGAAACATGAAAAGCTCATCATGAATGTTTCATGCCATGTAGTCGAGACCTCACCATCTCTAAGTGGATTAATCATATCTCCAGGACCTCTTCCTCTTACAAACAAGCCGTCAGTGGTGGACGGATGCACAGGACATTGTGCTGGTCGGGGGATGAGGTGAGCGCCTGAGTGTGGGAGCTACACAATTATGTGACTAGCTGCATTTGGAATTATTTATTGTCTGCATTTCTTTTCTTTTAGTTAAAGCATTAAAAATTGATTGTAATACATCATCATTGCAATTCTCTTGCTCTCTTTAGCAAGCTTCACTTTTCTTTCATGCTCTGAGCTTCTGTAAGCATCCTTCTTGCTGTTAGATATCATTTGAGATAATAAAATTTCAAAGGAGACACCTACATCTTACCTTTTGAACTTTCCATGTGACTACGTGTCCTGAGTCAAAGGCCATCTTTGTTGTGAGATCAGTAGAAACTGGCCGAAGATTTCCATACGCTGTCTCCTTCCCCACTGCATGCAGGTGCATCTACACTTGGCAAGCCTGCAGAGTTCACAGTCCTCTGCCTGAGCCGGCTCTGCTTCCTCAGGTGGAAGGTAGACACTTGGGGTTTGGGGGTGAAGGTGAGCCCTGTCTCATCACCTTTCTCAGGCTGAGAGTGGCTGATGGCCAGACCCTCCACAGGACTCAATCCTCAACTTTAATCCTGAAGGCCACGCGAGGGCCGTGTAACGACTTGAACGAGGGGCAGGGCTTCCCTACGTGCATGAGGGGGGCGTGTGTTACCTAAGAAGTGTAGAGATCGTGCAAAAACACTTCAGTGAGGGCAACTGCCTCCTCATTCATTTTCCTCAGTGCAAACCTGCAAGCAGCTTCTTGGAAGAAGAACGTCTTCATAGGATCAGTGTTTATCACATGAATATCCACTCTTCTCCTAAGAAGGAAAATCACTGCGACCTGCCAGGAGCTGGGCCTCAGACGGGGACCAGCGGGGCTGCCGATGTTCCCAGAGCGGCATCCAGGAGAGCAGCCTTGCTTTCTCCTCCCACAAAATCCTCTACCTGGTCACCCACAGAATGCTTTCATGGAATACCATGTCAAAAATAATAAAAATTCTAAACACAGCATGGCATTATGGATTAGATCCTGAAACCAAAAAAAAAGGCATTATGGAAAAACTGGTGAAATCAGAATAAACTTGGGAGCTCAGCTAACAGTAACAGTAATGCACCACGGGTGGTTCCCCAGTGGTGACAGCTGTATCCCAGAGGGCACACAATGGGTAGAGGTGCAGGGTGGATGGGAACGCTCTGGACTCTCTTTGAAACTTTTCTGTGCATCTAAAATTATTCCAAAATAAACGTTTACTTTTAAAAAAGGCAACCTGAAAAGTGAGTGGAATTATTTCATGGCTTATTCAGGTAAATGATCACCATATTAATATGGTATTTTCCCTAAAGATGTGGCTGTACAATGTCTACTAGCTTCACTAGGCTTTGTTTGAATTTCCTTAATACAATTAATTACAATATAGAGCATCTCTTAAATAAATGAAGACAGCTAACTTCTCAGCTAATTGGCTACTTGAACACAGGAACCTAACCAGCACCACATACTAACTGAAAATACAATATTAAAAACACACACACATAAGCAAGGAAAAACCCAACAAGTAAGATAAGTAGGAAATGGTACCCAGGAATTTGCAAGTATGTTGACCCAGATTCAAGAAAGTTACAACTTTGTCCAGAATGCTCCTTCTTGAAAACCTAGCACGTGTTGGTTAGATCCTTAAAACACTTGCCCGTTTGTAGGAATGAGGACCGGACACAAGGACGGCAAAGAGGCATGATGCCTTAGGTCAACAGACTGGAGAGCAGCCAGACAGAGAGGGCCAGGTGTGAACAGAGGGGGAGGGGGAGGCGGATCCTGCTGCAGCCGGAGGGCGCCTCCAGACAGGAAGTTAGAAACAGCCGCATGGCTTCCTGGGGTCAGCCAAGGACAGCTGGCCTCCACCCACCACACGAGGAAAAGCCCCAGGGATGAAGTTCACCAGCTGGATGCACCTGTGGCCTCGGCTCCTGCCCCCTCTGTGGGCTGCTGGACATGCACACATGAATGTGCACAAATAGCATCCAGCCTGAGTTCAGACAGGAAAGGAGCACTCAAACATCCTACTCACGATGGAGGATGTGGAAAGAAACCTGGCCAGACTGTCCCCCAAAGGCAGAGACGAAGAAATCAGTGTGTGCTTGGGGGCTGGGGAGCCCCAGCCATAAGGCACACGGGTCTAGGACAGGATTCTGCAACAAGACAAGCTTCACACTCACTCGAGGAGGAGAATCCAAACACATTTTTGGAAAAGAATACTGTAAGAATCAGAAGTAAATTTTAGACAGCAAAAGAGTAGTCTTTGCTTACAAGTCTTAAGACAACAGACCCCCAGAGCTCCCTTTCAAGACAGGGGCCCACACTGAGGCCCCATGTTGGGGACAATAGAGACAAAGGAAAAATCAGGCCAAAGAGATAAAGTGGAGATAAAGAGATAAAGGGAGGGGCACAGAGCCAGGAGATCTCAGCCCCCATGACTTTTTTTTACTATAGGAAACCAGGAGCAGGAAGTCTGTGGAGTTAGAAAAGCTGTCCTGAACACATGTCCTTCTAAAAGTTTAGAAAAATCACGTCTACATAAAAAAGGAGCAGCAGAAGAGGATCATGGTCAAATCCTACACCAAGTCATCACAAGAAGAAGAAAAAAGAGCAGAATAGTACCCTACAGATGACGAAAACATGCAGAAAGATGTGTCCACAACACAGACCAAAACTGTAGCCTACTGACTTCAAAACAAGCTGATTGCAACAGATAAGTGATATAAAACATGAGGACAAGATCATGCAAAATTAGAAAAGCTCAGAAGTGAGCTCATATTACCTAGGATATAATTAGAAATAAGAGGAAAACATCATTTCAGACGATGAAGAATAAGCCAGAAGACAAGAATAAACAAGGAACACAAGAATGAATAAGCAAAATAGATAATGACTCCAGAGAATTAGAAATTGAAAAGAAGGAAACATTTTAACAATAAAAATACATGAAGAAAGAGATCTAAAGAATTCAAAGGAACATGACAAATACTGAAGACAGGCAAAGAAAACCCAACATATGGACAACAGGAGACAAACCCAATTGAGGGAAGGGGTGGAGGAAACAGGGAGAAGCTGGTCAAGGGGCACAAACTTCCAGTTATACAATGACTGAGTCCTGCGGATGTCCGTGCAGCTTGGTGACTACGGTTAACAATGCTGGACTGTACACTTGAAAGTCACTAAAGAGTAGATCTTGAAAGTTCTCACCACGCAGAAAAGAACTGTAACTGTGTGAGGTGGCAGATGTGTCAACTAACCTTACGTGGCAATCATTTTGCAATATCAAATCATCACATCATACACCTTAGACTTAACGTGATCTGTCAATCATATGTCAATAAAGCTGGGGAAGGGGACCAAAGGAAAAGAGCAGAATAACTACAACTGTAATTCAAGAGAGAGTTCCCGAAATCCTTTTATAAAAGATTGGAAATATCACATGGAAAGATTACACCATGCACGTGAGACCCTGACCCAGAATGACCATCATGAGCACATACTCTTCTAAACTTAGTGTTTTTTTCAAAGAAATAGAGAAGCAATCTGTTGGGCATCTAGGCAAACAGTGAGTGGCTTTTAGGGGAAAGAAGCTCGATTATCATTAGGCTGTTAGAGCAAGGCTGTAAATGCTGGGAAAAGAAAATAACATGTTTAAGATTCTCAAGAAAAGAAAACTGAGGCAAACATTTTATATTCGGCATATCCGACTTCCAGACACTGCGGACCTGCATCGGCACGCAGGCACTGAGGGAATATTGTCCCCACGGCCTCCCCACGGAAGGCCTCCCCACAGCGAGCTCCGGACACGCGAAGCCTCCAGACGAACGTTGACCTGAGGCCGGAGTCCACCTTCACCGTCGTCAGGCCTGGAGCCCCCGGCCCCCCAGGAAGGGCCAGTGAGCCCTTGCTTCTGCAGCCCCTCCTCGAGCCTGGTGCTCCGGGGCTCCTTCTCGGGGCGCCTCCCGGCCGCAGGAGCTTCCTTACAGCCCAGCGTGGACCCCTGCCCCTCCCGCATCTCCCCCTGGAGTGGGTGCCGCCGGGCCCGAAGGACAGCCCGGCAGGACCGATGCAGGGCGGGTCTGGGACACGGCCCTCCCGAGGTCTGAGAGCGAGCAGAGCAGGGCCCCTGCCCCACCTCCACCTGCCCCGGACCCCGCGGCTCGAAGACCCGGCTGCCCTGCGGCGGAGCAGCCGCAGAAACCAGGCGGCGGGCGGGAGGGGGAGGTGGGGGAGGAGGAAGGGCGGGTCGACACCCGACCCCCCACCCCTCGCCCGGACACTCTGCCCACTCCCCCGCGCTCCAGGGCCCCGGGGCAGCGTCCGCAGGTCCGCTTGCCAGCACGCTCTCCGGCCGCTCCGGCCCCCAAAGCCCCCCTTCCCCGGCGAGGCCAGTGTCGCTGGTCCCCCGTGAGCCCCGGGGTCCTGTCCCTACTAGAAACCAGACCCCCGAAGCCCGGCGGCCGCGGGGTCGCCCGGTTCCCAGGGCAACAGCGCCACCGCCGGGCGGGCGCGGGGAATGCACACCGCGGGGGGGGCGGGGAGCCTACACAGAGGGGGGACCGGCTGACGCGTGAGCAGGGGCGAGTGGCGGCGAAGCGGCCGGGAGGGCTGGGGTGGGGGGTCTCCTAACATCTTAAAGCAGGTGACAGATGCGCAGGGACAGGAAGGGCCCCTCTGCGTGGCCCCTCTCGGGGTCTGGGCGGCGATGGGGGCCCACCACGCGGGAACATCCACGAGCCCCACCTGGACACCGGCCTCTGCAGTCGCACGAAGGGCCTGGACGCGGCTCCCTTCTTGGAGGTGGCCCGGAACTCGGACTGACCTGGGGTGTCAGCGCCGTTCCTGCCGCAGCCCCTCTGCACCCCCATTCCCCATAAACAGCTCCCTTAGGTGGAGACTTCAGGTTCAGGGTACAAGACGCTGTCACAGGGGTCTCTCCAGCAGCCCCTGGCCCTGGGGCCGGGTCCCTCAGCCCCAGCCCACCCACCCCTCCTGGGGCTCTCCCTCCTCAGTGAGGGTGAGGGGCACTGGGAGGGTTAGAGATCCCCCTTGGGAAACCTCCGTTGGTGGAGGGGAAAGATCTTGGTTCCCAGTGTCCAAGACCCCCAAATCCTGCTGTAGATGTCTCCCTCCCAGCACCTGGCCCTGGGCTGCCCCTGGGCTCCTTGGTTCCCCATGTAAACAGAGACCCCCTCCCCCTCCTCTGGGCCTCCATACTAACTGGTTTAAGCTCCATAACCACCGGAAAAAGCAGTTGCTGCTATTACCATCTGGGGACACTGAGGCACAGACAGGTCACCCAGCCTGCCCAGGGTTACCCAGCTGGTCAGAGCAGCACTGGACTCAGCCCACACCCATATCCTCAGCTCAGTCCCAAGTGGCAGCAAAACCCAGAGAAACCGATTTCCATCCACCGTGTGAGATGACCCTCGGGCTCTGCAGAGTCTTTTCTGATGACTGGCCCTGTGGCCTGCGCTCCCTGGCCGCTAGATCAAGAGCAGCCTGCGCTCCCTGAGGCATTTGCAGGGGCTTAGGTCTCCTGTCGCCGTGGCATGTGGCGCTGATGAGCTTCCTCTTGATTTGAGCCCTGTCCCCCCAGGGTGACCAGCTCTTTGAAGTCTGCCCAGGACTTTCCCGGTTTTAGGAAAGAAGTCCCACGTCCCAGAACACCTCTCACACTGGGACAGTTGCTCCCCCACCCCCACCTCACCACGCACACCTAGAGCTTGGCTGGTGCAAGAACAGAGAGGGCTGTCTCCCTGCGGAGTGGGGACAGTGTCCATCATGCCCCAGTAGGTCTGAGGTAGACACACCCCTCCAGAGATGTCAGAACTGGGCCGGGAGCATCTCCCCAGGATGGGGCCAGGCCAGCATCTCTCACCAGCGTCCAGTCCTGGAACCTGGTGCCCAAGTGCACTGGCTGGATGGCTGGGCCTCATCCACGGGGCTGGGTGAAGACAGAGGGGCCTGTGGGACAGGAGAGTGGACCTGCTGGAGGGAGAGTCCGTGGAAGATACATGGAGGGGAAAGGAACTTCTGGCCTTGTTCTAGAAGGTGCTGTCACTGAGCAGTCCCCCAGAGTCCTGGGAATGGTGCCTTCTGAAGTCTCTGAAGTCACGCTCCTTGTGCTTTCTGTTTTTAAGAGATTTTATCATTCTCCCCTAATTCACGCAGCCCTGGTGTGCAGACTCGCACCACGATGGCCACCTGCACCCGCTCCCAGCCCTGCCCTTGGGTCCCACTCCTCCTGTCCACAGAACCGGCCGTGGTTACCTGTGCAGGCTGCTCCTGTTCAGGACTCCCATGCGGCTCCCAAGCCCCCACTCCTCGTCTCTGACCCCTTTTGCTCCTCCCTCCATGCCAGGTTCTAGCGGGCTGTCCTCTCCTGCTTTCCTGGCTTCCCTGGACCTCAACAGCACCCTTTTCGTATGCTTCTCCCTCTCCTGCCTGCGCCTCAAGGGGAGGTGTCCCCGGGGCCCTTCCCTGCAGTCCACGCCCCATCTCCTCTCTCAGCAAGAGCTGGTTTGCACCATGGGGACCCACTTCTGCCGCTGCCTCTCATTTCCTGGATCTTGCTTATCCTGCCACACACAGATCCCTTCTCTCTGCTTCCTTCCTTTCCTCCCTTCCATGCTGACCCTTCCCCACCCTCACAGGCCTCTCAGGCTCTGCTCTGGGGCTGAGGGGGGCTGTGGAGGTTCTGGGTCTTCCAGCCCTCACTGTGTACCTCTTGGTCAGAGCTGGAGCTCCCCCCCGAGCACATGAGCCCCAGTCCTCTGGTGGCACTGCCCACTGACATGGTGCTGGTCATAGACACATCTCACCTTCCCCATCCAACCAGCAGGCTCCCAAACCATGGCCATCAGCACGGTGACTTACCCCCTGAGTGAATGAAGGGGCTTCCTCTCCTGGCTCTGCCCTGAGCTCTCAGGGGTCCTGGAAAGCAGAGGAGGGTCAGACCCTGAACTCAGAGGCAGGACTGGACCACATGTCCATCCCCTAGCTCAGCCACTGCTGTCCCCTGTGAGCCAGGGCACATCCCAGCACCTGTGTGGGCCTCGGGCTTCTGGTCTGTAAAGTCTAGAAGTGGAAGAGAGTCGTGTTTGAGGTGAGCCAAAGCCCACCCCCAGGCCCTCCACACCCCTTCCTCAGACCCTATGGGATGGCGCCAGCTCCACACCAACCTCTCATGCTCTCCAGCAAGCCCTGTTGGGCCTCGTGAAAAGCTCCCCTTCTGTCCACCGTCAAGTGCCCACCAGGGCCTCACCAGGCCCTCCAGCCCTCTGTGCAGACTCTAGACCCCTGGGCTGCCAGGACGATGGTTAGTACTCCCCACAGCTGTAGGGCAAGCCCAGACAGGGTGCAGTGGGAGTACAGAGGAGCCCGTGGAGGTCCTCCTTCCCTCCAGAAGATGCCTGGGTCTCCAGATATGCCAGCCTGAGCACGACGTATGTCAGGAAAGGAAAGGAACCCTCGCCAGTCAACGAGCAGAGGACGTCCGAAGGCAAAGCACCTCGTGTTGATGTATTTTGGCCCCCCACAGAGGACACCTGCTCTCCTCCCGTCTGGAAGCCACCCCCCCGCCGATCCACGTTCGGCACCATCCCAGCTTGAACTAGATGGAACGCCAGAGCCACCTTCTGCAACTCAACTTGAATGGGACCAATGCCCCAGCCCACCTGACATTCATCCACTCATTCATTCACTACCAAATGTCTGTGCAGCCCTCAGTGTGCAATAGGAACCAGCAAAGCTTCGCAGGAGGTACACGCAGGCATAAGACAGGAAGAAGCAGCTCCTGGCTTTGAGGGCCTTGTACTCTGGAAGGGGACATTTGGGGTAACTAGTGCCACGGAACCATGACGAGGCAGCATGGGGGAGAGGCTCTAGGGCCACAGTCTGCAGTCAGAAGGCCAGATCCAGGAATCCGTGTCTGTCCCCACCCACGGCTGACTGAGACCCACTTCTCAGCCTCTCCCTGAACCGTTGGGGCAGCCACTCTGTCTGCTCCATGAGGTTGGGAATCGAATGAGTTGATCCAGGAAGAGCTCAGTAAGTACCCATTTTTATTGTGGATTGCAAAAGTGTTAAAAATAATACCACAGTATAACACAGCAATGTTTTAGGAAATGACTATTGTAAGACATACTAGGGTGCAATCATTCTCTCGGAGAGAAAGAATCTGTCAATAGTATTGTGCTCTTCCATCAAAGCAACCATGCAGAGGGGCCTATTAACACATCGGTAGCAATTATATCTGGTCCATGAAGGACAGAAGAACTCAGTGTAGACACAGGTGTGCCGCATAGACAAGTATCTCAGCCAGGTATTTTTATGCCCGCTATCCTTGGAGAAACAAAACACAGGTCCTGCAGTTCAGAATGAAATGGTATTTCAAGATCTCAGTCATGAAAGCAGGAAATTCACCAAATCTTGGAATTTTAATTTGCAGGGATTTTAGTGGTCATCTCATCTAATCCCGTATTGGATCCTATCAATAGAGTAATATAATGTAATACAACGCAATAGAATGTAACAGCCTGTACCACAGTGTAGCACAGTGTGGTAAGTGTAATTATCTATAACATAACGTGCCACACTGTAACAAGATGCAGTGCGGGAGAACACAATGTAATGGGCCACTTTGCCAAAGCCCCAGCCTGCAGTCCCTCTGCTGACACTCCGTTGCCTAGGATGCTGTCACCCAAGCACTCAGTCTGGGAGCAGCCCCTGCCGTCCACACTCAGTGTCCACGGACATGGAGGACACCTGAGCCCGCACCTGCACCCTGGCCTCTGTCAAAACCTCCAGCCTCATGGCCTTTGCCTGGCCTGGGAACCTGAGTGTTTCTACCTGCAGAGAGTCCTGTGACCCGGAGCAGCATCTCCTTCTCATTCTCGGTCACTGAAGGTGCGTTTCTTGTGAGTGACGGGGACCGACATCCACCTGCCGGGAGTCCTTCCTGAAGACCGTGAGCTCTTTGGAAAGGATCAGGGGAATTAGCTGAAAGTTAAACACTGGCTGGGTTGGGAAAGGTCAGCAGGTCTGAACTAGGGTAGAATTCCTTCTCTCCCCCGACTGCCTTTCTCAGTCTCTTCCGCTGTCCTTTACTCCCCACACCCCGTCGGGGCCCCCGGCAGGATTCCGGGCCTGCTGGTGCCGCAGGGCTGCAGCCACGTCTGTCTCCTTCCCTGTGGATGCTGGTCCCAGCAGAGGCCCTGGGGCACGTTCTTTATTTCATCAACACGTAGGGAATTGTTGAAAGGTGGGGGTGTGCCAAGGGGGAGACACCCAAGACAACCTCGCTGAGAAGATGCCCCTCCCAGGAGAGCCCATGATGGGGCAACAGGGAGAGGTGGGATCTGGGGACTGTGAGGAGGACGAGTTCTCAGAGCCCCAGGGCAGGCAGCACAGGGCGGCGTGGGCAGGGAGCCCTGGCCCCTGGGTTCACAGCGCCGAGTTCTCATCCCTACAAGTCTGGTGACAACAAAGACAATGCTGTGCCCTTGCTGTCTCGGTTGAGTGCCAGATCGCACAAGAGACAGAAGGTGGATGCAGGAGACACACCCTTGTGTACAGGGACAGCGGCTGTCAAAAGTCCCCAGGAAAGAAACGAGAGTTCTGCGGCGGTGGGATTGGAATCTGCAGGTTGGAGGGAGGGTTGGCCGGCTGCTCCCAGGTCAGTGAGAGAAGGCAGGTGTGAAGCGGAGCAGGCCAGCCCCAAACAAGTTCTTGGGATTGTGTACCCCAGGCCCCCAAACACAGGTGTGACCGTGGGGAGCCTCAGTGTCCTCACGTCTATGCCGTCCGCCTGCAGACCCAGCTGCCCACGCCGAGAAATGTGGGTTCCCTGAGCATGGGGGCCCCGTAGTGTGGTGGCCCTGCCCAGGCGCCTGTGAGCCCCTCTGGGCACCGGGAACTGACGGCTGCTGGGGACGTGACTGTGGGTGGTGGGCGAAGAGCAGATCAAGGTTCGGACTCTTTGCAGGGGCCACAAGCTGAGGTGAGACCAGACGGTCTCCAGGGGCAGTTCTGGCATCCCGCAGGCTAGAGGGGGACACAGAACTGACAGGAAGAGAAATGGAAAGTGACCTGTGTGGCTTGTCAGCCTGCGAAGTCCCTGAGTCCCCGTCGGGGGCCCTGTGTGCTGGGCCTGGAAGCTCCACAGCAACTGTTGACCTGAGCTCCCTCCCCGCGGGGGACACGGGCTCTCACCCCCGCCCTCCACGGGCAACTCCGCACTCCCTGAAACTCTCTAAAATGTGCCTCAGAACAGGTGTAAGGAGGGAAAATTATTTTTCCTGAGTATTACCGGCATCACAACCTAGAGGCACAAGGTAAGGGAACCCCTAAGTTTTGAAAATAAGTTATGATGGTTCTGTGTCAGTCAACTAGACCGTGGTGCCCAGCGATTCAGCCACGCTCTAATCCTGGCGTTAGTGCAGAGGCATTTTGTAGATGAGGTTAAGAGCTATGATCAGTTGGCTTCAAGTAAAGGAGCTTATCTTCAGTAACGTGGTGGGCCTCACCCAATGAGGAGAAGGTCTTCAGACCAAAGCTGAGGTTTCTCTGATTTTAGATGTGCCAGCCGGCTGCCACCATCACTCAAGCCAACTCCCTGACATAAATCACGTGCCGTGTACGTGTCCCACGGTTGGGTTTCTCTGGAGAACCCGACTGATACAGAAGCCCATGACAAAGTCATCCTCCAAAGCTGAAGCCAGAGCCACAGATGACCTTGCCCAGTGCCAGTGTGCAAGCAAGGTCACCGGGACCCTCCCCAGGCTGGAGAGTGAGGACCCTGGGTCTGTCCCGGCGTCGTCTGAGTGAGGGAAGGGGAGCTGAGAGGAGGGACCCTGAGCCCCAAGGCTGGGGCAGGGGCTGCCGTGGCTCCTTGGGGGCCTCCCGGGCGGAAGAGAGGGGAGTTCGGCTCAGCTTAGTCCCCAAAGAACCGAAACAAGCTGCCACCAGGTTATAGGTCCGATGTTCCATAGTCACGTTTTATTTGGGTGGTTTTAGTTATCGATGGCTACATAGCGAATCACCCTAAAACTTAGCCACTTCAAACAACAAAATTGATCTCCCAGTTTCTGTGGGTCAGGAGCCCTCTGGCCCTGGGTCTCCTGTGAGAATACAATCAAGGTATTGGCGGGGGCTGCAGCCTCGCGGGAAGGGTCCGACGAGGGAGGGTCCCATTCCGAGCTCGCTCGTGAGGCCGCTGGCGGGTTCAGACCCCACGCTGGACTGAGGGCTGCAGTTCCTCACTGGCCATGGGCCTCGGTCCCTCAGTCCCTGGCACGGGGGCCTCTCCGCAGGACGGCTCACAACAGGGCAGAGCCCGCGGGAGGCCACCACTATCTGCAAGTAACATAATTTTACAGCTGACGTCCCATCCCTCTTGTCATCTTCCTGTCAGATGTGAGTCTGTGGGTCCCACCCACACTCCCGGGGAGGGGAGCCCACCACAGGCTGAGAGAAAAATAAGTCACCACGTGTCCTCCCTGACAAGCTTCCAAACACTCTGAAAATACAGTCACGGATTTGGGGTTTTAGGTCAAATTTCTTTTAAAATGTAGTTGGACTCAATTTACTAAAATTTGTTAACAATTTTTTTTGCCTTTATTCATGAGAAATATTGCACTGTAATTTTTTTATACAGTGTCTTTGTCTGGTTTGGGTTTCGAGGTAGCGCTGGCTTCATGAACTGCGCCAGGGAGGATTCTTTCACATCCAGTTTCTGCAGAGTGCGTGCACCGGTGTTACTTCTTTCTTAAGTGTTTCATTGAATTCAGCAGTGAAGCCATCTGGACCTGGAGTTTTCCTTGTGGGAAGATTTTAAACCACAAGTTCAAGTCCTTCTTTATATACAGGACTATGTAGGTTCTCTATTTTCTTCTGAGCGAGCTCTAGTGGTTTGTGTCTTTCCAGAAATTTGTCTGTTTCATCCTAGCTGAGTTTATTATCATAAGGTTGTTCAGATATCCACTCACCTGTTTTCTGTGTCTGTAGGATCTGAGGTTTTGTGTGAACTTGCGCTCCACTGAGCACAGGGACCCAGGATGCCTCTGCTGGCACCAGCCTTCCAGGGGCAGCTTTTCCTTTAAGAGAAGAAATAAAACAGCAAGGTTTTCAGAGCTCAGCCCAGGGTTTCCGAGGACGCGGGAGGGGCTGCCTTCTCTTGGTCAGCGCCTCGCTCTCCTGCGAAGGTCCCATTGTGGCACACGTCTGGTCACTCCAGCCACTCTGCCTGTGTGTGGCAGACTCTTCCTGAAAGTGGGGGGGGGGGTAACTTTCAGGGAAGGGGGCTGCAGCCCAGAACTGGGAAAGATTAGACGTGAGCCTCTCCCAACAAGAAGAAGACATCCACTCTCCTGGTTGCTGCCCTGCACCCAGTACTCTTGCTGCCCATTATAGAAACAATCTCCCTCTCTCCCCCTGCAAGAGAGCAGGGCCCTAAAACTCCCACCTCTCTACGCTGCGGGTGGTGGGCACTGAAGACACCCTGAAGTCATTCCTCAGAGGTGTTTCCCCCCATGGCTTCCATTTCCCTGTGTATTACTAGGCCCTGGGCCGTCCTTCATGACCAAAGGCCCTTCAGCCTGTTTCCCAAACAGAAGCGGCTCTGCCCTAGGCCTCCTCCTGCAGAAATGCTGCCAGTCCCCACAAACAGCCTTCCTGAACAGTTTCTAATGTTCTAGATGCATTCTTCATCGGGGCCCAGGATCTCCAGGCAATAACTGTTTTCTTCCCCTCCAGAGAAATTGCTGGAATTGCAGATAAGCAGTTTGATTCACTGAAGAATTTATATTATGAGGTTTCAACCACTGAGGTTTTTACAAGCATATTTAGTAAATTTTTAGAAGTTCCATATACCCTCCCAATAATCATCACTGTTCTTTATCTAGACACTACTTTGTGCAGATATTTTACATAAATTGTTCCCAATCCTCATAACAATCCTGGAAGATGTGCTCCTACTTTACGGGTGTAGAAGCAGAAGTTCGTGGAAACTGAGTGGTCTTCTCAAAGCCGCACGACTGGTGAATTGAGGAATGGAGATTTGAACCCTGGCCTGTTTTGTGCAAAAGTCCGCTTTCAATACACTACATCCATGTGCCCATCTCTGTACATCCTGGAGAATTCTAGAAATTCACAAGACAGACCTCCCGTCTCCGCACCATAAAATGTTAAGATACTCGAGCACTTTATTGGAGCCAAACCGACGAGGTAGAGCAATAAGCAGGGCCTGGATGTCAATTCTCTACCAACACTGTAGTTTTTAGCTTCTGTTAAGTGGAAGGATCTAGGCACCGCTGCAAGTAAAATGCTACCTCTGGCTGAGACGCCTAATTCCAGGTATGCCACACAAAACTCAGTGACGGGTGCCCGTGAAGCCAACAGAAAGTTCAACTGATTCGTGAAGCAATGAAGCCACACTGAAATAAAGCGCTGGCGTCTTTAGGGTAGATTCCACAGAACCCCATGACTGAGGATATCATCTATTCAATTCAAATTTTTCCTTTTTACACATGAATAAATAAAATCAGACCTTATGATGAAAATAAAATTGCCAACCGAGAGGGGAGTTGAATCATCTATAAATTAGGCTGTGATTTATATTTCCCTGACACAAACTATCAATCAGTCGAATGACTTAAATCAATGCTATAACATCCAAAATGGTGCAGTTTCGACATGGGTCTCAAAACTTCATAAATCAAAGTAGCCAGAGAGGAGTCGGGATGTGACCACACTTGTCAACCATTCAAATCACCAATTATGTTGTTCTCACGGCTCCTGCTGAGAGGTGAGGGGCATCTTCCCGACAGGGAGACCACGAGACCCCAGGCTTGCCCTCCCAGGAAGGCACACACCACCCATCCATGCCCAGTCCTAACACACCCCCCGCCTGGCCCTGGACAGCACTGGAAGGACGGGGCAGGCAATGGACTTCAACCATTGCATTTAAAAGGGCAAAAGGGGAATTGGGTCACCATATCCTGTGATCCTGAATTGGAGAAGTGGTCCAAGGCTGCCCACACACTGTGCCCATTCGGGTTGGTGAACTTGGTGGGCTTGGTGCACGGCTTTCTGTGCTGTTGGCCACGTTACTCAACCTCTCCCAGCCACAGCTTCTTCGTCTGTAAAGAAGGCTGGTGACTACTGTTTTACAACCACTTTGTGAGAATTAAATGGAATAAAAGATGAAAAGTGCTTCGGATGGAGTTTTGTGTATCAGCTCTTGATAAATGGTGAGTTCTGTGATTCCCACACGCGAACATCATCATCTCAACACTTGTTACGCTCAGTGTATCCACGATAGTACACACGGTGGGGGAGGCTTGTCTGGTGAGAAGTTTTGTTTGTTGTTTTCCACGAACATAAGTTGAATTTTATCCAATATTTTTGTTAAATTTTTTTTGCATCTGTTGAAAGGTCACACGGTTTTCTCCTTTATTTGGTTAAATTAGTGAATTATGTCAATTTGTTCACTGGGATAAACCCTACCCAGTTACAATATACTGTCATATTTATATTGCTGCATTAAATTTGCAACAGTTGTTCAGAATTTGGGGTCTATGTGCATGAGAGATATTGGTTTCTAATTTTCCCTTCTTTTAATGTTTGTATCAAACTTGATGTCAGGGTTACGCTATCCTCATAACTTTAGGAAGTGTCCCCTCCTCCTCAGTTCTCCAAAGGGACTTGTGTAGGATTGGTTCTCTTTATTATTTGGAAGAAATCGCCCTGGAAACCACCTAGGCCTCACATTTTCTTTGTGCAAAAATAATAAGATGTAGATTTTATTTTGTTAACAGGTATAGAACTATTCATATTTCCTGTTTGTCCTTGGGTAAGTTTTCATAGATTATGTTTTTCAAGAAATTTCCTTTTCATCTACTCTACCTAATGCATTGGCTAAAACTGTCTATCGCATCTTCCCACCTTTTTAACAACTAAGAATCAATCGCAATGTGTCCTTTTTCGTTCTCGATCTTGATAATTTGTGTTTTGTCTCCTTTTATTTTGTTCTTAAATGGCCTTAGTGTTTATTAAATTTATTGATATTTGTAAAGAACTAACTTTCAGATTTGTTGAATTTTTCTATTGTGCAAACATTTTTAAATTTTATTGGTTTTTCCTTTGATCTTCATTCCATCCTTTCTTTTGCTTTCTATGGATTTATTATCTTGTTCTTTTTCTAGTTTCTTGACATGGAAGCTTATACTATTGAATTTATACCTTTTTAAAATAATATATGCATTTGGAACTAGGAATTTCTTACTAGATACAGTCTTAGCTGCACTCCACAGGTTTTTATATGTCATGTTTTTATTATCATTCTATTCAAAATGCTAATTCCTTTTTTGATTTCTTCATTAACCAATGAAATATTTAGAAGTTTGTTGCTTAATTTTCACATTTTGACAGATTTTCAGCTATCTTTGAGCTTTGATTTCTAATTTAATTCCAGGTGGTCAGAGAATACACTCCAAAACATTTTCAATTACTTGAAATTTCTTGAGACTTTCTCGTGCACAGAATATGGTCTATTTCAGTCCATGTTTCTTTTGGACCTAGGAAAAAGTGTGTTCTGCAGTGTTCTCCATCAGTCAAGTTAGCTAACTGTGCTGTTCAGATCTTCTCTATCCTGATTGACTTTTTGTCTGTTTCTCTATCAGTCACTGAGAGAAATGTGTTAAAAATCTCCAAAATGATTGTGATTTTGCCTATTTTCCTTTCAGTTGTCAACTTTTGCTTTCTATATTTTGATGTTGTGTTAGTAGGTGCACACAGGTTCCAGATTGTTGTGTCTTCGTATAGAATAGACCTTTTTCCCATTGTGAAATATTCCTTTTCATATCTATCATACTTCCAGCCTTTAAGTCTATTAATTTAGCTACACCAGCTCTTTTTCATTAAGTGCTTGCATGGTAAATCAGAAAGGACTCGTGTTCCTGCCTCTAACAAACATGAGATAAAATGACGTGCTGTTTTTGAGATGTGTTGCTGGGACCCCAGACAGTGGGTTGAGGAGTCAGGGTGCCCAGCTCTGTCAGCCCTTGTTCAAGCCCCCAGGGGAGCCAGGTGGCAGGCCCACCACAGACCAGCTCCCTGCTCCACTGTGGCTGCAGTTGGAACTGGGGGAGCAGTGTTCTGGTCACCGAGGGTAGTGGCTCATGGGAAAGTCTGAGGCCTGGGAGCCACAGGCCAATTCTTATCTGATGTGAGTGGTCAATTTATCCCAGTTTGTCCAGGACTGTCCAGGTTCCTTGGACACGGGACTCTCAGTGCTAAAACCCAGAGGCCCTGAGCAAAACAATGTGAGTTGGCCGTCCCACCTCTCAGCCTGCTGCCCTCGTCACTCAGAAAAGGGTGAGAGTTGCATGCTCCCATCCTCTGCATCAGGTGCACCTGGCTTCCTGGAGTCACGGCCACTGTCCCACCTGGAGCAGCACTCCTCAGACCAGTGTGCCCCATCTTGGCGATGTGACACACGTGTGCATGTTTGTTCACATGACAGCCCTCTGTGCACACGCCTCAGAGGCCCCCGGTGCCCTGCTGGGGAGAGCAGTGCCCAGAAATGGGGGGCTGGAGCAGGGGGCTGCCTGGTGCACTCATCTCGCTGGAACCGGAATGACACTGCTGGACGATGCATTCCCTGTTGCTGGTGAGCACTCTTCCCTCTGCTCTGGCCCCGGCCACCCGCATGGTTTCCTCAGGCTCAGCGGGAGTGTCACGCAGAGGAACCAGGGTGTTCTTGCTGCTTGCTGCAGACCCCATCCGCCTTGTCATCCCTGGAACTCCCAACCAGGAAACGTCAGAGAAAGCTCATGCATGCGTCTAAAGATGTGAGCTTGTCTCTTGACATTCCTGGACTCACAAGTCTTCGACGTCCCTCCCGCTACCTTCTCCTGTAATCTAGAAATTCCTGTGAGGCCAACGAGGTCAGAAACAGCAGCCTCTGAGCATCTGCTGAGCTATGTGGACCCTTCTGGACCAGGCTTGCAGGACCACCATGCCAGTGCTGCCCTGGCTGTCCTAAACCTCAGGCTTCAAGGCTCTCCATCCAGTGGCTGCAGCTGACGGGCCAGGTCAGTCTACACCGGGCACACAAATGACACAGCACGATGCAGCCTGCAAAGGATGAGTCTCGTCTCTGCTTGAGGTGCTGGCACTTGTGGTCTGGACCGGATCTCCAGACCAGCGTTTACGTCCCAAACATTCTGGGTTGGTTTTAGTAAAGGCTGTAAACGTGGTGAGGTTGATAAGAAGTGGTTTTAGCTCAAGGCCAGAAAGTTGGGTCAGGGCTGACATCTGAGGAAATTTGGGGGTTTCTTAAGACAGATCACTGCGTTGTGGAAATGGGGCGAGAGGCACAGAATGGGAATCACTGCGCTCAAAACAGAACACACGGTGATTCACGAGAAGCCCCGCGGTGGCAAAGCGGCTCATAACAACATGTAAACATTTTCCAAACGAGGCCACATCTGACGGCTGGCGGGTCGGGGCTGGTGGGACACAAGTGTGGACTCAAATGACATGGGTCCACCTGGCACTCGGGTGGGTCCCGCCTGCAGCCGTCTTTAAGGATGGAAATGAAAACTAGGAGCCCTTCCTGCTGCTCCCTCATGTCCCCGTCCCAGGCGTCGGGAGCACCAGCGGGAGCTCAGTCTGTGTCAGAACAAATTGTGGTGCCCGCTGGTGGCCGGCGAGGCTGCCCGTGCCCGCAGCCAGGATGACCGATCAACGCAGCAGGCATGTCAGTGCCGCCACCCGCCTGCGGGTCTAACCCAAGAGACAAAGCACCCGGATGGAACAGGGCGTGTGACCTCCGCTGGACGTTCTGGTCGGTTCCTTACAACTTTGCTCCCAGCTGCCTCAGGAGTAAAGGGCAGTGGCGGAGCCCGGACAGCAGCTCCCTGTCGGCATGGCCGCGTCTCCGGCTCCTGCAGTCGACGCCTCAGGCAGAGGAAGTGCTCCCAGCGCCCAGCCCACCCGAGGCTCTGCCTGTGTGAGGGTCACACGCACGCATGCACGCACACACACACGTGCACACACACCACCCCAGCACATGCAAACACACCCAGACAGAAACGTCTCCACTTGTCGTCCAGACAGTGGGCAGCGGGGGTCTGAGGGGCCAGGAGTGGTCTCGTGGCGGCTCCAATTGTCTTCATCGACTCCACGACGGCGGGGGAGGCAGAATCTGGGAACCACTGCTCCCACAGGCGGGCAGCGCCCGCCACCCTTCCCAGGGACATCCGCCCTGTCTGTGCGTGTATCTCCGAGTCGAAGTCCTTGTGTGAAGATTCGCGTTTGAATTTCTACATCATCCAGTCGGTGCCCAAGAAGAGGTGGGGCGGTCGGCTCGGGCCTTTGTCGGAGCCCCTGAAATCGCCGCACGGTCTCACCTCTGTGTCTTCGGGGAAGAGTGAAGGTGAAGATCCCTGTGCTGGCCCCGACAAGTTGCCCAGGGGCTGGATGGGTCATCACAGACCACTGAGCTGCCTGTGGGGATGGCTGGACTAGGTGGCGGTGGACGGTGGCCATCCCAAATGCTGAAACAAGGCGGAGAGGGGGGCATCAGTGATCTCACAGCTAAACGTGAGCGTGAAGCGAGAGCCATGCTTCTGCCAGCCCCGAAGCCACGATTCTGGCTGTGCGTCCAGGCTGGGACCCCCGAGGCCCTCGGACGTGCACAGGGACCCCGAGGGCCTGTGTGGGTGTGAGGATGCCCTCACAAGTCCTCCTTGACCTCTGGTTCCTCTGTGAGAAGGTGAAGCCATGAAATAAGGGACACAGGACCATGCGGGCACCTGGGAAGTCAGCAGAACTACACGGACAGACTCAGCCTTCTGTCCCCAGGGCAGCAGGGCAGGGGTGGTGGCGCAGCCTTCGTTTCCTTCGTGTACTTCTTGAGGGATTGACTGCTCTTTCAAGGCACAGATATCACTTCCAGGATTTTAAAAGTATGTTCTAAATGTTCTTGGAAAAGAGGAGCCACGCATGTGAACACAACACAGCGGAATGAAGGAGGTGTGACGTCGCTGGGGCCCCTGGTTTTCCTGACTCTTCATCTACAGTTGGCCCAGGACTGACCACCTGAATAACAAAGGTCACTTGCTGCCAACGACCACTGTGACTCTCTGTTCAGGGGCTCCCTGTGCCCCAGGGACCCGGCGAGGGCAGGAGAACAAACCCCTGGAAGGGAGGGCCTGGCCTGAGGGCTGTGGGTGCCAAGACCCTGAGTGCCATTCGTGGAGAGTGTGACAGCACTGAGCAGAGGGCCCGGCTGTGGTGACAAGGGACAAATCGCCCAGTGCCCACAACACAGGATCACGCAGTAAGTGCGCCTCCCTGTGCGCTCTGAACGGGGCGGCGCCCCACACAGACACACTAGGAGACTTCGGGGACAAAACCAGCAATGACGGCTCTCCAGCAAGTCTCAGGGAGAGGCAGACCTTCTGCCCCAACCCACATTGTGGGGGCAGCGAGGGCAGGTGGACACAATATGGGGGACCCCGAAGGCCACCCTTTGCCCCCGCCTTCTCTGCAGGGAGCCACACCCAAACCCAAGAAACAAGACGCCAAGTCCAGCAGCCAACACCTTCCGTGCCCTGAGGTGAGGCTAGAGGGAAACATCCCTGGGGTCTCCACACGGGTGCAGGGGATTTCCAGTGCCGTGGTTCCACCTCGCTTTATTCCTGTTCTTCTCACACCTCCCAGACCCCTCAGGAGCTAGCAGCCCCCAGCATCTGCCCCTCCCCACACCCTCCCCATCACTTCTCCCCAATCCCTCCCCCATCACCCCTTCTCTACCCACTTCACCCCCTGAAGAGCACACAGTGAGGCCGCAGCCTCGCCCGGGCACACAGCTGTGGGTCCCTTGGCTGTTGGGGGCAGCACTTCGGTGCCTGGATCCATGGAGGGAATATTGATCATTTAACTGCAAGATGAGAAGACTCAAGGACGACTTTATGGGCTAAAGTGTCTCCCTCAAAATTTATATGTTGAAGCCCTAACACCCACAACCTCAGAATGTGACTATATTTGAAGACTGGGCCTTGAAGAGGTGATTAATTAAAATTTAGTTTGTAGGGTGGGTCCTAATCCCGCAGGACTGGTGTCTTTATAGGAAGAGGAGATGAGGACACAGACACACATAGAGGGACGACCACGTGAGGACAGAGGGAGGAGACGGCCATCTACACGCCTGGGAGAGAGGCCTCAGGAGGAATCAGCCCTGTGACACCGGGATCTCCAGCCTCCAGAACCGGGAGAAACAAATTCCTGCTGTTTAAGCGTCCCTGCTGTTGCTCCGTTTCAGCAACCCTGAGAGACTAATTCAGAGGATGAAAAAGCTATTTCCAAGTATCTGGAAAGTTGTCATGTGGAACAGGATTAGACACTGTTTTCCATTCCCGACAGGCAGGAGGAGCCTGAGGGAGAGCTGAGCAGGAGGGCACTCATCCCGGCCCGTTCGGGGAGTGCCAGATCTGCACTGGCCAGGGGAGGCACTGGGCACCTGGAGAGAAACCCGCCGTCCTCCTCCACAGACGCCCGTGGCTCGGAGGTGGCCTGCAGGGCCGGACCTCATCAGAGTCTGGTAAACGTGAGCTACTACATCACCACCGACGAGAGGACACTGACCCTGCCTGCCTGTGGATGGTCAGTAGTGGGGGGACATGCACACGACAGCAGGCCATGCAGGGAAAGGTCAGGAGGTCACTGTGGGCATGAGACGGTCGCCAGCATCTTACAGGGAGTGATCAGGATGCAGCGGGGGAGTCAGTGGTGGCCGGATGGTGACAAGCCTTCCTGGCCGTGGTATCTGACCACTATTCCGCAGGGGGCTGGGTGGCTCGAATCAAAGGGGGAGCCTCAGGGCGGCCAGGCCTGGGGGGCAAGGGGAGAAGATGTGGAGGGCGGCTCCACACGGACGAGAGCTCTCCTCAAGCAGAAGCGGCCGTCTGCCCGCGCACCCCCTCGCTGGAGGCTGCCGCAAGGAAGCCGCGTCCGGCGGGGGCTGAACCAGGTCCTCCGAGGTCCCTGACAACTCAGCCGCGAGTCTCTGACTTGAGGGAATTTTCGGAGCAAATGCCTTGCCTGAAATGGATGCCAAGGGCAGAGGGAGCTAGAAGTAAAGTGACTCGAGCTCAGAGACCCAGTCCTTCGTGAGGCTGTGGCCCTCGGTCAGCTGCGTTTCAGAGGAAGGAAGCTTGTGCTGCCCAAGGGCTCTGGAAACAAAGTGCCACAGACAAGGCGGTTTATCCTGGGAAATCCTCTCCAGCAGAGCTGCCCCTGGGCGTTCGGAGCCCAGGTCCCCAGGAGCCATTGCACCTCCCAGGACAGGGCATCCTGAGGAGGGGCCCAGAGCCTCAAAGGACACACAGCCGCCCTGGAAGGCGGGCGTGTGGTGTTTTCTGCACAAGCGCAGGGCAGAGCTGTGGGGACACCAGGAGCCCCCACAGAGGGCAGGGCTGTCGTGGCGCTGACCCAAGGAGGGAACCAGCTCGCTCTTCCTCGTGGCCCCAGGAATCTCGGCTTCAGACCCACATGGCCCTTGGATTTCTCCCTGCCAGCCTCTCTTAGCTAGTTAAGGCTCGGTTGTTGTAGAATCCAATTATTTTCGTCAATTTCTCACTTTCAGGGATGGGAAAACCAAATGTGTAAGAACTCTGCATGGTTGGTGGAAAAGGATTGGCGAGGGGGATATTTTGGTAACGACAGAAGGCCAGCATTGGGGTGGGGGTTTCAGGCTTAAAACTGCACGGGCGTCCTCATATGCATGGTCCTTCTTTGTTATGTCTGCGCATGTCACAGCTTAAACTTAAACTTAGTAACCCCAGCGAGGAAACACAAAACCTGCTCCCCCATTTAGCGTTTGGATCTCTGTTATTTACATGGTGTTCCCACTTCTGTTGTTGCTCCAAATAACGTTTCCCACCCTATTCTTTGATACCAGTGATGGTACACACACGCACGCATGCACGCACACACATGCACACGCATGCACAGGCGCCCACAGTGGAGTGTGCGGCTGAGATCTGGGTGGGAATCTGCCCCGACCCCGGGAATCCCAATGATCCGCTTCAGCCTCAGCTTCCCCAAGTGAGGAGGTGACTCTGTCCCTCCACCACACCCTCACACTAATGATCCTCCGGGACAGAGAGTGTGTGAGCAGGCAGAGGACATGGACGGCAGAGGGGATATTTTGAAAGTGGGACCAGTCTTGCTCATAATTTGCTATTATCTTCCCTCCTTGGAGGCCCCAGTCCAGCGTGGCCTCTTCCCAGTGACCTGAGCGTGTGTTCTTGTCCTCGGCCACGTTACAGGTGGCAGGACCCGTCTCCATCTGGTGTGTCCCCCTGGCTGGGGCAGGAGCAGCCCCAGAAGCCCCACTGGGAGGCACTGTGCCAGGGAGAGGGAATGAGCTCGATGGTGACAGTACCCATCCAGCACCGGTCAGCATGAGGACAGCCAGGCATGTTCCTGAATGCCACCAGGCAGTGCATGTGCCAGCTACGCTCACTTCATTGTGCTGAGTAGCTGCAGTGGACTGAATTGTGTCCCCTCAGAGATCGTGTGCAGCCCTAACCCCCCATGTGCCTGTGTTTGGAGTTAGGAGGTGATTAAGGTTAACTGAGGTCCTAAGGGTGGGGCCCTGAGACGATGGGATTAGCACCCTTATAAGCAGGGACAGCAGAGCTCGCTCTCTCTGCCAGACATGGGCACAGTGAGCAGATGGCCATCGGCAGGCCGGGAGGGGCTCTCACCAGGAACCGACCACACCAGCACCCTGCCCACGGACTTCCAGCCTCCAGGAGTGCGAGAAATAAATGTTAACATTTGTGTTAACATGATAGGCCTGGCTGTTTTGTTTTGACAGCTGGAGCTAAGATAGACGTCAAGTCTAAAGTCCTCCAAACCCTGCCCCCCACGCACTGCCTCTCTCCTCCAAACAGGAGGATTTCTCTACTGCTGGCCTTTCACATCCGCGAACGAGAGCCTGGCGAGAAAACCGAGACTGGAAGAGAGCCGGAGTGGGCTCCGAGGAGCCGTGGACATGGGGCCCGGGTGGTGTGGTTTCCCCCTCTGCCCGGTTGGGAAGGCCCGTTCAGAGCCCGCGGGACCTAACGCGGCCGCAGAGTGGGTGCTGGAAGCCGGCCCCCAGGCCCCGTGCCCTCTGCCCTGTCCTGTGGCTGAGTCTGTCTGTGGTGAGTCTGGTGCTTTCTAATGGGGGCTTTGCTGCACTCTCAGAGAGAAGCTTCCCAAAGCAGAAAGCTTCTCGTTAGACTTTTCCTTTTGATGACTAAATCAGCATATCCTGATTGGAAGCAATCAAAACGACCTTCTGTAAAAAGACACTTCAAAGACAACCATTAATGTGCTGGGAAAAAAACAAAGCTGACGTTCCTTGAGGACACAAAAAGAGAAGTGGCTACTCCCCTGGCCTTGGGGAGCGTTTTAAAAGTTAAAAACAGAATTTTGTTTTGTTTCTAAGATTCAAGTGTGTCAGAAAGATCTCATTTGAGCCAGTCACCATTCTGATGATCCACACAGGATCCGTCGTTGAGATTCATCGCCCTTGAGCTAGGAAAAGGGTCAGACAGCCTCCTCTACAGGGGTGACAGGGGGAGAGCAGGTGGCTGGTTTTGTGTTGGTAAATTGCATTTCTCTTTTTCAGAAATTCCGCCCTGCACGGTGGCCTGACGAGGCGCCGGGCACCATTAACCCGCCGCCCCGGGGCCCCTGCCCTCTCGCGCCTGCCAGAACCCCGGTGCCAGCCCAGCGGGAGCCGCGCACAGTTATCTCCTTCTAAATTAAAATTGTAACTCGTTCGGTCCCATTTACACAAAGCCCGGGCTTTGACACATGCAATTACTATGAACACAGGGGCAACATGATTGCTGAAGGCTCCAGAAAGAGAGTTTAATCAGAAAACACGGAGCTGTTCCGGCCGATTTATAATTTCACCACTTGCTATTCCTTTATGTTCTTACGTGTTCAGATAATTAGATACACTAGTTCTTGCTTCCCGAGAGGCCAGAAAGGGCAAAATTCCTATTCTTTTTACATTAAGAAGATTAAATTATAATATAGAAAATCTGTAACTTTGGGTAGAAATGACAAATTCACACTACATTAATTTCAGCGCTTACAAAATGTTACAAATAATTTGTGCGTTCTTTCCTCTCTTGTAGGTGCGTGCGAATTAATTACCTATCCAATTTCAATGTCTTTCAAGTCAGCTTTCCACAGACAACTCCAAAATTAAAAGAAAATAAGATTTGATTTCCATTTGCCGAGTACATTGGTGTTAGATGTTTAACCATTTAGGCCTCTGTGCGTGCCCGCAAGAACGCGGACATTAACAGATGTGCTCGCGAACGCAGCACTGTGGGAAGAGCAGCGTCCTCTGGGCTGGTAACCATGAAATGAAAGGGACAAATTTCAGTCCAGATATGTTGCAAATAGGAGCCTCTCGCTGCAACCCAAAAGGAGAGGCGGCTGAGCCCCAAGTCAGCAGACTCTAAGAAGCACCTTCCAGGGGCCCAGCTCATGTGCCCCACACAGGGTGATGAGGGGGTTTGTCCCGGGGGAGAGGGGTCCAGCTCCTCTTATTTGTCCAAACAACTGACTGAGAGCCCAGCTATGCCGGGCTCCACAACAGGTGCCGGGAAGCGGCTCTCTTGGCAAACAGACGTGTGGACATCCAGTTCCCCATGGAGCCTGGGGGCACATAGACATGGTGACCCCTCCACCGTGAGGGCAGCTCCCAGCTGTGGCAGGTGCTCTACCGGGCAGCACAGGTGGCCATGGCAGACTGCAGTGGGAGACTGTGCCAGGCTGAATAGTGTCCCCAAATTCATGTCCACCCGGAACCTGTGACTGTGACCTCCTCTGGAAAGAGGACCCTTCAGATGGAGTCAAACTAAGATGAGGTCACACTGGAGGAGGGTGGGCCCCACCCCAATATGACTGGTGTCCTTATAAGATCATGTGAAGACACAGCAGAGAAGAAGGCCATGGGACGACAGAGGGGAGATTGGATGACTGAGTCTACAAGCCCAGGAACGCCAAGGATGGCTGGCGAGGCCGGACGGTGCTCCCCTGGAGTCTCCAGAGGGAGCGTGGCCCTGGGACATCTTGACTCTGGGCCTGTGGCTCCGGACGGCGAGAGAGGGAATCCCAGTTGTTGAAAGCCACCCGCCTGTGGTGCTTTCTCCCGGCAGCCCTGGCAAACCAATACAGCCGGTGCCCACAAGAGGAGCCAACAGAGGCAGAGACGAGCACAGAGGGAAGACACGGCGGAGAGTCGCAGGACCACAGCCACCTGAACACAGAGGCAGAGGTGGCAGGGACGAGGCCACAGCCAAGGAACAAGGACTGTCGCAGCCACCAAAGCTAAGGGAGAGGCTGGGAGCAGGTCCCTCCTCTCGGCCCCAGGAGGAGCCAGCCCTGCCGACACCTTGATGTCAGACTTCCGGCCTCCAGAACAGGGAGAGAATAAAGTCCCATTGTTTTAAGCCACTCAGCGTGTGGTGCTTTGTTTTGGTCACAGAAGACATGTTTAATTTAATCAAGAGACTGAATGTAGGTTTGGGGAATTGAGAAGGCCTCTCCCAGGACAGACACTGAAGCTGAGACTTGAGGACGAGTGAGGGGCGCCCGGTGAAGGACCGGGATGCAGCGCTCAGAGGGGAGGACACACCATGCAGGGCTGTCAGGACTCCTCTGGTCCCTTCCTGCACGAGAAGCATGTCAAAGCTTTATTTTATGACTCATTAGTACAAAGATAGACACATTAATATTATATATTAAAACCTTGTTTTGACCTAGCAGCTCTTATTTTTTTACCATATTCTAAAACAAATTAAAGCATTTTGGAGGGGGCCCTAAAAGTATCACGGGCCCCTGTCGTAGGGTTCCTAGGGCAAGTCGGCCTGCGACAAAGACAAGCAGTAGGAGGGGCCGGCGAGTTTGGAGAAAGGAAAGGCGACCCTGAGGTGGCCCAGGGGGTATAAGGAAGGGCTTTAAGAGGTGGGCAGGCGCCTGAGCGCCCCAGACCTGCAGGCCGGGCCAGAGATGACAGAACTGCAGTGGGAATCCTGTGAGGATTTTGTTTTCTTTTTAGGGTCACATTACACGTTGCACAGAAAACGGATTCACGTAATGGTTTGTACTTAAAAACAGGTGGTTCCAAAATGCCAAATTTAAGAGAATTTTCACAGAAATATAAAAAAATGGACACACGCTCCAGGAGGTTTAAAGACGCCAGAAAAATGTGCAAAGGACTTGAACAGACACTTGAAAAGAGAGGTCATCCCAACAGACCACAGATGCGTGACAAGTCGCTCACCTTCGTGCCATTAGGGACGTGCCAGGGGACAGCGACACCACAGCTCAGGCGACGTGGGGCAGCCGGGAGCAGCCTCGGCCCTCACACCGCACCACCACTGGCAGAGTGAAAGCTGACCGCACACCTCCCCGAGACCCAGCAACCCCACGCGTAGGGACATAGCCTGTGTTCGTTTCCTGGGGCTGTTGAAACAAATGACCCCAAACCGGGGAGCTTCAATAACACAAACTACAGTTCTGGGCCCAGAAGTCGGGAGTCAGTCTCACGGGGTGAAGTCAGCTGCTGGGAAGGCCGCTCGCTCCGAGGCTCCAGGGAGGACCCATTCCTGCTCTTCCAGCTCCCAGAGGCGCCCGCACTCCTTGGCTCCTGGTCCCTCCTCCGTCTTCACAGCAGGCGGCGTAGCACCTTCTAGTCTCTCTCTGCTCCCATCATCACATTACCTTCT
Organism: Tapirus indicus; assembly: GCA_031878705.1. Classification (NCBI taxonomy): domain Eukaryota; kingdom Metazoa; phylum Chordata; class Mammalia; order Perissodactyla; family Tapiridae; genus Tapirus; species Tapirus indicus. Next base: position 144,800,573 of record CM062921.1, read on the forward strand.
GCCTCCTCCGCTTCCCTCTAACAAGGACACGTCTGATCGCCTTCCGCACTGTGTTGGTTTCCTGCGGCTGCCATAACAACTCACCACACCTGCGTGGCTGAAAGCACCAGGAATTTCATCTCTCACGGTTCCGGAGGCCAGAATCCTGACGTCTGCAGGTGTCTGCAGAGTTGGTTCCTTCTGGAGGCTGTGACGGAGAATGTGCTCCAGGCCTCCCCGCCCTCTGGGGGCCCCTGGGCTCGTAGACACATCACGCTTGTCCCCACCTCCAGCTTCACGTCACCTTCCTCTCTGTGTTTCTGTGTCTGTGTCTTCACATGGCACCTCCTCTCGCGCCTTCCTGTCTGACTGGATTTAGGGCCCACCTACTCTGATGTGACCTCATCTGAACCACTCACATCTGCAAGGACAATATTTCCAGATAAGATCACATTCTGAGTTTTGGGAAGGACATGAATTTGGGGGGACACCACTCAGGGGCCATTCAGATAATCCAGGGCCATCTGCCCCTCCCAAGAGCCTTTACTTAGTCCCATCTGCAAAGTCCCTTTGCCATGTAAGGGAACATTCTCACAGGTTTCAGGACGTAGACATCTTTGCGGGCCATTATCCAGATGGCCACACCATACATACCAGCAAATACGCACGCTTCTCCACCAGCAGACGTGCTGGAAAGCTCACAGCAGCACCATTCTCAAAGCGAAGAACAGAAACTCCCCAAATGCTCATCAACAGCAGAAGGTAAGCCGTGGTTTGTTCACGTGGCTTGAAGAAAGGATCCCATGAGCTGAATGCCACACAAAGCCAGACACCAAGGAGCATGTGCCAAAAAGGGAGTGTTGATTTATAAAGTAAGCCCTCAAATTGTCAGCCTTGTCCCATGGTGCCAAAGATGGCGCTGGCCTTCAGCTGTCAGCACCTTGCTCCCCTTCCTTAACCTCAGGGACCCCACTTGGCTCCAGGCTGCCTTCACCCCGGCTCCAATGTGGCCGAGCTGCAGCGGGTCCTGAGTCTTTATGTGGGGGCTTCAGGGACAGCACTTGATGGTCCCCAGTCATAATTCCTGAGCCCACAGAATGTCATCTCCTGGGGCCACACGGCCAGGAAGTCACCCAATACAGCACTAGGGCAGGGACACAGAGGCAGGGACCCAGGGTCATGTGGTCAGGCTCTGTGGGGGAGATGGCCCAGGTCCACAGAGGCCACTGCTCAGCTCTAGGGCAGGGCGGGCGTGGTGGTGGAGATGGACATGGGAGGGTGCATGGGGTGAGGGTATGTGAAACCAGAGAACACTTTCTGAGCCAATGATGTCTGAGGCTGGCATAAAGGACGAGGGTGGAGATAAGAACTGGTCCTCTCAGCCTCCCTCCCTCTCTCTAACTCCCACTCTTTCCCTCTCCCTCCTTCCTCCGATATCTTTGGGGCCCTGGGTAAGGAACTCATAAATAAGGTGTGTGTTGGATCCAATTCCATTTAGAAAGAATGTTCTATGATCCTGTTACCATTACTGGAGGGAAAGCCCCCAGCCGCTCACCTGTCCCCACAAAGCCAGATCCACCATGGGCAGGGCGGCCACAGGCTGCCCACCATCTGGCCCAGATTGTCTTTCCTTTCTCTCCAGGGGCTGCAGCAGGTAGTGTGGCCCCCTGAGTGGAGCACAGGGTGGCAGTGCCATCTGGGGGGACCAGAGCCCATTTCTGCAGCCCGGGCAGGGGCAGTCGGTGAGTGTCAGTGAGCCCAACTGTCAGCCTTTCTCTGGGTCGGTTCTTCCTGCCTGCATCGGGGGAGCGTGCAGGAGGGAAGAGGGGACCTTGGTGACAGTGCACACGGCCGGGACGGCACCCTCTGAGGTTAACAGCGGCAGGTCTAATCGCTCTGCGGTCAGGGCTGGGTCGCCCGTCACACATCTCCGCTCGCTTGGGACTTGCTGGTCCGGGCAGCCTCTGGTCAGTCCTCCCAGGTGCCGCTTGGCTGCCCCACAGGCTGGATGTCGAGGAGGCTGAGAGAAACCCAGCTGGAATTCTCTTAGGCCACAAAGGAACTTATTTGCTCAAAAATCCAGCTACTGATCTGCTGTTGCCGTATCAATGGACCGATCTGTTCCCTTCTCTGGACTTGTCCAGGCGCATGCGTGTAGTTAACAGCGCCTGGCCTCCGCTCCTCCCCTCTCAGCCTCAGAGACGGGAGTCCCCTGTTCCAGCTCCAGCTGCCTGGCTGGACTAAGACAGGGCCCGGCCTCCGTGCGCTGAAGCAAAGCGGCACCAGGGGGCGCTGTGGGCTCGGCCATGGCCAGCGCGGACCAGGGAACTTGGAGCCGGAGCTGGAGCAGAGGGCTGGTCAGAATTCCAGGAAACACGCCGGCCCCACGGTGTTGAGCAGCAGCCTCCCCGCTGCACGTGGGCTGCCCGGCACCAACGCGGCTCTCTCCATTTTGAGACACCTCCAGGAGCCTCAGCTGTACAGAGCCTGCTCCCGTCACCCTGCCCCACGCACACACCGTCCCGTGTGTTCACACCCTGCCCCTCCCTCTCCCCTCCTCTCAGCTGGCCTTCCCAACTCCTGCTCGCTACGGAAGGTCCCGGGTAGGGCAGGCACCCAGAAACCTCATCATGCTGCTCTGTGCTCCTCCCTCCAACACCCACGGGCACACAGATGCACACGCCTGTGAAAACGTGCACATATGTATGCATGCACAGCCACACATGACCAGAGACACACGCAACACTTGCACACATGAGCACGTGCACACTCGGATGCCTGCAGACACAGCTGCATATGACCCCAGACACACATGTGCTTGCACACATAACCATGTGCACACTTGGATGCATGTAGACAGCCACACGTGACCCCAGACACACACATATGCTTGCACATGTGCACACACAGGCACATGCACACTCCTGCCCACACACACTCCAGGTGCAGACACCCCCATCCTAGAGGATTGGGCTCTGGTCGGGGGACAAGGGCTGTGTCAGGAGAGCCAGAGGAGGCAGCCCCCCCACACCACCCCCCTGGGCTTGTCCCTGTCCCCTTGGCACTGGCATCTGCTTTGGGGCAGCCTTTCCTGGAGGCTGAGGGAGGAAGATGAAGAGACCTGCACTCCCTCTGCACTGACAAGCCGCCTCACAGGGGAGGTGGGCAGCAGCCCCTGGGTGGACCACTCCCCCACCCCCAATACTCCCCCTCCTCCCCCTCCTCCTGGGAGCGAGCCCAGATGCTGGAGCAGGGACACTCCACTAGAGGGGGATGTTGGCTGTGGCACAGGGCCTGGGTTAAAGCCAGGCTTCTAGTGGGGTGCAGCGTCACATGCCTGCACTGTCCTTGTCCTTATGACGGAAACAGAACCTGCCTTTGTGGCGGGACAGCCATCATTGTGCTTGGAAAGGTCAGGAACCCCCAGTCCAGGCTTACCCTCCCTGATGAACCAGGTCCTGCCCCCCATAACAGTCTAATTCTCTGTTGTTCAAAGGGTGGTCCCTGCACATCCCAGCAGGGTCCCTAGACCTTGTTAAAACTGAACTTCCTGGGCCCCTGCTGACTGAATGGGATGCTTAGGGATGGGCCTGGGAACCTGCATTGACCACCAGGAGCCTGGGTGGGGTCAAGGGAGGCCCGGTACAGGGGGCTCCCTTCCCTGTCCTGGTGCCCACTCCCCTCCACATCTCCCCAGCAGGGCTGCTTGTCCGGGTGACGGGTGGTCTGACCTGCAACCACACAGTCCCCAGTCGTGGACCGAGGAAAGAGGCCAAGGCCCGAGGTTCCCTGGTCAGTGTTCCCAGGCAAGCCGTCCCCCATACTTCTACCCTGGTCCCCTCCAGGCCTACATCTGCTCTGGCTAGACCACAGACTATGGGGGGCTGGGGGTCTCCACTCCTCCTGTGGGAAAAGCTGGGGCCTTGACAGCCTCCCTCAAGGGCCCTACAAGCCCGTGTGAGTAAACAGTTAAAACACACCCAACCAGGAGCCAACGAGGAGGCGGCCGGCCTGTCCACGATTGTGCAGTGGCCACTGCAGGTCATGGCCACCAGGAGGACAGGCTTCTCAGAAAATCAGAGTATGTGGCCTCAGAATATGCAACTCTGGCGTAAGGACTGTTTGAGCTGAAGGCAGTCGGGAAAAGCAGACACAGAGGATCTCCCTGTGTCCCCTCTCTGCCAGAAAGCAGATCACCAATTCCCTTGTGAAGGGGCCCCCGCTTCCAGTACCAGGCAGGGAAGATCAACTGCATCACAGGAGCCGAAAAGGGGTCTACCCCACATGCCTGACAACTCGCCTTTGCCCTCCGTCAGTTCCCCACTGTGCCTTCCCACAATTCACCATCCCTTTTCTTGTCTCATCACTTCTCCGGAAATTTATCCTCCTTTGTCCAAATGCCATAAAATCCTCCAAGCCTGGCCATTTCTTTGGGGTTTCTCTTCTTTCTATGAAGCCCTTGTCCCCAGCCTCGTAAAGCTAACGTCAAACAAACGTGTGCACCGTTTCTGCTGTGAGTCTGTCTGTGCTCAGCTTACTTTGCAGACCCAGTGCAGAACCCAAGAGGGCAGAGGAAAGCTCTCTCCCCTACAGCTTCAAGAAGGGGGCTCCCAGCCCGGCCTCAAGCAGGGGCGGCCGTGGATGGAGGGCTAAGCTGTCCCCTGTGGCACTAGCAGAGTCAGTATTGATGGGTGGACCCCAGGAGAGTGAATGGGAGCACCCTGGAGAGAGGGGGGCTGACTCCAGGGGTGCACCCACGAGGACTCTGAGGCGGCAAAGACAGGACTCCCTGGGGAACCCCAGGACCCGGCCGAGAAAGGCCAGCCTCCCATTCCAGCCCCACACATTCCATGGTTTGGTCTGTGCTGGGTCAGGTGGCTTTTTAAGTTATTGCCACTTCATCTAAGTGGGAAAGAATATTAATACCAAGTAAGGTGTGTCACCAAGAAGGGGGGAGGGGGGGAGGGAGGGATGGAAAGAGAAGAGAGAAGGAAAAGCCCTCTGAAATGAATGCTTGTTAGAAAAAAAAATTACTTTGTTATATTTTTTCAAAATGAAACAAGCACACAGACGCATTGTAACCAGCTGAACAATTCAGAGCTGCATTCGAGGGAGGAGCCCTCAGTCCCACCTGGCTGAGGCATCGGTGTCAACGGCCACATCCCACCTCATCTCTCTCTAGATTTGTGCAAACACACTCACATGTCAGCACGACACCTCACATCCTGGTGTCACGCCCCGCCCACTGCGCCCCAACTCGGCCATCCTCTGGTGTCCCTGGGATGTCACACAGCGTGTTTGGGGAGGCAAGAAAACGCGGACTGCCTGCCCGCCAGTCGGGGAAGGACGAGCAAGGTCCATCTGAGTTGTAATCACAACACGACTGGTGACGTTCGGAAAAGAAAGGGAAGTCTCTCCAACGCAGTGCCCGATCTGATCCACACTCATTCTGTTCAGAGCTCTTATGTCAACACATATCAGAATTATTTAGAATTTTTGCATCTGCAGTCATAAACAAAACAAGTCTCGCCCTTTTTTGTGGTCTCATCGTTGGGTTTTATTGCACAGAGTGGGTGTCTTCCAGGAACAGAGTCTTGTGGGCCCAGTCATGCACGGCTGTGTGGGGGGGGGCTTCTCCTCAGATGAGGAAGGGGAGATGGGAATGCTCATGTATTTCAATGTCGCTTGGGGAGAAAAATAGAAAGTTTTAAACAGAGTTCCAAAGAACTGGCTGGCAATGTTGCAAACGATCACCGTTTGTGCTGGGGGAGCCCCGGGTTGTGCTACGTATGTATTTCTCATTTGACACCAGCACAACTTCTAAGGCCGGACTCGCAAGATCACACCTGTACCTGAAGGAAAACAGGTAAAGAGAAGTCAGGGCCTTCACCAGATCCCCTTAAAGGAGATAAAGGAGACCACTGATGCTTGCTCGACAAGTGACAGCCGACAACGCTGCAGGAAGGCCACACACCAGTCTGATCCTAACCCCCTTACTTCTGGGTGAGGGCATTACTGGTCATTTTTAATTTTTTCTAAAACTCCAAAGAGTGTATTTGTCAATTTTATAATTAGGACAAGAGATAAAAGCAGAAAGATTTCCTTTCAAGGTCTTGGAAGAAAGAATCACACTGGCCCCAAAGAGGCAGCAACCTGGAGCCCCGCTGGGCTTCGAGAGCCCCGGGAGCAGCCCCTGAGGGTGCTACTGAACCCAAACACAGGTTCCTTTCCCTCCTAGTCCCCTCACAGGAGGGCCAATAGAGGAAAAACCTGAGGCACCAGGCTTGTGGCAAGGAAAGAGTTCTACTAGGGAAAGGCAGCAGGCGAGGAGATGGGGTTAGAAGTCAGACCCACCTCCTCGAAGGGAAAAAGGTAGGGGTTTCTATCTGGGGTGGTAGGTAAGTAGGGAGGGGGAGTATGTGCAGGGGGCGTTTAGGTAGGGGAGGGGGATCCTGTACTGGGGTTTCAGGTAGGGGAGGGGAGCATGTGCTGGGGTGTTAGGTAGGGGAGGGGAGCATGTGTTGGGGTTTTAGGTAGGGGAGGGGGAGCATGTGGCCTTGCTGGTTGGCACCTTCCCACCAGCACTGTGTTTGGCCTTACAGACTGAATTTCTTTTCCTTTGACTGTCAGGACTTTTCTGGTTAGTTTTCATCTTCAGCCTGCGTTTGGCCTTGTGAGGCGGAATCTCGATGTCTGGGCCTTGACTTCCTGGGAAAGACAGCTCACTCGTGTACTAAGGAGGGACAGAAAGACCTGGTTAGTTTTAAACAGCAGTTGGTTATGCTGAGTCTGCACAGCTGCAGTTAGCAAAGCTTATTTGAAAGGTTTTTTCTAACCCAGGAAAGACTTTTAACTCTTTGTCCCAGGTTTCAAGAGGACTCTTTGTGCACAGCCAGGATCAAAGTGTCTCTGCCACATACCCTTCTTTATTGGTTTCTTTTTACAGTTTTAAAAATGTAAAAGCCACTCTTGCCTCCTGGACCACACACAAACAGGCTACAGCTGCATTTTGATGACTTGCCAATAGTTGCTCTTCTCCCCCTTCCCACAGAGAGTCCTGAGGTGGAATTAATCTAGGCCAAAAGGTATGCAATTTTAAAACTTTTGATGCATATTGCCAAATTCCTCTCTAGAAATATTATACGAATTTGCACGAGTTCTGATTACCCCCCAGGCCTGGAGGAGTGAGGGTGGCTGAGGCCAGGATTGGGGAGGGGAGGCCAGCAGGGAGAGACGGGGCTGGGAGGTGACCTGGTGCAGGGCGGCGGTGTGACTGGATTCCAGTAAGTGCAAGGACGCTTCTGGCTGTTGGAGAGAGGAACAAACAATCAAAATCTCAAGCACCCATTTTCCATCAAAACTCCCTCTGCCCGGGGTCAGAGGATGACTTGTGTTTGCACATGGTTTCCTGTAAAATCTACCTTCAACCAGACGTGCCGTGGGGAACTGACATGACCTGGTGTAAGTGCCCCCTCGTCCACATCCCCCAGCGCCGGGCCTCCCTCCACTCTCCCTGGCGGCCTGTCCACTGGGCGTGGGAAACAGTCTCACTTCTGTTTCCGTCTTTATTTCCCGACCCCAGTGGTTGAGCAGTTTTGTTTACGGGTCACACTTCCTCTTCTGTGGGCCGCCTTCTCTTTCGCTGGCCGTTTGGGAAGATTCTGCAGAAGCGCTTTCTTACTGCCCACCATCCCAGGGTTCTCTCCAGTGGCTGAGCACTCACCTAGTAATTTTATGCTCCCTCTGCTCCTCCCAGGAGCTGAGCTTTGAGGGCCTCTGCGCCCGCCCGTGGGTGTTTGCTATTCCTCATGTGGTGGCTCGGCCAGAGGCGCAGAGGCTCACGGAGGAGATTGGGGGTGCACCCCAGACTAGCCCAGAGAAACAGGCTTTATGCAACTAGCATATTGAAAAACAAGCCCTCGGGTAATATAAACTCGTTGGGACCGCAGGAGGGAACGAGCTCGGGACACAGGTGGCTACCGCTCCTGTCCAGCTGTTTGCCGGTTTTCCAGAAAGGAGCAGAGATCCGAGCTTGCTTCTCATCCTTGACTCCGCTCGCCACACGGTGGCGTTGTGAGCAGGGTTTTCCCCAGTATTTGAAGAAGGTGAATTCCGGGGAGGTTTCTTTTTCAGACATGGTTTCAAGTTGAAATCAGCACGCATTAAACCCTCCACCAGAGGAAAATGAAAAATCAAAGAGTGAGAACCAATAATAATAGTTCAAACTCTGTTTTAAATCTGGAACTTCATTTCCAGCATCACACTGTAAAACTGCCCCTAAAAATGACGTGGAGACCTGCATTTAAGCACGGAAAGATGCTCAATACGTTACTGGGAGAAAATTGCAAATTCCTAAATAGAATAAACAGCATGATCTCATTTAAACATTTTATTAAAAGCATTTTAAAAACTAGTGACATTGGTGCCTGGCAGCGTTCTCTGGGTGGAGGAGCGTGGATTGGCTTTTTTCATTTTTGCGTATTCGTAGATATTCTGCAGGGCTTTTTACGATGACTAATTGTAGCAAAACCACCTTCCTCTGAATCACAGGCCCCCAGGGGTGGGCCAGGAGGACATCCTCAGAGAAGCTGTCCCTTGCCAGGGTTGAGTGTCCCTCAGTGGCCCTCAGCGGGCATCTTACTGGAGGGAATGTGTCTCCTCTGCACTCTTGGGTGATTTGCTGGGCTGCCCCAGCCACCCCAACCCCGTGTCTCTGAGGAGGGTTGATGCCGACAAGCCCCGGTTCCTGAACCATGAGCAGGTCAGCTCTGCCCCCAGGAGCCTGGAGAGAGGCCCATGTCGGCTCCCCCAACAAGGGCTGAGTCAGAACCTGGGTTCCACCGTGACCCCTGCTGACTCAGGGCCACATGGATGGAGGCTGGGGAGGAGCCCCGGGCTGGAGCACTCCTCGCAGGTCCACGAGACACGTCCCTTCCTTGTCAGCTGGGAAGGTGGTGTGGTCCTGACTGGGGAGCTCCATGGACGGACCTCATGCCGCATCCTGTCACCTGCTCCCCTGTTCCCTGCAGCACCTGAAAGAAGTGCAAGTTCACAGCTGCTGTGGAGCGAGACCCAACCAGGGACCGGTGTGCTCGGCGCTCCCTCTCCTGACCTTTCTGCTTCGGAGCCACTGCCCTCATCCCTCAGAGGAATCGGGTTCCAGGCCTCAGGGCCTCCTGGCACGTGGAGGGCCCGGGAGAACTCGACCTGGAGAACTCGACCTGGCTGGTTTGCTTCACTGAGCGTCATTCCCATGTCCCTGGGGGCGTGGACCCAGCCTGTGTGAGGGCTGGTGAGGCAAGTTCCGGCGGGGCCAGGGGAAGTCACCTGTGGGGATGCGGGGGGCGGGGAGCAGCCCTCGGCCACAGGGGCAGGGGCTCAGTGCCCAAGAACTCCTCTACAGGCACTGGGGCCGCTGGAGGCTGCCCCCAGGTCCGCCAGCGCTGACGCCCGCTCCTCGGGCCTGCCCCTGCGGGCTCACCGAAAGCCTCCTTTTCTGCCTTCTCACAACCTGTGTCAGGGGATGAACTGTGTCCCCCAAACTCAAACGTTGAGTCCTACCCCCAGCTCCTATGAATGTGACTTATTTAGAGCTGGGGTCTTTACAGAGGTCAAGTTAACATGAGGTCGTTAGGGTGGGCCCTAAACCTATAGAACTGGTGACCCTATAAAAACACCACGTGAAGCGAGAGAGAGGCACACAGAGGAAGAGGGTGTGAAGACCCAGGGGGAAGACGGTCGTCCTCGTGCCAAGGAGAGAGGCTGGGACAGGGTGCTCCTCACCGTCCAGGAGAAGCCCCCCCCCCCCCACGCCCTGATCTTGGACTCCAGCGCCCAGAGCTGTTGTTGGCCCATGTCCAAGTTGCTTGTACGGCGGCCCCGGTGCACTGACCAGCCTCTGACACAAGCCCCCTCGGGAGGGGACCTCGGCACAGCCACGTTCTAATACGGTGCTCCGGTTCCTGCCGCCCTGCGAGACCCGGACTCCCCATGCTGTGCCCACCCGGGCACCCAGGTCTGTGCTCTGGGAAGGCACAGGTGGGGCTCAAGCACTGTGCTGGCCGCCTCGATTGGCCACCGCAGTCGTGTTTCCGTGGCTGCAGCCGGACTCTCTGAGCCTTGTTTATCCCCCCAGATCTAGCGGTTGGCGAGACAGCGGAGCAGCAGGCGGTGGAGCCGAGCCAGGAACAGGGAGAGTCCCTGGTTCCCGGAGGGGCGGCTGGCCTGGGGCGGCCTTCTCTTCCCTGACAGCCTTGGGCTGGAGACTTTCATCCCACCCAAGCTCCTTGACTCCAGTGAGTCAGGCTCAGCCACGGGGAACAGGTGTGCCACCGCCGTGCCGGTTCCTGATCCCCAGACCCGGGCCCCGAGCCGGCACAGAGAGCCTCGCCCAGGGATGGCCCACCCAGGGGCTTGAGGAGAAACCAGCCAGCGGCAGGTGGGCACGTGCTGAGAGGTCGTTTGTCTGCCCCCTGCCCCCTGCCCTCTGGGAGGGTGTGCCTGGAGGCCCTGCACCCAGTCCTGGTCACTGCAGGGGCACGGGCGCCCCCCTGGGGCTCTCATGGCAGACTGGAGCAGGCAGCAGACGTGCACATGTGGGCACATCACCGCCTCCTTCCCATCAGCATCCCACCGTGGGTCCCAGCACCGCCGAGCGCTTGCGTCTCCTGACTCCTGTTCAGGTTTCTGACGTCCGACAGGAAATGGGGGGACAGCTCCCATCCCCAGCTCCCCAAGACATGAGCGTGGTTTGCTTCCCAGCCTTCCCTGCGTTGGAGACTGTTGGCCTCCACCAAGGGCCAGGGCGGTGGGTGACGGAGACGCCTCACTGGCCTATACAACAGACCCCTGCAGCGTGCTCGTCCGATGAGGGGCCGGGAGGTCCTGAAGGGCTCCAGGCAGCCAACTTGATGACCCACAACGCTGTGAGCACGGCACCGGCCATGGGCATGGTTGACGACCTGCCAGACAAACTTTGCCACCGTGGGTGTTCCCCGCCACGGAGGTCTCCACCCACTGTGAGGTACTGACTGGCGCTTGGAGCAGGAGCACGGCCCCGAGGAACAACCACCCAGAATGGACCACATTGTCAGTGAACATCTGAGCCAACCATGGGGGAGTGGACAGTGAAATGCTGGTACACTTCACTGCCACCGTCTCCTTCCCCCGGTGAGTCTCCAGGGTCCGACACATTGGCATGTCCTCAGTCTTCCCGGGAAGGAAGCTGGGAGGGAATTCACATGGAACAGCAACCACATCGTCTGTGTACTCACCACAAGCCTGCCCACGCCCCCCTGACCACATGAGACGCCACAGACCCCTCACAAATCCACCTGCAGCCCAGGAGATCAGAGCCACAGGGCATCCCTCCTCCCAAAGAGGAAACCAGGACTTGGAGACATTACACAACCCGCCCGTGGCCGCCTGCTAGGAGACAGGGCCCAGGAAGACAGAGCCTGGCTGACCCAGGCCCAGGCTGCAGTGGGACCCAGTAGGGTGCAGGGGGTGAACCTGTGGGCCATGGGGAGAGTACAGAAGAGGCAGCACAACTTCCCCAGGTGCTATGTGGCTGACCTCAAGCACACCCGCCCCCATCTATCGAGTGCTTGAACGTGCTCGCCCAGCCAGACTGCAGGGACTGCACCCGAGGCCAGGGGCCCGGCTGACACGCCTTTCAGGTAGGTTGCGGTGTGCACGCTGGGAGAGGCTGCCCAGGCCCTCTGAGCTGCGAGGCTGGCCTGCAGCTCCAGAGCCACGCTCGCTGCGTGAGCGCCCCCCGCACCCGTCCTCCACCCCGCAGCCCAGTGTGGCTGAGCTCCGTCCTTCCTTCCTTCCTCCTGCAGGACATTGCCCGACAAATGTGCAAGGTGCTGTCCAGGCACGAGGACCACCCGGCTCTCCAGCTCCGCCTTCAGGCTCCGCCCTGAGCGCCTCAGGGAGGCTGTCACAGCAACTCGGCCCTTCAAGGGCCTCTTCAAGGAGCAGTCCCCACTCCTGCCTTTCCTCCTTCCCAAAGTCATTCAGGAAGGGGAGAAAGGACCTTCTGAAGGTGAAGCCCTTCGCACGACCAGGGGTGGGGGCACACCAGGGATGGGGGCTGAGGAGTCGTCCCGTAGCCCAAGTCCCGCCTCAGCTCTCTGCTGTGTCCAGGTCAGGAAGCCTGGCCCCCGCCTGGCAATGGGCAGAGGCCTGGAGAGGGTGTGTCCCTACACGAGGGTCTGCCCACCTGCCCCGTCGCTTCCTACTCACTGCACTCTGCTGAGCCCGTTTCTGCAGGAGGGAGTTGAACCCATGCCCCCCCCTCCCTGGGGCTGTGATGCATGACGGTGCCTGGTGATGGTCAACAGGGACAACGCCATCTTGCACCCACGTGACAGTCCCCCCACTCAGCGCTCTTGGGGAACCAGCCAGCTGCAGGGGACCTGGCGTATAGCCCCATCTGCTAAGGACAGTTAGCACCAAGTGCCCGTGACCCAGCCTGAGTAAAACAAAGGGAGCTGTCTGCTCACGGCTGACATCATGGGACACAGTGCCTCCACCCCCCAGGCCTGAGAGTGGCCACTGCTCTAAGGGGCCATCACGGAGCCAGGGGCAGGCTCAGAGCAGGAACCAAGGGCCACCAATGGCCACACCAACCAGCTGGGCCTGCCGTGTGCCCTTTCCGGGTCCAGAGTCCCTCCTGGTTCTGCATGCTCAAGTCTGGGCGCGTGTGACAGAATAGGGGTGAATCCACCCTGGCCAAAGTGATTGGAGAGTGGGCACCCAGAACCGCCAGAATTTATCTTTTCTTGAGCCACTACTGTGTGTCAGGCCTTTACAGTAATTCAACAAGGATTTGTGAGGGGTCCTCCATGCGCCAGGCCCTGGAGGTGCTGGAGACCCGGCAGGGAGCACAACGACGCCCTCACCTTCAGGGGACTTCATTCCGCGTCCCTCACTCAGCGTGAGGCGGGCAGAGCCCGCTTCACAGACAAGGGGCCCAGGTGACAGGTGGGAGCAACACTTCTCTGCTCCCTGTGGGACAGCTCACCCCATCTTATTTATTTTGTGAAAAGGTTGCTCAGGAACCTGAGCGGCGTCGGTCCCCGGAGGCGGGCAGACGCCAGGTCAGCTCCCCATGCGCCCAGGGGAGGGCCGGGGGCAGGAGCACAACCAAGTGAGTCCCAAAGCCCCCGCAGGGCGGCTCCCACCAACTGAGGAGGTGAGAGGGGGCTGCAGGAGTGAGTTGTCGGCCTCTTGCCCTGAGATTCCTGGGGAGGGAGGGTCTGGTGACAAAATGGTGAGAATGTCCAGACACGGCCAGCCGGGCGGAGAACACTGGTGCCGGAGCTTCCGAGGCCGGGGGTGCTGGGTGAAGAGGGCCCCTGCCAGCCTCTCCACAGTGCCATTCCGCTGCTCTGGGCCTCCTGGGGCCTCAGCGTCTCAGTGTCCCTACTGCTACACTACAGTAGTGTCCCTACTGCCCGTCCGCAGGAGTGATTCACCGAGCAGCAGGGCCCCTGGGCTGTGGACGGGGTCTCACGACTTTGAAACAGGAACAAGCAGCTCTGGGCCTGTGCCGGAGACGGGCCGGGTGGGTCATCTTCATTTGGCCGTGGGCTCCAAGACTTAGACACCGCCAGCAGAAGCTGCTCCACAAAGGATGGCGTGGCCAAGGAGACGATGCGGAGCGCACAGACCTGTGCTCGTGTCCACGAGGGCTGGTGTCCGCCCAGGTGCTCGCAGCCGAGACGTCCCCAGGCTGCCCTGTGCCTCCCCTTCAGTTGTGGCGTTTGGGTTCCCATACACGGCTGCTCCCAGGCAGCACCACATTGTCCCCCTGTCGAGCCGACTGGTGCAGGTGGCATGTTGGGGCACCCGTCCCCAGTGCCCATGCTGGCTGTGTCCCCCGTGCTGCAGGGGCCGCATAAAGTCACAGTGTGCCCTCCGTGCTGCCCAGACTCCCCCTGCACACTCTGTGGAGGCGTCCGCAGCCTGGGGAGCCAGGAAACCTGCATCACTGGGCATCACTGGGCGCTCGGGACCCTGGTGGGGCGTGCACAGAGGGCACCGGGAGGCTGGGCTCCGGGAAGCAGAGTGGGCCAGTCACACACGGGGCTTCCAGGGGGCTGGCAGCCCCTCCCTCATGCTCCTGCCCAGTGGTCACTGCTGAGCCCCTCCCAGCAGGAGGAGCATGTGCCGCTCCCACACAGACCGACAGGCCACTGGGCCACCCCAGGCTCACTGCTGGCCTGAGATGGTCACAACAGAGTGGGGCCGACCTGGAGGCAGGTCTGCAGGTGGGAGCAGGAGAGATGGACAGAGGTTTCTTGGGCTGGGGAGGCGGGCAGCTCAGCTCAATGGAGCGGTGCCTCCCTGGCGGGGTGGCCGGCTGCTCCTCCAGGGCTGGGCCGGTTCCCAAGCCCCCCACCCCCACCCCGCCACAAAAGTTCCCGTTACCTCCAGAGCTGGCTCTGGTCTGGGCGTGGACTTCCCCTTGGTGTCTGTCGCCTCCTCCCTGGTTTCACCAGCTGGTTTCTCGAAGGTCAGGCATCTCCCCAAGCAGAAAACAGAACTGTTTTCTCACAGATTTAAGAACTATGAAAAGAAAATGCAAAAGCCTGTAAAAGAGAACTAAATTTAACTGTGTCTGAGTGATCAAAAAATTTGGCAGGACAAAAGGAATGAAAATCAAAATTAAAGGCAAGCGAGAGACTGGAAATAATATTCACAGAGCGTTGGAAGGAACATCAGTAATATCTATTTTTTAAAACTTCTACAAATCAGTAAAAACACAAAAACTCAAGAGAGGATGTAAATAAGTTATTCAAAGAAAGGAAATGCAAGTGGCCAACAAGCAGATGAAAAATCGCCTGACCTCACTGGCAACAGGAAATGCAAACTGAAAGATGGAGAGGCCGACCTGACAGTCGGTGGGGCACCCACGCGAGGCAGCCCACCCCCAGGATGGCTCTCGCCCAGCCCGAGAGGTCAGGTGCGTGGGGCCTTCATGCAGCTCCTTCCCCCCCCCCTCTTCTGTCCACTTCTGTGTGCTCCCTTGAAAGTCTGTTTTGAGTCAAAGATGCTGAGTCTGGTTTCCAGGGACAAACAACCAGAATTCAGCAACTTCATGAAAATGGGCCTACAGGAGGCCGAAGCAGCATAGTCCTTCCTCTCTAACACTTTGAGCCTGATCATTTCTGTCCAAACAAAATCCTGTGCAGGAGTGTGGCAGAGAGTGCCAGCTGGTCACAAAGCCAACATGACCAGCACCCAGAGGGATCCAAAAACAATAAGAGTAAACAAAGATAACAGCAGCGCTTTGGGGTAGAATGAGAAGTGGGGAGTCCCACCTCCTGCTTCCTGGGGGTCACAGAAGGGGCTTCAAGGGGCAGGAAACACCGAATCAGACGCCCCCCAAACCGTGGGAGCCCATACACTGCTGAGGCTCTAGAAGTGGGGACGTGCGAGGATGGGGTCTAGACCCCACTAACGAAAGGACAAGGCGGTCATTGGGAGAATGCCGCTGACTGTGCTGGATGCTCGCTCAACGTGGAAGGTAGAGTTTATGACTTCACGCAGATTCCTTCAGGAGGGCACCTTCTTAGTTTGGGGAAAAACAGCCTCCAGGGGGCCTGGGTGGAGCAAAGAGCCAAGGCCCCAGAGATGAGGGCTTAGCCCTTGACCTGGGAGTGAGAGGCCGTGGCTGGGAAGGCTGAAGCCTGGGCAGCCCCTCATGGAGGGGTCCAGGAGATGCCCAGGGAGCTATCTCTGGGGCCTCGTGATGTCAGGAGGTGTTCCCCATATCATGGAGAGGAGGGTGAGGGAGCAGAGCTGCCAAAAGCTGGATTTGACTATGTGCATTTTGCAGGCAATGGAGGGTTAGCCCCTCTGGTTAGAAGCTCTATTGACCCACCCTGAACCGCAGCAGAGATAAGTCCTCTGCTCAGCCTGTGGTTTCTTGCTCCTCTGCTGTGTAAACACCCCCTCTGTCTACCCACCCACCCCCACCTCCGGTGGGGTCACCGACCCTCACAAAGTGGTGTGTGTGTGAGTTCCTGGGTGTGGAGAAATTGGGGGGGGGCAGGTTTGGGATCTGGGCACTCGTGGAGCAAAACTGACCCCGGGCAGACACAGGGGCTTGGGGTCAGGACGACCTGGACCCCCAACTTCCTGAGATGACAGGAACCAGAGGGGAGCTGGGGAACCTCGGGGAACCCCATGGCAGCCCGATGGGTGAGTGTTACTATTGTACTGGCTTTACAGTGAGACAGACAGACAGTCATCCTAAGGTCACACACTAGAGACCAGATGAGACCCAGCGCACGACTGGGAGCCCTCCCAGAGACGAGAGGGCACGAGGGCAGGTGAGTGAGCAAGGACGGCAGACCCCAGAGTAGGACAGCATGGGCCTGTGGCGAGGGGCTCACCACGTCCCTGGAATGGCTTTCTCTTCATCTCTGTTTGTTTTCCAGTTCTACAACGGACGTACTTGATTTGTGTAGTGAAAAGTATCCAGATCCAGGACATTTTTCCAGCTAGTTTACCGGCTGGTGGGTGGGAGGAAGACAGGCCTCTAATGCTCACGGGGTAACCACGCCCGTTTGCCAGGGTTAATGGGAGTGTGGGTACTTGCAAAGCTGGACTGGGTGATTTTCCCTAAATTACCAACAAGACAGTAGTCAGCCCAGGAGCCGCCTCTTGACTCAGGCTTCCCGGCCACACACCAGGCTGTCTTCATCCACGGTCACTGTGTCTCGACAGATTAAACCTCAGAATCTGGTAGTACAGCGAGTTAATGTATTTAGAACAGCATGTCACATCCAGGCTAGACTTCTGCCTATGCTGAGTAGAAGAACATTGACCACACGAAGCTTAGGAGAGAAGATAAAGGACAAGAGCAGAGAAAAAATGGGGATGAAGTGGGGGCTCAGTTCCAAAGAATTTTAAATACCAGATAATGCTGAATTTCAGTATTTGGAAACTGCTGACAGTGATCTTGCTCCCTAATAAACTTAAACTGAGGTGACACTTCTACTCAGAACTGAGGTCAGCTCAGAGACTCAGCTTCCATGAGAATTAGCTATTTTAAGTCAAGCTTCGACAGGTTTCTCTCTGGATTCTGGCAGTCGGTTCTCGTGTGCGTCACAGCCCTAAGACGCTGACTCTCCCGCCCTCGTCTGCTCCGTCTGGAACAATCACCTTTGGTGTCCACCCCCCCTGCTAACTGTGGACCCCGGAATGCTGGGTGTCCGGCTGCCCCAGGCTGAGAGCCGTGCCGAGCGCAGCAGGGGTCAGTAGCTTTGCCAGAACTGACTCTAACTGACAAGACCAGGGAACGACATCTTTTCATAAATTTCCATAATACACTATGGGAACTGATGAATTACATCTTGGATTTGTTTATTGAAATTTGTCTAAAATGCTTGGAACCCTTTAAGGGCATCTCATGCTGTAAGGGACGCTGCCTCACAGGTGCGCAGGGACCGATCTCTGGAGCCAAGTTCCTGCCAGGAGGGCGTGGGCATCCTGTAGGGTCCATGGAGGAAGATTAAACACAGAATGGAAGAGCCCGGTGCCCATCCTTCCAGCATGTGCCCTGAGGTCCCAGAACAGTGGGGAGTTGGGTTTAAACACAAGAAGATTAGGTGGGGGGTGTAAGAGAGGAGAAAAGTACTCCAGGACCTTGGCTGAGCTCCCGGAGGCGGGGACGGGGCAAAGCAGCAGAGGACGGGGTGACCTTGGCGAGGGGCCGGGCAGGGCTCAGGACACCAGCAGAGCTGTAGCATAGCCTCTGATTCCTGGCAAAGAACCAAGGCTCATGGCTGACAAACTTCCACACTCACAGCCCTGACTGTCCTGGGTGTGGGACCACCCAAATAAACATCTGGCAGGAAAAGTCGAGAAAGAACTCAAAACAGCAAAGAACAGATTACTTGTGCCCTGCCTAACTTACCCTCCCAGGTTATCTGTACCTTTTATTGCATTTGAGCAATTTTACATCCCTTTAGTTGTAGAAAACTGATGGTAATGCAAATGATTCTCATCTGTAGAGATGAAAAGATTTTGTCTGGTGAAGATTCCCGTGATAATTGTCCCCTGGATATTGACCAGTCTTTCATCTTTTAATAACTGTATTTCAACATTCCTGAGTGGATTCTGCTTCAAACCAGTTTTCAATACCTTATTGGCTCTCTTGTTAACCAAAGAGATAAATTCTTTGACATTTTATACTTTTTAAGAAATGTGTCTTTTAATACACTCTTTTCTGCACACAGTTCTGGACAAATTAAAAACAAGACGAGGCAATAGCAGATGAGGCCGAAACAGCACGTCTGCCCGATAGAGGCCGGGTTGAAGGAGGGAGCTTCATGCGAGAGTCGGGTGGGCGTCCTGACACCGAACCCAGCATCTGACAGACTTTCCTTCCAGCAACACCTGTGCAGATGCAGCAGCCCTCCCAGGAGAGGACATGGGAGTTCACTCTCCCTGGAGAAAGGTCCCCACAAGGGCAGAAAGTGCAGAAGTGAGATGAGCACCCTTTAATTCACCTGCCAGCTAAGCCTTCCCTTCTCCAGGGGGGTAAGTCAGAGGCCAAGAAAGGCAGGGACGCACGCGATGGGGCTCCAGCTGCCTGGAAGCAATCAGGAGTGGGAGGAAATCTCCTCTGCAGACACGAGACACTGCCCGCAGCATTCGAGGTGGAGACGAGGGCTAAACAGCCACTCCTGATGCCAGGGACTCTTGTAATCGTCAATCTGAGGAGGGGGAAGCCACTGGTGTTTAGTGGGTGGGGCCAGAATCTGCTAAATGCCACCCAAAATGCCAATATGGTTCCTTGAGAAAGGCTGTGAGATGGTCACGTACAGGGAACCCCATATCTAAGAGCCTTTCACCGTGAGTCCAAGTACCTCTCGCTCTGGACTGCCTTCTCAGGAAAGGTGCAGCTCAGACCAAAGCCCAAAGCGATGGTGGTGGAATAACACGGACGTGGTTTCCCTCTTGTGTGTGCCTGGGGTGCACCACCTACTGTGGGACTGCTGAGTCTGTGTCCTCCTGAGAAAAACAGTGGGGATATTAACTCCAGACGTGGATGGTGCACCAAGCACTTTATGAACCCTAGACTCTGCACAAATGTTACCACCAAACCTTTCTTCTCATGATTAAAGCGTGAACCTGTTTCATTGACAACTGGGAGTTTTCAGGAACCCAGCTGAGCATCTCTGCTAATTCCCTTTATCAACTGTGTCTGAATAGTCACAAGGTCATGTATCCCCAAGGAAAAAATAACCTCCCTGGGGTTAGCTGTGGACTCCCTGATTCCTGCCAGACAGAAGAGAATTATCCAAGCCCCCCATCCTCCTAGGACCCGGAAAAGAGGTTGGGCCCAGGTGAGGTATGTGAGCCCACCCAGTGCCCCCACCTCACATCCTCCCTCCTCTCTTCCCCAAATACAAGTCCCTTGAAGCCCCCATGTCACATGCAAGGGGACCAGCTCCCACTTGGAGGCAAACATGGGTGTCTTCTGTCACCATATTTACTCAGACACAGCCTGAAGCATCTTACACAGACCAAAGAATAGGAACAAGCAGATCAAGTGACCACCCAAACCCCCCTGGGCACACAGCTGCAGGCAATTTCCATTATAGAAAAACCACTTAAAGCAAACCTGTTGCCGAACCTCTTAATCTCAAGTTCATGTGCCACGAACAGTAAGCCAAAGGCTGGGACAGCGGTGCTTGGACGTGGAGAAAGGTTTATTCAAATTGACCCAGATGAGAAGGTGGGAGCAGAGTTCTCTCAAATCTGCCTTCACAGGAGGAGGCAGGGGGTTTTCTAGAGCCAACGGGCATGGCAGGAGTTTTGGAGAAACAGAGGGGCAATGCGTGTTTCTTTCTCTCCTGAGAAGCCCCTGGGCAATCTGATTCTGGGCGTCAATGGCAACTGGGGGCTGGTTATCCCATGATCTTAACTTCCTTGAAGGCACTCTCTTTCTTCTGTAAAACAAGTTCATAAATCCTTGACCCCTGAGTTGCTCCTCAGGTTAAATAGGAAAACAGCAAATTGGCAAGATTAACTGCTTTTCCTAACAAGGTAATCTTATTGAAGATCATGGTAACCTCAGGTCCTGGGTTCAAATCTGCAGCTGAATGTCAACAACATCAACGTGGAATGAAGTAGGAGCACCAGTCGGTAATCACCAGTCGAGCACTCGGTGCTGCGTTTCTCGCTTCCGAACACCAGATCTTTAGATTATTGCCTTAGTCCATTGGGGCTGCTATAAAAAAACACCACAGACTGGGCGACTGGTAAACAACAGACATTTATTTCTCACAGTGCTGGAGGCTGGATGTCCCAGGTCAGGATGCTGGCCTATGGGGTGAGGGGCTCTTCCTGCTCACGGGCTTCTCCACCTGTCCCCACACAGCAGAAGGGTCACAGGAGCTCTGTGGAGCCTCTTATAGGACACTAATCACTAACCCCATCATGGGGGCTCCAGCCTCATGACCTAATTACCTTTCAAAGCCTCACCTCCTAATACCATCACCATGGGGCTCAGGCTTGAAAATGTGAGTTTTGGGGGGACACAAATATTCAGTCCATAGCAATTACCATGGTAAAAATAAGGACAGACTCATAGAGGATGGATGGCATCTTCTAACCCTTTGTTTTCCTACCAGAGAGCTGGGATTCTTAACCAGGGCGGGATGGTGACTGCAGAGGGCAGGGCGTGTGGGAGAAACAAAGACCCATCACTGACCCAGGTGAGGAGCCAGCAGTCAATTGTCAGCTTTGGAAATCTTCCAGCCCTTCTCCCTTCAAAGACTGACATTGCCTGTTCTCTCCTCTCTTTCTAGAACTCTGATGGCTTGTGTGTTGCATCTTTCCTCATTTCCTGTTTCTTCTTTATTTTTCCTCCTTATGTTTCTACAATTCCCATCAGATATTTTCTTCTGACCTATCTTCCAGTTCACCAATTCTTTTTTCAGCTATGTCTAAACTATTGTTAAACCCATTTGCTGACTTCTTAAATATTTCTTACTGTAATTTTTTTTTTCAGTTTTGGAATTTCCTTTTTTTATCATTTTTAATTCCCTGCAGAAATTCTTAATCTTGCCTTTGGTTTTTTTTTTACCCTTGCACAATGTCACAATGTTATTTTGAAATCTCCCTCTGAGAACCCCGTATCTGGAACTCTCACGTAGATGGTTTCTCACCTGCCACTTCTCCATCTACACTTGCGCTGCTGTCCCTCCATGTGTGCCTGTTTTTTTTGTTTTTTTGCCTGATGTTCTATTTGCAATGTTTTGGAAGGGAAATTCGGGGCCAGAATGTCATGCTCCTCCAGAGAAAATATGAGCATTGAGTGTGCTGACAGCCCAAAAAGATGGCAGCCAGCTAGGGATCCAATGTGACTTTTATTGACTTTCTCTGCACTTATTATATTTACTAAGAGACAACATCACAGGTATGAATTCTCAAGGGGATACAGGCTTCTCTTTTGACAGTTTAATATCAGACATTGATTGCTTTGGTCAGTAAACATCAAATCAATAGCCTAGTCTCCATAATAGAAAGCTTTAAGGGAGGAGACATGTTTGGACCCACTGACCCTTGACATGGATGAGACACAACCGGCCCCCCTGTATTCTGGGGTCACATGTACTTGGGGCCACTTTCCGTGCGTGGAGCAGCCCGGGGAAGGTGGGCATCACAAATCAGGCCCCAGCAAAAGCAAGGAAAGCTGTGTTTCTCCTCTTCACAATGTCCTGGGGGAGAGGGTGTGGGAGGGGGTCTTGCCCTAAGAAAGGACCCACCTTGTAGCCAATCTGCCCCAAGAGGAAGAGCTTCCTTCCAGAGAGTTTGACACGTTGCGTGATCCCCACCTGGTCTCAGCCCAGATAAGAGCCGTACAACTCTGGTTCTGGAATATTCCTCCTCTCCAAGGCTCCACGCAGACTTCTCAATCTCGCGCCTCCCGAAGCTGGAGAGCGTCAGCGTGGAGGACCCACCATCAGAGGAAACAATGCTTGTCTCACCCCTGAAACCTGGTTCTGTAGGGCCTGGTTCTGAGCTAGTGGATCCAATCATCCCAGTGAGCCGGGACCGGGAGGTTTCCCGGGACACAGGACTTTCGTGCTGAAACCAGGACAGCCCGAGGCAGAAGGGACCACCCTGATCTCTGAAGAACAGTTGGGGCCTGTGGGGTCATCATCAGGCTCCTGGTTCTGGCATCGCCTTGCAGGGCACCCTCTCCAATCTGCTCTCTGTCATCTGTCACCTGCCTTTTTACTCATGACCACTGCGTTGCTCATCCAGGGATTCTCAGAATAGAATTCTCACTGTGTCTCCCTCTCCTTTAGAAATGAGTCTCTTCTGCAGGGAAATATCACACCATGCTGGGTTAGGTCTGCTGACAAAACTCTCAAAAAGCCACTATATGGCTCCAAAGTGCTCTAACAAATCAGAAATATTGATACTGAACCTCTTAATCTCAAGTTCGTGTGCCTGATGCCCAGCAAGCCAAACACTGAGACATCGGGGCTCGGAGACAGAGAAAGTTTATTCGAATTGGCCGAAATGAGTAGCTGGGAGCCTGGGTTCGCTCAAATCCACCTCCCCAAGAACAGAAGCCAGGGGGGTTTTATAGAGCTTGGTGGGAGGGGCTTCAGGGAAACAAAGGGGTCACTCCCAATAAGCCTCTGGGCAGTCTGACTTCTGGCTTCAACACCTGCTGAGGGCGGGCCATCCTGTGACTGCAGCCTCCCCAAGGGCATCTCTTTCTCCTGCAAAACAAGTTCACGATCCTCTGGAAAACAGCTCACAAATCCGAGACGCCTGAGTCACCCCTCAAGTTACACAGGAGAAAATAGCCAATGGATTTAATACTACAGTCCCCATCAGGTACCGGCTCTACCAGTAGGAGGAAAGGTGAAGATTTCAAGCGGGGGACATCAACACCCTTGCGCTGCAGACACACCTGCTCTCTGGCCGCTCCTGAGGGTGCACCACTGGCAGAGTCCACACAACGGCCTCTGCCAGGACGAGGCTGCAGAACCTTCCGGCCTCATTACTGTCCACTTGCTCCATTAAAGGACCGTCCCTGAGTCAGAAGCTCAGGGCCGCTCACACGTGGGGCTCAGCTGGAAGGACTACCCGCTGAGACGTCACTGTGAAGAAACTTCCGAGACACAATAATCTACTTGTATTAAAAATACAGACTGCGATTTATAAAAACACCTCTCTTTCAAATCCCCAAATGTTTATACCCTCTAATTCATTATTCCTTCTTCTAATTTATCTTAGAAATAATCAGAAGTGCCGACTGGGTTTATATAGAAAGATGTTCACTGCAGACTTCATTATCATAAAGAAAACTTGTAACTACTCCAAGTGCCCAGCCGCAACACTGTAATAAAATGCTTACAATGAAATATCACACAGCTGTATTTAGCATTTATTGAACTTCATGGACATCTTGAATGCTTCATAAACAATTTATGTAGAACTTTTCTCTTTGTTTTGTATATATGGTAATGATTAAATGAGTGCAAGTAATCAAGAAAATGGCCAGATAATTTGAAAATAATTTCTTTGCTATTATATTAATTCTCACTGAAAGGCAATACTTCTTCTCCTCCCTTCTTTTGAAGCAATTCTGTCTTTAATTGGCCCATTAGTGCTCATTATGTTACAAAGTGCTCTCAGCTGCTGCTAGGAATGAAGGACGCCCCAGCAGCGGCCTTCCGTTCTCTACACGCCCCGTCACCTCTGTGCCGTAGCCTACAAACAGCCCACAAAGGAGAGGCGGTGTAATTAGAACTGATTTCTCCTGTCCCCTGGGAGACCCTGAGGACCAAGGCCCCACCGTGCCCCATTCCTAGTGCACTCAGCATCCCACCTTTGCCTAACTCCTCTCTTTCCAGCTCTTTCACTGAGGGTCACCCACCCTGGTGATCCTTCAACCCCATCACGACCCCCAATCCACTGATCCTACAACTGTTTTACTGTCCCACACCGTCCCCAAAGTTACCAACCTGGCAGGCCCAGCAGGACATTTCAGGTTCAAGCACAGCAGGAGCCCTTTGGCAGTGCTGCATGAGCATCTCTTGCTGGCGGAGAGGGGCTCCCCACAGCCTCCCCCCAAGTACTGCCCCACCACACATCCCACAGAATGGCTGAGAGTCAAAAGACTGACCACTCCAAAAGCTGATGAGTCCCCCCAAATGGAACCCCCACATTGATGGTGGGAAAGTAAAATCGTGCATCCTCTTCGAGAAGTAATCTGGTAGTTTCTTGTAAAACTAAAGGTACACCTGCCCTGTGACCCATCAAGTCCCCTCCTGGGCATTCACCCAGCGGGAAGGACAGCATGCCCGCACAAAGGCAAGAGAAGAATGTTCACAGCAGCTCTATCCACAATAGCCAAAAACTGGAGACAAGTGTCTGTCAAAAGTAGGACGGATGAACAAATTGTAGTTCATCCCCACAACGGAAGATGCACAGTGACGAAAAGAATGAACCACTTATACAGCAGCACAGCAGCATCACACAGGTGCGCTTTCAGTACTGGATTAGGCACTGACCGCAACATGACTAATTACCCCAAAACCTAGTGGCTTCAAACAACAAACCTGTGTTACCTCACATACTTTCTGGTGTGTCAGGAATTTGGGAGCGGCCTAACTTGTTGGTTCTGGTTTGGAGACCCTTGGGCGGCTGCAGTCCCGATGTCAGCCGGGTCGTGGTCATCTGAGGGCCTGAGGGCGCTGGAGGACACACTGCAGGATGGCGTGTCCACACAGCTGGGCAGGGAGCTCGGATCCTCGTCATGGAGAATTCCCTGGGGCTCCTCGGTCACTTCCACATGGTACAAGGGCCAGCTCTCTCAGTGTGGGGGAGACTTCAAGGGCATGAATGCCAGGGAGTGGGGGTCATTGGCGCCCGCCAGGGAGGCTGGCTACAGTACAGGCCGTGGGATCCCATTCTGTGAGTTCAAGGTCAGGCAGAACTGACCTGCGGTGTCGAGTTGACAACCACGGCTGCTCGAGAGGGTGGTGTTTGACCAGGGGTGGAAATGTCCTGCGTGTTGAACCTGGTGGAGATTGGGCAGGACTGTATATACAGGTGAAAACTGAGCTGAACACTCACGATTTGTGCACGTCACTGTAAGTTAGTTACACTTTGATAAAAATGAGGACACCCAGTGTGGTAATATTGGGACAAGTCTGTGTGAAGGGAAGGCCAGACAAGAGGGCCAGAGACGCCAAGGGAGGCAACCTCAGAAGGAAGGCTGAGGCTCGTGGGCACTTGCGAGAGCGAGAAGGGTTTGTCCACATCTGTGGAGAGACTGGACACCAGGCCATGGGCTCAGTGACCCTCCAGGCAGGTGGCACTTGGGGAGACCACATGGGGAGGCCCTGAGACCACCTGAAGAGAGACAGATGCTGGCCAGGCCCCAGTGCTCCACCTCCCACACCCCAACCCTCCCAGCTCAGTCAACATCTGACCACCACCACATGAGACCCTGAGCCAGAACCACCCAGAACCTTCCAGAACTCCAGACTCACACCCTAGGAGGGACATGACATGGTTGTTAAAAGCCACCACGTTTGGGAAGCTCTCTGGAGCTCCCACCCTCCTCCTCCTCGGCCCCCATCAGTCTCCTCTGACCCCTGAGGTTGAAGCCCATGTGTTTATGGCATTTTCTGTTGTGGGAAATATGATCTCATCTTTTGAACCCAGTTTAAACGTATCAGGACCGTCTGTAAATGCTCAGAATGAGAAGAATCTTCTGCATGCACCTGTCAGAGTCGGGCTGTGAAATCTGGGTCTCAGCTAGCCTTGTCAGAGATTACTGTCTTGTCTTGAGAAATGAGAGGCCTCCAGGAATAGTGGAGGTGTCCGGCTGCCAGGAAACTCCACTGATGGCAGGAGGGGGCTGGCTGGCCGCTGGGCCCCACATGCCGCTGCCTGTCCCTCCAACTCCCTCACTTCACCTGTTTTCATCCCCAAATCAATGTGCTCTAAAAGCAGCACCTGGTCCTCTCCCTTGGGCAAGGACCCTGAGGGCAGGCAGCAGGCATGGCTCTGAGCTCATGCCTGGACTGGTCCCTGGCCTCCCAGCCAAGGATGAGGACACAGGGATGAGAGTGAGAAGTAGCCAGTCAGGGGGCTCCTGAGCCCAGAGCAGAGGGGTGGAAGGAGGCCCGGGGTCAGGCAGCCAACACCTGAATTTGGCTTTGTGGTTCCGAGGATGCCAGCACGTCCTCCCACACGTCCTCCTGTAATTGCAGGGACGAGCTGCCAGGCTGACTGGTGTGCAGGACTGGGCAGGCTCTCTCAGCTGGAGCGGGCAGCGGCAGCCCTTAGCGGTCCCCTCCCAGGCGCTGGACAGGCTCTCCAGAGGCTGAGGTCTGAGTGTCCTGGGGCCACGGTGACAAATGACTACACACTGGCAGCTTAAAACAACAGAAATCTATCCTCTCACAGTTCTGGAGGCTGGAAGTCCCAAATCCAGATCCCACTCCCTCCAGAGGCTCCAGGGGGTCCCTTCCTGCCCCTTCCAGCTCCTCGTTGCCTGGTTGTCCCTGGGCTTGTGGTCACGTCACTCCAGCCTCTGCCTCCATCTCCGTGTGGCCTCTCCCTGTGCATATCTAATCTCCCCTCTCTCCCTCATAAGGACACTTGTGATGCATTTAGGGCCAACCAGGCGACCCAGGATAATCTCAAGACCTTTAACTTAATCACCCCTGCCTGGTGGCATTTCTCCTGTCTGGAGAAAGTTCCAGGGATCATCAGCAGGTGGATATGGCAGCCGCAGGTACCCACAGCAGGGAGGGGGTGCGAGGTTTCAGAATAGCATGCCAGTCAGTTCCCCGCAGGAACAGCGGAGAGACAGCTCTGCCTGACGTCAGAAGCACTGGAACCGTTGGGAGGACACCAGGTGGTCCCCAGTTTTCCAGGGAGACTCAGAAAGCAGGCACCAAGGGGAGGCAGGAGGCCAGAAACCAGACGAAGTCCAGACCTGGGAGCAGCTGAGGAGCCCAGTAAACACCGGGGAGCCCCCAGTGACCTGGCCACCCTCCCTGGGATGGATTCTGCTCTGCAACTGACTCTCGGTGTGTGTGGTGGGCTGGGGGGCCTGAGGCCTGGGGAGCCCCAGGCCGTGCAGGACCCTTCGTGGTGGGAGGCCCCGGGTGGAGGCTTCCTGGGCCGCGTGTATGTGGAGCCCAGACCTGAGGAGATGAGGCAGTGCACAGGTTAGGGGTAAGTTGTGGATGATACAGGACCCCTCGATTTAAGGAATAAAAGCCCAAGGATATGAAGACCCAGGGACCCCTTTCCTGTGGGACCCAGTCATGCAGCAGGAAAGCAGCTAGAAAGGGAGGGGGCCTCCGGGGAGCCGACCTGCCTGGCCGCTGCTCGGTCCTCCCCCAGCTGGCCCAGCTTTATCCGTTCCCAGAGCTTATGTCTGCATGTTTCACTTCCACTGACCACTGATCACAGGAGTCAGAATGGCGGCGTCCTGAGTGGTGCGTCCAGGAACCCCAGGCCACCAGGAAGTGCAGAGAAAGCATCTGCTGTCCTGGTGTCCAAGGGGGACGCCTGGACCTTGGGTCCCCAGGGCCAGGCTCCCCAAATGCAGGACAGGGGTCGGACACAAGAAAGCCAAGGTGACAAAACTGTATGCTGCAGGTGTCGGGGTTCCACCACCAGGCGCCCCAGAGAGACGGAAGGGACCCCGCGACGAGAACGGCTAACTCGAGACGTGTGCTCCCTCTGTGGCTCCCATGTCACGTACTCCTAGTGTTCGCCTTTGTTTCCTTATGATATTCTTAAAACACTTGTCCCTTTCTCTCCGTGTCCCTGGGCATGGTCACCTTGAGGCCTTGGAAGTAGGACACCTGTGTGACAAGTGTGAGCCAGGAACCTGAGACCCTGAGCCCCAAGTCACAAAGGACAAGTGACAACAGACATGTGGAGAGCGTGAAGGGTCTTCATCTTCTCTGAAGGATGCTGCTGTCCTGTTGTCTCCACCTCCACCCTCCATTTGTAGAACTCAAGTCGCCCTTGAAGCTCAGTTCGTGTGTTTTTTCTGTCTTAGTGAGACATGACGGAAAAGTTAAGCTCCAGGACATAAGAAATGCTTAACTCACTGGAAAGAGAGACCGCCTTCGTGAACGGAAATGCTCAATCTTGTGAAGTGTCAATTCTATAAATTCACTGTAATCCTAATCAAAATTCTAGCAGAAACAGACCTCTGAAACTCATGAAGAAGAATCAACTACAGAAGCAACCAGGAAATAAATATCTGACAAAAGATTAAAAGGAGAGAGATGAGGGCATATTCTCCACCTAGAATTAAGAAATATTATGAAATTATAGCGGACAACAGTGGACTCTCAGCACAGGCATAGTCAAATACGCCGATGAAGCAGATCCACACACTTGTAAGAAGCTGTTTTATGATTTATGCGGCTTCCAAATCCATGGAGAAAAGATAAGTTGTTCAATAAATTATATTTGGACAAATGAGTGTCCATTTGGAAAAAACATAAAATTATATCCCAAAGATGAACTCCAAACACTTTAAGACCTGAACATTGAAAAACTGCAAATGATTAGAAGCAAATGTAAGACAACGGGTTTATGATCTTTGGGAATTAGGACCTTCTTAAACCAGATACTGAAAGCAGAAGACATAAGAAATAAAACGGCTGGTAAAGTTGACTACACCAAAAGTTTGAAACACTAAGTATACAGACTAGGAAAACTTGTTCAGCAAGTGGTTATATACGTTATCCAGCATACATTAAAAACTCAGAAAATCCAACAAGCAGACAGACACTCAGTAGGAAAGCAAGTCAAGAGCAGGCAATTAGAGGAAATTCCTATGGCCAGAAACAATTAGGAAAATACTCAAACTCTCTATTAAACAACAAAATGCAAATTGAAATAACAATTTTCCCCAGCTCAGTTTGCAGTCTTTAAGGTCGGGTCCTTTCTCGGGGGGAGGAGGAGAATGGGTCTGCGGCAGACCCCAGCAGTCCAGCAACATGTGCCTCCCCCGCCATCTATGCGGCCACGTGGCCACGTCCCGGGCAACATCTCGTGAGCAGAAGGGAGGCCATGCATCTCCAGCGAGTGTCCTTAAAGGGAGGGGGACACACTTTCTTCCTTATGTTGACTGGTTTCTGGAGGGACATGAGGGCTGTGGCCTGAACGCGGAGGTGGACCCACCGATTAAGGCAGAGCCACAGAATGAAGGGGCAGGGTCCCTGCCTGACCATGACCCACCAGGGCAGCCACTCCAGGACCACCCACCTGGATTTTGTTTTCACGTCCCTGCTCCTGTTGGTTTTGTGTCCACTGCAGCTAAAGCGGACCCTCAGTCCTGCAGGCTCTGCCCTCACTGTTGGTAGGAGTGTATCTTTGTTTGCATAGTCGCTCCAGGAGACAACCAGACCCGACCATGGTCCAAATGGCCGTGGTCAATTAGGTAACAGCGTTGGCTGGACGGGAGCCCATGATCCAGCTGGAAGGGAGCCTGTGATCCAGCTGCACACCCTTCAAGCTGAGACCTGTGTTTGGCTGCGGTCAGTGGGAATGACAGGTGTGCATTCACAACTCGACTCCTCTCTCTCCAGCCAGGATAGTCACAGGGGCTCTCACATCCTGCTCCCACCTGGGACCAGCGGCTGGTGCCGAGTCTATGCCGTCATCAGCACAGAACCCATGTGCACACCCAGTTCTGTCCTGAGTTCTCTGATTTGCGTGACTAGTTATAACTAAAAGACCAAAACCAGGAAAAAAATTCCACCTGCGTATTTTGCCCACCAGTGCCACAGTTCTGTTCCAGGCCACGGCGATGACTCGACCCTCGTAGGAAATCATTGCAAATCCATCCCACAGCTGAGTCTGCAAGAGCGCTGGCTGGGAGGGGGCGAGCATTTAGAAAATAAAGCAATTTGACAGGTGTACTTTCAGGGACTCTGGGTGGTTTGTGTTCTAAGGAAAATGAAGGTGAAGTTGCCAAAAATTCACAGAGGTTGGTCACTCTGGGTTGGGCACTGCAGGTGGGTCTCCGAGCCTTGTGCCTCCTCTCGTCCCCTCTGCCCTGTGGGTGGGGGTGGAGGGGCCTTCGTGTGGGCAGACACTGCCCCGAGTGTCACATGAAGAAGGTGTTTGCCACATGCAGCCTCAATCCATCTGCCTTTGACACAGGGGAGCTTGTCCAAGCAAAGAGAAAATATTGATTCAGAGCTTAACAAATAACACAATCAACTGAAACAGGTTCACTGTCACCGATCCTTTGAAAGCACGGTGATTTTAAAGTACTGGTTGGTTTTGAAATGCTTATATTTAGGTGGTATAAGTGCATTTGAGTGCAACTGTTTTGAAAACATTGTCATGTTTTGTTTTTGCTGGGGAAGATTGGCCCTGGGCTAGCATCCATGTCCATCTTCCTCTACTTTTTATGGGACACCGCCACAGCGTGGCTTGACAAGCGGTGCATCAGTCCGCACCCAGGATCCGAACCTGCGAACCCTGGGCCGCCGAAGCGGAGCACGTGAACTTAAGCGCTATGCGACAGGGCTGGCCCCCACACTGTCATGTTTTGAAGAAAACTCTTATGATGTGTGACAAATAGTATAGAATTCCATACATTCTGTGGCCATGCCAATACAACCAGGACTCAGCTCCAGACCAGAACACTGGCAGCCTCCACTGTCTAGCCGGTACCCGACCCCTACAGGGACCCCTGTGCCCACTCGGACACACCAGTTGGCTTTGCCTGGTTTTGAATTCTATACACTTGGCAGAGCACAGGACGTGCGCTCCAGTCTGGCTTCTTCCTCCCAACGTCGTGCTTCGGAGAGTCTTCCCCGTTGTTGTGCACATTTACAGTGTGTGTAAACACACCATCATTGCTTTATTGGATCTGCTGTGTGGACACACCACCGTTTCTTTATCCACTCTGTTATCAGTGGTTGTGTCCGGTTTGGGGCTGGGAATACAGTGCTGTGAACGCCCACATTCATGTGTTTGGTGAGTGTGTGTGCGCATCTCTGCTGGGTCTTTCCACGACGCTCCGCATCCTCACCAGCGCCTGGCGCTGTCCGCGGTCGGGAGTTTATCCACTCCCATGGTGTGTGGTGGTGCCTCCCTGTTGTTACAGTCCATTTTTTATGTTCACGTTGGATCCGGTGAACTGCAAAATCTTTGGGCTTTTCTTCTTACATAGTTATATCATCCACTAATAATGAGAGCTTTATTTCTTCCTGACTAATTCTTCTAACTTTTCTTTCTTTGTCTTTCCTCATTACACTACCTAGTGCAACGGTGAACAGAAATCGTAAGAGCAACCTCCTCTTTTGCACAGTCTCTGGTGAGAAGCTTTCATGATTTCATGACTGAGCGGGAGGTGTGCTGCAGATATTTGAACGTAACCTTATCAGACTGAGAAAGTTCCTTTCTCTTCTTAACTTTTCAGAGGTTTTAAAATATCTTTTTTATCATGAAAGGTACTGAAATTTATCAAATTCATCTTTAGCATTTATTAAGATATGACTTTTCTCTTTTCTCTGTTAATGTAACACATTATGTTGATTTATTTATTCCAATGTTGCATTTTGGGAATAAACCTCACCTGCTTATGACATATTATTCTTTTGTGTGTATCACTGTATCCGGTTTGCTAAGACTTTGTTAGTTTTTTGCATCTTTGTTCATGAGAGAAACTGGTCTGTGATCTTCCTCTCATAATATTTTCACCAAGTTTTGCTACCAACATTACGTGGGTGGCCAGAAAGAATCTTGTAAGTTGTTTCTCCCTTCCTATTCTCTGGAAGAGATTGTCGAATATTTGTGCTGTTTCTTTCTTAAGTATGTGGCGGATCACACCAGTGAACTCCTGGGCACGTTGTTTCCTTCTCACATATAGACCCAGTTTCTCTAACAGACACGGGACCACCCAGATTTTCTTTCTTCTGGTGTCAGTTTTGGTTAATTGTGTTTCTCTGGATACCTGCCCAGTTCAGCTACGTTTCCAAACCACAAATGCTCCTCTTCTATCTTCAGTGTTGAACGCTGCCTCTGCCTTTCATTTCATGGCTTTCTGCTCTGTTCTTATGATTTACTTCCTTCTGTTTTCTTTGAATTTTCTTTTCTGTTTTCTAACTTCTTCAGATGGATACTCAGACTATTGATTTTCAAACTTTCTTATTTTCTAATGCATTTAAGGCTATAAGTTTCCCTCTAAGTATGGCTTTAGGTGAACCTTACAATTTTATTTCCTGTATCACTCAGTTCCAAATAGTTTTAAATTTCAATTGTGATTTCTTCTTTGATGCATAGGTTATTTGGAAAAGTATTGCTTGATTTCCACATATTTGGAGGATTTTGTGGGGGGGGGCCTTTGATTTTTAGCTTAATTCTATTTTAGTCAGAAAACATTTTATGATTTTAATTTTTTTTAATATATTGAAACGTGTTTTATGGATCAGCATCTGATCAATATTAGTAAATGTCTAAAATGCACTTGAAGAAAGTATATATTCCACAGTTTGGGGAGCAACATCCCAGAGATATCAATTAGGTATATTGTGATAATTGAGTTATTCTGCTTGTTCAGTCAGTTACTGAGAAAAGCGTATTAAAATATCCAGCTATGTTTGTGGATTCTTCTATTTAGTTAGTTTTGTCAAGTTTTGCTTTATGTACGTCTGAGGTTAAGGTATTAGATGCTTCAGATTTACAATCATCCTGTCGTCCTTGGACTGACCCAGTCATTGGGACTCGTCCCTCTGTCTCTAGTGCAGTTTCTTGCTTTGAGATCTATTTAGTCTGATATTTTTCCAGCTATACCTGCTTTCTTTGCTTAAAGTTTGCATGGTATAACTTTTTTCATTCTTTATAACTGTTTCAAGTCTGATAATCCCAGTGTTGATCCAGTTCACCTCTGTGTCTAATAAAATCACTGAGAGAATTCCATTCACATCTGCTGTCGGGCTTAGGTTTCTTTCTACACCACTGCACCTGTTCCTTCACTTTCTCTTTACTGGCTTCCATCGGATTGATCGAGTGTTTTCATCACTTTACTTCTCTTCTATTGCCTGTTAGTTGTACAGACGCCCTTATGTAGTAGCTGCTCAGTAACAACTTTTGTCCAATGGCTCTTGAAAGTATTACTATTTTTCTGATGGCAATTTTCTCACATTGATTTTGGTTATTATGTTTTTCTATTTGTCCAACTTATCTACATTTTCAAATCATAATGTCGTCTATCTTGTGGTTATTATTTTACTGTTTGGTTAACAACTTCTTCACCCAACAGCACACTAAATAAATATGCTAGAAGAGATGATATTTTGACATGGTTTCACACAAAAATGGGATCACCTATTTCTCAACACAACAACTTTTAGTCAGGAGACACACAGGGAACATGTGACCAGGGCCCTGTGTTTGGACGAGCCAAACATTTTGCTTTGTGAACACACGTCAAGCAGGAGGGGGCGGCCATTGTGGACCTCTGCCCACCAGCCTGCTCAGGCCCAGGACTCAGAGGAGGACGTGGTAGGCAGACACAGGGGAGGGACTGGCTCGGGCCAGCTCCCTGCCCTTCTTTGCTCCATTTGAGTGGAAGTGGCTGGAGGGAAGTCCCACCCCCGAAAGCCAGGTGGGCAGAGAATGGGCTGGGTCCTAAGACCAGCACTGGGCCTTGGGAACAGCAGTGAGTTAGCCCGGGACAGCAGGGCAGGCCCGCGACAAATCTCATAACTTCGACTGTGGCCCTAGAAAAGGAACTGAAATGAGTCGACTCCCTCCCAGACCTGCCTGCCGGTGGTTCACCTCCTCTCCCCTCCAGAGGACGGAGGAAGCTGGGACAGGGAGGATGGAAGCTGGCAGCTCGAGGTCTGGGGTGAATTCTGTGTCCCAAGAGGCTCCCCAGGATGGGAGAAGTCCGGAGGGGCTCCTGGGACAGAGTCGTCCTCCAAGAGTGGTGGTTTCCATGAGGGGCAGAATCCCTCAATGTACCAACTGGCCAAGGCTGTGCACGGGCACCCCAGCGCCGTTTAGCTGGGCCCTGGGTGGACAGCAGGAACTGTGTGCACTCCCAGCCAGGAATGCATGCCCCACACTCTCAAGGGGCCCATGTGTCCGGGAGGACACAGAGCCCTGACCTGCATGCCAAGCCTGGCGTCTGAAGGGGGAGAGAAGAAACCCAGACAAGGAAGGCATCTGGCCAGAGTGCCAGGACTGGGAGCAGAACTGCAGCCCCAGCTTAAGTGAAGAAAGCCCTAGAAATTGGCTTTCGCAGCAACTGGGAACTGGTGTGAGTGGTCAAGCTGAGTAAGCCAGAAGCTGATGAACCCCACAGACAGAAAGATCTGTGATCCAGACTTTCTTTTAAGATTGTTCGTTGATATTTGCTGTCACAGAAAAATAACGATGCTGCTTCATAGAGGGACCTAGAACCTTCCCCTGGGATCCACAGGCAGGTCTGGAAGGCCCCTCAGCGCCCCGCGCCTCACCCGCAGGGCCCCCCGACTCTGCAGCTCAGCACGCCGGCACCATCCTCCCCTCTGCTCAGGGGTCTACCCAATTCCTCCAAAACCCTGCTCACACACAGCCACATCCCCAAGCCCGGAGTCTTGGATGTGATTCTCCAACCAAACAGGGGCAGCCTGCCTGGTTGGGGACCTCAGAGACCCTCGGGACATGGAGTCCAGGAGTGCCGGCTCCAAGCAGAGCACACACAGCACTGAAGGTGCAATGTCCTGCCCCCAGCCGGATGGGCGAGCCCGGGAGGGTGCAGGGGCCACGAGACAGCCTCCTGCCTCCACAACAGCCGAGCCCACAGGGTGGAGACACCCATGTCCTAGAAGCCCGGAGCCACCCGGCCTGGCCCTGTCAGCCACACATGCCCCTGAGCTGTTCATTTCAAGGAGTCAGCCAACCTTGTCAAGGAGAAAGAAGTTCCTGTCTGCAGTGATCACCAGGACTCACTGCCCAAGACGCTGGAGGAGAGCGAATGGCGAGGGCGTCCCTTCCCTCTGCAGCCCCACAGACCCCACAAGCTAAAATGACAAGTTGTAGTGGCCCAGGCACCACCCCCACCCAGCTTCGGGTCTCCCTAAATGAAGGCCTGTAGTTGTAATGAACTTCTGCTGGGAAAGGAGCTGCCTATGGAAACACTGATTCTGGGGGTTTCATCCAGAAATAACCTCAACACCCCAGAGTGGCCCCTCACCCAGCAGAGAGCGTCACATGCTGCCCTCCCCCCTCTGAGGGGCACAGGCACCATGGGGGGCCCCACGGAGACAGAGAACTTCCTTCCTTCTGAGCGCGGGGTGTGGATACGCAGGCCCACAGGCCGGGCTTTGACGGCAGGACAGGGCTTCATGGTTGCACATTGGTCTGGGGTGTCACAAAGGTTCTGCACATGAGGGGCTTTCCCACCCACCATCCACGGGAGAGGAAGAAACTCGGCGGGAAGGAGCCCCTTTGCCTGCTGTGAATTGATCAATGGATCGACCGATCTCCAGCACCCTGCTGCCTGCTCTCCCAGGCGTTCCTGCTGGAAGCTCAGAATCTAAGCCACCACCTGGGTCCCTCAGCTGCAAGGAAGGGGCAGAACTTGAACCCAGACCTTCACTGCCCCAGGCCACTATCCCCCCAGTGGCAACCATCACCATGATCATATTAGAAATGTGATTCTGTAAGATCATAACAGATTATAAATGAAACCCAGCACTCTCCTCTCCAATCTGGTGAGTTCAAGGACAGGGGCCTGCTCTGGCCCCAGCATGGCCTTCCTGGCGGGATGACTGGCTGAGGCCCTGCCTGGCCAGCTCCCTGGCCCCTGGGTCTGAGTTCACAGCTGACACCGTGGATGTCAGTTAATTAACTGAGAAAGAAATCAGCCTCTTTCCTATCACCAGGGGCCACCATCTTTAGCACATTCTGTTCTGCTCACTCAAGGGCGCTTTCCCAGAGGGGATCACAAACCTCCCATGGTCTTCCTTCAGTAGAAACACGCCTGTGCCTGCAGTTCCACAGCTCGGGTCCTCGAGAAGTGCCGACTCCAATGTCCCGATGCTCTCCAAGCGTGGTCGGGCGCAGGCAGCCTCCCCGGGAGTTTGTCGGAGAGGCAAACCCTGCACCTCTGCTCCCACCAGTCGCACCTGCTGCATCCAGAGCTCAGGCTCCAGAACTGGGGCTCCAGGACAACCCACTTCCCACCACCACCTTCACCATGTCAGGGCCGGTGGCCCACAATTTGTCCTCGTGATCTGCGCCTGCAGCCCATTCAGGCACACGGTTCTATGTGCCACTCACGGCCCCGACACTCGGTTCCTGTGAAACGTCAACCTGGGGCCCCTGGGGCACTGGGGTGCACGCGGGCTCTGTGGGGTACTCGGGAGATCAAGACCACCAAGCAACACTTACAAGGGCTCCTGTGTGTCTCCCTGGCCAGCTCGCAGGCCCTTGCACACTGGAAGGATGCGTGATCAGCATTAGGGGAACAAGCACCGTGTGTCTGCAGCTGGCGGCCTGGCCCGCGAAGGGGCTCCTGCCATCCGGGAGGCTGGTCTGGAGTCACCGCGAAAACTCTCAGGATCCACAGGACAGAGACGAACCCTTCTCCAGGAGAGAGGTTGCTGCGCAGAGAGAGATGAGGGAGATGGCAGTCCCAGTGCTCCAGGGCCCCCTCTCCCGGGTCCTCTGCACGTCCCTGGCAGCCCCCAGCCGAGCGGCATGGGAGGCCCGGGCTGGAGGCAGAGTCTGAGCCTCCCACACTGGAGACCAGGTGTGGCGGCCTCTCTCAAGCGACTTGGCTGTGGCAGCAGCTCTCCTGTCAGGGCTGCCACAAACTGCCCCCGTCGGCCTCTCCACGCTTTCACCGCTCGTCCCCACTGAACACAGATGTTCCGGGGAAGACTAAATGGGCGTTCCAAAATAGCAAACTGATGTTGCAAACTTCATTTTTTTGCTAAAATTTTAAACATAGTTCAGAAAAAAACTAAACACATTTACATAGTAACACCCATTGTCATGAGAGTTGGGGTGGGGGAAGGTCAGGAAAGATTTCAAGAAACGGAACACTCAAACAGGGTTCCGAGGGATCCGTAGGAGTTCCTGGGAGGGAAGAACAGGAAGGTACGAAGGCCTTTGGGACGGGGTGGGAGCCAGACATCTGCTGCATTCGGGAGGGTCTCACACTCAGCGACCTGCGAGGCCAGGTAGGTGGGCAGCGTCCTGTCCACCCAGGGCAGCTGCCACCTACCTCCCACTAGGTGGGGCCTGTAGAAAAATGCAAGCAAGCTTTTTGAGTTTTTTCCAGAAAAGCAAAAATTTAATTTTTCCTGTGAAATCTGCCAAATTTTAAATGTTGATGTTAAGAAGGAAAACTTCCCCCCACCCAATGTTTCCTTGAATATGAAAGTGCTCGGTAGACATAACAGGAAGCCCCTCTGAGCCCTGTTTCTTACGCCACCCAAATCACTTAGTGGTCAACGTGGGAGGCAGGATGGGCATGTCCAGCCCCCTGCAGCCTTTGCCCTGAGGATAGAGGCTGTTTGTCGTCCCTAACCTGCAGACCGTGCACTGGGAGGGGTCACCTGCCCCGTGACCACCTGGCGGGGGGTGAGCCTGCCTGATGCGGGGCTCCCGTCAGCTCTCACAGAGGTGGTCCTGCACCCCATCCTGCCAGTCCTGCCAGGTGGCCCTTGTTTGTCCCTGTAGGTCACCCCACCTGCACCAGCTCTCACCTGGGAGCCGACTCCATGGTTCAAGGGCCCCTGTGCCCTCCCTCCTGCAGTTTCGAGTGGGGGTCAGCCACCGGCTGCAGACCAGGACCCCACTTGTCCTGGCGGGTCCCTGACCGAGGCCCGCAAACTCGTTCCACGCAGGGCTGGACCCTGACGATTTTAGGCTTCCCGGGCCGTTCCGTGTCCGCCGCAGCTGCTCACCCTGCTGCCGCAGCAAGACAACAGCACAGCTAATGCGTAAACGACCGGGCCCCACCGCACTCCCGGAAAACTGTCCACAGACACCTGGCCCGTGGGCCGCAGTGACCGCTCCCTGCCCCGGACCCTGCTCACGCCTGTGAGATGGGAACTGTAAGCTACCCTTCCCCATGGGGTTCTGACTCTGCTTGGGAGGACCAGGCCCCCCGAGACCTCGCCTGACGCAGAGTGGAATGTGAGGCTACGAACAGGCTTCTGGCAGCCATAATGGGCTTCGTGCTGGTCTTGATGGCAGGTGGGGGTGTTCTGACCTGGCCAGGTGCAGGGGCCCCCTCATACCAATGGGTTTCTGTGGCTGGCTGTGGCTTCTGTGGCCTGCAGGGGCTTGGCGGGTGACTGTGGCTTTGTCCACGGGAGGAGGCTGTATCCATAGAAACCTGTCCCCCCATGGGCCTCAGCCAACCCCTGAGAGCCTTGGGCTTGGGGATCCCCAGCAGAGTAGGGGGCTCTCTCTGAGGGGAGGGGCTGTCTCTGCACAGCCCAGGTGGGGGCTGCAGCTCTACCGAGTGCTCAGCTGGGCGTGAACGGCAGCCCCTGAGCTCAGAGACTTGGTGCTCCTCAGAAGGGCCGAGCCCAGGTGGCTCCAAGTGCCCCCTGCCTGCAGGGCCGGGGGAGAGAGGTGCAGGGAAGAGGCCTTGAACTCACGTGGCTTTTCTACAGGCTCCAAAGAAAACCGCCTGGACACCCAGTGAGCCTCAGACTAGGTGCTTCCTGAGCCAGCCCACCTGTGTTGCCGGGGCCCCAGAGCAGGAAGCTAGTGTCACAGGAGCACGGGCAGCAATGTGGGCCCACTGTGCATCCTCCCGGAGAGGCTTCGGAGGAAAGCTCAGTAGGCACGTGGACATAAACATGGTGAGAAGGCAGCAGTCCTCAAAGATGTCCCGGGGGCCGGCCTGGTGGCATAGTGGTTGAGTTCACCCGCTCCGCTTCGGTGGCCCAGGGTTCACAAGTTCAGACCCTGGGCTGGGACCAATGCACCACTCATCAAGCCATGCTGTGACAGCATCCCATATAGAGTAGAGGAAGATGGGCACGGATGTTAGCACAGGGCCAATCTTCCTCAGCAAAAAAGAGGAGGATTGGCAAAGGATGTTAGCTCACAGCTAATCTTCCTCACACAAAAAAAAAATTGTTCCATGAGGAGCCAGTGTGCCTGGTGGGTTTCCCCTTGTGTGGAGTTAGGGGCTGAACTGTGTCCCCCAAAAGGATATGTTAGAGTCCTAACTCCCAGGACCTCATGTAACTGAGCAAAAGGGGCTCGTTCTGCTGGCCACAATCCAGTGCCAATCAATTGCGAACCAGTCGGTGGGTGAGAAATGAAAGTTTATACGATGAGCTAGCACAATCGGAAGATGGCGGACTAGTGTCCTAAAGAGCCATCTTAAAATCACACAGAATCTTGAGGCAGTTAAACAGGGAAATAGGCAGGAAGGAGAGAGTTTAGGGATGTTGACCATCTGATGTGACAAACTTAAAGGCGCCTCATTATCTCTGTCTTCTCTCATCTGTAATGGGCACCAATGCAGAGTTTTTCTTTCTGGAGGTCATGTTCCCAGGGAACTCAGAGAAGAAAGTTATCATCTTATCACAGCTGGGAGATATTCATAAGCAAGAGTCTTAGAGCTAGCAGATCATGTATTTTGCAAAAGCGAGAGGTGCTTAATCATCTAGGCTACGTGCAGGCCAGAATGTACTCACAGAGACTAGTGAGTCAGGGTCACAGTTACAATATTGCTTCCTTTCCCTAAGACGGCTTCCCTCATGCTAACTTAAGATCTAGCTGCTACACTCAGACTGTGACTTTTTTGGAGACAGTGTCTTTACAGAGGTCACCAAGTAAAAATGAGGTCACTAGGGTGGACCCTGATCCAATAGGACTGGTGTCCCTCTAAAAAGGGGAAATTTGGATACAAACATGCACATGGGGGAGAAGAAGGCCTTGTAAACAGGAAGGCAGAGATGGGTGATGTGTCTACAAGTCAAGGAATGCCAAAGATGGCCAGGAGCCCCCAGAGGCTGGAGAGGAGCCTGGAACAGACTCTCCCTCACAGCCTTGGGAGGAACCAGCTCTGCCCACACCTTGGGCTCGGACTTCCAGCCTCCTGAACCTTGAGAGAATCCATGTCTGTGATTTTCAGCCACCTCACCAGGTTACTGGCCAGGTTCTTGTTGGACCCAGGGCCTTTGCACATGCTATTCCTGTGGCTTCCATCCTGGAGCCAGGTGACTACCTCCCCACTCTTCAACCTCACCGCACCAATCCTTCCTCGGGGCACACCCCCACATCTCCAGAGAGGCATGTGGTCTCCTCTGCCCAGCAACGGTGCACAGGCCCAGTCAGGGGGAGCTGGGTGGGGCAGTAGCATCCCCCATTAACCCTGCACACAGCTGGGACCCGCATCTGGCACGGGCTCAGCTCACGGTACACATGTGGGTGAGACTCTCCAGCAGCTCGTCGAGAGCCGGGCACACGCGTGTGTTCAGGATCAGGGGAGCACGCACAAGGTAGTGCGATGATGCCCACATGTACCTAAGAGCCACGCTCTGTCCACCTGCCATGGGCAGCAAGTTGGAACAATAGTCTCTTTACTGTCAGGTTTTGGTCAGGAGACCTGTCACAGTTCCTCAGTGAGCACAGCCCTCTGTCAAGAGCAGGTGGGTCCCAGGGAGTCCTTGAAGGGAGGGAGGGCAGGAGGCTCTGGCCCACATGGGGCCTCTGAGACCCCAGCGCGGATTCTGCCTCCCTGCAGCTGCGTCGTTGGGGTAACCAAGCCACCTCTCTGGGCCTCGGGCCCCTCATCGTAAAACGTGCCCCTGTACCTGCAAGGCGGTCCTGAGATGAGATGAGAACCCTGTCGGGAAGCAGGTTGCAAGCTACAGCCTTGTACTGGCTGTTGAAGCCATGCTCGGGTCCTTGAGAAGGATGAGCTGGGGTGACTTCAGGACAAAGCCGTTGTCTGCACCCCACCCCCCATCAGACATTCTGTCCCCAGGCTCACCCTGCAGATGGCAGCTTGCTCGTGGGAGGCCACACCTGGATTATAACTTGGAAGTAAAACGATGCCTCTTCCACAGGGGCCCGGGGTGGGGGGGCGTCCAGCCAGATGGCCACAGTCCAGACCTCACCCCTATGTGCGAATTCCTCGAGGGTCCTAAATTACCCAGTCCTTGACCGTGTCCTCGCAATGACATGACTCGCAAGTAATTTTCTTCATTCCATTAAGAAAACACAGGCAAGGTGCTGACTTCCGTGGTTCATCATAAACCGCTGGTTGACTAACAGATGGCCTTTTTCCATAAGAGCTGTCTTGACAGGATGTAGACCCACCGGGGTTCATGCACCCAGCTCTTCACGCGTGCTGAGGCATTTCCCTCCTCCTCCGTCTGGGGAGCCTGGGCTGGCCCTTGTGTTCTCCACAAGCATAGTCATAAGTTGGGCAATAGAGGCCAGAAAGTTCTATCTAGAGCAGGGGAAACCGCAGGCGTTATCGGAAGTTGGTGGTATTTACAGAGGGAAGGAAGTGGGAGGTGAGGGGCAAGTGTGACGTGCTCTTACGCAGGTAAACACCTGAGAGACGTTTTTGGGAAGGAATCCAAGATTCGACAGCTTAGTAAATAGTGCACAGCAGGGAACACCCTGAGGGCTGGGCGTGGAGAGGGACGTGGTGGAGCCCAGAGGGCAGGTTCTGCCCCAGTCAGCCTGTGCCCAGGTTGGGGGAGGGCACCTGCCCACAGGCAGCACCCCACCCACCAGGTTCAGGACAGCCCGGGCCCCGCCCTCCCCAGAGGGCCGCCAAGACAGGACCGCCATCCACACTGGCTGGCTCTGGGTCCACATTGTCTCTGGTGAGCCGAGGAGTGATGGAGCCCTTCCTCAGGACTGCCGAGAACCCAGACACTGCCCCTCACCCCCGCATCCTCTGGCAGTGTGTAATCGAAACCTCTAGAAAGCATTCAGAAAGACAAACGCTGGGCAGCGGTGTGCTTCCCACGTCCAGCGGAGTGAGACTTGCCGTCCAGACACGGTCAGCTGTGTGAAAGGAGCACTCAGCTAAAAAAAGAAACTTGAAAACTAAGGAATCGTTGCTATGAGGCTGAATAATCCTCACTTTAATAGAAAAGTCAGTTTCCAAATTAATCTCATATTTGAAATCTTTATATATCGGAATGTCTTGGAGCAAAGTGCACCCACCCCAGGTCCCATGGCTGCATACGGCGGGGACGGGATTAATCAACAACCACGTGGTTTTCTGGGTCCGTGCCCAGCGCTTTT
Source organism: Tapirus indicus (assembly GCA_031878705.1). Lineage (NCBI taxonomy): Eukaryota > Metazoa > Chordata > Mammalia > Perissodactyla > Tapiridae > Tapirus > Tapirus indicus. The sequence continues at coordinate 144,842,843 of CM062921.1, forward strand.
CACGGGGAGCGTTCCCAGGACTCCTGGCGAGCCCTCAGGGTGAGCCGTCGACAAATGTATGTTTACTGTAGCCTTGAAAAACACAGTTAAAATTCCTAAAAGCGTAGGGATTTGGAAGCCAAATTCATCACCTCACAGAGGAGGAAGCTGAGGAGCTGAGTGCCCCAGCCTCCATCAAGGACACACAGTGACCGGGTCCGGACCCAGCCTCCAGACCCGTCTGCCTCGGGGCTGCGTCACATGCGGCTGGGTCTGCAGGATTTCTGTTCAGCACGCGGACCCTGCATCAGTCACCTGCCTCTGGATCTCTTGCCCTTTCCCTACCTCGTGGTGCTAAGTTCAGAACACAACCCCGCCTGCTTCCAGAGCACCTGCTTAAAATGTGTGCGCATGAAAAAACGTTTGAAAACCAAGCGGAGCGGTACTACGCCTGGGTGCATGCTGGATTTGGGACATGCTCGCCTCCTTGGTATGTGAGCCCCTCCCCCCGCCGTGGGAGAGGGATGACTCCTCAAAGCCCCAAGCTGCCCTCTGGGACCATACCCCCTTCTCCCCTCTGGGCACCCGTTGCCCAGATCGCCCACACGGCACCTGTTTTATCAGCCCCGCCACCCCGCATGTCTGAGGGGCTCGTTGGGAGACAGAGGGATGGGAGCGAAGGGGCTGATACGTAAAAAGACGTGAGGGTGTTGCCGCACTGCCCTCTGGACACCACGTCCCCTGGGGGCCAGCCTTCCAGGCCAGAGGCCTGAAAGTGTGAAAGCAACATCCTGAAACGTTGGCTGCAGAGAGGAGAGGACTGGGGGTCAGGGGGTAGGAGACCACGGTGGGGAGCCGCTGGACTGCAGTGGGTCCGCAGACAGAGGAGGCGCAGGGAATGCAGCCAGTGACCACTCCTGCTCCGGGCTGACCGCCAGTTGTGGGTTCAGCCTGGCTTCTGCTCCGAGGGCCTGGGCCAAGTGTCGCCTTGAGGTTTGTGCCCGAGAAGAGGAGAGAAACGTGTCGTCTTCTCTCTGCTCTGCTGGTTCCTGAAAAGGGAGCCCAGCAGCTTCAGGACACTGAGATTTCGGGCTGTCACTTAATGGGAACTTCAGTGCACATATTTGAACACCAAGCCAACTCTAAAGGATCACTCCATGGCCAGAAAGAACCCCTGTACTCTAAGGCCTGAAATATCAAATGCCGCCTTGACATCTCGGAGCCTCCCAGCATCTCCAGGCCTGACATACCCCACCCAGTGGGAAAGGCTCCTCACCAGGCCAGTTCCCCATCAGCCCACCAGCTGAAAGGAGCACTCAGCCAGCATAGTGGGTTTCAGGTCCCTGCAGGTTGTAGAATTACTCAAACAAACCCATCACATGCCCCTGGGAACAGGGGCCACTCACCCTATTGTCACCATAAAGCCTCCTCCGCAGCCCCTACTGGTTCCCGCCGTTCCCCAGTGCAGACTCACGTGGCCCTGCGTGCTGTGCGGGGTTCTCCCCCCACTGTGAGCCCGCATGACTGGTCACCTGCTGTCAGTCTCACCCGTCCAGGGTCAGGTGGCGGGTGGCAGGCCGTCTCGTCCACCCAGGGCAGGATCCTCAGCAACGGGGTGGAGAGCGGGTAATCAGATTGGCCCCTGGCCTCTGCTGGCCCAGCACCCAGGCTCCCCTGAGAGCACCCCGGACCAGCTGCCCCCACAGTCTCCAGGTGTCACGGAATCCCTCCCGCTTTCCTCCAGGAACCATCCAAACAGCTCAGGTTTCAAAGCCAAAAAGAACGGATTGAGAAGTGAATAGGACAATCCCACAAGCTCAGGAGAGTGCTGACTTGGGTCAATGTCCACTCCCCGAAAACTGAAGACAGGATCCGTGCACGTTAGGAGTGAAGAAAAGGTGGTTGCGAGGGTCCAGCGAACTCTTGAAATTGCCCAAGAAATTCATGGGGTGGGGTTTCCTCCAGGTTCACCCACTGGACCAGAATCGGGGTGCCCTCTGCTCCTCCCCGCCCAACAGGCTGACCTCATTAAAGAGCTGTCCCTCTGGGCACCCCTCTGTGACGCCGTCACCAGAGGCCGGGGCTGGGAGCAGGACCCTCTCTGTTCACAGTCTGTCATGAACGAACAGAGGCTTCTGTTGTGTGGAGGTTTCCAGGGCTGAGTTGGCTTCGTGCGCTGAGTGATCCTGCTCCATAGACCGAGGACGCCTGGCCAGCATCCAGCCGGGGACAGAAGGGATCTGTGTGTCGTGTTGGGTCAACATCACAGCACAGCCATGGCGGGAAAGTGGGGCGGCTGTTCATAACGCCCAGACTTGCGTGAATAAGCTTTATTTGTTCCCAAGTAGCCAAAATATCGGTCCCTGCTGAAAGCTCGCTGCCCACCAGGGTCACTGCATTTAGATTTAAAATAAAAATATTATAGAATCAGAAGCTAGCGTAAATTCTTTTTTCTTCCTCTCCTTCAACAAAGCTGAATGGAATAATTGAGACCAAATCCTACCCTTCAAAAACGCATTTGGCTGAGAACTGTCTGTGCCGAGCGTCAGCCCGCGCTAATCTTTTTGCTGACATTATAAGCCCCGTGAAAAACCGCCTGCCACAGAGGCGCTGACGCCGCCAGAAGCACAGCAGGGCAAATGAGATGCGAATTCCCTTTCATTTTATTCTGAGAGCCGGCGGGCTTGGCTGCTGAGCTGCATCTGAAAGCAGAGGTGCGTAAATGATGTGGACGATGTCAGCAATAAAACAACCTACTTTCAGGAAGACAGCTGTAGTCTCAAACGTAAGATAAAATTGAAAAACAGAAATTGAAAGTATAAAAGGCCACAGTTTCATTAGCAAATAAAGTAAAACTAAACATCTAAAATTTAAGTTTACAGTTAAGCACTGGTCAGCCTTCTCAGCATCGCCCCGCTCCCCAGCGCAGCTCCCGAATCCCCGGTCTGAGGCTCCAGCTGGGCTCCCGCTTCACGTTGTTCCCTCCACCCCGACTTCGTCTCCGCTCTCAGCCACAGCGGGTTATTTACTGCTGCTTCAACTGTCCGGATGAGGTTTCGTCCCCTGCCGTCTCCACTTGTCAAGATCTCCTCCGTCTCTTAGAAAGGTCCCGAGTCCCCGTCCCAAGCGCCACCTGAGACTCCCCCTCACACCCTGCGTCTCTCTTCTTTGGTCTCACACTGTGATTATTTCAGGGCTCCTAAAAAGATCCCCATCCAGCAGCGGGTCTGGGGCTGTGCCTGGATGCGACCAATCCTCGTGGACGTGTGTAGTGCTGGGTGATTAACTTGACTGTTCAGTGCTCCCTACATGACCACGCGCACTTTATTGTCACTTCGCTCCGTGATGGACAGCTTTAGTTTCTCACAACTCCAAAGTGGAAACGATCCTCACATGTGCAGTTTCTCTGGGATGTGTTCCTGGGAGCGTGATTCCGGGGTCACAGGGAAGCACATCTTCACACAGTGGGCGTTCACAAACTTCCTCCCCGAGGGGCTGCTCAGCACCACCGCCTCATCAGACCCCTCACGTGGTCGGGCTCAGGAGCACGGGGTGCAGGCCGTTGGGCTGTGACTGCGTTTCCTGGCAGAGCGAGAGCGAGCATCTTTTCATCTGCTTGTTTTCGGGTGGGTTTCCTCCTCTGAGAATTGCTTCTTCACTCACTTTGCCCGTTATTTGGTTGTTCCGCTTTCTTAGAGCCACATGGAAGTTCTTTCTGTTGTAGGAGACTGATCCTTTCCTAATGACATTCTTTGTAACTATTTTTTTGCACATTCTGTGGCTTGTGTTTTCAGTTGGTTCATAGTGAGATTTTTACAATGTTATCCTGCTTAAATGCATCATATTTCTTTCTATGGCTTGTGCTTCTGGTGGGCTTGTTAAGAAATCCTTCTCCATCTCAAAATCATGAAGGTAATCTTGTATTTTTTAACTTTAAGGTTCCACTTTCCACATTTAATCACTCGTTCATGTGTGGTATTTTTTATTGTGGTAAAAAATATAAGATGTAAAATTTGCCGTTCTAGCCATTTTTCAGTGTACAATCCAGTGACATCAACGTGGTCCCGCCATCACCACAGCTTGTTCGTTGCCACAAACAGACGCACTTATTTTTAAGTCACTTATTTGGCAGATCCTCAGGGGGTGCCTCCCCTATGCCGCCCGAGGGGATGGGACACCTCAGTGAACAGAATAAAAACGGGTCCCCTTCTGCAGGGCCGACCTGGCCTGCGGGAGGCTGACAGACACGAGGCACCACAGACACGTGGTAAGAACACGTGGACCTGAGCAAGGAGAGCCAGGGTGGCTTTTCCGAGGGACCGAGATTTGTCACAACCCACCACTGCCCGTGAGGTGACATGTGGAGCCCTCACGCTTGCTGCGTGGCTCGGCTACTCTCATGGGACGGGCTCTGGCCGCCTCCACGGAGTTTCCTCAGGGGAGTCGACTAGAGCGCCCGGCGGCAGAGATGAACACCGCGTCATTGTGGGCGGCGGTCTGCGCAGCGGAGGGACATTGTGGGACTGTGTTTTGCCAGGTGTGGACAGGAGAGCCCCAGCCCCAGCCGGGGAGGAAGGTCCCGGCAGCACACAGCGGGCCTTGGTGGGAGCTTCAATGATGCCTGAGGGTGGCCGTGCATCCAGTGTCTGGAAAAGAGGCAGATGGCTCACCAGAGGGGAGCTTTCGGAGGTGTGGATGGGGTGCCTGGCCTGGGGTCAGGCAGCGGGGTGTGGAGGACAGCCCTGTCCTGGGGTCCCAGGGAGAGCACGTCCCACTGGGGACTCAGCGGCAGGCTCCTGGCAGCCTCCTCACAGGTGTAGCTAGAAGGGACAGAGACAAGCTCGGCCCTGGTTCCCCCCAGGGTCTGTTGTGGGGAGAACCCCGGCTCAGAACACACCTCTGGGTGGACAAGCGGGACAGCCAGGGTCAGGGCCACACTCACGGCCTTCAGTAGGCACCTCAGGGCCAACTCGTGGTGCCAGAGAAGAGCCACTGGCCGGGCCAGCCGTGAGCAGCGAGCTGGGGCCCTCGTCCAGCCCTCGTTGAGCTGAGATGGGCTCGCGGGCCCCGGGGTGGTGTTCCTCTCGTGCCACCCCGTCAGCCTCATCTGACTCATGTCACCCAGGTTCTCACCCATCACAGCCATTTTTAATGTGTCTTCTCCCCAGTGGCGAGCCACCTCGGACCTTGGTGGCAAAGCCATCAGGGAGAAGCCCCCAGAGTGGTGGCTGAGGCAGCCACACCCCACAGGGAGAAACCGTGGGGGGGGGGGGTCTCCCCGGGGCCCCTGCAGGACTCGTCCTGGGGCATCCTCCTCCAGATGACGACACTCAGCTAAAGGCAGAGAACCAGAGCAGAGGTCCTGCTGCACCTCCAGGCCTGGAGCTACACAATTAGAGGCCCTTTCTCTAGGAAAACAGTATAAAATTGCAATAATAGATGAGGGAAAAATCTGAATATCTGTTTAGGATGAGAACAGAAGTGGCAACATGTTACAAGTGTTACGGCTGTGTGACAAGATGCAGAACGTCACTGAGCCAGAGCTGAGCTGGCCCTGCTCTGCCTGCATGGGGGCTGCACCCCACAGCTCTTCCCGGGCGGGTCCCCTCCGTGCGTCTAGAAGACAGAAGCCAGCTGAGCTTCAGTGGAGGTCCGGCAACGTTTACTGACAGTTTAGGGAAGTTTCTTTCAACTTTGCAGCTGCCCACCCTGGGTGGGGGCCCCTGGGAGAAGCCCTGCACTTTGACTCCACTGGCAGACCCCCGTAGACCCTGCCTCAGCCTCCAAGCCCCTCAGCCAGGACCAAGCTGCCCCCAGGCGGGCAGCAGACAGATTGCTGTGTTTGGATCTTTCTCTTTGGGGTCACAGAGGCCCACGTGGGCAGTGGCCCTGGGCTCTGGGGGGTAGGCAGCCGTGCACAGCTCGCTGCCCCTGCCTGCACCCAGGACCTCGCCCAGGGGAGGGGCGTCCCCAGGCCTCCTGTACCTGGCAGGGCCCCTGCCTCCTCCCCATGTCCCAGAGAAGGCTCTGGAAGAGTCAGGGAAAGGAGGGCCCTGACGCTCGAGGGGGATGGCACCTCGGATTCCTGAGTGAGGAGGAGGTCATTCTTCAGAGAGTGGGCATTTACGGTTGACGGGCAGGAGCGCTTCCAGTGCGCACACTGCCAGCCAGCCTGCCGGATGGACGGACAGATGCTGTCACTGCAGGAACGTCTCAGCGCAGTGGACACCACCCCAGGTCAGAGTGTACAGGGCTCACCTTGGGGGTCGCCTGGCTGAAAGGGGGAGGGCAAAGATGTGTTTCTGAGGAAGGGTTGACTTTCGTTACTGTCATTCTTACGGCATAAGCAGTGACCACAGGTCAGCACCGGGCCCTGTCGACGACCCCCGGGCCTGTAGCCATTGTCATGGCTGCAACGGTCTCGGGGCCCCTCCCGCCACTTCCTCATCGAGCTCTGTGGCTTGCTCGCCTCTGAAGGGCCCTGGGGGCCACCCTGACCCCCATCACTTCCTTTCTCTCACTGCAATCCCCTGAACTCCGCTCCAGTGACCTCTTGGTCCTGCGCCAACAGCTTGCTGGGGGGCCCCATCACCCCTCCACGGCCTTCTCTCTCCTTCTTTCTCTCCGGGTCTCCTCTGTGAAAGCTGCCGGCAGCTCTGCCTCATTCGTGTCTGCTCCCTGAGCAGTGCCAGCACATCTGGGCATTCCTTACATGTTTGGTGGGCAGAAAACAACTAGCTTTGAGGACCTGAAAGGGACCTAGCCCAAGTGAATCCTAGTGTCCCCCAACAGTAACAATTAAATGGTTTGATGACCCAGAGACAACTGAGATTCGAACGTATGAGGAGTGTGGATCCCGAGGATGCTGTGGGGTCTTTAACAGTCAATCCAGTCAGAACCAGCAACACCGATCAAATGACAACTCGTCCACAGGTTTTACTTTCTAGTGAATCTCCTACTATTAGAAACTTTACTACTGAGCTAAAAAAAAAACTTAAAAGGATTCAGAGAAAAAGATTTAAGTTGGAGTGTAAGAAACTTGTTACATACAGCTCGAGGGATTGACCACAAAAGAAGAGGCTATTGCAAAAATGTTACGAGTATAAACTTGCAAGTCTATTTGCCCCCGGATTTTACTGAGAGTTGTGTATGTTGGAGTTCTGGATGTATCTTCTGAAAAATCTTTGACCTCTTCACCTTCTGCCAAAGTGTGTCTCCACCTTCGACTTTGGGGAAAGTAGACGATACTCCGTTTCACATGGCAGAGGGTCCAAAGGGTCTCGTCACAGGCAGGTGACCTGACTAGGGATTCCACCTCCCGACCCATCAACTGCAGAAAGCCCTCCATCCACCATGGCGGGCATCCTGTCCCTCCTCTCTGAGCCCTGACCCTGAAAACAATCGATTAGACAGCAGGACAAGCACCACCTGCTTTACATAGTTGAAATTTAAATTTACTCAGCACCCTTCTAAGGGGATCCATCCAGTTTCCCAGTGTGGGTTCCCATGCAAGGAACCCCTTCTTCACAATTCACCCCTGTAACTACAACCGTGGCTGCAGGAATAACTGGGGCAGCAGACGCAGGGGCTACACGGGTGTTCCTGCAGATCTAGCCGCACTTGCTTCAGAGAATCGGGTCTCTTGTCACCTCCCACCTGCTGGGAACCTGCAGGGATTCCTCATGAACTGTCTTGGATGCCAGGAACGAGGAAGCTCCTGACATTTCATTGATGCACTTTATGAACCATAGTACCAGTATAGAACAATAAGCAACATCGTAAATACTTTATGAGTCCTCCTCAAATTATACTGTTTTGCTGTATGCAGCATTTTTCTAGGTTTCTTTTTTTTAAGTGAAAAGACAGAGTTTCCTTAGATCTTATTGCCTATTGACATTTGATTTAGCATCGTTGATTTTATGTGGGCGAGCCCGGGTCCCCAAGTCTGTGTCAGAGGCTCTCATACCCCCGCCCACCCCAACTGACTTCCGCAGGCAACAGGACAGCATAGAGGTGGGACAATTTGCATAGCTACTTTCTTCATAAACCTCTTTGGACAGTGATCACAGGAGAAACAAGACCTGGGGGCAACCCCTCCCACAGGACTCCAGTGAGCAGCTGACAGAGTTAGAATTGAGATTTAGAACCAAATTACCTTCAGCGCCTGGCTGACTCTAACTTTCCACAAAAGCACAACATCCCCGCGGCAGTCAACGTGCGAGTTAACAAAAGGAAGCATCGCCTTTGGAGACGTGAAACCAACTGAAAAACGTTCTCTGATTTAGAATAATAAGAAGGAGAATAAAAAAAGACGGCAGAGTGTCAGCCCAGTTGGTTCCCAAGAGAGTGCAGGGTGGACGTGGGCACCGGTCACGAACACTGAGCAGACTCCAGAACCCAAAAAGGCCAGAATTTTACGCCTAATGGAAGAAGAGGAAAGTCCATTCAGTTGGCGCAGTGAGTGAGAAACACTAGAATTTTCTGTTTAGGTGAGAGAAGGTGGCTCACGCTTTTCATGCTAAAACTGACAGCTACGGTTTATTGGTTTATCAAGGGCCGTCTACAAGCCCAGCTTTGCACTAAGGTTCGACACCAGGATGCTATTTGCACTAACCCTTGAGATGACTCACCTCATTAACCCCTTTTCATAGGTGAGAAAAACAAGGCTTAAAGGTGGAACTAACCTGTCCAAAGTTCCCCTCATGGTGAATGAGAGTGCTGGGTCCTGATGCACCCCCACTCCCCCAGCATCCAGGCGGCCCCCAGGGAGGGCTGATCACACAGCCCTGTGTCTGTGTGCATATTTATGCATTTAAATCATGTCACTGTGCACATGTGCTAGGGATGTCTATGCAGAGAAATGCGTGTGTATTTGAAGTAGTAACAAACTCAGATTGCCAAAATGAAGAATGGAGGATGCACCACCATGGTTGGACCCACATAACCGCCTGTGAATGTGGGAGAAATCATTTGTTCAAAGAGAAAGTGGTGAGTTTCCAAGACAGAATGTGCCACCTCTTCCTCTAGGAACCAGAAATATTCAAACCTAGAGTTCTACTGAAATATACTAAATTGGCAATGCTCTTTTATCCTGGTAATCTAGTCGGTGCTGAAATCACACCAGCTTTTTACAAAATCCCGTTTGCAATCCAGGATCCGACTCTCAAAGAACTGAGTCATTCCTAACCCTCATGAAAGAGCTGATGCTTTATACTGACCCGCCACATCACATCAGACTCTGCCCAGAATTCAGGGATGTGCCCTTGTCCACCCCAACCCGCCCTTGTTGGTGAAAAGACTACTGATTCTGGAAAATGGATGCCAAGCACTTCGTACAACAGGGAGTGCTCAGGAAGCACCTGCTGTGTGCCCACACCGTCCCGGGCACCTTACCTGCATTTGCGCTCTGAACATCACAAAATCCTGACGTTACCGGTGAGGAAGGGAAGTGAGGCAGAGAAAGGTGGTTCACTCCCAAGGCCGCCTGTGCTATCACCCTGCTCCTTGGCTCTGTGGAGTGCGGCTCACATAATGACAAGGACTCAAGACTTCGGTCAACCTGTCCCAGTGGCAGCATCACTGTTGGGTACCAATGGGTATTTAGGATCATCCTTCAGTTCTGAGCACGGAGGAAGGAAGAACTGTGGAAAACAACATTGCCTCCATGAAGTTTTGTCTAAAAGAACAGCTGAGCCAGATCGAAACTAGACGTGTTTTCATATCAGATGGGATTGGACAACAGAACCGTTTGCAAGGAAATATTTCACTTTCAGCTTGAAGAATAGCACTGCCAAGGGAATTGGGTTCATTTTGGGTTATCAATGCACATTCTAAATGGGGATCATTCTAAAAATACACGAAGAAGTGAAACATACGCCATTTCAGTTCTGACTGAACAAACATTCCGGGAGTCAAGGACTGCACCCAGCTCTGTTCACAAAGTCCTTCCTCAGACACAAGTGCTAGTTTCCCTGCCTTGTTTTAAGAGATACGCTGTCTTTATTGAGTCTTTAAAATCAAGAGGTTTACAAAAAGTCCTCTGATCCAACAAGAGGTCTTGGCCTCATCAGTCCAAGTGTGGAAACTATGTACAAGGATCCTCTTATGACAAATATCCCGAAGGCAAGGAGCCAGATCAGGTGATTCTAGCGTCCGTTGTCAGATGCTAAGTGCTTCCGCTCAGGATGACTTCCCTATTTGCTAAAGCAAGAACTACTTGTACAAAGCAAACCCCTGGGCTGCCACAGCTGGAGCATCAGTGCATGTGTAGGGTGATGTGGACAGGGCAGGCGTGCATGCAGGGGCAAGCGTGTGTATAGGTACAAGTCTGCAGGTGTGGGTTCTGGTGCAGGTGTGAACGCAGGGCCAGGTGTGTGTGCAGGTGAGGGCTGTGAGCTGCATACTCAGGAGTGCCCGTGACTGCACTGTCCAACCATCCACACCTGCTGAGCACACTCACCTCTGAGGGTCAGTGAGGAATGTGACACCACACAGCTGCATGAGAAGCCCTGCCAAGGAGCCAGTCCCCAGCAGCCATGTCCCTGGGAGAGGAAGGAAGGAGGGAACTCACACCCACCCCCCTCCACGTGGAACAAGGTGCTGCAGACTTAGCTGTGCCTCCACTGGAGTGGACAACGTATTCACCTCCTCACTCACCACTTTCCTCAACCCCTTTCCAGACCTTCTCAAACACCCCCTCCTCCTCAGAGACCTTCCTGGTCTTCCCAGCAGGAGTCACTTCTCTCTTCCTAAAGCTTCTGCACCTTCCCCAGTACCTCTTTTCCCACACACACCCCTGCAGGGCCCACTTGTGACAACATAGACATTTATCTCCAGGTGGAGGCAGAACCCACCCGAGTCCCCCTCCCAGCCAGAGCTTAGGATGTACTAGCTTAGGATGTACTGGTTAGAGAATGAATAGGAGGATTCACGCCACTACATCCTTCTGGAATAAATTTTTTGATTCTCTTTCCTTTTTCAGACAATATCATACAACCAAATGTCTCAGGAGTTCAGAGCCAAAAGTGGCACCTTGAGAAACATCTCCTGATGCCTTCCGATGCCCTAGAGCTTTGAGAAGATGAATAAGAAGATGCTGAGAGTGTCAGACCACTGAGGGGGGCCCTCCCATAGGGACAACAGAGTGGGCTTTGGAGTGAAGTGGGGTGGGGAGGGGAGAAGGGGGCCAGGCCGAAAGGTCCTGTAGAAATTGGGGTGAGAAATGAAACAACACTGGAGTAGAAGAGCAAGCAGCAGAGAGGCATATTCGGAGAGACTTAAAGGGTTTTCTAAATCTGCTTCAACATGCACAGACCAATACTGTGCCACCGCGGGCTTTGTTTTTTCGTCCCTTGTGATGTTTATATTCATTAGGATTATGTCCACTTGTAAGTAACAGAAAAATACAAAACAAGAAAAACTTAAACCAGATAGAAGTTTACTTCTTCCTCACAGTCATGAAGGCCAGAGGCAGCCAGTCCAGGGTCGGGCTCGCCCTCCGTGGGGTCCGGGACACAGGCTCCTTCCCTCTGGTTGCTCTGCTAGCATGGCTTCCATTCCCAAAGTTGTCTCATGGCCCAAGCTGTATGCTGTAGCTCCAGCCATTACATTCACCTTCCAGTCAGCAGGAAGGCACCCTCCCCTTAACGGCACTTCCTGGAAGTTCCACAAAGCTTATGCTTGTGTCCCATTTGCTGCCAGAACGTAGCCCCATGACCCCAGGGACCTGGCAGGCAGGCTGGGGAATGCAGTCTGCACCCTGGGTGGCTGTACATCCTGCTGAACATGTGGACAGATGTGGGGAGAGCCAGCAGGCTCCCTGTGGCCTGGCCACTGCCCCCTTCTCACAGTGAATCTCCTCCTTCAAGAACTTGCCCTCCTCCCTTGAGTGAGGGCTCTGTCTTTGCGACTTTGCAAAAATAATTTGACACAGTATTTCTCCAAGCCAACTGGAAAGAATGACTGTAAGCAATTTTTCATAAAATATCACTCCTTTGAGAATAATTGTCTTTATATTTGTGCTTTTTCTGACATTGTAGGAAGCAAAATTACATGCAAACATTTGTTCTGCAAACCCGAAGTGTGAAGGAAGTTGCGCTCAAATGCTAAAAATGCTCCCCTGCCTCTGAATTCAAAATCTTCTTAGCTTGCATGAAGGCCCACAGAGGAGATCAAAATTTCGCTCCTGTTCCACCCTGGGGATCATTTTTTTCAAGGTCAGGGAACACGAGACAGACGACACTGCTAAGGCGGCTGCTGTGTTGATGACCAGGGGCCCTTCCAACCTGTGTTTCCAGGACAGCAGCTGCAGGTGGTTGGCTTTGTGGTCAACATTACCACATGTTTTCAGTGCTTACTTAAATGATAACGATATCGTTTAAACATTAAATGATAGTTGAAATTTATAAATAAAAGATAAACTAATGTCAAGTATCTAGATCCTTATTTGATGTCAAATGCCTGTGTATTTGAGGAGAATGGTTTTATCTGGAAAGCAAGTGTTGTAAAAATCAGACCTCTCTCTGGAAGGCCACTTTCAGAAGTGGATGACCGCAGGGTGACGTCCAGGGGAATCCTGACGTGTGAGCAGGAAGACCCCTGTACACAAGGCCGTGGCCTCACTGGTCCTGGCTATGATCGCAGTCACAGTCCTTGTGCCTCAGTCTCCCTGTCTACAGCATGACTCTACTTCCCCCACACAAGGTGTCTTAGAAACTCTTCTGCCGAGGTGGGTGCTGCAGGGTGGCTCCATGAAGGAGGACCTATCCGTCCCTCTGATGTCCAGAAGGATCCCTCTGGCTGCAGTTGAGGAAAGCAGATGGGCAGAACCAAGGAGACCAGCCCGGCCACTGGTGGCTACGCCACCACAGGCACAGTGACGCTGTGTAGACTCACGTGTTACCACGACGGCCCATCTACTGGGTGCTGATGGCGCTACGCCACCACAGGCACAGTGACGCTGTGTAGACTCACGTGTTACCGCAATGGCCCATCTACAGCAGCGGCACTGGGAGGCATCAGGGCCCTGCAGAGAACTGGTCGCCTATAACAGGAACTTCTCACGGGCAGTGTCCCGGCCTCCCCAAGCTCTGGGAAGGAGGACGGGTCCTGGAAGTCATCCTGACTCCCCAGGACAGCCTTGGTGTTCTGTCAGCCACGGCAAGTCAAGAACACAGTCCCACCCAGCACGCTGATGCTCAGGCCTCTTGCAGATAAACAGAAGAGTGAGCTCATCCAGGAGAACTGATAGATGCTGGGAGACTCCAAGTTTCTTTAAGGAGCCACGTAATGTAAACTCTTTAGTGTATAAAAACAACATTTTCTTCATGTCTCCATATTTGATAGTGCACTTAAAACTAAACTGAGTACAGAGAAAATGAGTCTCCTCACCCTGTACTGGACAAAACCTGCTCAGATGTGTAATAATTTTCAGCTGGCTGACATTTATCAACATTATATTTTGACAGGTTGAAGCCCCCAAATAGGTAGTATTTTCTTTCTCCACATTGGCTCAGTGTTGAGTCGACTGAGAGAGCAGAATGGGGTGCCCTTCATGGAGCCCCCTCTCCTTTCTCCTGGGGACACATTCACCCGCACGATCCCCTCCTGCCCACATTGGCAGCTGTTCCCTGAACTGCACGGATCTCAGGGAAGGACACAGACATGGTAGCCCCCACCCTCCCTCCGCGAAGCCTCTGAAGACTGTGTGACAGCAAGTGCCTGGAGCCGATGCGTCCCCTGCCAGGTCCCACCACTACAGTGAGCAAGACAGCCCCATGAAGGGGCGGTCACAGGCCTGGGCATCACCCCCAAACTCTCCTAAACCACTGTTGGGGGGGACCCCTGAAAACCAAAAGCATCTGCAGCAAACTGGTCGTTTGGGCATTTTATGGACAAATTTCTACGGAAAAGCAGAAATAACAAGGAGAGCGGAGAGCTCACAGTAGGAGGAGGCCCAGTGTCAGCGGGGCTGCACAGCCAATGCAGGGCATCTTACAGAGCATCCCCCTCAGCTGTGCTTTACTTACTAAGCCGTCCTTTGCAGAGGTCAGCCAGGTTACTTTCCAGAAGTGGGCATTTGGGCTCAGGTCCTCCTTCAGGATGATCAGAGAGCTGCTTCTACCGAGGCAATGACCGCCCAGCTCACCTGGAAGGGGCCCTGAGCACCAACCTCCACAGCAAGACGGAGTGAGGCCAGAGGGGCCACGTGGAGCTGACACAGGCTGCATGTTATTGCTAAAATCTATTCATGGATTTTGCAGAAATTGCCCAAAATTAGCTGGCTGTAGTAGGCTAGACTGTGTCCTCAACAAAACATATGTCCAAATCCTGACTCCTGGAACTGTGAGTGTGACCTTATCTGGAAATAGGGTCTTTGCAGAGGCAATTAAGGTAAGATCTGGAGATGAGGTCATCCTGGATTAGAGTGGGCCTTAAATCTGGGGACTGCTGTCCTCACAAGTGAAAGAAGAGGCAGTTGAAGACCCATAGACAAAACCCTATATCTATTTGAGAAATGATTTTAAGTTAAAAACACTCCCAGAAAGAAAACTACACACCCAGAGGGTTGCATGGGAAATTCCACCAAACATTTAAAGAAGAAATAATGCCAATTCTACACAAACCCTTCCAGAAACTTCAAGAGAAGAGAGTGACCCCAACTCATTCTACAAGGATTGCTCTCATACCAAAACCAGACATAGATGTTACAAGAGAAGAAACTACCAAGCAATATCACTTATGAGTACAGACAGATGCAAATATTCTTTTAAAATGTTTGCAAATAGAATCCAACATGTAAAAAAAGGATTATCTGTCATACCCACGTGGGAAAGACAGGCATGTCCCTCCCGCCTCTTCTCTTTAAAAGTTTACCCAAGATTCTAGCTGGTAAAAGTGGGCAAGAAAAAGAAACAAAGGCATCCAGATCAGAAAGGAAGAAGTAAAACCGTCTCATTTGTAGACAACATGGTTTTCTACCCAGAAAATACAGCACCTATGAGAGAGCTACTAGAACTTGCAAATGAATCTAGTACGGTTTCAGGACAGGAAATCTATATTAGAAATAAATTGTATTTTATATACTAGCAATGAACAATCAAAAATGGACATGTCTTAAAGTACCAGGGACAGTAGCATCAAAAAATTAAATACTTAGTGATAAATCTGACAAAAAATGTACAAGATTTGTACACTGAAAACTACAGAACATGGTTGAGAGAAAGTAAAGAAAACCTAAATAAATGGAGAGATGTACCTTGTTCAGGGATCAAGAGACTCAATACTGTTAAGATGTTATTTCTCCCAAAATTGATGTATAGAATCAACATAATCCCAATCAAAATTGCAGAAGACTTTTCCTGTGGAAATTCACAAACTGATTCTAAGATCCTTATGGAAACAGAAAGGATTGAGAATAGCCGAAAAAACTTTCAAAAAGAAAAACTAAGTTTGAGGACCAATGCTGTCTGATTTCAAGACATATTATGAAGTTATAGCAATCACGATGGGGAAAAATTGGCATCAAAATGGATAAATAAGTCAATGGGACAGAATAGACAGTGCAGATACAGAAGGACATACATGTGGTCCGTCAATTTTTGACAAGGGCACAGAGGCAATCCGTGGAGAAATGTTAAAGCTGAAACTATAAGACTTCTGAAATAAAATCGTAATGACCTTAGTGTAGGTAAATACTTCTACAACAGGATATCAGAAGCATGATCCATAAAAGAAAAATGTTGATAAACTGGATTTCATCAAAATTTAAAACATCTGCCCTTTGAAAAGATGCTATTGATGCTTAACAAACCATGCCAACACTTAGGGACTGAAAACCACAACGATTTATTGTTTCTCATGAGTTTTTGAGTTTCCTGGAAGGTTCATCCATTGCACGTGCTGGGGAGCCTCATTCTGCTGCATCCACCTGGGGCAGGTACATCCGCCGGGGGCAGGAACACCCAACACAGCCTCTTGCCCTCTAGGGTCTGTCTTCACACAACCCCTACAAGATCAACAGTCAGTAGCGCTCCTCCATATGAGTCATGAACAATTAGAAAAAGTAATAAAAATATAAGATTATTTTACCACTGCAAAAGTATAACAAATCCAGGAATTAATCTAATAATAATGTGGAATCATTATGTAGAAAAATTTTAAATGCTCTCAAGGAATGTAAAAGACCTAACAAATGGAAGAAGAACCATGTTGGTGAAAACTAATACTTAAAGTTGCCGAGTATCTATGTGTTCTGTACGAATCATGTTTTCTATTTTCTGTAGTTCCCGATGTTTGATATCGTGGGGGCTCGGCAGCACACCTTTCAAGTAAGAACCAGCCAGTGCAGAGCCACACACCCTCTACGAGCTCGCACATTCCGGGCCACTTCCCTCTGCCCTAATCACCTCAGAGCCAGGTGCGGACAAGCAGTGACAGCCCCTCGACCCCAGAGCCCACTGAAATCATTCAAACTAGCCAATTCTAACCCTGCTGACCCTGCCCGGCCTGTTCCCTCCTGTGGAAACCACAATAAAGGGTCCCGCCCAATTTTCCCCTGGCTCCCGTGCTTCCCCGTGTGGCCCGTGTGGCCCGTGTGGCCCGTGTGGCATACATGACCCCCATTTCTAGGGATCTGTGAGTCAAACTTCCTCCTTCACGACAGTCATTGCCATGTGTGTGTCTCACCAGACCATATTAAAGCAGATCCTGGGTACCCTTACAACACATTCTTACTAAAGTCATCTATACACTTAACACAGTTGGAAACAAAGATTCCAGTGGGAATTTTTAGCAACTGGACAAACTGATTCTATAATTTGGATGGAAAAATAAAGTTCTCTGAATCACTAAGACAACTCTTGAAAAGAAGTGCCAACAAGAATTCACCCTACTGGTTGCTAATGCACATTATACCAAAGGGACAGAAGCGAGAGTGATGTGGTGACACCAGCACGGGAGCAAATAAGCCAGCAGGATAAAATAGAGCATCCAGACACAGCTTCATAAATACTTCTGTTCATGCCCAAAGAGGAACCACAAGTGGGAGAGAGAGATTGATAAATGGTGTTGAGAATATCGGGCCACTATGTAGAGAAAAAAAATCTTCAGATGCATTACAAACAACCACAAAAGGCAGAACTAAAAATAAATATTAGGAGAAAATGAAGAACATCTCTTCCTCTCCTACAAATAACTCTAAAGTTCAAAAAATAAACAAACAAACCAAGAATACCCGCAGGAACAAGCAGGTACCTTGTGTTCTCAGTTCACTTGGAGTTCAGGAAGCATTCCTCTCCAAATCTACCATCTTAAACAGAAGCAGCATGAGCACAAGGAGCCGTGGGGACTCGGCGAAGGCTCCAGGGCAGGCCAGCAGATCCGGTGCTGAGAACCAGGGCCGTCTGGTGGTTTTTCCAAAACCAAGAAACTAAATCCCAGAGATGAATGAAAGTCTTTCCCGCTCCACTGAGAGAAACTGCTTATAAGCCTGTGCCCAAGACCAGTTTCTCCCAATCATGCTTCCAGGACCCTCTGGGACTTCCAGAACATTCCATCACAGTATTAAAATTGAAGCCTGAGTGAACGGCCAG
The DNA here is from genome assembly GCA_031878705.1 of Tapirus indicus. Taxonomy (NCBI): domain Eukaryota; kingdom Metazoa; phylum Chordata; class Mammalia; order Perissodactyla; family Tapiridae; genus Tapirus; species Tapirus indicus. The sequence continues at coordinate 144,860,413 of CM062921.1, forward strand.
TGCTAGCCAACGAAATTCCCAGCCCCTCCTCCGAGCCTGCACCACTCTCCCCATGATCCATACCTGCTGGCCCCCCACAAGTTACTCTCAGCCCTCAAGAGAAAACTGACTCCCTCACACACAAAGGACCCTTCTCCCCAATGGGTAACCCACCCTGTTCACTGTCCCTCCCTTCCAGCTGTAGCAGGGAGGGGACCCCACCCCTGGTCCCAGGCCACTCCTTCCCCTGAGCTCTGGACCCTTCAAGGCTGAGCTTGGGCCATCACCGCCCCTCTCACAGGGGGTTTCTACTTGTCCTGTAGGGCTGGCTCTTTGCCCACCTAAGGACAGGCTTCAGTCCTCTCCCTAAAGCAACTGTCCTGGATCCTACTCTCCCCCTCAAGCCTCCCCCTCAAGCCTCCATCTGGCTCTGCCAGCTGCTACCACTGGATGGCCTTTCCAGTTCTCTCCTGGCTGGTTCTCCCAGTGGGCAACTCCATGGACTCCCTGCCTCTGGTCCCTCCACTCCTGGGCCCTGCTCTCCATGGACTCCCCCTTCTGGGCCCTTCACCCCTCGGCCCTGCTCTCCTGGCCGCCTTCTGCCCTCATCGGCCTCTCAGGGTCCACCACAGCTCTGCTTGTTGTGAATGAGTGGAGCGTCCCTCCTCTTGCTCCCTCCTCTCTCTCCTTCCCCCTCACCCTACCCAGCCCTTCATGCTGCCCCACCAGCTCTCCCAGCAGGTCAGAGCAATTGGCAACTGAATGCCCAGGTCAGCAGTGGGCTGATGGCCACAGATGCAAGGGACACAGAACTCACACATGTCCACCAGCAAATGAGCTCCATCACAGTCCCCAAGGGCTTTCTTGTCATCACAGCACAGGCAAGAAGGCAGGCACTGTGCTCCTTGCCTTTCGCAGACGTGACAACCGAGGTTCCGAGGAAAGGTCACTTGCTCAGGTCAAGCATAAGTCTCTGACACCTCTCCACGCTTTCCCTTTCTGTGCAGACAACACCGTGCAGGAAGTCACAGACTGAGCGGAACCACTGTCCTTTCTTTTGGTCTCCCCATTTCTCTCTCTCCATCAAAACACAGATGGGCCCTCAGCACATGGTAATATTCCACATGTCAGCTGGCAAGGGTATCAGCTGGGCTATGAGAGGGCCGATCACTCCCTGACCTGCTGCCCAGGCAGGGACGAGGCTGGGGAGCCTCATAGAGCACAGAGGTCCCCAGGAGCCCAGGACTTTGGACTTTAGGGAGGTTAGCTCCTGGCCCCAGAGCAATGTAGGGAGAGCTGGGGCTCCTTCCTCCCTCCTGTTTGCAGGGGTCCGTGTGCAACTGGGGCTCCCGACTGTCCAGGTTGTCCTTCCTCACCCACCACCACTGCCTGCTTCTGTCCTCCATCGCTTGCCTGTGGGGGCCACAAGGAGACCCTGCAGAGAAACTCAGCTGTTCTCCCTATGAAACATTTGTGGTGAATTTCTGAAATTGACAAATTTTGATGAGGGTACTATTTTGCTCTTCCCCAGTTAATACTATGCCACAAACTAGGGATCCCACAGGTCTCCCCTTCCCCACAGGAGTAACTCCATGAACTACAGTAATTAGGGGATGAGAAAGCATCATTAGATTCACATCACCCCTTCTCAAACCGCTGCACAGGTCAGCAAACGCCTGCTCCCACCATCCAGGTGGGCCCCCTGGTCTGACCGGATACCGTGATGGAAGTGGACCCTGTGATCTGAGTGGACCCCATGAGTCCGGGGTGGGGCCTGCCCTAAGGGGCTCCTGGTGCGGCCCACAGCCAGGACTGCATCAACCTGGACCCAGGAGCAGCGCAGGGAGAACCCCCTTCCCCCACCGGCCGCCTTCCAGGGTAGCCCAGGCTGAGCGAGGACAGGAGAGAAGGAAGAAAAGCCGCGAGAGCTGGGTCTGGGGCGGGCTCCTAGTGTAACTTCGACCGAGTACGCGCTGGTCTCTCACACGCGTGGCCTGGCCAGGCCCCGCTCCCCGTGTCCCTAGGGATTTGGGCGGGTGGGGCAGCGTGGCACAGGGACACCCTGAGGACTCTGCGTCCACAGCCCGGGCTGCGCGCGTGCAGGGCGCGTGCCTGCCCCTTCCTCTGTCCGCGTGTCGCTCAGCGCCGGCCACCCCGGGCCGCGTCCTCCGCCCGCGCTGAGCGGCGGAAGGGGGCAACGTGGCAGGCCTCACCGCGCTGGGGACCCGACTTCCCTTCTTCGGGAACCAGGTCCGGCCGGCGGTCCCTGGGGTCCGGCCTCTGAGGGAGGCGCTCAGCCAGAGCCTGGGCGCCCCACGGTCCTCCGACCCTCCGGTCTCCCAACCCCTGGCCCCCCCCCGGCTGACCCCTGAGTCCTCCGGCCCCCCAACCCCTTGCTGCCCCCCGGCCACCCCCCGCTGCCCCTCTGACTCCTCCGGCCCTTCGGTCCCCTCAACCCCCGGTTCCCCCAACCCTTTGGCCCCCAAGTGCCTCCCCGACTCTCCCGGTCCCCCGACTCCCCGGCCCCCGTACGGGCCCCCCACGAGCTAACACCCGGCGGGGGCGGGGCGGGGCCGCCTCTCCGGCCCGCGGGAGTTGGGGTTCGCGTGGACGCCCCGCCCCGGCCCCGGCCCTCCGGCCCCGCCCCGCTCACGTCACACCGCCCCCCCCTCCTGCGCCTGCGCGGCCGCGCGCCAGGCCCACTCCAGCCGCCGCGCATCCTCGGCCCGCGCCCCGCTCTGCGCTCCGCGCCCGCGCCCCGTTCCCCGGCCCCCGGCTCCCCTCGCGGCGGGCGGGCGGCCATGAGGCTGCGGGGACGCGGTCCCCGGGCCGCCCCCGCCTCCAGCGCCGCCTCCAGCGCGGGGGCTGGCGACGCGCGGCTGCTGGCGCCCCCGGGGCGGAACCCCTTCGTGCACGAGCTGCGCCTCAGCGTCCTGCAGAAGGCCCAGGTGGGTGCCCCCCGCGCCCGGGACCCCGCGGTGCCCTGCGGCCCGTAGCCCTCCCCCATCCCGGTTCCTTCACCCTGGTTCCCGCCGCCCGTGCCCCGAACGGGCTCCGCATCCCGTTTCCCCCGCAGCCCTAACCCGGCCCAAACCCCTTTTCTCCGGATCCCCGCACCCGGCCCTACACCCCCTTTCCCCGGATCCCCGCACCCCGCACCCGGCCCTACACCCCCTTTCCCCGGATCTCCGCACCCCCTTTTTCTGGATCCCCGCACCCGAACCTGGCCCTACCCCCTTTCCCTGATCCCTCGCCCCCGCTGGGTCCCCCGGTCCCGGCGTCCGCTCCCGCCGCGTGCAGGCCCCGCCCGGTACCCGAGCGGCTCTCCTGGATGTGACTGTGTTACTTGATGAGCTTCGTGTGTGGGAACCTCGTTGGTCATTAGAGTCGGCGCCGGAGACAGTGGGGTGCGGGCCCTTGGGGTCCCCTGAAGATAACGGCCGGAGGATTTCCGCCTCTGTTTGCAAGTTGTTTTCCGGGGAGGGTGCAGGGGAAGCTCTCTTGGGGGTTGGCCTGTAACCAGATTCAGGTTTACACAGCCTGGGTTCGAGCATGGAGGGAACAGTGTGCGGTTCGCTTCCATCACGTTTTATTTGTGGGGTCGTCTGTTTCTGGCTGAGGGATGGATGGCTGCGGGAAGCACGGGGCCTCCACACTTGTCCCTTTCCTTCCTGCACATGGCTTCTGACCTGGTGGATAATTCCCTGGCTGTGTTGGATCTGAGGTTGATGGTCTCTGGTTGTGTTTGCATTTCTGTAAGATTGCTTACAACGTGGCCTTTCCTTTCACTCCGGAACCAGGCCATAGCAGAGGCGCAGCTTCAGGACTTAAGTGGTTGTCCAGCTGGTGGGGAGTGTTTTTCCAACTGTGACAAAACTTTTTGCCGGGCGACTGAGATTTTTTAATGCATAAAGTAATTCATCTGAAATGATGTTAAGGTGAGAAGTTCTGGAAGTCAGTCTAAAGTTGTCATTTTCCCGGTTGCCTGCTTTTTCTGGAAACACCTTCTTAGTGGGTTTGGTTAACATCGGTGGGAGAGGAAATGGTGGGCAGAAGATTGAGATGAGGGAAGAGAATGGACGGTGGCATCCCTTCTGGCAACAAGAAAGTGCAGGGTCGTCCCCAGTTGTCCCCTGGGCCTTGTCCCCTGTCTCTGTGCGTGTCCTGGCCAGACACCAGGATCCACCTGCCGGAATGGTCTGCTGCATTCATTGGCTTGAAGACTCTCACTCGTCACCTGCCAGGTGCTGTGTCCAGCGTGCCATGGGGTTACAACGCACAGTCGCTTCCTCTGGGCTCCAGAATGGGCCCCCCAGCCACCAGTGCCCCCTCCCCTTCACTCCTGTGGTCCAGTGGGCCTTCCTCCCCCCACTGTTCTGCTGCTTAGAACCCCTGGGGGGCCCCTGGGACAGAGCCCTTACCCCTCCAGGTGGTTTCCAAGGCCCCTCTCAGCCTGCCCCACCCCCAGGCTTGGCACCCTTGGCTCCAGCTGCCATGGGGCTGTCTCTCTTCCTGCCGCTGCCCACTCTCTCCTGGCCTCTTTACTCCTCCCTCAGATCTTGAGTGAAATATCACCTCTAGGAGGAAGCTCCCTCCTCCTTGGAGGTCCCTGGAGGGCCACCTCTGCATCCCTGTCACATTTGCAGCCCCTTGTTAACTGTGTGTGCATGGGAGTTAGATCTGTCCTGCCCCAAACGGTGTGCTCACTGCCTGGGTGAGGTCCACTGAAGAGACTTGGCTAGTTGGTGAGCGAATAAACAAGCGAAAGTGATGGATGTCAGAGTCAGAAATCCCCAGCTCTCTCAGGCAGGGGTCACACGATTATAAATTGGAGGTTCAGAACAGCATCTGCAGGCTGTTTTTCAGTGAATGGTTGATGAGAGTCCAAGATTTTGGTTTTAGGTATTGGCCTGCAGGCATCTGGATGACATTCAGAAGAACAGGTGGGTGGGATGTTTTGGCCTCCCGGAAAGGAAGAGATACTTTGTATGTACCTTGTTGCAGTGGTCCTATGTTTGTAACAAAGTGGTCATTACCACTCAGATGTCTGCCAGTGTGTGACCCAGGATGTGTAGCTTGTAAATGCTCTCCAAGTTCCATGTCTGCTCTGCAGAAACATTTTGCTTTTCACCAAGCAATGCTCTGCAAAGCTTTTGACCTTTATATAATGTATTATGGTAAAGTTTCTACAGACTGAACTAACCTATCCAAGCAAAGAAGCCTGCCTGCCCAAATCAATAAGTAAATGGATCCCACAATGACTGAGAAACTCACCTAAATTGGATAAACCAGTCAGGGTGCCTGCATTTTCCTGTTAGCATTTGCTGCTGGGGAAGGGCTGCCACGTGTCTGAGGATTAATGACCAGTCCATCTGTCACTTAACTGCAGATTTAGCAAGGAGCTTAAGCATCTCTTTGGACAGAAAACAACACATTAAGATCTGAAAAACCACGACTAGTATAATATTGGATAGTCACATGGTAATTTGTTGCTTTTGGAGTCATGAGGTGGTTTCAGGTCACCTGGGTTTCTTGGTTCTTCGAGTTGGAACTCGTGGCTCTGAGCGCATCCCACCTCCATCTCCGACGTTTGCCCATTTCTGAGCTCCCTGTAAACGGAGCCAGTGAGAATTTACTTCCTGGAAGCAGACCGGCTTCCTGTACACCTTGGAACTGAGGCCTTGGAGGGAGGAGGCTGCTGAAAGCACCCCTCCCCCAGTGTAATCCACAGAGGATTACATGAGGGTTGAGTCCGGGGACAGACTCCAACCCACCAGCCTGTGCTGTGCAGTGGCCTTTGTGGAATTTAATTACCCAAAAGTGGGCGGGTGTTCTTCTTCTCAAAGTTCTTATCTAAATGCCCAAAGTTTGATAAAAAAGCAGCAGCAGGTGTGCCCAGTCTCAGTCTGGATTCTGAGTGAGGTGTGGCCATTCTGGAGCAGGGAATCCCACGCCCTGCATACTTCCAGGCCACTCCTGGGGAAGGCTGCTGTTTGCGTCGTGGTCTCGTACACTGCCCACTGGCCTCAGCATCCCCCCACCACGCACACACACAGACCGGGCGTGGTGGCCTGTGTGTTCCCTCCTGCTTCTCTGACCTGCCAGACTCCTGGGTCCTGCTCTGGCCCCACCCACCCCATCCATTCCTGTTGCCCCTTTTATCTGGTGCTCCATGCATGAGGCTTCATAATGAGCAGCTCTTGAGCTCTGCTGGGACCCCAGCGCTCTGCCAGGGCCTGTGGAGGGATGGATAAACAGGGAGGCAGCCTGACCCAAGCTGGTGTTTTTGAGGTGCAGGTGGTGATAGAAACCTGGGGAGAGCCTGAGGATGGAGGCTTTCCAGGAAGGCGTGCATCCCGTAGGAGGGCAAAGAAGGCTGCTGCAGCAGGGCCTGGCCCTCCCTGGGTGCCTGGGAGACGAGACCCCAGAGTGGACCCCAGGTCCTGGGTCCCCAGCTACCTTCTGACAACCTGGGAGCCTAATGCTGCCGTCTCTGTTGGTGCGTTTGTAGCCCAGTGAGGTAATTCCCCAGTGTCCTTGCCTCTGGTCACTCTCAACACAGCCCTGGGAGGTGAGCAGGTGGGAGGTCAGGTACTGCGTCTCCATGTCCCAGGTGAGGAGTCCGAGGCCCAGGTGCTGTGCTGTCCCCCAAGTCCTGGGAGCGTGAGCTGGCTCAGTGTGGACGGCTGACCCAGCCTCACAGGGAGCCCAACCCTTAGGAAGCGGCTTTCTCCTCTGACTCACTGAGAGCCTCTCGTAGTCCAATTCTAACTTTCTGGAAGGGTGCACACATAAAGTTTAATTGTGGCCAGGGCTGAGGAGTGGGAAGGGGGTTCAAAGTTGACCAAGGCTTGACTGTTCAGTTTTTATGCTCTTCTGTTCTGAAATATGGGTTTTCAACATGTGTATGTATATGTTTTATATGTGTGTATATGTACACACACACGTATATACACACACACATATACACACTCAGTTTTGTTTCACAACCTCTTTAATTTCTTCATCGTGAGCAAAGCACAGTCATATTTCTCTTTTTAAAAAGTCAGGATTTGGGGCCGGCCCAGTGGCGTAGCAGTTAAGTTCCCACGCTCCGCTTTGGTGGCCCGGGGTTCATAGGTTCAGATCCCCAGTGCGGGCAGATGCACCTCTTGTCAGCCATGCCGTGGCGGCGTCCCATATAAAGTAGAGGAAGATGGGCACGGATGTTAGCCCAGGGCCAGTCTTCCTCAGCAAAAAGAGGAGGATTGACAACTGTTGTTAGCTCAGGGCTGGTCTTCCGCCCCCCAAAATCAGGATTTTTTGGCCTGAAACAGAAGCCACTCAAGAGCTGAGCTGCAGGAGCCAAGCATCTAGCCCGCCCTACCCGTGCCTGCAGCATCAGGCCCTGGGAGGGTGCCCCAGAGGGTGGAGAACGTCTGAGAAGGTGCCTGGGCGAGTCTGAGCAAGGCTTCACGAGGTCGTGCTCACGGAGCCTCGCCCCCGCTGCCCGCTCTGCTCCTCCGTCTGCCTGCTCCCTGGGGCCCTTCACCTAACACAGCTGGACGAAGTGCCCCATCCCGAGTGGCCGGAGGCTGTGGGGTGCAAGGGCCACCTTACCTTTACTGAGTTAGTGTTGTCCGTCAACCTTTACTCTAGTTGGGAATTCATTTGAAGATGAGCCCAGAGGAGTGTGTGTGTTTGGAAATCACATTATGGTTAAATGTGATCGCAGGGTTTGTCCTTCCAGAGCCCAAGTCACCGTGCGCCCTCGGTGCCACGTTTTGCAACATTAAAACTAATTCACGTGTTCCGTGGCCTTTTAACCATGCTGCAGCCTTGTGAGCTGGGTGTTTACATGTCAGTATATAAAAGTATATACTTCAGTCATTCAGTGCTGTTCTCACTCGTCCACGGGCGGTCGGCTCCCGTCCTCCCTCAGGCTCAGCGTTGCCCGGCTCCTCCGTGGCTGCCCGAGGGCCGTCCTGGGCGGGGCCCTGGCCTCGCCTGCACTAGAGCCCAAAGCACTGCAGGTGCCTGAGGACCCCGGCCTTTTCGAAGCACAGATTTTGCTGTTGCTGTGCCCTGGGGCCCGAGCACACTCAGAAGTGAGCTCGGTACCCGAGACAGCCAGCAATGCTGATGGGCTGAGGGCCCTGTTTGGATCAGGCACTGAAGAGCCACCCCGGGGTGGGGGGCCTTATATCAGGGTCCACTTACTCTCCCAGGATACCCCTGGAGGGAGATGACTGTTCTGCACACAGAGCAAACAACAGACCCCCCCCCCCCCAGCTGGCCGCCCTGCCCCGTGCCCTCCCATTCCACCCTAGCTGCACCTGTGCCGTGGTTCTAAGGAACAGTCAGATGGGTCACCTTCATCCTTCCCCACTGCACTCAGAAGAGTGACCACCCTGGCCAGGGGACAGACCTCCCCAGGCTCCTCTCTACTCCTGCTCCTCTAATGGGTACCACAGGCCTAGCCTGGCTCCACAAACATTACTGGTGGGCAGGGGCTCCCTGTAGCTGGAAGGCAGAACCAGGATGTTCTGGGGAGCTCCCTGCAGCTGGGGGGCCGAGCCAACATGTTCTGGGGGAGCTCCCTGCAGCTGGGGGGCCAAGCCATGATGTTCTGGGGGAGCTCCCTGCAGCTGGGGGGCAGAGCCAGAATGTTCTTGGGGAGCCCCCTGCAGCTGGGGGGCAGAACCAGGGTGTTCTAGGGGAGCTCCCTGCAACTGGAAAGTAACGGGATATGCCTGTCGGTGTCCTTGCAGCTGGAGGAGGGCTCCCTGCAGGTGGGGGGGTGGGGCTAATATGTGCACTGATGGGGCCTGAACCCAGCATTTCAGTGGGGGGCCTCCTGTAGTTGGAGATGGGGATTGAGCCCTGTGTTCTTTCTGGGGGTGCTCTCTGTATCTGAGGGTGGCGTGGGGTAGGAGGTGCCCAGGTTGGGGTGCTGCCTGCAGCTGGAGGGTCCTCCCCACTGCTGGGGATTCCAGGACAGCTCAGGACTGCTGGGGGGAGGGGTCCACCAGCAGGGGGACTCAGGGTGAACTCTCCCCCAGGCCCTGCTGACTCTCTGCAGATGTTTGCTAAACAAATGGAAGCAGCTAGAAATGCGACAGTTCTTGAATTTCGAGATTCTTTTATTCAGACCACACAGTCAGGCCCCTGGAGATAAGAACTTTCCTTGGGCCACAAAGCCAGGGTGAGTCTGTCTCTTGGGCATGCGTTGAGCTGAGCAGGGGCATGAGGGTCCAGCTATGGTTGGCAAGGCCTGTCTGTGCCCACAGGTGGGCCTTTATTGTTGGGGTTCCCACGGTATCCTCTGTCCCTGCCACCCCCCCACACTCCTGCCCCTGCTGACCATCCCCATCCGCTGAGGTGCACCCCTGGTGCCTGAAAACAGCACTCTGCCTGCTAACCTGGGACCTGCCATCGTGGTGGGACGCCCCGACTTCAGACAGTCAGCATGTGAGGTAATGTGTTCTTAGGAGTGGGCATGGGCGGCCTGGGCCTCACTCTCTCACCTGACTGTGCCTGGATGCTGAGCCCCAAGGGCAGGCACCTGCTCTGTCCTGGGCACAGCCTGGACTCTTAGGGACCCACTGGATGAACAGGCGGTCAGCAGACGGCCGCTCAGCCACCTGGTGCTTGCAGCAGCCCACATTCAGACAGTCCCTCCGGGTGCCACGTGCACCGCTGCACTTCTGACTCTGTTGGTCGCTGTCACCTGCTCAGTGGATGAGGACAGGGCCTTCTCTGTGCCTGGCCTTTGCCCCCAGCCCAGCTTCCTCCTGAGTTTCTCATCCCCCCAGATGGGGACATTCCCAAGGATAAGCCAGTGCATCCTGGGGTGGCCGTCACATCCCTGCCTCTCTCCAGGCTGCTGTGGTGCGGGCCCTGCACCCCTGGAGCTGCCCGTCCAGCCTTGCTGGGCACCTGAGCTTCTCCACTGTCTGTGGGACTCGTGCCCTCCTGGGTCCATGTCTGCAAGTGGGAGCTGCGTGCCTGGAAAGCTGTTTACACAGACATGTAATCACATGGTGTCCTGCCCACAGATGAGAGGCCTATGGAAGTCGGTCAGGTGAGTTCCTGCAGCCTCTAAAGGGGTTTGGAGCCAGCTCCTGCTTTTGGATCTGAGCCTCATCCCCAAGTGGAATGTCCAGCCCAGAAAGCTTATGCTTTCCAGTGTTTCTGCTTCTCCCTCCGCCACCCCGCCCCATCCGTTCTTCTGACCACCTGCCCAGAGCCAGGCCCTGCTGGGCCCTGAGCTCTCAGGAGTGCCTGGGCAGCCACGGAAGGGCCTCCAGCCTGAGGTTTGGTTTATTGTGGAATTTCACATCTGGAGGCTGCAGGAGCCAGCAGGTCGGAATCACAGGGACTGAGCCCTGGTTTCCAGCTGAGGGCCCCTGAATCCCTGAGGAGATGAGATTTTGTAGGAAACCGAGCAAGGAGGAGTGAGGAGAGCATGCAGGCAGGACCCGGAGGCTAGCCCGGCGCCAGCAATCCTCCCGAAGCTGTGGGTAGCCTGCCTGTGCCCTCTCAGCTCCTCCCCACCAGGACCTCTGCGCTTGCCACCCCTGCGTGTGGGATGCCCTCCCCACATTCCCTGCTCACCCTTCAGTCTTCCCTTAAACCCCACCAGTTGCCATAGAGACCTTTCTCAACTTACCTGGAAAAGAGGTGTGTGGCCCCCCACCCAGGTGTGCCTGTCTCACCTGGACACCTGTTGCCTGCCCCACGGGGGTCTAAGCAGGAGGTGCTGCTGCTCCTGCATCAGGCTGCGCTGTTCTCGGCTGCTCCCCGAGTCCAGGCAGTGCCTGGCCCGTCCTTGGTGCTCGGCACACGTTTGCTGGACCAGTCACATGCCTTTCATTCAGCTCCTCACAAACAGCCGCGGTGCACGAGCGCCAAGTTGTGTGTTGGGTGCCGTGCTCTGTGCTGGCAGCACAGATGTGAGCGTGGGCTTTAGGGACCCCAGTCCAGGCAGCGCCAACCCTGAACTCAGGGAGAGCCAGAGAATGGGGAAACCACAGACTGGCTGGGGGGCCAGGAGTAGCCAGCCCCCCTGGGGGCTGCTGGGAATCTGCTTTCTGGTATTTGAAGTTCAAGGTCAAAGCCGTGGCATGCATGGACATCCAGCAAGCCGTGTCTCTGGAAATGATCAGGAGGGTCTTGACCAGAGTGCGGGGCTCCAGGCCCTGGACACCCCAGGGTGTTGAGACTGTGTTATGGTGACAGAATAGGAGAGGTGTCATTTATCAGAAGGTGCATTGTGCTCCCTGCCCGAACCCCTACTGGGTGCTCTTGGGATGAGAGTCCTGTGACCCTCTGAGTGCCTGCGGGGGGACGATGGCAGCTATGGTGACAGTGATGACAATGATGATGGCATCTGAGGTGACGGTGTCCCCACAGTGTGAACCTCCAGGTGGCGGCCCCACGGCAGAGCTGACCAGGGATGTGGGGTCCTCGACTCTGCCCCCAAGCCCGTCCTCACCACAGCGCCCGTCACTTCTGTCTGTGCCGCAGGGCCCAGTGCTCACAAACCTGCCCTGCCTCACCCTCCAACTGTGCTGCACCCCTGCCCCTCCCCTGGTTCAGGGCCCAGCCTCTGGCTGGCGGGCACTGTGGTCAGCATCTTGCTGGTAGTTTCCCTGGGGACCCCGGTGGCTCCTGTTGTCCCCGAGGATCTACTTCCCTGGCCCTCAGGTGGAGGCTCCTTTGCTGGTCTGCTGACATGTGTCCTCAGGCCCGAGAGCCCTCGAACGTGGCCTGAGAGCTCTGCCCGGGGGCTCTGCTGTGTCCACCTGGAGGCCCCGAGCTGCTCCTCCACGCTGACCATGGACCATGTGGCTGGTTTCATGCCTCCTTCCCCGGCTGGACTGTGGGCCATGCTGCCGCAGCTCTGCCTGGTGCCCAAGAGACCATCAGCTCTGAGGGATGGAGCTGGACACTGGCCGGGCAGGATCAGTGGACGCGGTGGGCTCTGACCTCCCACGGGAACCTCGGACTTGGCTCCAGGGCAGGCGAGAAGGACTGTCTGGTGTTGGTGGGTTTCCCTGTGGGGCCCCTGGTTGTGGGGTCTCAGCTGTAGGGTTGCCTTCGACCAGTGGTTCTGATCCTATAAAGAGCTGCGTACGTGCTTGTTGCTGCCTCACAGACCACATGCCAACTGTGGTGCGTCAGCAGTGGGAAACACGGTCGTCCAGGAAAGTCCGCCTGCGCTGGGCTGTGGGACAGGTTTGTAAATTCAGAGTGAATTACTGAAAGACACGCTCATTTTGCAGAAGGCTCCAGATTGGGCGACACGTGCTAAGGTTTGAGTTGAAAGCCCTTGAATAGAGAAGACGCTGAGGAAGTTGGGGTTGCTTGCGGGTTTGAAAGAAAAAAATGGCTGTTTTAGAAAAGCTATATTTAATTTTAGATTTGAGTGGGAGAGATAAGAAGAAATAGCTTATCTCCAGTGGTGAGCGTGGCTCTGGGAGGAGAGTTTACCCTGTGGAGGTGCCCTTATCCTAGTGTCACCCGGGCGGATGGAGAGCGTTGGGGTCGACAGCCCTGAAGCCTGAGGTCAAGACCACCGACATTCACACATTAGTAAGAAAAAGACCCGTGAGTCCCGCATGAGCTTGGGCACAGGATTTGTGTGGGGGGCCAGTCACACAGAAGAAGCCAGATGCCCAAGAAAACCTAAACATGAAGCTGCTCCTCAGGTGTGACCTGCGCTCCCCCGTCCCCCACAGCCACCTCCCACTGTGGACACCTTGGATCCCAGCCACGCCGCGACTTGTCTGTCCATCGGAGCAGCTGCACGTGCAACAGGATAGAGCAACAGCGACTGTTCAGGACTCCAGCTTCTCTTTCACTTTTGCTTTGAAGTAGTTTAACCATTCGAATTAGTGGTGAAACAACTATTTATCACCTCATTCCAGTGCAGCCTATGATTTGGACCGGAAGGCATGTTATGTTTAATGAAGGTGTTTGCTGGTGGGGGAAAGCGAGGACACGTTTTCTCAGGTCCATTTGCTGGTTTGCATCTGGAATGTCAGGTCCCAGCAGATGCTCTCTCAGCTCTCTCCTGCCGTTGGCTCAGTTTCTGTGCTGGTGAGGTTTCCTAATGGAAGCGCCTGGTTGCGCCAGCTGACGGGACCCCTGCGAAAATCACTGTGCTTTTTCTAAGTTGTTCTCTCTTCAAAAAGAAAAAATGATAAAATTAGATGTATCTTTTTTCTCTCGCCACGTCAGGAGAAAGTGGCCCCAGCAGACGTGAGCTGTCTCCACGTGGCTATGGAACCACTTCCTGCATAAGGTGTGGGGGCCACGGACTGCCCCAGGGCTTCCGGTGTTGGCCTCCCAGTTTTAGAGTATTCTGTCTATTCTAAATCAGGATTCTCAAAAACAGCTTGTTTTATATTTTCTAATAAGTTACAGCAAAAAAAAAAAAAAAAAGATTCATTGCCTGGGCAGGGTTCTCCTGTGATCTCACATTGCCCTGCAATGTGTGCATCTCATGTCTAATCTCCTCCTGGGACAAGCTTGGAGGTGACCAAGACCAGCTGCCCAGGGTGGCGTTTGAGGAATGCACAAGACCCTGCCCCAGAAACCACTGCTCCCTGTGCATCTGATCCCCTGTGCTTGCTTCCGTTCAAAAGGTGAGCCCTCACTCCCCCCACCCTGGACTCCAGCTGATCTGCCTGATGGGCATTCATAGCTCCTGTCTCAGGAATGCCCCTCCATTGGGGAAGGGTCAGTGCACCTGTCTGGGGCTTGGGCATAGGCCCTTCTCTGTGGCCGAGGGGTGAGTGAGGGTTCTGGAGCCAGCCCTGCAGAGATTTGGGGAAGGAACATCCTGCTGAGGTGCTAGGGCAGTGTGCCTGGTGTGGGAGAACAGAGGGAGGCTGGTGTGTTCAGCGTAGGCCGGGTGGGGGGACCCAGCAGCCATGCAGAACTCTAAGCACTGAGGGGCCTGGTCTGGCTGCACCTGGAGGGCCAGGGTGGGAGCTCCCATGATGCACCTTGCGGGGGGGGCTGTCGCAGATTCTGGATTTGTTTTGGAGGGGGAGCCAGTGGGAGTTGGTAAGAAATAGAGGCTGCAAATATGACTCCAAAGTGTGTGTCCACAGACCGGAGGGACAGAGCTGCCCCCTGGGGGGGCAGGCGAGGGCTCAGTGTGGGTGTCAGTTGTGCCCCATGGTGGGTCAGTCATTGACGGTACACATCTGGGGCCCCAGGGAAGCAGCCCTGGCTGGGATGTCAAGGTCGGAGGTGTTGTCCCTTTATCAGGCCAACGTCCAAGGGCGTGAGGTGCACCGAGGAGGGGAGGGCCCCCTCACTCTCCTCCCACCTGGGGCAGCCCCTTCTGGTCTCGACTGCCCATCAAACTTTGGCCTTTGCTCTGACCAGCCAGCTGACCTTGGGAAGCCACCCTGCCTCCCTTACTGGGCCTTCATTTCCCCACCCGTCCAAGCCCATCCACAGTGGGTGTTTCCTCTCTGGGGTGTGGACCGCACCCTGCATCCCTAGCAGATTTGTCTCTGCCTCCCCCTCTGTGTGTGGGGCGGGCAGCTGGGCCCTGCTGCCTGCATCTTGGTCAGCCACATCCAGCACTTGGTTCACACACCATCTGGGTGGGTTAGCTGATTTGGGGTAGTTGATTCATCTGTCGTATTGTTCCTGGAACAACTTCCTTGCAGCCCCATGGGGCCATTCATTCCGAGAGGCATCCCTTGAGCTGGTGAGTCAGTTCCTGCCTGCGTTTGGGGACCCTCTGCCCCTGCTCCAGGTTTCTGGGCTGCGGGCTGTGTGGGGCGGCCCTGTGCCTTGGGGCCTGGTCCTCGTGGGTGTGGGGAGACCTCAGGTCAAAGTAGTTTTTGTCCCTTACACTTCGATCTGAGCGCCCTCCATGCTGGCTCAGTGCCCCCAAGGCCCCAGGTGTTTGTAGCACCCCTGTGATACAGGCTCCACCTGCCCCCCCAGACCCCACACCCATTAGTGGTCTGGCCACTGCATGCTCACCTGGCTCTGCTATCCCTGAAAATCGCTTCCTCAGATGTTGTAAAGTAACCTAACAGCATGGAGATGTGAGTCCTGCCTTGCTTCTTATCTTTTATACTGATCATCCCCTGGGATCTGTCTTCTGTGCCCTGTGTAACTCACAGCTCCTCCCTCTGCTGGCCCCTGGCGTCTGACTGTCACACAGGTGACCTTCGTTTCACCTATCCCCTGGTGGCCCCCCTGGGTGGCGTCCAGCTCTGCTGCCACCGCAACGCTGCCATCAGCAGTCTCTGAGCGCCTGCCATGGGAGCAGCTCCCTGTGGAGCCGGGCCAGGGCCTGCCAGCTGGCCAGGGGCACAAGCATGGTTCCACCTGAGTCCTCACCTGCTGTGCAGGGCCTCCCGCACGTCCTCACGGAGCTTGGTGGGAGAGGAGCGGCCCTGAGCCGTGGTTGTTCACAGAACCTCGGCAGCACGTGACCTCTGCCAGAACCCGTGGGACTGGGCTCTGCATTCACCCCCCCGTGGACGACGGTGCAGAGCTCTGGCCACATAACACCCAGGGCTGACACCTCTAAGGGTCCACCTTTGTTCCTCTTGCTTGTCCTCTTACCACCAACCTTCAGGAGTGGGCTTCGGTGGTAGATTCATGCTTGCTGTGTGTGAGTGCAAAGTCTCTATTTCTACTAGCGTGATTTCAGAAACTTGCTGAGAAAAGAGAGAATGGCTAGAATGTGGCTGCAGCCCACGTTTTCTGTGGCCAGCAGGCACTTTGTGTGTGTGTGTGGTGCGTGCGCGCACTTACATTTTCTTTAATCAGGTGGGGGAGTGAATTTCTCTCTAGTGTATTTGTGAATGCATTTTCACATTCCTGAGTCTTCCCCGCACCTTAGGGAGAGTAACCTGTAACCTGTAACCTGCCCCTCATCGTGCTGACTTTCACAATCAGAAACTGCAGGCATGGTGGCAGACGTCTGCTGTCTGTCCTGACGCGGACACTGTGTCCTTTGAGCTGCCAACGCCCTTTCCCTTTGGAGCGTTCACATGGATGCCCCTCGCACTCTCCTGGCTGCAGGTGTCCTGTTAGAGCCTCGCATGGCTGGCTGGGGTCCCTCAGCATGGCGTCACTCTGGCATGCCTGTTCGGAAGGCACACGGTGCCCTAGCTGGCCCGTCCACTCCTGGCGAGGGCGTGTCACCACAGTGACCCTGCCTGGTACAGGGATAGCGTGGTGGAGACAAGAGGGACCCCGTGTGCTCAGAGGTCCTTGTCTTGTAAGTACCGTGTCGGGGTTCCATGTTGGTTGTGAAACACAAGGGCCTTGGACCAGCTTGCATGTTGCTGATGCCCACGGCCTCGACCGCCTTGCAGAGACGAGGGAGCGATTGCCGGGGGAGTCTGAGCGGGGCACTGTCACCCAGGTGCCTCACTGAGAGAGTTCTGGACTCATGGATGAGGTGAATTGAGGAATGTTTTACATCTAAAATGAGAATTGCCACTTTCACACTTCCTTCATGGGAAATTTCAAATATACACCAAAGGTATTAGCCAGGGCTGCCCTAACAGTACCACAGATGGGCTGCTTAAACAATAGGAATTTATTTGTCACAGTCCTGGAGTCTGGACGTCCGAGATCGAGGTGTGGGCAGGGCTGGTTCCTCCTGAGGCCTCTCTCCTGGGCATGGAGATGACTGCCTTCTCCCTGTGTCCTCACGTGGTCGTCCCTCTGTGTGTCTGTGTCCTCATCTCCTCTTATAAGACATCAGTCCTGTTGGATCAGGGCCCACCTACATGACCTCATTTTAACTTAAGCACCTCTTTAAAGAGCCCATCACCAAATGCAGTCACATGCTGAGGTCCTGGGGGTCAGGATTGTAACATATGAATTTAGGGCACATAATTCAGCCAAAGTGGAGAAAGTGTAATGAACCCCTTGCCCCCAACCCTGGCCTCAGCAGTCACCAACTTGTGGCCAATCTGGTCTCATTTGCACCCTCTCCTCCCACTGCCAGTGAATTGGAAGGAGAGCCCAGCCTTCATCCTTTCACCTGTAAACACTTGGGTGTGCATCTCAAGGGGGACTCTTGGCAACCACAGCACACACCACTGTTGCACCTAAAGGCAGCAGCAGCCCTGCTTCGTGGCATCCACAGGGGGTGGTCGAGCAGGTGCCTCCATGCGGCCATGCGGCTCTCGCCCGTGTGCCTCTGCATTGAGCCCAGCATGGCCACATCCCTCACGCATGCTCGAATCCAAGGTCCCCTTCCAGCTCTTTGTTTTAATTTTTTTCTTACAGTGTGTCTGGGGCATTTGTCCTGGAGAGTTTCCTTGTCTGCATGGTGCTGATGCATCCCTCTGTGGTCAATGACTGTGTTCCTCTGTCTTCCATGTGTTCTGGAAGCTGGTGCTTGACCTAGAACGTGAGAGATGCCATTTCTGTTGGGTCATCGTGTGACTCCTGCATGCAGGGCCTGGCACGCCCACACATCCCCATCTGGGCAGGACCCTCCGTCATGTGGGCGTGCATGAATGGCAAGGTTCTGGAAACCTGTGCTGGTCCCTGGTGGGCATGTCCAGGGGACACTGCCCCCTCCACCCCTTGGCTGCCCGAGGGACAGTCTCATAGGACCGGCAGCACCAAGCCTGAGTCTTCCCCGCGCTGCTCAGTTTCACAGTCAGGAGCTGTTTCCTAGGGTCCTCCGAGGGTGACCAGTGAGGTTGGGGTGTGTGTGTAGATGCGTGTGTGAGCGTGAGCGAGTGTGAGTAGATGCGCATGTATGACTTGGATCGTGGTGACAATGGGCTCATCGTGGTCAGCACATTTGAAGTTCCAGCCATCGCATCAACTGTTCTCACCGGTGCTCGAACTGCTCCATCTGCCGCGGGGGCTCCTGAGCCCGGGGCCTCCGCCAGCTTTCCTGACCTGGGTGTTGCATGCCATTCCTGGTTCATTGTCTACACTGCTGCCCCTGACCCAGGAGCCCGGGGTCCTTTTGCAGGAAGTGGTGTTGAGAGGCTGCAGGGAGCCCGCCCCGTTCTCTTTGCGCCTGGCGGGTCCCTGCCTGGACTGCTCTCTGGGGACTCATGATCAATGTGCAGGTTAGAAGGGACATTCACCTTCACACCTCGTCTAAAGTGGCTGCTCGACGACATGAACGCACTGGGATTGGATTTGTCAATGTCTGTTCGTGCTAAATCCCTTTTAACGGGACAGTTTATCGTCGCCGACTTTCAACTGGTTTAAACTCTGACTTGGCCGGGGATTCTCGGTGTAGCTCCTCACCTGCGTCGTGAACCCCCGCGCAGCTGACAAGAAAGGTGTGAGTTTACTTGGCCTGGCACTTCTGAGGGTGACCAGTTTTCCTAATAGCAGCGGGCAGGCTGCAGCTGTCGGCAGATTGTCGGGGAGGAGGCAGGTCCTGGCATTTCCAGACTCTTCCCCAGTCCACAGCGTTCTCCTCAACACACTGCTGCTTCCTGCTCCTTTGTTCCCAGACCCCGACCAGTCATCACCTGGGAGCAAGGCCAGTGTCCTCTCCCTGAGGCCCTCAGGGTCTCCCACTGACCCGGGTCTCCAGCCCACGCCTGCCTCCCTCTCCAAGGCTGCATCCCCCCCCACACCCCAGTTGGCTCATCTGTCCCCACCTGCTGCCTGCACAGGTGTCATCTGCCGGTGCTTCCCCACCTCCTCAGGGAGCATGGCAGCTCTGACAGGGCCTTCAGTGGGAGAGGATCCTGGGGGACCCTCCCCTGCTGCTCCCCTGTGCTGGGGTGTCTGAGTCAGTGTCTAGCACAGAGCTGGGTCTTATTTGGGGTGTGGGGAGTGGAGGTCTGCCCTCTCCCCAGGGCATCTGTCTCCCTGCATGCTCCCAATGGGGGACAAAATACTAGGACCCTGTAACACCACGGGCTTGCCCTCTGGGCTGGCCAAGGAAAGCAGCACAAATGGAGATGCCTGCAGCTGCCCTGGGGAAGGAGTTACGTCCAGCCTGGTCACCCATTAGAGTGCATTCCACGTGTGCAGCTGAAACTGCCTGGAAACAGTACACCCGCTCCCTTTTCACCAGATGCTCTTTGTTCTGTTGATTTCTAGTTCAGCTGGGACTTTCTAAGAATGTCTTTGCTGTGACACCTCTCTTTTCTTAGTACCTGCCAGAGTTGAGAATGTCCACGTGGCTGTTGGGGCTGCTCCGGTCATATTCCCTGTGGCTCAGAAGCACTGAGTCTGCTCAGGCAGGCTGAGCCCCTGGGCCGGGCTGCACAAGGGTCTGGGTAGACAGTGAGGTTGCAGAGAGGCCAGTGGCTAGGCCTGGGATGGACACAGGCGACGGAGCCTGTGGAGAAGAGAGGTGGGCCAAAAGGTGCAGGAGGACAGGAGGGTCCAAGCAGGGGGAAGCCTGGAGCTCGAGACAAGTGGCCAGAGCCCACAGAAGGTTCTGGAAGGAGCTGCAGCAGTCCTTCCAAGTCCTGCCCCTGTTTGGGGTGGTTGTGCCTCCTCTGGGACAGGGCTGAGCCTGGCAGAGAGCACACAGGCACAGGGGGACCTGGTCGAGGAGCCCTGATAACACGTGGGCTCTTAGCCCAGGAAGCCTGGTCCCTCCTGCACCCTGCAGGCTCCCAAAGGTGCCCGCCCTCTCCAAGCAACTTCCACAGCACTACACACACGCTCACACACCCCGATAGAACCGCTTTCTCCCATCCTCCAGGCGGAGCCAGGGTGGTAGGGCCTGTCCCAGACTGCGGCATGTCTCTGTGCACCCACTCCCCCTCTCTGTATGCTGAGGGCCAGAGCCTGTTGTGGTCACTCACACATCCTTTCTCTGCTTGCTGCGAAACTCAGACACCAGGATTTGTTCCCCACGGTGCACATGAGAGCAGGCGCGTGGCTGCATTATCTGAGGTTTAAATGCGGTCTCATATTGTGTCCCACGGGGAATGGCCGAGTGAACCCCATGGCCACTGGCCAGCCTGCAGGAACATATGTTGCTAATTAACCAAGCAACTTGAACAGCGGAGCTCCACGCCCCGACTCAGGTGCTGGGCAGGCTCGGCCACCCACCAAGCGTTCGTCAGCACCTCCCTGTTGGTCCGACGGAAAGGGCGCTGCCTCTCTGGGGCCCCTCAAGCCCCTGTCCCAGTCCGCAGTTCTCAGATCCACGGGCTGGGGTGCTGGCAATCGGGTATTCCTTCTGGAACCCCGTGAGAGACTGTTGTTATTCCATTGTTTGTAGTGGAAGCCGTCCTGGTGACGGAAAGTGGCTGCAGTGTAGGTGTGTGGTAGTGTGGCCAGTGTCTGTTATGGGCTTTGCTGCCTGGTCGTTGTGTCTGCCGGTACAGCCACCAGGCTTTAAGCTTGATTTGTGGGAACAAACAGTACAGTATCCAGTAACTTGACTTCTCTGCAAACAGCAGGGCAGGTGGGCTGAGTTCCCGGGCGGTCTCTTCACAGCCAGGAGCCGGGATAGTGAGGGGCGGCCTAGCAGAGCACCAGCGAGGGAAGGTGGGTGGGGGGGTGCATTGGGAACTAGGAGGCGGGTCATCTGCAGACCTCCCTCTTTCTCTCCACAACAGTCATCAAATAATAACAAAGGGTGGACAAGGACATGATGTTTAGCCTAGATTTTAAAAGGAAAGGCTCCATTTTGAACTTGTGGGGTTAAAGTGGGACTTAGAGAAAGCTGTGCATTCTCAGTGTGAATACGGGGAAATAAGACCTTTCTGAAAATAATGCTCCAGGCTTTCACCACAAGAAGTTAAAAAGAGCTTCCGAGTAAACTCAGAGTAGAGAAGAGAGACTCTTCTAAGAGCCAACGTCAGCATGATTGAACAGGTCACAACAGAGGTAATGAGCAAATCCAAAACTGGTTCTAGAAAGAGTCGTAAAATAGAGAAGTGACTGGCAATATAGGCCAAGAAGTTTTAGAAGGTGCAAGTAATATTAACAATGGAACTGCACATCAGAGCAGGGTTGGCGTAAATTCCCAGAGAAGGTGACGGGCAGGCTCACTCAGTTTTCTTGAAAACACGCACAGTGGGGAATTTGGTGGGGAGGGACATCTGAGGACTTCCAGAGAATTCCTCACTGACAAAGACACTGAAATGAACTCAAGAAAGAAGAGCAAATCTAGGTAAACAGTCTTAGAAACACTGAGACGGCAGCCAGCAATCTCTGTGGAAATTCCACTGAAGAGGCGTCTCGCTGGCGCCTGACATTGTTGCTGCAGGATCCACCCAGAGGAAGGCAGCGCGAGAGGGGGAGCCGTGGGTCAGGCTCCTCCACGAACCGGCAGTGACTCGGTCCCAAACGCGTGTTGGCAAACAGACCCAGCCTAAGAGGTGGTTCCCCGCACTGTGACCAGGGTGTGATGTTAGAAAAGCTGTGAATGCTCCACATTAACAGGCTGTGAATAAGCACATCGTTATCTCACTAGATACAGGAAAGATTGACAAAATGCGGGACCCACTCGTGATTTCAAGCAAAACAGAACTCTTAGAAAACCCAGAATGGGCGGGTATGTTCTCTTCAGTGAAGGACATTTACTGACAGCCTCGAGCAAGCACCCGTTCCACAGGAGACCTCGTCACCCACATCCACCATAGGACAGCAGATCTGTTGTCACTGCTTCTGTTCAACCTCCTGCTGAAACTGGAGGTTCCCGCTGGGGCGGTACCTGGCCCTGAAAGAGGAGGAGAGAGAGGGCCGTTGAAAATTGTCATCATTTGCAAAACATGGTTATCTAGATCTGCACTGTCCTACAGGCAGCCACAGGCTGCACGTGGCTATTGGGCATTTAAAACGTGGCCAGTTTGAATTGAGAAGTGCTGTAAGCATAAAATACACACTGGATTTCCAAGACATTATGAAAAAAGTGTCAATTATCTCATTCGTAATTTTGTATTGAGTACGTGCTGAAATGGTAATATCTCAGATGTGTAGGGTTAAATAAACTATATTAAGTTGATTTCATCACCTTTGTATTTTTTTAACGTGGCCACTAGAAAATCTAAAATTACATGCATGGCTTGCATTGTATTCCTATTGAGCAGTGCTGGTGTTGACAGAGACCCCAAGAGGACCTGTAGAGAGACCATGGGAACAGTCAGGATGTGCCCAGTCACAGGTGGCAGACACCCTACAAGGAGGGTTTGGGTGGGGCTGCTCAGGCTTGGTCAGCCAAGAGGCTCAGAGATGTCACCACGGACGTAGGTCCTTTCTCTAGTCGTTTCTGTCTTCTATGTACCCAAATCTACATGTTTGAAGTGTGTATTATCGGAAATAATCAAAACCTGCATCTGCTGATCATAAAGCTTTTATAAGTTTTATATTTCATCATCCCTCCCCCACCCCATGTTCTAACTGACCACCTGAGGTCAAGTTCATCACGAAACACTCATTCCTGAGCATCTGCCCTCAGGTGCAGAACCAGACCATCGATTTGTGCATAAAAGTGCTTGGATTTTAGTTTAGTTAGTTAGTCCATCCATCTGCGACTCTCCCTGACTCCGCCACTCTGCTGAACCCCACGTGTCCATCCTCGTCCCCACCCCGTGATTGTGGCTGTCCCCCCTCACCTGCAGGGCCTGCGCCTCCCCGTGGAGCCCCAACCCACCTTCCATGGCATCCTCAACCAGGCTCGTGGCAGCATTCGATGCCCTGCCCGGCGCTGCTCCTTTTAAGGCCAGGCTGAGCTGCAGCCCGCATTCCCTGCTGGGCTCCAACCCTGTGACTTCCTTAGGCTGGAGAGTCACCTGAATTCACCAGTCTTCCTTGTGGTCCAAGGTCCAGTCTTGCTAGCGCCATACCTGCTACCTCGCTGCTTCACAGAGGGCAGCTTAGAGCCGTGAAAACATCCTCATGTCACGTAGGACTTGGGAGGGGTGGGGCTGCCTGGTAGGGATGCTGGGGGCCAGGGCAGAGTGCCGCTGACTCAAGGCGAGAGCTCCCCACCTGTTTCTAGGCCACCCCTGGGGGGTGCCTTTAGGACAGAGTGGGAGGGGGACAGCACCGTGTCTGGGGACCCTGGGGAGGATGTCCTGGCTGCTCACCCCACCCAGCTGTCTGTGAGAGGATAGTGCCTGGGCTGGGCAGCTTCCCGCTGCAGGCATGCAGAGCGTGACCTCTCACTGTCTCCCCAGGTGGCCCTTATGACGCTGACACTCTTCCCTGTCCGGCTGCTGGCCGCCGCCTTCATGATGCTGCTCGCCTGGCCCTTCGCGCTCATGGCTTCGCTGGGATCCACCGAGCAGGAGCCCGGGCAGCCCCTGGCCTTATGGAGGAAGTAAGTCACTCCGCGTCCCCAGCACAGAGATCCCCCGTGATTCTGCGTCCCTGGCACAGACATCCCCCCATGATTCTGTGTTCCCAGCACAGACATCCCCAATGTTTCTTGTCCCTGGCACAGACATCCCCCCGATTCTGTCTCCAGCAGAGAGATCCCCCCATGATTCTGTGTCCTGAGCACAGACATCCCCCATGTTTCGTGTTCCTAGCCCTCTAAAGCTACGTGTTAACTGACATCTGTCCCACTTGCTGCCCCTGGTCTGGTCTCTGCAGGGTCGAGTGTCCCTCTTGCTTTTATACCTTGAATAAAATAAACCACAGCTATCTGTAGATGGACACGTTGTGAATACATCTTAACTGAAGATCCAACACGGACCCCCCAGAATTAAGTTAGATCACGGCGTTTTCTTGTTTATTTAATTATCTGCAGCTGTTCTTGAACTCAGAGTATGTGCTGTTACTTGAGGATGGTGTCACGGTACCACACGGATTTGATAAGTACTTTCAGTGTCTTAGGAGCTGTCATTCTCATCATAAAACCAAAGTGCTGACAGCCTTCTGTGTCAACATCTCAATCAATCACAAGGGTCCTTGAACAGTTTATTCAGAAGTAGAAATATTATTCATTTAGTGTGGTTGTTGACAAAAGGGCCCACAGGCCAAACCCGGCTGCCAGCTGTTTTGTAAATTAAGTTTTATTGGAACCCAGCCACCCCGTTTATTTATGCGCCCTCTAGGGCTGCCTTCATGGAGAGTGGAGGAGCTGTGGCAGAGGCCATATGGCCCACAAAGCCTAAAGTATTTGCTTCCTGGCCCTTCACAGGTTTACCGGATTGGCTCAGTCGTCTTCCTTTCTCCAGAAAGTGTCTGAGCTACAGGCACATCGACGCCCGTGAGAGGCTGTGGGGACTGGCATCTGTCCTGAACGCTGGCTCTCCCAGTGCCCATGTGCTGTGGTCAGACACAGCATCACGTGCCGGGGAAAGATGGCCCGTTAAGGGCGAGGGTTTGTTGAGCTGCTGATGAGCATGGCGCGGCCAGGCTGGGGGTGGTCCAGGTGTCCTAGGGACCCTCACGTGGGTCTCCGTGTGCCCCTCCTCGTGGTAGCTCACATTCTTACACTGTTCTCAGTTTCAGGTGAACCACAGTCTCTTCCTCCCTCATAGACCTGAAGGCAGGCCCTTCTGTCCCCAGCACAGTGCCTGCCAGGGGGTGCTGGGAAGTGGTCCTGAATGAGGGGATGAGTGTGCGGGCGAATGAAGGAGCAAGTGAGTAAGTGAGTGAGTGAGTGAATGAATGAAGGAGTGAGTGAATGAGTGAGTAAGAGAGTGAGTGAGTGAATGAGTAAGAGAGTGAGTGAGTGAATGAATGAAGTGAGTGAATGAGTAAGAGAGTGAGTGAGTGAATGAATGAAGTGAGTGAATGAGTAAGAGAGTGAGTGAATGAATGAAGGAGTGAGTGAATGAGTGAGTGAGTTCGAGAGTGAGTGAGTGAATGAGTAAGAGTGAATGAATGAAGAAGTGAGTAAGAGAGTGAGTGAATGAATGAAGGAGTGAGTGAATGAGTGAGTGAGTGGATGAATGAAGGAGTGAGTGAATGAGTGAGTGAGTAAGAGAGTGAGTGAGTGACTGTTTCGGCTACGCACAGCCAGCGTTTTGAGTAGATTGATGTTAAAGAGAATTTCTGCTGAATGTACGTTAGTGTCGTTCAAACCTTCCTAAAATAGAAATCTTGAGTTGTCAATGAAGAAGAATGACACAGTTTCACAAAAGACACTTATTCGAAGTTACTTCCAAAACACAGTGTGGTAAGAACTATAGCATCTTCTTGCAAAACCCGACCAGGGGCTGATGCCTGAGCCAGGCCAGGCAGGCGGACAGTGACGGTTGGTCCTCCGAGTGCTGCCCCTCGGCCAACTCACGTGGTTTAGAAAGAGGGTGTGTTGGTCCACTTGGGCTGCCACAACCAAGTACACAGACGGGGCCTTAGACAACAGACACTCGTTCCTCAGGGTCCTAGAGGAACCTTGAGGTCTCGACGTCCAAGAGCAGGGTGTCTGCTTGGCCACGTCCTGGTGAGGCCCCTTCCCGGCCTGAGGATGACACCTTCTCCCGTGTCCTCACTCGGTGGCGAGCTCTTGTCTCTCCTCTTCTCCCAAGGACACCAGTGGGGTCAGAGCCCCACCCTTATGACCTCATTTCACCTTATCTCCAAATACACTCATGCTGGGGGCTAGGGCTTCAACGTGGGAATCTGGGCTGACACGATTCAGGCCATCGCAGAGGGACCTTTTCCTGAGTGCTCCGTGTGGGGGCCTTGTTCTCATCTCCTAGGGACTGTGTGTATGCTAAGGTCGGGGCCTGAACTCAAACTTGCTTTTAGTTTTTTTCCACTCTCCTGGAAGTCGGCACCCCCACCCCCAGCGTCTCAGCGTGGGACTGCCCCAGAGAAGCCGGACAGCCCCCCGATGCCCCTTGGCGCCTGCAGCCCAGCATTGCCTCCCCTCCTGCTGCCCAGGGGCTGTCCCTGCTCCCAGTTAGCCTGTCCTGGCACTGAGCACACAGCTCCTCGGAGCTCCTCCAGGATGCAGCCCCAGGACCCTCCTCTTCATCATCAGGGGTCGATGCTCCACTCCGGGGTGGTCCCAGAAGCACACAGGCCAGCTGTCACCTCTGCTATTGACAGACTGTGGGGTCCCTGTCACAGCAAAACCATTAGAAACTGCAGATCCGAGCTCTCCACGCTGTCAGACCCAGGCAGATCCGGCTTGCACCCCACTCCTCACGCCCTGCCTGTTCAGGGCACCAAGGCCTCAGCAGTGCGCCCCAGGGTTGTGTCAGGACGCTCTCTCCCCCTGGATGCACCGCCTCTCCCCATCCTGGTGGCCTCCTCCCCCGCATGCCCTTCTCGGCTCCCTCCGCCCCCGAGCCCGACTCCCTCTTCCATGAGCTTATCTTGTTCTGGGACGTTGATGACCGTCCACAAGCCAGCGGCTCCCAGACTTCTCCTCCAGGCCAGGCCTCTCCTCCAGCCCGAGCCCCAGAACTTACCTGTCTATAGGTGATCTCCAGCCCCATGCACCCAAACAAGACTTCTGTGCTCCCATCTCCCCACCTGTTCTAGCCACAGCCCTGCCTCTATCGATGGCGACTCCATCATCCTTCATGGCCCGGGCCAGGCCCAGGGATCACCTCTCTCTCTCACACTTCCCATCCGTACCAGCAGGAAACGTTGGCTCCTCCTTCAGAATGCACTTGACCCCTCCACCTTGTCCCCCTTCCCTGGTCCCCTCACCATCGTTACTCACCTGGGTCCCGGAATAGCCTGTCATGTGATCTCCTGCTTCTGCGTCTCAACACAGCAGCCACAGG
The DNA here is from genome assembly GCA_031878705.1 of Tapirus indicus. NCBI lineage: Eukaryota > Metazoa > Chordata > Mammalia > Perissodactyla > Tapiridae > Tapirus > Tapirus indicus. Next base: position 144,887,016 of record CM062921.1, read on the forward strand.
GCCCTCTACAAACGGAAGTCAGAGCACAGCTCTTTGCTCTCAGCCCTCCAGGAGCTCCCTGTCCCGGTCTCCCGGAGTAAAAGTCTCATCCTTTCAATGCCTACGGGGCCCTCATCATCTGCTGTCCCTCCCCCATCCTCCTCCTCCCTCCTCTCCAGCCACACGGGCCTCCTCACTGTCTCTCCAACACTCAAGCACCCTCCTGCCTCGGGGCCTTTGCACAGGGAGGCTGTCCTCCCTGGAGTGTGCACCCAGATGTGCACAGGTTAACTCTTTCTTCCCGTCCTGTCTTCACCTCAGTCCCTTCCTCCTCTGCTGTTCCTGACCCTCCTCACTTTGCTCTCCTTTTATTTTTATTTTTTCATGGACGGTATCTCTTTCTAATTTACTCTATAATTCACTAATTTTTAAAAACTTATTTCCCCCACTAGAGAGTGAACTCCAGGCAGGCAGGGATTCCTGTGCGGGTTCACTGACGTATCCTCAGTGCTTTCTAAAACTGTGCCCGGTAGAGCAGGTGCTGGGTCAACGTCGGATGAATGGATGGATTTTCCTTTAGTCCGTTTTCTTATGTTTATCCGAGTGATACAAATGCGTCATTAAGCGGTGGAGGAGAGCGGGTGCTAGAAAGCAAGGCTCCAGGCCTGCCCCGTCCTCCCTGTCCTCTGCAGTGTCTGCCGTCCACACCGTCTGTGGTTTTCCTGCTGTGGCCTCCATGATCCTAAGGAACGAGCCGTCAACTCTCAGTCTGTGTGGACAGACCCCAGCTGCCACCCGGTGCACGTCCATACCGCAGGGCCACCTGGTGGGGCGCGCCTGTCACGGCTCGGATGTTCTTGCCTCACCCCGCAAAATCTCAGTTACGTGCACCTCAGCTTGCCTTGCGTGCGAACTGCATTTCCTGGTATTTTTTTCTTTACAGAATTTCTAAATACCTTTCATTTTGCCCGTTACAAAAGGAATGATGGCCCTGAGCGTCACCTCAAAATGCTCCACCCTCATGGTCACCCAGCGGGTCCCAGGGCCCCAACTCCCACCGTGGCGTGGTGTCATTCTCTGCCAGATGTGGTGCTTTCCTGCTGCTCTCTTGGGCGCGAGTTACAATTTCCTGGGCCTGTTTTGTTGGGTTTTTTTCCCCTTGTTTTTTGCCCAAGACTTTCTGGAGTTTCCGGTTCTTTTCTCAGCAAGAGGAGCCCAGATGCCTTTTGTGTCTGAAGTGTCTTTACTGTCCCTGCACAGCTGACGGGTGACTTGACTATCCGGCCCGCAGAACTGCAGGTTCCAGCTCTCATGTCCTCAGAGCCACAGGTGCAATTCTGTTCCTGCCGACACCTGTGGCTCTGGTGCTGGAGCACCTGTTCCTTCCTCTCTGGGAGGTGCTGGAGTCTCCTCTTTGTCCCTGGTAATTTGAAAAATTCTCGAAGGAAATTTCTCAGTGTGAGACTTTTTTTAATTCATTCTGCTCAGCACCTCGACATGTGTCTGTTCAACTCTAAGAAACTGTCTTCTTCAGATAGCTTATGCTTCTGTCCTTTTCTCCTGCGTGTTCTGGAGATTTCCTTCTCCTCGTTCTCCAGGCTTTCTAGTGGACTGGTTATTTCTGCAGAGAGATATTTGATTTCCGAGAGGATTTTCTGTTCTTCACTCTCTGTACCTTTTCCGAGCACCTGCTCTTCTCAACTCTGACACGCTGATGAGGGGATGTTCAGAGCCCTTCTGGTGCCCGTGCTGTGGTGTCCTCATGTCACGGTCCGTTCTCTCCCGGGGCTGGTTCTGCTCACCCGTCTCAGATTCTCAGGTGTCCTCCTGGGTGACTAATGGAGGGTGGAGCTCCTTGTGTACGTGGATCTGTCTCTGACTCACTTTCCCCGGGGCGCTCCGGGCCTCCCGGGCTTGTTACCAGCTCCTTTGCCGTAGGGTGAGTGGTGCTGGGCCCCAGCTTTGCACAGTGAGCAGGTCTTTGTTCTGAGGCCAGTGTCCACACGGCCTTCCCAGTGGGTAGTTTGACTGGGGGTAGAATCCCTCCAAGACCTTTAGAGAATTGTCAGCATTGATGTTTTCCCTCCCAGTTCATTTCTGTTGAGTACTGTTGGACCTTTTGACCTGAGGGGTGGGTGGTGTGTCTCTGACAGAAAGATCGAGATTTGATCCCCATGTTTTACCAGCTCTCCTCTTCCTCCTGCCTCTGAACCTGCCTTTCCTGGACTGGTTCCTGTTCCCCCTGCAGCCTCGTTTCTTCTTCCTTATGCGTTAGTGGGCATCTATTGGCTTTTATTTCTGTACATGTTTTAGTGTGAAAAATAACATGCCTACAGAAAAGTGCATTTAAAAATGTGCAGTTGAACAAATAATTAAAAAGCGCATGCCTGCGTTTTTAAACCAAGGTTTTGAAAACCACACCCAGCTCTGGACACAGAGCATCAGAGCTGGTCCCCGGCATCTCGGCGTGAGCCTGGCCGTCCTTGTTTGTCATCCGGACAGACAGGGCTTTTCAAGGGGGCTCCTTCAGGGTCTCTGTGCTCTTCCACAGATTGGCTACAGCTCAGATCTGTCGGGACTCTCTTCCAGAATTCTCTTGAGAGGGTTTTAAGCTCCTTGGGAAATCAAGCCAGTAAGGTTTTAGGCTCTTGTGCTTCTATGTGGCGATTTTACCCAGTTGATTACCCATGTAACCCAGCAGTCAAGTGAGAGGGACGTGGCACTTTATAAAGGTGCCTTCTTCTCCCCATGGACTGGCAGGTGTGTGGCCACTCACCCAGTGTGGTTTCAATGATGTGATAAATAATGATGCAGTGTGTAGTGTCAGAGGTTACCATGAAAGGGAATGTGTAGATTTAAATGCTTAAATTCCCATATATTTTAAAAACAACACATAGGAAACAAATTCTGTTAATCTAGGCTGACTTACTTTATTTTTCAAAGTTATTGCCCACCTAATTTCATCCAGAAAAGACTCATTTTAATGACGTGACATCTGATTCCGGGAGCCTCAGGCAGCAGTGGGAGGTAAGACTGGGGGCTTACAGGCAGGCATCTGCCCCTGATCTCAGCTCTGGATTTCACTCCGTATTTCAATATGGATTTGAGGTGTTTGTTTTTCTCTTTCATTTTAAACTTATGTACTTCGAATGCTAGTAAATCACTTTCTAGTGCTTAAGGTGCTGGTGTCTTTAATTTTGCCTGTGAGGCTTGTTCTGTTGTGTTCGGGGTCCCGTGTGCTCTTCATGCTGCTGTGTAATGCAGCAGAGACGGCCCCTCATTGTCTTAAGGAAGCGAATGGGAAGGCGCCCCCCGCACACTGATGTAGTCAGAGTGGGAAGAAAGCACGGCGTCCTCTCCTTACCCCTCGGACGTCTCAGTCACTGCTGTTGCAGGTGTGAGTCAGCCTGGGCCACACACTGGCCAGGCTGGCAGAGGTCAGCAGAGGTCAGGCTGGGACCCCAGTGGTGGTCTCCCTGCCATCAGTGGTGCCCTGACCAGGTGTGCAGAGCACGAGCTGTGACCCGCCCGCTTGGCCCGTCTGACCGGCGCCTTCTCTTGCAGGGTCGTGGACTTCCTGCTCAAGGCCATCATGCGCACCATGTGGTTCGCCGGCGGCTTCCACCGGGTGGTTGTGAAGGGGCAGCAGGCCCTGCCCTCCGAAGCAGCCATCCTCACCCTGGCACCGCACTCCTCCTACTTCGATGCCATCCCTGTCACCATGACGATGTCCTCCATCGTGATGAAGGCGGAGAGCAGAGACATCCCGATATGGGGAAGTGAGTGAGCACCCCCCTTGCTGGGAGTGGGTGAGCCCCCCCTCCCACTGGGACAGAGTGAGCCCCCCCACCCTGCTGCGAGTGGGTGAGCCCCCAATCCTGCTGGGAGTGGGTGAGACTCCCATCCTGCTGTGACAGAGTGAGCCCCCCCACGCTGCTGCGAGTGGGTGAGCCCCCAATCCCGCTGGGACAGAGTGAGCCCCCCATCCCTCTGGGACAGAGTGAGCTCCCCATCTTGCTGGGACAGAGTGAGCCCCCCATTCTGCTGGGACAGAGTGAGCCCCCAATCCTGCTGGGACAGAGTGAGCCCCCATCTTGCTGGGAGTGGGTGAGACCCCCACTGGCCACTGCAGGTCTCACCCACATGGAGTAGACACTGGCCCTGTGTCCCTGACTTTCCTTGTAATTTCCTCTGTAGTATTAATTGTTGTGACTTTCATTTCTCATTAGCACACAGTGCCCTCAAATGTCATAACTAGATGAAGTGCTTCTTCAAGTTCTGTCTAATGAGAATGCATTACCTCCACCACACAGGATTCTGGCAGTCTGGAACAGCTCAGTGACTCTGTCCCGTTGCATTAGTCCCTGTACCCTAAACCCAGGTGTAGGAGTGAGGCCCCGTAACAGATTACCACAACTGGTGTCTTAGAACAACAAAAACTTATGCTGTTGATATCAGGTGTGGCAGTGGTTCACTCCCTTTTTTATATCTTCCATTTCTCTGTTGATGTTCTCACCAAGTTCATCCATTCTTCTCCAAAAATCAGTAAACATATTTGTGACTGTTTGTTTGAACTCTCTATCAGGTGGATTGCTCATTTCTCTTTCATTTATTTCCTTTTCTGGGGTTTTGTCCTGTTCCCTTACTTGGAACATATTCCTTTGCCTCCTCATTTTGCCTCTTTCTCTGTACGTGTGTCTATGTATTAGGTAGGTCAGCTACATCTCCTGATCTTGGCGAGGTGACCTTATGTAAGTGGTGCCTTATGAGGCCCAGCAGTGTGCTTTCCTCTCATCACCAGTTCCAAATGTGCCAGGAGTGACCCCTGTGTGGCTACGTGTGTCCTTCTGTTGTGGCAGGGTTGCTTTTGCCATAGGTGCCCAGGGAGGCTGAGCTGTTCCCCTGACCAGCTGGTTGTAACGCTCAGCTGCATGTGGTTGTCTCTTTATCGGGTGTGGGGAGCCCCAGCACAGTTGGCTGCAAGGTCTAATAGCACATTTCTCTTGCAGTTTTTCTATTAAATGAGTAGGCCCCCAGCGTGGCTGGTTGTTAGGCTCAGGGGCTTACAATTGCTATAAGCCTTGGCCTGTTAGGCTCTTGTCAGCTTTCAGAGGGTTGCAGCTGGGTGGGGCTGGCCACAGGCACAGGAGCACCCGGTTGTTTCAGGCTTTGGAGGGTGGGGCCAATCCCCTTTGTGGCTGTTTGAGAAGCACAAGTCTTCTGCAGCTGAGAAGCCCTGCCGCCTTCAGGGCCTCACACATGGTCAACACAGTCCTGCCCCATGCGCATGCACCCCAACCCCCTAAAGTGGACCTGGTTGCTCCAAGGCAGGGGCCCCACACTCTCCACCCTCTCACCCTGCTCCACAGAGGTGGACCCACTTGCCAGGCCGCTCCCTTAAGCAGGCCCACAAATTGCCTGAGGGCTTGTTGTAGGGTGGGGCCAGTCCCTAGGGCAGGCCACTTTCCTGAGCTGGATTAAACTGGTGCTCTAGAGGGTGGTGCAGACCCTGGGTTAGCAGGCCACAGGGAGAACTCCAATGGCATCTACCAGCATCTGTGTCAGCACGCCCACACCAGGTCACAACAATGACCACTGCCAATGTCCCAGTCCTTTGGCAGGTCTCACCTCTCACCTAGATGCACCCAGAGCCTATCAGGTGAGTCTCTTTTCACCAAAGGACTGTGTGCCTTTTTCTCTGGTGATTTTAGGTTGCTTTCCGAAATGGGTGAATTTGTGTGTGGGCCTTTTAAGAGCAGCTTTAATTCTTTGTGTTCCAGCTTTTCTGGGACGTTCCCTGTTGTTGTTAGTAGCCAGCAAAGCCAGATATTATGACACTCGTCTCGGTTGTGCTGGGTCCAAAAAATGCCAGTAGTGGCAGTGCTCCCCGGCTCAGGTCTCCCCTCCTCCGGGGAAGGCTGCACACCTTTGGATTGCTCCCAGGGGGCTGTGAAGTGTTGCGGGTTGTGGAGGTGGCGTTTTTTTCTCTTCAGAAGGGAATTTCTGTCTGTTTCACCTCAGTTAGGACTGTCGTTTGCTGCAGGGGTTCCTCTTAGCCAGTTTTCAGTTCTCTCTGAGCATAATTTTTCCAAGATTCATTGTAAATCTGCTGTGTCTGTGGGAGGGGGTGAGTTCAGAGTCTGCCCACGCCTCCATCTTGACCTCTTCCTTAGGGGTTCACTCCCTCCGAGGCTCTAGGGCAGGATCGTTCCTGATCCTTCCAGCTTCTGGTGGCCCCAGCGTCCCTGAGCTTGTGGCCACATCACTGCAGCCTCTGCCCTGGTCGTCACACAGCCCCCTCTGCCTTCTCTGAGTTTCCACCTGGCACCTAACAGCATTCGCATTCATTGGACAGTTGTATAGAGAACATGGTGTACGTTTTATTTTGTCCCTCTGATAAGGGGAATATTCTGAGAGAGGGTCTAAGACACTGTGTGCTGTTGGTGCAACAGCTGCTCACCAGCTGTTTACGTGATTGGATGTGGACCGGATGTGTCCGTTCGTGCTGCCGTCACAAAGTAACGCAGACAGGGCGGCTTTTACACAACACACATTTATTTCTCACGGTTCTGGAGGCTGGAAGTCTGAGTTCAGAGTGCCAGCGTGGTCGGGTTCTGGCTAGAACCCTCTTCCTCCTCCTCACTTGTCCTCACCTGGTGGGGGGTGGGCAGCAGGACCCTGTGTGGTCTCGTCCCTGGGAGTGATGTCCCAGATCCTTTATGGACACAACATCTCATCCGAGGTGGTTTCAGTGTTGTTGGTACAAAACAAAAGTAAAGCGAAGGCACACGGCCTGCAGAGCAGGCAGGGCGGCCCCGCTCCAGCTAGGCTCCCTGCAGGAAGGTTCCCGGACACTCAGGGACGTCGACCAGGGTGTGATGGCCCAGTGATTGAGAGCCTGGTTTTCCAAATAAATGATTATACCCATGTGCTTGGAAAGTCAGGTTAAACTCTAAGAATTTTCTGAAAGCCGGGCAGAGACCGTGGCCATTGGCGAATTTGCAGTTCACTCTCACCCCCGGAGGGTCCTCAGACCCCTGACTGTAAAGGAGCGTGGTCCCCAGTGAGGCCCGGAAAGCAGTGTGGGGTTTTGCAGAGACCGTGCTTGTTCTGTTTTGTGTTCTTTTTCAGTGTTAAGCTTCAGGCTGTGGCATGTCGCCTTCTGGGGAAGTTCTGGGCTTGGGGAGGGTGTCATTCATGTACAAATTATGTAAAACCCTCTTGGAAACTTGACTCCCATTATGGCTCAAGTCACAAGCTAGAGACATGGCAGTGCAGTCACACCATCCGTCCACATCCCAAGTTCAGGGTGCTGAAAGCTACTCAGCTGAATGTGCTGGCGGCTCCGAGGTCAGAGCTGGGCCCTCGGCCACCCCACTGCTGACCTTAACCTTAGGGAGTCAGGAGGGATGGTCACTAACACATCCTCTGTGCCTGGGGCCCTTCATATAGACTCTGTATTTCTCAGTCCTGTTATGGATGACTGACAGAGGTGAGAGTAAAGGGGTGATGATAAATCAGTTTATTACAAATTTTAGTTAGAATTCAAATATGGCACATCCCAAATCATATTCCTATTGTCCTGATTTTGAAGGTAAATACACTTGAAAGGGACACTGCCCCAGGAGTGCAGCTGATGGCCCCTTCCCGTCGTGCGTGAAGCTGGAGCACATCCCTGATGGGAATCCAGGTTCCGGGGTGCAGACCCATCTCCACTGGGTTCTGGCTTGTTTCTTCTGTTCTTCTTGTACTTGTTTCATGAAACACAATACTTTTGAACCCTTGGACAGCTCACAGATTTGGTGAAGAGATGAATGTTGAAAATATTCAAACTACTTTCATTTGCAGATTTATAAATTCCAGCTAGCATGATTAACCCAGTGATCATTTAATTCCTGCAGTACCCGTTTCCTTTCGGTGTCCTTTACGTGCACACCATGCATTTACAAACTGAATCAAGTCTGGTGCTCAGACGTCGCGGATGTCAGAGCGCTGTCACCTGGGCTTTTGGCTAACGGGGCGGTCCGGGTTCTGGTGCAAACGCTGCGTGGTGAAGTCCTCCCTACGCAGGGCTCGCGGGACGAGAAGCCTCCTTTGCTTTCTGTCCTCAGAGGCTCGCTGCTCAGTTACCGGGTCTCGAGTGTGGGGGTCTATCTTGGGCCCCACCAAGATGCTGGGTCTGGGACAGTCCCCAGAGTGAGAGTGCCCCTCCATCTCTCTGCCTCCAGCTTCCGGTGTGTCCAGGAGTATGAAAAGCTTTCCTCGTCCGTGTCCTCTTTTTTGCCATTGTAGACAGAGAGGGAAACTCCTGAAGTCCCCCTCTGTTCAGTGGAACCCGCCGACCACCAGGGTGTCTCCAGACGGCTTTCCTGCCCTCTGGACCAACAACAAGAACGTAGGGCAGAGCAGTAAGGTGGCTGAGAGGCCATCAGGATCACTGATGTCGCTGTTGCCTCGTCCTTCTGGGCGAATCCCTCGTCGCCCCCCTTCCTTCCCACTGTCATCTTGAGCGGCATCAGGAAGCGTGGGAGAGGAGGGGTGAAATAGGTCCTGGAATGGTGAAAAACCAAAGTGTTTCAAGACTTAGGGAAAAATATCACGACGATCCACATGTATCTTAGATCTTACGAGTCCTGTGGACCCAACTCAATAGAATTTTTTATCTTCAATTTTCTCTTTGCTCTTTGGAAGCCCTCCAAGAAGTCATGAAATATCATCCCTTCTAAGTAATACAAATGCTCAGAAAAGAAGCTTGAAGCTAATCTCGGGCCCAGCAAGGACTGACCCTGGGGCAGAACAGGTGGTGATGCGGCCTCGGCCGACCCACAAGGGTGACCAGCTGTCGGGGCGTCCATTTCACGGTCGTTTCCCAAGAAAGGAAGTGAGGACAGTTGTATCTGAAGTCAACCCGAAGTTCTCCCTTCTGAGAAGTGTCTCCCCACCGCTAAATCCCCCCGCGAGCACACCGATGTGTTGGTTGTTACCGTCAGCTTTGGTTGAGGGAGGCCTGACCCGCCATGCCTAACGGGAGGCCGTGTGGTGCGGTGGTTAGAATCGGGGCTTTATGCGTGTCCTGGGGCTGCCATGACAGTACCACAAATTAGGGGCTTAAAGCCACAGAGGTGTATTCTCTCACTGTTCTGGGGTAAGAAGTCCAGCATCAAAGTGTCGGCAGGGCCAGTTCTGAGGGAGAATCCATCCCTGGCCTCTCTCCAGCCTCCGGGAGCTCCCACAGTGCTTGGTGTCCCTTGGCTGTGGCCGCATCACTCAATTTCTGCCTCGGTCACCACTGTGCATTCTCTCTGTGTCTGTTCCCCTCTTCTTATAAGGACACCAGTCACTGGTTAGGGCCCACCCCAATCCAGTACCACCTCGTCTTAACTTGATTATGTCTGCAAACACCCTATTTCCAGGTAAGGTCACAGTCACAGGGACCAGGGCTCAGGACGTCAACCTGGCTTTGAGGGACACAATTCAGCCCACAGCAGAGGCTGGTGCGGTCCCAGCCATTGTGCCTCAGGCCCTTCTGAACTGGAGCCTTTGACCCCTGTCCCCTCTGGTGTTAACACTGGTGACCAAAGGCTCTCTGCCCCCTGGAGCCTCCTGCTGTTCCCTTTCTCTGATTTGTCACCCATGGACACCCCTGGTTACTTTGGGCCTTGAAACTTGTAGGGCTTCCTGCTGTCATCTAAGTTCCCCGGAAGCTTTGGTGATTTTCCCGAGTCCCTCGTGGTCAGGCATTGACTCACCGCCTGCCCTGTGGCTCAGCCCTCGGAGCATCTCTGGGGGTCTCACTCTGGCCGGGTGCCACGGGGCAGCCCCCCTCGTCCCACCCGCAGCCCCGGTCCTGCTGTGGCCGAAGTGGTGGCTTCCCACACAGGCGCCTCCCCTCTTTCAGCTCTGATAAAGTACATCCGGCCGGTGTTCGTGTCCCGATCAGACCAGGACTCCCGCAGGAGGACCGTGGAGGAGATCAGGAGGCGGGCGCAGTCGGGGGGAAGGTGGCCACAGGTAACTCCATCCTGTCTGCATTTTGAGTGGATTTATTCCTAAAGATGTGAACTTGGAGATGGGCGGGAGGGGAACAAAAGGTCCCAAGCTCGCCTCCCTGGGGGCTGGGTTGTTTTGTTTCATTTTCTTTTTGATGAGTCTGTAAATCCAAGAATGTGCTAAATATCAGATATTTTTGGTTCTGGAATTTTAAAATTAAAAGGAATAAGGAAAAACAGTTCTCGCTTGCATCTCAAGTGCCCGAGTCATCTTTATTGAAAATGAATCTTTTTATAAGCTCTCAGTTGGAAAGAGCTGCTGACCTGCCCTCGGAGTCAGCACGGTCTCGTGTCTGACTAGTGCGTTAGTCTACAAGTGTCTCCACTTGCTTCTAAAAATCCTGGCTGAGCTCGCCCCGCACGTGTCTGTTCCCCGCGATGCCGGGAAGGCCTGACCCGGGCCGTGAGGCGGTGGCCTCCCTGATGTTCGCTGTGGATGTGTTTGATCCATGCTGCATTTTTGAGCCGACTTTGAGAAGCTGGACTTCCCACAGGGCTCCCTGGGTTCTGGCAGCCCAGGAAATACTGAAGGTCTGGCCCACGGCATCTGTGCCCACGGGCAGCCCCTTGGGGGGCCATGCCTTCAGGGTGCTCTGGCTGCCACCCCCATAGTCAGGTCACTCCCTCCTCCGTTCAGCTTCCTGCCTGACCCTCCGGCACGTCAGGGTTGGACCCACGCTGGTGCAGGGCTGCCTGGCATCAAAAGCAACCGTGTGGGCTGTATTTCCAACAAGAGAGGAGGGTTTAGTTGATGCTTTGTGTCTGGAAGTCAGTATGATCAGTCCCGGTGGGGAAGGTGTCCTCGGGCGGCCCTCACCAAGTCCTCCAGCCGAGGGCCCCCATCTGCGCCTCACCCTGTGCTGTGCGTGGTGCCCGCCCCGTGCCAGTGCATCCTGTGCGGTGTGTCTGGTCCCCGTGGAAGCTGAGGATGGGCACTAGCAATTAGCCATTTACAAGCCCTGTTGTCGAAGAGGGCGTGCTGTTGGCATACTTGTGTTGCTTCCCTGTTTTGGTAAAACCCCGTGTTAGAGAGGGAATTGTGTAGGCTTCCATAATGCGTCTTAACTCTACTGAGTATGGTTCTATGTTATGTCAGCAGCAGAGAAGCCAGACTGACGGCTGCACCTGTGAACTCTGAATTACGTCCCTTTAATGCTGGCCTTTTTTTTTCCATTTCAAGATAATGATTTTCCCAGAGGGCACTTGCACCAATAGGACCTGCCTGATTACCTTCAAGCCTGGTACGTTGTTTTCTTAATTACTTCTTTTTCTCCTTGAGAAAGTGGGGGAGACCCATGCTCCCATCAGTGCCTCCCAGTTTTCCCACAAGGTGCCCCTTGGCCTGGAGACACTCCTGTCTGTTCTCTGCCTGGCAGGTCGCAGCCTGGCTTTTTCTCTGCGTATTCACGGCCAGTGCAGAGGTTCAGGAAACTTCCAGGCACTGAATGACCGTTGACCAGGAGAGCCTGGCAGAAAAGCCCGTTTTACTCTGAGGCCAGTGTGAGATGTGCAGGCAGAGGACCTGCTGCCTCGGAAATAAGACGGCATTCATTTTCTCTGCAGGAGCCTTTATTCCGGGAGTTCCCGTCCAGCCTGTGGTCTTACGGTACCCAAATAAACTGGTAAGTGTGTTTTCCTGGGGACTTGTGTGAAGGTGGGTCACCTGGGATGAGAAGTGCTAGGTGTTCTAATGCACCATTTCTAACTGATGCCGGTATTCCAGAATATTCCCCAATATTCACACATGAAGTCCTGCTTTCGTAGGTCATGAGGTGGTGGCCCTTCCTTACACGTGATCCATCCTGGCATTTTGGTGTGAGACCCCCATGTCCTCAGAAGCTCTCATAGCCCAGTTCACACTCCACAAAATTTTTAAATTAGGAATATTTAAGTTCTGGAAGTCTGGAGGCAGCAGGAAGGAAAGGAATTAAGTGACTTTATGGTTAATGCACCTTCATCCTGCCTCTGTTGGGTGCAGAGGTTTTGTTTGTTCTAAGAAAGAAAATAAAAGAAGGCTTTTGGGGATCAGAGCTCCTGGGTGATCTTGGTGGAGCCCCAGCTTGGAGTGGGGTCCTGGACGAGGCCTCAGAGCAGGGCCCACCAGGGCCTCCGGTTCCGTGTCTGTGAAGCAGCTGTGGCCGTCCCGTCTCCCGGGTGGCCTGTGGATGCTCCGTCCCCTCAGGCACAGTCCACCCACCCTCCTGGGGGGATGGGCTCCCGTGTGCCAGCTGCACCTCACTTCTGCTGGAAGCCCATCCGGGTGGGCGTCCTGGCACCTCGGTGGGCTGAAGGGCCCTCGTAGCTGAGAGAGGTCCGCATAGACCCGTGTCCCCAGGCCCTGCCTGGGCACCAGGTGAGCTGGAGTGTTTCTCGATGGAGGACACAGGAGGCGGATTTGTTCACGACACTGAGATTTCTCCCTGCCACAGTGTCTTTATGACGCAAAAGAAGAGATTGGCAAGTCATGACACGGTGGGGTGTGGAGTCGCTGGTACAGACAGTGACAGAATCATGTGGGCACGTGGGGCTTCCGGGCCAGGCCTGCAGGGTCCCAGGTTTGCACACTGGACCCTGTGCCGCAGGGACAGAGGCTCTCAGAGCGGCCAGTAAATGAATGCCAGGCCGAGCCGGTAGCCACGGAAACTCACAGATGAAACTGTTCTTATGGTCCATAGCTGAACTCTGGAGAAGTTTGTTAATCTGTCATTGGTGTGTAGAATCCTAGGTTTTCCATTTCTTGAGTTTGTTCCATCAACATATTTGAAGCAAGGTGCCCTGCTGGGTTCTTCCATTCAGCTTAGTTGTCACAGAGCAGAACGTCCGCCTTGCGCTCGTATTTCATCCGTCTGTGTCACTTGTTCTTCAGCTGCGTCACTGCAGGAAGAACAGAGCTGTGCAGAGCAGGAGGCTGGGTAGGGGCTGAGGGGGGGGCCGCGTGGCAGGTGGGTTTCCGGGAGCCCGTGAGAGGGTGTGGATGGGTGTCAGGACTGCAGAAGAAAGAAGACCATGTGGGTGACCAGTGTCAGGGTAGAGGCTGGGCATGTGTCATCCCCCCCTGCCAGGTGACTGGTGTGGCTGCTGAGGCCAAGGATGGAAAGTGTCTGAGATGCCCCCATGGGTGGGGCCCCTGGGCACACACCGGGGTGGGGAGAGGCGGCCCCCACAGTAGTTTGTTCTGCCCCTATCTGAGCCTGGGCTTGACCTGGTGGAGCACGTCTCTGACCAAGAGTTGAGGCGAGCACCTTTGGGGGTGCAGGTGGGTGTGGAGTTGAAATGAGGCTGCCAACAGCATCTTGTGGCCCCGGTGATGGTGATGGGCAGGGCAGGTGTCGCAGGCCCTGCTCGAGCACGTCTGAGAGAGCCAGCAGACAGAGCAGGTGCCCATGTCGCAGATTGAAGTTGCCAGGGGCACCTTGAGGGGAGGGGAGGGCAGAAAAAGGGAACGGGGTCTGGGTCTTAGGCAGACATTGGAATTGGTGACCGTGGAGCTGTGGGAAGAGGGATGAGCGTGTCTGGGGGTCTGGGAGGACAGGCCAGAGGTGGGCTGGGACAAGGGCTGTGCTGGGGGCTGGGATGGGGGCCAGACGGGGGCAGGCACACCTGCAGAAGAAAGAGCCCACACGGCACATGTGGGGACTTCTGGCGCCCAAGTTCCGATTGTGGTTCCTTCTCTCCTCTTGCCCCCAGGACACCATCACGTGGACGTGGCAAGGCCCCGGAGCGTAAGTCAGACACTGTAATGTCTTGTTTGTCCTGTCCTCCCGGGAAAGCACGGGGGCCACTCGAGAGACTGCCACGTGCTCCAGTTCCTTTAGCAAATGTGAAACCTCTGAGCACTGACCTGCCGCTCTTGGACAGCAATTAGCCTCGGCCCGTTGTGGAAACTAAGTGTACAAACCTGGCTGTCCTCACTTCCTGGAGTCAGGACTTAATGTCTTCACCCAGCAGGAAGGCAGCTGTGAGAACTCTTCCCCCCATGCCTGTCATGGAGATTACATCACGTCCCAGACCTGGGGTTCGGTAAAGAAAGAGGCAGCTCCGGGGGTGGCTTCCCCCTGCACAGCCACAAGGGGAGGCACAGGGCTTCCAGGCACATTACCTTCCAGGGGGCCAACGTTTGAGCTGGTGTTTGGAGGTGGAAAGGGGGTGATGAGGCCAGGCAGAGCCCTCCCAGGACCCCCGGCCTTGTCAAAGGGTTTGGAACACCTTTGGGGAGGTGCCATGAGGGGCGAGTGAAGGTGATAACATTTCCAAGGCTGGAGTGCAGAGGGTAGGGGGCGAGAGGTGAGGCAGAAGCTGGGAGAAGGACTGGGAAGGGCTCCTTCAGGCTCCTAGTGGCCTGCGCTTGCGGTCTGGCAGTGATAAGGCAGAACATGGGTGGGTACAAACAGAGTTAAGAGGGGGATTGTCTATCTGGGGCAGTGAGTGAGGACCCAAGGACAGGGGACTCAAATGTCTCCCCATTTCCAACTCCTGCAAACAAATGGGTGGTAATGCTCGTTCTGAGGTCAGGAAATCCAGGAGCCAGGCTTGAGGATGGCCTGACTTAGGGCCTGTCCAGTCCACTGCCAGGAGACAGCCAGGGTGGGGACAGGTGTCAGGTAGACGAGGTTTCCTGAGCTTGAGGACAAACTTGGGAAATGGTGGCTTGCAGGGCAGACCAAAGCTGCAGGCATGGGTGTCTTTAATGAGAACAGTGAAGACAATTATTTAATTTACAAGTAGCCTTGTCACTCATAGCTGTGTTTCAAGGTTCAGATTTAGGCTGAGGAAGGCTCAGCATCCCCCTCCTGAAGGAGAATTAACTGCCCACTAGTGCCCTCTGCAGGGAAGGGGGGGGTCTGCTCCAGAATTGAAAGTTATTTAAGTAAAAAGAAGAGAATCTTTTAACCAATGCTGTAAATCTATTTGTTTTTAAGGTTGGAAATCCTGTGGCTCACGCTGTGTCAGTTTCACAATGGAGTGGAAATTGAGGTTTGTATAGATATAGTGTTACACAGTTCCAGTGGGGTCTATGTAGATAAAGTGTTATACAGTGTTGTTTTAAAGTCTGTATAAATCCAATTTTATACAATGTTATGTGGGGATCTATATGAATATAATATTATACAATGTTATAGTATCTGTATAGCTACAATGTCATACAATGTTGCATTGTCTATACACATACAACGTTATGTTAAGGTCTGTGCAGATATAATGTTATACAGGTTATGTTGGGTCTATATAGCTACAGTGTTATACAATGTCAAATTAATGTCTGTACAAACATAATGTTTTATGTTGTCTGTCTTGCTTTGGATGCTCCATTTCTCATGGCCCTTTAGAGGTGCTTCCCAGTGGTTTTGCATCAATTACTTTGTGTCTCTTGCATGATTTTGAATCCATTCAGATAGGATTTTTAAAATCAACAAGGGGGGCCGCCCGGTGGCGCAGCGGTTTCATCCACGCTTGGCAGCCTGGGGTTCGCAGGTTCGGATCCCAGGCGCCTGCCGACACACTGCCTGTCAGCCATGCCGTGGCGGCGTCCCATATAAAGTGGAGGAAGATGGGCACGGATGTTAGCCCAGGGCCAGTCTTCCTCAGCAAAAAGAGGAGGATTAGCAACGGATGTTAGCTCAAGGCTGGTCTTCCTCACAAAAAAAACATAAATAAAAATAAATAAATAAAATCAACAAGGAAGCTAAACCCATTGTTCTTTTATTATGGTGAACATAGCCTGAGGGCATATAAAATTGGCACATATACAATTTGGTTTTTTGGCTTTTATTTCTCCCTGATACTAATGCTGCTGAATTCATACTGCTAAATTTGTCATACTGTCATCCTCTGTTTAAGACTTGGTCAGATCTGTAGCCTGCCTCCCAACGTTCAGCCTATTGGGTGTCTCTAAAGTCCCGACACCCAGCCTGTCAGCTAAATCAAATACAGTCACATTGGTGCAGCCTGTAAATTTTATCTGAGTGGATGAGGAATAGAGTTTATTTTCTTATGAAGGGAATTAGCATGCTACTCCTGCACCTGAAAATTAAAGATGAGTCATATGCAACTTAAATTATTTAATGAAACAATTTGCTACCTTCTGATAAATATTACAGTGTAATACTGAACTTACAAATGAGCCCGGCTTTCAGCCAGGTTTTTCACTTCAGTAAAATGTAAGCCACTTAATTACAAAGAACTGAGCTGAGAGATCCCTGGCCCGAGTCCAAGGGTGGCAGGCCCGCCACTTAGGATGTTTTATGTGGCTCGCCTGCAGGTGGCCGGGAAGCTCCAGTGGAGCTCGGCTCTGGAAAGACATGCTGGCGCTGCCCGGGCCTCCCAGTGTGAACAGCTCTATTTCAAACCTGGTTACTAATTTTAAGAGTTGAGAAGAAACTGTGTGGCGTTGTGAAATCACTCTAAATGTCTTTACTCATGTTACTCCTACAAGATGCCAACGCTCATGTGAGGAACCGTTGCAATTTACATAGTTTTTTAAAACATAGCAGTAAGTGAAAGATTAGAATTATATGAGAGAATTGATAGAATTTCAGGATGTTCCTGTATTCTTCAACATCCATATTAAAGAAAAAGGGCTCAGGGATGGTCTTTTCCTTTTCTGCACCGTGAGGTTGGCAGCAGAGCGTGGGACTTACTTGTTTAAATGCTGTGTAAGCATCGCTCACACAAAGATGTGTTCATGGGACGATGTGTTGTAATCTTAAGATGTAGTAGTTGTCAAAGAGCTAACAGTCTACCTTTCATGTAGAAATAATTTGTTGTGTTATCTACAACACAAAACTGAGACCTGTAGAAATGGAAACACATGTGTAGTTCCTTTGCATCTAAAGATTAAGACCCTGTGTGAAATTAGAAATACAGTGCACTGGCAAGCAAGAGCTTCCATCTCAGGGGAGCAGGCGCCCCTGGTGAGGAAGGGTGGGTTGTGAGTTTTCACGCTCACGTGTGTACGTGTGCATGCATGTGGGTGCAGTGCATGCATTGTGTGTGCGTGTGTGCATAGAACTTCAAAGACAATTCTAGTGGAAGTACTTTGACAGATCTTAATTTTGTCATACTCAGGGTTGTCACTTACGGTGGCCTTGGTAAGGTGGGTGTCTGGTGATGCTCATGGAAGTAATACATCCTTCTCTGTGCTCAGTTCCTTCCCGTGTACAGCCCTTCTGCGGAGGAGAAGAAAGACCCTGCACTGTACGCCACCAATGTGCGGCACGTCATGGCACAGTGAGTGAGCACCCTCCTTCCTCCGTAACTGTGTCAGTGTCTGCGGGGACGCCCAACCCCCTGGACATCCCTAAGTCTTGCTCAGTACTCTTGTTTGCCTGCTGTTTTTCTCCTTTGAGCATTGCTCTTAAGAAGCCAATAGCGTTAGGAAAATGGGTTTTTGCAAAAGCGAATGAGTAAGCATTGACTTGTGTGTTGGCAACAGTGTGCTTGGCCATACACTTTACTTCCCCTATTTTTGTCGAGACATTTCTGCTTGTTCGATATTTTGAAGATGGTTCATTGTTGCTTAGTTTGACGAATTTTAAACATGCCCACAGTCATCAGTCACCCCGGTGCCACGTCCATGTGGGCCCAGTGGAGACAGGCAGCAGCGCCATCGGCAGAACGCCAGCCCAGGCCGACTAGGGGATCAGGTCGACGTGTCCTAGAGCTTGACTTGGCATCTCCCAGCATAGTGCTTATTAATGTTCTGGTTCCCTCTTACTGAGTTAGGTGTGGTGTTTGTACGCTTCCTCTTGTGCGATAACTTGTGCTACTTATTCAGCAAGTGTGCTTTCAGGAATAGTCTCGCTTCCTACTTTCACACGATTCCCGGTTGTCTCGGAGGGTGGTAGCATCAGCCCACACCCCGCCCCGCTAACCACCTTCCTCCCTCCGTGTCCCGTCCTCTCCGCTCTGCTCCTCTCGTCTCCTTCCGGGCGGCAGGAGCTGCCTCTGAGCTCAGCCACTGCGGGGCCGGGAGGGGGTCTCAGTGCTCAGCAGCTCTGACAGTGAGCGTCAACCGTGGCGGGGTCTGCGTGGCTGCGGAGGGGGCTGTTGCTGACCTGGTGTGACTGAGGCTCCTGAAACGAGCCCCTTCTCCTCACTGTACACACGTCGTGACCCCACTTCGGTGCGTCTATGAGACCATGTTGAACAAAATCATGCATTCACCTCAACATGCATGAGTTAGAACTCAGCACAGTACTCGGGCTGTCCGCATGCTCCTCAGGAAGTTAGGCACTAGGAACAGAGTCCAGCGGACACTCCCCTCTCTCCTCTTGGGCACCCACCTCTGGAACTCCATCTCCCTCCTTCTCTGAATCATGCCCCGGGACACATACAGAGCAGCCGGGGATCGGGATGTGCTTGACCCTCAACCTTTGGGAAACCAGGGTGCTCATTGACACCCTTATTCAAACTTTTGATAAAGAAATAATAACCATGGAATTGCAGGCTTGACAGGTTAGGTGTAATTTTTTTTAGCACACATTCAAATAAATTAACTATTAACATTTTTTAGGAAGCCAGCCCTGATGCCCTAGCGGTTAAGTTTGGCACACTCTACTTTGGCGGCCTGGGTTTGGTTCCTGGGCATGGAACCACAGCACTGGTCTTGTCAGTGGCTGGGTGTGGCAGCAGCTCACATAGAAGAACCAAAAGAACTTACAACTGTACACAACTATGTACTGGGGCTTTGCGGGGGAAGGAAGGAAGAAAAAAGGAGGAAGATTAGCAATAGATGTTAGCTTAGGGTGAATCTTTCCCTGAAAAAAAATTTTTTTTTTAATATGTATCCTAAAGGAACTTTTATGATGTCAAATACTCTCTATATTAATGGAGGAGGAGCATCACACATTCCATGGAAAAAGGCACATAGTCCATTGGCGCCCACATGCCTCAGCAGCTGCCATAGAATTTCAGAAACATGGAGGTTGTCACCTCCCTGGTCCTTAGTCCCCCTGAGGATGCGCCTGGGAGGGGCCAGGATCCCAGCAAGCTTTGCAGGGATCCTGTAAAGCTGGCCTTGTCCCACCTTCGTATGGAACAGTCTGAGATACTCCTTATACAATTCTGGTGTCTGTCCCCAAATAATCATACCTTAGTTTGCCAAGGGGAATTCTAACAGCCACAGAAGAAAGACTTCTGAAAGTCTCTGTTTCCTTATGACATTATTGCACACAGCACAGTCATGCAACAGGGAAATGATTGAAAGCCCACTCAGTTTTGGGGGGGATAGTTTTCCATACTTGATAAGTTTCCTACCGTGAATGTGTGTTCTTCAACAGTCAGGAAGAGGGTATTTTTCACGGATTCTGTGGTATTTTTCACAGCTCTGTGGAAGAGTGCTTGGGTAGGGCTGTGGCTTAGGTGCCACATCTCCCCTTCCTTCCCGCAAGTCCCCTGGCCAGT
This sequence comes from Tapirus indicus, assembly GCA_031878705.1. NCBI lineage: Eukaryota > Metazoa > Chordata > Mammalia > Perissodactyla > Tapiridae > Tapirus > Tapirus indicus. Next base: position 144,906,446 of record CM062921.1, read on the forward strand.
CTGTCTTGTCCTGCAGGTCCCGCAGGCACCCCTTCTGGAGAGAGACAGATGAGGCCCCACTCTGGCAGGGTGGGTGGGGGCAGCCTCTCCTGCTTCCTCCCGGGGAGGGGTGGCTCCTCCTGCTTGTCACTCCCCGGCGGGAACAGCTCAGGGAGCCCGCCCGCCTCGTCCAGTTAAGAGAGAGGAGAGGGCTGTGAGCCTTCAGACCCCCGGGGGGTTGAAGGTGGGTTTACGCCGTGTCTTGGGCGTGTTCCTCCCGTCCAACCTTTAGCTACAGGCCGATGTGCTGCAGCCTGCACTTCTTCTCTGGCCCGGCACGTTCTCGGAATTGCTAGAAACCCCTTTGCTGTGCCAGCAGGAGGCAGAAGGGACGGGCAGTGACTCATGGCTGGATAAGGAGCCCTGAGAATGGGAGTTTAGAAGGATTTGCCTGCTCCTCAGGCGTCTTCACATGTTTGGGGGTTTTAGTCTGGTTTTTAAAGGTTTAAATGTTGGCTTCATTCTGCTGCTGTTGGCCTGTTTTGCTTCCTCGAGTTCTTTCTCCAGCCGAGCATGGGTGGACGCACCAGGGGCTTCTCATGCAGAGTCGCCCGTTTCTCCAGCTGCACCCCTATGTGTCAGCCAGGAGGTGACGCCTTTTCTCTGGAAACTTGTTCTTTCTGTGATTTTCACTTCCACCCTGAACACCGCCTGTGCTCAGATCAGTTTCTTCTTTTAATATTGAACTGAAGTAAGTTTTACGAGGCTGTAAAACAAACATCCAAGCCTCAGAGAGATGATGCCTTAGCTCCCACAGCGGGAACAGTCGCCTTTTGAAGATGTGCACATCCTCCTGGACAGATGGCCACGCAGCGTGCATGCCACAGGGGTCCCAGAGCAGGACATGGGGTTTGTAGGTGGGGGGATTTCTTCCATCGCAGCTGGCTCAGGAGAGGCCACGAGGGAAGGGCCTGTGAAGTGGGGGCCTCGCTTGTTTGGCGGTCTTTGCCAACTCCTGCTCCCGCCCCAAGCGGCCCTCTGTTGCCCCGCGGGGGCAGGCTGATGGGTGCTCTCCTCCCTCTCTCACAGGGCCCTGGGCGTCCCCGTAACCGACTACACATATGAGGACTGCCAGCTGGCCCTGGCGGAAGGACAGCTTCGCCTCCCCGCGGATACCTGCCTTCTGGAATTTGCCAAGCTGGTGAGGGGCCTGGGGTGAGTTCGCTAGTTTTTCTTACTCGCAAGCGGTTGGTCAGACACGGTGCTCCCTCTGCCGCTGTGACGGGCATCAGGCTGTCGGCGTAGGTGACAAAGGTGGCAGCACGGGGAGTCCTGAGAAGCGCTGCGGAGACGCTTCTTACAGAGGGAGACGTCCTCAGGCCCTCGCGGGGTCCCCACCCTGTACCTGCTGGCGTGTGAGCGCCGCCTACAGAGAACTCGCCGTGCTTGTTCGCAGGGTTTTGTGGGTTTTTCAAATTCCAACTTCAGTCCACTTAGAAATAACTTAAAATCCTTAATGCTTGGCACCAGCTGTCTCTTTATGGATGCCGCCCCGGGAGGACTGTCGGCTTACAGACTGACCTTCTGGAGGGTGGGGGGTCCACACATCTCAGGGGGTGTAGATGCCTGCATAGACACTTAGGCAAGCACTTGGCGTGCCTTCAAAATATTAGAACACCTCTTCCTGAAAATGAACTTGCTGCTTGTTCAATAAGTAATTTTAATATTTTGTTGGGTGTCAATCTCCTGTTGTCAGCATCCTGTAATTTTGTTGAAAAATCATTCCCTCTTTTTTTGTTTAGCCTAAAACCAGAAAAACTTGAAAAAGATCTGGATAAATATGCGGAAAGTGCGAAGATGAAGAGGGGAGAGAAGATCGGTCTCACGGAGTTTGCGGCCTTCCTGGGGGTCCCTGTTTCGGATGCACTGGAGGACATGTTTTCCCTGTTTGACGAGGTAGGACTGTCACCCCAAAAGGGGACTTGGTGGCAAAACCTCCAATTTTTCAAAGGATTAGTGGTTTTCATTAAAACATAAACATTCTTGGGGCCAGCCTGGTGGCGTAGTAGTTAAGTTTTCAGACTCCACTTCAGCGGCCTGGGGTTCATGGGTTCGGATCCCAGGTGCGGACCTACATACCACTTATCAAGCCGTGCTGTTTCAGGTGTCCCACACATAAAGTAGCGGAAGATGGGCATGGATGTTGGCCCAGGGCCAGTCTTCCTCAAGCAAAAAGAGGAGGATTGGTAACGGATGTTAGCTCAGGGCTAATCTTCCTCACCAAAAACATAGACATTCTTTAGATCATTTTGGAAGTAGAGAAAGAAAACCACCCCTTGTTGCCACATCCTACCTGCCCACCCTGTCATTTGGCATGTTTTCTCCCATGCTTTTAAATGCACATAAAAATTTGAAATTTAAATTAACCTTTGCTGATAACCATGCCTGGAGTTTGGGGTATTTTTTAAGCAAATTGCTAGAAGGTCTCATGATATCACACAGTGATACCAGCCCGTGGCCCCTCCCCAGAGGCCTCCGCTGACCCAGCTCAGCCAGATCTGCAGCATTTCTAAAGCGTGGGTCTCTCTCGACGATTGGCCCAGAGATTCTCCATCAGCCTGTCTGGTGCGCGGGGATTTCTCCTGGTACAGCACTGCTCCCCTCTCACCCTCCACATGTCGTCATTAAGTCATATGTCTGGCTGAACAAGGAGTAACATTCACATCTCTGTGGCCCTGGAAATGTGGGGTGGCCTTATGGGGTTCAGGGAGGGTGGGAGGCAGAGCACGGAGGCAGGGCAGGTGCCACGGTTAGCCAGAAACCTGCCACCCTGCTCACACCTGGATATTTGTATCACAGTATGGACACCTGTGCTGGGGTCCTATAGGAGCCAGTCATGCGGCGGGGTGTGTGTTGAGGGGATCTTTCACCCGTGAACATGAATGTTCTATGTGCACAACATAGTGTGTTTCGTGTGACAACATTGAGTGTTCTGTGTAAAAATATAACATGTTCTGTGTGACAGTGTAGCATGTTCCTTGTGACAACATTGAGTGTCCCATGTGACAACATAGTATGTTCTGTGTGACAACATAGCATGTTCCATGTGAAAATACTGAGTGTTCCATGTGACAACATAGTGTGTTCTGTGTGGCAGTGAGGAGCGGCCATGTCTGGGCTGTGGTAGACCAGGGAGGATCAAGTGAGTGACGTGGGCACATGGAGACCCTCTGTGAGCTTGCAGACCATGCAGATCATGTGATCCTTGTCCTGCTGATGAAGCGTCGCAGCGTAGAATTCAGTGTGTTCTCCCTCTTTGGAGCAGCGGGCTGATCCGGAAGCAGGCCCCTCTGACGTAAAGGCGGCTTTTACGTGCATCTAGGGTGCACATCTCTGTTGTTGTCAGAGCCACAGCTGTGGCTGCGTTTTCACTCAGGCGCTCTGACACCGGGTCAAGTCTGAAAGGAGAAGGCGTGAACGTGATTCAGCACGGGACGCTTCGGGGTGATGCGTGCTTAGCGAACTGGCACTGAGCACCAGGCGTCTCGCTACAGTGTCGGGGCTGGTTTTCGTTTTCCGCTATTTCAAGTGCACGGTGGTCTTATGAGGGGGGAACCTTCTCCCTTTCACATAGGATCTCAGACCAGAGGATAGACCGTCCCGGAGCCGGAACGGGCTGGCTTGGGGCTTCATGTGAACTCACCCTGCCTGGCACCCGAACTCCTTCCCGAGACCACCGCCTGGACCCACACCGCAACAGCAGGGTCTGGGGCCATTGTGGGGAAGGCTGACATTTCCCCTCAGAAGACACCAGGCGCCCGTGTGCCTCTCCCACCCCCACCCATAACCTACAGCCTGCGGTTGACTCTGAGGCGGACGACAGTGCCAGAAATCGTCTCTCTGACCAGACACCCTCTCTCTGCCCCCGGGCCCTCCACCTCCCTTCTGCCCCGCTGGCTCGTCCCTCTCACTGTGGCAGCCTGCTCATTCAAAGCAGCCGCCTGTCCTGGTGAGCTCCTGCTCACTGCTGAGTGCGTCCAGCACGGGCTTGCTGAACCGCAGCTGGCCTGGTGCTGGGTGTTGGACGCCACACACAGCCCTGGACTCACCTTTATTCTGCATGCTGCCTGTTTTGCCACAAGCAGAGTAGGTTCCCAGGCCCAGATACAAGCACTGCTGTTTGCCGTCTGTCTGTCTGTCTGTAGCGAATCCTTGGCAGGTGACGGCCGTTACCTTGCCTGTCCTTTCTCACGCAGCTCCCTGTGGCAGGCGTTAATTGTAACGGCCTCACAAAGCATGCACAGTGCAGTTATGTCGGAGAAACCAGTTAGCTGTAAATGTTCTCCCAAGATGCTTTGCGTGTAGGCAAATGGTATCAGGTCAGAGCGGAGCTAACCGTGTCGTTTGCGGTGCAGTGAAAGCCTGGCTGTCCCGCACGCGGGTGGCGGCTGGCCTGTGGCCTGAGAGCGTCTCTCTCGCAGGGCGGAGGCGGCGAGATGGACCTGCGGGAGTACGTGGTCGCCTTGTCCGTCGTCTGCCGGCCGGCCCAGACCCTGGACACCATCCAGCTGGCGTTCTCGGCAAGTGTGGAGTTGACGTGGGGCTGACTTGTGGGTGGGTGAGACGGCTCACGTCGGAGCTGTGACCGCTTCTGGTCCCCTTGTGTTACTGGTGAACTTCCCGTTTGCGTCACTGCGGCTTTCACGTTAGTCTGTACGAGCTGTGGGTCGTACGCCCCCAAGACGCCCCCAAGCCCCCTCGGTCGATTTCCTCTTGGAATTAGTAATCCACGCGCAGGAGAGGGGCGTGGTGGGGTCCTCCTGAGTCCTGGGCGCCTGAGCGGCACTGGCGGCCCCACGCCGCCCCAGCTCTCCCCGCACGGCCTCGCGTCACCCTCTTGACCCAGGAAAGCAGGGCTTAGGGAGCTCAGGCATCGCCTGGCCCAGCACCGCACAGAGCTGGGCTGTTCACCACTGTGCACAGTCTGGAGAAGGCCCATGGTGGGGTCCCAGCCCCCTGCAGATTCCCCTAGCTGCAGTCAGGACTGGCCTCACCAGGACACTGTCACTGAGGATGGGGCTAGACAGACTTTGCCCACGTGGAGACATGATTTTGTCAGGGTCTCAGAGTGGGTGTGTCTCACAGGTGCAGCTCACAATAGCCAGACTCATGAGAGCCTGATGTCTATGTGAGGAGGCCTCTGGTCTGGCTGCTCGGAGAGCCCCTTCATCTTACTTCTGACCCCAGCAGACCGTCCCCACAGTGACACTGGAGATTCCCCTGGGCGGGCGTCCTGGATCCTCGTCTGGGTGTCTTGCTAGTAGCCGTGTTGTACGGCAGGTGATGTGTCTATTCCAGATGGGCACCTTGGCATCAGAGGCTTAAAGTCAGGCACTTAAGTACAGTGTGCATACCACTCTTTCCTGGTGAATTTAAAACAGAAGAGCAGGGATTTAAATCTCCTGGCAGCTCACGAGCGCCCCCTGGGGGTCGGTTGGCGCTGAGCGCCGGCAGCTCTGAGTGGTGGGATCAGGGCCAGCTGGGGAGCCCGATGGCCTGAGCAGGAGAAGCTGGCCTCCCTGGACGGGTGGTGCTGGCAGGGGCGAGGTGTGGCTGCAGGGTGACGCTGACCTCTGGCTTGCAGATGTACGGGTCACAGGAGGACGGCAGCATAGACGAGGACGCCCTGTCCAGCATCCTCAAGACCGCCTTAGGGGTGGCGGAGCTGACCGTGACTGACCTTTTCCGGGCAATTGACCAAGAGGAGAAGGAGAAGATCACGTTTGGTGAGTGGGCCCGGGAGCAGGGGATGGTGTCCTCAGGAGATGGGTGGCGATCACGAATCGAGTCCCTACCCACCTGTGCTCACCAGGCCGCCCTGTCCTCTTGTGCCATACGGAAGTTCTCAGGAGGAAGGTTCTTTCCGAAACCTGACGGGGCCGGTGTGAGCTTCTGAATCTTGTTTCCGCAGGCGATTCGTAGAAGCAAATTCCATGCCCGGCTGTAGAGCTCAGAGCTCCAACATAGAAGCCATCCCTGGGAGCTGCGGGTGGCCTGTGTTGGGCCAGGCTGGGACAGGTGGCCCGCGGGGGTCCAGAGTCAGGGTCCCTGTGGAGGAGCAAACCCGCGCCCCCCAGCAGGACTGACCTCTGCAGGTGTCTCCTCTCCCAAGAGGTCTTGACTTCGTCACCTGTAGCCACACAAAGTGGGATGGCCGAGATCCTCAGGGCCTGGGGCGGAGGAGGGGCTGGGGCGCAGGACCCCGGAAAGCAGCCCACTGGCAAGTGTGCACATTTCAAAAGCAATGCATAGTCTCGCTAAAAAAAGAGTCAACGTTTGCTCAGGAAAGGTCACTGTTCTACTGTTCTCATCTTGTTTGGCCATGTTTTTAAAATTGTGCCCAAATGTCAGACACGAATGTGTGTGTGCATGTGCGTGTGTGTGTGTGTACACGTGTGTGTGTCCGTATTAGAAGTCAGCAGTGCCCCTGGTACATTTGGGTTTTGTGGTTGATGTTTGCAGTGAGCTGACCCACTCCCAGTTTCTCAAGGGAACACGCGTGTTTTCCTGCAGCCACCTAAGTCTGCCGTCTCCTGCACCCAGGCCCTGAGTGTCACCAAGCTCTGGGGGCCCTGGGCGCTCTCCACCCCGACACAGGGCCCACGGCCACTGGGGAACGCACAGGCACAAAGCCACTCAGGCCCCATGACCAGCTCAGAGGGTGACCCCCGTGCGTGCCTGGTCTCCCCAGAGTGTGGACGTGTCCATTGATAGTGCCTGCCTCGTACAGTCCGGGTCGCCGCCTAGCGGCTTCGTCCTGCCCCTGAAACAGCTGCTTTGATGAGCAGCGCCTCCCTCACACACGCTGAGTGCCCCCAGTAGACCGTTGAGTTCAGAATCCTGCAATTTCTATAGATTTCCCCAAAGCAGGAATAGCTGAAGGACACCATGGCCACCCTTTGTCTTCACAGAGATTCAGTGCACAGCACAGCAACACTGAAGTGGGGGTGGGCGGCCTGCTCCCTCTCTGGTTGTCCTGCTAGTCTCCCTGTGTGGTCCCTCCCTTCCCCTCCAAGAGGGTCGACAGAGTGCAGCCCTCCCAGAGGGGGCAAGGCGACACCCACACAGGCCCAGGGAAAAGAGCCCCCAGATTCCAGACGTTGGACCCCCAATGTCCCAGTAACCAAAGGTGCTTTTGTCTTCCCAGCTGACTTCAACAGGTTTGCAGAAATGTACCCCGACTTTGCCGAGGAGTATCTGTACCCCGACCAGACACATTCCGAGAGCCGTGCACAGCCTCCCCCCGCTCCAACCCCCAACGGCTTCTGCGTCGACTTCAGCCCTGAAAACTCGGACGTTGGGAAGAAGACTTTTCATAAGAAACTGGACTAGGACGGAAGGTTCTGGAGAGACGAGGCCTCTCCCTCCCCAGCTCTACGCCATGCCGCCTCCACATGGTGCAAGCACGTCTGCTGTGACAGCCCCTGGGTCCCGCTCTCCCCCAGATGCTGTGCTGAGTTCTGGGAGGCCCGGGGGTTGTTCTGACCCCGTCTCTTTGTGAAGAGCCTGCGTAGGAGAGTGCCGAGCCGTGGAGGGGGAACCGTGCACTTCCCCGCCCTGGGCTCCTGTGCGGCCCGCACTCCGGGATGGTCTCCCTTCGGGGCGGCTCCCGCGGGCAGGAGGACGCAGGCATGGCTTGTTCTCCCCTAGAGGCTCCAGGTTTTCAGTGTCCCTCATGGTCCTTCCTCACCTCCTTCTCGGTCCATCCTGGTCAGTCCTGGCAGCGCACACAGCCGCCGGCCCCTGCGTGCATGTGACATGCACTCGAAAGAGGAGACATGTCACGTGTGCTTGATTCCAGCACAAAACCTCTGCCGGCTGGTGTGGCGTCAGCGCGCAGTCATCACCTGGTTTTTAAAGTTTCTATATTTGTGGGAGCTCATGAGCGTTTTATAAACTTCATTTAGATACTTCAGGAAACATTCAGCATTTTTTTAAAAAGCAAAAGAAAATTGTTTTTCTACTTCATTTTCCTTTGAGTGTCAGAGGATATCTATTTATGGGCCCTTTTTTGATAGAATCTGAGGCTGTCTGGGCCTCGACTTAACCTTCTCTCCGGCCTCTCCACCAGGTAGACTCTCCCCATCCGGGCCCCCCAGCACCCGCCCCGGCAACCCTCTCCCCTCCCGAGTCCTTCTCAAGCCCCTTTTTATACACGTTACCAGCCTGGTGTTTGTTTCCACATCATGTGGTCTGCTTCTCTGCGGTGTAGACTCCAATCAAAGCCTGGGTGTTGGTGGACGGGGGCGGCCGGGGGTGCAGACAGGCATCCTGCTTCTTTGGGGGCGGGCATGGCTGCGTGGCGGCGAGGAGCCCATGAGGCTCGGGATGGACGCAGCAGGTCCCCGTGGAGGCAGACCTTCGGGTTGGGGTAAGATCGGGGGAGTGGTCCCCCGTGCGTCGGGCTGACCTGCCTCTGAAGACAGAGGAGCCGCGTGGAGGGAACGGTGTGGAGGGCTCAGGGTGTCTGGTGACAGCCTCTTGCCACGGTGGCGAGGGCGGCATCGACTCCGTGACAGGGAAGACATCTGTCCGCGAGCGTGGCGTCCGGGTCCTCTCTCTGAGTCTGAGGTGCTCCAGGCACTGGAAAGGTGACGCTGTCACCTGGTTCATCTCCTCGCGACGTCACTAGACACCTGTCTGTAAAGCACAATAATCACCACAGACTCCGGTTTGTTTCTGAAAACAAAGCCTCTGGGTCTGTTTGGGAAAACAATGTATTTTGAATTCTAAGATGAGTTGGATTTTGTATTTGGTGCATCTCTATAGAAAGTGACCCCCAGGGCCAGAAGCACAGGGAAAGTGTCTGTGACTCCCCGAGGTGTGCCATGTGCGTTTCTGCCCATAGACTCTGGAAACGGAGAGATGCTCACTTCCGTGGCTCTAACCCCCGCCTGTCCCGGCGCGCACACTGCCAGCCAGGCACGGGGACGGGGCAGCCAAGTCGACTCCAGGGCCCTTGGCTGGTCAGACACAGGAATTCCAGTGCAGTCGCGGTAGCTAACAGTAACTGATTTTATAATTATAGATGCACGAAGAGTCATTTTTAAAAGAGAAAAACCTACAAATGACCAATTAAGGAGGTGAATAAACTAAGATATTCTGCAGGAAGGGGCCAGAATGGTGGCCTCCGTCCTTCATGTCTGTGGATGAAGAGTTTTTTGAATGAAATGCTGCTGTGCATTTTCAGGGAAAAAGCCTCTGATAAACAGACTTTGAATGGATGTTTGTCACTCCTGATTCTCTTTCCCTCTCATAGTAACTTAGCGTCCACGGGCATTCAGAACTGTGAATGTACATAGTTTTGAGTTAAATCCCTTTCTGTGACATGAGGACAAAAGGGGCAGATATAGCGCGGCCCCACCTGCAGGGTCCTGCTGGGCACGAGGTTGAGGGGTGGGTGCCATGTAAGGGACCAGGGATTTTCGATGGAATAAATAAAACATAAAGTTGAGGATGTACCTTGTTGCGTGTGGTTTTTTATTAGTAAAACAACAGCAGACATGTCCTAGGCTGTGACTGGAGAACCGATCAAGATGAGATTTCTAGTGCTTTTCTAGCATGTTTGGAAAACACAATAATTGACATTTTATAGAAAAACCTTCCTTGACAGCGAAGGGAAGGTCTGGACTGTTCTGACGTCCTCTGGACAGTGGCTAACATTCTGCGGAACTCAGACCTGCATGGCTGTCAGCCTGCCTGGTGAGTTGATTTCTGTAATTTCTCTGATTTAAACACACACGGCTTAAACACACTTGTTTGCACAGAGGAAATGGATCTTGCATTCAGTCCTCTTATTAAATCAGTAAAGGACTTAGAAGTAAAAGAAATAGAGCTGATATATGACAATTGCAAAACCTCACATGAAAAATCAAGGTTACGTAGCCACCGGCTCCAAGGTTAGAATAACTCTAAGGATACATTCACAGCAAAGTCAAACGGGCTGCAGCGAGTGTGTGCGGCCCAACCCCACGCGGTCAGAGGGAAGAACGATGCGCACCAAACGCACCGTCATTCACGCAACAGTGGTTTTTTATTTATTTCTCTGTGCTTTTAGGCATTTGCCCTTTTTAATGCAATAAATAGGCATTGCCTTTGAAATTGGTTAAAATTGGTTTCTTTTAAAAAAAGGGTTAAAGCGGAGAGAGGATCTGACTTTTCACACTCAGAGCTGCGCCGGAAGCCATGGCTAAGAATCCGTTGACCAGCTAAGCATGACGGAAGGAGGTGAGAGCCGCCCGCATTGGGTGGCGCAGCCACACATGGTGCCGAGGGCACGTGCCAGCCAGTGGACCTGCCGCAGCCTCTGTGTGTGTCTAGCTCTCCCATGTTCCAGAGTGGAACAGGCTGTAATGAGACGCATGCCCGAGGGAAAAGCGAAGCCACTTGAGGTGCCCAGAGATGCCATCAGAAGCAGGAGCAGAAGAAAGTCAGCCCTGCCCACCCGCCTGCCGTCTGCGTGCCACCCCCCCCCCACCCCCCGCATTTGCTGATGCAACCAGAAGCCACCCCTGGCTCCTGGAGCAGAGCTCTGGACAGTGACCAGCACTGTCCATCCCTTCAGCTACCCAGTGTCCATTCTCACCCTTCTTCCCAAATGCGAGTTGCGTACTCTGTGTGTTTCCTCCTAACGTGATAGAATAATCACACCTCCAAACACAGATGCTTGTACCTTCTCCCAAAAAAGTAAAACGCCCGTGAACCTTCATACCCGTCCCCGGATGATGCTAATTCGTTTTCTAACACAGTCACACACCCATCGGGATATTCTCTAACGTGGACACTGAGCTACTGAGTTCACGCCATCACTAACGTCCCCTCCATAAAACAGTAGGGGTGCCGAGAAGTGGGGAAAATGAGTAAGCGGTTAACAAGCTAGTGTGCAGCCACATGTACACACGTGCACGTGTGCACACACAGACACGTGCACACACTCTCCAGGCCAGGAGGACAATCCGTGTGGTCACCACCATCCTTGTCTCTACCTCCTTAGGAGGTTGTGGCTAATATTTACAACGTCCTTCCACTCCCCACTCCACAATCCCTCGGCTCCAGCCAGCACCTTGGAAGGTCAGGATGCTTTACCTCATGAGAAGATTCAGATTTCCTTCCACAGGATCTGGAGGCTTTATTACTCACAGTATTGGTCGTGAAGGTGTCCAGAGGATCCGCTTGGCTCCAGATGCAGCACGGGCCCCGCCCAGCATTGGGAATGCTCTCCTTGCCCTGTGGATTCAGTGGCAGGACTTCTCCAAATAGCTGTTGAATATCTGAAATTTCAGTGCAATGGATCAATTGTGTCCCCAGCTAGGAGTGTCCCTTCCTTGGGAACTAAGACCTTTCAGGCAAAAGAGCCCAAAGTTGCAGAGAGAAGAAGCAGAAATACATGAACAGCGTACCAGCCAGTGTGGTCTGACCTGTGCTGCAGTAACAAGGGGAGCCACTAAGGTTCGGGGTCAGCAGATAGACTTACTCCTCACTCACCTTTCCTAGGGTGGGTCACTGCGGGTCTGCCTGGCATCACTGTCACCGTGTCCCCATCTGAGAGTGCAGCCCCTCTCCTGGGAAGGACACAGGGAAGAGAAAGGTGACAAACCACACACAGGTGATGAATCCTCTACGCAGAAGTAAATCACATCAGTCCTGAGGGGATCCCATGGCCACAACTGAGTTCAACAGCAAGGATATATGTCCTGGAGACAAGGCATGGTAAGGAGGAACAAGGAATATTTTGACCAGTAGCACAAGCCCCTACAGTAATTCCTGGGTATGAGAGAGAAGAGCCATCCCACTGCCACCCTGGAGTCACAGATGTGTTCTGCTATGACAAAGCACCCACGCTGGCCCGTAGATCAATGCACATCCTCTGTGTGATGGACGTCACACCCATCCCCCAGGGGGTGGCCTCACTGAAGCTGCAGAAGTCGTTCCTCTGTCAGGCCAGCTGCTTCTGGGGGGGGGGGCGACTTGGTGAGAGCAGGGGATTCAAGTTCGTCCTGTTACCCAGCTCCCTTTGTGGTAAAATGAGTCCCTCCGCAGCGGAATATGAGATGGGCCATGGGGAGAGAGCCTATCATCAAGTCCACAGACGGTGCTGGCAGAAACACCAAGAGCAGAGAAGACTAATCCCTCTGCAGTAAGCGTATTAAGACGAGGACAGATATTTCCCCTCAGTGATGAACTGTCTAATGTGGTCAACCTGAGCCCGGGGAGCGGAGCTACATCTGGGCAGTACAGGACTTTGTTCTGACAGGGCGGGAGTCCACTGGTACCCACGTCAGCCTGGGGTGTCCCTGGTGGATCAGCGCCATGTCATGGATCCACGCTTTGTCTCAATCCCTCCTCCCAGGGCCGCTTCGGGCAGGAGTCTGTTAGGGAAAGAGGGAGAGAGGCAGGTCGACATCCACCACGTGGGTCATACCCTGGATGGGGTTACAGGAGATTAGAAGCTGTGGAGAAAATATCAGGGAGCCTGAATATGTAGCAATGTGTGGTCCCAATGAAGCACAGACAGAAAGGAAAACTGACGGAAAGGAAACTTATCAGGTGCTCTGTCACATGTGATTGGAGACCCAGGAAAGGGAAGATTAGGACAGAAAAGTTATTTGACAAAATAATAGCCAGAATTTTTCCAAATCTATAAACTCAGACATCCAAGAAGCTCAATAAGCCAAAAGCAGAACAAATAACAAAAATACAGCAAGGCATGTTATAAAGTTCCAAAAGCCACTAATAAAGAGAAAGAGCAGCCAGAGGAAAAGAAAGCATCATTGAGGAGCAAAGATAAGAATGAGAGCAGATTTCTCAGCAGAATCACACAATCGCAAATACGCTGGTAGCATCTTCAAAGGGATTAAAGACTAAACCCGTCAACCTAGAATTCTGTGCTAAAAGAAATACCATCAAAAGTCAAGGCAAAATAAGGACGTTTTGACTAAGCGAAAGCTGAGACAGTTCGTTGCCAGTGGAATGTTATTGCCAACAATGTTTAAAATTCTTCAGCAGAAATTATAGAATGCGTGTGGAAATTTGGGTCTGCAGAAAGGGTTAGTGTCATGTGAAGGTAGACTGTGATGTTAAAAGTGTATATTGTAAACATCCTGAAGAAAACACAATAAAATAACAAAAACAGACATGTGACTAATAAGCCAATAGTAGAAATAAAAAGGGAAATTTTTCAAATATTACTTTTATCCAAACTAAGCGGGAAAATAAGAAAAAAAGAACAAGGGACAGATCATAGAAACAGAAAACCACCCACAAAGGGTGAACTTGAATCCCCACAGGGGCAGTGACACTCAGTGTAGACGAGGACTCCCAGAGGGCAGTCACTAGACCAAACAGAATCCAGCACCTCACTCTGTGCTGTGTTAACACACATGGAAAGTAGAGGAGAGGGAAACAGACGTGACCTCAGACAGCCTGGTGAGAGTTGCTGTGGCAGGATTAACACCACATGGCGTGACCTTGGAGACAGGAGCACGACCCGTGTCAAAGACGAACACGATGGAGGGTTCTGGTCAACGGGGAGACACACGGTCCCCAAGAGGTGTGTACCTAATGACAGGTTGAAGACACAGTGAGCCGACATGGACAGAGTTAAAAGGAGAAATAAACAAGCCAGCCATCACCTTTGGAGATTCTAACACAGTTCTCTCAGAAATCAATAGAACTGCTGGGGAAAGAAACGTAATTATGAAGAACATTGGAACAACCTCATTTACCAAATTGACTTAATTGCCATTTCAAGTGCACACAAAGCAGTTGACAAAATAAACCAAATGCTTGGGTGCAGAGTAAATCTCAATAAATTTCAAAATATTTGAATCATACAGAGTATGTTTCCTCATCAAAATGAAGCTGAATAACATGCATTCTGCCCATATTCCAGGGAAGAACTGAGCTCCAAATCCCGCGTAACTGCACGAGACCCTGGGTGTCTGCTGAGAACAGGAGAAACACCAGTACTGGCAGGCCATACAATGCAGTGCCCCCACCCCTCATCTGTGGCTTCCATTTCCATAGTTTCAGTTAGCTGAGGTCAACATCAGTCCAAAAATATTAGATGGAAAATTCCAGAAATAAAGTCATAAGTTTTAAATTGCCTACATCATTCACCTCACTTCATCTCATCACATAGGAGCTGTATTATCTTACATCATCACAAGAAGCATGAGTACAGTGCAATAAGGTATTGAGAGAGAGACCACATTCACGTAGCTTTTATTACAGCATATTGTTATAATTGTTCTATTTTATTATTCGTTATTGCTGTTAATCTCTTACTGTGCCTAATTTATAAATTAAACTTTACCACAGATCTGTGTGTATAGGAAAAAACACAGTATATACAAGGTTCAGTGCTATCCGTGGTTTCAGGAATCCACTGGGGGTCTTGGAATATGTCCCCCACAGATAAGAGGGGACAACTGTATTGTCAAGAGCTGGTTAGGTTTAGATTAATTCTTTTAAACTTAATATAGGTGAATGAGTCCACAATTTGCTTCCGTCAAGACAGAGGAACAGAGAGTGGGTTTGCCCTCCCTCCTGGGACACAGGTTGTCAGGTAGAAAACTCCGACGGGTTTTGCCTCAGCAGTAAGGAAATGTTAGCCCTAGATGAAACACTGCTGTGGTCCAGCCCAACGAAGCTTAAAACCTGACCAAACTGTTTAGAAGTAACTTACCTACCTGCAGCCCAAAACAAAGTTCCAGAATATTCACAAGAAAACAAGTTATCCAGCACCTTATGGGGTGAAATCCACAATGCCTGCATCCAATCAGAAACCATCAGGAAGCAAAAAAAAAAAAAAAAGAAAACAGGAACAGATGATCTATAATCAATAGAAACAGAAATGACTCAGGTGATGGAATTAGCAGATGAGGACACTGACGATTTTCATACCATGTAACTATTCCATTGTTCAAAAAGCTAGCTAGAGGCAAGACTGAACACGTTCGGCGGAGGCATGACAGATACCATTTAAAAAACACAAATCTAAATTCTAGAGATGAAAACTACAATGTTTGAGATGCGAAATATACTGGTTGGGATTAAGGGTCGATTTTACATCACAGAAGAGACGGCAACTGAAATTGAAGCCATCGCAGCATGAACGATTCAAAGTGAAATAGAGAAAAAAGATAAAAAGTTGAACCAAGCATCTGTGAGCTGTGGGACTTCAAGTCACCCTATATACATGCCATTGGAGTCCCCAAAGGAAAAGGGCAAACAGAAAGAATGTTTGAAGAAACATTTTCCAAATTCGATATAAACTATAAGCCCACAGATCCAAGGAGCCCAGTGAATTCCAAGCACAAGAGCCATGAAGCTCTGAACCAGGAAGGACAGGACACCAGGCGCATTGTGATCGCACACTTAACACGAATGATAAAGAGAAGATCGGCACCAAGGAAGAAAGACGCATTTCACACCGGGGAACACAGACACAAATAGAGCAGACTTCTCAACAGAAACAAGATGAGCTAGAAGACGTGGAACAACATCTATAAAATATGGAAAGAAAAAAAACTGTCAACTTAGAATTCTTTACTCTGCAAAAATATCTTTCGAGGCAGAGAAGTAAGACGTTTTTAGATATACAAAAACTGAAAGGATTCATCACCACAGACCCTCACTACAGGGAATGTTAAAGTAAGTCCTTAAAGCAGAAGGAAAACGATCCCATTGTGAAATGTGGGTCTACAGAGAGGAGCGAGGAGGGCCGGAGATGGTAATCATGTGCGTAAATGTGAAAACCTTCTCGTTATTGAAAACTCTTTAAAAGACAATTGACTATCTAAAGCAAATTGATAGAGCATTCTGGGGTCATAACACGTGTGCGGGAGGGGGGGAGACACAATTCAGTCCGTCGCAAGTGTGGTATTGGCATCAAAACAGATGAACAGATCAAGGAAACAGTCCAGAAATAAACCACACAGGTAGGTCAATTGATTTTTCAACAAAGGTGCAAAGGCATTTCAGTGGAGAAAGGATGTCTTTTCAACAAGTGGTATGGGAACAACTGGGTATTCATACGGAAAATATGAACTTTGACCCACACCTTACAACATGTTAATTTAAAATAGATCATATACATAAATGTACGATCTAAAATATGAAAAATTTTAGAGGAAAATTTAGGAGAAAATTTTTGTGATCTTGAGTTAGGCAAAGATTTCTCAAATACAGCACTAAAAAGCAGGATTCAAAAAAGAAAAAATATTGATAAATTAGGCTTCTTCAAAATTAATAACTTCTGTTCTTTGAAAAACTCTTAAGAGAATGAAAAGACAATTCAAGATTGGGGAAAATATTTGCAAAGTGCCTATCTGATAAAGAGCTTGTATAGGAAATATGTAAAGAACTCTCAAAACTCAAGAGTAACGTGACAACCCAAATTTGCAAAAGATCTGAATAGACACTGGACGAGAAGTGATCCTGCTGGCAACCACACACAGGGAAGATGGCTAAAACGTCATAGTCATTAGAGAAATGCCAGCTTAAACCATAACAAGACACCACCACACGCCTATGAGAATGGCTAAAATTAAGAAGACTGACCATACTAAGTGTTGATGAGGGTGTGGAGCAACTGAAACTGTCATATTCTGTTCACAGAAATGTCAAATGGTCTAATCGCTCTGCAAAACAGTTTGACAGATTTTAAAAACAGTTATACACACATCTACCAAATGGCCCAGCTATTCCACAACTAAGTACTTACCCAAGAGGAATGAAGAATATGTCCATACAGAGACGTGTACACAAATGTTCAGACTCATTTTGTTTGTAAAAGCCAAGCATCCATCAACAGGTGAATGGACAGACTGCTCTGTCTATACAATGGAATACTACTCGGCAATAAAAAGGAATTAACTATTGATTCAGGTAAGAACATAGATTTGTCTTAAATATGCTGAGTGGAAGAGAACAGATCCAAAAAACAGTACCTACTGTATAGTTCCATTTATATAAAATTCTAGGAAAAATAAACTAATCTATAACCAGCAGACCAGTGGTTTCCTGGGGATGGGGGTAAAGATGGATTACCAAGGGGCATGAGGAAAGTTTGAGGGTGATGACTGTATTCATTATCCTGATTGTGCTCATGTTTCCATGGCCACATAAATAACTTACCAGCTGTACACCTGAGATATGTGTAGTTTGTCTTCTGTCAATTATAGCTCAATAAAGCTGTTTTTAAAAAGAAGACACCAATGGCAAGATAATGACAGAAAACAATGAAATTGGTTTTGTTAGCATGGTGGGATTATGAATGATGCTTCCTGTGTCCTCCAACTTAGTTTTTCTTTTTCAGGACTGTTTTGGATACTATAGATCCTTTACGTTTCCATATATGTTTTAGAACTAGTCACTCTCTTCAAAAAAGCAAGTCAGAATTTTGGTTGGGATTGAGTTGAATCTATGTATCAATCTGAGAAGGATTAATATCTTAATAACATTGAGCTTTCAATCATGTATATGGGATATCTCTCCAATTGTTTAGGCCTTTTTAGTTTCTCAGCAATGTATCCTTGTTTCCAGCATGATGTCATGCATGTATTTTATGCCTAAGCATTTTTGTTTTGTAATTTTTTTTGCTGTTGTAAATGAAATTATTTAAAATTTTATTTTACTGTTGATTGCTGCTGGTATATAGAAGTACAGGTGATTTTGTTATATCATATGACCTTTCTAAATCCACTTATTAATTCTAGTAGTTCT
The DNA here is from genome assembly GCA_031878705.1 of Tapirus indicus. Lineage (NCBI taxonomy): Eukaryota > Metazoa > Chordata > Mammalia > Perissodactyla > Tapiridae > Tapirus > Tapirus indicus. The sequence goes on from CM062921.1 coordinate 144,924,212, forward strand.
GTAGATTCCTTAACATTTTCTACATAAGTAATCATGTAATCTGCCAATAAGATCTTGTCATCAGTCTCAATTTTTTTGAAGTCTCTTACTATATAGCCAACCATGAGCCTGTGAATCAATTGAGACCCATCTCTCTGACCTTCTCTCCTCTTGGCTAAGGAACAGCCTGATGCACTGTTGGGATGTCTGCCCCCTGGGGAGATTTCCCATCGCTGTGCCTTCTGAGTGCGGCTGTAATGCACAGTCTTCCGTTTCCTGGCGGGGTCAGTATATTGTGTACTACATATGGAATCCACATCTTTCCTCCTTCAGATGGTCATAAGACACTCCCATGAAGGCACAGCTGTGGGCTAAGGGGGTGGTACCAATGCAACCAGAGTTCCTGCAGCTCAATTGTGTCCTCAGCACCTGCTCGAGCCTGTTGTTATATATATTGCCTCCATTTGATGACGGCACGTTGCTGTCTATACCACCTGGGTTTGCAGGTTGGTTTATGATGGGCTGGTCAGGTTATATGGTAACTTGGAGCTCCACGGGTTTCCATTATGGCTCAGTAGCATACGTATTCAAAGGAGAATAAGTCTTTTCAGAAGAGCGTTCTGCTATTCTCCAAAACTCTAAGGGTCTGTACTGAAAGTGACTGCAGGGGGGTGCCAGTGGCTCCACATTCCCTCCCGATCTTCCTGGATCTTTCACGCCCCATTGGTTCTGCTAGATTCATGTTTCTCGGAGTGTGGTCCCTGCACCAGCAACAGCAGTACCTGGGAACTTGTTAGAAATGCAGGTTCTCAGACCTACTGAATCTGAATCTCTGAGGGTGAGACCCAGAAATCCGGACTTTCAATGCAAGCTAAAGTTTACGGAGGTGATTTTGATGCATGCTGAAGTCTACTGAGGTGATTTCAAGGGATGCTAAAGTTTACTGAAGTGATTTCAATGCATGGTGAAGAGTACTGAGGTGATTTTGATGGATGCAGAAGTTCGCTGAGGTGATTTCGATGCTGAAGTTCACTGAGGTGATTTCGATGCATCTGAAGTTTCCTGAGGTGATTTCGATGCATGTGAAGTTCCCTGAGGTGATTTCGATGCATCTGAACTTCCCTGAGGTGATTTCGATGCTGAAGTTCACTGAGGTGATTTCGATGCATCTGAACTTCCCTGAGGTGATTTCGATGCTGAAGTTTCCTGAGGTGATTTCGATGCATGTGAAGTTCCCTGAGGTGATTTCGATGCATCTGAACTTCCCTGAGGTGATTTCGATGCTGAAGTTCCCTGAGGTGATTTCGATGCTGAAGTTTCCTGAGGTGATTTCGATGCTGAAGTTCCCTGAGGTGATTTCGATGCTGAAGTTCCCTGAGGTGATTTCGATGCATCTGAAGTTTCCTGAGGTGATTTCGATGCTGAAGTTCCCTGAGGTGATTTCGATGCTGAAGTTCCCTGAGGTGATTTCGATGCTGAAGTTTCCTGAGGTGATTTCAATGCATGTGAAGTTCCTGAGGTGATTTTGATGCATCTGAACTTCCCTGAGGTGATTTCGATGCTGAAGTTCACTGAGGTGATTTCGATGCATCTGAACTTCCCTGAGGTGATTTCGATGCATCTGAACTTCCCTGAGGTGATTTCGATGCTGAAGTTCCCTGAGGTGATTTCGATGCATCTGAACTTCCCTGAGGTGATTTCGATGCTGAAGTTCACTGAGGTGATTTTGATGGATTCAGAAGTTCGCTGAGGTGATTTCAATGCATCTGGAGTTTCCTGAGGTGATTTCGATGCTGAAGTTCCCTGAGGTGATTTCGATGCATCTGAAGTTTCCTGAGGTGATTTCGATGCTGAAGTTCCCTGAGGTGATTTCGATGATGAAGTTCCCTGAGGTGATTTCGATGCTGAAGTTCCCTGAGGTGATTTCGATGCTGAAGTTTCCTGAGGTGATTTCAATGCATGTGAAGTTCCTGAGGTGATTTTGATGCATCTGAAGTTCACTGAGGTGATTTCGATGCTGAAGTTCACTGAGGTGATTTCGATGCATCTGAACTTCCCTGAGGTGATTTCGATGCTGAAGTTCACTGAGGTGATTTTGATGGATTCAGAAGTTCGCTGAGGTGATTTCAATGCATCTGAAGTTTCCTGAGGTGATTTCAATGCATCTGGAGTTTCCTGAGGTGATTTCGATGCTGAAGTTCCCTGAGGTGATTTCGATGCATCTGAAGTTTCCTGAGGTGATTTCGATGCTGAAGTTTCCTGAGGTGATTTCGATGCTGAAGTTCCCTGAGGTGATTTCGATGCTGAAGTTCCCTGAGGTGATTTCGATGCTGAAGTTTCCTGAGGTGATTTCAATGCATGTGAAGTTCCTGAGGTGATTTTGATGCATCTGAAGTTCACTGAGGTGATTTCGATGCTGAAGTTCACTGAGGTGATTTCGATGCTGAAGTTTCCTGAGGTGATTTTGATGCATGTGAAGTTCCTGAGGTGATTTTGATGCATCTGAAGTTCCCTGAGGTGATTTCGATGCTGAAGTTCACTGAGGTGATTTCGATGCTGAAGTTTCCTGAGGTGATTTTGATGCATCTGAAGTTTCCTGAGGTGATTTCAATGCATCTGGAGTTTCCTGAGGTGATTTCGATGCATCTGAACTTCCCTGAGGTGATTTCGATGCTGAAGTTTCCTGAGGTGATTTCGATGCTGAAGTTTCCTGAGGTGATTTCGATGCTGAAGTTTCCTGAGGTGAATTCGATGCATCTGAAGTTCACTGAGGTGATTTTGACGCATCTGAAGATTACTGAGGTGATTTCGATGCATGGTGAAATTTATTGAGTCCATTTCGATAGATGCTAAAGTTTCTTAAAGTGATTTCGATGGATGCTAAAGTTTACTGAGGTGATTTCAATGCATGCTAAAGTTTGAGACCTGCCCTACGTCTCCTGGGAGAGTGGCTTGCTCAGAGTCCAACTCTGCTGCAGAACCTCTCTTGCTCTGGGCTCATCTCAAAATTGAACACTTTATGAATAACTCAGTAAATGGACCAGAGAAGCATTCCCAATTGTGAGAAACCCCAAAACCCCAAGAGGCTCCCCGTGGGTGGTAGTTCTCTCTTAGGAGTAGGACCACCAGATGTAGCAAGTTATCTTTCACTTTCGTTTGTGTCGTGACTAGTCCCAGACCTATGGATCAATGGAAACTTCACCAAGATGGCAAGCTTTGGCATTTTTATGTTTTCTTTTTTCCAGTCTTTAGCAAGCATCTGTCTTACCAAGGCATTTGACCTTTTTCACTTCTTGCTCACCAGGTTGACTTCACATGATTGACATAGTGGACCAGTGTGATATGCTGTGAATGGCAAGACAGTAGAGGTCTCTGTGCCTGGAAATGACTGCAAGCTGGACAGTTGACGTAAGAGCTGAGATAGGACACTGAAGGTGTGCTGCTGTCCCTGCCGTGTGACAGGAAACTGTCTCTTTGGTCTTTCCTAACAAGTATGGGGGGAGGGGTATAGGCTGCATCGAGAGCTGCAGAGAGCTACACAGACAGGGATTCGTGTTGAGTTACTCCAGTCAGGAGATCAGCAGCTGAAGTTGGAGCTCAGTATCACCCAGCAACTGCCTCAGGCGAAGCCAGGGATTTGAGAAGCTCAGCAGGAAGCTGCTCAGAATCTCCTGTCTCCAGCACTCCTGCCTGCACACCTCTGGGAACAGCAGCTTCCACTTCTCCTTCAATGTCCTAATAGCGTGTGATTGTCTCTCATTGGCAAACTCGAACCTAGACCCACATAGGAAAGGGGCTCCAGGAGATAAAATCCCTGGTTTCCCCCTTGTGGGGCAGAGGAGATCTGGGAATTGGGGTGATGATGCCAAGATGACAAAACATTATGCAGCCCACATGGGATCCTAGAAGCTGGGGTACAACCAAGGAAAGTGTTTGAGAGAGTTCCCAGGGTTCCCGTGATGGGAAACACCAGGACAACATCAGGGCAGCACGACCGGAGGGTGAGCTGTTCGTATTGGGGTGAGGAGGCAGAGGGCTCCAAATAATAACAATAATCAAACAACAACAATAAGAACTGGCATGTCACCCCTGTGCTTTAGTGTATCGAGAAGAGACTTATACTTCTGTTGCAGAGTTGGGACATGAATTCATGATAGAAACATGGAAAATAAACCAATGAAAAAATAGGCAATTATTAACTCAAGGGAAAACAAAAAATTTCCGGGAAAGAACATGAAATCCTAGGGCACCGTTGCTCAGTTTGAATAATATAAACCTCTCAGTCTGGAACTGTCATGGACTGAATGTTTGTGTCCTCCCAAAGTCCTGTGTTGAAGCCCTCACCCCCAAGGGGGTGTTCTGGGAGGTGATCCAGTTTAGACGAGGTCATGTTGGTGGGGCCACAGGATGGGGTTAGTGCCCTTGTAAGAAGAGACCAGAGAGTGCTCCCTCTCTCCTCCCGCCACCCTGATTCTCCCTCCTCCCCTGCATGTGGGGACACAGTTCCAGAACCCAACCACAGCAGCCTCTCGCACTTCCAGCCTCCAACCTGAGAGAAGTCCATGTCTGCTGTTCAAGCGGCCCAGCCTGCGGCCTTCTGTTACCACAGCCCAAGCTGACCGAGACAGGAACACGAGCCACTGTACAGATTACAGACAGAGACAGATTTAATGCAGAGAATTAGGATAAAAATTGCTTGATGGTTTGGATGGGCAAAAGGTGGGAGGGGTGGTGCCACCCAGCTGAGGGGCTGCAGGGACCCCACCGCACGTGCCTCCTCACTGTCTCTGCAGCTGCCCTGCTGCCTGGGCCAAAAAGGAGCTTCTGCCTCCTCCCCCGTGGACTCGGCAGGTGCGTCCCAGGGCAGACCCTGAACCGAGCCCTGCTGCCCGGCATTTGGGAACACAGTTCCCAGGTTTCCAGCCACTGCGCTGCAGGGAGTGTGGTGGTGTAGTGTCCACCACCCACCGGGACAGCCACAATAACATAAAACACACAGGCTTGTGGTAGTCAGCATCGCGTCGGACCCCAAAGAACCTGCAGCGTGAAGACAGCAGCTGACTTCTCAGTGAGGGAGCGGCGCCAACAGCATTCCTCACAGAGGCCCGCCCGCTCGGGACCGCGTGCTCCGTCTGCACCACCTCCCTTCCTCCCTCGACGATCGACTGCACACTCCCGTGAGGCTCAGTGCTGAGGCGATGGCTATTTCAGTCCTTGTCACAGTGTGAGGGTGGTCAGCAAGCAAGGGGAGAGGCCGACATAAGGTCAAGAGGGGCGAGGGAGCTGTAGCACAGCCATCTCTTGTGGGATCCAAGCCCAGTGTCCAGCGAGGGGACAAGTGCCATGGTTCAGATTGTCCCCTACGTCTGAAGCAAAGGCAGCTTCCTCAGCAGGTGTACTAATGGAGGGAGTGTGGCCCTGACTGAGCCCCACTTGCCCCTGCCCAGTGCCTTGGGCAGTGTACATGGCGTTTGCCTTCGTCCCTCCATCAGCACCACTGTAGAGAGTCCCCTTTTCCCTTGAAAGCCTCAGGACACACCTCCTGCGCCCTCCCTGTCCCCCTCCAAGTCTCTGCATATCCAGATGAAAAGCCCGAGCTGCTGGGACCACACGTCTATCACATGGCATGGTTTTAAGGCACTACCTTGTTCTAAGCGGCTCTCCTCAGGGATGGGCCTGATAAGGTTTCTCTTTGTTGTGGGTTGAATTGTGCCGCACCCTACAATCCATGTTGAAATCCTCAGCCCCAGGACCTCGGAATGTGGCCTTATTTGGAGACAGGGTCTGTACAGAGGTGATCAAGTTACAATGAGGGCATTAGGCTGTTAGGGTGGGCCCTGATCCTATAGAACTGGGGGACTTTGGACACATACACACTCACTCACAAGCAGAACGCCATGTGAAGATGAAGGCAGAGATGGGGTGAGGCTTCCACAAGCCAAGGAACACCAGGTGTTACCAGCAGCCCCCAGAGCTGGGAGAGCCCTGGAACAGACTCTCCCTCACGGCCTCCGGGGGAGCCAGCCCTGCCACACCTTGACCTCGCACTTCTGCCTCCAGAACTGAGAGAATCAATTTCTGTTGTCTGAGCCGCCCCATCTGTGGCACTTGGTTATGGCAGCCCCAGCGCAGCAATCGGTCTTAAAGGCTAGCCGGGACCGACTATCTGACAGTGTGGTGACGGGAGCTCTCCAGCTCTTCCTAATGGAGCTTAGGGACGCTGTGTCCCTCTGCAGCCGCACACCTGTCGGCTGACACTGGGCTGGGATGAACTAGCAGCTCCACGTGTTGTTCGTGTGTTTGGCTGTCTGCAAGTTCACTTGAACTACTGTGACACTAGGATCTGCTCATCCTGATCCACTTATTCCACCCGACCCTGCAGACGGCTTTCTGTATTTATCCACCCACAGCTTCAGCCTCTCGGAAATCCTGCAGGCACAACCCTGACACCAGCACATGGCCTTCGTCCTCTCACAGACATGGCACTCGTGGGGGAAGCACCCACACTGCCTTGCAAAGTAGGAGTGGAGCATGCTGCCCGAGACAGAACACAGGGCAATGTCCAGCAGTGGGCCTCCTAGGTGGGTGGCACCCAGGTGGGCAGCATCACGGGGCAAGGCCACTTTGGAGGCAGCTATCCGAACCCGGAGCCATGACTGTCCCACGGCCCTCCCGCAACCCTCCCACGGGCTCTCCCACGGCCCTCCCACGGGCTCCGCAGCTGCAGCTGGTCCAGAGCAGACGTGAGTGACTGCTCTCTGTGCTCTCCCTGCATCCATCCCGGGCTGTGAGCCAACAGCAGCAGCAACAAGGAGGATGATAAAGCTGGCCCGGCATTTAGGGCAGAGCTCCAGGCCTGCTGCGGTTGGCCGTTTCATCAGCTCTTCACCACATGGGTCCTGCCTGTGCAGGTGCAGAGGGCGATGACCCCACCTGGGAAGATGGAGACGCAGGAGCCGGGCAGCTCTGCCTTCTCTCTGTCATCTGTGGGCCCAGCTCCCTGGTTATTCTGCTCTGAAAAGATCCCCAGGACCCTAAGTCACGCGGTTACAGGGAGGGTCGTGGCAGGGGTGGAGGCTCCCGGATGCAGGGACTTCTCTTTCTTGGCCTGGGGGCAGGCACATATGTGCGATGTGAGCTGCACGGTGGGGCGCTGTGCTGCCTGTCTGTGACGCTCCCACAGAGGAGGCTGCCCCCTTGCCGGTGTGACCCAACACCGATCCTCCCTGTCACTCTGCTGGGCTTCTGTTCCTACCCGAATGTGTTCGTTTAGTGTGGTGTGTTTTCAACACATAATATATACACCTAACTCGGTGGTTCTGCCTGTGCTCTACGTAAAGGAAAACCTTTCTTTGGTGGCATGTGTGTCCTTGACCCTGCTGACTAAGGCCCCAGCATCAGATCACTCCTTTTTCTTGACACCTGCTTTGTTGAACATCTGTGGGGAGAGACAGCCCTTGTGTGATGGCCATTGGTGTGTTACAGATCCAAGATGGCACGTCACCATCTTCTGAAATCCCTGTCACCTCCCTGAGTCCTATGAACCGAATTGTGTCCCTCAAATTCCTGTGTTGAATCCTATCCCAGAGGCGATAGAACTAGGAGGTCAAGGAGTGAGTGGGGGATGTGACTGGGTGATGCGGGCGGGGCCCTGGCCAACGGACTGACGCCTTCTTGAAATAAGAGGCTCCCGAGGGCTCCCACCCCTCTGCCAGGCGAGGACACAGGGGTGAGAAGGCATCTGTGAACCAGGAAGTGGGTTCATGGACGTCCAGCCTCCAGAACTGTGAGGAATGAATTTCCGTTGTTCCTAAGCCTCCGGGTCTGGAGTATTTTTGTTCCGGCAGCCAGAGCGGAGGGAGACACCGAGTCTGGGGTGCTCCCTGCTTGACTCTAGTTCAGTCTGAAAGAGCAGGTCCTGCCGCCCTCGCTGGGTGCCAGCACCATCCTTGGCCGCAGCCCGGCGGTCAGGAGGCTGTGGGAAAGGCAGTGAGGCTGGTCCCCGGGTTGAGTCCCGAGCGGGTGGAGGAAACGGTGTTGAGGAGCCAGAGTCCTCTGAGGTCCCCTGACAAAGGGACACTGCTTCCGTGACACTGCTGAGCAGGGACATGCCGCCCAAACGGAGTGGAGAGCGCAGGGCCTCCTGTGGATATCGCACTACAGGGAACGCACCGCGGGGGAGTCCGGACACACGGGGAAGGTGAGCGCCCCGGCTGTGGGTCACCGGCCGGGGCGATGCGCAGAGCCAGGGCTCACCTGCCGGTCCCGGGCCTTGCTCAGTGGCCTGAGGACTCCATTTCTCCGCGTCGTGAATGTAAAGTCTTGCCCGGGGGATCTCGGCAGAGATTCCGAGTCCGTTCAGTCCCGACCTCCGAGGCTTCCCAGGCCGGTCAGCGGAGATCCTTTCCGATACGAGCGGGGTCCGAGCCCCTGGTTCCAACCGACGCGCGCTGGACGCGGGCAAAGCGCGGCGACGCCTGGCTCCTCGCCCCGACGCCGCGCGGACACCCGGTCCTGCGCGGGGGCGGCCCTTGGGCCACAGAAGGACCCGCGTCTCCGCAGCCTGGACCCGGCCTATGATCGGGTACCTCGGGGCCCCGAGGCCGGGGTGCGGAGCCCGAGGAGGGAAGGCAGAGCCCCGGGCGAGGTCCTAAGCCCGCCGGTCACCCCAGGGGCAGGGGACGCCGACCGGACACCACCTGCCCGACCCGGAATCCCCGCCCCGCCGCCTCCCCAGCTCCACACGGGACTGGGGCCGAGGGGAGTTGTCCCCAGGGCACCGGCCTTGGGAAGGGCGGCCGGGGAGAAGGGTCTGTGCAGCAGCGGGAGAGGGGATACGCCGGGCCTGGTTCCGCCCGGCAGGTTCCAGCGCGCCCGCCGCCCGGCTCCCTCCCCGCCCGCCTGCTCCTCCCGGCCTGCGCCGGGGCCGAGCGACGGGTGGGAAGGAGACCTAGACCGTTCCCGCCGGGAAACTGCCCGTCTCGGTCCTGCGACGCCTGGGACCCAGAGATGTCACCGTTCCCATGCGTCCAGGGCTCCAGGACATACAAGACCTCGGGCAGAGCGCTCTGCTGGCCGCAGACTGGCGGCCACCGGCTCCTCGGCGCAGTCTGGGTCCCGGGGACGGGCTGTAGGGGCGCGGCCGGGGCTAGTCCTCCGCCCACCCGGGGCGGCACGGAGGCGGAGCCAGGGCGGGCGGGCGCCCCGGACTGCGGGCGGGGAGGGGCAGGGCGGGCCCCGCGACAAGATAAGAGCCGGGAGGCCGCGACCGCCCAGCGCAGCGAGACCCGAGGCCGGCTTTCGCGCACGCCGGGCGGCGGGAGCCCAGCGCAGAGCCGAGGCCGGGCGGGCAGGTGAGGTGGGGGCACCCCAGGGGGCGCCTCCACGCGCGGCGACCCCCGCGCAGCCTGGGGGAGCATCGCTCCTTCCGCGGACCCCCAAGGCTGCGAATGAGGGGCGCCTTAGGGGCGGTCACCGTCGGGGGTCGCCACGTCCCAGGGACGGCGAAGTCCCTAAAACTCGCCAACAGTCGGGGGTGCACAGCGCGCCCCGACAGTGGCATTCGCTACCTTAAGGCTGTCGGTGGCTGAAAGATGTGTGCACGAGAGGGGGGTGCGGGACTGAGGCGCGCCCCCGTGGCCCTGGCCCCGGCCCTGCCTCAGGCTCCCGCGACGCGGGTGGGGGGACGGCCGTCCCCGGAGCGCCCGTCGCGCCGGCACGGGGGAGGGGCGGGGGGCGCGGCTGCTGTGGCTGATTCCTCCGTGTTGAACCAGAATCGGCGCAGGGGGAGGAGAACCTGGGCGAAGAGGACCCCAGATCCAATCGGGGTGGTTTTCTCAGTCAACGCTTCATCTCGCAGGGTTCGTCTTTGATCTCTAAGGTCTGGGTGGGGGCGCGGAGCTGCGGGCCTCTGTGCGTCCAGGCTGACAGCGGGGAAGGACGGGAGCGAATGGCGGTTTATCAGCCAGCTCTGTTTCTCCTTTGGGGCTCAGGGAGGAAAGACGCTTTCTAAGAGGCCACGTTTTGCTTTCTGTACCCAAAGCTGGCCTTTGAGGCGGATTTCAGGAGTGGGATCGGCTCACCCCAAATGATGAGTGTGGACTTCCAGGGCAGGCGTCCCCAATGTGCCTGCCAGGGAGGGTAGTCAGAGCAAGATGGCTGGGAAAGGCCATCTCTACAACTCCATCCCTGTCCCACTGGACCCCACTGCAGGCCGCGCCCACCTGCTCCTCCTCTCAGGAATGTGCTGTTGGGTGTGTCACCAGCAGGTGAAGGGGCCAGAGAAGTAGTGCATAAAATAACTTATGTTGTGAGTTTTTGTTCAAACTTGGACGCAGAGGAAACTTATCCCATTACAGCTGTCTTCCTGCTACCTTTGGCTTCAACCAGTGTGTGTGTGTGTGTGCGTGTGTGTGTGTGTGCACGTGCATGAGTGTGTACATTTGAAACAATGCTGATAGAACCAAATGCCAGAAGTCATATTTGAAGCTGCTCCTGGCTGTGACTGTGTGTAATTTCTTCTGTTCTCCTTGATTACGTTCCCCAGGGCTTAGGAAAGTGATTTGACAACGACTTCCCTGGTAAAGTTGCTGAGGGTGGGAGCTAGTCTACCCCTTAGGTAGATCCTGACAGGATGCTCCTGTCTCCGCCCGACTCTTCCAGGTGGGGCCCGTGAGTCGCAGGACAACAGGTGGATGTGGATCATGCAGGCATTCCTTGAAGAAACTGTTGTGATCATTATATTTAAACTGAATTACTGGGGCTGATTTTGGTAGAAAATTTGCTCTTTACTTTATTGTTGAGTATAAAGAACACATATGCACTGTTGTAAAGAGTCACTATTGAATGCTATTTGAAGATTGTGAAAATACTCCCTGCGAATGTGGGGGAGGGTGGAGGTGACATCTTGCATTATTATTAAAAGCAAAGTTAGAAGTTACACAGCGTTGCACTTTGATTGGGATGGAGACGGGTGCTGGGGAAACAGGGAGCAAAGTAGAGTCTGTCCTGAGGTTTCCCCAGCTCGGCTGGCTCATCTCCTCCAGATCCCACAAGGAGAACTGGCTTGTCTCCTACTGTCCTCAGCCCTGGCTGTGTCATCTTAGGTGCTTGGAATGTATTTGTCCCACCCCCAAAGAAATGAATGTAAATGCCTCAGATTGCTGCTCTTGCCACTGGGCACATCTGTAGTTCCGGCTCCTAAATCATTGCATTCCTGTGTGTGTTTATTTTTCATGCTGGCTGAAGACCAGGAGGGGAAAAGCACAGAATTCCTAGAGTCCAGTCTGACCATGAATAGGAGCAAATGCTCCGTGGGACTGATGTCCTCCGTGGTGGCTCCAGCTAAGGAGCCCAACGCCATGGGCCCGAAGGCGGTGGAGCTTGTCCTGGTCAAGGAGCAAAATGGGGTGCAGCTCACGAATTCCACCCTCATCAACCCCCCGCAGACCCCTCTGGAGACCCAGGAGCGGGAGACCTGGGGCAAGAAGGTCGACTTCCTCCTCTCAGTGGTCGGCTTCGCAGTGGACCTGGCCAACGTCTGGCGCTTCCCTTACCTGTGCTACAAAAATGGCGGGGGTGAGTCCTGGCCCAGCCCTCCCCACACTCCTGCTGCGCTAGAGGCTGCGAGGCAGCTGGAGGCGCTTTCAAGAAATGCGCACATTGGCAAGATAACGCTGTTTTCTTGTGTGAAGATGGGGCTCCTCACTTAGCATTAGCGGGGTGCAGACTGTCCCAGGTGGATGTCACAGAACCGTGGGAGCAGAGCTCAGAGGAATGTCCTTCCACGTCTGTACCTCACAGTTGAGGACACTGAGGCCAGGGAAGCAGAAACCAGGAGCTAGTGGTTGGCGACACTGTGGCTCGGCCTTCTGTTTCCAAAGGTGATTTTCACTGTGGAAAGAAAATTCTCAAAGGCCCAAAGAAGGGTATCTTTGGCCGACTTAAACAGTGTTTACAAGCCGTTTCGTGAACAAGTGTGGAGAGGCCCTTGACCCAGGAGTGGTGGAAGGTGCCCTGGAAATTAGCCCTTCTGCCCCTTGCTCCCCCTGCTCCCTGAGCTCAACCAGTCCTAGGACCACGGCTGCCCCCGGACTTGAGGCAGAAAGCCAAGATAAGAGGCAAGGTCACCCCAAAAATTCAGATTGAGAAGCCAGTTAAGTTGGCGCTCATTTCCCATGAGCCCTCCTGACACCTCCACTTCCCCTGCGGGCCTCCCCGACCTCCTGGTCACCACACTGCACACATGGAGGACTTCGGGCCTCCCCGACCTCCTGGTCACCACACTGCACACGTGGAGGACTTCAGGCCTCCCTGACTCCCTGGTCACCGCACTGCACACGTGGAGGGCTTCAGGCCTCCCTGACTCCCTGGTCACCGCACTGCACACGTGGAGGGCTTTGGAAGAGTTTCTTGGGGAGGGACTTCCAGCTGCCCATGAGTAGGTTGGTGTTGCTATGCCCGTCACGAGGCCTGAGCAGGTACAGTAAGTTGCCCAAAGACAGATGAAGCTGTGACATCTCCCTGCCTGCCCCTCTCCATCCCAGGAAGGGGCAGAGCTCCCCCTTATTTGAGGTAGAGCAAGAGGGCTTTAGGAGGCAGAGCTCATGGGGACATGAACTTTGTGCTTGGGGTGGGGCGCAGCTCCAGGAGGAGCAAGGCGCTCCCCTGGAGGGACTCTGGCCCCTCAGGCGGCACCTATCAGCAAAGAGCCTCAGAGCAGCCCCAACAGAGGCAGGCTGCGAGGGACAGAACCTGCGTAAGGTCAGCATTGGGAGCACAGATCCCAGAGGATTCAGAGCTCAGGAGGGCATCTCCACAGAGGAGCGAGAGGGGCAGAGGCCAGGCCCTCAGGGCAGGTGGGCAGGCGCCGCACCCAGGAGCAAAGCGGCCACACAGGCAGGTCCTATCTGCTCTGCTGTCGGGGTGACTGCATAAATTGGGGGGATGGTTGGGGGCTTCAGTAGGGATGTGTCAGGGTGTTGATGACAGTGGACCCAGGCATGGGGGTGGGGGCGCACCAAGCCTAGCCTGTGACTTCCCTTTGGAGGGTGGCCATGCGGGGAGCTCCAGGGAGGAGCAGAGACTGGGGCAATGCGTGTGGTTGGCGGCCCCAGGCTGAATGTGCTGTCATCCACAGGTGCCTTCCTGGTCCCTTACCTGCTCTTCATGGTCATCGCAGGGATGCCGCTTTTCTACATGGAGCTGGCCCTCGGGCAGTTCAACAGGGAGGGGGCTGCTGGCGTCTGGAAGATCTGCCCCATCCTGAAAGGTAACCGGGTGCCTCCATGCACCCTGGCGGGACATAGACCAGGGTGGTTGCTCTGGACCAGTCCTGTGCATCCGGTCCTGCTTTGCTAGATAACTGTGTGCCTGGACGTACCATTTTAATTGCGGTGCTGCTTTAACGATCTGTAATGACCAAGGAGTCCAGAGTGTGTTCTCTTGCTCCCAGCTGAGGCCGTCCTGCAATTCATTAGAGGTGCTGTTTTGTCAAGGTGTTAAAGTGGTAGAGAAGACAAAAGATCCATCTATCTACCTATCTGTCATCTATCATCTGTCTATCTATCATCCAACTCTCTATCTACTTATCTATCTATCATCCATATCTGTCTATCTATCTACCTACCTATCTATCATCTATCCATCATCTATGTACTGTCCATATCTATCTATCTATCTATCATCTATCTATCCATCATCTATGTACCTATCTATCTATTTATCATCTATCCATCATCCCGTCATCCATATCTATCTATCCATCTATTATCTATCTACCTACCTACCTATCTATCATCTATTTATCATCTATCCAACATCTATGACCCATATCTATCTATCTATCTATCATCTATCTCTCATCTACCTATATATCCATCCATCCACCCATCCATTTGTGTGAGTTTACTAGGGCTGCCATACAAAGTACCACAAACTGAGTGGCTTAAACAATAGACATTTATTGTCTCAGTTCTGGAGGCTAGAAGTCCAAGATCAAGGTGTTGGTGAGATTGGCTCCTTCTGAGGGCTGTGAGGGAGAATCTGTTCCAGGCCTCTCTCCTTGACTTGTAGATGACCATCTTCTCCCTGTGTCTTCATACCCTCTTCCCCCTATGTGCATCTCTATATCCAAACTTCCCTTTTTATAGGGAAATCAGCCATACTGGACTAGGGCCCACTCTAATGACCTCATTTTAACTTGATTACCTCTGTAAAGACCCTGTCTCCAAATGAAGTCACATTCTAAGGTACTGGGGGTTAGAACATCAACAAGTGAATTTTGGAGAGACACAATTCAACCCATAACACTATCTATCTATCTATCCATCCATCAATCTATCCATCTATCTAGCTATCGTCTATCATCCATCTATTTATCAGGTATCTATCAACCATCTATCATCTATCTACCAATCATCTATCATCCACCTATCTATCTATCTATCTATCTATCTATCTATCATATCTATCTATTATCTATCTATTTATCGTGTATCTATCAACCATCTATCATCTATCTACTTACCTACCCATCTATCTGTCATTTATCTAACTATCTAGTTATCCATTGAGCCTTCCAGGCTGCCGTGGCTCCATGAGGCAAACACATCTCGTGCTGAGCCCTGGTGGTGTGCCTGGTGACTAACCCTTCCATGGTTGCCTTGCTCTGTCCTCATGAGAACCCTGGGGAAGCCCACAGAGTGCTGTCTCTGTCTCAGAGGCACAGCACTGAGGACTGGAGGGATTGAGTAACTTGCCCTGTCACCTCATCAGGGATTCAATCCCAGACCTGTCTGACTCCCCAGTCCAGCCTCTGGGTCATGTCTGCCCACTGGGCCAACACTGTGTCTCAGGAGCTGATGGCCCAGGGAGGATTCAAGGCATTTCCTCAAGGAGGCACGGGGAGGTGCCTGCTTCAGATGCCTGGCTTCATTAAGAAAATGGCTATTAAAAGATCATTCTTTGGATTTTTCTCAGAAGTTCTTGCAAAGTTGTGGTGCTTGAGGAGAGCAGAAGCCCCAGCAGTCTCCCAGGACGCGCTGTGGATGGGTCATTGGGTTTATGCTTAGAGACAGCAACTGATCCGGCCTCAGGGGTGGGAACATCTCACAGCTGCCGAGGTTGTCTCTGCGGGGAGGAAATGGCCCTCGTGGCAGTGGAAGCGCTGACTGGCCAGGCGTGAGGCTCCTCCCAGGCGCTGTCTGCTCTTCCTTCTTGATGGACTGCTGGGTGAATCTTAAGACGTTAGCAATTTTTTCCTGGGCTAATGATTCACAGGCCCACCCTCAAATGGAGCTACAGAGAGACCTGCCTCCCTACCCCACCCCATACGCATCTTCAGAGCCAGAGAGGGACAACTCTGGGTTCAAGAGCCAGGTGCTGGCGTCCCCTTTGTGGGTTTGCATGCAGAAGTCAAAGCTTAAGTGTGTTGCCTGAAGTTCACCTCGCACCATCGTTGTTTTCAGATGGAGGAATGCGGTGCTAACTGCAGACACCAGGCCCCTCTTAGCAACAGATGCGCCTGTCGAGTGGGATATTTCGGCGTCTATGAGCTGGCGCAGTGTTGATCCGGTCGAGGGCAGTGAACCCAGACTAACAGTTCAAGACAGAGATGTTCTCCCAGGCTCTGCCGAGCCACGCGGACATGTCATGCTGACATGTGCTGCGGTGAACTTACACTGTGGGGTCAATATTTATGTAGCATTAAAGTGCCGAATTGGAAATTAAGCTTGCCCACCAGAAGTGACCGTTCTGGGGAAATGTTGAGGAAGGATGCCCCCTGCCAAGACGCAGACCGGGTGATACAAAGTTTGCATTTCCAGACTTCTGAGAACCACCCCTTCACGTCTGCAGTAGGTCATAAGTTCTTATGGGACACAACCCTGGGCCCCCACCTCCCACCAGGGAGTCTGGTGCTGAGTCAAAGTACATCCGCCCCTTTCCTGGCGCCCGTGATAGGCAGGGCTTGGGAAGGGCCTGCAGGAGACAGAAAGGACAACGACCCCAAGGGATTTATGTTGCAGTTTGTATAATATCAATAAACAATTTCTGAGGATTTCAAAGCACTACTTAACCCTAACGAGTCTGGTAAAGATAGAAAATCTGACTCCACAGGAATGACTGTCAGCCCCCGCTGTAGAGAAGTGGAGAGTGTAGATGCGGGCATCTCTCCACACTCCCACAGACGCAGCCTCAGAACCTGGAGAGCAAGTCGGGCAGATGTGCGTTAGTTTAGGAATCTACTCCTCGTCCAGCCCCACGTTCACGCCGTAGCATCCGCGTCGCCTTTTGTCCGGTTCTGGAAACTCGTCCATGTGGAGGGCTATGCCGGGCCCAAGTGAGGCCACAGGAAGAAGCACCGGGTGTCCCCTGTGGCAGAATCTCGGTCAGAGCCCGGTCACCCCCCCTCGTAACTGAGGTTATAAATCACAGAGAGTCAACCATTGACCTTTGGAATCTTCGTGCAATCAGCACAGGGTGTGTGTTTGCTGAAGAGATAAGCGAAACAATGCGAGAACACTGGACTTTTATTTCTGGGGAAGAGACACCTTGAAGAGTTGAACACCCTAATCAGGCTGCAATTCCTAGCAGGTGATTTCCGCTGGGTTACCTTATATTTTACCTAGACGATGTCCATTTGATAGGAGACTGTCGTTGCTCCTTAAGTTAGGTGAGCAAACCATGCCGTTCTGGATTTCCTGGTACAGTGCCTTCTCATTCCTTCTCTTTAAAAAAAAATTAATTAATAAAATTGCGTGTATTTTCATATGTCATTGGAGAGGGGTACCGCATGGTAAATGAAGACATCAGTTAAAAACCCAAATAATCGTTATGGAGCTAAAGGTCATCCAGTTCTTCATGTCCGTGCCCCCGTAAATGCCTTCTCCTGTGGACACTGAGCTGAGCTCTCCAAGAGCCCGCGTCCCCGTCCTTCCCCTCCCTGGGACCTGGGAGCCACTCCTGCACCTGACCAGCACCGAGATCCCCTGAGAAAGCCTGAGGGTGACATCCACGGTGTGGGTGAGCTGCTTCAGAGGCCAGGACTCCCCTCGGTTCCCTGTACAGTCTCTCCAGAGCCCTCAGCGTGAGCACATGGCCGAGAGGTGACAGGTGGCCCTCAGCGCCCAGACGTGTCATCTCAGGGTCCCAGGGAGAAGTCTGTCTCCCTCTCCCTCTCCTTCTCTCTCTCTCCCTCCCTCTGCCCCCTTCCTCTCTGTCTCTCTGTGGTGTGAGCACACTTGCACACACACACACACACATGCACACCCCAAGCAGATACTGAAGACACCTGGACCAGCAGAGTAGGAATTCTCTCCTGTTTTCTTCAAAATGACCTGCCAGTGACTGTCGCGAGGATGGAAAGGCTGCCCCAGCTGGTGTTCCTGGAAGTAGAATTTGTTTCTGACACTCGCTCCTGAAGCCAGCTTTGGTGGACACTCAGACTGAGCTGGATTTGGGGGATGGTGGAGAAAGGTGACTGTTGTGCTCTCCTGAGGCCTGAGGATGCGTCTTTTTAGGTTGTCTGATTAATTGCCAAAGACAATCCCATTTCACCTATGCTGTGGAAATACCACTTCCCTATTTTAATGAATACAAAATAATCTATGATATTTTGTAGTCAGTAGTATTTTAGTGTGATTTATCCAACTCTCCCTCTTTCTAAAAAGAATTTAAGGTGGCTTAAAATAAAACAAAACAAAATACACACAAGGTAATATACAGAAATACTAAGAAAAATAGAAATTTAAGACCATTGACATTAGGAGCTGTGATTGAAATTTACATTGAGCCCTGAGCTTCCTGGGAGTTAGACAAAAGGGGAACACAGCAAATTTTCACTGGCAATATTAGCAGGGACTGAGGCTGCCGCCCCTTTGGGGGAGACAGTTTCCCAGGACACTAAACGATGAAAGAAATACATCAGGTACAGCTTCGTTTGGAGGATGTGGTGATGTGATGAACAGTGATCATGAGAACATTCTTATAACAAGCAGAAAAGGGGATTTTATGTGGCTGGGTCTTACACAGGTGACACCAAGAAGGAACTTGGTGATGGTGGCCCAGGCCTGTGGCTTTCTGAGGCTCTGTTGTCCTGAAGGGCAGAACTCGGAGTGACCAAACGAATAGCTGACACTTGCAGCCACCTTCCTAGGGGATCATTTCCTTCACTTGGGACTTTGGGGCAGCTGGACAGAAGTTCAGGAGAGGCGGTGGTCTTGGATGAGGGAAGGCCTGTGGGCCTGGTGTGCTGTGTTGCCGATGGGGCGAGTCCATGGGCTCTGGGAGCCACAGCAGCCACTGGCGACCTTGTCACTCTGTTGTGGAGGCTGAGAAACCTAGCCTGCCCAGATGGAGGGCTATCCACACAGTGGTAGGTTCCAGAAGGACCAGAGGCAAAGCAGCTCTTCCTTCAGACACAGAATTTGGACCTGCTCTAGTGCTTGATCAAAGCCTCCTTTGAGTTCCCAAAGTTTCAAGCTGAGGATTTGGTATACAAAGTCTTAACTTTAAAAAGATTTCAGTTGGGCATCCACGGTCAGCTCACTGCCAAGGAAAACCTTCTGTGATGCGCTTCAAAACAACCTGGCTTCCAGACAAGATGGCTTCATGACAACACACCTTCATGACAACATGGTTTCATGACAACATGGCTTCATGACAACATGGCTTCCTGACAACATGGCTTCGTGACAACATGGCTTCATGACGACCCGGCTTCCCAACAACATGGCTTCATGACAACATGGCTGCCTGGGCAAGTTCACTGTAAATCACAACCCAGCCTCTCTCCTAAGGAATTCAGTGAGCAGAACTGCAATATAGAATTATTTAATATTGACCAGTTCCACATTGGAGAGGGCCTTCCAAAGGAAGGATGTTTTTATCATCACCACTACTAAGCACATTTTCCAAGAGGGATTACATGCCAGGGCCTATTTTCTTTTAGGCCACTCCTGATATGGGATGTTTAATACATATACATAAATAAATTCTAGGGCCTCTCTTTGTTTTCAGGGTAGGAAGAGAACTTTAATGAAGAGCACTGAGCATGAAAATAGTTTCTCCTAAGGGTTATACCCATAAAAACAACCCAAGCCACTCCCTGCAAAAGTCTCCTTGAAGGCATGCTCCACCCCCAGCCACAAGCAGGCGAGACGGGGTGTGGCACCTCACCAGGTTTTATTAAAGTTATAGCCCAAACTAGTCCCACCAACAAAGCTGAGAAGGAATGTAAAATAAAAAAACTCTGCATGGACTTTAATAAAGTGAACACAGCATCAAGAATGTGACAGTGCTTGTCTAGTATTGAATAAGGAGGAACTCCTTGACCAACAGGAAGAGGTCTTCTAACTGCCAGACCCACCTGCCCACCATCGTCAGGATGACATAACTCCAAAGACTGTTCACCACTCTGTTCTGCTCCACTTTATCAGGAGCCAGGAGCCCCTCAATGACTGACCCCAATTTCCAGGTTTTGTGATCCTGGGAAGGGCACTCTGAAAGGCCCTGGGTGGCCCTAGTAGGCTCTGGCTTGTTATATATGACCCTGTGTGGCCCTGGATGGTTGAGAATGGCTCTGAGTGAGCCTAGGATACTCTGGCTTGTCATAAATGGCCCTGGATGGTCCTTGATGGTCTTATATGTCTCTGGGTGACCGTGGGAGGTCCTGGATGATCCTATATAGCCCTGGGTGGCCCTTGATGGTCTTAGATGGCCTTGGGCAACCCTGGGAGGTCTTGGATGGTCATGTATGACCCAAGGAGACCCTGGATGGTCATGCATGGTCCTGGGTGATGGGTGGCTCTAAGTAGCTATGAATGAACCCAGATGATTCTGTTTGCCCTGGGTAGTCTAGAGGGGATCATGAGTAGAAGTGGGTGGCCGTGAATGACCCTGGATGGCTCTGGGTAGCCCTAGTGGGCATGGATGGTCTGGGATACCCTTGATGGTCCTGGACAAGCCTGGGTGGCTGTGGATGGCCATGGAGGACCTTAGTTGTCCCTCAGTGACTGTTGATGGCTCTAGGTGTCCCTGAATGGCTCTGGGAGACACTGGGTATTCCTGGGTATACTGGATGGCTTTCCATGGCCCTATTGGCATGGGTGGCCCTGATGTCCCTTGGTGACCCTGAATGGTTTGAAGGTGGCCTTTCTTGACTCTTCCTGGTGCTTCGTATCCTTGGGTGTCCCTAGATGGCCTTGGGTGGCCATGTGTGACTGTGGATGATTCTGATGGCTTTATATGGCCAGTAGCCCTGGAAACCCTGGGTTGGGTTGCCCTGGCTGACCCAGAGTGGCCCTAGATGACCTTGACTGAACCTGGATGTCCCTAGTTGATCCTGAGTGGCTGTGAGTGACAGTGGATAGTGATGGATGGCCCTTAGTTACCTGTATGTCTGTGGGTGACCTGGTTATACCAAGGAGGCCCTAGATGACCCTACCTGTCTCTGAGTGGATATAGATGGCCATGGATGGCTTTGGCAGGGTGCAGCCCTTCTTGGTGGTCACAGCATGAATCTGGCATCTGCCTTTCACATCTTCCCCTGTGTGTTTAAAGACGTTGCCTGGTTTTAGGATGGTGGCGAGCAGCCAGCACAGGGTTGGAGATGCCTCTTGTAAGGGAAGGTGGAAAGGGGTGCCTTGCTGATGGTGGCTCTGTGCTCTTACCTGCCCTAGGTGTGGGCTTTGCAGTCATCCTCGTCTCGCTGTATGTTGGCTTCTTCTACAACGTCATCATCGCCTGGGCGCTGCACTACTTCTTCTCCTCCTTCACCACAGAGCTGCCATGGATCCACTGCAACAACACCTGGAACAGCCCCAACTGCTCAGACACCCGCTCTGGCAACACCAGCTTCGGCCTCAATGACACCTTCAGGACCACGCCCGCCGCCGAGTACTTTGAGTAAGTGGGGGTCTGCTGTTCCGGATTGGTGACATTCCACTTGCTGTGTCTGCCTTGGGAAGTGAAGGACGCAGGGCTGGGCACTGCATCAGCCACCCTGCCTGTGCCA
Source organism: Tapirus indicus (assembly GCA_031878705.1). Taxonomy (NCBI): domain Eukaryota; kingdom Metazoa; phylum Chordata; class Mammalia; order Perissodactyla; family Tapiridae; genus Tapirus; species Tapirus indicus. The sequence goes on from CM062921.1 coordinate 144,945,204, forward strand.
CCCCACAAGGGTGTGAGAGGACCAATCCCTTTCTTGTCCTGTGCCCAAATTCTGTTTCTTTGGGCTTTTGTGGGGTGTATTTCTGAATCACACTTCCAGTGGGAAACTGAACAGGCCCGTGGCTGCTCCGTCCGGCTCCCAGCAACAGCTGGGGTGGGAGGAGGCTGGCCAGAGACACCACAGATGCTGCATGGAAGGAAGGTGCTGGGGCCTTCCTGGGGGCTCCTGGGGGGCTTCCTGGGGGCTCCGCAATCTCGTTCACCCTCTCTCTGCCCTTCCTCTGCACGTAGCTGGGGCCAAGCTCTCTCCTGAAAAGATATCGCTCTGAGCATCGCTTGACCTCCGTCCTCAGTAAACAGGCCTTGTCTCCCAGGTTCACCGACCATCTGCTTTTCCTGAGATGCTCTTTTCTGCTTACAAACACAGCATTAATTCTTTCACAGTCCCTCCTCCGTCCCCATGTCCAACAGCCAGCCGGTGTCCTGCTCCTCCGTCACCTTGCCTGGCCCTCTGCAGTGCACACAGCTTGACCCCCACCTCCTACAGGCCCGTCTCTCTCCTCTAATCTGTTCTTCTCTGAACCCTTTTGGGCACTGTGGCAGCTCCTGCCCTCCCCTTCTTTGTCACTATGTGGTCCAATCCAGCCTGGAAGGGCAGTCACTGCCCCGGGGGGTGCACCGTTTCTCCTTCTCAGGATCCAGACCCGTGTGGGAGAAACACTCACTGTGAGGAGCCATGCTCTGTCACAGGTTGTCCCCTCCCTGAAGCAGTTCTGAACTGGGGTGTCACCCTGAGTTGAGTCACACACTGTAGTTATAGAGATATACGAATTCGTGAACGTGAGTGGAGGCCATCCCAGGCTTGCCGGAGGGTGGTGGGCCTAGGCGGCTGCAAGGGCGTGAGTATGTGCGGGCTCTGGAAGACCCTTCCCCAAGTCCACCTGCCCCTGGGCCTGGGCACCTGCAGCCGGCTCCCCCGTCCTGACTGAGGTGGTTTCTCTTAAAATGTAGCATTTGTCTTGGAGATGAGCAGCAACTCCCATCGACTCCAAAATTTCACATTGACTGTGATATTCCTTTTTGGGGGCTGGAATCTTACCTGCCTAGTTAGATATATTCTATTAATGTTTATATGTAAAAATAAGTCCATTTACAACCTAGCCAAAGGAACTTCAACCAATAAAAATAAAATAACTTGGTTTTAACAAGAAGTAGGTACATTTGAGTTGAAAAACAGTGAACTTAAAAACAAGGGCAGGACCCAGAGGAGGGGCAAGACCCAGGGAAGGAAGGACCCGGGGGAGCAGGCAGGACACAGCGGGCTGAGCGGTGTCCCAGCCGTGGCCTCCTCCTCCCACCCGGCCCGGGAGCTCCGTGTCCCAGACCTCACACCGTGTGTATGGCGGACAGCATGCAGAGGGTCCCTGCACTTCAGCAGGGGCTTGAGCTTTGTGAGGAGGGGATGATGGTGACAGTTTGCACGGTGCAGCATCTGGGCCATGGCTGTGCACTGAGTGAGATGGGAGTGCTGAGCTGGGCTCTCCCGTCACGGCCTCCTCTACTGCACGACTGTGATTCTAGAGTCTGAAGACCTGAATTCCTCTGTCGTGGCACCACAACACCTATGGCTGGTGGAAAGCTCTGAAAAGCTGAGGTCAGCCATGTTCTCCCACATGTGTCAGGATTGTTTCCTCGGGACCTCAGCAAGTCTGAGAAAGGTCCCTTTCCTAACTTGGCTCCTCTACTTCCCGGGGCAGCAGCACCGCCTTGGAGTCGGCGTCAGCCCGGAGCCCCGACTGCGAAGGTCAGGCGGCAGGTGCGCATGGACGCAACGGCACACACCTTTCCTGCAGGTGGTCATGAGAATCTAAGGAGACACTGTGTGGAAACGCACCTGGGATCCCTGGCTGGCCCACAGGGAGGGCCCCACCTCCCATTAGTTCCATCTTCTTTCCACGTGGCCTCATGTTCTGCTTGGATGACCGATTCCCTCCGTGAGACGGGCTCTTGAGCACACCTAGAGCAGAATCATCTGAGTCTGTTACCTCCGGGTCCTCCTGGACGCAGCAGGAGCTGTGCGAGCGAGTGTTGGTGGCCGTCACCCTTGGGGAACGGTGCAGGTGCCTGCCTGTCCTGCTTGTTGCTCAAGTCCTTCCAGCCTCACCCTTGCAGAGAGGCCCTGGGTGGTCCCTCGGGCAGCCGTGTGCACCGCATCACCTAGCACCTTCCTCTGGTTTCTGCAGCTTCTTTCCTTCAAAGACCCAAAAGGCCCATCCCTCCCCCAGCTCTGAAATGCAAGGTGCTGAGGGTGAGGGGCCAGGGTGGGCTTCTGTGGGCTCTCAGCATGCTGTGACCCATCTTCTCCACTTACCTGGAGGGTAGACACTGCATCTCGGCTGTGGGCCTGACCTATTTGGGTGGAGTCTGGTTCTGTCAGGCCAGGTGCTTTCTGCTGTGCCGAGCTGGGGAGGGCAGGTCTCTGGGCAAGCTCAGCTGTCTGGTTCCAACTCTGGGTGGGGAGGCAGCACCCCTCCAGAATCCCCATCTTCCTCCCTCTCTAGGCGCGGCGTACTGCACCTCCATGAGAGCCGTGGCATCGATGACCTGGGCCCTCCCCGGTGGCAGCTCACATTCTGCCTGGTGCTGGTCATCATCCTGCTATACTTCAGCTTGTGGAAGGGAGTGAAGACTTCTGGGAAGGTGAGGCTGTAGGTCTCCCTGACTGGGGAGTGGACATGTGGCTGTGGTTGGGGAATTAATGGGGGGCCATGGTTGAGTTTAGGAGTGAATGGGGGGTTGTGATTGAGTTGGAAAGTGGACACATGGCCATGGTTGGGTTGGGGAGTGGACAGGTGACTGTGGTTGAGTTGGGAAGTGGATAGGTGGCTGTGGTTGAGTTGGGGAGTGGATAGTTGTCCATGGTTGGGTTGGGGAGTGGATAGGTGGCCATAGTTGGGTTGGGAAGTGGATAGGTGGCCATGGTTGGGTTGGGGAGTGGACCAGTGGGCCATAGTTGGATTTGGGAGTGGACAGGTGGCCTGGGTTGGGTTGGGGAGTTGGATAGGTGGCTGTGGTTGGGTTGAGGAATGGACAGGGGCCTGTGGTTGGGTTGGGGAGTGGACAAGTGGCCATTGTTGGGGAGTGGAGAGGTGGCTGTGGTTGGGTTGGGGAGTGGATAGATGGTCATGGTTGGGTTTAAGAGTGGACCAATGGACCATGGTTGAGGAGTGGACAGGTGGGCTATGGTTGCATTGGGGAGTGGACAGGAGAGCTGTGGTTGGGTTGGAGAGTGGACAGGAGGCCATGGTTGGGTTAAGGAGTGGACAGATGGGCCATAGTTGTGGAATGGACGGGGGGACTGTGGCTGGGCTGGGGAGTGGATAGGTGGGCCATGGTTGGGGAGTGGAGAGGTGAGCCATGGTTGGGGAGTGGACAAGTGGGCCATGGTTGGGGAGTGAACAAGTGAGCCATGGTGGAGGAGTGGACAGGTGGGCCATGGTTGAGGAGTGGACAGGTGGGCCATTGTTGGGGAGTAGACGGGTAGGCCATGATTGGGCTGGGGAGTAGCCAGGTGGGCTATGGTTGGGGAGTGGACAGGTGAGCGTGGCTAGGGAGCGGACAGGTGGGCCAAGGTTTGGTTGCAAAGTGGTGTCAGGGGAAGCACCCACAGCAGAGGGTATTCAGCATGAAGATAAGCACAACATAAATTATTTTGTGGCAATGAAAATATTTTGGTTGTTATCTGGGCACCTGAAGCAATTTTGTCCAAATGTGTCCAACACGCTTGATAATACCTTCAGTGACGTGCCAACACATGGGACCTCTCAACATTGGCAGGGCCTTTCCCCTCCCTCCCCGCAAAGCCCAGAGTCCATCTGCTACACATAATCCAGGTGGACATTTGCACAATCAGTGCAAATTCATTCATATCTCACTCATCAGAAATTCAGCCACTCCTGCCCACTGCAACAGACGAGATACAGAAAAGGAATGTTCCTTCCTTGCCAAATTGTTCATCCTGTTTTAATCCCTGGGAAAGATGCACAGGCGAGAAGGCATTTAACAGCCTCAGTCCAGTGAGCATTTGCTGAGCTGGCGTCCTCCGAATGTTGGGACTTTAGGCTTCCCAGTCAGAGTCCACCTCTCTCTTAGCACAAGCCGTCAGGGTGGCCCTGGGCCCGCTCCCTGCCAGCAGGTGGCCGGTGGAGCCCAGTGACACTGTCCTCTCTCCAGGTCGTGTGGATCACGGCCACCATGCCGTACGTGGTCCTCTTCGCCCTGCTTCTACGAGGGATTACTCTTCCTGGAGCCATCGACGGCATCCGAGCGTACCTGAGCGTTGACTTCCATCGGCTCTGCGAGGCGTCCGTGAGTATGCCCTCTGCCTCCACGTGGGCTGCCAGGTTCCGTGCTGTGGGACTCCTGTGTTCTGGGGCAGGAAATCCCAAAGGCAGCAGCTCCGCTGGGATTTCTCACTCGCCCTGTAAATCCAGCAGGTGGAGGTTGCTGTGCTGTGCGCCAGGCTCTGCAGGACGACCTGCACACCTGTCCCCGCCCGGCAGAGTTCACCATCTGGTTGAGAAGGGGGGTGTGGGCACAGCAAGGAGCTGCAGGGACCAGAATAAGGAAGTTAAGGGAGCAGGTCACCTGCTTGGCTTCTGCAGGAATAGAGTGGAAGGCTGCTGCCAATCGGCCTCCTCCCCCGGGCCATCCCACTTACTGGAGGAACGCCCTCAGGTTCCTCAGGTAAGGACTGCCTTATCCAAGGAGCTGTCGGGCTGCCCAGTCTGTGCCAGAGAGTGTTGGTGCTCACCTGGGACGCAGCCCTGAGCTCTGGCTCCGTGTCCATCATCCAAGCAAGGCTGAACGTGTCAGGGTTGCGTGAACCTGGGCTCCCTCCTCAGGAAGCCAGACCTTGAGAGTGAAACGCTCTTGGTGCCCGCGGCACAAGAGTGCGATCTGAATCGCCGCACATCAGAAACTGAGTCGAGGGTCTGGCTGCAGATTTCCTCAGCAAAAGGAGAAATCATTCTGGGTTAAAATATTTGAAGACAGCTACCTGAAGGGAGGAGGCTTGGCCAGGCCATGGGAGAGGGGAAGCTTCCCCTGGTACGCCATCTGTGCTGTGCTGAGTGAGCACGCACCACAGTTTGAGCCACGGTTGGGCTTCGTGGGCCTTTCCGCGTGTGCCGCTGTGTGCTGACCATGTGCACGTGTGTTTGTAAATGCTGTGGGAAAAACATAAAGTGGATATTAGTGGCGCATGCCTAATCGAGGCATTAACATCACTCAGCATTTAATAAACTAACGCTGTCACAAGGTTACGGACCTGATCAGCTCTGGTCGTGTGGAGCACAGTCTTGTCGCTCCACGGGAAATGGAGAATAACACACAGACGCAGCCCCTTTACACGCTCCTTCAGGACAGCGACACGGGAGCGGCTTATCCCCTGAGACGGCATTTGCCACTGGTCACCTTGTTGATGCCATTTGCTCATTGATAACGATAACTCTGTTCCACCGTCCGGCGGCATCTCAACTATAGACACCGTTGAGAGAGGTTGGGGGAGGACGAGGAGCGTGGTGGCCGTCTGCACAGTTGCCTTGTGACACTCGGCTCATGGGTTGAACGTTCCCACAGTCATCTCTAACCGCGGCTCCCGGTGTCTCTTCCGCTCTGTGCAGGTGTGGATCGACGCTGCCATCCAGATATGCTTCTCACTGGGCATTGGGTTTGGGGTGCTGATCGCCTTCTCCAGCTACAATAAATTCACTAACAACTGCTATAGGTAAGCCCGGGCCCCTGACACCGGCAGAAGGTCTGCAGAATCGGGTGGAGGCATCACCGAGGGGCCGCGGCATTGACTCCTGGAAGTCACCTGTCCCTGGATGAAGGGGGGAAATGAGCTGTGCTGGTGAAACCTCTCAGCCAGAATGGCTTTTTAAAAGGAAATTAAAATGGGGAAGCTGCTGGCAGAATGTTGCTTCTTGCTTTAAGGGGGATTCTGAAACACGAGAAGAGGTTTGTCACCTCCCTGGAAGGAGGCATCCTGGATCGACATGCAGCCAGACTCCCCCTGAGGGCCCCTCCCTCGGGCCCCCTCCTCCATCCCCGCCAGGCCCCAGCGGCCTCACCCTCCCAGTGCTCAGGGTCAGGCTTCGCCCCGAGACTTCCCCCACGGGGAAGCACCTGCATGTGTCCCCTCCCAGCCTGCACCGTGGGAGCCCGGGCCCCAGAGAGCATCCCAGACCTTCTACAGAGGCAGCCAGGTGACCTAACACCAGCTCCAGCAGGAAAGTGGCAGCACTGTGTGCCCACGGCCCTGATGGCGTCTCGGCCTGTGCCACCGGCCCAGGATGACCTGAGTGGCCTGCAGCCACATCCCGGACCCGAAATCCTTCTAAAAACAGAAACAAAATTTCATCTGGGACCTGCTTCCTTTAACCTTTATGAGCTTGTGTTTGTTTTCTTTCACATCACAAGGATAAAAATGGGGTAAATATATAAAGACAGTGTTCGCAGCAAAGAGGCCAGGCAGACCGCTGGACAGACAAGAAGGTCCCACACAAGGGTGGACTCTGGACGGCAGGTCCCGACACCGCCCTTGCCCAAGCCCACCGTGTGCCCACCTGGTCTGGGTGCTCTGTGGACAAAGCACACGTCCTTCCACTCGGGCACCCAGACAGGCTGACTGAACACCCTCCCTCCTGCCCACTCTCCTCTGGCGTCAGGGTGGTCTGTGCATGGGAGCGCACGGGAACGCAGCACCTGGGGCCACAGGCCCACCCGACAGAGCCTGCATTTTAACAAGGTCCCCAGGAGGCATCGAGAAGCCCTGCCAGCAGCCCCCACCAAGCATAGGGGGGACCCCCTGTCCTCTGTTCTGCCCCCCATGAAACCCACCATTGCTGGTGGGGACCATCTCACCTTCAGCACTGAGTCACAAGTCCCAGGAGCCTCTCGGTCCCCAGGCAAACATGGATGATTGATCACCGTAGGGCCTCCCCAGGCCAAAGGCTGGACATGCCCAGAGCCTACAGCCGTTCAGCTGGGAGGGCTGGGGGGAGGGTCTGTCCCCGCGAGGGCGCCAGCCAGAGGACAGCTCTGTGTGGCTGCCGAAGGGGCCGGCGTGCTTGTCTGGGAAAGCAGCCCCTCAAAGCCCTCTGCCCCCGAGACATGGTGAATTAAGAATAACGACTGAAATTGCAGCTGCTCCAGCACGCATGCCGCGTGGGGTGTCTTGTTTTTGCAGAGATGCCATCATCACCACCTCGGTCAACTCCCTGACCAGCTTCTCCTCCGGCTTCGTGGTCTTCTCCTTCCTGGGGTACATGGCCCAGAAGCACAGCGTGCCCATCGGGGATGTGGCCAAGGACGGTGAGTCCTCTCTGCCCGTGCCCGTGGCTCTGGCCGCCCAGTTCTCTGTTTTACCTGCAAACTGAGAGGGATGGACATGCACGAGGCCTTGAGTCCGGTTCGTGAGAGTCGCTGACTTGAGCAATTGCACAGGTTCAAGCGCCGAGATCCCGATGAACAACGGAGCTGGGAGCAGCCACACGCCCGCCACACGCCCCCGCAGCCTCCTGCTCCTCCCCTCAGGACCCTCCGTGCTGGGACCACGTGGCCAGTGGGGCATTTGCCCCTTGGTCACATACTCCTTGCAGAGGCCACTTGGGCTGCAGGTTGAGGGTCTGGTTCCCAGTCTCTGGAGCAGACATTGTCACTTGCCATGACCAGTTAATCGGTTTCAAAGCTTTTCTCTCCCAACACCCAGTGACCATGACACATTTAGATGGGATCTGGATAATAACCAGAGAAATCCCTGAAGTCTCTGGGACAAGGGCAATGGAGACCCGTGTTCCCAACCTGCTCCCCAGCCAACCCGCAGACACCATGTCTGTGCACCAGAGAGTTGGCAGGTGGGAGTGGGGCAGGTGGAGGGCATGGGTTCAGGTGACACAGGGCACAGGCCTCGGCCCCGCAGAACATGTGCCAAGCAGGAGAGAGCCAGGAGTCTGGGCATAGATGTGGGCCCTGAGGGGGACTCGGATTGCTGGGCCCCCTGGGCATCTGGGGGATTGCTTGGTTCTAGTACATGAGTGGAAAGTCATAATGTAGGCAGCCTCAAACTGGGCCAGGCCAGAACTCCAGGGTCTCCTGAGATCACTGTGACCCCTCACCCACCTTCAGGATTGTTCTGGGGTGAGCGATGTAGAGTCTACCCCTGGAGACTGTCACCCGGCTCAGGGGCCACTCCTCACCTGGAGTGTGAAGTGAAAGCCTCACTTCCTCCCAGAGGTCCCCTCCTTCCCTGGATGCTGCTCCTTGGACTCAGAAAGGCCCCTGCAGTGTCACTGCCTGTTGTCGTCTCCTCCTGGGTCTTTCTACTCTTGAGTGGGGGTCGTGCACAGAGGGGGATGCAGGGGCAGTGGGCAGCCCGCCTATGCCCTGAGCTCTCTACCAGGGTCAGCTCTCAGCATCCCGTCTGATTCTTGGAGTCGAGCATTAAGACTCCCACTTCGAAAGTAGGAGGCAGAGGTTCAGGGACCCCCCGCAAGATTGTGGCAGGAAAGCAGGGGCTGGGATGAAATCTCAGCGTGTGCTTTTCCTAAGTCCATATTCTTTCCTCCAGGAAAAAAAAATCCAATATAGGTGGGAGAAAGGGAGCGTCATGCAAATACATAGGGAGCAGTGAAATTTACTCAAGGTGCATTCGTGCATTTTCACTGCTCTTTTTGCCCTTTATTATGATAAATAGCAATCGCTCGCAAAAAAAAAAACCTCCATTAACCCCTGAAAGTAAAGCCAAATGTCTTCTGTGCATTTCCGTGACAGGCAAAGTAAATGTCATTTATAGCTCTAATTCTCTGGAAAACAGGGTGAAATGTTAACTGAGGCACAGAAATGAAAGGCAAGGGTGTTGACATTACCTTCAGCCAAGCTGACGGATGTCTTCCCTGGTTCGTGCATTTAGACTTCAGAGTGTCTCAGAGGAGCTGTCCCCCTCCCCCCCATTGAAAACCGTGCCCCTTCCATCAGGGTGTTGGGAATTGCAGGGAGCCCAGGCCTGAGAGCAAGCCCGTCAGAGACTTTGGGTGATGGACCCTGCCTCTGGCCTTTGTTCAATTTTCTAGAAAGATCCGTAAGTGCCCCATTCCCATGGGGTGGTGCCTGACACCGGCTCTGCTGAGGCCTGGTGGAATCAGAAAAATTGTAAGTTACATCTCTGTAAGCAGAAACCCAGAGGCCATGTTAGGGAGCTAAGTATGAACATCTTTTAAAATTGACCGTGAAAATGGTCAGTTACCAATTTTCTATGGGAATATTTTCTACTTTTGCATCATTTGAGGTCACACTGAGTCTTGGTTGAGTCGCACAATGCTCCCATCCCCCACCTCCATCCAAGCCCATGGCCTTCCCCTCCCCAACCTGGGGCAGGTGGGGTTCCCCAAATGTGCCTGTCCCTGACCCAGCAGTCCCACACCCAGGAGTGTTTCAAAGGGGATGATCAGTGGAGTGCTCGTATGGAAGCAGAAACATGCCCCTTTCCAGCAAGACATCGGAAGGCACTGACTAAATTGTAGTGTCTCTGTACTCATTACGTGGCTTTTAAAGATCATACTTAGAGACATTCGTTGGCACAGAAGATTGTTTGTAACAATTGCTAAATGAGCCACAGTGAGTGCGAGCACGTGTATGTGTCCACGACACGCACAGGAAAGACACTCGGGGGCATCATCGAGCGTTGTCAGGGATGCAGGGCAGGACCCTGGGAGCCCCTCCCGCCTCCTCTGGGCCCCCTCCCCTGTGCTGGTTTTGCTCTCCCTTTTCCAGCTGGGGAGGACATGAGCAATTCGGAGGAACAAGGCCGCGGGGCGGTGGGGGTGGCACAGAGGCCCCTGACTCTTGTGGGCTTCCGTCCTCCAGAGTCCTGGGCCGGGTGTCCGCTGAATTCACAGGGGAGGACTTTTTAGGCAGAACGGGAAAGAAGGCGATGCAAAGGTTTTGTGGCATCCCATCTCGGGAGGCCCTTGAAGGGACTGTGGCCTCTGCGGGGTGGGGGCAAGCACGGAGCAACAACGTGGGACGACCACAGGGTCTGCTTCCAGGGCCCGGGCTGATCTTCATCATCTACCCCGAGGCGCTCGCCACGCTCCCGCTGTCCTCGGCCTGGGCCGTGGTTTTCTTCGTCATGTTGCTCACGCTGGGGATCGACAGTGCCGTGAGTCATCTCAGCACCTCGCGTGCCCCTGGGGCCCCACCTGCGATGGCCGGCTCATTCGCAGCCCCCGCGTGGGTGGGAGGGAGGGGTCCCGCGATCACCTGAGACCCGTCCTGGGATGGGGTGTTCAGACCTCCTCACCCCTCTTCTTTCACTGGGGCACCAGCTGTGCCCTCTGCTCAAGCAACCCCAGGACCTCAACACACGCAGCAGGGCCAGCAGCGAGAGGGCAGTGCAGGAAAGGGGGAGACGGGACCACTCAGGGTCAGTTTCCTTGACCCCATAGTCCCCAGGAGGATGGATGCACTTGCACGGTAGGGCGGCAGAAGGCTCCAGCCACGCCCAGGCCTGCCCACTGAACGTCGCATGTGGTCCTGCTTGTGCGTGTGAGTGTGCATGTGCTCTAGGGAGGTGGAGGGGGGCCTGGTCGACTCTGGTCCTGCTGGGCGTCCTCCGGCTCCTCCTTCCCCACTGCCTGCTCGGGACACACAGCAGAGACCTCATAGGGGGCCGTGGGTGTCCTGCTCACCTGAGCTTTCTGGAAAGTGCAGAGAACCGCGAGTCCCTCCCTGGTGAATGAGGGTCATGCACCATAGCCCTCCACCTCCATCTCCCAACTAGCCTGGTCACCAGCCCACTGGGTGGACCATGGCCCTTGGACCACACATCTGGTGGGGATGAGTCCCATGAACAGCGCTTCCTGGAGAAGGTTTTTTTGACAGAACGGGGCAAAGATGGTCCCCAACCTGGCCCGCTTCTTGGGCAACCCCCTATTAGGACAACGCTCAGAGTCAGGAATGCTTCGTCAGTGAGGACACAGCCAGTGGCCAGGCCAGGTCCTCCCTGGGAACAAAATTAAGCTGTGCTTATGGAGGGACCTTGTCTTAGAAGAGTCCAGCAGAGCTGGACTTGGTGGCGATGCAGTGGAGAGGGTTGTGTTAGCCACACAGCACTTCTCCCGCCCCCGGGACTGCAGAGTGGCTGTGCAAATCCCCACCAGTGGACAGAGAGTCCACCCCCTCTCCAATGGCCGTGTCACGAGAGAAGCCCTCTCCAGGGCTATCTTGTCTTAGGGCATTCTGCACCTGGATGCCATGCAGCTCCCTACTCTGTCCATCCCCCGGGTGTATGTCTGTTGAATTACACATAAATTGTGCCCAGGCATGGTGCAGTGTGCCCCGCCCTGCAGCACGTCCCCTGCTCTGTTGGCTGCAGATGGGCGGGATGGAGTCGGTGATCACCGGGCTCATCGACGAGTTCCAGCTGCTGCACCGGCACCGGGAGCTCTTCACCCTCTTCATCGTCCTGGCCACCTTCCTCCTCTCCCTGTTCTGCGTCACCAATGTAGGTACCTCACTCAGATTCTCCTGACCGTGTCTCATTAGCACTCGGCGCTGGGCAGCCTGGTTGCTGCAGCCAGGCACACAGACCCGAAGCATTTCTAAGACCTTCGTGTCCCTCCCCACAAAAAAACACAACCATGACTTGTAATCATACGTGGGTAGCTGTGCTCACACTCGGGGTGGCCGTGGTGCATGGAGTGGACACGATGCGTCTGCAACTTGGTCTGCAGTTACTTCAGCAGCTGGACAGCTCCTGCTCCACGCCCTCGGCTAAGCCGCCTGCCTGCCTGTTGGATTTGTGGGGTTGGAGATGAGGGGGTCCTGTCCATGAGGTGTGGGGACCGGGTCACCTCCCCTCCCCCTGAGGCTCTGCCAGGTTTGGCATTTGGTTGTTGCGCCGGGAGCCCTGGGAAAGGAGAGGAGAGGTCGTTTTTATTTTTGCGTAATAGGCGTGTCCCCAAGAAGCTGCACGTGGGTTGAATTTTAGTGACTCAAATCAGACTTCATAGGGAGTAAACTAGGATACATCTGTGCACTGAATCTGCAGGCCAGGCCTGTATTTTGAGAAAAGCGCTGTTGTGGGCGAGGCTTTCGCGGGTGAGGCATGCCATGCCAGGACACCCCGAGTCCAGCAGGTGCTCCCCTCTCTTCCAGGGCGGCATCTATGTCTTCACACTGCTGGACCACTTCGCGGCTGGCACGTCCATCCTCTTTGGCGTGCTCATCGAGGCCATTGGGGTGGCCTGGTTCTACGGTAAGGATGGGGCCTTGCTCCAGGGCTGGTGTGCTTCACTGGCCGGAAGACCCAGCCACTGCGCCGTCTTTGTGACTGTCCAGGCTGGTGTGCTCTTGCCTTGTCGCTGTGCTGCTTCCTTTGTGACAAAGCTGCCTTGAAAAGAGACACGTGTTAGCTCCTGGAAGCTTAAATTGTGGTCACCACAGCACAATGAGGAGGGGAGGCTCGGCAACTGTCTGCCCAACTGGATCAATGAAGACAGCCTGGATGGACCCCAAATCCTTCCTGTGGTCAGAGGCATGCAGTGTGGCCACATAATTGTGCTGTGCAGACATCCTAATTGATTCTTGAGAAAGAGTGGTTCCTGGGACTTTGGGACTCTAACTGCTGGTGGAGGTGAGGTCTCTGTGCACAGCTAACCAGGAGTTGACGAGCATTAACTAGGCCCCAACCTGCAGCTATGGCCCCCTGCCCTCCCGGGATGTTGACCCTGCTTCCCGGGGTGTCCTAGTGTAGTTTTAACAGCAACAGGAAACCTGAGCTGGAGGAGGATTTACCCTCTCCCAGGGTGCTGACCAGGCAAGTTTCTCACCCCACTGTCTCTGTTTTCCCTTCTGTAAAATGGGGTCATGGTGCCGACTCAACTCACCTGGCCAGGTTTCCTTGAGGGAGTTAGAACGAAAGCTTGTATAACAGGATCTATAAATGTGTGTGATCCAGCCCAAAGCTAAAGGTGTATGGTGTTGCACGAACCCCAGTTTCATAGGACCCCCTAGTGTCGTACAAGGTGATCATTTTCTCTGCCTCAGAACCACAAAAATTATAACCTTAAAAAACACTCTGGCTTTGAGAGGCTTAACCTGACAAATAGTTCATGTTCTGAGAACATTTATTCAATTATGTTCTTTCTACAGAAAAGGGAGATGTCAAACTCTTTGTGCCTTCTTTGGCCCCTGGGATCAATATTTGTCTGTCGCTTTAAATTGTCATCTCTCCCCCTGCCCCCAAAATAAAGCCTCAGAGACAGAGAGGAAGCACCTCAAACATATCCCATGGCCACAGTCCCAGCACTGGTGGAGGCTGGGGAGAAGCCAGCCCTGCAGCGTCCACACTCCCCAAAGCCTCAGAAGATGGAAATCTGTGTTATCTCTCCAAACAGCAGTTCACTCCCCTCTCATCTAAATGAAACAAAGTCTGTGTTTCTAGTAAGATGGCATCAGAATATGCCAGCCTTTCAGCGCACCGAGGTTCCTGTGGGTCTTAGAGCCGATGACCCAGCATCTGCTTATGGGGCTGGGTCCAGAGGAGACAAGGGGCCTCCATGGATGCTACCCTCTTTGCTGGCCTCTGGGTTCACCCTCCTCCATTCCACTTTACCCCCTGGGTCCATTTCTGTGTCAAGGGCTCCGATGATGGAGTTGGAGTGTAAAGAGGGAATTCTCAATGAAGGCGTATTTCTAACATGTCCCCACATGTGATGCCTACGAGACTTACCCAAGGCTCAGCAGACCGACCGTGGTCGTGTGACCAGAGGCCAGATTATTCAGGCAGGAGACTTCACCCTAAGATCTCCTGGAGAAATACCAGTTCATTAAGCTTCTAGAAGTAGCTGTCCTTAAAAAATAAGGATTGTGTACGTATATTGGAATATTTCAGCCTTAAAAAGAAAGAAATTCTGATACAGGCTACAACATGGATGAACCCTGAGAACACTATGCTCAGTGAAATAAGCCAGTCACTAAAGGACAAATACTGTGTGATTCCACTCATAGGAGGTCCCTAGATGAGTCAGATTCAAAGACAGAAAGTAGATGGTGGGTGCCAGGGGCTGGGGAGGGGCAGGGAGTGAGGAGTTGGTGTTTAATAGGGGCAGATGGAAAAGTTCTGGAGATGATGGTGGTGATGGTTGCACAACAGTGTGAATACTTAATGCCACTGAACTATAAACTTAAATGTGGTTAAGATGGTACATTTTATGCTATATATATTTTACCACAATATTTTAAGTGAAAAAAAATAATGGTTACAGAGGGGAGGCAGGGACAGCCGTGGGAGCCCCGGGCAGGAGGAGGTCAGAGAGCGGACAGGAGAGTCACCAGGGCCCGTGGGGTCTCCCTTAGGGGTGACGAGCAGATGTCACCCAGTGTCACCGCAGGGGACATGCGTGGGGAACCCCCCTCGTCAGCAGGACGCTGGGTGGTCTGGAGTGGGGCTGGCCACCCCTGCGGGATGCTGGGCGCCAGCGTGCAGCCTGAGAGTGAGGTCTGCTGGGGCGGGCCCCGGGGGTCAGTGAGGACCCTGGCGCGGCCCGAGCCGGGAATGTGCTGTCCTGACTACCCTGCTGGCTGCTTCCCCTCAGGCGTGCGGCAGTTCAGTGATGACATCAAACAGATGACCGGGAAGCGGCCCAGTCTCTACTGGCGGCTGTGCTGGAAGTTCGTCAGCCCCTGCTTCCTCCTGGTAAGGACCACGGGCGTGGGTGGGTCCCTCCTCAGCCCCGGTTCTCACGCCAGCCCCGAGGTCCAGCCGTGGCCACACGTGGGTTTTCACTTGAGTGAAGTGGATGCACCTGAGGCTGCAGGAGGGGCCTCTGTGCTGCCTGGAGACCAGCGTCTGGAGGCAGCGGGTCACAGGCAGGCCCCTAAAATCCTCTCTGGTCTCCTGAAGGCACCCCACCACGAGACCATTGAGAAACCTCACATGGGGTCCAGGGTGATCTTCCACCCCATCAAGGCCCGTGTGCGTCCTGCACTGAGCCGCACCTCTGCCTTGGAGGGGAGGCAGGAGACGAGTGAGGTCGTCAACTGACTTCGGCCTTAAGGACCGAAACACAATTTAGATCTTTGGGGGCAACAAGTACTCAAACCCCAGGGACAGTAGTGACTTAGATTCTGTCACAGCTCTGCCCTCAGGGCCTCCCCAGGCGTGGCAGCACCAGCACGTCCAGTGGCTGCTGGCTTTTATTGTCTGGGCCAGGGCTTTGCAAGCTCATGCCCACGGGCCACGTCTGCCAGTGCCTGTTCTGTTAGAACGCGGCCCTGCCGATTCACTTACAGACTGTCCGTGGCTGCCTCCACATGACAACAGCAGAGACCTGATGGCTCATGAAGCCAAAACTATCCCACCCATCTGGACAGGTGACCCCAGCCAGCCATTCATGGGCTGTCCAGGTCTGAGTGGAGAGCCCATGAGCCACGCACAGAGCCGAGCACCTCCCTGACACCTGGCCCTCCTCCCACCCCAGCCGGCCCAGTGGTCAGCAGGGCGTGGCTGGACCAGGCAGGTGGCTCAGGTGGACCCCTTCCTGGGCCAACCCAAGGGCCAGTGAGAGAGAAAGACTGAGAGGAGGCCGGAGTACGGCTCCTGACACAAGCGGGGTTTCTCGCTGCGCCGTGCCCAGACACTCAGGAACTGCTGATCACTCCCCGGCCGGCAGCTGGAGGCCGGTCTGACATGCTCATCTTGGTGCACGGAGAGTGGAGGCTGTTGGGCTTGTGACTGTAGACGAGCCAGGTGTCCTATGCTCTAGTCACCACACGCTCAGGTCTCCTGGAATTCCTGCCAATCAAATGTATGAACGGAAAGGATGTGCCCCTCGCTAGCACCTGTGACAGAGCCCCCCGGGATTTGCAGAGCAGCAGCCGCCCGCTGCCCGGGTTCGCCCCCTCTGCAGGGCCCGGGTTCCCCGAGCTGGTGTGGCTGGGAGGCCCTCCACCGTGAAACACTCACTCCATCCCCCACTCCGCCCCGAGCCCGCCAGCCGAGAGCCGCCGCCTGACCTCTGTCCCTCTGTTCCAGTTCGTGGTCGTGGTCAGCATCGTGACCTTCAGGCCCCCGCACTACGGAGCCTACGTCTTCCCTGAGTGGGCAAACGTGCTGGGCTGGGCCATCGCCGTGTCCTCCATGTCCATGGTGCCCATTTACGCGGCCTACAAGTTCTGCAGCCTGTCTGGGTCCTTGCGGGAGGTGCGTATGTGGACGGGG
This sequence comes from Tapirus indicus, assembly GCA_031878705.1. Taxonomy (NCBI): domain Eukaryota; kingdom Metazoa; phylum Chordata; class Mammalia; order Perissodactyla; family Tapiridae; genus Tapirus; species Tapirus indicus. The sequence continues at coordinate 144,961,488 of CM062921.1, forward strand.
CGGCCTCACCCTGCCCTTTCACGTGGTTATGAGGCCACCACGGTCAGGGAGGTGTCCACGTCCCGGGTCTGCTCCGGCCTGTTCATCTTTGACCAGCAGGAGGAAGCTGGAGGAGCAGTGACCCGATGGAGAGATGAGGGGCTGACCGGCTGTGGGCTGGTGCGGGAGGAAGGGGGGCTGTGCCTGTGTGTGTCTACGTGTGTATATCTGTGTGTGTCTCCCTCTATGTGTGTCTGTGTGTGTGTGTGTCCTCACATGTGCATGTGTGTGTACCTGCCTGTGTCTGTGCCCGTGTGTGTGCCGTGTGTGTGCACACGTGCTCTACAGTGTGGGGTGAAGGTGGGAAGGGCAGTGGTCCAAAGATGGAGGTGGAGTCAGGGTGACCTCTGCCATTGCCTGGGGCTGAGTCCACGTGTGGCTGAGCAGGGGCGGCGGGAGCCGCCAGGTGGGAATGTTTGTGGGTTGAGGGGTCGCCCCCGGGCCGCGCAGTCAGGCAGCCGTCATGTCACCTGTAAGTGAGGGGGCGGGAACTGGTCACAGGGGTCCCACCACTTCACATCCTGGCGCGAGGATTCCTGGAAGACAAAGGATGGGGGCCTCCTTGGAAGGAACACGCCACATGCTCACTCAGAGCTGCCCCCGGGAGTTCCGGGAAGCTACTCTGTGCCCGCGTTCTGCCGTCCTTCTTGGGAACAGTGGGCGGTGAAGCCCTGTTGCTGCACCCCGTCTGGTCCAAGGATTCCTCCTGGGGCCACACGGCATCCCTTGGGCTTGGAGGCTGCGGCAGGTGCTCCTCACAGGCTGGCACTCAGCTGGTCCCTCAGCAGTCAGGCCAGGCCTGGAAAGGACAGGCACAGCACATGGCCTGGGTCACCGGGCCCTCGGACTACCCAGGCCTCTTGTGGGGGGAGGGAGGGAGCCCTGGGGCCCCGTGGCCCCCAGCAAAGCCAGATGGCACCATGCAGTGGAGACCCCTCCCACGACCCCCCTCACTGGCCTGCAGGGCCCAACCCAGGGAAGAGTGGGCAGCCAGCCTGTCCCTGTGGGAGACCCCTCTATGTCAGCCTGGAGGAGAGAGGGCCAGCAGCCCAGCGGGCCTGACCTCCCGCCGGCCAAACTCTGAACATAACCCACATGCAATCTCAGTAGCTGAGACAGGTGGGGCTGCGGCGACCTGTGGGAGGGTCCCCTGGGGCCACAACACCTGAGGGGAAACCTGGCCCCAGAGCATCAGGCAGTGTGAGCTGCTGAGCCGTGGCCCGGGGGACCCGTGAGGAGCACCTCTCTGCTCTTCATCCAGGCCCATGGCATTGGCCGTGCAGAAGGAAGGCCCGCTTCCCGGGGCTGAATGTGTGGCGGTGGGGGGGAGCGCTTGCCGTCCACCTTCACCCAGAGCCCAGCGCGAGCTCGACCATAGACACAAGGCCTTCTCCACTACGCTGCTTATGTCCAGTTGGGCTGGACTCTGCTCCTGGGTCCAAGGAGACTACGGGCTGTCAGCTGCCATGTCTGACCACATGTCCATCACCTCACTGAGCGTGTGCCGGCACCCAAGCTCTCTCCTCTCTTCCAGAAACTGGCCTACGCCATCACGCCCGAGAAGGAGCGCGAGCTGGTGGAGAGTGGGGAGGTGCGCCAGTTCACGGTGAGTGATGCCCTCTCCTCTGCTCCCTCGGGCAGAATTCGGAGGGGTCAGAGAGCAAGCCTTCTCCTTGCACCTCAGCCCTCGGAAAGCTATGAGGCTACATTCACTCGTTCAGCAAACACTGTGAGCACGCCCACCTGCTGACTGGCCTAGGTGCTGCAGGGACCCCCTGAGAAACTTGTATGGGGAGGGGCGGGCAGCAGGCGAGATGTATCAGGCGGAGATGGACACTGGGGAAAAAGAGAAAGCAGAGAGGGGAGGTCTGACCTGGGTGGGGCCCTCGGAGGAGGCAGCATCAGAGCAGACACTGCGAGAAGGGAGGGCCTGCCCTCCAGGCGAGGTGTTTCAGCACCCGGACAGCTTCCCTGGTCAGGTAGGTGCCCTCAGTTAAACCATCTGCCTGTTGGATCTGCCTGTTGACGAGGTCACTCAGGCTGCTATGAACTGTTGGGCAGGGCCGCAGGGAGACTGGGGGAGATCAGGGGAGGCCCCAGGTGGGAGAGATGGTGGTCACCCCGGGCCTGTGGCAGGATTTACTCTTTCCCTTCGCTTTACATCTGGGAGGCATCTGAACATGTGTGTGCTTCACACGTGTTTACCACGCGCTACAGAGTGTGTGGAAGGTGGTCCTGATGTTGTTGACAGCACAGAGAAAGTGCGTGACCCATCTTAACTCGCACAACCCTACGAGGAACCTTGTCACTCTCTCTACCAAGAGGGGGCACCTGACGCACAGAGAGGCTAAGGAACGCCCGACAGTCACACAGCGTCGGTGGGTGGGAGGTGACCTGGGCGTGCACGCCCTCTTCCATCACCCCAGGCAAGGGGCCTAGTTAGTGCTAACATCAGCCGTGAATGCTGGACTGCCTAACCCTTCCAAGACTCAGACGCGTTGGCTCAAAAGCCATCTGAGGGGCACAGTTTTAGGCAGGGGTGGGTGGGGAGGAATGTTGGGACAGGGAGCTTCCTCTTATGCAGATTGAAGGACTTTCTGCATGCACACTAGTCTCTGTCTCACACACCTCAGCTCCCATCTTTATCATTTCTTCCTCCTACTTTCCTGAGGTTACTCTTGTACTTTTGCTAACTTCTTAATTTAGACCTTGGAGCATTAATTTTCTACCTTTCTTCTTTTCTAGTATAAGCATTCAAGGCTATGAATTTCCCTCAAAAAACCCTGTTGGCTGTTGGCTGCATTCCACAACTGTTAACATAATATTTTCCTTATCATTTAGTGTAAGCATATTTTAATTTTCATTGTGACTTCTTCAACCCGTGAGTTGCTTACAAGTCTGCTTTTAAATTCCCAGATATATGAGGATGTTTAGTTCATCTTTTTGTTATTAATTTCTAGATAATGCCTTGTGCTCAGACATCTATGCTTCCTATTCTTTGAAGTGTACTGAGTACCTCATCAACTTTAGATGGATATGTATCCTCCAGTGTTGATGCGCAGTTCTTCTGTCCACTAGATTAGGCTTGTGACCATGTGGGTGTGGGGTCTGTGGCTGCATGGTTGTCATCAGTTCTGGGAACTTTGCAGCCATACCATCAAATCTTGTCTCTTGCTCCCTCTGTACCTTTCAGGGCTGTGGTGTGTGGGGCTTGCCCTGCATCCTCTGGGTCTCAAACTCTTTCAGATTTTTTTTTAAATTCTGTGTCTCAGGTGCACAGTTGTACATCACACTCCTGTCATCAGTCCACAGGTGGCTACTTTTTAGTTATCTATATAACAAAATAAACCCTGTGAATCACCACGTAAAAACTGCACATTGATAGTAACTCACATCCACCTACCTGTCTGCCCCCTCCCGTCCATCCCTGAAGTAAACAAACTTAATCTAGTTGGGTCTTTCCTTTGTCCTTTTTACTATATAGTTTTGTGCATCTATAGATACTTCTACATTCCTAAGATGTAGATTGTTTGGTTTTAGTTGTTCTTAACTTTATGTAAAGGTCATCAGGCTGATTGACTCTTTTGGGTTCATTTTTTCCACCTGTGTACATTACAGTACATTATCCTTCTCTTCTTGCTTCCTATTCCCACAGTTCATTGAGCCTTTGGAACTGTGGGTTTATAGTTTTCATCAAATTAGGAAATATTTTGGCTATCACTTCTTCAACATATTTTCTGCCCCACCCCCTTCATGGGCTGCAATTACACACGTATTAAGCCACTTCAATTCTCTTTCCTCTGTGTGTTTTATTTTGTATGTTTTCTGTTGCTTTTTTTTCAGTTCACTAATTTTTTTCCTCTGTAATGTTTAATCTGCTGCTAATCCCACCAGCATATTTATCGTCTCACACATTGTGGTTTTCTTCTCTAGAAACTCAATTTGGGTCCCTTTATATCTTTCATGCCTCTACTTAACTTTTTAGGCATAGACAGTATAGTTATAATCATCATTTTAATGTCCTTATCTGCTAATTCTAACATCTGTGTCAGTCTGAGTCAGTCTCACTTGATCGACTCTCCCCCAGTCAGGCCCTGCCCACTGGTCCCTTTACCACGCACCACACCCACCTCAACCTGCACTGAAGACCCAGCCAGTGGTGTGGGCGTGCCCTAACCAGGGCTGGAGATGTCCCTGCAGGTCGTCCCAGAGGGCCGTGACCAGCGTAGGTTTAGTGTCTTCCCATCCCCCGTGTGGCTGTGTCAGGAGCCAGCCCTGCAGGCTCTTGTTTTGAAATGTTTAAAAAACATGGTTCTTGCCATTTAGTGTGATCGAACGGCTTGTGCTCAAGAGTAGGCTGAACTAACAGCTGCATAATAACAGGGATGACATTTGCTGGAAGACTAAATAGCCCTTCTGTCCACCTCATCCATCCTGAGCAGTAAATGAGGCCCACTTGGGGTGACATGAAGCAAGATGGAACTGCAGGAATCTGAGGCCCCAGGGGGCATCACAGGTCACATGCCAGCCGGCAGGAGTGCCCTCTGTGGCCAGCCCCAGGTTTGTGGCGTCCACTGTTTGTCTGCCCGGCAGCTGATGTCACCCTGGCTGCAGCTGTGCTGGCTGACGTCCCCGTCAGTGATGACTGCTTGATGCAAGGGTAAAATGGGCCTCAGTCAGAGGCGCCCCAGGAGCAGGGCTGGGCCAGCCCCCTGATGAGCTCCCTGGGCCACGTGTCCACAGTCCCTCTGCTCTGCCGAGGCGTCTACGGATACAAGCCAGTCGTTGACCCAGGAGCCACCTTCAACCCAGTAGCTCCTCTTCTGAATAATCCCTGTTTTCTTTCAGTTCCGCCACTGGCTCGTGGTGTAGAGTGGAGCAGAGAAGGACAGCCCACGGGCGGCCGTCCCTCCTTGGGAGAGACACAGACCCAGAAGGAAATTCTAGTTTCGAGAGAAAGGAGGGCTGCTTCCACTCTAACTTCTGCTCCACTGGAGACACACGAGCCTTCACCTTCCGACTGTTTACACCTTCTCGTGCCGCGGGGAGAGGACGCGCGTCGTCCCGTGTCGTGTGATAACTTAAAGTAGATCTGTGCCCGTCCCCACAGGTAGAAAGCGTCCGAGTTGTGTCCTATTCGTGTAGAGCTGCCCCCTTCCCACCCGCCTCACCTAGGGGCCGCCTGGGAGCCTGGTCTGGCTGCCCTCGTGTGTTGGGGAGAAATACGAACATTGTAGATGTGCTCTGCTGAGAATCCCAGTGTTCGCATAGCTCCCTGGATCACTTATTTTACTCATCTTAAAAAAGCCAAGTATCATATTTGGCCTAATTGTGTAGAAGGTGAAATGGAAGAAACTGTGCAAAAGGCGAGAAAGTGGGCCACACGTCTTCATGTCACACACCCAGTCTGGGCAGAGCCCACCCAGGGTGGGTCCCAGTGTGAGTGATGGGGGTGCTGCTTATTTCCTTGTAGCTGAAACAAACAAAACTCCATGGAGTCATGGGGGCTGCCACCTCTCCTGGTCGCCGGGGGTCCGGGTTGGCTCATGGTCACCTCACCATGGACCCCGCTCCAGCCACGGGAGAAAGCGAGCTCCTTATGAGCGGGAGGGCAGCTCCATCCTGTGGGCCCTGACCATGCAGAGCCCCCGAGGCAGGCAGCCTGGAGACCCCGCATGGTGTGGCCTCAAGCCGTGACCTGGGGAGGAAGGTCCCACCAGAATTTTATTTCTCTCAGGCACACATCACATCAATAACAACACTCTTTATGTTAGGGAATGGCTTTTTAAATCATATCTACCTGTGAATCGAAACTCTCAGAATGCAGGGTTGGTTTCTGACAATCTGTTTGCTGATGTCTGGGGTTTGTGGATGAGAATGTTAGCGATACCAAGTGAAGACCATTGGCCAGGGGCTGCTGTCCCCAGCGCACTGGCGTCTGTGCCCAAGGGAAAAGTGGCCGTCGGTCATCAGATGCAGGGCACTGTTGAACGTGCGCTCAGGACTTGGCTCTGTGCCCGCGTGGGGAGGTCGCATTGTGCTGCCAGGAGAGTCGGAGCCTGCTCTGCTGCCCCTCCAGTGGACCTTGGCCCGGCCCGTGGAACTGGCCTCTCAGGGGAAGCTGTAGCTTGTGGACCGGGGTTGTTTGCAGCTGTTGCCAAGAGGACTCAGGTCTGCCCTCTCCTCTCGAGGAGCGTCGAGTGCTCCGTGTAGAAACCGTGTTGTCTGTCCATCTCCATAGTCAGCATCTGCGCGGTCATCACAATAAAAGCTATGTGGAAAAGCGACCGTGACTGTGTGGATGCTTTTTTGCTTGACCCCATCGCCCTGCCTGGGCCAGCTGCCACGGGCTCACAGCTCCCACCCGCTCAAACTCTCCCTCACCCGGCACCTCCCCAGCCCCGGGCAGCACAGCCCCGGGTTCACTCGGGGCTCCCCAGGGCCTGTGCCTGCAGGTCCCCCTGGTGTCTGCTGGTTCAGCACCATCCCGTCCTGCCTCTGTCTGGCCCTCACCTGCTGGTCAGCTCCCCTGCAGACTCCCCACACGTCCAGCCTCTAGCCCTGCAGTCTGACCACCCTGCTCAGCCCAAGTGCCTCTTCTGAGGACAATGTGCCACCAGAGTCCTGAGTGGGTCCCTGAGAGTTTCTTGTCCACTCAGTGGCCGAAGGGGTTCTTCTAGACACCAGTCAGCTCAGGCCATGGCCCAGAGGAGACCTCCATGGTTTATTATTCTGCTTGGAATAAAGGCCAGTGCCCCTACCATGATCCACATGATTGGGCAGGTGGTCACTCCTGCCGGACCGTGACCCCTAAGATAGGACACCGGTCACTCCCGCCAAGCTGTGACCCCCATGATGGGACAGTGTTCACTCCCCCAGGTGCCCCAGCCCTGCCTCCAGCCAGGAGATCCCGTGGGCACACCCCCAGCAGGGCCTTCATGCCCTCAGCCCGCATGGTTATTCTTGTCCCAGATTCCCGAAGAACCTCCTCGCTTCCATTGGGTCTCACTCTCCTGGGACCACAGGACTCACACAAAGTTCTCCTGTTGGCTCCACCCCACCGGCCACATGCCGGTGAGCCCCTGCTCGACCGGCAGGCACTTCCTGATGCTGCTTCCCTGGGGTCCTGTCTGCCCCTTGGCTGTGGCCCTCCCTTCCCGGCCCCCGCAGGTGTGTCCCCCTCTGTCAGCCTCCAGATGTCAAAGGTGAAGATGAGCCATCACAACAGACCCTGGGTTGGACCCCAAACCTCCCCTGAGGGGCTGAAGCTAGCTGACAGGATCCCCACACCATTAAGTCCCCTCTGCTCCGGGTCACCGGGGCACCTCGGGAGCAGGTGCGGTCCACTTTGACTCACTGTTTGTGGCCTCCCCAAGCACGGGCAGGACTCTGGTCTGTTCTGTTCTAGCTGTGCCCTCACCCAGGTGCAGTGTGGGCACCTGCAGATCCCGGGGAGAAGTTAGTGAAATGATATCCTGATGATGGCCACAGCCTGAAGGACACTGAGGGCAGGGGCTCCATCCAGCCCCACATGGGAGCTTCCAGGTGTCACACACCAGGGTGGGGAGAGCTTGGAGGTTAGAGGCCTTGGAGTGGGAAAGATGTCCCAGAACTCCCAGGGGCCAGGTTGTCCTTCCTCCGTATCCCCCGACCCACAGGGACACGTGCGCATGCACACACACACACCATGTGTGCTGCATGTGTCACACACATACACATACACTTATGCTGCACATGTCATACACACACATGGACACACAAACCACACCTACACACAGGAACACCTACATGCACACATACATACAAACACGGATGTGGACACATGCACATGTCATGTGTGCTACACATATCACACGTGAGCCTGCGTGTGCACACATGCACACACAGGCTCTCACACTGGGCCCACAGCAGTCAGCAGGGATCCTCGTGGCGAGCTGGGAACAGCCCGGGTGCTCAGCACCTGTCTGGACGGTCCCAGGGAGCTGGTTCCATGGAGTCAGGCCAGCCAGAACTGCTGAGGGCTCTTCTCTCCACAGCCCTGGGTTCGGGTGGGAGTTTCCTTGGTGTCCTGGCCCCTAGCGTCTGGGCTGGGTTCTGCCTAGGCAGTCAGCTGGACAGACAGCCACACACTGCCCAGAGCTGTGCCACATATGGAAGTGACAGAGGGCTTATACCCTGAAGGTACAAAGAACTCCTACAATGAATAAAAAAAAAAAAGGAGGGACAACCCAATAGAAAATGGGAGGAATCCTGAATGGGTGCGGAGCGAAAGAGCCCTGTCTGTGTGGTTGAGGAACCTATGAAATGATACTTGAGCTCATTAGTGATCAAAGACATGCAAAGCAAACCACAAGGGGCTTCCGTGTCCCACCGGCCACACAAACTGGATGTGAGAAGTCTAACCCCAACGTGGGTGAGCAGGTGGGCCCTGGGACTCTGATGCATTTCGAGTAGGAGAGTAAATTACACAGCAACGTGGGCAAGTGCTAGCACTGTCTGCGAAGTTGAACATCCAGTTGCAGAGGTTGCTGGCGCCCCACGCTGTCACATGGGGTTTCTTCTGCCATCAGGTGTGGCCACTCCCCACCTGCACAGGTGCACCTCTTAACAACTCACACCTGGACCACCACAGGGACAGCCCTGGGTGACTGGCCCCTCATCCAGATGTGCCTGGGATGCAGGCCCCGGAGGTGGCCTATCGCCCATCACTGACTGGTCTGAGTATAAGGCCCCTCTCTGCGTCTGAGGTAGATTGTGCCCCAGGGTTCCCTGTGGGTCAGACTGAGCCTGACTTTCCCTGAAACCACCCCGTCCTTAGCCCTCCCTCCTCACCCCGTTTCCTGCACTTCCTCCTCCTTTTCTCCTGTGTGCACCCCTACTGAATCAAGCATGCCCCCTCCAGCTCCGCTTCTCAGCAGTTCCAGCCTAAGAAGATGTACATCCCCAAATGCAACAATTCCACCTCCAACCATGTGCCCGACAGAAGGTCCACACAAATTTGTCAGGACATGTATGCGGGAGCATTCATGACGCAAACCTGGAAACACCAGGAACACTGGTCAGGGATGGGGTGACCAGCTCAGCAAGGTAGGCCCTGTTAGCAGATGGCATTGGCTATGGGGTGGCATTATAGATTAATTTATGTCCCCTAGAAAGAGACGGTGAAGCCCTAACCCCCAGCACCTCAGAATGTGACCTCACTGGGAATATGTCATTGTTATTGTGTTGTTGTCACATTACAGGATATTCAAGAGTGTCAGGATTTCTGTTGCCCCACATGCTCACCAACACAAGCTGTTATCTTCTAATTGTTAGCCGTTGTGGTGGATGTGAATGGGCATTCCCACAGGAAATAAATTGAATAGGATGTAACTAGTTAGGTTAAGCTGAGGTCATCTGGGAGTAGGGTAGGCTTAATCCATAGGATTGGTGACCTTCTAAGAAAAGGAGAGACACAGAGACACAGGGGAGGAGAATGCTATTCAGAGAGAGGGACACACCGGGGAGAAGGCCACTCGATGACCCGGGAGAGACTGGAGGTAATGGAATCACACTCAGGATTACTGGTCATCCCCAGAAGGATACTGTCACCCCCAGAAGGTAGGAGAGAGGCTGGAGCTGACTCTCTCTCAGGGCCCTGCAGAGGGAACCAGCCCTGCCGGCACCTCGATCCCAGACTGCTGCCTCCAGAACTGTGAGAGGGTACATTTCTGTTGTTTTATGTCCCCCAATTAGTGATGCTTTGTTACAGCAGCTCCAGGAAACTGACACAGGAGGTGAGTCTGCCCAGATTAGAGACAGTGGGTCCTCCCTGAGTGGGAATTCAGGTCCCCAAGGTCACACTCTAGGCTCCAGCCTAATTGGACACCTCTCCAGGCTTCTCTTCTCCCTGTGTGCCTCCCACTTGTTCCCTCTGTCTGGAACACTCTCCTTTCCACTCCTGCCCCTCACTTTCCAAACACTGACTCCCAACACCATTCCAGCTTCTCTTGCACATGACCTCTGGAAGCCTGCTCCAACCCCTGCTTCTGGGTTTGGCCCCTGGTCAGTGCTCCTTGACCCCCCCATTCTCCCCAGGTCTCCCCATTAGGTGTCGCATGGAGGAGAGAGTGCTCATTGTCTCTCTTCCCAGCTTAGCTGCTAGCTCCCTTAGGAGCAGGGGCTGAGATGGTCTCATTCACTTCTGCCAGTATATTGAATAGGCCTGTTACATGGTAGACAGTGGCACTTAATATATATTTACAGACAGATGAATTAATGGATAGGCATTTAGATGGATGGGTGGGTGGATGGATAGATGGGTGGTTGGTGGATAAGTGTATTGGTGGGTAGATAGATGGATGTATAGAAAGAGGAAGAGGAGAAAGGAGGGAAGGAGGAGTATAAGAATGAATGGGGGGGTGGATGGATGGATGATGAAGGGATGGATGGATGGATTGGTGTGTGGATGGATGGTTGATGGGAGGGTGGTTGGGTTGATGGATGGATGGATCAAAAGATGATGGATGGGTGGATGAATGGTGGATGGATGGGTCAATGGATGATGGGTTGATGGGTAGATGGATGGATGGGTGGATGGGTGGGTTGGCAGATAGATGGATGGATGATGGAGGGATAGATGGATGGATAGATTGGTAGATGATGGAGGGATAGATGGATGGATAGATGGGTGGATGGATGGATCAACAACTGATGGATGGATGGGTGGATGGATGGATGGCTGGATGGACGGGTGGGTAGATGGAGGGGTAGTGGGGTGGATGGACAGATAGGTGGAGGGATGAGAGCATATATGGTGGAAGGTCCTGTATTACATCTAAAAGTCTGTCATTCTGGTCCAATCTCAAATCCCCCTGTAGGGCTAGATGTATGAATGCTGTATTTGGTATTTCTTCTCCAAGGAGAGGTCAGGCTCTTTAATACTGTTAATTTCAAACACCTGCAGAAGTATTTTCTTCTCACACTAACCTGGTGCAGAATCCAACTCCCTGGGAGGGAAGAGCCTGCGGTGCCCCTTCATTCTGTTGGTGGAGTCTCAGTCCCTCCATCCACACTGCACTTTACCATCGGATTTACACTCCACTGAGTGACCTTTAGACACAAAGTCTGGGTGTTAAAGCCCTGAAAAGCTGTGTGATGTTTCCTTTGAGAGAAGCATTTTAATAAAGGCTCAGCAACAGTGAAATCGGTGATTTAAAGGGTAAATGGATTCCTCTGTTTGGCTTTTCTTGCTTTCACTCCACAGTCCCCTCTAATCTCTGCAGATGCAGCCGACCAGCCAAAGCCCACAGCCGTTACCTGTCTCCCAATTCCTGGCAGCAGAGGAAAAGGTTGTCTTGTTTGAGACAGTTAATTAGCATTTGCTATGTTCCGTGGTCCCTGGGAAAGATGCTGCCACGCCCCAACCTCGGGGGACCTGCCTGCTCCCCTCCTCCTCCCAAAGACCCAGGTCATAAACAGCAGACAAAGCCTGAGGCGCCAGGGCCTCCCAGCAGATCAGGGTCCAACAAACCAACCCACCTGGGCACCAGTGTCAACTGGCTGCAGGGAAGGCTTACCCAGGAGCTGGAAAAACAAAGCAAAAGCCCATGGCCGCTCACTGGCCTCCACCTCCCCACCTTCCAGCCCATGAGGTGACTGGGCCGCCCGCTTCACAGCTTCCCGGGTGATCCGTGCAGCCAAACACGGGAGCCACGGCGCTGAGCCATGCCTAGCAGTTCTGTGTCGCTGCACAGAGTGCAAAGTATCAGCACTGTGATCTAGTGAGTCTGGCTCAATTTTTTTTTTAATTTCACAAAATTGAAGAAGTCAGTGCACTTGAGCAAGTTCTGTTTTGTGAAACGTGTTTCAGGTGTGTGCAAGAGACAGCGAGACAGAGATAGGAAGAGATAGGGAGAGAGAGGGTAGGAGGGGGAAAGAAGGGAGGGGGGGTCACAGGCCTTTGCAGGTCAGGGTCAAAGACTTGGGGGCCCTGCCCTGGGTAGGCAAGCGACCACCACAGTCTGCCCAGCACATCCCTGAAAGGTTGGTCACCTTGGTCCAAAGCCCCCACAGGACACCGTTCTGCCCTGCAATGCAGGCCGGCCATGGGTGGGGCCCTGAGTTTGGGAGGAGGGAGGCCCAGGACTGGTAAGTCTGAAGAGGGTCCCCTGTGTCCTGAGGGGGCAGATGGCAGAGAGGGGGACTTGAGAGCAGACTGAGCTTGTCCCAGTGTGTACCTGGGCAGCTAGGAAGGTGGCAGCTGCCATGTGCACACAACGGAAGGACACCAGTGTCCCAGTGAACTGGGGGTGCTGAGTTACCCCGCTTCCCTGGGTAGGATGCCTCACAAGTTTTAGTGTGTAACCCGCACCGCTGTCTGCAGTGGAATCAAGAGTCCAGTGGGGGCCAGAACCACAGGTCACAGATGCCAGTGCAGCCCGGCCAGGTGTGGACAGGTAACAGAAAGAAGCTCAGACCAGCCCAGGTGTGGACAGGTAACAGAAATGGGTCCAAACCAGCTCAGGTGTAGACAGGTAACAAAGAAGCTGAGACCAGCCCAGATGTGGACAGGAAAGGGAAATGAGTGCAGATCAGAGCAGGTGCTGCTAATTTTAGAGAACGGTCAGATCTCTTGGAAACGCAAGGCCAGCACTGGACAGTGCATCTGATTGCTTTTTGAGAAGCTAGAAATTTTTGATTTAAGTATGGGCCGCTGTGCCAACCAGGGCTCCTGGCAGCAGCAGTGGCAGTCACCTCTATCCAACCAGGAGGACATGGGGTCGCTCACGAGGCCCCCGGGAACAGCCGGGAGGCTGTGAAGGGGACACGGGGAGCCACCGGGGGGGCAGCCCTGCACCCCCTCTGGCTCCCACATAACCACAGCAGAAGTGACTGGCGGACCACTCCCCACGGCCCCTGCCCTGGCCCCAGCTGTGCCTCCCACAGCCACCACCAGAGCCTCGGCCACAGCCGCCCCAGCTGCAGGGGAGCCAATGGGCAATGGCACTGTGTCCCAGCTGCCCTACAGGAAGCCGAGCAGGGACGGGAACAATCCCACCACACCCTACCCCACGATGGCTACTCTACGTGCGGCCCAGACACGCCCTGCCACTGAGCTCACTGCCCATGGCGCCAGGTCTTGGGCAGGGTCCCTCGCAGTGCTGAGGGCCCAAGGGCCTTCTGAGGGTGGGTTCCTGGGCCCAGGTGGTCATGTTGTCCCTTTCTTGTGCCTTCGCCTGGTAGGGCCACCCTGGAAACACGGGACGGTCTGTTACACAGGTTTGCGTTTGAGATTGAGGTGCGGTGAGAATGCAACTCGGAAATGACATGGTTTTCAGACTCTCCGACTGCACCCAGGCTGCACATGTCCACCAATGTCCTACCAGCGTGAGGACCTTCTTCTCTTTCCCCTACCTGGCGTCCCTTTACGGTCTTGGGGGCTTAGATGAATGCAGGGACCCTAGTGACACTAGGAAATTCCGCCCTGAGCAGCAGTTCCCACCTTAATACAGGTGACACGGGGGGGCACTGCCCCTTTGGGTACTCCCGCCCCGAGGTTCCTCCGAGTTCATCCACTGAGCAAATAGATGGCATGAAGAAATACTGAAGATGCTATTTGCTCGGAAAACTCATTCTTCCAAAGTGAATGCAAAAAGCCTGCATTTATGTAACTGAACTTTACAAATCAAGTCAGTTTTGACTCGTGCACTGAACATATTTATCTAGAATTTAAATAATGAATTCCAGGAGCTAAGTCCCTCTTTCCTTAAAGTTATATGCTGTGTAGATGAAGGGTTCCATTAGACAGAACATTTTATTGGGTTAAAACTTGAATTGTGTATGTATTTACATGGTGTCCCCTTTTAAACTGTGCTCAGCCACAGCCGCCCATTCAGCCAGCAGAGCCCCCTCGGCCCAGCCTCACCGAGAGCTCATTCCGGACCTGGGTCAGAGGTTCATGTCTGGAGCAGCTTGTCAGTAAACATATTCAGACCTATCCGCTATTAATTGTTCTGATAACCTTTAAGGCTTTTTCACACAGAGAAACTAAATCTAAAATTCTAAAACATTCTGTTAGACCACAAAACAATCATTTTAAAAGCTTAGAAGGAAAATGTGCCCTGTAGACCCTCCCCAAGGCAGCAGACTAAACGTCGGCCCTTTAAACACGTTTCTGTGCAGTTTCTGGGGCTCGGGTTTCATCTCATGTGCTGATGCTGAGAGGCCATGCTGTGCCCTGTATCCCTCCCTGGAGTGGAGATTTTGGTGGTTTGAGGAGGAGGCAGGGCTGGGGACCAGCTGCCTCTGTCAATAACTCTGGCTCTGCCACTTCCTGGGCTAGGTTCCGAACTTCCTGTGCCTCAGTTTACTCATCTGTAAATAGGGTGCTCACCGTGCCCAGTCAGGGGTTATTGAAAGGATTAAATGAGTTAACAAACGGGAAGTGCCTAGAAGTGTCAGACGCTGAGAAGTCCCTGATGCCCGTGACTAGCGGTGTGACGCCGTTTCCGTCAGCTCTTTACAGTGTTTCAGGTAACGAGATAATGTTTTCTATTACACTTACCAGTTATCACCAGCATATAGAAGAGTTGTTTTTCAATCCAATTAATAGTTTTTTTAGGCTTCTATCTGATTTCCTACTTGGAAATTCACATGTGTCTGAAACGATGCGTTTACCTGTTCTTGCCCTTTCTGACCACAACACTGTTACTCTGCGGGCAGTCTCCCGAGATGAGGGTCCCTCTGACACGCTCGCTGCTCACTTGGTCGAGGTGCCCGTGTCCCTGCAGGCAGCCCTGGGCACTGGGATACTACAGGCTGGGGCTCTGGGGAGGAGGGCGCGTGCCCCGGCCTGGAGAGGCTCTGCCCCTTTCGTGAAACTGTTCCCAGCAGCTGCCAGGACTCCTTCCAGCAGAAGGGACGTGGCCTTCCCAAATGTCTGCACTCCTGGGATGGGAATGCTGGAGGCGCCCGCTGAAGGGAAGGCTCCAGAGGCCCAGCTATGCTCCGGCTGAGCCCAGGGGCACACGCGTTAGTGCCAACACCCCCACCAGAGGGGCAATTTGCCCAGAGCCCCAGGCCCAATGCCCAGTTCCAGTGCAGACTGGCTTCCTTCTGGCTGCTTCCGACTGGAGTCAAAATGCCCCCAGCCCTCCCCGGCTTAGAAGGCCCGACTGACGGGCAACACTCAGGCTCCAGGCTGGGCCCAGGCCTCTGCTGCCCTCATCCTCCAGCCTTCCCGGCAGGTTGCAGTGCATTGTGGGTTCCAGTGACCATCACAGCAGCAGTGGACAGATTGGGAGGCCAGCGGCCGAGCAAGCCGGGTTGCAAAGGTGGGAGTGGCACTTGTGCCCCCCCCAGCTCAGGGCAGACTGGGAGGGTTCCAAGTCCCTTGGAGGGGAGACCCTGTGGCAGGAGGGCTGTGCACTCGAGGGCCCCTATGGTGGCCCACTGCCCTTCCTGTGTTCGGTTTCTGGAGCCAGCTGGGCCCCCGTGTGTGTGAGCCCTCGGCTGGGGAGGACTCCACATGGGCATGTTGAATTGGGACTGAAGAAAGACTGTGTGGCCAGGAGGCCCCGAGGGAGTGGAGGGGTGGGCAGCCTGGGCACACGCCCTTGGGATTCCATGACGCCACCTGCACTCCTTCTCTCCTGTTAGGGCTGCATCTGCCCCCCATTCATTTGTTGAAGTCCTAACCCCAGCACCCGTGAATGTGCCCTTATTTGGAAATGGGGTCTTGGCAGATGTGATTAGTAAGATGAGGTCATGCTGGAGTAGGTGGCCCTGAACCAGTAGGACCGGTGTCCTTATAAAAGTGGGAAATTTGGACACAGGACAGATGCATGCAGGGAGATACCACATGAAGACAAAGGCAGAGGTGAGGTGATGCTTCTACAAGCCAGGATGCCCAGGACGCCAGCGGCCTACAGACGCTGGACAGGGGCCTCCCTCAGAGCCTCCGGAGGCACCGGCCCTGCCCACGCTGACTCGGACTGTGGCCACGGCAGCCCTGGGACACTCACATGCCTCCCCCCTTCAGTGAACACACAACCTCTATCAAGTGCCCCCACCTCTGAGGTGCTGCAGAGACCACGGGGCCCAGACAGACCTAGCCCAGGGGTTCACAGCCCTCCGAGGGTGACTCTTGAATAAGCGCACCAACACATGCACAGGTGCTGCTGTGCCAAGGGGCCCAAATCCCCAGGGTCTGAGCACAGCCCTTGGGATGCAGAAGAGATGCTTCAGCTATGATTGCAACAGCATGAGGAGCTCACGGGGAAACATGAGAGAGAAGAGGAAATGGGCTGGCACGTGCCGAGGCCTGTGGCAGGGGACGGACACAGGGTGGGCGTGCAGGAGTAGAACTTCCCTGCCCACTCTGGGATCCCTGCCTGAAAGACACCAACCACGTCCTTCCTCCAACCAGTAGGGTCGAGGGCAGTGTTTCCCAACTGCAGTTCGTGACCATGAGTGGATTGAGAGATAATCAATACAGTGGGTAGCGACTATTTTTTTTAAACAAATTAGAAAATGCCACAGTGTGTTGCATGTAACAAGGGTGAGAATTGTTTCAGTTACACGTATGCAAGTTACGTGTGCACTGGGCCGGGATGTGAACTGTGTTCCTTGTCTAAGGCTGTGAGTCAGACGAAGGGAACCAAGTGCCTCCCGAGGAACCAGATCGATACATCGGATCCGCACCATAGATGTCCTTCCTAGGACAAGGGCTGCACCTGGGCCCCAGGGCAGCCCCAACGCCTCTCACCAGGAGCCGCATCCAGGCAACTGGAGCCAACACTCGTCATCTCTTCCTGAGCAGTCACCGCACGTCAGAACCCTGGGGGGTCCAAATCCCAAATCCTCCCACACTGAGGAGTGGTTACCATGTGGGCGCCCCGTGCTGGCGTTCCACATCCAATCCTCCATGGGACCCGAGGGCTGGCCCACCACCCACTGCTCTTGCATCCCAGAGTGCACAGGACAACTACTGTAAAGAGAATTACACACCAATGTCACTAGTGTCACGGTTGGGAAGCCCTGTTACACAGTCAGGTGAATGGGTTAGGTGTGGGGGTGCCAGTGCATGCGAGTGTGTGCACCTGCATGCAAGTGTGTGCGGGTGTGCATGCACGTGCTGACACGCACCTTGCGATGCCCAGTTAAGGTTGAAAGGTGCCTGGAACTCCTTCCCAGAGGCCCTTTCTCCTCCCCACAAGTGGATGGAGAATAAAAACGAGCCAGAGAGAGGGACGCACAAGGATGCACAACCACCACTTAGTGGTGAAATCTGGAGGAAGACAGGAGTCAATTGAAAGCAAAATCGGTGTGATCTCTCCACCAGAGAACATAGCAGTTAGCAGGCGCAGGGCCCGTGGAGTGGCTGCGAAGGTGGAGCAGGGACCTGTTCTCGAAGCACCAGAGGAAAGGTGCAGCCTCGGAGCCGCCGCAGCGCATGCTGGCCGTCTACTCCCACCAGGAGCCTCCCACCCGGCTGGGCACCAAACCCCAGCCGAGAGCCAAGACTTCAGTGAGAGCTGGCGCTCACCCTCTCGGAGGCCACGTCTGGACTCAGCGCTCTGCGCCTGTCTTTCCGCCAAGAGTGAGTCCCGTGCATCCTCCTCCCTGGTGGGGCTCCCCAACCTGCGTCCTGTCACCTGTGTCCTGTGCCCCGTTCAGAGGAACGCTGAGCATAGCCCTGCAGGAAGGGTCCTGTGTTTGTGTACACAGCGCAGGTGTGCACTACACTACTGTGGTGTGTCAGGACACAACAAAACCACCCAGCATGTAAGTTTACAAAGAATGAGCTAACAGTGAAATAAAGGACCATGAAGGTCTTGCAGATCCTGTTCACAGTGGTGGTCTGTCTCCTCACGAGCTGCCATTCCACGTCGCGCCCCTGGCAGGCTGCGTCAGCCACAGTAGGCAACGAGGGTCTCTACGAAGCAGCCCCTCAAGGGCTGGCGGCTGCATCTGGCCATTTGAATGGTTGATTTTGAGCCCTGATGAGGCTGCTGACGGGCTCGTCATGGGCGAGAAGGGGCCACTCTGCCACGGGGGCTGGGGGCAGCCTGCGCTCACACTATTCCAGTGGCTTCCCATCTGGTTTATTCGTGGGAATGATGCTAAGCCACTGCTTCTTGTGTGAGGTTAGTTTAATTAAAACTGAATGACCTGGATGACCAGGTGCAGATAAAATACGACACACACACCAGGCCCGGCCACCTGCCCGGAGCCCAGCTCCTGTTCCCGTCCAGCCAGAAGGGGGCCAGCACCTGGGCACCTGGGCTCCTGGCCCCCGGCCTGAGCCCTCACGGAGCCCTTCCCTCTCCTGCCCTGCACTCCCGCTCTGACCTCAGCCCCTCCCTACCAGGCTGGCTGACTGTCCACTGGGCCGAGGGTGTGTGAGTCCAGCCAGGGTGAGACAGAGGGACACCTGACCCCAGCCCAGCCCAGGTCTCTGGAAGACAGTGTTTTGACTGTGTGCTATAAGACAAATAGAACTGCATACAGAGACTGTGCCCTACTTAGGAAATTTGTTTTGCACAGAGATACGAGTTAGCAATCCTGAAATTACTTCGTATTTATTCTAGAACTGAGCAAGCAAGCAAACATTTAGATAATCAGAACCAGCTGCATAATTTGCAGGCCCTGTGCAAAATGAGAATGCAGGGCCCTTGTTCAAAACTCATTAAGAATTTCAGGGTGGCAATGGCGGAGCATTAAACCAAGCCCTTCTGAGCATGAGGCCCTGTGGAAAATGAGTCTCACCACTGGAGAGAGGAGCAACAATAAGGAGACGATGAAGGCTGGGGGGGATGCTGGACTGCACGGGGGTCAGCATGAATGCAGGGTTCCCATGTAAACATGTGCATAGACGTGCAGGTGGCTGGAAGGCCGAGCGTAGGACTGGACAGGATGTGTGTGCACACAGCATGTGTTCTTAGCTGTTTGCTGAGAGAGTCTAGAAGCAGTGACACCCGGTGGGCAATGAGCATACCCAGAGCTCAGATCGGTGTTTCTGATGTCCTTCTCCAGCGAGAGGCATGGGGGTTCCTTGGAGAAACCGCTGATTCGAGAGCTGAGGCCAAGAAGCACTGGGAGAACCTGGAGCATCTTGTGGGGTTGCAAAGTGAGGATGTGCTCCGAAGGATGGGGCATGTGGGAAGGACACAGAAGCCAACATGAAGGGCTCCCAAAGGCCAAATCTGGGGCAATCTGAGCAATAAAATAATGAATGACAATAGTGCATTATCATAACCCACCTGTCTTAGTCCGGGCTGCCATAACAAAACACCACAGACTGGGAGCTTAAACAACAGACATTTCTCCCGGTTCTGGAGGCTGGGAGTCTAAGATCAGGTGCCAGCCTGGTCGGGTTCTGGTGAGGGCCCTCTTCCTGGTTGTAGACAGCCACCTTCTCACTGTGAGCTCACATGGTGGAGAGGGAGACGTTGACCCCATCCAGGGCCCCCCCCACATGACCTCATCTAAACCTGATCACCTCCCAGAGGCACCACGTCCTAATACATCCCATGGAGGTTAGGGCTTCGACACATTTTTGAGGGGACGCGGACGCTCAGCCCACAGGGCAACCTAATAGAACAAATGCCCATGAGTCATAAATAAATGGATAAGTGGGAGGAAACGCCGCACATTTGTCCTTTCAGTAGAATTCTGGTTAATAAATGCAGACGGAATGCTGGAAGCAGAATGGCCATTTGGCAAACACCACAGGAATCACTGTTTCAGGCAAGATTCATGAAGGGATGTTAAAATTAGGCCAAATGATGATGAGAAGTGGGATATTTGCTTAGTCTCCCCACCAGATAGTTAAAAGGAGAAGCCGTGACTTTAGAGTGGAGAGAGCTGGCAGGCAGCCCTATCCCCAGGCAGTCCAGGATAACACAACTGAGAGTGGGCATGCCGACAACGCGCCTCCGGATGAAGGGCCCCGAGAAGGTCCCAGCGTCGCTTCTGTGGGTTCTCGCCCACAGGCATACCCTAAATGTGGCTGTGAGGAAATGGCAGACAAGCCCAAGCTGAAGACTGTGGACTTAGCAATAGCTAAGAATGAGGAACTGTCACCTAGGAGGAGGCCCAGGAGACATGACAACTAAATGTCACGTGTATCCTGGACTGGGTCCTGGGCCGGAAGATGACGTTTAGATAAGGCTGCAGAGAGTTAACGGTGCCGTACTGGTGCCATGCCCCGGTGCGAACAGTGCACTACGGTATTTCAGATGCTCACTTTGGGGGAAGCTGGCTGCAGGGTGGGCTGGGATTCTCTGTATGACTTTTGTAACTTTGTTAGCGCACAAAATTGGGGTTCTCCTACCTGAAGTGCATTAAAAAAGCCAATTATTACAACATCGGCTTTTGGGGAAAGAAAACAGCTTTATCGCTAGATCGACCTGAAAGGAGACAGGGGCGTATGCTCTCAGATCTGTCTCCCCATCCAGCACTTGGGGCAAAATTTATGGGCTGAAGGGCAGGGCAGGCTGAAGCGTGGAGATGGATGATCGGAGGCGAGGAGAGGGGAGGTCGCTGACGGTCTGCGCAAGTGTAGTCGAGCTTCACCCTCCTCACAGGACGCATGTTCACAAAATGGTGCTGTTAGCATGATCTGAGGGTGGAGTTTTCAGCCCCTTGATGCCAAAAAGGTCACTTATCAGGCATTTGCACAGCCCAGTTGATGGGTTGGTGGTCTCAACTGGCCTGAAGTGGACAAGCGGGGACTCTCAGTTCTTGAAAAAATCTCTTCGTTACTCTGTTGATAAGATGGGGTCAGTTGAACCGGTCCTAGCAGGCCTGTGGTTACAACATTTTTTAATATGTCTGAAATCATTTCAAAATGAAAAGTTAGAACATAAAAACATTTTTAAAAAAGATATTCCTTTGTCCTTTGAGTACACGAAGATCCCTAAGGGTGTGTCATCAAAGTTCGGGGCCTCTGCCCACCCGAGAGGCGGGAGCGTGCCGTGGGAGAGCTGGGATCCCGCTCCTCCTCTCTAAGTGAGGCTGGGTGGCCTTGCACGTGGTGAGAGCCGTGGGCCTTCTGCTTCTGTGAACTGTCCCCGAGGTTGTGCATTCTCCCCGTAGACAGCTGGGCTTTCTCAGCACGATCGCTAGATGCTCACCATAATTTAGAGAGGCCAGCCCTTTGGGGTATAGGTGTAAACACTTCTCCACTGTGCTATTTGTCTTTGATTCTGTTCGTGGTGCTTTTGTTCACCCAAAAGTTTGTATTTCATTTTTAATAGACTTTAATTTTTAGAGCAGTTTTACGTTCACAGCAAAACCGAGCAGAAGGTACAGAGAATTCCCATATACCCCCTGCCCCTACACATGCACAGCCTCCCCGTTATCTACATCCCCACCAGACGGTACATTTGTTACAACTGATGAACCCACATTGACACATCATAATCACCCAGAGTCCATAGTTTACATTAGGGTTCAATCTTGGTGTTGTACATTCTGTAGGTTTGAACAAATGCGTGATGACACATATCCACCATTATAGTATCATTCAGAGTAGTTTCACTGCCCTATAAATCCCCTGTGCTCCACTTATCCATCTCTGCCTCCCCCCAACCCTTGGTAACCCCTGATCCTTTTACTGTCCCCATAGTTTTGCCTTTTCCAGAATGTCATAGAGTTGGAATCCTTCAGTATGTAGCCTTTTCAGATTGGCTTCTTTCACTTGGTAATATGCATTTAAGTTTCCTCCATGCCTTTTGGTGACTTGATAGCTCATTTCTCTTTAGTGCTGAATAATATTCCATTGTCTGGATGTATCACAGTTTATCTATTCACCCACTGAAGGGCATCTTGGTTGCTTCCAAGTTTTGGTGATTATGAATAAAGCTGCTGTAAACATTCATATGCAGGTTTTTGTGTGGACATAAGTTTTCAGATCATTTGGGTAAATACCAAGGAGTGTACCTGCTGGATCATAGGGTAACAGTATATTTAGTTTTGTAAGAAACTGCCAAGCTGTCTTCCAAAGTGGCTGCACATTTTGCATTCCCACCAGCGATGAGTGAGAGTTCCTGTTGCTCCACGTCCTCACCAGCATTTGGTGTCGTCAGTGTTCCAGATTTTGGCCATTCTAAGAGGTGTGTAGTGGCACCTCATTGTTGTTTTAATCTGTATTTCTCTGATAAAATATGATGTGGAGCATCTTTTCATATGCCATTTCCCAGCTGTATATGTTTTTTGGTGGGGTGTCTGTTAAGGTCTTTGGTCTGTTTTTAATTGGGTTGTTTATTTTCTTACTGTGGAGTGTGAAGAGTTCTTTGTATATTTTGGATAGCAGTCCTTTATCAGATGTGTCTTTTGGAAATATTTTCTCTCAGTCTGTAGCTTGTCTTCTCATTTTCTTGACACTGTCTTTTGCAGAGCAGAAGTTGTTAATTTTAATGAAATCCAGCTTATCAATGATTACTTTCATGGATCCTGCCTTTGGTGTGTATCTAAAAAGTCATCATCATACCCAAGGTCATCTAGATTTTCTCCTATGTCAGCCTCTGGGAGTTTTATAGTTTTGTGTTTTATCTTTAGGGCTCTGATCCATTTTGAGTTACTTTCTGTGCACGTGTAAGGTCTGTGTCTGGATTCATTGCTCTGAGTGCGGATGTGCAGTTGTCCCAGCTCCATTTGTTGGAGAGACTGTCCTTGCTCCATCGTATTGCCTTTGCTCCTTTGTCAAAGAGCAGTTGACTATATTCATGTGGGTCTGTTTCTGGGCTGTCTATTCTGTCCCATTGATCTGTTTGTTCTTTCACCAAACCACACTGTCTTGATTACTGTAGCTTTATAGTAAGTCTTGAAGTCGGGTCGTGTCAGCCCTCCGACTTTGATCTTCTCCTTCAATACTGAGTTGGCCATTCTGGGTCTTTTGCCTCTCCATGTGAACTTTAGAATCAGTCTGTTGACATCCACAAAATAACTTGCTGGTATTTTGATTGGGAATATTTCATTTTAAACGTTTGAATTTAATGATCTTTATTTGTTCTTCAGAATTGTAAATTGTAGTAAAAAGGCTTTTCTCTCTCCTGGAATATCCAGGGCTTCACCATGTTTTCCTCTAGGACCTATGTGGTCCATTTTTTTATATTTAGCTCTCTGGTCCTTTGGGGGTTATTCTGGTGTGGAGGATAAGTTAAGGATTCCTTTTTTTCTCTTTCTAAATGGGTACCCAATTGTCCCGGAATCTTTTTATCAAAAGTCCATCTTCTCCCCTTTACCATGCGCCAATTCTCTATATGTATTTGATTCTGTTTCTGGACTTTTATTCTCTTCCATTGGTCTGCCTGTCTGAGAAATAAAACTCGAATATTTAGACCAATAGATGAATTTTCAAAAGGACTAATGAAGCAGACCTTCATCTCTATATTTCTCCTTCTGTCCATGGGTGCTGGACGTCTTGTGATGCAGACTGTGTGACCTGGGTCACTCTTGTTCTCCACAAAACAGCAAATGCAGAAACAGGCAGAGTCAAGTCCTCCAAAAATGATGAACATGTCCAAAATCCTGGAAACCATTTCGAAGATGGGAAATCCATTACTTCCCAAGCCCAACCAGCAGATCTCATCAACTGAATTGACTGAGCACTAATTATACATGGAGTTGACATTAACCAGAATCCAGGATTCTCTTAAGTCATTATTTCTGATTTGTCACTTAGGCAAAGTGTCACAAGGACCAAAGCTCATCTTTTCCAAGCAGATCATCCTGACAGCCTACTGACCCCATTAAACTAGGATCCACTCGCCCTCTAGCAGAAGTTTAGGATCAGCATATACTTTATCCCCTCTAACTCCAGGGAAAATGCATAACCTGCTCTATGCAGGAGAGAAGGATTCTAGCATCATTTTCTTACTTTCAATTCATGTGCCCAGCTTCTAACAGACGTTTCTTCTTTCTGGTTTCCTTGAGTTAAAGAAGTCAGTGAGAAGGAGCCAAATGCTGCCTCTAGGGCGTCCCTGCCTGCTGTCACTTCTCAGGATGGCATGTGCTCGGTGTCGACAGAGTACTCACGCTTTCTTCCAGCCGGTAGCCAGAGAATATTCACTGGGTGTCAGTGGTGCTCAGTGTTGTCAGACTCAAAGCCGTGCCCTTTATAACAAACATTTTATAGCGTCCTCTCGCTCTGCTGAAATGAAATTCAGAGACAGCATTACCTACTTGTACATATCATTTCAAAAAATCAACTTAACAACCTGTCATAAAAGGAGAAACAAAAGGGTGGTTAAGTTCAGTAGCACATAACGTGAACTTTGATACCTGCAAGTGCAGGCACCTCCGCTGGAGGACGCGGTGCGGGAGCCAGAGTCCCCTTCACAGGAGCCCGGAGCTGTGGCAGCACCAAGTGTGGGTGACATGTGAGTCCCTGCTGTCCAGACGATGACCCACCGCCCGATGTTCTCAACAAAGCCAAGTACCAGCCGCCCTCGACTACCTTATCGCAAACTCTAGAAAAATCAGAGTATGTCAAAATCATGCAAGAATTATGCAAGTTTACATGTAAATAGACTGGAGTCTAGGCTCAAGCTCTCACGGTGTGTCTGGTGAGACTTTCCCAATGTGCATGGCGGACAAGTAGGTCTTTGATTTTCAGGGTACCCAGCATCCAACACACCCTGACAGCACTGCCCGTCATCAGGGTGACCAGTCTAAGGTCCCCAAATGTCCAGAGCAGCACTCAGCCTAGTCCCACCCCGGGGAGGAGGGCACAGCACCACAGGTGAAGACAGGAGGGAAGAAGGGGCAAAAGGAGCAGCGGATTTGATTTAACGGGGCGCCTGGACCCACAGCTGCGTGAAACCCACTGGCCCAAGCTGCTCTGCGTGCACGGCCCGAGCCGCCTCCTTCCACCTCTCTCATCCCACGGCAGAGCCAAGGTTCCTCGCCACTTTCCACGGAAACCTGACTTGCAGGGCCGACATTGGCTGTGACACTGAGACAGGAACGGAGAGTGTGGGAGGGCCTGTTAACTGTTCTCCAGAGTGTGTGTCTGCCTTCCCATCTCTCCTCACCGAGAAGACGGGGTCAGAACGGTTGAGAAAACTGGAAGAATAATGAAGGGAATCGGCTTTTTCCTTGGCGGGCTATCCCAGCAGCCCTCCCGGCCTCATGCCTGGTCACCCAGAGCCACCAGTCCTGGCCTCGCCACGCTTCTTTGTCCCCATCCCACCCGGCCTCCTGCTAGTGCTGCGCTCCTCCGGAGTGCCCTCTGGACCCCCCTTTCCCTGACTCCCCCCTCACCCCATGTGAGTGGGAACGGCAGTGCCCCTGAGGACGCGGGCTCCTCGCTGCGCTCCACGGTGGCCTTCTCTGTGGACCGCCCTGCCCCTTCAATCTCTCACGGCTCTCCTGCCCTCGGCCTTGGGAGCTTCCACGTCCATGGGGACCAATGTTCTGGCCGCTTCTGGTTGACCTCCTCTCCCCCAAATCTGTCGTCTTCCACCCACCTCAGCCTCCCCTCCCCCCCACACCTGGACCCACGCATCCCACTCTCGGCCGGGCCTCCTGTCCTCCAGGGTCACTGGTCCGATCACTGCCACCCCAGCCACACATCACCTCCTCATGATGCCACAGTGCTTCCACCAGAGTCACGCCCCCCTTCCCTCCAGCGTGGATCCCATGGTTCCACCATACGCACTTCCCTCTGAGCACCCCCATGACTTGTCTGCCTCCTCCCCCTCGGTACTCACATGACAAAGCCCATCCTGGTGAGCCCAATTGTCCACCACTCCACACTCTCACTCAAGGCTCTAAATTTGCCCAGAACGCCAGCAATTGTGCCACCTGACGTCATTTTAAAACCCTCCCGTCTGTGCCCAGTAAGTAACTCCACTCGCTCCCTCTCACGCCCTCCTCAGACCCTCTGCAGAGCCTCCTCCACTCCTGGCCGAAAAGATGGATGTCCTTGGAAGGGGCCCTCTGCTCCTGCAGGCTGCGCTCCACCCCTCCTTCTGCTGCAGATGACCATCCCTGCACCTGCTGGGGGCCGCCCAGCGCCCTGTGCTCTGCAGTCCTTCTCCTCAGGCTCTCAGCACCCTGCTCCGCGGATCCCGCACAGCTCGGCATCGCCTGTCTTCTCCTCTCCACTGGGGCATCCCACCAGCAGCCAACACACCGGATGTGGCAACTGCATTTGACACCGCTAACCACATCCCTGTCCTAGCCCGCTCCCCCAAAGTCCCTGGGACTCACCAGTCTCCTCCTCCTTCAGGTGTGGACACCAGGGGCCATGCACCAGCCCAGGGTGACAGCACACCCAATGTCACCGGGAACCCCGGAGAATGCAACCGTGGCCAGGGCTGTGCTTCCCTCCAAGGTTCCAGGGTGGCCTGGGGGACTGTGAGGGCCTCCCCAGGGACCACTGAGGCCATCGGCCCCGCCTGTCCTTCTCAGCACCAGAGAAGTGCACCCTGAACTGGGGGGCACCCAATGTCCACGGCTCCATATCTGCCATCTCGGCCCCCCACAGCCAGCCCTGCCCCTGGGTCATGTGACGTTGTCCCCGTGTGTGTGTGGCAGGTTGTGAGGGAGGCAGGAGGTGCCATCCTGCTGCATGTCCCCCCTGAGGTCTGCCCTGTGACCAGGCACGGGGTGATTCCAGGTGGATGGTCATCAGCACGCTGCAGTCTCCTGTCGGCTGTGCAGGGTGAGGATCCCTAAGACCCTCAGGTCCAGCAACTCACTAGAAAGACTCAGAGCTCAGCAAAGCTGACATACTCACCATTATGGCTTATTAGCCAAAGGTACAGAGGACAACTGGCAGACAGAAATGGAGCGCAGGTAGGGCCCAGGAGAGACCAGACGTGAGCTTCCAGTCGCCCTCTTTCCTGGAGTCCTGGACAGCATTCAATTCTCCCAGCAATGACTGTGACAACTGATGGCCAGTGAAGTCTGCCCGAGCCGTGGTGTCCAGCATTTTACTGGGCGCAGTCACATGACATGGCCAAGCTTAGTCTCCAGCCTGCCCAGAGGTCAGATTGCTACCACGTCGCCCATGGCCCCATATAAATCACACTGTGAGTGCAGACTACCCAAGGCCCCAGGGAGACAAGGACACTGTCATCAGGCAAGACATTCCAGGGCCTTAGAGCATTCTGGGGGCAAAGGATTAGACTTTTCTTGGGCAAAGCTAACCCTTTACTGCACAGACCGGGAGGGCCCAGACACCAGGGCCAGCTCAGCTGTGGCCTCTGGGGCTGTGGAGGTTGGCTGACAGCCTCGGGGTCTGCATCATGCTGGTCTTGAGGAAGATGCACCAGCCTCCCATGGAGATGGTGGTGTGAACAGCCCTAGTCAGATTTTTAGTTAATTCAAGTGGGGACCATGGACTGGCCACTGGAACTTCTGCCCTTCTGGAGGAAAGATGGCGAATTCTGAGACAGCCTCACACACAAAGAAGGTGGGCCCTTGAGTCAGCTTTAATGGGAGGAAACTCAAGAACAAATTAGCAGAGAGATGGAAACTGGAAACCCTCAGTGTTTTGCTCAGGTTGAAAACAGAGACTTTGAGAACAGACATAAAGGAAGAGAAACATAAACATTTAGAACAAGTTGACCTGGCGGCTGTGTTAGAGAATTGCCTCCCTGGAACCGCATCAGCTCTGAGCAGCTGCAACGGAACGGCCTCGAGAGCTGCTAGGAGACAGACGGCAGCTGATGGCCTGGAAGGTGCCCTGGAGGGACGGCATGCATTTCTCTCCACCAGCGTGGGACGCATTCCTCTGCCCAGGTGACTGGAGCACAGATGGAGTCGCCTGTGG
Organism: Tapirus indicus; assembly: GCA_031878705.1. Taxonomy (NCBI): domain Eukaryota; kingdom Metazoa; phylum Chordata; class Mammalia; order Perissodactyla; family Tapiridae; genus Tapirus; species Tapirus indicus. The sequence continues at coordinate 144,989,296 of CM062921.1, forward strand.
ATGAGCCCACTTCTGGAGGGTGCTTCCACTTTCCCTCTTTTAGCTTTACTGCTGTTAGGTGAGTGGTTGTGCCCCAGTTCCCACGAAGTGTGACGGGAGTTATGCACCTGGGGACAGTGTCATCTCAACATGGTTCATTTAAAGAGAGTCTCATGAGCAGATTGTCTCTGTTCCAGTTCTAGACGTTGTAGGGATGGCATCACAGTTCTTATTTATGCCCCCATGTCATGAATCACAGGAAGAGTTTGAATGAGTGGTGGATCTTACAGTTAGAGCCATCAGAAACTCAAAGTGCCCTTCTGTAGACCAAGAGCTGAACTCATTCCATGATGAGATACAAACGTTTACCTGAATAAAGTCCAGCTTAGAAGAAAAGCCTTCTGATGGCACAAAATCCACACCCTCCTGGGGCCCACAAGGCCCAGCCCGAGTCAGGTCAGCCCAGATAGGCCAGGTGGGGCCAGTGTGTGGGACTGACCCGGCTGAGCCCCAGCCCCCTGGCACCCCCGGTACCCCTAGCCCCCAAGCCCTCTCCTCTCTGTGCCCATGCTGCTCCCTCTACTCTACGACTCTCTCTCCCGCTGCGTCCTCACCCTCAGGTCCCGGATGTCACGTCCTGGGAGAAGTGTTGGCTGATCTCCCACCAGAGACAGTTTCTGTGAATCCACCCATCACCACGCCCACACTGTCACTCGTTCTTATCTCTGTGGTTTCATAATTGTGGGTGCAATCATTGTTGGCTGCACACAGCTGCCCACAGCTCCACGTGGTTGCCCTGCGGTTCACTTCTCTTCACTGACCTGACCTGGGTTTGCAGGGCGCAGGAGGGCTGCCGACACCCTTGCTGCTCCCTTGGCCCTTTGTGACACAGGGATCCGGCCCGGCTTCTGCAGCCAATAGGACCTGAGACATGCTCTTAGGGCCTCCTGCCTATAGGGACCCCAGCCACTCCAGGGAGGGGGTTGTGCAGCCCTCTCATGCCCTCCAGAAGGTGGTGGGCACACAGGCAGCCCTGGGGAGCCCATGGCCCTGCTCTCCAGACTCTGGGAGGGGGAAGCCCCAGCATGTCAATTCCCCAAGGAAGCCTTCTCCAGTGTCCTTCTTTACACAGCTTCCTGGTCCCACCATCCAGCCCTTTATACACTGGCGGTGGGGAGCCGAGGGCCCTGGGGCCACGTGGGCCAAGTGGGCAGCTCAGGGGATGGTCAGGAGCCTAGTCCCAGCCCCAGATGCTTCTAGCCTCAGTTTACTCATCTGGAAATCATTCCTACCCAGGGTGGGTTGTGGTATTGCATTGAATTAATATACATTCAGATCTCAGGATGGATGACATTTTTCTCTTTCAATCACCTGACTCAACCTTCTCAGGTGACCCTGAGGCTGTACCTCCTGTGGGAGTGGCCTTTCTGCGCCTCGGCCCCCTCTGCCTGTCCAGGTGGGTGTTGATGGCACCTGTGGCAGAGTCTAAAGAGCCCACAGGTGCCCCAGTGGCCCAGGCCCTCTCAGCTGCACCAGCATCTCCTCGCTCCAGGGACGGCTCCACACCCTTGCACCTGGGTTTTGATGGGGTAGATCCAGAGCTGTCGTTACTGCCCTCGGTCAAGGAAGGCATTTACACCAACAATCAGAGCCCAGGCTGGAGCCCAGGGCACAAGGGCAGCTGGATAAAGTGTTACCGACTTCTTCCTGCATGAAAAGAGCTATTTCCATAAGCTTGTTGCCTTTAAAAGTAGTTTGGCTCCTCATGTGTTCCAGAGAAGAGAATCTATCATTTGTTCGAAAATAGGTTTCCCGAGGTAACTGCAAACCCCAATACTGACACTAAATCTGTTAAAAGCTCTGTGGGATGGTGTGCCTGGCATTGTGTACGATAATAGGGCTGGTGTGTCCTAAGGCTGAAACCTGCCGTCTCATTGATCTTCCTCCTGGAAACTGAGCCATCAACGAGGCTAAGCCCCTGCTGGACCACCAGCACCTCGCTGAGGGCAGTGAAATCAAAGGGCCCCACCCGCAACACCTGCAGAGGCCACAGCTGCACTGTCCATGAGCACCACCTCCTGAGACCCTCATGACGCAACCTCTCTCAGTGCACGCCGCCCCCACACCAGCCTCTGGTACAGACAGCGTGGCACGAGCGGGCACCCGATCCTCCAGGTGGGGAACATCTCCTGGGACCAGTGTGGGGCCAGCAGTCAGAGAAGCAGAGGAGCACTGAATTCTGCAGGTTGAGTGCTGCCCAACACTCTGGCTCCGTCTGCACCTCCCCCCCCTCCCCACGAACTCACGTTCCTCCTCTCCCTCTCCTCCAGTCCCCAGAGCAACGGGGATCACGTGACACTTTGGGGAGGATTCATGACAGAGCTGGGGGTGCTGTTATGGGATGAATTTTTTCCCTCCCAATTGATAGGTTGACGTCCTAACCCCCAGCACCTCAGAATGTGATTATGTTTGGAGAAAGTGTCTTTAATGAGGCAATCAAGCTAAATGAAGTCATTAGGGTGGGACCTAATCCGATCTGACTGGTGTCCTTATAAGAAGAGATCAGGACACAGACACGCACAGAGAGACGACCACATGAGGACACAGGGAGACAACGGCGTCTACACCCAAGGAGAGAGGCCTCAGGAGAAACCAGCCCTGCCCACACCCTGCTCTCAGACTTCCAGCCTCCAGAACTGCGAGACAGTAAACTCCTGATGTTTAAGCAGCCCTGTTTGTGGGACTTGGTTATGGGAAAGTCACATAGAGCCCAACGCCAGGCCCTTCCTTATTCTTTGCCTCCAGCCCACCCGCTGTTCTAAGAAATGACCGTGATGGTTGACACAACGTGGCTGTTCCTTTGTGCTCAGCACTGGGCCGTGGGTTTCCAATCACGTACTCTTCCTGTCCACTCAACACATAGGCATATTATCCTGATTTCAGGAAACATAACACTAGGAGAGGTTATGCATCTCATCTGGAAATGGGTCCAGTGTCCAGGACTGACCAGTCAGGGCATCCTTTGCTCTTCTGCGACAACAATGGAAACATGAGGCCGACTTGATACCAGAGATGATGCGCTGGCCCCTTGCTGCCCCTGGTAACTGCTCTTGTTGTTTCCTGTATTTATACCTAGGTGGCGCCTAAACTGCACTTTTCAGTTTCCCAAACCCACAGGTTCACTTAATAGGACTGTATTTTCACTGACTGAATCCTGCAGCGCTTGTCTCCGACGCGCTGAGATGGATGAACTGTGGTGTCTATTCCTTGAGCTCATAAAATACCCCACATGCAGCACAGAATGACCACAGCTCCTGCTCCACGTGAGGCCAGTTATTTCTCACAGTCAGAGAGATGTAAATGGAACCACAGTGAGCTACGACATCTCACCTGTCCCACTGGCACAGCTCCACAGGTCCGGCACTGCACTCTGAGGGCAGAGCCATCAGGGACAGGCATTCTCATACTTTGCTGGTGGGAATACGAGCCGGACACCACCTAAGGCAGGAATTTGGCAATATCTGGTAAAAGCACGTGTGCATTTATCATCTGAATCAACAATACCACATCTAAGAGTCTATCTCAAAGACACACTGTCAACAAAGTATGAGAAAATATGTATTCAAGGTTGTTCATTAAAGCCTTGGTTTTAATAGCCAAAGGCTGGAAACAACCCAAATATCTATCAATATGGAGATGGCTGAAGAAACTTCTACACCCACAAATGGAGAAATGTGCAGCTGTAAAACGATACAAGAAACATCTCTATTTACTGTATGGCATTTCTCCAGGATGTAGAAAAAAAAAGAATAAAAAACTCAATAGAACGTCTAGAGGAAAAAAATAACATCTGAAATGAAAAATTCACAGGATGAGTTTAACAACAGTTTGGAAACTGCAGAAAAAGATCAGTGAACTTGAATATACAGCATTAGAAAGTATTCAAACCTAAGCGTGAGGAAAGGAATGTTGAAGAAATAAACAGAGCCTCACTGACATTGAAACAGCGTCAAGCTGCCTCATATACAGACACCTGGAGTTCCAAAAAGAAGAGGCAGACAAAAATATTTGCAGAAATCATGGCTGCAGCATTTTTAAATTGGATGAAACTCACAAACTGAATAAGTTCAACAAGCTCCAAGCAGGCTAAATGGGAAACCACACTACAGCAGATCGTCAACAGATTGCTGAAAACCCACGACTTAGACAATTTTAATGGAATTAGAGCAGGGGTGGGCGTCGACTACAAAGGGGCAAGGAGTTTTTCAAGTGATGGAAATGTTCTCCATCCTGTAACAGGGGTTCATGGATGAAGACATTTGTCCAAATTCACAGGAATGCACATTTAGAATCTTTATGTAAATTATGTACAGCAATAAACTTGATTTAAAAGGGAAAAAAAGTGCCAGAGCTAACAACTAGGATACCCTTTCAAATTAATGACTGGGAGAATCTTCATTCCCCTTGTCCTTTGCAAGCATCCTGCTCAGAGAGAACTGAGTTTCTTTCTTCTCCAACAGCAGCCCCTGCTCCTGGGAGCCCAGACCCACCGCATTCATCCAGAACAGCCAATAGTTATTCATCCTCAGAGGGGGTGGTGAGTAGTTCTTGGGGGCAAAAAATAAGGTAAAAAACTCGGGGTCATACTGAGTTTCTTCGGCTTGGGGCTTACCAGGAGTGAAGTAAGGAAAGGCCCTTCGGGGGAGGGCAGGCGGGGGTGGACCACAGGAGAAAGCACAGGCTCTTGGAGGCCCTGGACGGTGGCAGCCTCCCCTGTTCCTCTAGGTACCCCCCTCCCCATTAGGAAACGGAGCATTGGGCTCTGTGCACAGTCTGTGTATGGATATGCGCATATGTGAGTTCTGATCTCAGCCAGCACCCCCCGACTAACGACTGAGGGGCCTTGAGAATGAACTGCACCCCACTCTGGAGGAGGATGGCTAGCATTTGAGGGCCCCTAACCAGACGCCCACGTTCACCAGTAAGTTTTCCAACTATCACCTTATGAACCAGCACCAGGAGGGCTGCTCATACATGACAGCTGTTATTATCAACTTCCCAACGATGGAATAATTTTCTTGGGTGGGAAACAAAATCCTGTGGGACCTGTGCCCTGGCCAGGAGGGCCAAGCATCGGACAGGTCCAGCAGCAGACACTTGGGAGCATCGATGCAAACAATCCATAATCAATCTATAAACCAATATTGGGGTGAGGTTATTTTTTATGAGCCAGATTTGAGGACCATATAGCCTGGGAAAGTCCTTTCAGAAAGGAATGGCACACTCCAAAGGAGGGGGGTGTGCAGAGTGGTTATATACTGTCAAAGAGCACGGACCACACATGATTGCAACGTCCCTTCTACAATAGTCAGGAGATAGCCCTGTCGGCACAGCAATTGACGGGCACAGCAGGTAGCAGGTCTGTTGTCTCAAGCTGTGTGGTCACAGGGTGAGCGCAGAAATCAATTCCTAGCCTAGGGAGAGCCGCTTATCCTTAAGGAAATGCCAGTGTGGGGGAAGTTACCTCTTTAAGGGCATTTGTTCCTGTCTTTGTGACACACTAAATGCTTAAAGCAGATATACAATGCATGCTCAACAGCCCCCTCAGGCTGTCTTGGAAAAACAAGGTCAGGCGGAATCAGTTTTACACAAATGGCCTCCTCCTATACTCCACTATATGCTATTGCTTTCCGTTTCTGTAGCAGGAGTGACCTGGAGTCTAGAGGTGCGGCTGGTCCCAATCCCTGCCTGTCAGGGGAGTTTGTATCTGACCTTTTAGAAGGCCCTGCAAGACCTTTTCTAGTTCCCAGAGGCACAAACAGCCGGACACCCAGCTTTGCGTGATGGCTCCTGTCCCTGCTCCGCAATACCTATCTGCACTGGGACAGAATTCCAAGCGGGTCAGAACTCGGTGTGCGAGGGGGGCGGGGTGTGAACCCGCACCCTTGCCGGGGCGGCCCAGGCTGCGCAGACGGACGGCCTCGGCGGAGCCGGGGGCCGCGGCGGCGACAAGGCTCCCCGGGGACGGCTCCTTCCTCACAAGGACCTTGGGTGAAACCACCAGGTCTGCGACTTTCGCGACCCTGAGGACTATTTCTTCTTTCATTTGACGTCCCCCCATTCTTAAAGGGCCCCCGCAGGCTCCGCGAACGCCAGCGTCCACCCCGCGTCGGTGAGGCGCCTGGACACGGCGCGTCCCGCGGCCGAAGGTCTCACCGCGTTCCAGGGGGCCGCCCCTGCACCCTCACCCGCCGAACCCCCCGCGCCCGGACCCCGCGAGGCACGCCGGGAACACCGCGCGGGCGGGTAACGTCACTGCCCCGCCACGCTCCCGACGTGAGCGTGCGTGCGCGGCGGCGACGGGACTACGCTTCCCAGGGGGCCGCGCGGCGCGTGCACTTCCGGCGGGGCCGCGGATCCGGAAGCGGCTGCGGGCCGGCGAATCCAGCGGCGACAACTAGGCGGCCGCGGCGGCGGGAGCATGCGGGGCGGCCGGCGGCCCGGGGCGCGCGGCGCGTTCGTTCCCCCGCGGCGGTGGCGGCGGCGCGCGGCGGCTCTCGCGTGAGCGGCGCGGCCGGAGCGGCGGGGCCGCGGCTGCGAGGCAGGGCGGCGGGGCGGGCGCCATGTGGAGCGGCCGCAGCTCCTTCACCAGCCTGGTGGTGGGCGTGTTCGTGGTGTACGTGGTGCACACCTGCTGGGTCATGTACGGCATCGTCTACACCCGCCCGTGCGCCGGCCACGGCAACTGCATCCTGCCCTACCTGGCGCGGAGGCCCAAGCTGCAGGTGAGCGCCCCTCTCTCCGGGCCTCTCCCGGGGCTGCGCTGGAGGCTGCTGGCCTGGTCCCTGACCCGGGGTCGCGTCCACGGCGGCGGCGGACAGGCCCAGGGCTGCCCCTCGGCCCCCGCTACAAGGCATCCCGAGTCGGTGTCCCGCGCCCTGGCGATCCGCTAGCTGCGCCCTTGAGCAGACTGTTCGTGTGCCGCGGGCACGGCGCACAGCCGTCCTTCCCCAGGTCGGAGTTCTGCACCTTTGTCCTAAAGGGAAGCCTTTGCCCGGGCGGCTGGTCGGATGGACCTCCCTCAGGGTAGCTCTTGGACGTGTGTGTTCTGCCAGGGGCCTCGCGTGGCTAACTTTCTTGACGTCCTTTTCAGCTGAGTGTGTACACTACCACCCGGTCCAACCTCGGTGCGGAGAACAACGTGGATCTGGTCTTGAACGTGGAGGACTTCGACGTGGAGTCCAAGTTTGAAAGGTACGGTTGTGGGGCAAAGTTCTAGTGTTACGGCAAACGCTGTTAATGTTGAGATGGTTTGAAAGTCAGCGTTCTGTGTGTAATAAGGTTATTATTTCGAAGCAGGCGATATTCCTTACTGTCTTTTGAAGGGTGGAGCATTTTAACTGGAGATGTGTGATGCATACACAATCAAACATTTGTTGTACTTGAAGGTAGCAGATGACTTTGTCACTTAGGTAGTAGCTTACACCAGCCTCTGGTGGCTGTGGGATGCACAGCCATGGGGAGTTTCCAGGGGAGTGGGGGTGGGGGTGGGGACGACATGGTGGGGAACTGAGAGCTTATGTGGTTCCCACAGCAAACAATTGTCTTTCCCTTGTGGAAGTAGCTTTAAAGTTATATTTAATGTGTGGTTCTAGTTTTTAAGATTTGAAGAAGTATAATTTAGGAAACGCTTTGCTTATCAAGAGTCTGCCTTTTCCTTCTGCACTGTCTGGGAGGTATCAGGTGATAGTAATGGAATGTGTGACACTGGGCTGGACTAACTGTCCTCTAGCCAGCCTGCGCCATTGAAGAGTTTCGAGAGGCAGTGATGGGGGCAGGGGAGGCACGAGCTCTTGGGGCAGCCACTGCCTGCCTGACCACTTTTTAGCCTGTGATCTCAGAGAGTGATTGACTCTTGTGAGCGTGGTGAAATGGAGGCAGGAAATGCAGGCTTTCAGTTTTCAGGGTAGCTGCCACGCTTCGAGGACAAGTTCTGTAAACTGTAAACATCTGCACTCAGGGCTTCAGGAAAGTCTAGGCAGGTGGGTTTCGCTTCTAGGACTTCTAAAGCTAAAATTAGTTTGGAACAGTGTAGTTTATAAAGATGTACAGTGGTCTCCGCTGTGTGTATGTACATAGAACACGCCTTTGAAATTGTCATCTGTCCTCTTTCAGGACGGTTAATGTTTCTGTACCAAAGAAAACCAGAAACAATGGCACACTGTATGCTTACATCTTCCTCCACCACGCTGGTGTTCTCCCGTGGCATGACGGGAAGCAGGTGCACCTGGTGAGCCCTCTGACCACCTACATGGTCCCCAAGCCGGAAGAGGTCAATCTGCTCACTGGGGAATCGGCTACCCAGGTGAGCGTCCCCGTCAGGTTACCGGCTGAAGGAATCCTGTGCTCTCCCCTTGGAATTCACATGTGCGTGTCCCTGCACAGGCAGCTTGCCCCTGGGGCTGGGGTGGCTATTAGAAAGCAAAGCAGTTTATTATTGGCATACATATCTGTCTTTCAGCTGAATAATTGCCCATGGGTTGGCAGATACACGTTATGTCAGATTAGTGACGTGCAGTTTAACCCACTGACATTCTTTACCAGGATTCCTCCTCAGGCCATGGGTCCTCTCACCCCCAGAGCGTGTGCACCCCCAGTGGGGTGCAGGGCGGCTCCTTCTGCAGTGCTCACCTGCACTCATCACGTAGAGTGGGAAGACTCGCCTGCACTGTGTGTAGGATGGACGGGACAATTCTTGAGTACTTAGTCTAAGAATTTAATTCAAAGTTGTGAAACAGACACGTGTACAGATTACACTTGTACATCGTAGAAAACCGTGTACAAAGAAACCCTGACAGTCACCTGAGTGGTCACTGACGACGCCGTGGATAGGTCAGAGGAGCTCTGCCGCTCAGTCTGTGTTGAAGGGAAGGTCAGGTGGCTGACAGATGAGAGGCAGCAGCTTTCCCGGAAGTGTCTGTGAAGCTGCCCCGTGCCGTGTGTCCTTGGGAAGACCTCTCTTCTCCCTTCCTTGGGGAGAGTGTGGCCCTGCCTCGCAGGCCTCCCCAGGGTGTCAAGGAGGCGCGGGGTATAAAGGTTATGGAGGAGTCTCTGGAACGTACAAGTGCTGAATAAATGTTAGCTGTTACTGTGCCTTGAAAAGCCATTTTTAATATAAATTATTATAGCTAAACTGTATCTTTAGGTAGGAGATAAATGAAATGGCACTGTTTAATAGAATTTATCGATTAGATCTGAAATGAAGATATTCCTACAATCAGGTTTTTTCTGAATTTAGTTGTATTTAGGATTGATGCCCAGTTGTTGACACATCTCCTTCCTCACCACTTGACATACCTGGTGTAGAAGCAGTTTCCTTGCGAACGGCAGGGCTGTTAGCTCCAGATTGCCTACGCCTACAAATGCCCCAGGGACTCGCCGAGCTCAGATCCCTGAGAAGTGGGCCTGCTTAGGCTGAGGGCCCAAATAGGAGGCAGTGAGACCCAGGACTGCATGTTGCCCAACTGCACCCCTTCGGCTTCTGTTGGGAGAAGGAGGTGAGGGTGCAGAGTCTGCAGGAACGGGCGGCCGTGGGCCCCACGCGCGCTGCAGGTTGTTTCCCGTTTGTGCTGTCTCAGCATGTGGGCTGTTCCCGGGTGAATGTGCCGACTGCCTTGCTGCCTCAGACCCTTCCAGGCACGGCGTCCCTGCCTGTGTTGCCTCTTCTTCTGCTAAGTCATTCCTTTCATTCAGCAGCAGATCGAAGCAGAGAAGAAGCCGACAAGTGCCCTGGACGAGCCCGTTTCTCACTGGAGACCGAGACTAACACTGAATGTGATGGTGGACGACTTCGTCTTCGACGGGTCCTCCTTGCCCGCCGACGTGCATCGGTACATGAAGATGTAAGTGCCGCTGGGCCGCGGGTGAGCTGAGGACCAGCACCGTGGGAGTGCTGCCACAGGACACGGTTGCCTGCCCGGCCCCGAGCATTGCTCATTCGCTCCCTGGGCTGACAGCAAAGGGGGTGACCCTGGGGGTGTTGGGGGTGGAGGAAGCCCCCTGGGATCGTGGCCAACCAGAATGCAAAAACAGGTGGGCCACACGAGTATCCTTGAGCTGCCCCTGTGATGAGAGCACAGTGGGCCTGGAGCACGCCCAGCCTCGTCCCCTCTCTTGGAGGTCTTGCTGACCCAGGTTGCAGCAGAGCATGGGAAGGGGGAAGAGAGTCAGGGCGGGGGGTCCTCTTGCCCTTTGCCCTGGACAGAGGCTTCCACTGGGAGGAAGGTGGAGGGTGCTGATGGGACCATGTCCTTTGCACCCCTGAGATTTTTGTCCCATCTGTGTGCTGATTACCTCTGTTGGGAGCCTCGTGGTTTGTTCGTTTTACATTTTCGTGAAAGTCAGTTTTTAGGTAGTTACGTTACCCTCACTTGCCATCGTTAGTTAAGCATAACTGTTGAAACTGTCTCAACGTAGATCGTCCTGCATCCCCGTGCTTAAGATCCTCCCCTGTTAAGATCTCTGACTAGATCGTCAGGTGGCTCCTAGAAGTGGCTGTGATGAGAATTGTTTTCCTTCTTCACTTTTCAGTGGTTCCTGGGGTATTGTCATGAGAGTTTTTGCCTTTTTAAAATTTTAATCTTGTTTTTGAATATGTAATACGTTCACACAGTTCAAAGTATGAGAGGTACAGAGAGGTCATTGAGTGAAAAGCCCTCCGCTCCTGTTTTCTGGCTCCCGGCCTCTCCCAGGTGTCAAAGGTAGATGGGTTTTTAGTTCTATCCTCACTGCATCACCAGACCATGCCACATCAGTGCACGGATGGGCCCATCACTCTTTTTGCAGCCTGGGTGGTGTTCCTTGTGTGGCCGGGTCCCCGTTTATTTCCTCATCTCCTCCTTGTTGCCACTGGGGCTTTCCCACCCATGGCTGTGACTGTCAGGGAAGAGTGCAGCTTGTTAGACCCCTCTTCTTGTGTTGGAAAGGCGGGTGCTGGGACTGTTGTGACCGGAAGCAACTGAAGATGCTGGCTGGGATTTCTCTGGTATAAATCCAGCATCGCAGGGCTGCGTTTAGTCCTCTAAAGGCGCAAGAATTCACGTTGACGTTGAAAGCTGTGATTCGATCCCCTAGGATCCAGCTAGGGAAGACCGTGCACTACCTCCCCATCCTGTTCATCGACCAGCTCAGCAATCGGGTGAAGGACCTCATGGTGAGTGTCGCTCCTCCTGGCCTCTGCGGCCTTGTGTGTGTGGCTGCGTTGACTCTGCTATGATCACTCATGCGTGTGTTTCTGAGTTGGCACTGGTGTGCTCTGGGCTTGCCGCTGGCCGGTAGTGGTTCCTGACAAGCCACTCCCTCCCCAAGCCCTCGTGCCCTCGCTGGTGAAAGGCTCTGGTAGGATCCTCCACTAACTGGACGGTGGGTGTGAAGAGCCTGTGGAAGGGCCTCATGGTGTTCAAGACTGATTGTGAACGCTGCTCCCTTGAACCCGAGGTTTCTGACTTCTGAGTCAGACCGATTCAGAAAGTGTCTTGAGCAAACTGCTTTCTCCAGGGCTGGCCCCGTGCAGTGTTGCCAGCCAGTCCATGACTGCCCAGGGCAGTCCAAGGGCTGGGCTGAGATACGCAGGTTGGACGGGAGCTCTGGCGCATCTCTCTCCCAGGGTGGGTTGGAGAGTGAATGAGATCCAGCCGACCTTCAGCCAACAGTGGTCATGATGGTTGACATCTCATGTCACTCGCCGTGTGCCATGCTCTGTGCCGAGCATGGGACAGACATTTAAAGTCTGGTTGTGGTCCTGTGGAGGCGTCACTACTGTCCGTGTTTCACAGGGGGCTTATTTAGCGTCATAGGGGTGACCTGAGCAGAGCTGGATTAACTGCCCTGTGCTGCTGCTTCTGGGGGCCATCCCGGTCATTTGTGGGCATTTACCAGGAGCCAGGCTGTGTCTTCTTCCCCTCAACACTTTCTGCGTCTCTGAAGTGGACACTTTCCCATGTTATGGACAAGAAAGCGGAGGCCTGGAGAGCACAGGGGCTTGCTGGGACCCTGGCCCCACTCTGCTGCCTCTTGCTGGGTTGACCATCACTGTACCACTGTTCACCGGGGCCCCATGGGGGTGTCCCTGAGACATGGGGCTCTGCAATTCCTGGGTGCCAACTGCACCTACAGGCGACCAACTGTCGCCTGCAGGCCAGGGTGGGCAGTCATGGTCCCTTCTCGGTGTTTTCTGGAGTGTGCATGGTGCTGTGTGCAAACCTCAGGCCACACTGGGTTCTGCTGAGCCCCACACGACACTGCTTTGTAGCCCTTGAGGCCGCCGGCACTGGCTCCTCGCAGGCACTTGGGAAGCGGCGAGGAGGGCTGTGGTGAGGCGGCATCTGCAGAGCACCTGCCTTTTCCCCATCGGCACGTGGGTTTAGTGATCAGGTGTTGCATGGTTTAGTCAAAGGCCTGACAGTCAGGAGTGCCATGACCTGCAGACATGGAAATGTATGTGCAGGTAGCTAGCCTTTCCCAGGTCACCTTCCGTGTCACTAATGCGTCATCTTGCTTGGAGCCGCACTTCGGAAGGAATGCTGTCTTTGGAGAACCACCAAGCCTGCTGGGGTGATGGGGTGCTGCCCGCTCACTGGGGCCTAGACAGCAGCACCCCCATGGGACAGGCCTGGCCTGCCACCCGCCTGCCCCGAGGCAGGTGCGCTGCATGGGGTGACCCAACACCTGGGCCTGGTGTCGGGTTGATTGGGCTTGTGACATCAGCGGCGTTCACCGTGAAGGTCGTGATGAGTGAGTTAGGGCCAGTGGATCCAAAGGGTCAGCCCTCATGCATTGTTGTGGCATGTGGCGCTCGTGTGCCTGGGACCCTTGGGAGTAGGGGGTCACTGCCCTGTGTGCTGGGGCGCCTCCCCCCATGGCATCCTGGGACCTGGCCACCGCGGCCCACAGTACCCCAGGCCCGCGTGTGCTGCGGGACCCTGTGACCACACCTGCCTGCTTGAGGCAGCCCTCCACCCAATTCTGTGCGTCCTCACGAGCCCGGCTCCAGTCTCTCCCTGAAGCTTTCCACCATCTGCCGGATGAGAGTGACCGCCCTGCCACACCCCATACTCGAGCCTCTCTGGGAGCACTCGGCCGTGTGCGTGGCCGGGCCCCACATGCCCCTGTGCACTCCAGACCTTTCAGGAGGGAGCTGAGGCCCCCTTGGGTCTCTGCTCAGCTCAGCTGCGTGAGCAAGTCCCTCGCACGTGCTAGTGGTGCCGCTCGTGCTAAGGAGTGACGGGCGGAGGGAGGACCAGCTCATGGGGCTGGGGCCACGAGAGACGCAGAGGAGGCTGAGACTGTGTCCCTCAGGAAAGGACGTGAGCACTTCGTGGAGGGGGAGCCCCCGGTTCTGAGAGGACAGCACCCTGGGCACTGGAGCCCCAAGAGGAGGGAGGGAGGAGGGGAAAGAGGGAAGGTGGGGAACTCAGCCCCACATCTGATCTGACAGCTCGGGACCTAGAGTGAGCATCTAGAATAGACTGTGGCCACACAGGCCCCAGCTCGGAAGCCGCGGCCTCTGCTGTGCATGGGCCTGTGGTTGGCATGGAGCTTGTGGAAAGAGGGGTGCTCTCCGCACATGCGGTGCGGCCCAGGGTGTGCGGTGCCCGGGGGCAGGAGTCCACTGGGGCGGAGGGCTACCAGCTGGGTTCTAACTGCCGTCCTTCCCGTCAGGTCATAAACCGCTCCACCACCGAGCTGCCCCTCACCGTGTCCTACGACAAGATCTCGCTGGGGCGGCTCCGCTTCTGGATCCACATGCAGGACGCCGTGTTCTCCCTGCAGCAGTTCGGTGAGGCTGCCCCGCGGGCCGTCCTGGAGCCTGGTGGACAGAGCCATCCTGTAGCTCTGAGTCCAAATAGCTTTTCACAAACTTGGGGAGCCTCTGCGCCTCCCAATGCAGGCTCATTCTCATTGAGGTCGCCAGTATCTTGTCTCCGTTTTCTGACCTTGAAAACGTCCTTGTTGATTACCTGGAAATTTGCTTTATTCGTGTTGTGGTGTTTGGAACGCCAGCGTTTGGGTTGCCGCCCTTCGCTGCTGGCGAGACTAAGTCCCCCCTCCAGCAGCCGCCCAGTGACGTCAGGTCAGGTCCACCTGCCCGTTTCACAGTGTGTTTTTTTGCCTTTTCAGGGTTTTCAGAGAAAGACGCCGATGAAGTGAAAGGCATTTTTGTCGACACCAACTTGTATTTCTTAGCATTGACCTTCTTTGTTGCAGCGTTTCACGTGAGTGGGTCACTGCGTTCCTGTCGGTGAACGGTTGTGGCAGGTGTGGGTGGCTCCGCGGGCACCAGCCATTCTCAGCTGGCAACTCGGCTGGCTCTGCCCAGCTCATCGGCCCCTTGGTGGCCAGCAGACCTAAGACTTGGCAGGCCGTCCTCCTGGGGCCTTTCTCCCAGCTCAGAAGAGGGGACCTACGGCGTCTGGACCTCGGGGCACAGCTGCCGTAAGGTCTTGGGGCTTTGTCGGCTGGTTGTGCAGGCCGTTTTGAAAAGAGCTCCAGAGTCAGAGAGATTAACGAATGACTTTGCAAAATAAGTACTTCATTGTATAAATTCTGGTATGGTGATTTTAATATTAAAAAGCCAGCCCTGGAGCTGGCCCGGTAGTATAGCAGTTAAGTTCCTGTGCTCTGTTTCGCTGGCCCGAGGTTCGCAGGTTCGGATCCTGGGTGCGGACAGACGCAGCGCTTGTCCAGCCATGCTGTGGCGGCGTCCCATATAAAGTGGAGGAATATGGGCACGGATGTTAGCTCAGGGCCGGTCTTCCTCAGCAGAAAGAGGAGGATTGGCAACGGATGTTAGCTCAGGGCTGGTCTTCCTCACAAAAAAAAAAGCCAGCTCTGTGTGTGGAACCCCTCTTTGGAATATGGCGTTTCAAGGCTGCAGGAGAAAGTTTTCCCCCACGGGGTGGCCGTGCTGGACTCGGAGTCCCGGTGGGAGGGTGGGGTGACATGGGCCGCGGGAGCAGTGCTGTAGCCATTACTCAGAGCTTGGGGATTGGCTGCCGGTCAGGCTAAAACTCTCCAAAACTATGCCAGGAAACAGCGGATTTTATCAACAGGTCAGAGTCTCAGAATGAGCCCAGGCGCTTCTGAGGCGGGCACACTGTGCACCTTCACTGGCAGCGCGTGGCTAGAGGAGGGGGAAATGGAAGCTTCCAGACGTCCTTGCGGGCCCTCCCCCACGCATGATTGGAGTCAAAGATGCTCGGGGTAGACGTGGCCCCTGTGACTCCCTCAGCGGTAGATGAGACCTGTGGCTGGGGGATTTCTGAGACATTTGGGGTCCATCTTGATGTGTCCTTGCGATTTGGGCCCAGTGCACACCTGCATCTCTTGGTGAACACGAGTGATAGGAACAACTGAGATGCAAATTGCTGTCCTTTCTACTTTTTCAGCTTCTTTTTGATTTCCTGGCATTTAAAAATGACATCAGTTTTTGGAAGAAAAAGAAGAGCATGATTGGAATGTCCACCAAAGCAGGTAGACGTGCTCAGAACTTCTGACCCATTCCCTTAGCATGTGCTGCTGTTGGTAAAGGCCGACGGTGAAGTTGGTTTTAAAACCTGAAGTGGACAGTCATCTACAAGAAAGGCTAGTTCTCAGTGGACCTCATCCGCTGCTCTTGCTCAGGAGAGGCCTCCTTAGACCATGCTCTTAACAACCTGGGGAGGGAGCTGTCTCTGAGGTCACAGTGAGTGTCGTGGAGTCTGGCTGTGGAGGACAGGGCCATGGAGGCTACACAGCCAGGTCCGCCTTGGTGATGACATGGATGCGGGTTCTCAGTGCCCATCTCTGTCAGTCGGGGGTTGGGTTTGGCTGCCAAGCGAGTGTCTCAGACAAGATGTGGTTCTTTTTCTCCAGTGGAAATGATGCCCCAGTGGGTGGTTTGGTTGCTTGAGTGGTTCCCGATGTCATCTGTGTCTCAGATTCTTCTGTCCTGCCCTCTATTTCCTGGGGGAGGATGGGGCTGCCCCCTCCCCTGGCCTTTTTAGGTCGGGGGGGGGCAGCAGATGGCAGTGGCCCTGAGCAGGGTTTGTGGCCCCCCAAGTCTGTGCCCAGGGAAGGCAGCATGTGTCCTCCCCGGACCAGGGCCTGCACCCCAGGTGAGCACCCACACGGCGCTCTCTGCTTCTCCTGCGGGGAGAGGGGCACTAAAGGCAGGCAGCAGAATGCTCACTGTGCAGTGTCTTCTAAAGTACACTTAAAGGAAAAAGCACAGCTTCTAAAAAGTAGACGCACTATCACAGAATGGATGTAAAAACAGAAGAGCGTGGAGTCTCAGAGTACAGGCGGGCAGGTCTTCATGATCCCAGTCAGAAGCCTGTTTTCTTGGCGTATCTTCTGTGCAGTTGTGTGTTTCCAGATGTACTCATGTTTACAGAGCTGCAGTTTTCTCTGTCCAGTTCAGTCACCTTTCATAGCCCTTTCGAAACGTTTTCCATAGCCCCGTATAGTCTGTTCTTTTTTGATGGATGCAGGAGGAGAGACACTTGAAGCTCTGTGTGCGTGCACCTGGAGGACTGAGTGCATGTGCATGGGGGGCTGCATACATGTGGGGGTGTGCGTGTGGGGGCTGCGTATGTGAGTGTGTGTGCGTGAGAGGGCTGCATGCATGTCGGGGTGTGCATGTGCTGGCTGTATATGCGTAGATGAATGTGTGAGGGGTGGGGGCGGCCGGCCCCCCTTAGCAGAGCCCCTTCCCCCTCCCATCCCCAGTGCTCTGGCGCTGCTTCAGCACGGTGGTCATCTTCCTGTTCCTGCTGGACGAGCAGACGAGCCTGCTGGTGCTGGTCCCAGCAGGCATCGGAGCCGCCATCGAGGTGAGTTGAGTTGTCCCTCCTTGGTGATCTGCGTTGTCCACTCCCTGAGCCTGAGCTCTCAGTGCAGTCAGAACCTGTGTCACTGCCGGAGGGGTGACGTGCAGGCAGGGAAAGGGCACAGCGGCTGTGGGTTCTTGGACAAAGCGAGAGCCTGGAAGGTGGCCTCTGATGGCTCTGCATCTCTTATCATGAAGAAAAGCATCAGCTCCTCACATCCGTCTGCAGAGCGTGTTGTAACAGGTTGGATGAACTCCAGCGCAGCCTGTGCTGGATGCTGTACAAAGCAGAAGTATGCGGCGTAGCCTCAAGAAGCTTGGTGCCCTATGACCAGGCTCAGGGAAGGGAGCCCCGTGGGGCAGGTGGGCTTGGGGCCAAGCCTGAGGACGGGGTGGGGTTGGGCACAGGAGCAGCAGAGGGGTGGCAGGCCGGGATGTCCCCGCTCTGAGAGCCCCCACCCTCCTCGGGCTTGGTGTTGCTGCCCGGACCCTGAGCCTCGGCTGTGGCCTGTTCCTCCCTCCTGCCTGCTGTCGGGTCAGGGACCGCGCTTGCACTGCCCGTCGAGGAGGAGCGCTGGCAGCTCACCCTTCGGTAGCCACAGTCACAGTTAGAAATTGTGTGCTAGTTGTGCTAGTCCTGTGTCAGTGAGGCGGCAAGTGGGGGTGGGTCCCAGAGAAACCCGGAAATGGCAGGACTTGGGGCAGAAACTTGGGGCCTATGGGGTGAATTTTGGAGGTGGCGGGGTGGGTGAGCCAGCCAAGTACAGGTGAGCTGGGAAGGGCCCTGTCACCAAGGGCCCAGAGGAGGATGGCCAGGCCAAGTGCCAGTTTTGTGGGTGCCAAGAGGAGGTTGTAGCGTCCACGTGGTGGACAAGCTCGCAAGGCTGGCGTGGAGGCCAGGAGCCAGATCCCGGGCCTCCCGCAGCGAGCTGTGAGAAGCAGCAGGGAAGGTGGAGCGGTCAGCCTGGGGCCGGCGGTGGAGACGGGGCCTGAGCCAGTAGGTCCTGTGGTCCATCACTGTCCGAGTCATGAATTCCAGCACCTCCTTGGTCTTGGCCTTGCAAAAATGTTATTTCTCGTTCTTTCCTCTCAGCTGTGGAAAGTGAAAAAGGCATTGAAGATGACTGTTGTTTGGAGAGGCCTACGGCCCCAGTTCCAGGTAAGAGTTTGTGCTATGGACTCAGCTCCCTCTGTCTGCAGACTGTCACCCCCCTCCCTGCTGTCCGCACCACCTTCCTTCCTTCTTGACCAGCCTGCCACTCATCGTACCAGACCGTCTGCTGGTGTCTTTCTTAGTTGCATCCCGGTCAGATGCAGAACCCTGGGAGGGAGGTGACTGTCACTTGATCACATGGGTGGCCTCCCGACCTACGGAGCCACGTCACGTCAGCAGACGAGTAGGTGGGAATGCACAGGCGTCTCAGAGGGCAGCGGGCAGAGCTGGTCACTGCCCTGGCAGCCCTACAGTCCCCTTGGCAGGGCCTGTGTTGGCTTTGTGGTCTCAGCTAATTCTGGGTTCACATGGGGATTCCCCGATCATGGGCCTGGCAGCAACTTCCCACAGAAGAGACAGGACACTGTCTGACGAGCTCAGTCTTGCGTCCGTGCCTCCACGCGCTCCCACACTCCCGCAGGCGTGTAGTGCCACCAAATGACACAGTTCACTCCAGGTTCCCAAGTAGCCCCTGCTTTGGGGAGGCAGTTGTCCCCAGGTACTAGCTGTGGACGAGGTTCCGGCAGGTCAGGGCTGGGATGGGCACCAGTTGGAGGTTTCTAGCCTTGAAGCTGACTTCTTCATCCTGTGATGGACTTGAGGAGAACCTCAGCGTCCACGATGCTCAGTATTCATGTTCTGAGCAGGTGGGGGACAGAACACTCGGCAGATAGGACGCAGTGTGTTGTGTCCTCAGCCCAGCAAGTCCACTTTTCCTGGCTTAAGAGCTGTGTGAAAAGTGTATCTGTACAGTATCTGTAGAGTACATCTGAAAACACAAAGGAAGTGTTTTCACTGCAAAAACCAACAGAACTGGGAAAAGGAAGCAGCCTGAACAGTGAAACACACGTTCCCAGGGTGTGCTTCCCCAACATGCAGCACACCGTGCGGCCCCTGGGGTCCAGGCCAGGAAGGCAGAAACATTGCCCATCGGGTCCTCTCTGGGCCCCTCTGTCGACCACAGGCCTTGATGGAGGATCCAGAGAAACTCATTCTGGGGTCTCCAGAGCACGCCTGGGCCGGGCATTCCTGTGGGTCAGCGTCGCTCCTTCAGCTACAGCTGACCCGTGCTCAGACGCCCACCGTAAGTCAGTTAATTAACGTGGTTGTGTTGATTTTTATAACAGTTTGGCACTTACAGTGAATCTGAGAGGAAGACCGAGGAGTATGACACCCAGGTGAGCAGCAGGGTGATTGGGGGGTGCCCCAGGCAGGGGATGTAACCCGACGTCTGGGAGATGGTGTCCTGCCGTGACTGCACACGGCGGAGAGGCCATCTCCCCAGGGTGTTGGTGCCACCTCCTTAGCTGAGCTCCCCGGTGACCACATCTCTGTGATCTCCGACTTGGGAAGGAGGGCTGGGAGGGCTTCCCTCTGTTCTCCGTCCTTGCGGGTACCCGGCGTCCGTGTCATCCCGCGTGGTGGGGGACATCTTTCTCCTTTATAACAAGATTCTTCTCGTGTGGTTTGCTGTGGTTGCTGTGAGCTCACTCTGTCAGCACAACCATGGTGCCCCCGGGAGCGCCCCATGTCCCGAGGCCATCCTGTGGGAGCTGTGGTTTCCAGTTTGATTCGTCACACATCCTGGACAGGGATGGTTTTAGTTTTGTTAGAATGGGTGTCAGTTTGTGTTCCATTTCTTGTTGGGATCACAGTGAAGTTCAGGTCAGAATAAACAGTGACATAACTGTTTCTTGGAAGGCAGTGCTAACACATAATTCTAGGAGTTTCTTCAGATTTCTCCCGTTAAGTCCACTCCTCGGTCTGGCGTAGGTGGGTGGGTTTGTTTTTCATGAACCAGTGTTGATACATTATTGTTGACGTCCATGGTCCACGTCGGGCTCCACTCTGGCTGTGTTCGTTCCGTGGTCTGGACAAGTGCGTGCTGGCATGTGCCCTCCGTCCCCACATCACACAGAATAGTTCACGGCCCTAAATGTCATCGGCGTTTTGCCCTTTGTGCCTGTTTTCCATCCTTGTAAGTTGGCTCCGTGAAGTACCTTACAGGGGTTGGATGCTTGGACGCTAACTGGAGGTGACCTGTCCTCGCAGGCCATGAAGTACTTGTCTTACCTGCTCTACCCTCTGTGTGTCGGGGGCGCCGTCTATTCGCTGCTGAACATCAGGTACAAGAGGTGAGTGCCACCCAACTTCACAGCTGCCGCCTCTCAGCGGAGGCCTGCTTGGTTACGATGGCCAGGCCACTGCTGTGGGGACTTGGGGCCAGGCCGGCTCTGGGCCTCCGTCTCCTCCGCAGTGTAGAGACCAGGAGGGCCTAACCCATCCTCCTGGGGTCGGGAGTGCTTATGGGAGCAGACTCGGAATTGAAGACAGAGCCTGAGGTGAGGGGCTGAGGCCCATCACGCGGTGTCCCCTTGTCCCTTTCTCCCGAGCAGCAGGCACATAGAGGCATCCCCAGCACCACACTGGTGTTTGGGACGAGGTTTGAAACGAAGCATGGGTGCTTTGTTTGGGGGCTGCAGACGGGCTGGGAGAGGGCAGGGCAGGCAGCTGCACCGTGGTCCAGGCGAGGACATGGCTCTGAGAGCTGTGCTCAGGCCTCTGTGGTTCTTCTGTCTCACTGGAACTTCTGAAGGAAGAAATCTGTCAGCGCAAAGTCTCCCACCCCCACCTCCAGCCCGAGCTCCACGGAACTTGTCTGTGTGAGTCCATCCCTACAGCACCCAGGTGACGGGCTCAGTCTCTGGAATCCAGCCGGGGCTCAGGCTGCAGTTTGCAGACGCCACACCTCCTACGGGCGCTGAGGGTTTCCACAGAAGGGTCGTTCCCGTCAGTGTGACACACACACTCATGACTGGGAGTCGGACCCCCCAGGTGACAGTTCTCTCTTCCCTTTCAGCTGGTATTCCTGGTTGATCAACAGCTTCGTCAACGGTGAGTCCTGGGTCTTCCCGGCTCAGTAACAGCATTATAGCAGTTTTCTTCTGTTGCTGCTGCTCATCACCCAGTGGGGTTTGAGGTTGCCCATAAGGCCCTGCCCACCACTCGCTGGGCCCCAGGACAGCTGGTGTGCCTATGAGCATCCCTCACAGGTGCCCGAGCCAGGGAGCTCCCAGCACTCTGTTTTCTCTAAATGGGAACAGTTCACGAGCAGTAACAACACTGTCATGACGGAGGATTCCTCCGAGCAAACCAAGTACCAGACCCCAGGGCACAGTGTGCCATGTTGGCTGGGGTCTGCATCCTTGGAGGAGCCCACCTCCTGCCTGCTGGGATGGCCCTGGCCACAGTGCTGGCTCTCAGTGGGCGGTTAAGGGCCACGGCCTGTCTACACGGAGCAGACATGAGAGGCTCCCAGCTGCTGTGGTCAGTGGGTGTGATTCCCAAACAGCTGCAGCTGCCAGGGCGGGGCCGTGTGGGGCAGGAGCCTTGTCGCTTCCCCACGCTCACTTGGCGCCATGGGCGAGTGACGGTGACTAATACAGAGGATGTTGCTCCCTGGAGTCATTCGCTGCCAGCCAGAAAGCCATGTCACGTGAAGACTAGTCTTTGGGGTCGTCTGGGTGTCAGGTCGTCCTCGTGGCCCAGATGCACAGGTGAGCGGGCGTGTGCGCGGCCTCGTCTCCACGCCCGTGTTTCTTCCTCAGGGGTTTATGCATTTGGCTTCCTCTTCATGCTGCCCCAGCTCTTCGTGAACTACAAGGTGAGTCCGCGTCCCTGTCCAAACACTCTTCCGTGTTCCGTGCCGCCTGGCCACTGACGGGCACTGTGTCTCTCCTTGTCCCCAGATGAAGTCGGTGGCGCATCTGCCCTGGAAGGCCTTCACCTACAAGGTCAGTGCTTGGCCTGCACGAGGCACTGGGCAGTGCCTGGGGCCGCGTTTCTGCTGACGCGTGTTGGGGAGCCTCCTCTAAATCAGAAGAGCTGTAGTGATGACTGTGGGACAGCGGTTCTCCCATGCCGTAGCCACAGGAGATGTTTCCTTGAGTTAAAAGCCATGTTACTTCTTGGAAACATGCGTCACAAATCAGATACCCCTTGGCCCGGTGGCTCGGCATCTGGAGCAGTGGATCCACGTCCTCACAGAGGTCCCATGGGTCAGGCTGCTCTGAGGGTTGTCTTGGCACAGTGTGGCCAGTCCCACATGGTGGAGTTGGGACACGTGGCCTTCCAGTGCTTGTTGCGTCCACGTGACTCAGCTCTGAGTTAGTGCTGTGCGTTCTCAGGGGGAAACTGAGCTGAGGCATGTGTTTCAGTTCTATGAAGTTAGACGACCCGTCCTGAGAAGAAGGGATGCCGTGTGCTCTGAGCCGTGTTTTCAGGGCCGTTCTCTGGGTTTCCCCACGTGGAGGATGGGGTCCGTGCGAGGTGGTGCCCAGGGAGAGGCCGAGCCCTGGGGTGTCCAGAGCCCTTCACTTCCTTGTTTTCTGCCTTTTTATTGTCTCTAGAGTCACCTGCCGTGAGGTGGCAGGCTAACTTGGGTCGTGGGAGTGGGGGGCTCAGGCCGGGCGGCGTGGCTGGACCTCCTCTCACCTCCCCGCCTCCTCCGCGTGGCAGGCCTTCAACACCTTCATCGATGACGTGTTCGCCTTCATCATCACCATGCCCACCTCCCACCGGCTGGCATGTTTCAGGGACGACGTGGTGTTTCTCGTTTACCTCTACCAGCGATGGTGAGTGCGCGCCAGAGGCGGGACCGCTCAGGGCGCCTGGTTGTCCTGTGGGGAGGGGCGACTTGCAGGGTGTTCCTGTGGTGTCAAAACTAGCGTTCTGGCTGCCAGTGATAGGCGTGGAAGAGCTCGTTCATCTGCCTCCTACTTTAGAAGAGCTTGCTTCTGCCTGAATGATCTGATTAGCCTGCGAGCACGACTCTCTCCTTGAAGGATGTGAGCGTTCGTCCTACTCACTATTCGGCAGAGCGCAGAGGACGCTGCCCCGGGCCACGTGCTCTGTTCCAGGCCAGGAGCCGGATGGAGTCCCCTGGGGCAGGCTTCCCTGGGGGGTGTCTGGACCCCATCTGCTTTGGCATAGTTGTCCTCGGCCTCTAATCCATCTTGAGCACAGAGCTCTGGGCTGTACATTAAAAATAAAACAGCAGGAGGGCACGAGGCAAACCCCCAAAATACCTCTCCTGCAGTAAACTTCAGATGACTTGATGCTTAATTACTGAGAATCGAGAACACACAAGTTCTCTCTTCAGAGAAAGGGGGGCTCCAGGAGTGTCTTGGTGTCGTTGCAGGCTTTATCCTGTGGATAAGAGCAGAGTGAATGAG
The DNA here is from genome assembly GCA_031878705.1 of Tapirus indicus. Classification (NCBI taxonomy): domain Eukaryota; kingdom Metazoa; phylum Chordata; class Mammalia; order Perissodactyla; family Tapiridae; genus Tapirus; species Tapirus indicus. The sequence continues at coordinate 145,012,589 of CM062921.1, forward strand.
TTCGGGGAGTCCTACGAGGAGAAGCCCCCGCGGAAACGCCATGCAGACTGAGCCCTGCTGGGGCCGCTCGCGGCTGCAGCCACACAGCAGGGCTTGGATTGTCAGCTACGGAGTATTTTTGCACGCTTTTGTTGGAACTTCCTGGGCGTTACGATTCTGCATTGCCAAAATCTGAAAATTTCTCATACATCTCCTGAGTCCCCTTTGTCGTGTTGAGAGGAGCTGGCAGCACTCACGAGGTGCGTCCGACATGCAGACATTGGACTCGGTCACTGGGCTGCTGGGCGCTCGGCGCAGGGACGTCCACTGTCAGCGGAGGCTGCACCGTCACCCAGCGTCCCCACTGCAGACACCGAGGCAGGGAGGTGCGGATCTCCGTTTCAGGGTGTCTGTAAGTGCTCCCTACGTGATTCAAATGCCTCTTAAAAACCCATTCCGTGTAGAGTCTGGGATCAAATGGCTTGTTTCCTTTTTGTTTAAATTTGACTATTTTAAAGCTTAATGTATGTATGTTTCTATTTTAAAATAAATTTCTCTGGCTGGAACATTTCTCTTGGCCTCGTACAACATGAAGAGTGTTTCAGATCCCTCCGTTTACCCCCTTCCCAGAAACGAACACATGATTTGGGTTTACTTGTGCATTTGTAAAAAGGAGAAAATTTAAAGAACCTTTCCCAGGGCTTTAAATCACGAATGTTCTTAAGTATTTATGTCTGGTTTTGAAGGCTGAATTATACGGTTATGACGGGTCAGATTGATTGTGTTTTTATTAGAGAAACACCCTAGGTTAAGCAGAGAAAGAAAGAGAACAGGAAGGTGTCCACACAGATGGGGCAGAGAAGGGTAAGATCTGGTGGGTAATCTTGTGTCCGGTGAAATTACGTTCTTGAGACTCTGTCCTCAGTGTGTGTGTCTGGGTGGGCATGAGCGCACCCCGCAGCTGCCCGTGTCTCGGGCTCGTCCATCAGTGTCTCAGCCCAGGCGGCCCATGTGGCCTGGCTGGAGTTCAGCCTTTGTCATCGGTGGCGTCCTTTCTTTGCACTTTTGGCCCCTCCAGCTCATTGAGGGCCCCCCCACCAGGTAGAATGTGGGACCGGGCACAGCCGGGTCACTGTGCCTGGCTCTGGGTGGCCTGCTCCCAGGGGGCACGTGTGTCTTCCCTCACGTCCTCACTCACAGGCCAGCCGCGCGGTGGCAGGGTGCTGGTGCTCATCAGGGACCAGCAGGCTGTAGCTGAGGTGCTGTGAGGCTCGCTCACTGAAAGGAAAGCACTGGTTTCAAGTTGCCCTTTGTTAGTTTCATCGTCAAACGTCACGTGATACAGTCTTGCCATGAGTTACTGGGGAGCCTCTGGTGCTCATGTCCAGCCCTATGCCGGCTGCACAGAAGGTGCTTTATGGAGGTCTGGTCACCAGTGTCTCCCCCTCTCCACGCCCACAGGTTTGAAATGGTTTATTTTCTTTGGGGGAGTGAGGCTTGCCTTATAAAACGCAGCCCCGGCTTCTCTGAGAATTCCTCCAGCGTGTCTGGATGCGGCACCAATGAAGGTCCATCAAGGGGACAGGAACGCTCCTGAGCTTCGCTAGGAAGAAACTGCCTGGTTGTGTGACGCCCGGTGCCAGTTCCGAATGGTTTTGTCATTGTTTTCCCTCCTGCAGCCTCTGGGGGACACGCCATGGGGGCTCTGAGCCCCCGGGTCCAGCTCCTGTAGAAATGACGCCACATGTTCTAACGCAACTTACTTCCTCGCGTTAGAAGCCTCAGCACTGGCCAACTTAGAAAGTTCTTACAGGCGCTTTGCCAGGCTCTCGCTTTTCAGTTTCAACGTAAAACTGTTGTTAGGACTATTGTTTTTGCCATAACACTGCTCTTCATTTCAGCTGAGGGGCTGTTGAAAGGCTGCCACAAGTGCAGGAGCTGGTGGACCCAACAGCACAGTGGGGGCGCACCGCGTTTTCTGGACGTGTCGTGGAAATCCCCAGAGGGCCGCCAGCGTTGGGCGTGGTGGCGGCACATTCTCCCGGCGGGTTAGTTTGTGCTGGGGCCTTGGAGCCCTGGTGTTCGGCAGCCCTCCAGATCCAGGGACGTTTCCAGGTAGCAAACCATGTTACACGTGGACCCATCTTCTCTCATGGCTATTGAAGTCACATTCTTTTAAAAGAAAAGTTCAATCGATAGTAAGTGCCAGGCTGTTCCTTTTAAAAGCTATGGTCGTATGTTACTAAATGGCTCACATGAGGTCGCTCGAGCAGCTGCCTCTCCTTCTTTCTCAAGAGTTGAAATACACCGAGTTTGAGTCTGAGGCCTTACAGCCCCTTCCAGCTTCAGGACTGAGCATTTTGTTTTGACGGTCTTCACTTCTTCCTTTTGGGCTAATGGTCCTGTTAACGGACAGTGTTTTCAGGATGAATCCTACTGGGTCTCGAGCACTCTCCCAGCCCAGCTGACGCTCCGATGCCTGCGTCCTGAGTGGGAATTCCATCCAAAACCCCTTCAAGGGTCTGGGCCTCGGTGCCTCCTGGGCAGGAGCGCAGCCCTGCGCTGGTGAGTTTTGTCTTGAGTTTCGTTGCTCTTCATAACATCGAGGCCACGTCTTCTGTGATGACTGTGAAGTAGACTTGTAGGCGCCTGTCATTCTTAGAGCGTCCCAGAACCCTCAGAAGCTGTTGAGGTGCCAGCATCTGTGAGTTAGGTTATTGGGTAGAGGTGGAGACCTTGAAATCCTCCAGGACCCGAGTCGCACAACAGGTGGACTTCCCGCTCCTGCTCCTCAGCCAGCGGGCTCAAACCCTGGGCAGGTGGCCTCCTCCAGCCTGAAGCAGCTGCTGCCCAGAACGAGCGTGGGCTTCTGCACATGCCACCATGTTGTGGAAGAGATGGTCTTCAGACTAGAGTGCATCCAAAGCGTCCCCTTACGAAGTACCTGTCCACGGAGAGCCCCACAGAACCCAGGGTGGTGTTGTCCAGGTCTTCGGAAGGAGCCGAGGTCTGTCCACTCACTTAGGAGAGGGTGTGGCGCGTGGCAGGGTGCACTGTTTGGAGTGTCTGATGAGGCACAGGGGCTGCGTTTGAAGAGTTGGCACAAGCGTGTGCATAGTGAGCCGAGGAGAGCTTTGCACGCCAAGGCTGGGAGGTACAGCTTCCCTGGAGAACAGAAGGACGTCAGGCTCTGTGTCTGCAGTGCCCTGGGGTGGGTGCAGCGAGCTCCAGAGGGTCAGCCACAGAGCCCCACAGGTCCTGGGAAAATACCACTGTGAGTGTCCTGGGGCTGCTGGAACAATGGCCGCACACTTTGTGGCTTAAAACAACACAAATTTTAATCTCCCCGTCAAGTCTCATGGCTAGAACTCAGGTGTGGCAGGCTGGTTCCTTCCGGAAGCTCCAGGGAGAGTCCATCCACCTTCTCCAGCTTCTAGAGGCACTGCCTTCTGCGGCTTGTGGCCCCTTCCCCGCATCACGCCCACTCCTGCGTCTGTCCTCACATCTCACTCTCAGCCTCCTGCCTCCCTCTCATGAGGGCCCTTTGTGGTTCTGTCAGGCCCACCTGCTCGTCCAGGATGATCTCTCCATCTCAAGTCCTTCACTTAGTCGCATCTGCAAAGTCGAGAGAGGTCCATTCCTGGGTCCCAGGGCTAGGCACATGGGCGTCTTTGGGGGCCTGTCTTCAGCCAACACACTCTTGTTCCTCCAGCTTCTCTGTGTCATACCTAGTTCCTCATTAAATCCTCCCACATCGCAGTGTCCAGAGTGGCTTCTGTTCTACCACGTGGACACAACTGACACACTGAGAGGGGAGGGCTTTTTACGGTATAATTCTCACACGGCATGGCGACACATGTGAATGCGTGGCTCTTGGTGACTTCCACACGTCTGCACTCTTGTACCAACCGCCCAGATCAGCCTCCCTCGTACCCCAGCTGGTGCCTCCCGTGGAAACCACTGGTGGCCTTTGTCCCCATCGGGCCCCTTGCCCACTCTTACATCCGCACAGAATCCCACACTGGACTCTCGGTGCCTAGCATCTTTGGCTCAGATTTCTCTCTGACATTCATCCAGGTTGCTGCATGGGGACTAATTTGCCCTTCTTCTTCGGGGTGTCTTCCATTGCATGAAAAAACCACAATTTATCGACGGTAGACAGACATTGGGTGTCATCCACTTTGGCTGTCAGGAGTAAGGTCACCGTGTGTGTCTGTGTGCGTCTGCTGGTGAACATCAGCCGTCTCTTCTTGGGGCACACACTTGGGAGTGACCGATGGTCGTGGAGTATGGCGTGCTTCACTTCAGCAGAGTTCACTCCTACCAGTTCACACTTCCGCCAGTGAAGTCAAGAGTCCACCTGCACCACACCCTCGCCACGCACGCTGTTGCGTCTCATCTCACCGTGGTGCATGCAATGGGTCCTGCTGAAGTCCTGACTGGCATTTCTCTGACAACCATGGTGTTGAAGGCCTTTTCATATTCTTACTGACCACTTGGATGTTTTCTCCCATAGTCACACATTTCTAATACCGTTCTTGTTGGGTTTGCTTACTGAAGCTGCCTTAGCCCCGTGAAGTCGGGCAGAGAGTGTCTCCTTCTGTTTCTGAAGGTCACTCCTTGTGTGGTTTGTGACAGGTGGTGACACCATCTGGCCCTCAGGTTTCCCCTGTGGGGAACTCTTCTACCACTGACTTAATTCCTGTAATTTTTTGTGGTTGTGGTACTATGCAGGGATTCTATTTCCTCTTGAAGTTTTATTGTTTGTTTAAAGAATTTGTCCATTTGATCTAAATTTTCAAATGTATTGGCATGAAGTTATTCATAATGTCCTCTTGTTTTTTATAACGTCTGTAGCAGTGTCTGCTGTTTCACTCCTCTCTTAGCTTCCTGTGGCCGCCATAACACAGTTCCACAGACAGGGTGGAAAGCAGTGAGTTAATTAAAAAGACAGCAATACTGAGTGTGGGTGAGGGCGTGATGCAAGGGGCCTCTCAGACTTCACTGGTGGAAGTGTAAACTGGTAGACATCCTTCCAGAAAACTGTTGGCTCAAACAACAGACATTGAATCTCTCCCAGTTCTGGAGGCTGGAGCTCCAAGATCGAGGTGTCTGCCGGGCTGGTTCCTTCTGAGGCTGAGGGAGGGATCTGTTCCAGCCACACCTTGGTTTGTAGATGGCTGTCTTCATCTTCACGTGGCATTCTCCCTGCCTACATGTCTGTCTTCACATTTCCCAATTTTATCAGGACACAGTTGTATTGGATTAGGGCCCACCCTAATGACCATCTTAACCTGATCACCTGCAAAGACCCTATTTCCAGATAAGGTCACATTCACTGGCCTGGGGTTAGGATTGCAACATACAAATCCTGGGGGAGGTACAGTTCAACCATAACAACTCTTGTCGTAGCTATCGATGTCTTCCTTTTTTCTTGATCCATCTGCTTTTGTCAATTTTATCCTTCTTTTGTCAATTTTATGATTATTGGTCTTTTCAAAAGGAGTAAAGGTTTAGCTCTGTTGATCCTTTATATTTTCTTTTCTCTTTCATTAATTTCTGCTCAGATCTTTATTGCTTGTTTCTTTTTACCTGTATTGGGTCTATTTTGATATCTTCTTTCTACTTTTGGAGATGTCAATTAGCTCATTAATTCCTTCAAACAAGACTTTAAAGTTCTGTTTCAGGACCTGCTTCTGGACAAGGAAGCAAGAGGGGCTGGACATGCCCTCCATCTGATATGACAACACCAGACGAGACACATGAGATGACAGTCCTCAAGACCCTGAACATCAGACAGGAAAGACAGTGGTCTCTGAGAGGCCGGGGACCAAGGAGGTGTGTCCACAATTGCACGTGGAAAGACTTTCCAGGCTCCAGTGTGTGTACTGGAGCAACCTAGAGGGCTCCCACAGTGTCCAGAGTTCTCAGGGCTGGCCCTGGAGAGAAGGGGGCTGCACAGAGAAGTTTGGAGACCAGCAGAGGGCGGCCTGAGCATTCCGCTGGTTACTGACCAGCGCATGTGTGTCAGGAAACCACACGAGTCCAAGTGGGAAGCACACCAGGGGATTTGAAGGAATGGTCCATGGAGCTCACACACGAACAGCAACAGTGCCTGCTCCAGGGAGCCAGGGTGGAAACCTTGTGATTGAGGAAGCACCGAGGAGAGGACTCACAAGAGTTTGGCCTCAGTAGTCAGGGAAGAAAAACTGAATTCCAGACTAACCACTGCTCTGGTCCCAACAACCGAGCTTTAAATGCAAGATCCAAAAGGATCAAGCTGTTTCCAAGTACTTTAAGTGTTTCCGAGTAAAAAGCTAAGGAAATGTTTATAGGAAGACAAAGATATCCTTCACCCAACAAGGTGAAATTCACAATGTCTGCATCCAAATTACCAGATATGCAAAGAAGCAAGAAGATATAACCCATAATGAGAAAAAAAATCAATCAACTGGAGCTGAACCAGAAATGACAAATATGACAGAATAAGTAGCCAAGCATAGTAGAACCGTTATGAAACTTACTCTACATGTTCAAGAAGCCAGAGGAAAGGTTAAAGATGTTCAGCAGAAACATGGGAGATATGAAAATATCCAATCAGATAAAAACTGTAATGTCTGAGATGAAAAATACATTGGATGGGGGCTGGCCCAGTGGTGTAGTGGTTAAGTTCTCACACTCCACTTTGGCAGCCCGGGGTTCATGGGTTCGGATCCTGGGCACAGACCTGCACACCACTCATCAAGCCATGCTGAGGCGGCAACCTACATACGAAATGGAGGAAGATGGGCATGGATGTTAGCTCAGGGCTAATCTTCCTCAAGCAAAAAAGGGAGGAGTGGCACAGATGTTAGTTCAGGGACAATCTTCCTCACCAGAAAAAAATACATTGGACAGGATCAGTGGAAGTTTGCAGAAGAGAAGATTAATGAGTTTTAAGACAGCAATAGCAACTCAGAAATGAAACAGAATAAAAAGACTGAAAACGAGCACAAAGCATCAGTGAGCTGTGGGGAAACTTCAAGTGGTCTAATGTGTGTGTAAGTTGGGTCCCCAAAGGAGAAGAGGCAGGGGAAAACATACTTGAAGAAATAATGTCTGGGAATTTGTCAAATTTGATTTTAAAAATATATAAAACCACAGATCCAAGACATTTAACAAACCCAAGCACAAGAAACAGAAAGAAAACTAAAAGGTATGTCATAATCAAATTGCTGAAAACCAGTGATGGAGAGAAAATCCTTAAAGTAGCCAGAGAAAAAACATGCACGACATACAAAGGAACAAAGAAAATGATACAGAAGATTTCTTCTAGGAAGCAATGGAAGCTAAAAAATTAAAATACTGAAAGGGAAAAACCTCCTAACAGAATTCTTTACCCAGTGAAAAGATATTTCAAAATATATTTAAAATTTAAGGACTTCTACAGACATACCAACAGCTGGAAGAATTCATCACAGCAGACCTGCTCTATGAGAAATGTTAAAGGGAGTCCCTCTAGCAGCAGATGATGGTACCAGATGGAAATCTGATTGACACGAAGGAATGAGGAACACCAGAAATAGTAACTACGTGGATAGATATAAAGACTTGTTTCTTATTACTTAAATTATTTTAAAACATAATAGGCCACTTAAAACAATAACAATGTTTTATGGGGTTCATAACGTATGTAGGAGTAAAATGTATGACGACAGGAGCACAAATGCAAGATGCAGAGCCGTGTGTGCTGTTGTAAGGTTCTTATACTGCATGTGAAGATGCCATGTAACTCAAGGCAGACTGAGATAAGTTACTATAAACCCTACAGCAACCTCTAAAATAAAACAGAGTTATGGCTATTAAGCCCAATAAAGATGAAATTGAATCATAAAAAATACTCAGTGCAAGAGAAGGCAGAAAAATATGGAAAGAGGAACAAAGAACAGATGGGACAAATCCAAAACCAGTAGCAATATCATAGATTTAAACCCAGCCATATCAATATCACATTAAATGTAAGTGGTTTAAACACCCCCACTTAAAAGGCAGAGATTGCAGACTGAATAAAAAGGCAAGACCCAGTTATGTGCTGCCTGCAAGACACCACTTGAATTAGAAAGACACAAATAGGTTAAAAATAAAACATTGAGAGAAGATTCACCATGTTAGCATTCATAAAAAGAAAGCTGGACAGACGATTTTAATATCAGGAAAAGTAGATTGTAGAGAAAGAATATTACCAGGAAATAAAGTCTTGTCATAAAAGTAAAAGTATAAGTTCATCAAAAGGACATAACAATTCTGAATATTTACATACCCAATAACAGAGCTTCAAAATATATTAAGCAAAAATTGTTAGAAATGCAAGGAGAAATAGTGGAATCCACAAATAGGGGATTTCAACAGCTCTCTCTCAGGAATTGATAGAACAAGTATACAGAAGGTCTGTAAGAACACAGAAGACTTGAAGAAACTATCAAGAAGAATACACATTCTTCTTAAGAGTATGTAGAATATTTGCCATGAAAGACAATATTCTGGGCCTTAAAACAAGCCTGAATAAATTTAAAATGATTCAAGTCATACAAATTATTTTCACTCACCCCAGTGAAATTAAATTAGAAATCAATAACAGAAAGATCTCTGGGAAAATCTCCAAATATTTGGAAATTAAAAATCACATTTTGAAATAACCCATGGATGAAAGAAGACATAAAAAGAGAAATCAGAAAGTACTTTGAACTGAATGAAAATGAAAACAAAAAATGTCAAAATTTGTGACATTTTGACAGTAAGATGAAAGTGCAGCTGAAGCAGTCAGTAAAGGGAGATGCATCCCACCAAAAAACTATAGTAGAAAAAAAAGAGGTTTCAGTGTCCTCAACTTCCACCTTAAGAAACTGAAAAAGCACATTAAACCCAAAGTAAGTAGAAGAATATAATAAATATCAGAGCAAAAATCAATGTAAAGAACAAAGAAAATCAGTACAGAAAATGAATGAACTCAAAAAGTTGTTCTTTGAGAAGATCAATAAAACTGATAAACCTCTAGCCAGACCAATTAGGGGAAAAAGAGAGAAAACACTAATTACAATATCAGTTATGAGGGAGGTGACATCACTATACAGATTCTACACATATTTAAAGAATGAAAAGAGAATATTATGGATAACTTTATGCCAATATAGTCAACAATTAAGGCAAAATGGACAAATGCCTCGAGAGACACAAACTACCGAAGCTCACATGTGAACTAGGTCACCTGAATAGCCCTCTGTCGACGTAAAGCCTTGAATTTGTGGTTAAACCCTCCCACCAAGAAAAGCCGAGGACCAGAGGGCTTCATGGCAGATCCCACCTAGTTCCTAGGGAAGAAATAACACCAGTGCTACACACTCTTCCGGAAAAGTGAAGAGGATGGCATACTTCTCGACTCATCCCATGAGGCCAGCACCACCCTCACAGCAAGAACAGATGAAGACGCTGCCAGAAAGGAAGTGCAGACAGTCACTTCAGGACGTTGTGACTGAGCTTCTCTGCCATCGCTGTCAGCGTTCTGGCTCCTTCCTTGTTCGACCCTCCTGTGAAATCATCCTTTTATTTTACACACGAGCATCCACGTCCTCGCTCGGGTTTCTTTCTCACGTCACAGACCTACCTTCTTGAATTGGGCTGTGGGTAAGATACCAGATAAAATGTCTTTATTCCACCCTCGTTCGGAGGGTGTCACTCACAAGACGGTGGCTTCCTCGGGGTCCCTGCAGGTGCTCTTCCCGGGTCATGGTGCAGGCTGTCATTTTGTGGGGGACGGTCTGCCTTCTCCCATCTGAATTTAAGGTGTTCTTTTTGCCAGTTGTGCAGTCATGCCACTCACACCCTTCTCTCTCTTCTTAGGTAAGTGATGTACTTATGTCAATGGTGTCTTCGTGTCCTCCATCATCAATAGGAAATGTCAGCCATTTTCTCTCAAATGGTGCCTCTTCCACACTTTTCCCATTCTCTCCTGTGATTCTGATCTATTCCTATCTCTTAATCTCTTTTTGTTTTCAGTCTCCTTGTCTCTCTTTGCTGAAGTGTGTAGTTTTTTCAGATAGACCATTTTCCATATTGCTAATTTTCTCTACTTTGGTACTTACGTTATCTTATTGGATTTTTATCATTCATTTTTCAGTCACATATATACAATCATAGACGTTCCATTTGACTCTGAATCCTCCTGGTCTATTTTAATAGTCTTGCCCTTTGCCTTCCTTTCCCATTCTTGTTGTTAGATTTATAAAATGAATTTATACTATGTTATGAATCTTTTTCAATAGCTAGAGTCTGTGTCTGATTCTGCTGTGTTTTGTTTATTTCTGCCCACTCCCATCGTGGTGCTTTGTTTTCTTGTGTGTTTGGAGGTTTCTGGTTGTGTGATCATATTTGATTAAACAGAATCTCTAGGAACCCTGAGACCTAAAATGCCAATGGGTCCTTCCCAGAAGAATTAGAGCTCAGCCGTATCCCAGGACCCTGGCTCCATAGACATGAGGCGCCCCGAGATCTCAGAGGTTGCGGGGGAGAGACCAGGTGGTGTGGGTGTCTGAAAGCCAGAGTAACGAGTCTGGACTTTGTTCTAAGGAGCAATGAGAAGTCGTCAGTGGGTATTAGCAGGGTGTGACATGCTCTTACTTGTGCTCTTCAAAGACCATTCTGGATGCCCCCTGCAGACTGTGGCTGGCAGGAATGAAGGGGCTAGAGGCCCGTTGCAATGATGCCACAGATGACAAGGCCACATATGGCACGTGCCAGAAAGGGAGAATCGGGATGGCTCCTGGGCCATGGCTTCATCTTTCTTCTATCTTAGGAAGCGACCGAGCTGTATCTGTCAGGAGGTTAAGCGCGGTCCCTCGTCCTGTGGAGCACTGAAGCACTCTGCTCGGGAAACGCAGACACCCTGGCCCCGCGGTCACTGCCTCTTTTCTCTCCCATCTTCCATGCTCTTCTGATGGGAACGGAGCCGCCCAGGGCACTGATTCGCCCGCCCTGAGTCTCTCTGACCCTGGTGAGGCCCCTCCTGAAGGGCGTCACGGAGGAGGCAGCAACCCTGTGCCCTGAGCTGGGGAACCGGGTTGGGCTGGGAGCAAGCGGGTGTTCACAGAGGAAGCGACTAAAGGACTTAATTCTGTCAGTAGACTCCACCTTTCCACGTCCCAGTGGGTCATTTTATCTTCTGCTTTCTCAAATTTCGGCAAATGGCTTTCAAGAGTGCAGAAACCCACAGGCGTACGACCGGGACCCGGCCGTGTTTGCCAAGGTGCGGGGACTGAGGACCGCGTGCGTAGGGGTTTTAGCCCTGAGCACTTTTTATTGGTTTTCATAAGGTGGTTTAAGGCACAAGAGAAAGTACACAGAGACCTAGAAACAGGTCAGGATGGATTAATGTGGCAGAGCCGCCAAGGGGAGGAGGTAAAGGCCTCGTCCACTAAGACAGTGGGAAAACATGGTGGTTTCCCCGGGAGCTGCCAGACCCAGCGAGGCTCCGGCGTCCAAGCTCGGCATCAACCCAGGACTCTGACAACCCAATGGGGCCGTGTCCCTGGAGGCCCCCACCCCAACTCCTGGCTGCGCTGCGTCTCCCCAACACCAGCCTGGTGCGTTGGGGGACACTGGCCTTGGACTCAGAGAGTCCCAGCTCTGCCCCAAACTATTGGGATTTTCAGAAGCCACCAGCTCCGAGCCTATGAGAAAGGACGATGACACTTGTCCACCTGCTTCCCGGGGTTGCTCAGTGATGATGAGCTCGTGTGCACGAAATCCCCGTGTGAGTCGTCAAGCTCTACATAAGCGAAGGCCATTATTCATAGTTATTTACCTTTTCCACTAAGACCTGAACAAGTGTTCCTGGAACCCCTACAGGTAGGACAAAGCACGACAAAACAGAGGCATAAACAACCACTGCTTTACTGTGCTCGCCAAGGCCCGCGCAGAGCCCTGACCAATAGAACCGGGGAGAAAATAAAATGGGGGTTGCTTTGAGCCCCCAGGTTGGGGTCACAATGGCAGCTGGAGCATGGGGTTCCTATAATTCAGAGAACCTGGGAGACAGAGAGTGGGCTCTGAGGTTCTGTAGGGCAGCTTCCCCGATGTGGGGGTCCACGCTACCAGGGACGGGGCTTCTGTGTCATCTGTGCCATCCCCTTCCAACGGGCCTCTTGGCTCTCCCTCGGGCCCACGTGGAGGTCCGGCCCCTCCGCCCTCTGCTTCTCCAGAAAACACTTCCTACACCGAGGTCCCTAAACCTGCCTTACGGCTTTCTCTCCCCTCTCCACCCCATGTCTGGTTGGAATGACAGTGCTGCTTATGTTATTTATCTTTCCCTTGGCCAACATTCTCTGAGCTGGAACCAGCCTCAAGCCCCAAGCGCAGCCCTGGTGTCTGGGCCTCCCGCTCTGGCTCAGCCAGTGCCCCCCCCATGACCGGGTCCCTCCCGCAGCCTGCGTTATCGGGGCCTCTTGGGACCACATGAGAGTCCACTACGCCCCTGTCAGAAGGGCCACAGGAAAAGATCACCACACCACCAAGTGCTGGTGAGGACAGAGAAACGGGAGCTTGCACACGTGGCTGGTGGGAATGCAGGTGGCACAGCCCCTCTGGAAAACAGTTTGTCAGTTTCTAAAAAGACTAAACAAACACTGTATACAACCCAGCGATTGCACTCCTGGGCACGTATCCCGGAGTACTGGAAATTTATGTAATTATGTACAAAATTCTGTCTACAGAGGTTCATAGCAGCTCTATTTGTAATAGCTCAAAAGTGGGGGAAAACTAAATGTCCCTCAGCAGGCGAGTGGTTGAATTAACTGTGCATACCCACCCTATGGGATGAAGGCTGCTCCGAGATACGAGGGAACTGACTGTGGACACACCGGAGTTATGTGGGGTGAGAAAGCCAATCTCAAAAGGTCACGTGACACAATTCCATTTATACAGCATTCTCGAAATGATACAGTTCCACCGCAGAGCAGGCTGGGGGTCACCAGGGTCAGAGATGCTGGGAGGGGTGTGAGTGTAGCACGGGCGATCCTGGAGGTGGTGGGACAGTCCCCATCTTGATGGCAGCACTGGTTACACAAATCTACACAGGAGATAAAATGACATCGAACTCGACACACTCACAATGCGCCCAGGTCACTGAGTTATGGGGGATTAACCACTGGGGGTGCTGGAGAGGGCCCCGAGGCAGAACTGGGTCCTTTTAGCCGCTGTACTGTCTCTGCCATGCTGAGTGTCCTGGGCAGAATGATGCCCCAAAGACGCCACGTTCTAGTCCTGGAAGCTGTGACCTCACCTGGCACAGGGACTTTGCAGAGGGAGGGCGGTAAGGATTTTGAGGTGGGAACATGGACCTAGGTTATCTGGATGGGCCCTGCATCATGAGGGTCCTTGTGAGAGGCAGCAGGAGGGTCAGGGTCACCGAGGAAGATGGGGCGATGGAGGCAGAGGTTAGGGTCACAGAGAGCTCGGAGGACACCTCACTGAAGGCTCCACATGGGAGCGTGAGGGGCAGGGCAGGACTGGGGGGGCCAGTATGTCTGTCCCAGGGTCCTGTCCTCCTGCCCCAGCGCTGGGCTCGCACTGGCCTTTCCGTCAGCAAGGGCGCGCTATTGACCCGTCTTTTCTATGCTGCCTTTGTGGTCAGCTTTCCTTAGGACAGACATCCGTGTGGATCCTGTGATGGGGCACTGGGTCCATTTTGGCTGCCAAGACCTGTCTGGATCCCGATTCTGCTGTCTGACATCTTCACTCCTCGCCAGCCTGAAGGTCTGAGGCACGAGCCGTGTGTGCCCCCAGAACACTGATGAAGGGGTGTCAGACAGGGCGTGCACTGTGCATCAGGAGTGCCTTTAGGTGGGCGTGGGGCAGTGCAGGGCAGTCACTGCCCCCTCCCGGCGCTGCCCTCCAGAGCCGGCTCTCCTGCCAACCCAGCCCCCGAGCCCTCAGTCCAGTGACAGTGACCACAGGAGCCACGTGCTGGCCCATAAATGGCTGAGCCCTGCGTAGGAACCAACCCAGGCCCTGGACTCTTCGTAGGCACTGGCCCGGAGTCTACAATTCTGTTTCCTCCCTGTGCTCAGGATTCAGCCTCTGCAGGATTCTCTGTGATCCTCAGACTGGGGGTAAGTGGTCTGTTGACGTCTCTGCAGGTTCTTGGAGCAACCAGAAATGGGCAGCCCGACCTGAAAGTGAGACCTGAAACGATAAAACTCCTGGAAGAAAATATAGGCACTACACTAATTGAGATTGGACATAAAGGGATCCTTTCAGATTCCATGTCTACCCAGACAAGGGAAACAAAAGAAAAAATAAACAAGTGGGACCTCATCAGACTAAAGAGCTTCTACAAGGCAAATGAAACCAGGATCAAAATGAATAAACAACCCACCAGCTAGGAGAAAATATTTGCAAATCGTTTGTCTGACAAGGGATTAATCTCAGTAATATATAAAGATCTCATACAACTGAGCAACAAAAAAACAAACAACCCGATCAAAAAATGGGCAGAGGATATGAACAGACATTTTTCCAAGGAAGAGATACAGATGGCCAATAGACACATGAAAAGATGTTCAACATCACTAATCATCAGGGAAATGCAAATCAAAACTACACTAAGATATCACCTTACACCGGTTAGAATGGCTATAATCACAAAGACAAATAACAACAAATGCTGGAGAGGTTGTGGAGAAATGGGGACCCTCATTCACTGCTGGTGGGAATGCAAACTGGTGCAGCCTCTGTGGAAAACAGTATGGAGAGTCCTCAAAAAATTAAAAATAGAAATATCTTATGATCCGGCAATCCCACTCTCGGGCATCTACCCAATGGACATGAAATCAACCATCACAAGAGGCTTATGCACCCGTCTGTTCACTGCAGCATTATTCACTATAGCCAAGAAGTGGAAGCAACCCAAGTGTCCCTTGACTGATGATTGGTTAAAGAAGATGTGGTATATACATACAATGGAATACTACTCAGCCATAAGAAAAGACACAATTGTCCCATTTGCAACAACATGGAAGGACCTAGAGGGTATTATGTTAAGTGAAATAAGCCAGAGAGAGAAGGCCAGACACTGCATGAACTCACTCATATATGGAATATAAGTGAACACACGGACAGAGAGAACTGATTGGTGGTTACCAAGGGGAAGGGGGGTGGGGGGGGACACAAGGGGTGAAGGGTTACATCCACAAGGTGACGGACAAACAAAAATGTACAACTAAAACCCCACAGTGTTATAAACTATTAAGACATCAATAAAAAAAGGTAAAAAAAAAATAAATACAAAAAATAAAATAAATAAATAAAAGCTTAACAATGAAAAAAAAACAACAACAAAAAAAGAAATGGGCAGCCCGCAGTCCAGCGGGGGCTCCCTGACTGTCTCCCCCGGGAACCGCCAATGTCCACGTACTGCGCACACTGTTGAAAATCTCTTCAAGTCGGTCCCTCTGGTTCCTTACTGAGCCCCTCCCACACGAGGGGGGCTCCTCCCACTCCTTCAGTGAACGACGATGCATCGGGGAAACACCAGGTGTGAAGTGTGAAGCCCCCTCATCGCCTTCTGGAAGACCTAGAATGGGATTTTGTTGTTGTTTTTATTGTAAGCCAACAATATAACTTTTTTCTTGGAAGGTTTTTCGTGTTTTACAATGCAGTGATTGAAGACTATCACCAGCTTCTCACTGACAGAGTGACCATGCATGCGACACTGGAGGGAGCACTCTGGAAGGTGACAATTTCCATTCAAGCTGTATATTGACATGCTGCCCATCACGCTACTGTGGTTTTCTCCCTCGGTTTCCTCTATTCTTTTTTTTTAAATTATGTTTCCCGTGCTGGTTTCTCCGCGTGAACCAGAGTAACTCCGTTGTTGGAAAAGAGCAAATTTCCTGGAAGCAGCCCCAAATCCTCCAGTGGCCAAATGAGCCATTCTCAGACATAGCCTTGGGGCCTTGACCACACTCACTGGACGCACTTCTGTCTAGAACAGCAGCCCCCGATCCTGTCTCACAGGACCGGGCAGACCAAGAGTGAGCAGACAAATACGAGTGCCGTCTGTCCAGGGGGGAGAGCGGAGGCCTGTTCAAATGCTACAGGCTTGAATACAATTTCCCGAGCGGGTTTCTTACCTCGTGAAAGGTTAACATTTGTTCATCCTGTTCACTGCTTGCCATGGGTCTCCAGAGAATCCAGAAGCTTCCCCGTTTCTTAGCGAGTCACACTTGAACATCCCTCAGTGTCTGGGTTTGGGTGGAGTCTCATTAGGATGACTCCTCTAAGGTGTCCTGACAACACTTCAACGAGCTGTTGTCAAAACTGCCCTCCTGGCTCTGAGGAGGGGTGACTGGTGGGGAGGATCTCCACCCCTGAGCTGCAAGGCGGGGCTTCTGGCTCTTTCTGGGGCCCTGCAAGGCTGTGGGCAGGTCCCTTGACCTGTCCAGTCTCCCCTTCCTCCCAGTGCATGGGAGGGCAGGTGGTTCTGGGGGCTCCAGGTATGAAGGCAGCCATGGGCAGGAGTGACACTGCAGGAGCCTGTGGCTCCATTTTCTCTCCCTCCTTGGTGGATTACCTCATGGTCACTGATTATTAGGGAAGTGATTTGGGTTTTTTTGTGTATAGTCGGGACCACAACAGAAGCCTAAGGACCCACAAAGAGAAACTACAGCCCCGAGGTCAAGGAGACCAAGCCCCTGACGGAAGTACCGCCACTAACCAGTGACCGCTGACCACTGCCTGCTGACCAATGACCACTGACCACGTGGCAAGGCCTGCCCCCTGTGTGCTGACCGCTGACTGCTGCCCATTGACTGCTGACCCCTGCCCACGCGGGAAGAGGTCCGGGAGCACCACCTCATGCCCGTCGAGGATGCGCCGGTGCCCTCCGTTTCCCCCAGACCCGCCTGACGGGAGCGGTGGTGTCCATTCTCTCCTCTCCAACATTACCTCATTATACATTCTCTGTCCTGCTCCTTCCAAACCCCTTCTGCAGGACCCCTGAGCAGCCCTCTGTGCCGGGGTCACGGCCCATGTGAGAAAGTGACAAACCAGAAGGACCCTCTCCCCAGGGGGCGCAGAGCGCACCAGGTCCCCCAGGGACCGAAGTTATGGTCCCCTCCCTCACGTAACCCCCAGAGCCGCTCCACTGTGCCACCCCTGCACCTTGGGAGGGGTGGGGAGGCTCTCCGGGTGCAGCTACGCGATGGGGGCACGCCGAGTCCTCGATGACACCTGGGCGCCGACATCCGCGGGCCCCAGGGAGGGCAAAGGCCTAGCACCTGCCTCACGCGACCCCGCCTCTCGGGCCCGGTCAGGCCCCGCCCCCGGGAGCTGGGTGACCCCGCCCCTTCCTCCCTCCAGCCCCGCCGCCCCGCGCGGACCCCGCCGGGCCCCGCCCCTTCCTCCGTGCGGACCCGCCCCCGCCCCGGACCCTCCCTCCTCCGCGCGGCGCTCAGGTGGATGCAGCGCGCGCTGCAGCCGCATGTCCGCGCACGTGGGAGCCCCGGCCCCCGCCCTCCCCGGCGATGCCGCGCGCGCCCAGGTGCCGGGCGGTGCGCGCCCTGCTGCGGGGCTGCTACCGCGAGGTGCTGCCGCTGGCGACCTTCACGCGGCGCTTGGGGCCCGAGGGCCGGCGGCTCGTGCAGCGCGGGGACCCGGCGGTCTTCCGCGCGCTGGTGGCCCAATGCCTGGTGTGCGTGCCCTGGGACGCACAGCCGCCCCCCGCCTCCCCGTCCTTCCGCCAGGTGGGCTGTCCCCGGGGACCCCGGTCGGCGTGCCGGAGTTGGGGAGGGAGGGCCGTAGGGAACGCGGCAAGACGCGCGCCGCGCGCCCCGGGCTCCCGGGCACCTCTGTCCCCGGAGACTCAGAGCCCCCCCCCCTCAGGTGTCCTGCCTGAAGGAGCTGGTGGCCAGGGTCGTGCAGAGGCTCTGCGAGCGCGGCGCGAGGAACGTACTGACCTTCGGCTTCGCACTGCTGGACGGGGCCCGCGGCGGCCCGCCGGTGGCCTTCACGACCAACGTGCGCAGCTACCTGCCCAACACAGTGACAGAGACGCTGCGCGGCAGCGGCGCGTGGGGGCTGCTGCTGCGCCGTGTGGGCGACGACGTGCTCACCCACCTGCTGGCACGCTGCTCACTCTACCTGCTGGTGGCCCCGAGCTGCGCCTACCAGGTGTGCGGGCCGCCGCTCTACGACCTCTGCACCACCGCCGCGGCTCGACCTGTCTCGTCCCCCGGCCGCCGGCCCACGCGACACGCGGGCGGGACCCAGTCGGGCCTCGGACCCACGCGCCAGACCTGGAACGGCGGCGACGTGGAGGTCGGGGGACCCCCAGGCTCGCCAGCCCAGGGCGCGAGGCGGCGCCCGGCCAGCTCTGGGGAAAGCCCGCCTCCAGCCAAGAGGCCCAGGCAGGGCCTGGCCGGGGAGCCGGAGCAGGGGCCCGACAGGCAGGTGTCCCAGGCGCACCTGGGCAGGGCACATGGGCTAAGTGACACCGATCCGCACGCGGTGACACCTAGCAGAACCGCCGTGGAAGCCGCGTCTTGGGAGAGTGAGCTGCCCAGGTCCCGTCTCACCTTCCCGCCTCTGGACCGAGAGCACCAGGCCGGGTCCCCACCCACGCGGCGGTCACCGCGGCCCCAGGGCGTACCCAGTCCTCGAGTGTACGCCGAGACCAAGCACTTCCTCTACTGCTCGGGTGGCAAGGAAAGGCTGCTCCCCTCCTTCCTGCTCAGCTCCCTGCAGCCCAGCCTGGCGGGGGCCCGGAGACTCGTGGAGACCATCTTCCTGGGCTCGAAGCCTGGGCAGCGGGGGCCTCCCCGCAGGATGCGCCGCCTGCCCGCGCGCTACTGGCGGATGAGGCCCTTGTTCCGGGAGCTGCTTGGGAACCATGCGCGGTGCCCGTACGGGGCTCTCCTCAGGACGTACTGCCCGCTGCGGGGCACGGCCACCCCAGCGGGGTCCAGCGACCAGGGGCAAGGTGGAGTGGGCATCTGCGCCTCGGAGAGGCCAGCGGGAGCCCCCGAGGAGGACGCAGGCCCGCTGCGCCTGGTCCAGCTGCTCCGCCAGCACAGCAGCCCCTGGCAAGTGTACACGTTCCTGCGGGCCTGTCTTCGCCGGCTGGTGCCCTCCGGCCTCTGGGGCTCCAGGCACAACGAGCGCCGCTTTTTGAGGAACGTGAAGAAGTTCATCTCTCTGGGAAAGCATGCCAAGCTCTCCTTGCAGGAGCTGATGTGGAAGATGAAAGTGCAGGACTGCGCCTGGCTGCGGAGCCCAGGTGAGGAGCCGCGGGGAGGAGGTGGCGGCCCTGCAGGACCAGGCCCCTAACTCAGAAGGCGGTAGAGCCCCTGCCTGCGTACCCCCTGCCCGTGGCTGTCGGGTGGCTCATCTGGTTTCTCTCCCTCTGATCCCCTCTCCCATCTAGTTTGCATAACCTTAGAAGACCCCTGTGTAAACTTACAAGACTTGCACAGACTCCGGCGGGTTCTGGCACTGGGGGTGGAGCAGCGAGCAGATGGGACTCACATGGAGTAGGGGTCTGGCTGCAGATGGAAGTATCTGGAAGTTCTTGAGCGTGCGGGCAGGTTATTCATGATCCCTTTTTGGACTTCACGATTTATCACCTTGAAATGGTGTCCTGCTGATAGAAATGGGGGATGGGAGATAAGTCTCTGGGTTTCCTGGATGCCTCTGCTCAGCCAGCATCCAGATCTACATTTAAGTTTTGGTGTCCATCTACTGTGCCAGGTCAGGGCAGACGAAGAGGATAGAAGGACTATCTCCTGAGCAAGGACCCAGCCCCACCTTTAGGTACGAAAGCGTCACCAGGGAGAGGGAGCGGCAGGCGCGCTCCGTTTCGGGGCAGTGGACCATCGCTGTGGGTGTTGACCTGACGTTTTCTGCAGGGCTGGGCCTGTGGTGTCCCTCCCACTTTGCTTTTCTGGGTTTGATGTTGAGGTTCCTCCAGTCCTGCCACCACTCAGCCCCCTCTCGGCTAGCGCCTTCCCGGTCGGCACACCAGCACCAGGAGTGGACAGGACCCGCCACCCTCCCGCCACTCCCTGATGGTGAAGCCATGGCCAGCACAGGCCCTGGTGTTTTCCATTTGACCTCCCCTAAACTCCCACGGCACCTACGACTTCTGGAAGAAAGACGATGGCAGAGCTTCCATCAGAACCACTGCTGCCCGTGGCCTGCGCGTTATAGTCTCCCGGGGTGGGGGCTTTGACAATGCCCGGCCTCATCCTCAAAGATCTCTATTGCCATGGTCTCCATTGGGGGACAAGGGACACACCCTTTCTGGCTCCCCAGGAGGCTCTGGTGCCAGGTGATGCAGAGTGTGTGACCTTCCAGCAACTCGTTTGTTTTTAAATTGTGGGAAAGAAAACCACATAAGATCTACCCTCTTAAGAGATGTTTAAGTGTGTGGGACAGTATTGCTATGTGTAAGCACAGTGTCGTACAGCAGGTCTCTACAACTTTTTCATCTTGCACGACTTACACGCTCGTTGGCCAGCAACTCCCTGCCACATGTGGCGACGTAGATGAGCCGGGAAGATGTCACGTTCAAATAAGCCGTCACGTGACTTGTTTGTGCTCTTGGGGCTCCAGTTTGCTTTGTGAAAGGAGAGTTTGAGTTCTGTGATCCTGTTCCCCGGCTTCAGACGAGGTCTGCCGTGTCCCTGTGTCCTGCGGGAACAAAGAGGTGGTGGTTTCCAGGTGACTGGGACCCAGCCCCTGGACTGCCCCGTCATCCTTGCTCACTCGAGCTGTGCCCCAGCATTTGCCCCTTCCCGTGGCTGTGGCCCTGGCAGTTGCCCACTGGCTGAATTATGATGTATGGGACAGCCTTGGCCTCAGAGCAGCCCTTCCTGATCAGTGCTCTCTGTGGTCATCTCTTCCATCCTTTCCTGCTGGGACGCCTTTTCTTCTGTGCAGGTCGTCTTCCCTGCCCGCGCTCCATCCACAAGCCCTTGGCTTGTTTGTTTCTGTCGAGCCAGCCTTGACCATTGTCCCGTCTGACGTGCTGCCCATTGACTCCCTTCGGCTCCCTGGTCCCCAGCCCTGGAGGCCAGACTGCCGGGGAGTCCACATCTGCTGCCAAGTGTTGCTAGAGTGGCACAAAAAGGATTCCTGATGGAAACTCGGAGGTGCCTTGGCCCCTCACTCACTGCCTGTCCCCTGGGCCCCCCATTCGGCTGGTGGCAACCCTTGTTCCCCTAACCTGGGCACAGATCAGGCTGTGCTCTACCTCCAGTCACCCCAGCCCATTGACTCACACCCAACCATGTGATCACACTCCCGAAACTGCAGTCAGGGTGTGTCCCTCCTGCTGAGGTTGTGTCAACCTTCAGAGTGGAGCCCTAATGTCTGGGGGGCCTTGTTGAGCCTCTCGTGGGTCTTTGTTTGAACTTTGCTAAGTTCTGTCTGAGGGTGACATGCTTCCCTCTCATTCTTCAGGATCATTCGGTCAGCCCTCTTCTAACTTCTCCGGTGAGTGTTTGGCTATGCGTTTCCCTCTCAGCACTGCTTTAGCTGCACCCCATGTTGGGATGTGTTACTGCACATTTTGATATCACTTTTCAGTGTTTTCTAGTTTCTTCTATGATTTCTCCTCTGACTGTGAGTTATTTAGACGTGTATTTTTCATTTTGCAGATGTATGGATATTTTAAATTATCTTTTTGTTATGGATTTCCAGCTCAGTTGTGTACTGGTCTCTATGATCCCAGTTATTTGAAGCTGTGGAGACTTGTTTTCACTCTAGTGCATGGGCAGTTTCCACAGAAGACCCTTGTGTTTGGAGGCCTGTGGTTGGTTGCTGTGTTCCCCACTTCTGGCTTGTTAAGGTGCCAGAATACTGAGAGGGTGCACGGTCTCGCTTGGGGTGGGTTTGTGCACTTCTTCTCATTCTGACAGTGTTTACTTTGGGTTTTATTAAGCACCCACACATTTTGGGATTTTTATCTTCCTGGTGAACGTCTAGTTAGCTCTTTTTACTTAAAGTCTGTTTTCGGGGCTCATGAAGCTGCGGCACTGGCTTCCTTTTGGTCAGTATTTGCTTCTTGTATGTTTCTTTCTCTAATTTTTTTTTTTACCTTTTTTTAGGTGTGTCTTATTAGCAGTATGCAGCTGACATTTTAAACTTTTTTTCAATCTAGTCTGACATCTTTGCCACTGACCTGGAGAATCTGATTTATTCCATTTTTCTGTGATTACAGACGTATCTGGATGCATTTCTTTTATCTTTCTTTCCAGTTTGCTTTTTCTGTGTCCTTATTCCTTGCTTCCCAATGATCGTGCGCACTCTCTCCCCGTGTGTTCTCATCCTGGCTTTCCCTCCCGGTAGTTAGAAATCACCTGCTCTGCGTCCTTCTCTCGGCGGTTATCTTTTCCTGAGCAGCGCAGAGGCCTCTGTGTCTGTCAGTCTGAGCCCCACCCACTCCTGCTCTTCCCACTGACCTCACGGTGTCCACCTTAGACACTGTTGTTCCTGTGTCCTGTGGTCAGTGTTTGTTACCTGTGCCCCCTCTTTCTCTTTCTTCATTCACCATTCTGTCTTCTATCCCACCCCTGCCTCTGGATCCCCTTTCTTCTTCTTTACACGTTTCTTTCATGTCAGTTATTGGTGGTAAAGCCCCCAGCTCTACGTGTGCTATGGCCCCTGTGGCAGCCTGGTGACACCTGTGGCCCTCCTCTCATGACATTTCCAAGTGCATAGAATCAAATCAGAGCACCACAAAGGAGGACAGCCATCCCGGCCCGTGGTGCATGTCAGAGCCCCTCTGCGTGTGTCGGAGCCCCATGGCATGTGGCATCCCTTAACTAGTGTGTGACCACTGCTCACCTGGGTTGTTCAGCCTGGAAAACCCCAGGCATTTCTGGATCTTGCTGCTTGGTGACGATGCCTGAAATTGCACAGACGAGCACCCCACCGTGTCACCCGTGTGGAGAGCACGTCTCTGCCCTCCATTCTGCTTGTAAACCAGGACGAATGATGACACTCGACATCATCGCTGGCTGGTAGAAATAAAATGTGAGCCACACATACAGTTTAAAATTCTCTAGTAGCCGTGTTAAAAAAGGAAAATGTCAAACAAACTTAAAAATATGTTTCCTTAAAGCTCAGTATGTCTGAAATGTTGCCAGTACAACGTGTGGTCAGGAGAAGCCCCGTTAGCGAGGTGCTCCGTGTTCTTCCTCTGCCTGATCTCTGAGCCCCGGTGTGTGGGCTGCCCCGTTCCGGGCGGGCGTGGCTGCCATGAGGACAGCGCAGACCGTGAAGCTCCCTGGGCCGCGGGTGAGACACAGGCTCTGTGCCTTTTTCGTTTCAGGGGCTCGCTGTGTCCCGGCCGCAGAGCACCAGCTGAGAGAGGCGGTCCTGGCCAAGTTCCTGTGCTGGCTGATGGGCACATACGTGGTCGAGCTGCTCAGGTCCTTTTTCTACGTCACAGAGACCACGTTTCAGAAGAACCGGCTCTTCTTCTACCGGAAGAGTGTCTGGAGCCAGTTGCAAGGCATTGGGATCAGGTATCACAGCCCAAGCGTCACCCTCTCTGTTCTCTCCTGTCTGTGCAGACGCCAGCCCTGACTCCTGCTCCTGGCAACCCAGGCCCCTCCACGTGGGTCCCTCACCCCTGCTACTCCGGGGGACCGTGGGGCGCTCGGGGCCGGAAGCCAGGGGACCCCATCGTGGTCCTGGTGCATGGGGGTCCCACACTAGGCACAGACTCCTGAAGCCCCCCTTTCCTTTCCTCTGGGGTCTCAAAAGTAGAAGAAGTTGATACTGAGTGGAAGCAGCAAACCTCTTCCTTGTTCCGGCGTGCGGGTCGGATTCTGTTTAATTCACACAGAATAAGCAGGACTCATGTCCTCTTCCTGCGGGAAGTGTCAGGACAGAGGCGTCCGCTGTGAAACAGACCCTGAGGCAGTGACTTCAGCATTCCATTGCCTCTGCGTGGATGTGTCTCAGTGGCTTGGCGGCTGTTTTACGTTTATTTTGAAGGACTGCAGCGGATGTAAGCTGGATTGGGATCCATTCGGGGTTAGCGGTGTGACAGCCTGCAAAGGCCTGCCCCTCTGCAGCCAGCCCGGTCAGGCGCCTAGTGTCCTCAGAGGGCCTGGCGAGGACCCCGAAGAGGCAAGATCAAGGCTCCAGGCTCTGCTGCACATTTGGGTCAAGCCTGCGCCCAAGTCAGGACGCCTGCAGAGGGAGGGGGGGCCCTGAGCCAGGTGGCGCTGAGGCCCGTGTCCTGCATCTGGGAGAGGGTCTGAGGCCTTTATAGTGGGTCTGAGTTAAGACACAGTGCACCCTATTTAATAATTTAAATATTTCATGTCACGTGATCTGAAGCAGCCATATAGATGCTCCTTATAGGGACCACGGAAACAGTCGCTCTGCCTGGTTGGTGTTCACGTCCCGTGAGGGGCTGTGCCTTCGGATGCCCTTCTCTGCTGGGGCCACCAGCCCAGGGAGCGTCCTCAGCCCCGGCAGCCAGGAGATGGGGGCACCTAGCCCTTCCCAGGGGGTGGTTTCAGGGGAAAGGCCAACAGGGAGCTGGCAGGTCCATGGGGAGATGATTCTGTTTCTCAGCTGCGGCTGCAGCAACAGCCCTCTGTTCATTCCATGTGGAGAAACATGAGGTCTTTCTGCCCAGGGGTCCTTCCAGTCCCATCCTGCACTACCCAGGGCTCTGTACCTGAGGGAACTGGGGGTCCTGGGCACCTGCCGTGGAGGGCACTCCGGCGGCGTCTGGTCTGCATGTCGGTGTGGCCGTGGCATCCCGGGCTCTGCTGACTTCGCAGGCACTGGTGTCCTTGCTAGGCCTGCCCACCCTGGTTCTCATGGGGTTGCTGGGCCGTGTCCCACGAGGCCCTCTGTTTCAGGCAGCACTTGGAGAGGGTGCAGCTTCGAGAACTGTCGGAAGCAGAGGTCAGGCAACGTCAGGAAGCCAGGCTCCCTCTGCTGACCTCCAAACTCCGCTTCGTCCCCAAGCCCCGTGGGCTCCGGCCAATCGTGAACATGGACTACGTTGTGGGGACCAGAACGTTCCGCAGACACAAGAAGGTCACCACTTTGGTTTCATTTATAAGCAAAGTGCATTTAAACCCCAGGTTTGGTGTGGATGTAGACAGCCCTGGAGGAGGGCCGGTGGCATCTCGGGACGTGGAAGGGCAGAGCGCATGGATGGGGCTGTGTTCCCGGGTCCAGAGAAGGAGCTCATAGGAAGACCGGTCCTAGAAGCTGCTGGACGGGCTCTGAAAACCCATAGAGTTCTTGTGACACGTCCCCTGACACGCAGGACCCACATGGTGCCTGTGGTCCTGCAGTGGTGCAAGGGGCTGCATGTTCTCCAAGAGCTGGGGCAGAAAGAACCAGGCTGTTCAACTGTCACCAGCCCACCGGGGTTCTGAGGACGCCCCCGTAGGACCACGCCCCGTGGCTCCTTCCACCCAGCCACCACAGCCTCTCTGCGTCCCAGCAGCTCTGACGTCTCCCAGTGCCTCCCTGTAGCGTTTGGGGCAATGTTGTCATTCATGATGCCCCCAAGTGAGAAAGCGAAGCTGTCAATATCGATTGGGGACCTAGTTAGTCTTGAGTAAAGAGGAAATCTTTGTCTGTAGTGGGGTGGGGTCCCCAGGAGGCAGATCCCTCCTCATCTGTGGTGGGGGGTTGGGTGGGTAGAAATGGTCACATGTAGCAGTTGTAGTTTTTCCTATAGGGTCTCCGGGATCCCACAGTGGGTCCCTGGGGAGACCCCCGGGGTCTGGGGTGGGCATTCTGGCCCTTCCAGAGTCTGAGGGAAGTGGGGTGGGCAGGGGGAGGCATTAGGGGCAGGCGCAGAGGCGGGGAGCTGCCTCTTGTCCCTGGGGGTCCCGTAGGTGGGAGTGGTCCCCCTTTGGGCTAGGGAATCCTCTGACGATGCTGCCCCGTCCTGCGCTGGCCCCTGCAGGCCCAGCATCTCACCTCGAAAGTCAAGACGCTGTTCGGCGTGCTGAACTATGAGCGGGCACGGTGCCCCGGCCTCCTGGGGGCCTCTGTGCTGGGCCTGGACGATGTCTACAGGGCCTGGCACGCCTTCGTGCTCCGCGTGCGGGCCCAGGACCCGGCGCCTCCGCTGTACTTTGTCAAGGTGGGCTCCTGGCTCTTCCCCTATCCCTGCCTCACCCCAAGTGAACCAGCTGGGCATTGGGAGCGCCCCCCGCTGGGTGACTCCACATCCTGGGCCCTGGCAGGGGTGTGGGGCATAGCCAGCCTTCTTCAGGACCCCCGTCTCTGCCTGAGTGAGGTGCCCTTGGAGGAGCTGCATCCGTGTCCCATAGATTCTCTTGGGAGCAGGGAGGGCAGGGGATCCCATCTCCATATGGAGGCATCCGGCTCCCTGGGGACAGAAGCTTTGGGCCTTCCCTGCTGGGGTGGGCGCCACGACTCTGCACCCCAACTCCACAAAGGGTTCCTGTTCTTGGGGAACATCTGACACTGCCGACTGCTCAGATCATAGGGGGTCCCACTTCAGAGAAAGACACACACCTGGCCCAGCTCCCAGCACCTGGGTACCCTAGTGCCCTGGTCATCTGCCTGTGGCTCAGAGAGAGGGACGCAGGCCCACCCTGGGGTGCTCAGAGTCGGGGGGTGGATGGGGTGTAGGGAGAGGGACGCAGGCCTGCCCTGGGGTGCTCAGCGTCAGGGGTAGCAGTGGTGTCTCGGTGAAAGCCCCACAGTGCAGCAGACGTGTGGCTGGGACGAGGCTGTGGGTGGAGAGTTTGGGGCCTCCCCAGTCCTCCCACGTCCTGTTCACCCCAGGGTTTGCTCAGGGCAGGTCAGGGCCCAGGCTCAACAGGGCAGAACTCCAGGGCACGGGGATGCGGGGCCGAGGTGAGCATGTGAGCACCTGCACTCCCCGTAGGTGGATGTGACCGGGGCGTATGACGCCCTCCCTCAGGACAGGCTGGCAGAGGTGATCGCCAACGTGATCAGGCCCCAAGAGAACACGTACTGCGTGCGCCAGTACGCTGTAGTCCAGAGAACTGCGCACGGACGCGTCCGCAAGTCCTTCAAGAGACACGTAAGATCCGACGGGTGTGTGTGTCCATGGCGTGGGCGTGCCCATGATGCAGGCATGTCTGGTGCAGGTGTGTCCACGCCTCTGGGGCCCTGGCCCTCCTCTGGGGCACTGTGTGGTGCTCCCTCCGCTCCCAGTGCTGGGAGGTGCCCCCGTGGCCCTCTTCTTCGTGTTACGTTCATGTCCTCTCTTCAACCTGGCTCCTGTCCCCTGCTGTCCCTTCACAGCACCAGGGGCCCTGGCACTGAAAACCGGCTTTGTGCAGAGCAGAAGGAGACCTGTGGCAGCAGAGCCGTGCACGTGTTTAGGTGGCCTTCCCATGGCCGCCCCCGGGAGCCTGCACCTGGCCTGTGGCTGCACAGAGGGGCCGAGTGTGCTCCATGGGTGGGCACTGTGCTGGCTCTGGGAGAGGAGAGGGCCAGAGGGCGGCTCACCAACACACCTGAGCCTCGCTCGCTGTCCCTGCCTGCCCAGCCCTGCAGCACCCAGGGTCCTGGGGCATGGGCAGGGCTGGAAAAGACAACTGGGGTTCAGGTCATGCTTGAGGCCCCGTCAGCGTGCGGGGATTTCCAGCTGATCCTCACAAGCACGTTGGAGTGTGAGGGCCCCCAGTCACCACAAGCAGCACCATGGGGGAGGCAGGAGGGTGCAGAGGACAGGGAGTTCCCCCAGAAATTCTCAGGAAAGACACACGGGAAGCCCCGGGGCCAGGCTCAGGCTGGTGTGGTTTGTACATCCTGAGTGTGGACACAGATGGCAGCCACCACCCACATCAAGACAGAGAAATCACCAGGCCTGCGGGGCTCCCCCCTGCCTGTCCCCAGGGCGCTCACCGCTCTGACTCCGTCACGGGGGCTCACTCACCTGTGTCGAGTTCCATGAACGTGAAATGGGACAGAACCGCACCCTCCCTTCCGGCGTCCTTCGCTCCACAGTGTGTCTGAGATTCAGCGGGGAGCGGCGGCTCTTGGCTCTTGTGGCCGTGCAGTGTCCCAGCGCGCGCACTCGGCACAGTGGGGTCGTGCTCTCTGCTGCTGGTGGGCGTTTTTGTTTCCGGGTTTGGACGGTTTGAACAACGCCACCGTGGGCATTCCGGCAATGTACCGCTTGGTGGACGGAAGCTCTCGTTTCTGTGGGTGGATTCTAGGGGTGGAGTCGCTGGGTCACGCTGTGCTTTGTTTAGTTTTAGGAGATAAATGGCCAAAGACCGTTCCCGGCTGGCTGTGCCGGGTCACACTCCCCCGTGCTGCACGAGATGGCCTGTCACGCCCACGCTCACGGCTCTTGTGAGCGTCAGCGCTTCTGGTCGGAGCCTGAACGTCCCAATGGGTGTGGAGCCGGCCATGCGGCTGCCATCTGTCTCCTGAGATGGGGGATGTTGAGTGCCTTCCGTACGTGGGCACGTGGGTCTTGTCTGCTAAAGCACCTGTCAGGTCGCCTCCCTGCCTTGTGCCGGGCTGGCTGCCTGTGTTAGTGGTTTGTGGGGGATCTTCACGTGTTCTGGATACGGGTCCTGTGTCAGAGGACGTCCTGCAGCTGCCTTCTCAGTTGCAGGTGGAGTCTTGATGAACAGAAGTTGTTAACGAAGTCTGCTTTCTCAGCCTTTTTTCCTTTTCTTTTTTTGTGAGAAAGATTGTCCCTGAGCCCATCTTCCTCTATTCTGTATGTGGGACGCCGCCACAGCGTGTTTTGATGAGCGGTGTGTAGGTCTGCCCCTGGGATCCCGACCTGCGAACCCCGGGCCTCTGAAGCAGAGCCCGCGAACTTCACCACCACACCACTGGGCCGGCCCCTCTCAGCCGGTTTTATCTGAAGCAGTGCCCTGTTGGAGACAGCCGCCTGCCCCCAGGTTGTGCTCACGCTCTTCTGCGTTTTCTTGTAGAACGTTCATTGTTTCAGCTTCACATTCGGGTCTGGGATCCATTTTGATTAACTTCTGTGTGTGGTATTTTTAACCTGTTTCCATCTCTGCTGAAACCTGGACTTCTTCTCCAGAGTTGTTTTCCAGTTCACTCAGCTCTTCTCTCTCTGGTTGCCTGTTAAACCCACTCACTGGACTCTTAAGTTCGACTGTCCTATTTATCAGTTCTAGAAATCCCAGGAATTTTCTCACAGATTCCAGGTCTCTGGTTAAATTTGATGTCTTTTCCTTTGTTCTGTTGACTGTCTTATCTTTACTGATTGTAAATCCCGGTGACTTGGTAACCACCTCGCTGCGGTTGGGTTTCTGCTGTTTTACTTGAGGTCCGGGACACAGGCCTGTTCTTCGCACGCCCCCGTAATTTTCGTGAGATGCCAGACTCTGTAAACAGAAATTCTTAAAAGCCAGCTTTTGTGTGACATTTTCCTCCAGAGAGAGGGATGCTTTCCTGGCCGTGGGTGGTGGGCGGCCCTCACCCTCCTGCAGGGTTGGCGTTAGACTGTGTGGGTCTGGTCTCCTTGCTGTCACCCCTGCCCTGGCCGTGGCCCTTCTGCCATCCCACCTGAGAGCCATGGACTCCCCTCAGGGGTCCGGGCCCCTTAGCCCCAGGTGGCAGCGACAACCACGCTTGGTCAGCTGGGGGTTTCTAGAAGTTTCTCTGGAGCACCTGAAGCTGGGGGTCAGCGAGGGCTGGACAAGAAATCCCATGCTGTCTGAGCTCCCTTCTCTGCAGCCCCTCCTCCGGGACCTGTCCCTCAATCCCAGCTGCATTGGTGGCCCTGAACCCTGACTGTCTTCAGCCTCGTAGCCCCCTACTTTCTGCTCGGGCTCCCCCTCCCACGGAGGGTGGACAGGCCTCAGGGAGAAGTCAGGGTGAAGGTGAGACGTACCCTGAGGACTGGGGCCCCAGGCCCGCCTGCCTTCTGCCTCTCCAGCACCCCAGGCAGTTTTCATGTGCATTTTATCCAGTGGTCATAGCGGTCGTGGGGGAAGGGACCACAGGTGACTGTTGGTGATGTCCCCTGTGACTTTGTAGCACTTTCCTGGTCCCGACGCCTTTGTCCTCCTTTTCCCAAACAGAAGCTGTGCAGCAGGCCCCCCGGGGCTGTGTTCCTGACCCAACTCGGTTTTCTGTGACATGACCTCTGCCTCTCGGTGTCCCGGTCGGGCTCAGGGAGGGGGGACGTCCCCCGCCTCATGCCCTCTCCTCTTCGCCACAGGTGTCCACCTTCACGGACCTCCAGCCCTACATGAGACAGTTCGTGGAGCATCTGCAGGGGACGAGCTCGCTGAGGGACGCTGTGGTCATCGAGCAGGTCAGTGGGGGTCAGGCACAGGTGTCCACACACGGCATGGTGGTCACTCGGCTCACCACTGGGGAGGAGGGGAGGAGCAGGCTGTGAACGTGGCCTAGGCCACCACCCTCCTGGGCCGGCGAGACCTGCTTCTGCCTTTGGCTGCATTTTTCTTTCCATCTCCCTGCCACGTTTCTCGCTGCATCCAGCCGCTTTGTCATGATCTGCTAGAGGCGTCCTATCCCTCAGTTTTCATCTTGAGCCAGAAGGAAGGGTGTCCCCTTCCTTTAGGAGGACAAGTTGGATTGGCCGTAGACCCACCGCGAGCTGACCCATCGAGTGGGAAAGCGTTTTTCTCACCTGAGTGGGAGCTGCTCCCCCGAGCCTGGGCCGTCGGGGTGGGTCAGCCCCGCAGCTCTGGGGCTTTTTGCAGAACCGGTTCAGGGACAAGCCCGCCCACCAAGTGAGGCTCTCAGACCTCGGGCAACTTGCCTTTGGCCACCGGGGGCCCCTCCATGTACCACGTGAGCTGTCTGGGCCGGTGGCCACAGGTCTGAGCCCAGCCGAAACCACGGGCGACCCTGAGGCGGCATCCAGCTTGGGGTGAGCACCCACCTGTGCCGAGCGCCCCCGCCGCCCACCTGCGTCCCCCGTGCTCTCTTCCAGAGCTCCTCGCTGAACGAGGCCAGCAGCAGCCTCTTTGATTTCTTCCTGCGCCTGGTGCACAACCACGTCATCAGGATCGGGGGCAAGTGAGTGGGGGTCCTCGCCACCTCCCCTCGTCCTCTCAAGACCGCCTGTGCTGTGGCCACTTGGCTGGTGTGGTGGAAGCGAGGTTCCCCTGGTTATGGGAAGTCTTTTGGTATTTAAATGCTGGCACATAATTTTTTAAATCGTGCAAACAAACCCAGACTTCCTGGGCGAGCACCAGCATGAGGACCCCGCGTGCATCTGACGAGAGCGGCAGTCCCGGGGACTCGGGCTCGCAGCCAAGGTCGTTAGAGGTCAGCTTGGAAGTGGGAGCCTTCTCTGCCGTCAGTAGCTGTGCGCTGAGTTCTGGGAACTTTTTAGTTAAAGGATGTGTCTTTATTATTATTATGTTGTAAATGATTGTAGTACTTATTAAAGTGGAATTACACTAGAAATATGAAATAACGTGCACACCCTGGAGGAACACCATCAGGATGCACAGCAGGGGCACCCTACAGAGAACACTCCTGCACACACGTGGCCCCTGGGTCGGAAGAGAGCTTTCTCCACGGAGAAGGCCACACCTGGGACCCCCTAGTCCTCCCCCAGAGAGGCACCAACCCCTTCTCGGCCTGCTGTGACCTTTGTAAAAATGGGTCATGCCACGCGTGAACCGGCGGGGCTTCGTGGGAGAGTGTGACAAATCTCGACTCACACTCCCCCTGGGTGGGCGTGCTGTGGGTGTCTGTGTGTGTGTGTGTGGGGGGGGGGTGCATGTGGTCTGTGTGGTGTGTGCATGTGTGTGTGATGTGAGCGTGAGGCCCACCGTGGCCCACCTGCCCTTCTAACCATGTTTTCCCCCCAGGTCCTATGTCCAGTGTCGGGGGATCCCCCAGGGCTCCATTCTGTCCACTCTGCTCTGCAGTTTGTGCTACGGAGACATGGAGAACAAGTTGTTTTCTGGAATTCAGCGGGATGGGTAATGGACCCTCTTCTGTGTTTGTGTTGATTTGTCTCGACCCACTTGCGTCTCTGGTCCTCTAGAGACAGAACTGCACCCGTGTCGTCACGCAGAGTCACATGGGAGGTGGTAAGCAGGCCTGCGACGTGGAGTTATAAGTGGCTTCTAGTGCGGCTGGGGCGCTGGGCATTTTCACGGGCATCTGACTGAGGCTGTGCTCCGCTTGGACGGGCCCAGGGGCCCGGGAAGCCAGGCCTGATCACAGGGCCCCTCTCATGCGTCCCGGCCAGTGCCAAATCCCACAAGAGGTTTACATCTTACTTGAGCCTCTTGGGAGAAGGGTACTTCATTCTCATCCCTGTGAACTCAGACGTGTAAGTCGGTCGGCATTCGCTCCCTGTAGAAGGACATGATGTTCAGAGTGTGAACGAAGCCCCTTCCTGGCGTCTCTCCCTCTCTCAGGGTGCTCCTGCGCTTGGTGGATGACTTTCTTCTGGTCACCCCTCACCTGACACAAGCGAAAGCCTTTCTCAGGTAGGACCCTCACGCGCGTCTCTACAGGCACTTCTGTGGCCCATGTACAGCTGACGTAACTCACGTAATAACGTCCTTCTCACCTCGCGCCCATGCTTCCCACGGCGTCCCAGCCTCTCTGCTGAGTGGGGCGCGGTGCAGTGGTGCCATTCCAGGAACCCGGGTGTGCAGTTGCCTCCTGCTGTCACTGGTGGGAGCCTGGAGCCGTCAGCGTGGCGTCGGGTCACAAGTGCTGCCCAAGGGAGCGCAGCTCAGGCGGCAGGCCTGGCAGGGCTGAGTCCACGGAGGCTCCTTGGAAGTCATGGGCACAGGAACACACTGGACGGTGGAGGGAGAAGCGACAGCAGGCTCCCACACCCGGGGGGCTAAGACCCCGGAGGTGGCCCACGAGGCCCTGGCTCCAGGAGGGACATGCACACATGGAGCCCTGAATGTGCTCGTCTGCAGCTTCCCCTGTGGAGTCACTTTCTTTGTGGAGCTCACTTGGGAGAGAGTGGAGGATTTGGACTTGAAACTGATGTGTTAAGAGGCATGGGGATCACATGGGGGCTGGTCTTAAAGTTCATTTTGTTCAAATTAAAATCGGGCCCGTGGGATCCTCGCCTTACAGCTGTGGCCCGCAGAGCACTGTCCCTCTCGGGGGGGCCCCGGGGCCTGGGGGCTTGTTTTAAAGTGTGGCTTTCCAAGGGAGGAGAAGGTTATAAAACTGAACCCTCAAAAGGTGTCACCGCCCGGGGGCACTTTGCTTTGGTCACTGGGCTGTCTCTGGAGACACCCATCTGTATGCTATCCCCACACCCCAAGTCTGCCCAGGGGGACTCCACGGGGCTCAGCCAGTACGAAGTCTGCCAGTGTGCTCGAGGGCTTTCTTTCGCCCATGGCAGCCCCAGTGCAGGACATCGTGCAAATGTAAATTCTTCAAAGTTATTCAGACTACAAATCCGGGTCCTTGGGGGCACTGGCCACGTTCAGAGAGCTCAGTAGCTACACATGGCCAGTGACTGCCAAAGGGGACAGCACAGAGAACGTCACCTCTGTCATGGAAAGTTCTGGGGGATACTGCTGCTCCGAGGGTGTTGGGCAGGGAGGTGGCTCAGAGTGTGTCTGTTGGGGTCCCCCCGGAAGATGGACCATCAGGGACAGATACACACATCCAGGAGGCAATTTTTTGCAAGGAATTGGCCCACACGACAGTGGGGCTGGCCAGGCAAGTCTGAAATCCACAGAGCAAGCGGCAGGAAGGGCAGGAGCTCTGGCTGCAGTCTGAGGGCCCCTCAGTTCTGCTCGTCAGGGTCCTGTACTGATGGGTGAGCCCACCCCGCTGTGGAAAGTAACCTCCTTAAAGCCGGCTGGCTGTGGATGTCAACCACATCTACAAAACACCCCGGCTACACCCAGACTCGAGTTTGCATACCTGGGCACCGTGGCTGCCCTGAGTGGATATGTCAACTGGCCATTGCAGAGAGGATGTGACCCCTTGGCCTCTGCCTACCCTCTGAGCCCTGCCTTTCCTGGTTCTCAACCGGGTTCCTATGCTCACTGCTCACCTGTGGACAGGGTCATCCAGGCTTCCACACATCCTTCAGGATCCAGCCTGTCTGTGGGGACTCCGTGCTCCCCTCCGCTGCTGCATGCCTCTGCCCTTCGCCGGCCTGGCCACTCTGGTCTCTGGTCATTGGCACCTGGTCTCCAGAACCCTTTGAGGACCAGCACACGGGGGCCAGGGCAGGGCTGGTCTGACCTCCCTCGGTGCCTGCCAGCCCAGCCCTCTGCTCCCCGGATACCTTTCCAGGTTTACATAGTATTGAACGAGTGCTTCCGAGATCCCTGGGCAGCCTCCCTCTCCTCCCGGATGCTGACGTGGCCCCTCTGCTTCAGGACCCTGGTCAGAGGCGTGCCTGAGTACGGCTGCATGGCAAACTTGCGGAAGACGGTGGTGAACTTCCCCGTGGATGACAGCGCCCTGGGTGGCACGGCCCCCCTCCAACTGCCGGCCCACTGCCTGTTCCCCTGGTGCGGCTTGCTGCTGGACACGCAGACCCTGGAAGTGTTCTGCGACTACTCCAGGTGAGCACGCCCAGCAGGTGGACACCGTCGGCCCAGTCCCATTCCTGCTTCCATGTGCGACAGGTGGCTGCGACCCTGAAAGGTCAGAGGCCTGTCTTTCCATCCAGAAGTGGGTAGAAACATGTCCTTTTGTGGGAGTGAGGGGACCCACTGGGTAAGCAGTTGTCTGGGATTTTTGGTAAAAGGCAATTGTGTGGCAGACTCAGGCACC
This sequence comes from Tapirus indicus, assembly GCA_031878705.1. Lineage (NCBI taxonomy): Eukaryota > Metazoa > Chordata > Mammalia > Perissodactyla > Tapiridae > Tapirus > Tapirus indicus. Next base: position 145,047,338 of record CM062921.1, read on the forward strand.
GGCGTGTTCCGTGGAGAAGCAGTGTAATCTGAACCCACAGATTTCAGGACCTGCTGGACACGAGTCTCTTTAGGGTGAAGGCACATGCTTTTGTGCTCACCAGTGGCCTCACTGGACGTTATGAATCCATGGTCACCTCTGATCCATTAGGGAAGCAGGGCTATGGCGCGTGGGGCCTGCTCTGTGCGCGACACTGCGGGTCCCTGCCTCAGTCGGCTCAGGCTGCAGTAGGAAATACCACAGACAAGGCAGCTTACACAACAGACGTATGTTCTCTCAGTTCTGGAGGCTGGATGTCCGAGACCCAGGTGTGGACGGGGCTGGTTCTTCCTGAGGCCTCTCTCCTTGGCGTGTAGACGGGGTCTTGTCCCCGTGTCCTCACACGGTCACTGCTTTGTGTTCGAGCATGTCCGGTGTCTCCTTCTCTTCTCAGAAGGACACCTGTCACATTGGATTAGGGCCCCACCTATGACCCCATCCAACCTCAGTTACCTTCTTAACAACCCCATCCCCAGACATGGGGTCAGGGCTTCACCCTATGAACTTGGGGGACATAGTTCAGCCCTCAGGCCCCACACAGATGTGAACAGACTCAGGACGGACACGGGTGAGGAATGTGTGCTCGCTCTCTTGAGTGAAAAGCAGATTCCAGAACCGTGGTGGGAGGCGGGCATCCCTCCTGTGCAGTCATTCTGGCTGTTCTGGCCTGGACACTCGGGTCTGCGCATGCCATGTTTCCTGGGCTCTTCGGGAATCTGCTCTGGAAGGGAAGTGGCAGGTGCAGGCGCTGTCCCTGGGGATCCAAATGCCTCCGTCTGTCTCCAGCCGCCTCCCCCACATCCGTGCTTCCGTCTCCTGACCCCATTCCCTGCCCAGCCCCTCGGCTCTGTCTCTGCATCTTTGGGCCTCCCACTCTCCCCGCCCTCTGGGCCCAGTTCTGCCACAACGGCCCCATTTCTCTCTCGTTGGCGGTTCCTCCTTGCGCTCCTGTCGCTGGGCGCTGGAGTTGGGTGAAGGCACTTCGTGCATTTCTGAGGGTGCGGCAAAGGGAGATGACTTTTCTGGAAAGCCGCAAATTTGTATTCAAGTTCTTAAAATGTTCAAACATTTTCCCAATAATTCCACTTCTAGAAATCTGTCCTGAAGAAAAAAAATCAGAGACATGATCACAGATTTTATTTGACATTTTAAATGCTCGGGGTGGGGTGCCTTCGCACAGAAATGAAATGAGCAAAATAAATGGCTGAGTGGGTGTTACGCATCACCAAGAAGAAGCCTCATTCTGTGTTAAAATTGTTTTCAAAGAATATGTAATATAATGAAAAGTTTATTTCGAGATAAGAGTGTTTAAAGCAGATATAAAAGATCCCACCTGGAGTGTAGACTGTGTGTCTCGCCTGCTTGTCGTGGACCCCTGCGTGTGGGGAGTGAGTGACAGTCGCCCGCGGGTGTGGGCAGTGGCGAGCGGGCCCCTTTTCTTACACTTCCTGACGCCCACGTCTCCCATCGATGACTCTGCACGGCCAGTCGGCTGGGTCAGGTCGCAGGGATGTTGGGGTGAGCAGGACGTCCTTCGTCCCCTGGTTGCGTGGGCAGACACACGCGTGTGAAGTGTGATCAGAGCACGTGTTGGAGGGGTGGGGTGGCCAGCGTGCGTGCCAGGACCCGCGGGGCTCACGGCCTACCGTCGTGTTGCAGTTATGCCCGGACTTCCATCAGAGCGAGTCTCACCTTCCGGCAGGGCTTCAAGGCCGGCAGGAACATGCGTCGTAAGCTCTTTGCGGTCTTGCGGCTGAAGTGTCATGGTCTGTTCCTGGATTTGCAGGTGAGCACGCTGCCGGTGGGGCGGCGGACTTCAGACGCGGAGGCCGCTGGCTTAGGTTCCACCTGTGAGGCTCGCGTGGTTCATGGGTCCTGTTATTGCATGTTGTGTGTGTGCGTTCCCGTGTGTGCACAGTCTCGAGAGCCCCTTGCACTCATGTCCCTCGGGCTCCGCTGTCTTTGGCCCCAGGGCCTCTCCTCACAGGGTGCGGGGTCCGAGGCCTTGGTGGGCTCAGGCCCCAGAGCCACAGGGCCCAGGACATGGTCCCGGCTGGGCTGGGCGCCACCCCCTCGTCCCTTCCTGCTCATCCTTCCTCAGGCGGCCCCGGCAGAGTCCTGACCCCACCCAGTCCTGGCGGGATTTCACTGGAGAGACGATGGTCTTGTTAATGGTCCTCTTTCTCACTCCAACCAGGTGACAAAGCAAAAGATAGGGACTTAAATTCCAGAGGACTTCCCATCATTTCTCTCTCCTTGTGGCTCCAGGTGAACAGTCTTCAGACGGTCTTCACAAACGTTTACCAGGTGTTCCTGCTGCAGGCCTACAGGTGGGTTCCTCGGGCCATGCTGCCACAAGAGGGAGCACACGGCCACGGCTGCAAGGCCGGCCTTGCCCTGGCTGTCCCACGGTGGGGACAGCGCTCTGCCTGCTGGGGTCCCAGGCCTTCGTGTCAAAACCCTGGGTTTACGAGAAAGTGGTGTTTGCATATTTCCTGCAGCACACGCTGCTTCTTCGTCCGTGTCCACATCCCAGGTGGTGGTGGGAGGCCAGCTTGGCCCGGGGTGTCCTGGCAGGACACAGTCCCCCAGCAGGCCAGCCACCATTCCTGCCCCACAAACTGGCCTGTGCTGAGGCCCAGCTGTGCTTCTGGAACATTCTGGAACATCCCCTGTCCCTGGTGGTCTGCGGCCACCCTGCCAAGGTGGGAGATAGTGTGGCATCATTCCGGGTGCCTTTCTGAGTCTTTGCTGGGAAAACGTTTCCACCTTCAGGCTGTGCCGGTCTCTCGGGAGGACGGACGTCCATCCTTCATTAACCAGGTCACTGTGTCCCCCCAGCCTCAGGGACACAAAGCCGGGCTTTGCTCTCCATGGTTTCTAGGGGAGACCTGTCCCTGGGCAGCTCAGGGAGGCAGCCAACTTCCCAGGACTTTTCTTGGGAAGTCAGGGCGGATCCGTGGAGCGGCAGGGCTGGATGAGGGGCAGCATCGTCTCCCAGGTGACAGGGCATCAGGCGTCTGTCTCTGAGAGTTGGTGTCATTCAGGGTCGTGTGTTTGTTGTGGGACAAGGTTATTGTCTCTTACGGGAGCTGAGTGGGGCTCGCGGAGGAAACTCCTACTAAGACATCACACCAGGAAAGCTACCTTTAGCCCCAGAGGGCCTGTGTCCTGTGCTTCGGCCATGAGGGCCACATGTGGACTTCACCTGTCCACATCTGTGTCCTGGGAGGTGCGGAGCCACGCTCACTCAGTCCAGGGCTCCCTCGGTGCTCAGGGCCCTCCTGCTCTTTGCAGTCATTCTTCCCTGTCTCACCTTCCTAACCACGTCCCTGTTCTCTTGTGGGTAAGCCGCCTCACACCTCTCTGGAAATGTGCTCGGAGTGAATGTGCCCGTGTCCTACTCACGGCTGAAGACCAGGGGTGGCTGTGATGCCCGCTCGCTTCTCGGGGCCCCTCAGGTGTGAGCCGAGCAGCAGGCAATGCTTCCAAGGGGGAGGCCACATCACCTCACCTCGCCTTCATGTCCCCACATCACCTCACCTCGCCTTCATGTCCCCACATCACCTCATCTCGCCCTCGTGTCCCCAGTGGACCCCTTGCTTGTGGGGCCCTGGCTCTGGACACCTGTCCCCCAGGGGACATTGCAGAGACCTGGGTTCAGGGGAGGAGCCCTCGGGCAGCTCCATGCCCCTCGGTTAGGGGGCTCCATGCTCCCCCATTGGGGGGCTCCACGCTCCCCGGTTAGGGCTCCACACTCCCCGGTTAGGTGGCTCCATGCTCCCCAGTTAGAGGGCTCCACATTCCCCTGTTGGGAGGCTCCACGCTCCTCGGTTAGAGCTCCACGCTCCCCAGTTAGATGGCTCCATGCTCCTCAGTTAGGGGGCTCCACATTCCCTGGTTGGGGGGCTCCACACTCCTCGGTTAGGGGGACTCCACACTCCCCAGTTAGGGCTCCACACTCCTCTGTTGGGCACGTGTGGCCCCAAGACGACTCAGGTCAGAGAGCTGCTGGCTTCCCCACCCACAGGCATCAACGTTGGCTGCTTCCAAATCCCGAAGGTCAGGGAGGTCTGAGAACCCCATTCCCTCCAAGGTGGGAGGGGGAGCGTAAAGCTGGGCCGGGGTGGTCCTGGCAGCTGGGGCTGTGTGTGTCCACCTGGTCCTCGGGGCAGGATGCTCAGCAGGCACCATCTGATCGGAACTCGCCGGGCTCGGCTCCTTTAATGGGAGATGGAAATTCCCCCTTGGGAGAGGGTCCTCCACCTGCAGGATGTGCTCCCTTCCCGGGCTGGTGGTGTGGCCCTGACCCCGGGACCCGGGCACGTTGTGTCTCCAGACCTGGCTCCCCTCTCCCGTAAGTGGCGAAGGACTTCCCGCCCCAGCAGGCTTCGGGAGTGTGAGATCAGATGGCAGCTGCACCAACACTCACGTTAGTCCCAAGAGGGCCCAGGTGGTTGGCAGGACCCAGAGCACAAGGTGCCTGGCGAGGGTCACATGCACACGCGTGCACACACCAACACGTGGACATGGGTGACTCGTACATGTGCGCACACAGTGCACACAAACTGACCGCATGTGCACGTGCCTGCACACGATACACACGTGCACACACGACCCCAGGTACAGACGTGCTCACACACGCGTGAACACATCGTAGCCAAGAGACTTTCCTCTAACACAGCTGACTGTCTCCCAGGTTCCACGCGTGTGTGCTCCAGCTTCCGTTTAATCAGCCAGTGAGGAAGAATCCCTCGTTCTTCCTCCGGGTCATCACCGACACCGCGTCCCGCTGCTATTCCCTCCTGAAAGCCAAGAACACAGGTGCGAGGTGTCCCCGGGTACGGCCGGCGGGGTCAAGGGGTCACCTGTGGTGCTGGCAAAGCACAGGCTGCTCCCTGCACGCTTCCACACAGAGCCACCCTGTGGTCTGGGAGCCCCGCAGCAGGAGAGCACCAGCCCCAGTGTGGCCGAGTTGGGAGACTCGGATTCAGGGCTTCTGCCGCTCCCCGGCGAGGTTCACCTTGCTGACCACCTTCTGGCCTCCTCTCGCGCCCTTGCTGCATGGGCAGACAGGCCTCCTGGTTGGGATGTGGAGGACATTTGGGATCTGGCCGTTGGTCCTTCCCTCGCCCACTCTGCCCCCTCCTGGGCGCGCTCCTCTCCGGTGCTTGGGAGGCTGCACAACCCCAGACCACAGTTGGGGGGAGGCCAGGCCCAAGTTTGCTGCCCCTGTAGCCATCCTGCCCATTTCAGGGAGCGAAACCACATATGGGGCACCCACGCGAGCCGCTTGCCTGCCTCTGCTCAGGGGTCTGTCTTGACCTTCCTCTGGCGTCCCCACCTGAGAACTCCCGCTGGAGCCGCCAACTGTTGCTCCCACGGCTCGTGGTGGATGTTTCTGATCAGTCTGAAGTTCGTGCCAGGCCTTGTCTGTGTGGCCCTCAGCCTAAGACACTTGGCTTTTTGTTGTTTCTGTTTTGTGGAAGTTTGGCAAAGACGGAAATGTTCAGTTGTCAGAATTCCCTGGTGCTTGTGTAGGGGCGGCCCCTAAATGAAATCGCCCATCTGTCCCCCACCCCCGACCCCTGTGCTCGGCCTGGAGGGACCCCGGGCAGCGTCTGGAGCACACGGTCACTCCTGGGAGGAGCGCAGGGGGCCAGGCATGGACCTCAGCCTGTCCATGTGTCCCCAGGGATGCCACTGGGGGCCAAGGGTGCCTCAGGCCCATTTCCTCTTGAAGCTGCCCAGTGGCTCTGCCTCCATGCCTTCCTGCTCAAGCTGGCTCATCACAGCGTCACCTATAGGTCTCTTCTGGGGGCGCTCCGGGCAGGTAAGCGTGGGCAGAGTCAGCGCCCGGCCCCAGAGGCACCCCCGTGTTCCAGCATGTGTGCATGAGCGAGCATCTGGGCCCCTCACTATCTGCATGGCAGGTGGTGGGTGCAGAGGCCCCCAGGTGATGGGGTGCAGGTGCTTCAAGGGTCTTAGGTTCCCCCCTCAATCAGGGACCTGGCACGCCCACTGGGTCACTCACTTCTCCAGGCCTCACCTCCACAGCCTACATCCCTGCCCACGGGAACCACGTCTCCCCCTGTCTCCCCTCCAGCCCCACTGGCGCATCTTTCCTCGAATCCCTGACATGTCCCCTCAGTCCTCTGCCCTGGCTGCCCCCCAACACCAGCATGGGGGTCCTCAGCTCCTGCTTCCCGAACATCCCCTCCTCCTCCAACCTGCGCCCTGTGCTCTCAGGGTCCCTACTGGGTCCCTGTCTGCTCCCTGGTGATGGCAGGTGCTGCCCCTTGCTGATGTTCCCGGCCTGCATACGGTAGGCACTCAGCACACAGACCATGCCTGCCCAGCCTCTCAGTGGTGCCACAAGCCCAGGGTGAAGGTGGTTCTCAGTTCCTTCCAGGAGGAGGTCTGACTTCAGTCATCTCCCTGCAGCCCAAGCGCAGCTGTGCCGGCAGCTCCCAAGGGCGACACTGTCTGCCCTGGAGGCAGCGGCCAACCCGGCCCTGACCACTGACTTCAAGGCCATCTTGGACTGACAGCCAGCTCTTCTCATAGCATAGGGTGGGCCCCGGGGACCTCAGGTCCCGTCCCGTGTGGTTCCATGTTGTGGAGGGGGCCGGCTCCACTGTGGGGGTCAGGCCCTCTCCCCTGAGACCCCGGGACATGCACTGCTGGCCGGCTGCTCCCAGGAGGGGTCGGCCGCCACCACCCTCTGGTGATGGGATCGGTCCTCCAGCGCTGGCCACAGCAGGAGGCAGGCAGGAGGGCCAGGCTGGGGTGCTGGGTGTCTGAACGGGGAGTGTCAGGGACCTCTGTCACCCTCTCACTGTGGGGGCTGCTGTGGTCTGGAGTGATGGCATGCATCCCCATGGGCACAGGGGGACACGTGGGTGCTCAGTGGTGGGCACGGGCCCCTTCCCGCTGACCCGCACAGCGCCCGGGCTCGGACTGCCACACCCATCGTGGGAGCAGCACCCGCGCAGCAGTCCCCCGAGCTGCATCTGAAGTCCAGCCTCGTTATACTTCCCCCGAAGCAGAGGGCCCTGTCGGCTGTGGGGCCCATCTCTGCCTGGCCTCACCCGCATTCTGACCTCGCCCATCCCCATACCCTGAGCCCAGCCTCCTGGAGCCTGAGTGTCCGGCACACCCCGCCCGCCACCCCCACTTCTGGACTCTTCCCCGCTGGTCCCCACTCAGCACACATCCCCCTCCTGCACGCTTCCTACCCGCCCCAACCCAGTGACTCTGTGAGGGCTGCAGGAGGAAGATGGCGAGCTTTTGTTTATTGTTTTCTTAGTTGTTAAATTTTCTCTTAACGTTTGTGTTGAATGTGTGCTGTGCCAGTACTGTTATCTGTGATTACAAAACACGTGCCTGTATCGGGTGCATAACCCGCACGGTCCTTGGCCTGGCGGGGGTCAGAGGGAATTTCCAGGGCTGGGGATGTGGCGGGAAGGAGGTGGGAGGCCGGAAGGGCGATCCCAAGGGTGGGTGCAGCCGGGCGGGAAGACCCCAGCCCAGCACCCGCCCCGCCAGCAGCTGACTCGGGCCGAGCTCCTGGGCACTCAGGAGAGCGCGGGCAGGAGAGTTGTGTGACCCAGGACATGTGCTTCTCCTCTGACCGTCACCTTCACTGTGGGCCACATGGTTCTGCTCTTTCTAGAGGGTTCTGCAGAGTGGGTGGCGAGGGCCGTGGACAAGTGGGTTTTGGGAGGGTGGGTGATAAGCCAGCTGCCCCATCCCTCCCCTCCAGGCTGCTTGTCTCCTGACCTGTCCCCATGTTCTGGACCTGGGCAGGTGGATGTGCTGTGTGCAGCCAGTCCCTGTCCATCCACCCCCCCCCAGTCTGTCCCCCTGTGCTATCCAGGGTCTCCTGGGGTGGGGGTGACCCTGCCCCTCTCCCGTTCCTACATTCTCACCACTGTGGGTTCCTTCACTCATGTGCCGTCACGTCCATTTAGCTGAACTTGGGGACGCGCCCAGGGAGGAGGCACACATGGAGCAGATATATCGGCCACAGACACCCTGGGCCTGGGAACAGGGGTCATGGAAATGGGGGCCCTGCAGAGGAAGAGCTGTAGATCTGGGTCCCTGAGGGTGTGGTCTCCCCCACAGGGGTCCTGCTCACATGGCAGAGTCCTGCACACCCTCGGGGACCTCCCTGCATGGGGCTGGCAGACAGGGCTGGGAGGATGGGATGTGGCGCTCTGCTCAGGGTCAAGGGTCATGGTTCTGGAAGGGGCTGGATTGAGGACCTTGGGGAGAACAGTTGGCCCCCCTGGGTCGTGGAGAGAGGTGGTCAGCCCCTGACTGGGCAGCACCCAGGAACCTCAGAGAGCTTGTTGGGGGAGGCAGGGCAGCTTAGAGGTGGCCTGGGAGGTGGGGCAGCAACTTTCAAACTGAGCTCTGGGTCCCCTAGGGGGCTTGAACCACACACGGGTGTTGCCCCCCAAGTTTCCAGTTCATCAGGTGGGTGGGGCCTGGGAACTTGCATTTTTAACAGGTTCCAGGTGATGCTGATGCTGCTGGTGGGTGGGGGACCCCAGCTGAGAACCACTGCAGTGGGAAAAGGAGAGGTGTGGGATGTCCTCTGTGCAGTGGCCCCAGGGTGGAATGGACAGCACCTGGCTGGGTCCACTGTCAGGGTCAGGAGTTCAGAGATGGGTAGAGGGTGAGGCTGCCTGGGAAGAAGTGACTGGAGGTTATGGAGGGGCTTGTTTGAGAGTGGAGGGTCTGGGGCCTTGGTGACAGTGAGGAGGGCCCACCCGCCTCACAGTAGCCTTGCCAGAGTCCCCCCACCCCCAGCGTCCCCGATGGGTCCCTGCCTTCTGGGTCCCCAGCCTTGGTGAGGGCCCCTGCGTAGAGAACACGTCCACGAACCTGCAGGTTTCCGTCAGGATGACAAGCCCGGTTCTGCCCTCGTCTTTGTTGAGGACGTGCCCACTGGCGGGAGACACGCAGTGTGCCCTTCCAGACCACCGTGTGGGGCCATGCTGGGTGTGGGCGGACTACCCAGGATGCTGTACAAACGTCCTTGGACAGATGGATCCAGGAGGATTACACAAAGGGCAGGAGGGGAGCAGCTCCAAGGGGGTGTAATCTGTGAAGAAGCGGCCGCACCAGGGGTGTTGGCACCCTGTCTGTCCCCTGGGGCAGCACAAAGGCTGATAAGTGGCATTTGACGTCAGTGAGCAATTCCCAAGACTTCCTTCCGGGGTGTCTCCGATGAGACCACATAACCTGGCAGGTGCTATCAAGTGTCCCTTAGATGGGGTCGATGCTAACACAGCCCACGTTGGCCAAGCAGGAGTGCACATCGCATGTCAGGGTTTATGGATATTGCCTTGTTTACTGCTGCTGCCACGGAGAACATCCGAGCGACCAAGCTGACGCGTTTATGACAGGCCCAAGTCCACAGGGCCGTCGTAAATGCGCTGGAGAGATGAGCGGTGAGGGCTGAGCCCCACCCGCCCCTGCGTGCGGCCTGGCAGTGCCCTCGCTGTCATAAACAGAGGGAAGGACTGAACCACCGCCCAGGGGGACACTCAGGGCAGGTCAGACAGGACAGGACGGGGACAGGACGGGGGCCCCGCAGCAGGCGCCTGAGCTGACCCGCCACCTGCCACCACGGGCTCACAGCGCCTGAGCCTGTTTCTGGCATTTCCATAACCGACCAGCCCAAGAAGTCAGTCATTGCTCCGTTATCCGTCCTCTTCAAGCCTCCAGAATCTCGTTTCTCTAGTAAATGCTTTCATCGCGTCTTTACCCAGGATCACGTGTATTTTGTCTGAAGTAAAACCCCCAAAAAGGCTTATGCTTTGGTCAGACAAGTCACTAAGGATTCTGATTCATCTCTTTTTAAAACCATGTGTAGGCTGCCAATCTCCTCAGGGGGAAATGTGAAAATAATAAAGTTTTTAAAAGCAAAGAAAAAAATCTAGTTTTGGGGCTCCCCTAGGTCTAAACTGCAAGTGAGGAAGCTCATTGTTCCCACATCCCACAGTTGCGTCCACAGCGAGGGGAGTTCTAGATGAGAAAACGAGTCCAAAGGAAGCCAGACTGAGAACAGGTGTGGATGACACACCCCAAAGAGGCTTCCCCCAGCACCCCTTTCCTGCCGTCCCTCGCCTGCCAGTGCCTTGGGCGCGTGCTCAGCACCCCCATGCAGACGCTTACCTGTGAGGGGCACCTCGGAGCAAAGGGCTTCCCACACCCAGGCAGAGCCCCAGGCGCTTGTGAGAGGCAGAAGAACCACCCCCCAAAGATGCCCACGTCCTAATCCCAGAACCTGGAGTACGTTACCTGACACGGCAAAGGGGGGTTATGGGTGCCGGTGGAATTAGGTAACTAGTCAGCTGACCTTAGGATGGAGATCATCCTGAATTATCTGGGTGGAGCCAGTGTGAACCCAGAGCCCCTAAAAGTGGAAGGAGAAGGCTGACAGTGTGTCCCAGAAATGCGGTGTGAGAAAGATGCACTGGCCGTTGGTGGCTTTTGGATGGAGGAAGGGACCATGAGCCTAGGATCGCAGCATGGAAGTGTGGGGGGCAAAGTGCAAGACTTGCTCTACCCGTGGGGCTTAGAACACACTTCGGGGGGCCCTCGAGTCACCCCACTTCAATACTTGGTTCCTCTTAGGCGGCAGTAGTGCATGCGCTTCTGTCCATGAGGGTCTGGGCTGGCCGAGGGCAAGGATGGCTCCCAGCACGCACGCCAGCCACGGGCCATTTATTACCCGCCATGTACCTTGTCATTTGGGGTGCTTTCAGCACCCTGGACAGCACTTGTCAATGGAGGACCTGTCTTGAAGGTGCTCAGACAGGTGTCCGGGGTCTCAGAGCTGTTCCTGGCAGCATGGACCCAAGGACATACGTGGTCTCCGGGAGGCAAGTCAGAAGCAAGCTTGTGTATCCAGAGCCCAGCGCCTTAGACCTGACCCTTGGGTCCTCGGTGCTGTCGGAGGAGGGCAGAGGGAGGAGGGAAGGATGGGTGAATGGACAGAGGGAGGGATGATGGGTGGAGGGAGGGAGGAGTGCAGGCGGGCAGGCATGGGTGAGTTAGCACGAGTAGAGTGATGAGAAGTCACCCTGCTGAGGGCTCCAGAACCCGGCAGGTCGTGGCTGAGGGCTGCATGGAGGCCTGTGTGCAGGGAAGGCAGCCGGGTTGTGACTGGGGTTGAGTGAGTGAGTGAGTGATGGGCGAGTGATGGTGCTCCTGTAGAGACAGCAGGAACCTGACCGGTAATCGGCCTTTCTGTGCTTTCTCGACAAACTTGAGAGCTGTTGAGAAGCTTTTGAAAAACAAAAGGCAGTGTTTCTCAGAAATAACCGCCAGCCCCCACGGACTTTCCCAGCCATGCTGACTTTCCCTGGCTGGCGCTCACTCGCTCACTTCGGGGGATCCGTCCTGGGTCGAGAGTGGGGTTCCATGGATTCTCTTGACGAGAAACCCACATGCCTGCTGCCTGCGAGGTTCCCTGTCACATACACGGTCACGACAGACCCAAGTGCTCTCGGTAAAGAAAGGGGCTTTCTGCGGGCCAGGGGTTTCCCTTCCGAGCTCACCATGGGGATGGCCCACCATTCTTCCTTGGCAATCAGCCCTGCAGATTCCCCCAACTCGTGTGGCGCGAGACCCCCAACTGCAAAGGGTGCAGATATGGGCCTTCTCAGAGGCCCCTCTGCCAGCCTGCGTGGCCACTGGGACGCCCCCTGCCATTTTGCCTGTGGATTTGCCTGGAGCAGCACGTGCCACCAGATGGTGCCATGCAGGACCCAGACTGCAGGGGCCCAGGAGCCAGACACCACGCTGTCTCCTGTTTGGAGAACAGTGTGGACCATGATGCTAGAGCTGGGCTGTGTGGTGAGCAGGGTCTGGAGGGCACAAGGGCGTCGGGAAGCAACAACCACAGGCCTCGGTGTTGGAGGCAAGTCTGTAATGGGGTTGGGCGCTCTGTGCTCTGTGAGCCGCACACAGGCTGGGCCCTCCACGCCGCCCCACCCTCAGCAGGCCCCACTGTCCTGTGGCTTCGAGCGCGTGTCCTGCAGTGCATCCTTCTGCTTCTGTCTGCGCCTGGCAAGCAGCTGGGCCAGGGCGACGGCCGGGACCAACAGTATGGGCAGGAAGGACAGGAGCATGCAGGTGGCCTGCACCCAGCCCGGGTAGATCTTCTCCTGCTGCAAGGGGAACTGGTCCTGCAGGGACACGAAGCCACAGGTAAGCATCCAGGAGGGGAGAGCGTCACCGAGACCAAGGGCTCTCTCCACTCTCCACCCTCCTGGGTGGAGCGAGGCTGACCCTCGGCCACAGAGAGTGTGAGCTGTGTGGGGCAGCTTCACCCCGTCATTCCCTGAGACACAGCAGGTTCATTTATTCCGGGTGGATGGAATCAGCACCCAGCAGGGGCAGTGGACACAGGGAGCCCATGTGCCAGGATGGGGGCCACCCGGGCTCGGGGGCTGTGGTGGCCTGACCTGCTGGGCATGCTTGGACCCTCTGCTCCCCCTCCTCTCTAAGAGGGGCGACACCACCCGTGACTCAGGCATCTCCTGTGAGGGCGACATGAGGCATGAACGTGTGAACCTAATGGGAAGATATTCACGCAAAGCTTCCAGAAGTTCAGGGCATTCCTCCTTCGCTTGCCCTACTGCTGCCCTGAGGGTCTGCTGGGATGGCTCCCTCTCTAAGGAGGATCTGGAACGGAGTTACTCCCATGCTCCCAAGAAAGGGCAGCACAGGCGAGGTGCTGAGTGGCCAGGCGGGTGGCCGCCCCACACAGCTCAGAGCGCAGCCCTGCAGGCAAGGACTGGCCCCAGAGTGCGGGTCGCGCACCTTCCCTCTGACCAGTTCAATGACACGCTCCGCACGTGTCTTCTCTGTCTCAGACCAGGAGCAGACTGTGCAGCGCCCACCCCCACAACACGTGGGAAGTTTGGCTCAAGGCCACGTCCCTGTGTGAGGGGCTACAGCGACCTGTGACGTCGCCAGAGTCTGGAAGCTGCTCCGGCCATCCACCACTGACCAAGGGCCTTGCGCGAGGTTGCTGGGGCTACCGGAGTCGGCTCTGATGCCCCAGGGGACGCTGGAGTTCTGGCAGCCTTGGGTCTCATGGCAAAGGCAGCCCACATGGTCACTTAGGTGTGAATGTCCACCCTGAGGGTCATCTGGGGCCTGGATGGCACCAGGGGAGGGCCAGGCCAGGCCCAAGTTTGGTCCCAGGGCTCCCAGGTCCCCACCCAAAGGACCTACATATTGGGGGTTCCAGGCCCTGTAGCTCGGTGGCGTCCTAGCCAGGAGGACGATGTAGGCCACGAAGATGGTCAGCAGCAGCAGGGGGCTGATGACCTTCCAGGTCACCCGCCAGTAGAGGCCAGGCTGCCGGCCAGTCATCCACACTATGTCATCGCAGAACCTGCCACGGAGACACGAGGCTCAGGCTCTCACACCTGGTCCTGGTGCCTGCCCACCCACCCACTCAGCCAGCAGCCTTCGTCCAGTGTCACCAAGATATGGCCAGTGGGGACTGTCACCCACCTCCACTCCGACCTTTGCCCCCACACCTTCCTGAGTGGCCACTGGACAGGCAGCCCTCTCGGCTCTTGATGAGGACTCAACCTCCGGGTGGGTGTGTGGGAAGAGCTCGGCCGAGGGAGAGGGCTGGGCAGGCGGCACTCCAGGGGTTTCTGGCCCTGGCCCAGCCCTCAGCCTGGCCCCTGGGTGAGTTGCCACTGGACAGGACCTGCGGCTTTTACCCCTGGGAGGCCACCATGTGAGAAGCAGCGAAGCCCCTGCCAGCCTCAGCTCTGAGAGGGGAGGTGATGCCTGACCTGACCCCTGTCAGGGCCTCCGGGGATGGAGACAGAGGCGACCCAGGACATGCAGCAGGTGAGGCATTAGCTACGCCCAGGAGCCGCAGGAAGACCAGACCCTCCTCACGGCCCCTCACCTGCCTGCTCCCCACCCTGCCTCCCAGCTTCACTCCAGATGGCTCCTGAGTGCCTCCTTCTGAGACCCCATAGCTGGTCAGAGCCCAAGCTCACTGCTTCTCCCCACAGGACTGGGCCGGCCCCTGCCAGATGACTGCCCCTTGCTTCTGCCTCTCCAGGTGGGCAGCATCCCACTTTGGGTCCAGCCCACTGGCCCTGTGTCCACAGAGCACGGCTGAAGGCCTTGGCGTTTGGGGCCTTCCGGGACCCCTAGGAGTCCAAGGACAGGGAGCACAACCTCTAGGACCACCTGGGCAGGGCTGTGGTCGGGTGGCAGGTGCAAGTGCAGGTGTGACAGGTGAGAGTGCAGATGTGACAGGTGTGGGTGCAGGTGTGACAATGAGAGTGACAGGTGTGAGTGCCAGTGTGATGGATGTGAGTGCAGGTGTGAGTGACAGTGACAGATGAGAGTGCCAGTGTGACAGGTATGAGTGACAATGAGAGTGACAGGTGAGACTGTGTGACATGTGTGAGTACAGATGTGACAGGTGTGAGTGCAGTGTGAGTGACAATGACAGTGACAGATGAGCATGCAGGTGTGTACCTGCCAGAGCCTGGTGGGGATGTGCAGGACCAGGGCTGGGTCTTCCGAGACGTCTCTGGGAGGGCATCCTGGGTGGGTCTCCCAGTGCCCTAGTGTCCACCGGTCCTTGGGTTTTAGGAGTCCGCCTGCATGGCTAGAGACCAGCCGTTTTGTTTCTCACCTCCCAGAGGCTGGGAGGCCGGAGAGCCAGGCAGGCAGGCCCATAGGTGCTTCTCTGGACCCCTGGAAGCCACTCTCAAGTGTGTTTTTGGAGGGGCCCAGGTGGCCCCGTCTCATCCTATAGCTGCCTGGAGATGAGCTGCTGCCAGGCCTGTACGTCGTACACAAGACGCCCTGAGTAGAAGAGCGGGACCCTGACCCCGACTGGACCCCCAGGGGAAGCTGAACTCACCGGTTCATCCCGTAAACATAAATGATGCCGACCACCTCTAAGAATGCGAAGATGATCAGGTTCAGGGAAGCTGCATAGCGGTCGAAAATCTCGAGCCAGTAGTTTCCAGACTGCAGCGTGAAGCAGATGGAGGCAAGGAAGGAGGCCAGGCAGGCCACCCCTGAGGGACAGCAACCCCACATCTGAGCAGGTGGCCCTGGCTGCTGCCCTCCCAGCTCCTGCACCTGCTCTTGTCGGCTCCTGCCCACCGCAGGGGCTCGGCCTCAGCAGGCAGTGCGGGAGGGAATCCCCTGCCCCCTGCCCCTCCCCGACCTTCGCTCTCCCATGATGGCCGTCGGGGGACGTCAAGTCAGCCCAGAGCCACCTGGACCAGCTGTGAGAGGTGACAAGGCTGGCCCAGGCTTCGACTGGGACTGCAATATGGCCCTCGAGCCCTCACGGAGGAGGGGCGTCTGGACAGTGGGCAGGCGTGGACAGAGGGCCAGGAGGCAGTGGGACAGGGGGGACAGGCCCTCCAGGGTGGCCTTGCTGTCCACTCACCAGTCAGGACCTCCTTGGGGACCCATCTGGGCATGACCCCCATGTCCAGGAGCGGTGTGATGACAGCTTCCATGTTCCCGAACATGGACGACAGGCCCAGGGTGAAGAGCATCCCAAAGAACAGCACGGCCCAGCCGGGGGCCCCGGGCATGTGCAGGATGGCCTCCGTGAAGACAATGAAGGCCAGGCCTGTGCCAGAGGCGCTCTACAACATGGGCGCGCGGGACACCACGCTGTGACACGTGCGCATGGACACCCATGCTGTGGCACACGCACCAACATGCCCCACACACCATGGCAGACACACGTGCACTGACACACCCTGCACTGTGACATGTGCATGGGCACCCACGCTGTGACACACCAAACACCCTTTGCTGTGACATGTGTGTGACCCACACCCCTCCTGGCGTCAGGGCTGAGGCAGAGGCCCTGCCCTATCTGGGCTGCACTAGGACACACTGCAGGTGTGCCTCTGCGGGAAAGGAATCTTTTCCCCTTTAATAACCTGCAGCCAACAGGTGACTGTGGAAGCCGGGGGCCTTGGGCTCAGGTGCCCTTCAGACCACTGCCCTGAGGACCTGCCTCCTGACTGCCCACCCCAGCCTGCTGCCCCTGATACCCAGGTGTCAGCTGGCCCTGTGTGCGGCTGCCCAACTCTGGCCACGGCCTGGCTCTGTGACCCTCATTCTGGCCCTACACCCAGGCTCTGTGCACCAGCGATGCCCACTCTCCCAGTCAGCCATCTGCAGCAAGGCCTCGGCCCAGTGCGGCCCTGGTGCCCCATGGCAAGGCCCCCAGGTACCTTATCCAGAAAGTCCTCCAGGTGGCAGGATTCCAGGTGGAGCCCGGCCACCCTCTGGGGCTGGGTGACGTTCAGATGTGCAAGGACGGCGGGATAGTCGTCCCTGGAGATGCTCTGGTCGGGGAAATCGAATGCATTGATGAGCCTGAGGATGTTTCTGCAGGACAGAAAGAGTCCAGGTGAGTGCTGGGCTGGGCGCCTGGCACCCGCCACAGACGTGTCTGGGAAATGTCCGTAAAGGACAACAGCATCCCTCAGGTGGGATCTCGCGGACACGTGTAGTGGGGCCAGCACTTGGGGGGCACTTCTCTACTCCGTGCACACTCGGGGATTGAAGGCTCTTCTCAGCTCCTGAAAGGACCCCAGGCCTGGAAGGGGGACAGGCCCCTGTGAGGTACAAATGGGGTGGCTCCCTCGCCTCCTCGCCATGTGGGTCCCTGATCAGCACTGGCCGCAGCACTCCCGAAGGGCTTCTGGGACGGGCGGCGGCCCCGGCTCTCCGTCCTTTGCCTCCACCGTCGGAGGTTCACTGTCTGCAGGGCTCGCGGCTCACACACACCCATGGGAGTTTCCGTGTTTGCAAATCCGCCTATTTGCTAGAACTTATTTGTAACCTAGGAATCAGTACTCGTGGTGCTTCTGCAGTTAGGTGTGGACATGTCCAGAGTGGCAGAAACTTCGGGTCGCCCCCGTTCCCAGCCGAGGTCAAGGTCGGCCAGGCGATGCTCCGCCGTCTCATCTCAGCTCTGGGGCTGCAGATGGGTCCTCACAGCCTGGTTAGGGCCACCATTCTCACACTTCTGTGCTTTTCGTCGGTGATTTTGCTGTGTAAAATGTCCCCCAAGCATAGCACCAAAGAGTTGTCTGTGTCCTAAATGCAGCGAGAGGCCAGGATGTGCCCCACCCCAGGAAGATACATCAGAGGAGCTTCGTTCAGGCCCGAGTCCCTGCTGCCGGTGGGTGCAGTGTACATGGATCAGCATGGTGTTCACTGGGCGTCTCCGTGGAAGAGCTGCCTCTACTGCTCTCGAGCAGAAGTCACTCTGGTCTCAGGGCGGGAGCCCTGCAGCCTCTCTGGATCATTCCGCGAGGTGCACACATGCTCAGCAGCTCCCGGAGCCGTGGGGCTCAGGCTGCTCATGGTGCGGCTGCCCCCTCCTCCTCTTTCTCCCTCTGTGGACGTGGCCAGAGCATGGTTAGAACAGGTGTCTTGCTGTGGTGCTGTTGACCCGGGGCCGGACAATTCTGGGGGGCATCCCGGGTGCTGTGGATATTTAGCAGCATCATTGGGGGCTGCTTGTGCACCTCTGATGGGTTCTAACTGGTGGGCCACATCTGGAGGGCCGTTTCCAAGCAAGAATGGACAGTCTTCGTGCTATGCCATTTGACACAGTTATTCCAGATGTTGGTGTCCTGGGGCTGTTGTGACAAATGACCACAGACTGGAGCCTTAAAACAGACATTCATCCTCTCTCAGCTCTGGAGCCAGAATTCTGATGACACGATGGGCCACAGTCCCTTGGAGGCTCCAGGGGAGGGTCCTTCCTGCCTCTTCCAGCTCCGGGGGCGCCAGGCATCCCTGGGCTTGTGGCCGTGTCCCTCTAACCTCTGCTTCCGTCATCACGTGGCCTCCTCCACATGTGTCTGTGTGTCCCTTTCTGTCTCTTGTAAGGACTCTCTCATGGGATTGGGGGCCCACCCTATCCATTAGGACCTCTTAACCAGTAGTGTCTGTGAAGACCCTGTTTCCAAATCCAGTCACGTTCTAGGTTCTGGGTGGACGTGCACTTTTGGGGACACTCTCCACCCCGCTCCCGTAAGGACATAAAAGGTGATCATGTGGGACTCCCCATGATCAGGCAGCGTCTGGTGGCCGTGCTCTGAGGACGCCTCACTCTATGAAGCCAGAGGCACCAGGCTCACCCATCCAGGCAGTGCCCGTGGTCATTGGCCGCCTTGAATCCCAGGACGGAGAAGACGATGATCGCCGCGTAGAGGGAGGTCATGCTGTTGACCAGGGCAACGGTCACCGCATCCTTCTCACAGTTGTTCCTGGGTGGACACACGAACATCGTGGGCTCTGTGGTTAGGGCCCCTTGGGGAAGGAAACTAGGAGGAGGCTTGTCCCCCAACACCCCACCCAGGCCGCTCCCCACTCTGCACCTGGGCCCTCTGTGCACGGTCCAGAAACACCGGCGCTGTTCCCAGTGGTCTCAGGACACTCTCAGATCACTGATCCCTCCCCACTGACCCCCTCCCCGCTGATCCCTCCCTGCTGACCCTCTCCTCAGTGACCGCCTCCCCACCACCCCCCTCCCAGCCCACCCCAGCTCAAAGCCACTGAGTATCTAAAATGCACTTAGCCTCCACCACCCCTGCCAAGGCTCGGGCGATGATGAGGCCCCAGCTGGGAGGTGGGGAGGTGGAATGGAGGTTTTGTTGAGATTATCCCCAAATGAGAAACGCACACAAGCTGCTCTGAGTGAAAGCTGAGGCAGTGACACGCCCATACAGTGGTTGACAGCCCCCAGGGCCTCCACCCTCCACCTTCCGCGCCTGCGTCCCGCCTGCCTGTGGTGAGCACACGGAGTCAAGCGTGTCCCGGGTGCGTCACAGTGTGTCACAGTGCCTCTCGGCTGTACAGATCCACCTCAGTGCCGTGGGCACACTGGGTCTCCCAGAGCAGAGCATGTGGCTCCTGGTAGCAGGTGGTGGCCTCGAGTCTATCTTAAGTGACTAGAGAGGCTGACACTCCGTTTCCGCTCCTACGACTCTGGCGTCACACACAGTTCATTTTAGTTGGTGTCAGCCCCACTTATGGCCTTGTTCCTGGGTTTGATTATCTGGGTTCTGTTCCTGCAGCCAGCTCCGTAAGGTGCTGGAAGCTGCCAGAGGGCCCTAACCTCCCAGCCCTCGGGGGATGACTCAGTAATTGCTGGAACCCCGCGAGTGTGTTCTTATCACAAGTTCATGCCAGGTTACCCTTGCCCATGGCAGGATGTCACGATAAGGAAGTGCATTGTAGGGCCCATGTCTCTGCTGGAAGGGCTCTGCCTGGCCCGGCCCTACCTTGGCGGGTTGTAACTTGCAAAGGCAATGTGTCCTCCGAAGCCCAGGGACAGAGAGAAGAATATCTGGGTGGCTGCGTCCAGCCACACCCGGGGGTTCTGGAGAATCTGCATCTGGAATGCGACGGGGGAACCTTGTTATGTGGCAGACAAACCACACTGGCCAGGGCAGCTCCTGTTCCAGAACATTCCCAAGGCTTCCTTTAGGACAACCCTCGTGAGTGGTGTGACCTGCTCAGGCCCCAAAAACAGCGTAGGACCGAGTGTGAGGGAGCTCACTCAGACCCTAGCACAGCAAACTCGGCCTTTCGGTTCTGTGACGGGTTAAATAAACCCCTGCCTCCCGTCCGCTTGGACTCATGGGCTCTGAGAACTCGTCCGACAGACCTCTCAGAGCTGGGAAATGGGTCTGAGCGACTTGACTGGGGTGTGCTTGGCTTTGAGTGACCCGAAGGCCCAGGGCAGTGTCCACGTGCACGCACATAGTGCCTGGTGTCTCTGCTGCTGGGACCCGGCCAAACCCACGTCCACACCCAGGCGCCCCCTCCCTCCTCCTGGGGCAGGGTGCTGCCTAGGGAGGCTTCAGGGGCCTGTTGTGCAACCCTAGACACCTCCCAGAATGCAGGGGTCCTGGAGGGGGTGGAGTGGTCCAGAAGTGGGCGGGCTCCGGTCGGCAGGGCCCTGGGTCCTGTGGCTCCTCGCCTGGTGGGATCGAGCAACTGGACAAGGCCCCCAGAGGTGTGGGGTCCCGGACACTAGGGGTGAGACATCTGGGTCCCCAGCCAGCCTCTTCTCTGGACCACAGCCCCCAACCCCGCACGTCCCAAACCAAATCGTCCTCCAGCTCCTTCTCCCTCTGACTCTGACCTCCTCGGCCTCACCCCACCCCCACAGGCCCTGGGCGGCCTCGCCTCTGGCTCACGGCCATTCACACGGCCAGGGGATGGGACGAGCAGGGCTGTGGCCCCGACTCATGTGCTTCCTGGAGCCTGGACCCGGGACTTGGATAGGAGACCCACTTACGTTGGGAGTGAACAGGTAGATCAAGCCTTCAGTGGCCCCGGGCAGGGAGAGTCCTCTGATAAGGAAGACCGTCAGGACCAGATAAGGAAACAAGGCTGTGAAATAAATTGCCTTAAAAAGAGACGGATTGTTAGACTTTTCAATGGTGTCTGTTCCATCTAAAAACCTTGAGCAAGGCCAGTGTGCCAGAAACGCCTCAGTGGCCAGGGCCACGTCACCCATGTGGCATTCCGGGTCGGAGTGGAGGGCACCGTGGGGGATGGTGGGGTGTGGGCTCCAGTCAAGCTCAGGGGCTTGGGGTTCGTTGTGACAGTCACATGTGGATTCACGTATGCATTTGTGGCCCGTGGGGTTAGCTGAGGTGGGCATGGGCCACCCTGTGCGGGTGGCCTCCCTCTCAGCCACGCTGAAGGCTCTCTCAGCTCTTGTCACATCAGCGTCCTCTTCCTTCTCACCCTGATGCCCCCCAACTGGCTGCTTCCCAGGGGCCTCAGGCCGCACACCTGCCTGCTCCCCTCCCCCCAGTGCAGGCCACTCCCGACTCTCAGTCAGGTTTGGGCAGGGGTCTGCACAAAAACATCTACAAATGGACATCTTCCCTCGCTGCCCCCATGTCCCAAATGTAGACTGACCCTGGGGAATCACCGGGGGCATCTTCAGGGACTTTCCTAACAGGATTGTTTGGAATTTCTAGCTGGCTACTTGGACCTAATGGTGGCTTTGGTCTAATTCAATAATTTCAGTCCTCACGTGAGAGGAATTGTAACTTCCACACGCCAACTGAGAAAACGCACAGGCACATGGGCACACTTGGATCTGTGCAAAAGCTCCACAAGCATGGATCCTGGAAATGCATGGACCTTCATTGCAATCGTTTAAAAGGATATTGGGGCCAGCCCCATGGTGTAGTGGTTAAGTTTGGTGCAATCCACTTTGGTGGCCCAGGTTCATGGGTTTGGATCCTGGGCCCAGACCTACACCACTCATAAGCTGTGCTGTGGTGGCGACCCACATATAAAGTAGAGAAAGATTGGCACAGATTTGGCTCAGGGTTAATCTCCCTCAGCAAAAAAAAAAAAAAAGTAAAATAAATAAAAGGATAGATCTATATATAAAATACTGGACATATCCATGCCCTGAGTGAAGAGTGGGTGGGGAGCCCCTGTGCGGCATGCATTTCGAGAGGCATGCTTGTGAGCTGGAGGCGCAGGCTCCCCTGGTCCTTTCTTCATGGAAACTGTGTAACTATTGATACGTTTTTTTCTCATCATTCAAGTCTCTTTAAAAGATAAATGATTGTTTAAAATAAAAATGTTAACAGTGCATTTGCTGTTTATAACACATTATAAGTAAAACGTGTGACAACAACACAAAAGCCAGGAGGGGGGAGGTGGAGAATAACACTGTGAGGTTCTACCACATACGTGGTACAATATTACTCAAAGGCAGACCATGGGAACCTAAAGATTGTGCTATGACTCCTAACAACCACCAAAATAACACAACAGAGTTACAGCTAACAAAGACATAGAGCAGGATCCTAAAAAATACTCAGAAAAAGAGAGAACAGGTGGGGCATGCAGAAAACAAATACAGGATAATGGACCTAAACTAGATCAGTAATCACATTAAATGTAAATGGTCTAAACACCCTAAACAAGAGGGAGAGATTGCCAGGTTGGACAAAAAGCAAGACCCAACTGTGCACTGTCTGTGAGAAACACACTTTAAACAAAGCCCCAGACAGGTTAAAAGAAAAAGAATGAAAGGACATAAAGTTAGCGTAGTCAAAAGAAGGCTGGAGTGGCTATATTAACATCTCAGTCGACTCCAGAGCAAAGACTGTCTCCAGGAAAGGATGGTCATTTCATAATGATAAAGGCATCGATTCTCCAAGGGGGGGGCAATCCTAAGGTGTATGCCCCTCCTAACAGATCCTCTAGCCAGCCCTGGGGGTCTAGTGGTTAAGGTTTGGTGTCTCGCTGCTGCCGCCCAGGTTCATCTCCCAGTCAGGTAGCCACTCCACCCTTCTGTCGGTTGTCACACTGTGGCAGCTGCATGTTGCTGTGATGCTGAAAGCTATGCCACAGAGATTTCAAATACCAGCAGAGTCACCCACAGTGGACAGGTTTCAGCCGAGCGTCCAGACTAAGACAGACTAGGAAGAAGGACCTGGCCACCCACTTCTGAAAAATTCAGCCATGAAGACCCTGTGAATAGCAGCAGAGCATTGTCTGATAGAGCGCCAGAAGGTGAGAGGATGGCGGGAAAAGACCGGGCAGGTTTCCCTCTGCTGCCCACAGGGTCACTAGGAGTCAGAATCAACTCGACAGCACTAACAACAAGCAGAGCCTCTAAACCCATGATGCAAACAATGACAGAATCTGGGAGGGTTCCTCTGGAGCCTGAGGAAGCTGGGGAGTAAGGACTGGCCAAGGGCCCTCACCTTCCCAGTGGTTTCGATGCCTCTGATGACACACAGGTACACGACTGCCCAGCAGGCCGCCAAGCAGACCAGCAGCTGCCACTGGATGGAGCCCCTGTCGTCAATGTCGGCCGTGATGTTCAGCGTCTGCCGGTACCAGAAGTAGCTCACGGTGCTGCTGCCCTGGCACTCCTCCACGAACCCTGGAACCGGGAGGGGCCATCACAGGCTGACCACAAGGCCTGAGCTGGGGTTCCGGCTTCACAAAGCACCATCCAGGAGCACAGGCTGTGGATAGCCTGTCCTGGGGCTGCTGCCCGAGTGCTGGGCACACCAGGCAAGATGGGTGCCACCGTGAGTGAGGGCCAGGGAGGCTGACGGTCAGCAGCTAGTGCCTTCTGCTGCCCAGGGTATCCAGCCACGGCCTATGGGGCCAACATGGGAGCCTCCTGGCCCAGATTCGCCAAACGGGCACCCAGGGCTGGCCTCGTTCAGCAGGTGCCAAACACAGGGTTTGTTATCAGCCAGAGGCAGGAAGGGAAAGAGGGTTAACCCAGCTTCACGAGCAAACTTGAAAACAACACTTTTCCACATCTCAGAGATCTCCCCAGGTGAGCACTTGACTAGGGTTTTGCCCTAAAGACTGATTCAGCGAAAGCAGCAGTGCCAGCGCTCACCCTCTCCTCGCTGGGCACACACACAGCTGCAAGGGCCCGCGAGCTGTGCTGGGAACACGTCGGGTCTCCATGGGTCCCCAGAGTCCCGCAGTTAACAGACAGCCATGGGGTAAAGAGGACCCGATTTCAAGTCTGCTGTTTAGGGGAGACAGCGAGGGGCTCCGTAGCCACATGGAGTTCCCTCCAGGCCTCGGGCATTACCTGTCCGGTTGCGGTCTGGCGGGCAGGTGCTCCAGGGCAGCGGGTGCTGGAAGGAGTTGAGGAAGTACCACAGCACCCACGTCAGGACGGTGTTGTAGTACAGGCTGATCAGGGAGGACACAGTGAAGCAGCCCAGCCCTGCAGGCACCGGTGACGGTCAGCACCTCCCCCACCATCTCCCTCCCTGTTACAGAACGTCCTGATGCCCACTCCATGATTTCCGCTCCCCTAGTCACCCCCAAGGGCTCCTGCTGCCCGCCCCCACCTCTGGCCTGCGCCTGGCCACATCCACCCACGGGCGACGTGTCATTTTTACAGCCACGTGGGCCGTCCTCAGCTGGGCACGATCCACTGGCTTTCTGGGTTGTCCCCAGCTGGAGCTTTCAGACAGCGCTGCAACTGACGGAGGGCGTGTCACAGGCCCAGAGGGTGCCGCCCAGACCCCCTTACGGCAGCGCCCCACCTCAAGGGCATGCAGGGAGCTGGGTGTGCCTTCTGTCCAGGCTTCCCCGTTGCCCCCGAGCTCCCGGGACGTGCGTGCACAGGCCCGGGGCGATTCGGGACAGCCTGCTGCTGCTCTGTGGGGCTGGGCCCATCGCCTCTGCCTCCTCCTGCACCCCAAGCTCACCCCACACAGCACCCCGCACCCAAGTCCTTCCTCGGGCTGTCGGGAGAACCAATTGACTCCTGGAAGAGGCCTCCTGCGAGTGTGACCAGATCAGCTCCCACAGGGACACTGCTGCCTGGGTCCCCCTGCACCTCGACATCCGGCACCTTCCTCCTCTGCAGGTTTGAAACCACTGGATGTGACGAGGAACATGCAGCACACACAGACCTGCAGGCCCGGGTCCCCCCGCTCCCCGGGCACCTGCAGGCAGGAGTCAGAGGGCGGCCGCTTACCTACTCCGCCCAGGTAGGGCGAGATGGCCCTCCACACGCCGATGCTGCCACTCCGCAGGCGCTGGCCGATGGCAAGCTCTATGTGGAAGAGCGGGATTCCCTCAAAGGCCAGGGCGATGAGGTAGGGGATGAGGAAGGCCCCTGCAAAGAAGGGTGGTCGGCGGACAGTTGCTGTCTGCCCAGCCATGCCTTGGGCGGACGATAGCACCTGGGAAAGCACCAAGAATGCCCTGAGATGGGAAGACCAACCCGAATGTCGGGGCACCTGCTTGGGGCAGCCAAGAACCCCCCAGAGGGGCTGCCTGGCTGCCAGACCCTGTTCTGACTTTGGTTCAGTCTGTGTGACCAGGTGACCCTCAGGTGACCCACGGCCCTCAGCCATGTCTTAGAGAGCAAGGGCCTTAATAAGGAGCCGGCTCACCCCCTGAGCCAGGACGTGGGGTCTGAGCGAGACCCCCGTCTTATTCAGAGTTTGCTAAAGCTGCCTCATTGTTTGAGGCGCCTGCCGATGGCCTCTTGGAGCTTTGGTGGCCAGCGATTAACACTCCGTCCATCTGCAGGAAGAACGAGGCGGAGGGGACAGGATGAAGGAGCTCCGAAGCCTCTGGGGTATATCTCCCAGAAGGAAAACAGCTCCTTTCACCAGTGCGGTTTCCTGAAACTCAAGGGTTCACAGAATCAGTGCTGCCCGAGAGGTTGTGGAGACTGTCCGGAGTCAGCAAGAAAGGCCAGGCTCACTGGCATCTAACTACTGGGCAGCGTCCCGGCTCATGGCACTTTGGTGGTGCGTGTCATCAACTGAGACCCCGGTCTCCCCCAGGACAGGAGCTGGTCTTTGTTCACGGAATGTTGGAGAAGGTCAGGGCCCCAGGTCATCTCTTAAACTTCGCCCCGTGTTGGGGCTGGGACACATCTCTCCGTCCCTTCACCTGCAGCATCACCTCTACACCCCGTCCGCATCCCCGGCCCAGATGCCGGGAGGTGGACACCCACAGTGATGCGGGATGAGGGCCTCACAGTCCCTGGGAGGGAGCACGCACCCACAGCCTCCATGGGACCGATGGAAGAGCAGGCAGAGGACGGCGGCAATGCCTCTGCGCGGTGAGCCAGCCGTGAGGAGCGGAACAAAAGGCTCAGTCCGCAGGTGCCGAGGAGCGCTAGCCGGGCCCTGGTCTCTCTGGTGCCCAGACCGCTGAGGCTCCGCCCACCAGGCCCACTTCTCCACGCCCTGCTTGACCCCACGAACGTTCTCCTGCTGTCGGGAGGAGAGCTGAGTCCCTAGCGTCCATGTTGGCGTCTCAGTCCTCCTGGGGCCGCGCTGCGATTGGGAGCTGGTTGAGTATGGCCCGCAGGCTTTGGGCAGATGCGTGTTGGCACTTAGAGGCTCCAGGACCAATGGCAGCTGTTCCCTATCCGCACACACAGGTCCCAGACAATGCCAGGACGTGGCCCTGACTTTTAGGCCTCCTGACCTACAACACTTGCCAAAATGGGTGCTGGTCAGCCATGGCGAGGCGCTTCTGTGCTGCCCCCATCTCCCTCACTCAGCAGAGGCAGCCCAGGTCCAGCCTCCAAGAGCCATTTCCACAAGCACAGGCTTGGCCCTGAGTGGTGTACCAGCACAGCCTCCCTCTGCTCTGCTTCGTCACCATCAGATGCTCTGACACGGAGTCGGGGCCCTGGAGAGAGCAGGCGGCCATGGAGCCCTTGGCCCACACCAGCTCCTGCATGGGACTCCAGGGCCAGCACTGGGGACAAAACAGTGCCTATTGGTGTCACCTATACGGCAGCAAGAAGGCAAAGGGGGGCTGGCCCCAGTGGCCTCATGGTAAAGTTTGGCGCCCTCTGCTTCAGTGGCCCAGGTTCAGTTCCCAGGCACAGACCTACACCACTCATCAGTGGCCGTGCTGTGGTGGCGGCCCACATGCAAAATGGAGGAAGATCAGCAGTAGACACTAATTCAGGGACTCCACCTTGATGGAAGCACTGGACACCCAGGGATGGCCAGGGCACCTGTGGGCTGGGGCTTGGAGTTCAGGTGGTGTGAAGAAAGCCAGGTACCCCCGGAGCTCCTGGCAGGGAGAGGTGCCACTCACAGGGCTGGGGGCCAGGCACATAGGGAGCAGCCCTCCGCAGCCTGTACTGCTCCCCTTCCCAGCCCACCTCCATCCTGTGAAGTGGGGTCTCAGGCAGGTGTGTGGACCTCCCAGCCACCCTCAGACCGCAGGGCACACACCTGCAGTGTGGTGAAGGCAGACATGGGGAGCGGCTGCACAGGCCCTGGAAGTGGGCACCCAGCCATGGGGCAGGTCTCTGGGTCCCACATACTGGGCCTACTGTCCAGAAGGGCTGCAGGCCCCCTGGCCCGGAGGCTCTGTGGGGAAGGTCACAGCTGGACAGGGCCAGGACAGGCCTAGAGCCCAGGTGGGGGCTTAGGTGCCAGACGAGGTCAGCACAGCAGGGATCGCTCAAAGGGAAGGATCCCAGAGGGAGGGGAGCTTCTCTTTGTGGCTAAATCTGCTGTGTTTTGATGAAAAGTATTTCTGTGATTACAAGACTGAAGCCGTATGGTCAGGAGCGTCGACTCTGCATAGTTTCATGCATTTTAGCCTCATTCAGGCCACCGTGGGGACAGTAACTCAGATAAACCAAATGGGTTTGGAGGATGGGGCTGGCGGCCAGAGGACCCGACCATGTCACTTGTGGGTTGGAGCTTTTAGCCTCTCCCCTGACCTCAGGCAGGGAGGGCAACTGGAGACCCCCCCGATTACCTAATTACCGACTGCCGATGATTGAATCAATCACACCTACGAAGTGAAACCTCCATAAAAGCCAAAGGGCAGGCCTTGGAGAGCTCCCAGTTGGGGAACACGTTGGGGTGCTGGGAGGGTGGTTCCTGGAGGGGGCAGGGAGCTCCGAGACCTTCCCTGGACCTGGCCCCACGCATCTCTTCCATCTGGCTCTTCCAAGTTGTATCCTTTATAAAACCAGTGATAGGAAGTAAAGTGTTTTCCTGAGTTCTGCGAGCTGCTCTAGCAAATTATTGAAACCGAGGAGGGGGGCGTGCGACCCCTCGAAGTTGTAGTTGAGTTGGACAGAAGCTGTGGGTAGCCTGGGGACCCACCAGTGAGGTTGGCATCGAGGTTGGGGGGGTGGTCTTGTGGGGCTTAACCTATGGGGTCTGTGCTAAATTCAGGTGCGGTGTCAGGAGTAGGTTAAGCTGTAGGACACCCACTTGGCGTCCACTGAGAACTGGAGAGCTGGCCGGTGTGGGGAAACTCACGCACGTTCAGTGTCAGTGTATTCAGAGCAGAAGAAGCAGTGTTTTCCTTTAGCACCAAACAGCTGG
The DNA here is from genome assembly GCA_031878705.1 of Tapirus indicus. Classification (NCBI taxonomy): domain Eukaryota; kingdom Metazoa; phylum Chordata; class Mammalia; order Perissodactyla; family Tapiridae; genus Tapirus; species Tapirus indicus. The sequence continues at coordinate 145,075,297 of CM062921.1, forward strand.
TGGACGTAATCCGTCTTTGCTTTGCACACAGTCCGTCGACTGGAGGCGGTGGACACTGTTGTGGACTGCGGGACTTGTTCACAGGTGCCCACGTGGTGGCTGTGGGAAGCCCCGCTCGTCACCAGCACAAGGGACACCGGATGCAGTGCACATGAGTTCGATTCACCAAGAAAGTGTTGTGGAGAAAAAGGTCTGTCCAGAGCAGCCACAACAGCTGGTTAAAACTCATCCAAGACCGCCACCGAGAGTCCCACAGGGGTCAGAGATGAAGCCCGGGACGGGAGCGTGAACGCTGTCTTCCCGGGTGGGATGACTCAGTGTCGTCAGGGTGGAAATTCTTCCCAATCGCTCCAGCAGTTCGGCGCAATGCTGATGAAACCCTGAGGGTCTCTCATGGACACTGACAACCTGGCCGGAAAGTTCATGTGGAAAAGTAACCGCCAATTACATTTAAAAGAAGAATAAGCGAAAAGGACTTCTGAGCTAGATCCCGACTTCTTCTTAAACTACAGTAATTAGTACAGTGCGACTCCTGGTGCCAGAATCCATAGATCCCAGAGCCGACAGATGGAAATCTGCATGCAGCAGTGTGGAAATCACGGGCCACTTAATAAATGACCCCACTTATGTGGCTGCAGACTCGGCCGCAAATCCTTCCTGGGGTGAAACCGTAACCCCCGCAAGTGTTCAGTCTCCATCGGGCCTGAGCCCAGCATGGGGTGTTGGTGGTTCCGCATTCCTTTGACTTAAAGGTGATAAATACACCATAAAACAGCTCCCCACCAGGTAGTATTTATGTGACAGAATCACTGTCAGTTTTTGACTAAAGTTTCTGCTAAATCAGTCACAATGTTACCTTAAAAGTCTTGTCTTTGAAGAGAAAATGTACCAAGCCGAGTAACCACGAATGGGAGAGAAAATAATATTCACCCTCAGCAGGAATGAGTCTGTGCAAATTAAAAATGAGACATGTTGGGGCCGGCCCAGTGGCGTAGTGGTTAAGTTTGCACGCTCCACTTTGGCAGCCTGGGGTTCACAGGTTCGGATCCTGGGCTCGGAGCTATGAACCACTCATCAAGCCACGCTGTGGTGGTGACCCATATATAAAATAGAGGAAGATGGGCACGGGTGTTAGCTCAGGGCCAATCTTCCTCAGGAGGAAAAAAAAGAGGAAGATTGGTAACAGATGTTAGCTCATGGCCAATTCCCTCACCAAAAAAAAAAAAAAAAAGGGGGACATGTTATCTGCTTATCACTTACATCTTGTAAGTGATCATAAACGAGGCCATCTTGTTACACTAAATGGCCCCAGCCCCTCCCCTGTGTGACTGCTCACTGCTCTGCACATACTCTAAAATAATTCACATGCTCTCCTGATTTATGGCCTCCGCTTACATATGTACTCCCCAATAGCTTGATAAAAAACTTTGTTCTGTGAGTTTCTCTCCAGGAACAGGCTGACCGCAGACGGGAAACACACCTACAAGGAATCCATCACAGCTGACAGGAAAGTGGGACCATGTGATGCCTGGAGACCAGCATCCCTGGACCCCCCTTCACTGCCCCTTTTCCCTGTATACCTGCCCCAAGATTCTGTAATCCTGGAAGATGGGTTTTTGAGACGTTAGTCTGCCATCTTCCCGGGTATGCTGGCTAATTGAATTAAAACTTCCTTTCTCGATCCCTAACTCGTTGTGATTAATGGGCTCAGATTGCGGCAAGCAGACCAAGCCCATTGCTCGGCCTCAAATTCTGGCAACCCAGATGGGACCACAACCTCTGCCCGTGGCTAGTTGACTTGGAGGAAGCTGTTTTGGGATCTTTCCCTGCAGCTGCTGGGAGTCTTTTCCGCCCGGGGAGCTCCCCTTGTGGCCTCCTCACTTGCCGACTGCCTCTGACACTTCAGTGACTGGGAAACGAAAGACTGGGTCGTGAGCTGACGAACTTGCGTCTGTAGCCGGGTGAGTTGTCCGGAGTGCACCTCTCGGGTGCTATATTCCTTTTCCCTTGTCTGGGGGCCTTGGTCAGGCTGAGGTCCCCCTAGTTTAGGTGGCATCGTTTAGGGATAAAGGAAAGTGCAGATTGCCTAGCACATTATCTGGAAGATTAGTCCCTGGTTTTTCTGTGGTGAGCACGCCTGTGTGATCTCTTCTCCTGAGTGTGTGTTGCTCCACGAGTCTGTGTGCCAGTTTTTCTCTGTGTCAGAATCCCACAGCACACTTCCAAGGCCTGTTACATCATCTGTGGGGACGTGAAGTTTGCAAGCTTTTCTGTCAAGTGTCAACCCGGAATTGTACGCCTCAATGCAGGCACTGCTGTTTGTGTGTTAACCCTTGGAGGAGGCCGTGAGAGCACGCCCTGACCATCTTTTCCCCCTCTTTTTCTGTCTTGTCTGGCACCTTTTTTGCTGTCATTGTGTGGAAGTTAGGTTTGGGCTTAAAGTAAGCTGGACTTGGACTTCCTGCAAAATAAAAACTTTCTGCCAGGCACCTGACCTCCAACACTGGCGTTGGGAAATTAGATCTTACCTCTTGCCTCTTTGGCTTGTTTAGCACTGGCGTGAGAACTGTACACTTGGGCGAGGTGGGATTCGGATAAGTCCCACAGTTATCTGGACACCCGGAGTCAAGCCCTGCACCCTTTTCCCGGTCCATTAATTGTCAGACACAAACTTTATCGCCATGGGCACCACTCCATCTGTTCCAAAAGAAGGGCCCACTAGGGTGCATGCTGGCCGATCAGGCTGATTTCAGTTATGAGCCCATGACAAAGAAAAGGATGACCTTTTACTGTAATGTAGCCTGGCCCCAATATATACTGGGCTCAGGAGAAAAGTGGCCCCCAAACAGGTCACTCAATTATGATATGATCTTGCAGCTAGAATTGTTCTACAACAAGGAAGGAAAGGGAAATAAAATTACCATGTTTAAGCCTTTATGCTGCTATATGTAGATCAGGGAAGGGGGGACAATGGACCGAGGAGGCCCCTGGCTCCTCCTCCTCCTCCCCCTTTTCCAAAGTCCACAGCTTGTCCAGAGGAAAATGCCTGAAGGATTTCCAGGTCTGAGAGGGACTCTCTCCTTCTTGAACCCAGCAAGGGACAGAGTTCAGTCAGGGGGCCCTTCCCGGAGTGGGGCAATTTCCACTGGGACAATATCCCATAGGCATAAATGGACAAGGGCACTGGCTGGCTTCGTTTGGATGCACTCTCCTTCCTCTATCTCAAATCTTTTTAACTGGAAAATGTTATAAGCCTGAATGCCCTGTTCCCCTCCTGGGATGAAACCTTCTGTGTAAACTGAATGCTCAAGTGACTTTTGCTCCAGGCCAGCTAGAGGTGCAAGTGCCGCTGGAACAATCATCCTTACAGTTCCAGATGGCCCTGCCAGGTATTCAAACTCCACCGCCGGACCCTCTGCTACCAGAGAGTCTCAAGGAGGTAAGACCGGATGTGTGGAAGCCTGGGAAAGCAAAGAAAGTCCAGCCAATACATACACCCTTGAAAACCCAAAAGGTAAAGCCTAGCCTGAAACCACATCTGCTAAAACAGGAGGCTCAGAAGGGCGTTCAGCCAGTGCTGCAGAAATTCCTGATGGCGGGATTAATCAGACCTGGCCAGTTGCCAAATAATACTCCCATTCTCCCAGTCAAAAATAAACACCCAACTCAGAGAAATATGGGTTTGTTCAGGACCCTAGTGCCTTAAATGAGGTGGTTCAGGACCTGCACCCTGTGGTGCCCAGCCCTCACACCTCGCTGACCAACATTCCTGGTGAACACAGCTGGTTTTCAGTTTTGGTTAAGAAATGTATCCTTCTCCATACTGCTCACTGAAGAATCACAACTCTCTGCCTTCGAATGGTGTGACCCAGGTGCTCAGGCCACTCAACAATGTTGTTGGACAGTGCTCTCCCGGGGCTTCAAAAACTCCCCTACACTATTCGGGGAGGCCCTAGATAAAGACTTGAGCCACTTACAGTTACAAGAAGAATTGCTGTTACAGCACGTGGATGACTTGCTGATAGTGAGCCCCACTTATGAGCAGTGTCCAGCCAACACAATAAAGACCTTGAATCATTTTGTTGAATGTGGGTTCAAGTTCTCTCAAAAGAAAGCACAGATCTGCACACAAAAAGTTTCATACTTAGAGTTTACATTATCAAAAGGCCAGAGGCAAGTGCTGCCTGAGCGAAAGAAAGCTATAGCCTGCCCGAGCCCTCCCACCACCCGGCGACAGCTCCGAGGATTCTTGGGCACGGCTGGTTTCTGTCAGATCTGGATTCCTAACTATGGTCTCGTGGTAAGCCCCTCTATGGGGCTCTAAAAGGGCTAAACTGGGAGCCACCAGCATGGACAAGGGAGTGTCAGGTGGCCTTTGACACCATCGAGACAAAGTTAACTTTAGCCCCAGCCGTGGGACTTGAACTTGGACAAGCCCTTCAGCCGACATGCATGAAAGGCAGGAGATAAGCGGTTTTAACTCAAAAACTGGGCATGACCCCTGGTGAGTGGCTTATTTTTCCAAGCAATTAGATCAGACTGTCAAAGCCTGGCCCCCCTGCCTCGGGGAGATGGCTGCCACCTGCACATCCTTCAGGAAACTGAGAAATACACCCTGGGCCAACCCACCACGGTGTACGTGCCACATCAAGTACGCACGTTATTGGAACAAAAAGGGGGATACTGGCTCACTTCAGGACGGATGGACAAATACCAGGCCATCCTTTTGGACAATCCAAATGTACGGATGCAAGTATCGTCCTCCCTAAACCCAGCCTGCTTGCTCCCTAATGAGACACCAGAAGCCTTAGAACCTGACCGAGTACAAGTTCTGGAGATAGTGGGCTCCAGCCGACCTGATCTGTGGGACTGTCCGCTGGAAGAACCGGACTTGGAACTCCTCACAGATGGCAGCAGCTTCATGGGTGGGGTACACGGTCACAACTGTACAAGAGACTTTAGAGGCTAAAGCCCTACCCCCAGGGACATTGGCTCAAAAGGCGAAAATTGGGGCCCACCCGGTAGAACAGTGGTTAAGTTCTCGCACTCCACTTCAGAGGCCCGGAGTTTGCCTGTTCGGATCCTGGGCACGGACCTGCCTACCGCTCATCAAGCCATGCTGAGGCAGCGTCCCACATGGGAGAACTAGAAGCACCTACAACTAGGATATACAACTACGTACTGGGGCTTTGAGGAGAAAAAAGAAAAAGAGGAAGATTGGCAACAGATGTTGGCTCAGGGCCAGTCTTCCTCAAAAAAGAAAAAAACACAAAAGGCAGAAATCATCGCCCTCACTCAGGCTCTACATCTAGCTTGGGAAAACAAGTAAATATACACACAGATTTCCGTTATGCCTTTGCTGTAGTTCATGCTCCTGGGGAAATCTGGAAGGAAAGGGGGCTCTTAGCAGGAAAAAAGGAAATCAGACCCAGCCCTAAAATCTTACAACTGCTTGGTGCTATTAATGAGCCTGCCCAGGTAGCTACCATGCATTGCCCTGGCCACCAGAGGGAGAATCCAGTGGGTCCAGAAGCACATCATAGGGCCCCACCTACAAAAGACTCTACCACAGGTGACCAACATTGCCTGTGCAAAGAACAAGACCACTTCCAGCCCCTACATCTGGGCACCCAACATAAAGGAAATTGGCCTACTGAAGACTGGCAGATAGACTTTACCCAGATGCCCCAGGCAGCCGGGAATTTTAGGTTTTTGTTAGTGTTTATGGACACCCTCACCAGGTGGGTAGAAGCCTTTCCCACAAGGACTGAGAAAGCATCACAAGTAAAAAATCATTCTTAGGTTTGGTCTGCCTAATACCATACAGAATGATAGTGGACCAGCTTTTGTCTCCCAGATAACTCAACAAGTGTCCAAAATCTCAGACATCCAATGCATATGACATTCAACTCGGAAACCTCATCGACTGGAAAGATGGAAAAAAAAAAAGAAAGAATCACACCTTAAAGAAAATCATTGCCAAAATCTGTCAGGAAACACAACTAACTTGAGATAAGGTGCTGTCCCTTGCCCTGCTACGGGCTGGAGTGGACTTAAATCGAGTCCTTTCCCAATTCTATGTGGGAGACCCTTACAGGCTGCTGGCCCTGGGACCAAATCTCTGGACATTTTAAGAAATGTTTTGATTACTACTTATGTTAAATCACTGAGCTCTGTATTAACTTCTGTCTGGAGTTTACTTCTCACAGGTCTGCATATCCATCTGATGTCCCTCCACATGCCTCCTGACCTGATGACCATGTTTTACTGAAAACTTGGAAAGACCAGCGACCCAAAAACCAGTTGTCACCCAAATGGACGGGTCCCTGTGAGATTCTTCTCACTACTCACTCATCCTTAAAGCTTGCAGGCATGAAACCCTGGATACGTCACTCCCAGATCAAGGCAGGCCCAAAGTCACAGGAAAGGATCCCACATGGATTAAGGGGAGAGTGGGAGGCGGAACCCTTGGAGAGCTAAAATATGTCTTTAAAAGAAAACTTTGATCTCTTCTGTCTAACCCTTCTTCTCACAGTTCCATGCTATGGTCCCCCCACAATGCCCTGATTCAGCGGGAATTAGCTACAGGAATTACGACGCCCTATCTCCCTCTTGACCATAAGACCATGGGTTACTACTGATGGGGGAGGAAATTGTAAGTGAGCATAAGCAAGGCCATCTTGTTAACACTAAATGGCCCCAGCCCCTCCCCTGTGTGACTGCTCACTGCTTTGCTCGTACTCTAAAAAAAACTCACACGCTCTCCTGATTCATGGCCTCCACTTAAGCATGTACTCCCCAATAGTTTGATAAATTAAAACTTTGTTCTATGAGCTTCTCTCCAGGAACAGGCTGACTGCAGACGGGAAACACACCTACAAGGAATCCATCACAGCTGACAGGAAAGTGGGACCATGTGATGCCTGGAGACCAGCATCCCTGGACCCCCTCCTCACTGCCCATTTTCCCTGTATAACTGCCCCAAGATTCTGTAATCCTGGAAGATGGGTTTTTGAGACATTAGTCTACCATCTTCCCGGTTATGCCGGCTAATTGAATTAAAACTTCCTTTCTCGATCCCTAACTTGTGATTAATTGGCTCTGATCACAGCGAGCCCATTGCTCAGTAACAATTATTTTCAAAACAGTCAGTGGAGGTGAAGGTGAGACCAACAAGGGCCTTCCCACGCACAGGTACTTTTTGAGGAAAAGTGTGAGTTAAAGAAACTTAAATATTTCATGACGTGTGACAAGAGCTTTCACATCTGGAAATGAAGCCTAAAGAAGTATCTCAAAAACAGGGCCCCCAGAGCCCATGGCGTGAGGGGGGAGGGGGCTGCTCTTGGCCCTGGTCGTGCAGGGGACACTGCCATCATGATGGCCTCCTGGTCGCATTCAGGGAACACAGCCGTGATGTAGGGTGTTGGTGACAAGGATTCGGGTGGGAAGCTCCCGGACACTCGGCACAGCAGCTCTGGGCAATGGGTGACCAGTTACAGGTAGTGAAACGGTCACGGACATTCGGTAGCCCCCCCCCATCTGGCCTGCCCCATCTCACTCTCCTGATGCAGACAGCAGCCGTGGGGCCCCTGGGACGACCCACAATCTGCCACCCTTGCTTTAGGGGGTTTGTGCTTTCTGGGGTGACTTCAAGGAGACTCTCACTATCAGGAGACCCCAGTTCCAAGGCACCTGCCTGCCCCAAACCCGCACACGGGCTCTGACCTTTGGGGGAGCAGTTACAGGCCAGTCATCTCCTCTCCGTTTGCTGTGAATCTTCTTATAATCAGGAAAAGAAACAAACTTTAAGGAAGTGGGGTCCTTACAACCAGGGACACTGCATCAGACAGAGCTCGTGTCTGCTCTGCTCCACGGGGTTGACCCACGCAGCTCCTGTGGAGTCCTCTCCATCCCCCGGCGTGTCCTGTCCAGTGTCCACCAGTCACAGCCAGGAGGGTCATCTGTTTGTCCTTGGAAGGAGGAGGGGTGACTCCCCAACCAGAGAGCCCAGTGGGAGAGTTCCCCTGCCCACAGTGTCCTTCTCTGTCCTGTGTCCTGGCGGGAGGCCAGAGTGCCCCTGAAGGGCAGTCCCCACATTTCCAACCAGAGACCTGGTGGAGCAGGGGGTCACCGTGGGGGACTTGGGGAGCCCTTGGGCCTCACAGGAACAGAGGGAGCCTTGAAGGCAAGTTGACCTGGTGCTGAGCCCAGACAAGCCGCCAGAGGTCAGGCCCCAGAGAAGGACGAGCCTGGCCTGGAAAGTCCTCCCCTGCCATCGCGTCTGGGGACAAAACTGGGTGATGTTCCACATCAGCTCCTGAGGCCAGTGGTTCGGCCTGTCTGTGCCCTGTGTCCCCAACACTGACAGCCAAGCGTGACCGCTGCACATTCGCGGCTGTGCCAGGAGAAACAGGCGCACCGGGTGGGAAGTGGGCTCACGGGAAGCGCTGCTCCCGTGTCACCAGCGTGCTTCCGTGAATGCGAGTCTGACATCAATAAAACGACCCACAGGCCGAACCTCCCAGCGGTGCCCGCGGACACCTGTGGAGATCCGCTGTCTTGGGGCTGCTCGCGGGCAAAGCTGGAGATCTGGGGAAGGGAGTGGGGTGCCCTGAGGGCCTGTAAAGACCCAGGAAGCGGACAGCCAGGCGAGCACACGCCCGCCCGCGAACTTCAGGCAAGGCTGAGCAGGACCCCATGTTTGGAAGTCTGGGACACCGTCAGACTGGCCCCCAAAGGAACAGTTCTTCCCTGGGTCACGTGGATCACTAATTCTTGTGAGGAACAGCTCCCGCCAAGGGCTGGGGACCAGCGACCCACCCCAGACCAGTTGAGATGCAGGCTCTCCCCTCCCCCCACCTGATAGCTAGCGGGTCCCCCCTGGGGACCTGGGGGCTCACCTCCCCCGTAGGTCTGGCACAGGTACGGGAACCTCCAGATGTTGCCCAGGCCCACGGCGAACCCCACACAGCTCAGGAGGTACTGAAGCTTGTTGCCCCACTCGGGCCTCCCGTCCCCACTGCCGTCCCCACGCGGGTCTGGTCCCGGGGAGAGCTCCATGCTCACCACCCGCTCCTGGCTGCAGGGCCCCGTGGAGCCCTCCCAAGCCTCCGCTGGGATTTGGAAGCCAGGAGCAGTCCCCCCTTGGGGTGTCTTTTTTGGTTATTTAAAAGGGAAATCAGGGGAGCCAGTTAATTGGTAACTCTGGCCAGGCCCTGTCTAACTTGGCCAGTCCCTCCCCGACCTTGTGGCCTCTGCCCCACTTTTCACGCCCGATGCAGGCAGCTGCGGGCTGGGCCGCCACCAACGCAAGAGCCATTTTCCATGGCGGCCTCCCATTCCCTGTCGGGGACGCTCGAGGACTTCCAAGACCGGGCATTGTTTGTATAAAAATTGTTTACTTTTTAATTAATCTTTTGATTGTGAGATGATTGTGGATTCACACGTCGTTGTAAGACACAGTACAGAGAGCCCCAGTGCCCAGTGTCCCCCAGTGCTGACATCTTGCAAATATCTGTCAACATCACAGCCAGGACCTTGAGATCGGCAGTCAATTCAGGACATGTCCATCCCTCCTGCTCCTTTTATGGCCACACCCACCTCCCTTCTGCTCCTACCCCTCCCTAACCCCGGCAACCTCCAATCTGTTCTCCATCGCTATCGTTTTGTCATATAAACATCAACAATGCCACGTGAACGGAGTCACACAGGGGACACTTTGGGGTCGGCTTCTTGGCTCAGCCTCATTCTCTGAAACTCTAAGTCCGCTGTCAGGTGTGGTGTGAACTAGCTGCCATCTGTGTTCACACTCACGGGCAAACCCCAGTCCCATCCTGCGGGGCCATCAGGAATAACCTGCAGTGGACATCTGTGCACGAGTTTTTGCGTGGATGTGGGGTAAACCCCAGGGCTGGACTGTGGGTCATGTATTGTGCCATGTTTATTTTTAAACCACATTTATTTTTCAAAGAAATTTCCAAACTTTTCAAATTGTCTTGAGTGTGGACTTCCGGGCTGGTCCCAAGTGTTCCTCTTCTGAAGATGTCCAGGTGAGTTCCAGAAGACAGCCCCTCACCTCTGGGTCCGTCGGCACCTGGCACCCGGCAGTGTCTGCATCTGGCCCAGGCCCCACCCTGGTGCCCAGGAATCCGCTCCAAGTGTAAGCCTACCACGTGCCACGGATGGAAGCCTGGAAGGAGTCGGGGCTGCACCTCAGAGCGGCTCCTGGGGTTGGGGACGGGGGAGGGTCTTCCTCCTCTTGGGCCCTACACTCTTGGGAGTTGGGGGCTTCCTCCCTGCCCTCAGCACCCACTGCTACCCCCAGTGACACCCCAGCATAGGGGGGAGGTTGGGGAGGGGTAGGAGCGGCCAGGTTGGGAGGACTCATGCGGGTAGAGTGGGGGGAGGGAGGGGAATCGTGACCTAGCCCCCAGTTTCCTGCACAGATGTTTCCCACCGTCCTTCAGACTCCCTTTCCTGCCCCCCAACCCATCCGACCTCACCAGCAGCCTCCATGTCCTGAGGCCAAGGACCACCACTGCCTGCACTTCACGGGGCACCCCGGACAGTGAAAGGGGCCACCTGCCACACCCTGGGCTCCGTGGACACAGCCTCGTGGCTTCTTCAGAGAAAATCCCCAGAAACCAGAACTACAGTCCCACACCATCCCATCATGAAATGTGCCTCCACTGTGGCTCATCCCTCTGCATTCAGACAACAACGCTGAGGCCAAGAATATGAAATAGAGTGATTTACTCAGACAGATACACACTATGCCCACAAAACCTACGTTTCTAACAATTTGCAAAGACACCAAGTCTGTACAACAGGGCGGGACTCAGGGGACATAAAATCACTGCCAGAGCCTCTACTCCCCACGGACCCCGTATTGATTGGCACTGATCGGTGTTTTCCCAATCGAGGGTCAGAAAGTTTTGAGGAGAGGAGGAGCTGGGGTCCCAAGGAAGCACATTGACACCCAGGGGGGTCATAGGCAGGGTGGCATGGGACCGCAGGCTTCCTGGTGGGTACACACCATGGTGGCCTGGGGTGGAGGGCTGTGGGCCAGCTGCCCACTCTGCCTCCAGAGGTTCTGTAGATCATGACGTCCAGGTGACCAGCTATAAATGACTCTGGACATGCTGAGGTGTTTGGAGGTTCTTGGCCGGGACCTCGGGGCTCAAATCTGTGGTTACTGCTGGATGGGAGGTGCTGGGCAAGGGGGAATGTGCCGGGACATCTCTGAGTGAGAGGAACGTGGGCCCACCCTCCACTCGGGTCTCCCATCCCTGCCCAGAGAATCCTCAGAAAGTCCAGTTTAACATAAACTTCCAGATATTTCCTTGGAAAGTGGAGGTGACTAATTTGTTGAAACAAACACTCCAAGTGCCAGGTCACTTTGGCTGAGATTGGCTGTCACATCCCAGAAAACAACCTTCCCATGATGGGAGGGAAGAGCCAATGCCGGCTTCACTGAGTGGCACCAAGTGGATGGTCTTCCAGGGGATTCACGGTCCCTGAGGTTGCTCAGGACACATGGACTGTCCTCAACCGCGGTAGCCGAAGCCAAGTCACCCTATAACTCATCCTTTCCAACATCTGGCTAAAAATTAACAAAGTTAATTCCTCTTAAGAAAGCACAAAGGGTGTTTCTTCCTTAAATTACGCCAAGTTGAGTTTCATTTAACTGTTCATCTATTTGTGGCAGCCAGAAGCAATGACTAAACGGCTTAGCGTTCATTAAGCCAGAAACTCTTCACCAGCCGGCGGAAAGGCAGGATCCAGAAGGACTCAGCCAAATTTTCTCAAACTCGCTGGCCCCGGGGCTGTGGCCTCATCTAGATGGGCTTCAGAAGGGTGTGCGTCGTGACGGGGTAGAAGCACCCCGACTTTACCACGGGAGTTCCTGAGTCAGGGAGTCAACAGCAAGGGAAAGGGATGCGGGCGATGACTCGCATTCCAAGCAGCCAAGGCAGCAATGCGCTCCTGTCTCCCGTGGAGTAAGCACAGCAGGTAAAGCCTCCCCACCCTGAGGCCTTGGACTTTCCCTCCCAGCATGCACAGGACGTGGCAGGACCGAGCAGGGTCTGCTCCCGGGCAGCAGCAGGTGCCCCACCACATCTGTGATGAGGGCAAGTGAGAGGGCAGCCAGGCCCCATGTGGCAGGCATGTGTGCTGCAGGCAACATGCATGCGTACACACACACATATGCACATGCATGCATGCACACACAGCTGTGCGCGCACACATGCGCGCGTACACACATACAACACATGCACATGCATACACGTGTGCACATGGCACACATATGAACACGCTCACATATACTGACATGTATGCATACACGTATTCACACGTGTACACATGCACACTCACATGTGTATACACACTCATGCGTGTGCACACACTCACAAGTATACACATATGCACACCTGCACACACATATACACACAAACATGCACACATGCTTGCACACATATATATGCACATACACACCCATGCACTGTATACACACTTGCACATATGTACACACATACATATTCACATACGCATACACATTCATACATGTGCACGTTCACACAGTATACACGCAAACACTCACACATGCATATATTCACATGTACACACAGATATACACATGCCCCCACACACGTATAAACTCACACGTGTACATATACATATAGGCACACATTCATGTGTGTATACACACATGCACATACAATATACTCACATACACATGTGCCACACATGTACACACACTCTTGTACACACTCGGATGTGCACAAACATACACACACAAATACACACAGCCCTTCCTCACACATCAGTTGCCACATGCTATGGGCTGGGCCACTCAGTACTTCAGGTCCCCGTTCACAGAGGCCATGCCAGCGTGCTGACCAGCCTCTGGGAGTCCGCTGGCCTTTGGCAGCAGTTCCTGATGAGCTTGTAGATGGCGAAGCCGGGGATGGTGAGGCAGGGCACCCCAGCCACAATGACCACCACGGCATACACCCAATTTGGGTACGTGACCTCCTGGGATTTGGGAAATTCCTCCTGGGGACAGAGAGACCACAGGGTGAGCAGACACAAAGGCAGCCAGCGGGGTCTCCTTCAGGGGGCAAAATGCCCTCTGACCCCACTGAGTTTCACTCCCCAAACTTGTGGAGGAGAGGAGGGAGACCAAAGCCCTCGCCCCCCACAAGCCTCCTCACAGGGACGTGACCCCAGGCTCCCCCACCCCCAGCGGCCCTGCACGCTCACGTAGGCTGGGTTCCAGATGCTGTATGTCAGCTCCTCGTTGACCTCCAACACGAAGTAGAACAGGAAGATGACCAGCATGAGCAGGGGGCTTACCACTCTCCACATGACTTGCCAGAAGATGTTGGGCTTGTGGCCGATCATAAACTCGATGTCCCTGTTGAACCTGGGAGGACAGAGGCCAAAGGGAGCCATCACCCAGTGGACATCACCAGGTCTTCAACCCCATCAAGGCAGAGGGCAGGCCAGCCTTCCACGACAAACGAACAGCTGCCGTCCTGCAATGCCGCACCCAACTTTTCCCTCATCACAGCTCTAGCTGTGCTTCCAGCAGACATGCCTCCCCTGGGAAGACCCCTGTGGGCACAGTGGAAGTCGTCTCTGGGGGTCTCTGGAGACCTCCACCGACCTCTGGGCCCTGTCCAGCTTCCGAGTTGTAAACTTGCATCCGAGGTCTCATCTCCCTCATGTGCCCTGGGTGGGCACTTACACCATGTTGGGGTCAGTATTTCTGGGGGAACGGAGGAGGGAGGCCATCCAGGCTGTCCCCCTCAGCCTCCTTGGCAGGGCAGCAGCCCTGAACCTGGACAGCCCCACATCTCCCGCCCATCCTACGCTGAACTCTCTTCTGCACAAACGAGTTTATTGTCTGTGAAGTCAGAGCAGAGCGGGCAGAACGTCAACGGGAGCTGTCCAGGACCGCTGGAAACAGCGGGTGCTCTGGAAAAACACAGATCCCAGGCCTCGTACCAGCAGGCCCTGGGAGCACTTGCTAAGTCCATTCTGCTCGGGCCCGTTCCTCCTTGAGGCAAGCTGCACGGTGACCCTGGGCCAGTGCCCGGTTTCAAACTGTCCTCAGGCGTTCAGACGGAAGTGCCGGCTTCTCAACCAGGAGCATGGCGTGCAGTAACATCCATGCATTTCTGTCTGAACATCCTTCCCCAGTGTCTGCTGGTGTTACACCGGGTGGGTCTGCCTGTGTGCTCTTCAGTGTCCCCCACGTCTGCCGCCCAGGCTGTTCCCGCGTGTTGCTGAAATAAGCATCCTGCACACATGTCCTCACACACGCATGCTCTTGGTGATGCAGAAGAGGCATCCCAAAGTGGGAGCCCCTTGAAGGGCTTGTGCATGTTTAACGTTAATAAATCAGGCAGATTATTTCTGAGGTGGCGGCGAGTCGAGCCTCTGCCGAGAACACGGGCGCATTTTCTGGATCCCACCACCTACCGTAACGGGGTGATGCCCTGAATGTCGGCCAGGGGGACGGCTGCCTGCCTTCGCCTGAGGCTCCATCTGCCTTCAGAGTGCCCTCTCCCCTGAGAAAGGCCCAGAGCACCAGTCCCACGGAAGCACCCTGGCCAGGGACCCCAAGTTGGAGTAAAACACTCAGCTCACTCCCCCTGGGCAGGTGCCCGGCAGGGTCCTATGGGGAAGCCCATCACCCGCACTAAGGACCCTGCCCTGTCCACTCCCCGCCCCTCACCCCAGAGGCTGCTTCGGGCCTGACTGGGATGCTGAGCTTCCTTCTGCATTTCCTGGTCCGTCTGTTCAGTCACAGCCCCCTCAGGCTCCTTAGAGTACGAGGCAGAACAATGCTCATCTCTGCAGAGCGACTGTTTTCCTGGCTTACTGTTTGTCTTTTGACTTTGCTTATGACACTTGGTCGTAACATTTTTAATCACATGGTCAGATCAGAGGTGCCTGTGTTTTTGTTTGTGGGAGCTGTATTCTCTCCCCACCCCCCAGGACGATGCAGAGTCTCCTCCCTCTGCTGTCAGTGTTTATCTTTGTATATTAGTCTGGAAGCATCTGGAAGCTGGAGGGGTACAGTTTCAATTGGTCTGGACAGGCATCCACCTGGGATCCACCTCGTCTCCCTCCACCATCCCAGGTGGAGGCTCCGCCCCCCCCCCACGCCACTCCCATCGAGTGAAATGCACACAGGCCCGTGTCACAGGCGTCCGTCTCCCACCCTGCCCTGGACGTGGCACCACTCACCCCACCATGCGGATTTCCTGTGACCGTTAGACGGGCCGTCCCTCCTACCTGTCCGCACCATACACGTAGATAACAGAGAACATCTCGCAGAAGGCGACAACAAGCAGGGGGATGGAGCCGGCGTAGCTGTCCATCAGGGAGAGCCAGTACTGGCCCGAGTTCAGCGTGAAAACAAAGGCGATGAGATAGGACGCCAAACAGATGAGGCCTGGGGGCCAGATGGGGAGCAGAGCCGCTGTGGACGGTGGTTCCACGTCTGCCCCACGGCCGTGACCCCCAGAGGCCCATCCGCGCGGCTCTGCCCACACGGCCCGGCCCCGCACACCTGTGAGCAGCTCCTTCGGCCACTTTTCGGGGGCGATCTTGAGGTCCTGCAGGGGCACGACCACACCCTCCATGTTCCCGAACATGGATGACAGGCCCAGGCAGAAGAGCATGACGAAGAAGAGTATGGACCACAGCGGGGACACCGGCATCTTGGTGATGGCCTCGGTGAAGACGATGAAGGCCAGCCCCGTGCCCTCCACGCCCTGCAGGGCAGGCAGGTGCGCCACCCTCAGCACACACTCCTTGAGGGTCCACCGGCGGCCCGCTCACGTCCCTCTATCACTGGTCACAGGCGCGTCACGGGATGGCTCTCCGCCAGCCAAGCAGAACCGTGCAAGTGCTGGGCTGATCTGAGCCAGCGCGTGAAATAACCAGATCTTGTCTTTTAAGCCCAAGTGTATTTTTAAAAGCTGAACTATGTTTTACAACCAGGACAGGGATTGCATTGTCTAGCAGCGCCAGGGCCCCGAGCTGCCGGGACAGACACACCAGGCAGACATGCGGGGACTGCCATCTGCTCGCTGACAGCCCCCCCCACCAGCCCGCACCGCACGCTTCCTGAGACGCCCCCACACGGCCTGTGTTCAGAGGATTGAGTGACTTCAGCGGGGCCCGGGCAAGTCCCTAAATAGATGCCCTGGAACTGCGGCCCGCCCACCACTCTAGAGCAGGCCGTGAGGCAGGCTGTGTGCACAGACGGGCTCGCAGTGCATAAGCATCGGGGCTCCGCACCACCGGGCTGACCCTGTGCTGCTGCGTCTGGCCCCCACGCGGGTCAGCGAGACCTCTGGCCCTGGCTCCTCCCTCCCGGGGTCAGAGTTCCTAGTGGTAGGACCTCCGGAGAGAAACCAGTTCTCAGGGGGCTGAAGGACTAAGTCAGAGCCATCAGGGTCCAGCGGCTCCCGCAGGGAAGAAGCCCGGGGATCTGATGCAGGAGGTCCCGGGGATTCCATCAGAAGGCAGGGACCCCCAGACAACTTAAAGCATTTAGTGACTTCCGGGGACCCCCGACGGGGCAGGAGGGCCTGAGGCAGGGGCACATGGGGACAGGGAAGCTCAATGTCCACCCAAGGGTCCCTCACTCCCAAATAGGCGAGCCCCGCCCGCGAGGACTGACCTCGGAGAGTAAGGAGTTCATGTCACAGGTCTGGAACTTCAGTTGGGCGTAGGCCGCGGGGTCAGTGGCGTTGCACCACCGCTGCATTTCTTCAAAGTTGTCCTGCGTCACGTTGTCTTCAGGCAGGTCAAACCCATTGATAAGCGTCAGGATGTTCCTGGGAAGAGAGCGAGCCTGACTCTGGCCCTGGGGGGTGCGGGCCCGGTGGGCTCCTCGGAGGGGAGGCGCACAGGCCCCGGGCGGGCCGGCACAGCGCGGGGGAGCAGGCCAGGCACTCACGCACTGAAGCAGTCATCGTAGCGCTCAGTGGCACGGAAGCCGATGATGGAATAGACCACGGTGGCCGCGTACACGGATGTGAAGCCGTTGATGAGGGACACGATCAATGAGTCCATCTCGCAGTTGTTGCTGCAGACGAGAACGGCGTCTGGTCACAGCAGACCCGGAGATGCCACCCGGCCCGGCCCGCATGGGCAGATGGCGGAGGACGGGCACAGAGCTCCACCCGGGAGCGGAGTCTGAGAGGTCCAGCCGCAGGCGTGCCACTGGGGAGGGCGCAGCCACGTTCTTCTGCGACCGTGCGGCACCGAGCACAAGGCCACCACAGGGGCCTGGCGTCAAGCCCCCTGTCCACAGCCAGTAGCCCCTCGCTCTTGCCGCTCCTACCACTTCGCAACGCCGCTCCCGCCATGACCTGGTGGCCCCGGACACCCCCAAAAGCCCTGGGGCCCCAAAGCTGGAACTGGAGACCCTGGTATTCAAATCCCTGCTCAGCCAGTGCCTGCTCTGGGCCTGGGGAGGCGAGTGCTCGGCCCCATGCAGTCAGGACTGCTCCCCAGGTCTTGCACCCCACCATCCACAAAGGCTTCGAGGAGGTGGCCTGGGCCAGGTCCCCCGCCCCACCTGTACACCCTCCACCACCCTCCTGTACCACCTTCCCCCCACCAGTACCCTCTCCCACCCTGCCCTGACCCTCCTGGGGGTCTCGCCTCCTCCTGGATGAGGACTCCCCATCTCCACCTGCACGCCTAAAGCCACCCTCAGTTCAGCATGTCCAGGACCCGACCCCACAGCTCTCCCCACCCTCCACCATCTACTGATGCCAACACCATCCTTCCAGATGCTTCCATCCAAAGCCTAGTCCCTCAGCGCTCAGAAAATGCAAGTTAAACCACGGTGAGACACCACGTCACAGCCACCAGCGGGGCTAGAATCAAAAGCTCAGATGATAAGTGTTGGCAAGGGTGTGGAGAAATCGGGGCCCTGCTATGTGGCTGGAGGGACTGTGACACGGGGCAGCTGCCTTGGGAAATGGCTCCTCAAATGATTAAAGTTAGAGCCAGCACGTGACCCAGCAATCCCACTCCTGGGCGGACCCAAGAGAAATGAAAACACGTCTGCACAAAAGCTTGTGCACACATGTTCACAGGAGCATTTTCACAACAGCCCCAAAGTGAAGACAACCCCATGTCCATCGACAGGTGGATGGGTGAGCACAACGTGGTACATCCGCACACTGACCACTATTCAGCCACAAGAGGAGTGGAGCACTGCCGCCTGCTGCCACGCACACGTGCCTCGAGGACGCTGTGCTCAGACACAGAAGGACAGGCCTGTAGGACTCCCTGTCAGTGAAGCATCCGGAAGAGGCAAATCCGTAAAGGGAGAAAGCAGCTGACTTGCTGGGCTGAGAGGTGGGGAGGGGGCTGCTGGTGGGTCCAGGGTCTCTTTCGTGGTGGTACTTGCTCAAGCTGTGAATATCCTAAACCACTGGATTGTGCACTGTATGTGGGCGACTTGTACAGCATGGGAAGAGTCTGAATAAAGCTGGTATAAAGTTCGCCTTCAGCTCTCTCCTGTCCGATCCACTGGGAAGCATCCCCGGGACTTCACCAGGGCCCTGCCAGCCCCACGGTCTCCTGATCCGTCCTCCACGGCCAGGTGGCATCTGCACTCGCCCCTCCCACCTGAGCCTGTGCTCCCATGGCGCCTTCTTCACTCCCAGCCTGCTCTGACCCGATGAGGCCAGCCCGGCCCGCAGGCCCCTCCAGGACCCTTGTCCTGCTCTACACTTTCTTTCTCTGTGTCTCTTATCTCCTGCCACCCGACATTTGCTCATCCCATGTGTTCATCCCTCTGTGGACCTCAGATCCCAGAAGGATGGATCCCGAAGCACCAGGAGGCACACAGTGGGTGCTCCATTAATGCTTGTGGAGGTGAACTGACGCCAACTGCGTTCCTTCCTTCAGAGGCCCCTGGGGTCCTGGACTGAGGGGCAACCAGGGGAGGGTGTAAGGGACGGAGGGGAGGGCACCAGGGGTCCCTGTCGCTGGGGCTGAGGCTGAGGCAAGGCTGGATCGGAACCGGTTCTCGCTCATGGAACCCAATCGTGCATGTCCTCATACATCCTCCCTGCCTCTCGCAGCACTGTCCCCACCGTCCAGACAGAACCAGATCACAGGGAGTAGTGAAGACGCAGGTCAACGCTCGCCTGTGAGCCGCATCTTCCCCTTCATGCCTCCCGCTCTTTCTATCTTCACCACAGAATCCCACCAGGACCGATAGGGAAACTGAGACATAGAGCATCCCAAGGCCTGGGGGACACCCCACAACTCACTCCGCCCAGCCCGCAGGACCCTCCCATCCACACACTCACTGGACAGAGTTGTAGCTGGAGAAGGAGATGAGGCCCCCGAAGGCCAGTGAGAAGGAGTAGAAGACCTGGGCCCCTGCGTCCAGCCAGGTGACCGGGTTGGCCAGCTCCTCGACCTGCAGCCAAAGAGAGATGCTCAGCCAGGCACCACAGGACAGGGGCCCCAGGAAACAAGGAGGGGTGGTCCCAGGAAGAGGGGTCAGCCTCGCAGCCGAGGTGCCCGGCCTGGTGAAAGCAGAGGCCTCGGGCAGGTGGTCAGGACAGATGACGCCCCCTGGAGGTGGCAGCTGATTTCTCCCCGCTCATGGCTGCCATCTGTCCGTCTGCGCAGAGCAGCAGTCAAGCAGCCCCTTGCAGGCCCAGCATGCACACTGGCTCCGGGGATGGCCTGTCCCCCAGCACGGCCTCTCCCCACGGGTCTGGCAACCAGGGCAGACAGCGGGACACTCACGTTTGGGGTGAAGAGGAAGACGATGCCATTGGTGGCTCCCTTCAGTGTCAGGCCCCGGATGAGGAAGATGGTCAGGACGATGTAGGGCAGGGTGGAGGTGATGTACACAGCCTGGGGACGGGGCAGGTGTGGGACGAAGGGGTAGCTGGGCCCGCAAGGAGATAGGGCAGGTCATGCAGGACCCCGCTCTGACCCCACCAGCACCCCTCAGCCCCCAGATTCCTGGGCAGGGGCCCTAGCCTCTCTCCCATTTTCCACTGTTCTGATGGTGATTAGGGTTGTTGTTGTGATTGTGTAATTGCGATTGTGTAGCCCTCCCACTAGACAGACACCGTGCAGCTCTCTTGAGCACAGCTTTCTAAGCATGTGTTTGAGAGCCGTCTGGGGCAGCACCGCGTCCCCAGGCCACCAGCCTGGCAGATTGGCAAAGCAGGGGGACAGCAGAGGCCCCCCAGATGAAGGACACACAGGGTAGTGACCCTCAGAGCTGGTTAAGGGTGTGGCCAGCCCAGGCGTGGCCCCGTGAGCGCCCGCAGCCCCGCCTGGCCCACACCTTCCCGGTGGTCTCGATGCCACGGATGGTGCACACGTAGAGCACACTCCAGGCAGAAGTCAGGGAGAGTAGCATCCACCACTGCACAGTGCCCGAGTTGTCAATGGAGGTGGAGATGTTGAGGGTCTCCCGGTACCAGAAGTAGTCCACGGAGGAGCTGAGGGCACACTCCTCCACATAGCCTGGGGGACGGGTGTGCACATGCTTCAGTGTGCGATCACAGAGAGTGTGAACCCTTGTGGAGGACAGAGAGCATGGGAAGAGCCGCAGGGAACACAGGCCGTGCTCCTGGGACACTAACGCCATGGACATAGTGTACACGTGCACGCATGCACAAGCACGCAGACATGCATGTGCACACAAGCATGCCTCGCACAACTACACACATGTGCACACGCATACACCCCTGTGTGCGTGCATCCACATGTACACACAAGCACGCCTACACACTTGCACACACACATACATGCACCCATACATTCCATGCACACACTTGTGCATGCAAGTGTGGCGTGCATCCCTGGGCCTTGACTGCCTGCCCTCTCCCTCCTGCCCCTGCTCCAGGCAGGTGGGAGCCCCACAGACTTGGCTGGGAGTCAGTGCCCAGGCAAGATGCTCAGCTGTGCAGGTCATCAGTCTCTGGGGCTCCCTGGCTAGGGCCCACACTGGGCAACTCTGTTCAACCTCATGCGCTCCCACCAATGTGGGTCCCAGGGTCCTTGACACCCCTCCAGGCTCATGGAACTGCACTGAGACCCTGCCAAGGGGGAAGCAGTCTAATCCTGGAAGACCCCCACCCCACCCCCGGAGACGAGGACAGTGCCCCAAACGGTCCCGAGGTCAGTGAGGGCGGCCGTGGGGTAGGGCCTGTCCTCTTCTGATCCCAAGGGGCCCATCTTGCCGGCCTGACCCCAGCACATCTGGAGGGACCCACGCACTAAACCACATTGGCCACTCTCTGCTTGTAGGACCTGAGGTTACAAAACGGGCAGTTCATGTCCTGGTGCAGATGTGTGGAGAGCTGCCGAGCTGAGTACACGTGCGCGTGTTCCCCATGGGCCACGGGCAGAGGGTCTGTCCCTCACCCTCCCTCCCGGGAGGGGTCCCAGAAGGGCCAGATGATGAGGGGTGGACACCCTGGGCACATGCCCTGTGGAGAAAGATACTCCAGGGAACGTGGAGGGAAGTGATGGGAGAATGAGGACACCACCCTACGTGATGTCAGAAGCAGGGTTCTCCAGAATGTTCCACACACACCCCAAGCCCAATGTCCTCGCTGTGAGGCTGGGGAACAGATCTCTGTGCAACGTGGGGCCGTTGGCCCACTGCCCCCTAATGGGCAGTGTGGGGCGCTGTGGGAGGCCCCCACACACAAGAGGTAGCCCTACTCCACTCCCTCCTAATGACCTCGCCACCTGAGATGCAGCTTTCAAGGGCTTTTCTCTTGCATGACAATTTTTTAGTGCTCTGTTGCCTTAAATATGCTCTGGTTTTTCCCAAACCTGAGCCATAACTATCGGAATTTTAGAAAATCAAAGGGCAAGAGCTCATGGACCATCAGTCTGCCCGTTCAAAGGTGCACACGGCCCCATACAGCCAGCCGACCTCCGACCCCTGACCCCCAACCCCAGGCTCACCCGTCTTATTCTCATTGAGTGGGCACTGGCTCCAGGGCAGAGGGTCCTGGAAGGAGTTGAAGAAGTACCACATGACCCAGGCGATGATGGTGTTGTAGTAGAGGCCCACCATGAAGGACACAAACATGGACGCAATGCCTGGGGAGGATGTCAGAGCTGGGTCAGGGGTCAGTGCTGAAGTGGGGGTCAGTGCTGGGGTGAGGGGTCAGTGCTGGGGCGAGGGGTCAGTGCTGGGGTGAGTGCTCACTGCTAGGGGAGCCTCCTCACCAATTGTATGTGAGTGGACAGAGCTGTCTGGGAGAGCAGGAGGGTGGCCTTGGTGGTCAGCAACCCCTCTGGGTCCCTTGGGCGCTTACTGAGCCCTCTCTGGGCAGGAGTGGGGGACCCTGCTCTCCTCGAGTGTCCACACCCTCCCATGCCCTGGGCACCTGGGGACTCAGGACAGCCTCTGCTGCCCTGCTGTTCCCTGGGGGCCAGGAGCAGCTCTGGCCTGAACCCTGCAGCTACAATCCCATGAGGTTCTAAGGAAGGGTTTGCAAGGGCCGGGTAGGGAGAACTAGCCCTGGGACCTTCCTCTCCCCAGAAACAGACGGGAGGAGGGAAGGGAGCAGCTATTTCTGCCACTACCTGGCCCCAGGAAGGGGTCCCACCCAGTCAGCACAGACACATACCTACGCCCTTCAAGGCCGGGTGGATGGAGCTCCAGACGCCCACGCTCCCCTTCCTCAGCCTCTGCCCGATGGCGAACTCCAGGTGCAGCAGGGGGAGCCCCTCCACCACCAGCAGGATGAGGAAGGGGATCATAAATGCCCCTGGATGGGGAGAAGGAAGCAATGTGGTCAGGTGATGGCAGAAGGCCCAGGAGGGCAGATGGCCGCCTCTGGGGACACAGGCATCTGCAGAAAGTATCTGTAGAACTTTGTCACAAATACAAACTTAGGAGCGTCAACAATGCCACTGCCCACGATGGTCATCAGCATTGCAGAAAATGATGTCGCCTGCCACGGAAAATTCTAGAGATGAGCAATCAAGGACTGGAGCTTTGAAGTAACAGCAAGACCCCAGCATTGGGTCAGAACTAACTCCATGTTCTAGACGGCCCTGTTAGCAGCTGGACACAGAAGAATCCCTGCTCTCCCCTGTGCAGAGTCCACTGTCCTTCAGACCTAACAAGTGCACACCCAACGGAGCTCGTCCCTCACGTGCATCTTACAGGAAGATCCCCCACGGTGCCCTGCGCATTTATCCTGTTTGTGAAGAACCGTGTTAGGGCGTCTCTGCCTCTGTAATAATAACAGACGGTGTGATCTGACAGGACGTGATCCACCTTCACACTCTGGGCCTGACACAGACAGCTCTAGTTCAGGACAGTTAAGAAATGACTTTGAAAAGGAGTGATATTTGGAATTGTTTAGGAGATGTAGTGATTGCATGTGGGGGCAGGGCTGGAGCGGGAAGGAGTCGCCCAGGTGGTGTGGGAACAAGGAGGGAGATGATTCCCTGTTGAAGCCAGGGTTCATTTTCATTGTTTAAATTGACTAGAAGGTTACGTTCATTCAGGATGGCTTTTAAATAAATAGAAGATAGAGACGTGCTTGCCCTAAGAAGAAAAAACCCACTGTTCCTACGAGAATTAGTTGTGATGCTGGGAATGCATCCTAAAAGCAAGACCAGCACCAGAACCTGCCACATGTGGGTAAGTAAATGCACCTGCATTTCTCACCACGTCTTTAGACTCTGTCTCTTCAGAGAATCTCAACCTGGAAAGTGTGGGTCGGCCCCCTCTCAGAGCTCAGGTCAGCCGACACCCGCCCCAGAGGTGGCTCTGAGGACGTTCGTGTGTTTAAACGGGTAAAGACGCGCTGGTCCTTCTGACAGCTCCCTCTTCTCGGAGGGACCCTCTGACTCCCCATCTCAGCTGGGGCCAATAAGAGGGGCCACCTGGGCAGACCGCTGCTTGTTTTATGAGGGGGACACCTCATGCTGCCTCGTCACAGTGGCCAACCCCGCAAGTCCATGCCTGCCCTAGAGGATGGCGCACGACCGTGCCTGGGGAGTTATGAAGGCGTCCACGCACCAGGTGGAGTGTGGGCAGGGGCACAGACCAGGGTGAGCCCCCTCCAGGGCTCAAAGTCCAGCCAGGGAGGCGTAGACAGCACGTGGAAACTTCACTCAAAATTACAGAAAGTTCAGAGGAGAGATGCCACAGGAGCCTAGGGTTCAAAAGCCACCTGGGACATCATGCGTCAGGGGGTCTTCAATCTGAGCCTTAGGGACCCTGCTTAGGGAGGTAGAGGAGTACCCTCCAGAAAGTTTTGCTGAAATGCAGGCGCAGTGCAGGGTCTGTCGGCTCTGCTCTCTGATGGACACCGACGCCCAGCCTGGCACTGACCAGGAGCTCTGTGAACATCTGCTGAGCAGAAATGACAGGACAGGGACACAGTGATGCCCGCTGGGGCCAGGGGAGCCAGCCTCCACGGTGAACATGGTCCCGTGCATGGTGACCCAGGCTTAGTGGTGGAATCCCTTCCCTTCCAACATGATGCCCTCTGCCGTGTACTCAGGACCGCACTGGCGGTTCTACAAGCCACTCGAGCTTTCGTGCAGGAAGCAGGTGAAGAAGGGAAGTTAGAAAAGGCGCAACCAGGTCAGGTCTCCCAGCAGTTCCCTTCCACCTGCCGCAGCTGGCGGGAGATCTGAGGGGCTCTTAGGCGCACACAGCACAGACGGTCCTGAGCACAATCTACAGAGATTAGCACAACTGTGGTTACAAAGGTCGTTGACATTCAGTCAGGACGGAGCTCAGCAGCCGAAAGCGAGAGGTAACAATTCAGAACACATTCATGTCTCCGGGACTTCAGAGTGGGTTCAGCTCACCTGACGGGGCCCCTGGGCTGGGCTCCCTGGACACCAGTGAGCCATAATCACTGACTGGGATGCTCTCTCGCCGGGACCTCCTCTTGGTCCCCACTGGCCTGGGGGGACCCAGCTATGGACTTGCCAAGTGATGGGGGGCCTCCCACATCTGCCTGCTCCTCCGCATCCTGACGTCCCTGGGCCTGTCCCAGGAAGGGGCGCCCATGACATCCCAACGTCTGGAGCGGTTGTGCAGCCCTGGCCCCTCAGCACACAGCACCCCCATCTCCCTGCTCAGGCTCCTGTCTCTTATTTCTCCCTCCCCCATCACTCTCCCAGAACCCCAGGCAGAAGCCAGCACCACCCCCAAACTCCTTTTCCAACCACTCCTGCTATTTGTTCTCCCACCAAATCACCTCTTAAATCCTTCACTTCCACCCCATTCCCTGCCCTGCGCCTCCCCAGCCAGACCACCTCCCACACGGGTCTCCTGGTCAGGGCAGGTGTTGGACGCTGAGCCAGAGGTCCTCAGTGGGGTGGCACTATGTGTGCATGAGGGTGCATGTGGGTGTGAGTGTGTATGTGCATGCACGGGTGTATGTGAATGTGTGTGCATGTCCACATGCAGGTGTGTGTGCGTATGTGTGTATATGTGTGTACATGTGCGTGCAAGTGTGTGGGTGGGAATCCACATATATGTGCATGCCTGCATGAAAGCGTGTGCATATCTGTGTGTCCTTGTGTATGTGCACGCCCAAGCGTGTGTGTGTGTGTGTGTGTGTGTGTGAGAGAGAGACTCCAAGGGGGCATGGGGAGGGGGGAGAGAGGAGGAGGATCAATCTCGCCAGCCCAGCTCCACTTGTGCTGCTGGGTTATCTCCCTCCATCTCCCTCTCTCTTTCTCCTCCCCCTGTCCCTCCCTCCATCTGTCCATCTGAGGTGCCCACACTGGCTGAGACTAATAGGCCTCCTGGAGCCAGCGGCACCTCCTCTGCCCTGTGCTGTCCTCTGTCCTCAGTCTCCACCCCAGGACTGCCCAAGCAAGTGGCTGGTGGCCGCAGGCCTCTCTCCCCCAACCCGGGGCTCCAGAGACAGGTCTTTCTGGTGCTGTGCTGTGGCTGCAACACGGCTGAGGGTTAGGAACTCCAGGAAAGCCAGGGGTGTGGGCCACAGGGGATGGCGAACTTAATGAGGTGAAAGCACGGAGCAGTTGTGACCCACCAGCCACCCCGCAGGAGGGCAGCCCCGGCTCCTTGCTCTCCCAGATGCGCGAGTTCTTAGCTCCCGGAGTCCCTCTCTCAGGAAACTCCAGTAATGCCAAATGCTCTTTACAAATTAACCCCTGGGAATAGGAACGTTTCTTTTTTAAATCCGGCTACTTCTCACCGTGGGTGAAGTGTAGGAAGCGGGGAAGGACAGAGGGGGGCTGCAGGTCTCAGGGAGGGAGGCAAGCCCTGTGACCGCCCTGGCCTTGAGGGGGCCCAGACAGGTTTCAAAGGTCCCCAGAGAGGAGCCTCCTGTTGCCACCCTGGGAGCCGTGGGCGTATAAATACCCCACAGGAGAAAGACACGAGGTGGGGTGGAGTGATTGGCAGGGAGGGAGGGAGGGGGAGCTGCGGGCTTCCGAAGGTGGCTCTGAGCCTCCCCATGTCTCTTGCCTGCACGTGGCTGTTTGGCACTGAGTGGAAACCGGAGGAAAATGTGCTGAATCAGTAGGTGCAGGGCCGGGACCAAGAGAGAAATGCAGCCCCTGGAACCAGGCTGGAGAGGAGCGTGGAAACAGCAGTGGGGGGATGGGGGCGTTGCCTCCCCGGGACTCCCCCGACCCCCCACACCATCTCACCCACCTGCATGCACTGTCACTGCAAGGATTACATGGGGTAACACGGGCACCATGCGTCAGGGGTGGCACCTTTGGGACAGACTGGGTGGTGGGGACACGCATGGAGGATCACAGCTGTGTGGAGAACACACTTTCACTGGAGTGCTCTCACACCTGGCACAGATGCAGAACCCTCCACATGGACCAGCCAGTCCCTGGGACATGGGGGTATGGCCGTGGGTCCCCAGAGTCCTCCCTCTGTCCCTGAAGGCCCAACGAGGACAGCTGCCCTCCCCTCACCCGTGGCCTTCCCTCCCGCCTACAGTCCAGACTCAGCCCACACTGAGCCACTACAAGACCCGTGCCCCACACGAGATCACTGGACATTGCAGAGCCGGCCTTTGAGGGGGAGAATGCAGTGCTGGCGGGTCCTGCCCTCCCTGGGTCTGGCCCACCCTGCTGGCCACCAGGTTCAGTCCTTTGAGGCCGGCTGTCTGTGTTCCTGTCGGCACCCGGCAGACTGACCGGAAAGGCATGCGGTTCTCCCATGCCAAGGGACACAAGAGCCCTGAGCCCCGTGGTGCTGCCTGCAACCCCAGCAGCTGCTGGGGGAGGGACCAACAGGAGGCCCAGGGATGGGGCAGCTTGTTCAGGGTCTGGAGGTCAAGACCCAGAAATGGGACCACCCTGAGACCCAGGCATGTGGGTCCCTTCCTGCACTTCCAAGGGCCTTGCTCTGCCCTCTCCACCTGAGGCCTGCCTGCTGGAGCCCACGCCCAGGCCCCTTCCAGACCACACCCAGGGAATCAGGGTCCAGAACACTCCAGCCAAATGGGCCAAGTCATGGAGTCATGGGGGCCTGTGTGGTCCCTTCCCCAGTCCTCGGAGGGAGCAACCGGCTTGTGCACACCCCAGGTCTTGGGTCAGCGGGACCAGCAGCAATGGCTGTGGAGGTGGACAGAGCTTGGTGTGGGGGCTGGGGATCCACACATACACTGTGAGCATATCTCCTGGACATGCAGATGGAGCTGGGGCGGGCGGGGGGCAGAAACCCAGACTGAAGTGGGGCCTCCCAGACCACGGACTCGGTCAGCGAGGGGACAGACAGAGCCCTCCTCACTCGGCTTGTTGACTTGAGTGAGACCTGTGCCTGCGCAGGCCTGCGGCAGGCGAGCCAGGAAGACCCCGCCCCCACCCCAGGACAGGACGGCCGGCAGGAAGGGAGCTTGCTGGCCCTGTGGGTGGGCACAGAAATAACCGAGGAGCCTCATCTCCACGTCCAGGGGATGGAAGGCCACAGTGTTTGAGCTCGGACAGGAGGAAACCCTGAAGTCAAGCCCACCCTGACACAGGGCTGTGAGGAGGGGGTGGCCGTGGGCATCCCGCTGCCCAGAGGACAGGTTGGGGGAGCTTGGGAGAAGTGGTGGAGAGGGAAGATAGAAGTTCCTAACACGGGCGGCCCTGTCCACACCAGGGCTGCGCTCCTCTCCTGCACAGTCCCGGCCCCGGCCCCGGCCCCGGCCTCCCCCAGGCCCCAGCAGAGCCAGATTTCTCCTTAAACCAGAGTGACAATGGCACTCCCCATTCCCACACCCGTTCCCCTTCCTGCACGGTGGCTTCCCCGTTTCCCAGCTTCTGGCTGTGGGAGCCTCCACCTCGTGCCGCAGGCCCACGCTGGGTTGGGCAACGGTGAGCCTGTGCCACTTCCCTTCCATAGTGTGGCTGTGACAGTGGACACGCCTGAAGTGTGAACTGTCCCTCGGTGGTTCATAGATGGTTGCTATTTGTTGAAAGCAAATTCACAAAACTTCGGAAAGAAGCAAAAACAGGCAGGACCAGCCTGGGAGGACCCTGGTGTCCACCCGCCCGCTCGTCACAGATGCCGGGCCCTCGGACAGCTCCAGAGGTCGGGCTTCCTACGCGACCACCCATCATGCAACAAACGGGCTTTTCGTGCGTCTGCATGCACACGGCCTGCCACACGCTCGTGATAAATCCGCAACATGTCGCCAACAGTTGAATCTACATTGTGGGAATATGGGTCTGAGTTGGAGTTTTCTCTACTTTTCTGTATTTAATATTTTTCCATAATATAAAGCTAAAAATAAAGTAAATGATCCCTTGTTTTACTTTTCAAATTATCTAAAACTCCGGGAAGTAACTGGAGCCAAATTAAGTTCCCACCAAACCAGGACTGGTCGTCGGGGTCCTCGTATCTGTCACTTTCTCTTCAAGTATCACAACCTGTCCCCTCCCCCAGAGCTGGGGCCCAGGATGAGGAACGTCCCGGTGAGGGGTCACCGGCCACCGGCCGCCTTGTCGCTGTCCTCAGTGATTGTCTCCTGGGCTTGGAGGACAAGAGGCTCAGCTCCTCACCTGACAGCAGGCCCGGGGGATGGAGGACGGTGGGGAGGCCCTCCAGGTGGGTGCGGGGACAGGGGAATTGGCAGCCTGGACTGGACAGAGGGTGAGCCACCGGGAGGGTCCAGCCGAGCTGGGAGGTGGCCGCCTCACCCAGGACATCTGGGGCTGGACCGACTCCCCCGCCCCCTGCTTCCCCACGCCTCCTGGAGCTGATGGATTGAGGACCCCTGAGCTTTGCTGTCTGTTCCGGGGACCCAGGGTTGGCCTCCACTTCCCTGGGGTGACGCAGTGGTCTGTCCTCAGTGTCTGGGGCAACACTCCCATGCTGCCCCCTTGGGCTCATGGCGAGTGTGTGGCTGCACCCCAAGAGCCCCCATTTCCCAGGGGTGAATTCTTCTCAATCAAAGGGCCCCGCAGCTCTCGGAATTTTTGGTCTCAGTGATTGTTGTGGTCAGTTGCATTAAAGACTTCAAAGTCCCTTCAGCATGTTCCTGGGATCCTCCCAGCTCTGCTGCTTCCAACCCCTCTCTTCTCAGGGGACCCAAAAAGCGGGTCCATCCCATGTGGCTCAGGGCCCCACACCCCACCAGGGCCCCAGTGCACAGGGCATAGGTGCCGCCGCACCCCCCCCCCCCAAGCTGGCTCCTTCCACCCGGCAGACTGGGCTTCCAGTTAGAACAGAGCCGGCACTGCAGAGCTTGCAGAGCGATGCTGCCACCCTCTCCCTGGGACAGCCCCTCGGGGGGACGTGACCAGGAGGTTCCGGAGGGAAGGGACAGCCGGCCTTACTGGGGCAGCTGGGAGGCAGGACTCAGGGACTGCTAGCGACCCTACTGCTGGGCACCCCGACCTCACGGGCCCTGCGGCCCCTGCCCCACCCTCTCCTCCCAGCGCGCAGATGTCAGCAGTCGTCCGGGAAGCACAGGCTGGACCGGAGGCGGGTCAGACACAGACTCCCGGGCATTCTCGAGCCCATGGCGGTGCAGGGTGACAGGTTGACCTGGGGCGACCACATCTGCTGTTCTTGAGGACACTTTAGATCACAAAGCCCGAGTGAGAGCCCGCAGGTCTTCAGAGTTAGAAAGAAAACGACGCCTCCCAATCCACGTCACTAGAGAGCGAAGGTCCTTCAGAAGCCCCAGAACCTGTCTACCAGGAGCATCCCCAGAGCATCCAGCCAGCTCTGCAGAGGAGCCTGTCTCTCCAGAGAGGGAGTGCCTGCCCCGCCCCAGATCTCCTTCCCTTTTACAAATGCAGCCCAGGTCCCCACTGCAGCCCCCCTCTCGGGGCTGGGCGCCCAGGGGAGATAGAAGCCGTGGACTCATCAGGGCTGAGGGGACCACGGGTGTGACCTCCATCCCTGAGCCGTGGACATGGGAGGGTGGGTGGAAGCATGAGGCCTTGGGAGCTCTGCAGCTGGGGTGAGGGGTGCAGCCATGGCCCATGCAAGGAGACCCTGGGCTCCAGGCAAGACCCTCGGGGGCCTCTGGAGGCAGCTGGTCATGGGGGAGCAGCTCCCCCACCTCTGGCCTGTGTGCCTGTGGGTCAGGAACCGCCCAGGTGTTCCACTGTGGGTCACCTGCTCCCAGACCAGCTCCCTCCTCTGTCCGTCAGGGAGTGTGGTGCCCGCCTGTGGGGTTAGGATGTGAAATGATGCACAGGGAAGGCTTGGCTCAGTGCCCCATGGTGGGCGTGCAGAGGGCTGGCCCTACTGCCCCTCATGCCGGCACCTTCCATGCTCCACCCGGAGGAGTCCCTGGTTCCTCTCTGTCCCCCCAATGCCCAGGTCCATCTGTTCTCTGGGAATAGGGCAGGGCTCCCGGGTCCTGGAGCAAGGGCAGCAGGTGGCCTCCGAGAGCCTGACACACCAGCATTTGGACACGCATGCTGGGGCAGTGGGCCTCCCTCGCCAATCCCTATGGCCCGGGCAGGGGCGCGGATGTCAGTGCCCAGGCCACCCCAGCCCAGCCTCACCTCTGCCCGGCCTTGCCCTCCGTGTGAACGTGGGGGCTCAGGTCTGCAGTAAAGACAAAGGCACAGATGTGCCCCTGCCCTGCCCATGGCCCCTGGCCCCAGACTCCTTCCTTCTGTGAATGGGGTGCTGGGATTCAGGGGGCCGTCAGTGTTGCTTAGCCCCATCCCCTGCCTTTGCCCTCCAGCCCCAGGCCTACCTCCACCATGGCTCTGGCACAGGTAGGGGAAGCGCCACACGTTGCCCAGGCCCACGCAGAAGCCCACGCAGGTGAGCATGTACTGGGCCTTGTTGTCCCACTTGGGCCGGGAGCTGGCCTCCTCCTCCTCGATGCGCTCCAGCTGGCCCAGGGACGGGATCCGGTCCTCCAGGCCCCGGTTGGGCAGCACAAGCCTCACCATGGTGATTGCTGGGCGGGTCCCTCGCAGCCACGGCAGGCCAGGAGCGGGAGGGCGAGTGGCCACGGCCTGGAGCCCCAGCACTTTATAGGGAACCTTTGGTACCTCGCCCCGAGCACCTGCACCGAAAGTCGGTGTCAGCAGATCTGGAGGGCGAGTCCATGGACTGTTAATGCCTTATCTGCAGAGGCGCTGGCTGACCCTCCAAGGCCTCTCAGCAGGCGCTGCTGGCCCCTCCCCCTGTGCAAACGCAGAGGCAGATGTCTCACAGGTGAGCCACCCCCCCAGCCCCCACCCCCGCGTGTGCTGGAGGGCCAGACTCCCAGGAGGAGAGACCCAGGGCAGAAAGACCATATGGGATGGCCCTGCCTGGCTCTGCAGGATGCTGGTTCTCCCCCAGACCCTCAGAGCGTCCATCCACCGGCCGCACACCCCCCACCTGCAGGAGGAGGCCGGGAGGGCCCCCTCTCTCCAAATGTCTCTGCCAACAGGCTGAGAGCTGGGGCATCCCTGACTCGCCCCCAGTCCAGGGACACGAGTGGAGCCCTGGGCCCTGGGAGCAGCCCACTGCCCTGTTCACACTGAACTCGGTGCTGCGTGGACCCCGCCCGGCCTGAGCTCTGGGCTCTCAATAGCCCCTCAGAGAGCCCCGAGGTCCCGCTGGCGCAGGGGCACCCAGAACTACTGCAGACGTGGGGGCCTCCAGGGTGCTGGTCCCCGTGGGCTCTCCGGGGCTCTGAGAGTGGACTGTCCCCAGAGCCATCACCCTGCTGCCTCCCAGGCTGTCCTGTGGCTGCGGGATTTCTGTCCTTCCCCCCAGTGCTGTGTGCGGGTCAGCCCCGAGCTGGGCGCAGGACAGAGACGGGAGATGGGGTCCACGCTCCCAGAGCAGAGGAGTCAGGCAGGGAGGCACACGGAGGCCAGCAGCACATCCGGGGAGCGATGCAGCCTCCGTGGGGTGACCACGGAGGTCAGAGACGGTGGCCCGGCCTGGCCTTGAGGCTAGGGGACAAGAAGAGAACCCCACCTGGGGGTTACGTCTGAGCAGAGACCAAGGACAGAGGCGGGTTTTCCAGCACAGTTTCTGGTCTTGATCCTGAACTCCGCGATCCCACCCACACCCCACCCACCCGCCACCCACCTTCCCGCGAGTTAGTGACTGTGCACCCCGATCTGCTGAGGGGCCTTTTCCCAGCCTTCAGGGTCAGCCTTTGGGACCACGGCTGGGCTCCACGGCCCTCCTGCTCTCCTTCTTCCCCACCCCGTGGCCTTCCCAGAAGGACAGACTCTGTCATCCTGTCACTTGGCTTATCTACCTCATCAGCAGTCTGTGCCACTGGACAGTAACATCCCCGAGGCCGGGCTCTGTCTGCCCCTCAGGACCCCCACCCCACATGACTGGCTCACACTGCTGTCCACTGAATAGTCCAGGGAAGGAGGGTGGGGGTCACTCAGGGAGAGTGAGTTCAGGAGCCCGACCTTTGCCCCCAAATAAAAGGGAAACTGGGGAGGCTGGAGCCTGAAAAGAAGAGGTCAGGTTTGCATTTAGGGACGTCCGTCCTGAGACAGACAGACTGGAGGGCAGGACGGGCCCAGGGGAGGCTGCTGCAGAGAGAGACAGAGACAGAGAGACAGAGACAGACAGCAGAGAGAGAGGGAGGGAGGGAGGGAGGGAAGAGGGAGGCACAGGCTGGCCCAGGCCTGGGTGGTGGGGACACGGGGAGGCAGACAGTCTGGAGACAGGGAGGAGGTGTTGCCTGGATCCCAAGAGCCAGCAAGGCAAGAGTCTGGGGTGGGGTTCTGTCCTGACACATCCGGTGTGAGGCCCCCATCCCAAAGGAGACAGAGGCAGGAATCCAGGTATGCAGGGGGAGGGTCCCTGCCCCACCGCAGGCCATGCCTGGGCTCCACCGTGGGATGTGCCAGGGGCTTCCTCCAGAGGAAGCCGGGAGTGGCAGGAAGCTGGACTTGGACCCATGTTCCGTGGAACAGCCGAGCTTCCCGAAGCTCCAGCCCCACAGCTCTCAGTGCCCTGAGGCCCAGGGTCCTCGTCTGTAAAGCACAGTCGTAATGTCCAGCTCCAGGACATTTCTCCATGTGTTCTGAGAAAACATTGGAAGCGGCGCCCGGCAGGGAGAAGGCCCAAGCCCCGAGGGCTAAGCCTGACGGGGCGGGGTCCCGACAACAAGGGCCAGCGGGGCTGCTGCCAGGAGCCGACCCAGTCAAGGTCCCAGGCTTCACTCTGGCCCGACCCCAGGCTTGAGGCTCCCTGCTCACGTCTCTCTTCCTTCGTGTTCACCTTAACAGCTTTTATCACGAAAGAAACACACACTCAACAAAGAAACGGAGCGTGTTCAACCAGCAGCTAGAGACAAGCTCTGACAGTCTTCCAGCAGATCTGTGGTCTCATAAACACGTCTGTACGTGAGACACACACACTGCGCGAAATTACAGTCTGTGTGTGATTTGCACTTAACTTCATGATCGAGAATTCTCCTTTCATTAATTTTAATATGTTTAACTAAATTTAAATTTTCATTTATTTTATTTATTAATTTTGTACTAAATTTTCTTTCAAAGATGTTTTTGAAGTGGGGCATCACTAGCATTCAGTGTGCTGGATGCACTATAATTTATACAGAAAACTTCTCTAACGTGGAGTTTCCTTTTTCTCTGTTGTGAATATTGCCATGATAAATGTATTTGAATACATGTCTTTCTGTGACTGTCTTATAGGCTGATGAATTTTCATAAAGCAACACATCCACGTAACAATCTCCCAGATCAAGAGACAGAACATTCCAGAACCCAGAGGCCCCTGCTCCCTCCCAGGCACTAGCCGTCCTCCCACAGGGCCTGGCTCCCTCCCACCTCGAGTCCAGGCCTGGTTACCCCATCCCAGCTCCACCTGCCTGTGCGTCTCCTTTCTCACAGCATCCTTCCTTCCTTGCGTGCAGCTGTTTGGCTAACTGTGTATGCTCTCTCCTCCCCACCAGACTGTGAGACCCATGGACAGTCGGCAGCCCCTGTTCCTGCTTCCTCAGCTCGGGGAGGTTTGTGGGGTCCTGGGGCTCCATTCCTCATGTCATACCGAGGGGTCTCCCCAGTGTGAGGTTCACGGTTCACCCATCTGTCCTGTTGTGGTGGGACAGCGTCCAGTCTGTGCACCGCTTGGAAGTCAGCTCGTGTCTCTCGGGCACTGGGGTCAGGTCCGGAGCCCCGAGTGGACCTGCTGCCTCCTTGGGCTGCACGTGCCTGACTTGATGCTGCCAAACGGGCTCTGAGAGTTGTTGAGCTAGCTCCTGCCACATCCCAGGGGGAGCTCCACAGCCTCGCCCACGCTGGGTGACTGGTGGCCCTGGTGCAGCACTGCAGGAGTAGCATGTGGCTTAATCTGCACGCTCCATCCCGCCCATGTATAGGCCATCAGCTGTCCTCTGGTGAAACACTCGTTCAAACGTCCTTTTCTGCTGGGATGCCGACTCCTTCCTATTAACTCTCAGGACGTTTGACTGCATTCTGGAATACAGGTCTTTACAAGCACCCCCTCTCTTAGTGGTGTCTATTGACGACAGAAGCTCTTCATTATGGTGTTGTCTGATCATCAATCCTTTAAGGAAATCTTCCCCTACCTCAAGGTCATCAGATATCCTCTTATGTTTTATTCCAGAAGCTTTATTGTTTGGCCTTAGACTTTTGGAATTGTTTTAACAAGCAGTGTGAGGTAGAGTCAGGATTCTTGGGTTTGGATGTCCAAACGATCCAGCACCGTTTACTCAGAGCACCACTTTCCCCACTTCCCAAGGGCTGCTCCCCACAGTCTCCCGTGCCTGCTGTGTGCTGTCGCCTACGGTCCCTTCTGCTCCGGTGGCCTTTCTGTCAAGGGATCGTGGCCTCCATTCCCATAGCTTTATGGTAGGTCCTCACGTCTGATGGTCCACGTCTTCCAGCTGTGTTCCTCTTCAAGAACGTACACATTTTGGGATAAACTTGTAAGTTTCCACAGAAAACCTGCTGGGATTTTGATTGAAGTGCATTAAATCCATGGATCTGTAGATCAATTTAAATGGAATCTTAACAATGTTGAGTTTTTCAAACCATAAACTGGTATATCCCTTCATTAATTTAGGCCTTTTTCTCAACAATGTTGATAGTTTTGTGTGTGGAGATCTTGAAGATTATTCATTAGATTTATTCTTAAGTATTTGATCTTTTTATGCTATTGTGAATGGTATTTTTTTTAAATGTTTATCTTCTAATTGTGTGTTGCTGGTATATATAACAATGCAATTAATTTTTGTATATTGACCTGATATCAAAATTTTTTCTAGTACTTTTAACATTGATTTTTAAAATATATTTTTAATTCAAAATTATGCCAATTAAAAATGACAGTTTTAGTTCATCCTTTCCCATCCTGCTGCTTTTTATTCTTTTATTTTTCTCACTCTATTACATAGTGTCCAGCACAGTGCCGGACAGAATTGCTGACAGGAGGCGTCCTTGTCCCATTCCAATCTTGTGAGAAGCTTTCAACGTTTCACCATTGGGACCAGTGAGTACAATGGAGATTTCTGTACAAATTCTTGTCACATTAAGGAATCTCCCTTCCATCCTTAGTGTACTACAAGGTGCTTTTGGTTTTTTGTAACAGCTTTATTGGTCTATAATTATCACAATATACAATTCACTCATTTCAAGTGTACAATGCACTCTTTTTTTAGTATATTCATGGCATTGTGCGAGCACCACTACAACAAATTTAGAACATTTTCATCACCTCCAAAAGAAACCCTGCACCCGTCAGCTGTCACCCACCCCACCCTTGAGCTCCTTTTGTATTAGGAGTGGGTGCTAAAGGTTACGAAATGCTTTTCTACATTTTTGGGATAATTATAAACTTGTTCTCCTTTATTCTCTTACTGTGGTGATGACACAGTTTGATTTTTTAAATATGAAGCCAACCTTACATTCCTGGAATAATCCAACTTGTCCAGGACATGTAATCTTTTGTGTCACCGGATAGTTTGCCACAAATTAATTAGAGTCTTTCCGTCAGCGTTCCTCACCATACGCGTCAATGCACAAACCGATGACTTCTTTAGGGGACACGACCTCTTTCTGCGCTGGGCAGTGAGCCAAGGCGAGGGGGCGCTGCTCCTGGGATATCCCCAGGACACTAAAGGACAGGATGACACCCCCAAGCCCTAGGATGGCCCGGCACTGGGGACAGGAATTACCGTTAGTGCCTCCTGTCAGCAGGGCCGCACGCCGCCCCCTGACGTCCTCCAGCACCGAGCGGGCACACAGCAGGTGAGGGAGGGCCGCGGCTGTCTCCTGATCTCCAGAATCATTAACCTTTGTCTTGAAAGGGAAGGAGCTGTGTTTATAAGGTCCGAGTTACTGAGTTACCGAGGAGGATCCTCAGAAGTCACGGGACGTTTGATGCTTCTCCACCCCCGCCCCCTCCCCCCAAGCCTGGATTCATTGACTTCTCGGCCCAGAGTTAAGCCCACAGGGTGAGCTTCACCCCCATCTGAGAGTCCACTCTGCTGTTTATCTGCATGCCCTCTGCCTCTGTCTTCCCACAGGGCAGAGGGAGCAGAGTGAGGTCTCTGCAGGGGCAGGAGGTCAGATGAGAGAGAGGAAGAGAGAGAGAGACAGGGAGAGAGAGAGAGACAGGGAGAGAGAGAGAGAGAGAGAAGTGGGAAGAGAGAGAGAAAGAGAGACAGGGACAGGGGGAGAGAGGGAGAGAGAGGGAAACAGGGAGAAAGAGAGAGAGTTGGCACCCAGCTGTCCCATCGCCCTGCACCTGCTGGCACTAGCAGGTGCTCACGATGACAGGAATTGCACCCCAGAAGCTGCCGTGCCTGAATGCTGTGCTCGTGGGAGTGGGAATCCCCGTGCACCTGCCCTGAGTGGAGCTCACTCACTCTGGTCACCTGGAGTCCCCCGCCTGCTGTCTGTTTACTGCTGGGTTATCAAGAGAGCCAGTTGTTACCAACCTGGGTCTTCGAGGAAATAACCCAGAGATAAGCTCCGACAGGATGTGGCGTGGTTCTGCCTGTGTTGTGATTACGGCCGCCCTTGGAGCCCGGCGGGGAGCAGTGGGAGGAGCAGAGGGTGCTGGGGCCCTATGCCCACTGAGTGCATCCTGTGGGGCCCTCAGTCCCCTGAGTGGACATCCAGGAGGCCTGCCCAGAGCCCAAGGCCCAGCACACAGAGCCCTCCGCTTTATTCTGCACAGTTTGAAAAAGTGGATGAGGCATTAGCTAAAGAGTCTAGGGTAGTTTTGTCAGAAATATGGTAAGACATGCACATTTATATTTTTATAACTTTTGTGACTATAGAAGTAACACATTTTTGTAATGTAGTTGGAAAATGTGGAAAAAATACAAGAGGTGAAAAAACAGCACTCATAATTACGCCATCCATAGGTGGTTGTAAACAGTTAATTTAGCACTTTCTTCTGATGTATATGCATAGATGTGCATACACACACGTGTGACATATATGTTCTGATGTATACATTCATAATTGGTATCATTCTGCATTTTTCCACCTAATGTATTCTAAGTGTTTCCCCAGCCATAAAACCCACACTGCACCAGCCCCCACGCAGGGACATAGCAGAATGGAGTTACCCATTTTCCCATCGTTGGGCAGTGATGCTGTTCCAGCTCTTAGCTATTTTTAATATTGCTGCAATAGACATCTTTGTTCAAAAACCTGTTTCTCCATCTTAGAACT
The DNA here is from genome assembly GCA_031878705.1 of Tapirus indicus. Lineage (NCBI taxonomy): Eukaryota > Metazoa > Chordata > Mammalia > Perissodactyla > Tapiridae > Tapirus > Tapirus indicus. Next base: position 145,113,454 of record CM062921.1, read on the forward strand.
TCCGGGATAGATTTTTCTAGAAGTAGCTCGTTAGATTGGGGGACAGGAAAATTACTTTCCAGAAGTGTGGATTCCACTCGCCCCTTAGAAGCCCTGGTGTCCTTTCAGTCTCTGGCAATTTAACCAGGAGGAACTGGATCTTACAGAACCGGCCTGTGGGTCTGATCTCCGGCTATACGAACGCGTTTCATGTTTCCTGGCTGTTTGCAGATTTCCCATTGCACACTGCTATGCCCCTTTCTGGGTGTGGGGGTGTCTGGGCCGTTTTCTGGCCCCTCTTGTTGGTATTCACACCTGCAGGCGTGGGGCCACCACAGACCCGCCTCCTCAGGGGCAGCGATCTGGGCCTCGGCCCCTCCTCCCTGTGTGGTCAGCTTCTGGAAAGGGCTTCTCCTGACCTCCCTGCACATCGAGATGACCTCCCAAGACCCCCACCCCGGGGCTGCCAGCACCCTGGACTCAGTGGTGTCCCTGAGCTTTGGTTCACCCCAGGCCCCAGACTTGTGGGTAAGACGTTGGGAAGCGCCCAGAGGCTAGAAGAGGGGGATTTCCGCCTGCAGGTGCGGGAGTCGTGAGAGCTCCCCAGCTGGAGGACACCTGGAAGGGACCAATGCCTAGAAGGAGAGAGGCTCCATTCGGGGAGAGGAGACGGAGGAGACGTGGAAGTGGAGGTGGGCCAGATGGCGAGGAGCCAGAAAGGCTGTTGGGGGCTCTGAGGAACCCAGGAAGCAGCGTGCTGCGAAGGTCAGTGCTGAGGAAGTGAGCCAGCCGCTGAGAGCTGCTGGAGGAGCGCAACCTGCCGAGGCCCCGGGAGGGGTGGGAATCGGTCAGCAGGACATTGGAACTCACCTGCCAGTGGGCCGGGAGGGTGGGGAGGCCGGGAGATGGCACGGGAGTGGGGACTGGGACCGGGAGAGGGCAGGTGCCCCAGGGCTGGAAAGCCGCCTGCCCCACATCTGCTCCATGTGGCCCGTGACCCCGTGTGTACCGGGCCCTGGGCCCTGGGGCTGGACTCTGAAAGGCTCAACACACCCAACTAAGGCAGCATCTGCCTGTGCCGTGTCCCCATGGAGGACTGGGGGAGGCCACAGAGCGCGGAACCCAAATTCCAGGGAGGAATTGTTCAGTCGTTCCGGAGTTCCAACCACATCTTAAATCTGTTTCTGGAACTCTGTTCAAATGAAGCTGGGAGAGGAAGTTCAGTCTAAAATGTGTGCACGATGAGAGAAGACGGGGAGGGCTGTGGATGGCTGGGCTGGTGGGGCCCCATCCCACGCCACAGCACCCTGCGTCACAGTGCCAGCACAGGAGCCTCGGTGGAAGGCGGGAAGGCTGGCCCCTCCAGTACAGACGAGGAAACTGAGCCCTGGGGATATGAAGCCCACCCAGGCAGAGGAGGAGGGGGGCACAGCCCCCCAGCTTCCCTCCTCCTTCCTGCTGCTGCTGCCCCAGAGCTCCTCTGCCGGCTCCCCTCCTGCCTGTCCCCCAGCTGGAACAAGGACTTCCGCCGGCCTCTCCTAAGGGGTGTGATACCTTCCACCTGGGGGGCTCCAGGGCCCAGAGGGCCAGGTCAGGAAAGGGAGGGCTGGTCGGTGAAGAGCCCCCATCCCCAGATCAGGAGCTCCCAGCACCCTGTCCCCGCAGCCCAGAGGAGCGGCACTGACGGTGGGTGCAGGGGTCCAGAGTCCCTGGTCGAGGGAGGAGGGTCCTCATGTCTGTCCACCTGACCCCAGGGCCTGGGGGAGCAAAGGAGTGGCCCAGGCCCACCCTCCCCAAGAGGCACAGCATTTACAAGGGATGGGGGCAGAGGGCAGCCTCCAAGCCGCAGCCACCCAGACTACTTGGCTATTATTAGCTCCTCCCTGCTCAGGCCTTCCCAGAAACTGGTCAGATTGTTTTCAAGCAGACAGGTGGATGCAATTAACCATCAACCCGGGGAAATGGCTTCTGATGACTCTCCGGCCAGTACTTTTCCAAGAGCCTATGACCCCGCCCCCACCCATGTCCCTGGAGAAACCCCAGGGTCGGGGAGGGCTCGGGGAACAGTCCAGGAGCCCTGCCTTTGCACCTGTGGCCCCTTTGGGGGTCCACAGGTGGTACCCTACATAGCACTCCCACTCCTCCCAGTCCAGGCCCCTTCTCCCCAAACCCCCTGGCCCCTCAGTCCTCTTCTTGGCCCCTCCCCAGTCTCACCCCACACCAGCCCCTGCATCTCCCCTGCCTCCCCAAAGTCAGCCCCTTCTGGCATCCCCACTCCTCTATGATGCTCAAAATCCTTCCTCAAGACTCACGGGATGAGCTCAGGGCCCCCGCTCTTTACTGGGGGTGGCGGGGGGAAGTGGAGCTCCCCACCTCACAGTCGCCCCATCAGGGTTTCAGAAGAGTGCACAGACCACACAGAGCTGGTCCGGGGGTCTGCCTGTGCAAGGGAGCCCAGAGAACCTTGTGCATCCGCACCTGCGCCCAGGCCTCGGAGCCGACCACGGAGGCCTGGCCGTGCACGCTGGCAGGTGAGTCTGCTTTTCTTCCAGGGAGCCATGCATCTGCACTTGAACAGGGATGGTCATTGAAATGACATTGGATTGGAGGCACGTTGACCTTTGACAGGCAAAGCGGGGCGATGGTGCATTTGTGCCTTGAAACTGAGGTGCTTTGAAGGAATGTAGTTTGAGGGGAACAAAATCCATGGCTCATCCATAACAACCATTTCGAACCGCTTCTCAGTGGACCCACGGGCTGGCTCCCTGTGTGTGAGGGGCCATGCGACAGACTTCACTGGAAGCCGAGCTGATTGTGGGCCAGAGCAGGTGATTCTCATGCTCACCGGGCATGGACTCATGTCCTTGCAGACTCTGCCTTCCTTTAATGAACGGGGCCTAACTCAACACAGGGGCTGGTGTTTGTGTGGATCTGTCACCGAGAGATCTGCTCACCGAGAGACCTCAGGAAGCCTCACAGAGCGGTCACTTACGGCCTTCAACATGGCAGCCCCTGGGAAGACATCCCATCCGGTGCTGACCCTGCACCTCCTGAGCACCTGCTCTGTGCTGGGGCCATGCAGTGCGAGACCGGCCACTCCTGCCCTGGATGGACGATGGATACCAGCTCACAAACTGTCGGAGCCTGGTGGGGGAGCAGGAGCAGAGAGGAGCTGGGCGATGAGCTTCAGTGCCCCTTCGGTCAAGGATGACCAAGGGAATCGGGTGGAAAGCAGGGCCGGAGAGGCAGCGGGGCCCACCACCCGGAGGGGGAGGGGTATCCCAAGCCGAGTGGCAGCTGGGGGGCGCTCAGTGTTTCTGGACAAGGTGCTGGATGAATGGAGAGGGCAGGGGGAGACCCTGGCCCGGGAGGAAGATGGGGCCTGGACCGGGGTGGGCCCGTGGATAGGCACACAGGGGTGCTCAGAGGACCTGAGATCCACACCCAGAGGACAAAGGAGAGTGGGCTGCGGAGACCCCCCAGCCTGGATGCCAGCCCTACCTAAGATACAGACACATGTGCACGGATGTGGGAGGTTCCCACGTGGGTCCCGCAGCTACTGGAGGACGCAGAGCTGGGCGCACCCAGGTGGGGAGACGGGCCGACCTTGGGGTGCCCGTGGCCAGAAGCCCAGAGTGGATCCTAGGAGAACTGAGTGAAATGAATAAGAAAGAAGGAAGTTCTGAGAGAAAATCATGTCCATAAAATAAACTACGTGCGTCTCACAAGAACTAGAACTGAAGGTATAATTCCTTTAGGAGAGCTGCCCAGGGCCAGGAGGGAGGGGAGACCAAATAAGACACAGGTGTTAGGTCAGCTCTCCCACCGACCCCCAGGCTTCCTGAGCTGGAGCGGGAGGGGAGGATGGGCTCATGGATGGAGGGGAGAGGGGAGAGGAGGGCACACGCAGTGGGGGACTTGAGAATCTAGAGCTCAACCCCCAAATCTCCCAGCAGGTGGTCAGACTGTCAGGCTGGACATCAGGGGTGTGGGTGCCCTTGAAAGGCTGAGATGGGGGAGGGGAAGGAAGTGGAGCAGGGATGCAAGTCCCAAGCTGCTGGGGACCCTCCTGAGGGCCAGAGAGCACCCCAGTAGAGACATGGGGCCTGGAGAGGACTCAGGACATTTGGAGGAAGGGATGTGAAGGGCCTCCTCACCCTCCTCAGCTGGGTAAGGGTGGTGCTGGGGAGAAGGTTCTAGAGCATGAGGAGAGGGGAGGGTGATGGGCGCAATGTAGAGGCCCGTGGGGAGCCCAGCCCAGCCGTGGGCCCTGAGGTGGGAGAGCCAGGTTGTCAGGGAGGCTGCCCTGCGTCCCCAGAGCCAGCCAGGGTTGGGCTGGGGGATAGGGGCTGAGGACACTGACCCACTGACCACGCCCACTGGCAGCACAGCCTCGAACCCTGCGCTGGACACGGGCTGGGGTCGGATTGGACGCCAGGCAGGAAGGCTGGGCTTGGGGAGTGACAGGCCAGGGTGTGGTCTTGGATGGTGGCCAAGGTTCAGAGGACAAGGTCACGGGCGTGGAGGTCCAGGGTGCAGGCTGTGCCTGAGTCAGCTCTGCGAATGCTGAGGAGCAGGGGAAGGGCCTCACCGAGTCCGCAGAGGAGGCTCAGAGGTTGAGGTCAGAGGTCAGAGGTCAGGGGAGGAGGAGAGGCAGCATGGATGTGGTTGGGTGAGAAGGGTGGACCCTCTGCCCCAAAGTCCACAGGGCTGGGAGAGAAACCGCAGCTGGGAACCCCTTCCTCAGTCCTCAGCTTAGCTGCCCTGAGCAGGTTTGGGCCACCTATCCTGGGTTAGGAGCCTGACTCTCCCTGTGCAGGTGGAAGGCTGGGCAGGCCCCAGTTCAGGTGGGAGACCCAGACCCCGCCCTCCCTCCCCCCATCCACAATGCCCCCCCCACCCCTGTGCCTCTGCCTGGAGTCACCCCTCCAAGCCCAGCCATCCAGCTTCACCTGGGTCCCAGGGGAGGCCTGACCCCACTGTAGACCCCTAGCTACCGAGCTCAGAGCCCAAGTCTCACCCACCAGGCTCTGCAGGAAAAATGCAAGCCGGGGAGCAGACAACCCTGGGTCGCTGTCACCCTGAGCGGCCAGCTTAGACGGGGCCAGAGAGGGCCCATCCAGGGATCCAACTGACCACCCACCCGAGGTCCCGTCTGAAGTGCCAAGAGACCAGCCAGTCCCCTTTGGTCCCTCAGGGCCCCAAGGAAACAAGAGAAAGCTTTCCAGAATAGCCAGAGGAGGGGCAATGGGGCTGGTTCCAGCAGAGAACTCCTAGAATTTCCTCCAGAAATAGGAGGGTTCCCAAGTGAGGCTCTCCTCTGCCTCAGGCATTCCTAGGAAATGCTCAAGAGAGGGAGCGGGGCTGACTTGTGGGAAGTCATGCTGTCCTGCTAGAAGTGGGGATGGAGACTGTGTCCCCTCAGGTCTCCAGACTGCAGTGCACTAGGGGATGGGGCTGGAGACCGTGTCCCCTCAGGTCTCCAGACTGCAGTGCACTAGGGGATGGGGCTGGAGACCGTGTCCCCTCAGGTCCCCCTCCCAACTCCCCAGAGGCACTGGCCAGGATCTGGGTGTTGAGTAGTGGTCTCCTTTGTTGAACGGGGGCACAGGGAGCCTTGCCCAGGAGACACTCCTCTCTCTCGCCCCCTCCCTCTGACGACAGCAGGGACTGCTCTGGGGGGTCCCAGCTCAGTGGGGTCCCTGCTCTCTGCTGGGGGGCCTGGGCTCTCCCCAGTTGTGGACCCTCTGATGCCTTTGTTCCTGCATCTCAGCGCAGCCTTCTGTCACCGTCCTGCTCTGACGAGGCCCGTGGGAGAGTTGGGGGCGGGGGGTTTGTTCCTGGAAGGGAGGAGGCAGGCAGGAGGGGGAGGCTGTGGCCCCCTCAGGCGCAGTGGATCTGCCTGTCCAATGCCTCTGGACATGGCGGTCCCCATGGGAATGGCACTGAATGAGTCTGGGGAGGTGCTGTGTCCCCTGTGATTTACAACAGCCCCCTTGGGTCTACCCCTGTGAACACATAGGGTACAAACCCCTCCACCACCTCTGACCCCACTGTGGGCACACACCATCCACCCTCCCTCCCCATGCCCACCTCACGGCTCCCCCATGAACCCCTGAGCCCCCACACCATGGTCTCTCCCTCCTCTTCGGGGGCATGTGTCCAGGCGCCCCCTCCTGTCTATCCTTCTCTCTCCATGGACTCCACCACTGCTCTGCTCAGATGCCAGGCAGGGCCCCAGGGCTCTCCTCCTGTGAGAGAGGGGGGCTGCCCTCACCCCCCACCAGCTCTGGACTCAAGGTCTCCTGGGCTTGGGTGGGGGAGGTGGTATCCAGAGAAGAGGGGAGTGGCGGGGCCTCTGCTCTCCCCACCAGGTGAATGTGGTCCCAGCTGGGGTTAGCAGGCCTGCTCCTCAATTCCACAGAGAGTTGAGAGGGAAATCTCACCCATGTACTGTCATCATGGGTGTGGAAACCTAACCCCGTGTTTGCTGGATGAACCACGGACTGGAGGAAGGAAGGAAGGAAGGAAGGACTGACACCCCAGCACAGCCGGGAGCCGGAGATGGAGCTGAGCACGTTAGGCTGGAGTTTCCCGTCATCCCTCTGGCTGCTGTGGAGAGAACGCAGGGGGGACTCAGGCAGGGAAACCCACAGGAGGGGCTGCAGGAGTCCCAGCAGACAGGAGTGGAAACCCTGCAGAGAATAGAAGGAGAATCTTGCGCAGGGAGGGCAAGAGGCTGCCCCCCACAACCCCACCCACACCCACACCTCCCAGCCTGTCCCCTGCCTATCCTGCTTTCTGGAACCCTCGGGTGGTCCCCAGGACCCAGAAGAAAGCCCCAGGCTGCACACAGTTGGGAAGGGAGCCCAAGGTGAGGCTCCAGGCCGCAGGGCCCCTCAGGGAGCAGGGGAAGGCTGGCTTAGCACAATTCACACCTGACGGGAGGAGCACGACACAACCTCCCCGCAAGGAACATGCACGGGCTGGGACGCCTGGGGCAAGCGTTGGGGCTCCGTGCGGGTCTGGTGGGGCCAAGCATGTGGCCATGCTGGGCTCTACTGGCCTGGACCACAGGGTGAGCTGCCCCTGGGCTGTCCCCACGTTCCCAGAGAGGCGTCTGCAGGAAAGCATCCAGCACACCCGTGCATTCCCTCCAGCACCCTTCTCCGATTCCAAGACCCCTGGTGATGGGAATGAGGAGGAGGGGGGCAGTAAGGAGGAGAATGAAAGATCCACCTGAGGAGCAAAACCTCTCGCCCTCCAGAAGTTCAGAAGACCCCTGAGCACCTGGGCCGGGCAGGGCACCCCTGAGCCTCAGGGTCACCTTGCAAATGAGGAGAGGGATTAAGTATTCTGGAAGGTTCTCTTATTCCCCAGTCGAAATGCTTCTGTATGTAGCGAAGGAGAGGAATAAGAGAAGAAATGTCTTTCTTTCTGTTTCCATCCCCTCCTCACTGCTCTGAGTTCTCTACCAGGCGGAGCGCAGACGACCCGGGGCCGTCCTCCCTCTGCGTCCCTCCTGGACCTCAGAGGCTGGGAGCCGCATCTGCATCCGCAGAATGCTGCCAGGGAGAGCGGGTGACCTGCCCCAAGAAGCATACGGAGATTTGAACAGCACGCGTGGGCTTCCCTGGAGGCAGGCAACAGGTGCCAGCATCTTGGGCATCTTCCTGGGCCTCTCCCCAGAGGGCTGCAGGCTGCCTACCTGCATTTCCCTGAGAGCGTTTCCCGACCTCTGCCAGCCCGGCCCTTCCTGCCCAAAATGCCTGGAGGGGTCTGTGCTCCTGCTCATCCCTGGCTGGTCCCGGGTTAAACACCAGGAGTGGATCTAAGGGCAGATGCTCGGAGATGAGTGTTTGGCCTGGCTTACTTGACCTGGTGACTCGATTCTAGTGGCCCGAGCACAAGGAGCCCAAACAGTCACTTGAGTTGTCACTCGTATTTGCCTGGGATGAGGAGCTGGGGGCGTCTTGTGTTTGAGACGTCTTGATCCTTCCCTTTCCAGTGTGCACAGGCCACATGACCATCCAGCACTGAGACCCTCTGCCTCCCCTGGGATCTGGGCTGCCCTGGGGCTGGCTCTGACCACAGGGATGCAGCAGACATGGCACTGTGCCACCATCGGATTAGTCCGTAAGAAGCCCGGCGGCCCCTGTTCTCTGGAAACCATGCTGTAAAGCAGCTCGGGCAAGAGGCCACGTGGAGAGAAAGAGGCCTCGTAGAGAAGGAAGGGGCCGTGTGGAGAGGGAGTGTCGCATGGAGAAATACCAAGGTGCCAGACAAGCAAGTGAGGCCTCTTGGACCTTCCAGCACAGCCCAGGGTGTGATCCTCAGAGGCCACGTGGAGCAGACCCACCTGCTGCGGACGGCCTGAGTTCCTCACCACTGACTCCGGGGACACAGGAACTCTTGTTTTCACTCCAAGCTTTGGGTGGCTTCTTATACAGAAACAGCTCACCGACTTGGAGATCAAGTGGCACCTGTAATAAAAAGCTTGGCAGAACCAGAACAAGAGCAGGAGTGAGCGGGCAGCTGCCTCCGACTTCCAGGGGCTTCTGGGACCCTCACAGGCTGGGGCAGGTCAGGGAACCCTAGAGCTTCTTGGCGAGCCCTAAAGGACCCTCAGGCCAAATTCACAGATGGCAGACTCACACCTTGATCCCACAGGCACCGAATTTCAAACCAAGTTGATGTTGCCGGCTTTCCAAGTCTGGAGTGAAAGTCAGGGAATGGAAACAGGGCCTTTGGGGTGGAATCAAATGAGTCTGCAGACACCCGGATCCAGATACCTTGGGGGTCCTGTGTCAGAGGGTGCACCTGCCCCCTGCGGGAAGGGTGGCCTCCCTGACTGGCAGAGGCCCCTCCAGGCCTTCACCTGCTGTGGTGGTCCTGAGAGGGGCGCCGATGCCCCCGCCCCTCATAACCTCCAGACTCCTGATCGGGTCAGACCCAGAGACCCAAGAGGGAGAAGCACAAACTGACCTGGAGGAGACGTACCCGCCCCCCAGGACTGCAAGACCTGCCGTTTATGTGGCCAAGACCTGGGGGCGTGCTTTCCGAGGAGGTTAGATGGGAGGGAGCATGCGTCGCAGGTGGACATGATCCACGTGGGGATGCAAAGTCCTGAGCCTTGGTGGTGTTCCGGAGGTGGTGAACAACAGAAACGTGGCTGCTCCAGGGGCCTCTCACCCTTAGGAAGCGGGCCCTACACTCAGGGGACCACATCGCTCCTTGGACACAGCAAGTGCCGCATCTCAGTGGTGTGAGTCAACCCATTTATCCCGGAGCTGCAATGCTCCCGGGCAGTGGTGCCGGGTTCTCGGTGTGTGCACAGTGCGCTCCCACTGCTGCAGCGTGATGCGCTACGTGCGGGCGCTCCTGAAGGGTGTTGAGAAGGGAGAGCCCCCGGGGGGCAGACCTCCAGGCTGACCGCTCACTGGTCTTTCACTTGTGTGGAAGGAGCAGTGGCCAGAGGTGCCGTCAGCACCAACACCCAGGCCATGGCTAATAGTTTGGCTGATCAACAACTCAGAAGGGATGCAACTGGAAAGTTGGTGACCAGGTGGCCCGGGGAGGCAGCTTGCAGATGGACCTTTCCAAAAGTACACGGAGTGAGAGGATGTTTGCACCCCACGTGTGCTCCCCAAAGAGTGCCCAGAGGGAGGTGGATGGCACATCCCGCTCCAGGTGGGGCAGCCTCTTCCCCGGCCCCCGTCCTTCCTGCGTGAGCTCAGGGGCCACGACTGTGGAGGCAGGAGGAGTCTACTTGGGCTGGATGGCTGGGCCCTTCACCAAGGCTACACTCGCTACAGCCAGGCTACGTGAGCCGTCCAGCGCAGAGTAACCAGCCCCCAGCGACAGTGCTGGGAAAGGGGCTCTTGCATCTCAGGGGTGGCGGGAGCTTGTCCTCACGGGGTAGATGCAAATTGGGATTTTTATTGGCCTCCTGTCTCCGACGCTTTCCTCAGCACCGCCATCCCCATCTTTCTGAAGGCTCTTTCAGAAGTTATGGTTTTCCACACAAACAACGTTTCTAACTGAGAAACTCATTTCACAGCCAAGGGATGAGGAATGGGCTCATACTTGTGGGCTTCCCCGGAACCGTGTTCCCATCGCCCTGAGGCAGCTGGCCTGAAGCAGGACTGGACCCTGCAGGCCCAGTGGAGGCTGTCCTGAAAGATGTAGTGCTGTCTGCTGTCCGTCTGTGCCCATATAGAGGGCATCCACCTCCAAGCGTTACGGGGGAGCAGAGAGAGCCGACGCTCTTCCTATTGCTCCCAGTGACCCACGTGAGAATGCTGACCCCACGCCTGCAGTCTGGGGAGAGAGCACCCTCAGGGACACCGTGGGTCCATTGCCCCACAGCGACCTCTCTGGCTGCTCATGCCTGCGAACCGTGCAGCAGCTGGCTGGAGCGAGGACTGTCGGCCTGCTCGGGCTGCCATAGCAAGGTACCCCAGGCCAGGCAGCTTAAACAACAGACACTTATTCTCACAGTTCTGAGGTTGAACATCTGAGATCAAGGTGCCGCCTCCTCCTGGCGTGCGATGACAGCCTTCTCCTGTGTCCTCACAGGGCAGGGACAGAGAGCTCTGTGGTGTCTCTTACGAGGACACTAATCCTATGGGGTCAGGGCCCCACCCTTATGACCTCATTTAACCTTATTTCCTCAGTGGTCTCATCTCCAAATACAGCCACACTAGGGGTCAGGGCCTCGATATATGAATGTGGGGGACACAACTCTGTCCATGGCAAAGAGTGCATCTGGGACCTAGGCTTCTCCGAGCTGCCTCTCAGCCACTTTGGGGGGTGGAAGTCAGGAGGAAGTGTCAGCAGGCAGGGCCCCAAGTGGCCGAGACCACTCAGGAATGAGGGATGGCTCACCCGCCAGGTCAGGGCCACACGCAGCTGAGCTCTGGGGAAGCAGGAGCACAGTGACCAGGGTTGGAGGAAGGATGAGCAGACACAAACCAGCAGGGCCGGGGCCATCAGAAGACTGGAGGCGCCACACAGATTTCCACGTCGCCTCGCTGGGGAGCTCTCCATGCAATAATCAATTTCTCCCATCTCTGTTTCTCTTTTATTGTACATAGATATGTTGGTGTTGCTAATCTTATAGTTTAGTCTTTAATCCAAGGTGGGTGCCTGAGGCAGACCAAGAAGGACATCACCCAGAAGCGATCAATGGCTGTCAGGACTTTGGATGTGCTGCATCCTGATATTGAAAGCATCGGCTTTGATGGTTAAATTGGGGGGAAAGCCTCCATCAATCCCAGCCTCTCCTCAATCCCAGGCTCCTTCATCTCAGCCTCCCCCCAGCCCAAGCTCCCGCATCTCAGCCTCCCCTTGTCCCAGACTCTCCCTAGCCCAGCCTCCTGTCCAGCCTCCCTCTGCACCTGCCCATCCAGCCCCAGCTTCTGCAGCCTTCAGGTGATGGAGAAGCTAACACTGCAGCTTCCTCCTCCCCGGGGAGCCTCCCGTCCCTCTGAGCTAGCACATGGCTGAGCCAGCACTCCACACAGGTTCTCACAGAGCTGGAGCACAGGCCTCCTCACACAGGGCCTCCATGGAGCCCTACTGGGTCTCCCCACCCCGGCTCTGCACACTTCACATGCACCGATGTCCTTTAAGGTGGGAACCCCAGTGTCCTCATTTTACAGATGAGGAAACTGAGGCCTGGCAAGGTTAACGACTTTGTCCCAAGTCCTGTGGCTGGTCATTTCCACCCCGCTGTCCCTGCAGGCCCTGGAGGGCGGGGACCATTCTGTGCCTATCTGTGTTCCTTACAAGGACAGAAATGAACCGAGAGCACTGAGTCAGCATCTGGCAAACAAGTGAAGTGATAGCACCTGGATGGGTGAAGGGGCGAATGAGTGGACGAGGGCAGGAGTCAGCGAATGCATGACCACCCAGAGCTTCTCATGGGAGGTCACTGTCATCTCGGAAGCTTTGCTGATGGCAATGTCTGGGTAAACCAACAGAGGGCACTAACACTCAGAGAATTGGGGTTGTACACACACCACACATGTGTACAGACGTACAGACACCCGTGCACACTCACACACACTAATGGGCCCCGAACACAGACACGCGTGCACATGCACAGGCACACTAACAGGGCCTGGAGATTCCCTGAGATTAAAGTTTGCAAATGAGCTGGCGGAGAAATCCAGACATTATCAGTGCGGTGAGTCATCCCACAGCTCCCTGCTTTTATGGGACCCTGCAATTAAAGGGAGGGAAGGAGAGAGAGCAGGATTGGGAAACAGGACTGTTTCTACACTTATCCAGTTTTATCTGTCCTTAAGCTTTACAGCCTCGGGGACAGCAAGCCCACAGGAGGATGAGATCATGGGTCACGAATAACCTCTCGAGGATCACCTTGTCCCCGGGGAGGAACCCCGGCCTGGGCACTTTCTGCCAAGCACCCTCTGCACTGTTCCCTCCACAGGAAGCAAAAGGTTTGGACAAAATAAGCTCCAAAATCTTGTTCAAGTTTAAAATTTGTTCATTTCTAAACAACTGGGTAACGTTACTCTTATTCCAGTATCACTGACGATCTTTTTGAAATGACATTTAGCTTCTGTCTCTGTCTCCCTATCTCTCCATCTCTCTGTCTCTGCCTCTGTCTCTCTGTCTCTGTCTGTCTGTCTGTTCTCTCTCTGTCTCCATCTCTCTCTGTGTGTCTCTCTCTGTCTGTCTCCATCTCTCTCTCAGACCCAGCTCCCAGGAAAGGACAGGGGTGCTCCAGGGGAGGGGCAGTCGCCCAGCAGAGGGAAGGGTCAGGGCAGAGGTCCCTGGAAGAAAGAGGGAAGGGAGGTGCCCCAGGAATACCCCCGAGGGCTTGAGGCAGAGGCTGGTGGGCTCTGTGAGCTGCTGGGCAGGGAATGGCCGCAGGAGGGTCCCACCCAGTGCTCCAGCCTCTTCAGCAGGGATGGCTCAGACCCACCTGGGGGAGGCGTGTTTCATCCTGGGGGTAGTGTGCTGAGACCACTCACAGACTGGGTGTCACCTCCTGACAGGCTTGCACGCGCCCCACACAGACAGACCCCATATCCCCAAGCCTGGAGGCAACGTGCCTAACTTTGGTTTGTTAATAATTCAGCTGAATCAGTGTTGTGGCCTGGTGGGGAGGGCGGGTTTGAGGTCTGCTCCTGTCCTGGCTGTCCCCCAGGCCAGGGAACAGCTCTGCCAGGTGTCAGGGCCGGGTCTGCTGGTGCTCAACCTCCCCTGTCACACTGGGTTCTCCAAGCAGCCATCAGCTGGCCTGGTCCTTTTCTGTGGCCATGGGCCTCCCTCACGCTGTCTGCAGGCTCTTTCCCACCCTGGGATGCTCTCTGCTCTCAAGTACAGGAAATTCTGCACATCTGAAAGACCCCAAATGCATGTCCACCCCACTGGCCACTTCTGCTCTGGGCTTGACCCTGCCTGGAATTCTGCCAGGGAACAGTGAGCCAGCACCCTTGGAGGCTGAAGAGGAGTCCCCAGGACGTGCCTCTCAGCACGGTGGCTGGGGAGGCCCCTCTGCCCCCAGATTCCATGGGTTGAGTCCAGGCTGACTGGCCCCGCTTTCTGGATGGGGATATGCCTTTCTTGGTCCATGTGGGGACCCCAAGGGCAGCCTTCGCCATTGCCTGCCCCTCTGCACCCCCCAGGGCAGCAAAGCCCCTCCTGCTTTATGGCTGGGGGTGGGGCCTGCCGGAGGAGGCAGTTGGAAGGGGTGAAGGACTTGTAACTACACTGAGCTCAGAGATGGGAAGGCGGGCACAGGATGAGTAAGAGATGCCCTGGGACCGGGGACACGGAGAGGAACCACGAGTAGCTGTGCGGACGGTGCGGGGGGCGGGGGGGCGGTCTTTCAACTGGGGAGGACGTTCCTTTTGATGTTCTTTGAGAAACTTCAAGTGGATGTTGCTCTCTATTTTGATATATACATGAGAGACTGAGTATACAAAGGGACAGAAGACACAATGGCCAGACCCTCTATAAACACAGAACTCTGGCCCATGACCTGCAGCCACCAGCCCGGGAAGCCGGCCCACCATCTACGGTAACCAGCCAGGACGCCAAACCGTCACCCCTGTAACAATCAGCCCCAAACAGGCAGGAGTTGACCAATAACTGATCACTTCCTTCATTTTTTTCCACTTCCAATTCAGGGCCAACCACAGAAAGCCAGAACACTCCCCTAACCAACCACACGTGAGCTGCCCCGGCTCCCCAGGCCCGCGGCCTCATCAGGGCACCTGCACCCAGCTCTGTCTGCTGTGACGTTCTCCCCTCCTCAGCCTGCCTGGGGGTCCCTGCCACATGCAGCACCACAGCCAGCTCCGTGGGCACAGCCTCTACCTGTCGCACTAGGGGGTCTTCGCTTATTCCCACAACTTGGCCTCGTGCCTCTTTTGAGGGCGACCCTTGCAGAGACAGGCCCTAGGGTTGCACAGGGTTTTACGGCTCCCTCTGCACCGGCGGCATGGATCCTTAGGGAAAGGCCAAGTGGAGCTGAACCATGGGAGCCATCCCCGGATGTGACCTGCCAGGGCGGGGCTCGAGGGGGCCCGCCTATGGACCTCCCCTCCCCATCGCCACCCTCCTGCCTCAGCCCTCCCTCCCTGCACAGCTGTCCCCCTAACACCCGCTGACCCTGAGGCCCTGGAACCCGGGTGGGGGCCACCTGTGATGGGGCTGTGCACAGTGATGTTCACAGGTCGGGCTGGCCTGGGGGCCAAAGGGGAGACACCGAGGGGGCGCTTGGGCGGTTACCCCACGGGACTGATCTGGACACAAAGACTCAGTTCAATTTTCAAGATGGTTTTTATCATATGGTCGAGTGGAGGTGGCAGCTGGCTTTTCCCCTGTCTCCTCTCTGTGCTCTGCCGGTTCTCGATGGGCGAGCAGCAATGTGCGGGCATCTCGTGGAGGACCAGCCCTGCTGTGCCACGGCCGTCACCTGTGGGCCAAAGGGGTGGGGCATGTGTGGGGGTTCACGTGGTCTGCGCGTAATCCTTGGCTTTGAGGGGAAGGGCTCTCAGGCGCAGGGACCTGGACTTGTCAGGGCAGCCACTGGCAGAGGCAGAGGTGGGGCTGCAGTCTACCCCCCTGCCAGCACAGGTGGGGCCTGTCGACGACTTGACAGCCCTGACCCTCAACTTCCCAGAGGAGGAAGCGCCATCCAGAGCGACCTGGAGTCGGGCAAGGAGGGTGAAGTGCATTTAAGATGCAGTCGATGACGGAGGAGGATGTCAGGGGCTCCAGGTGGAGAACCCAGGGGCACCCCCACATCCGAGTCTGGGGTTCAGAGGGACCAGGCTGGAGACTTGAAGGTGGGGTCATCAGCACACAATGGCATTACTGCTGGGAGACTGGACACGAAGTTTGCAGGGAGGGTGGCCCTGGGGGCCCAGCGTTTGGGACATGAGGAGGAAAGAGAAGGGGGAGGGGAGGCACCCTTGAGTGGTACTGACAGGTCCCATCAAGGAACTGAAACCCACCTCTGGGCTGGCAGCATGGGACCCTCAAGGGGGAGAGGGCCCCTGAGTGCAGGGTCTGTAAGGGGAAGGTGTCATGTTCCCCCATATTCACATCCACCTGGAACCTAGAATGTGACCTGACTTAGAAATAGGGTCTTTGCAGATATTATTGGTTAAGAGGAGGTCAGGACGGATAGGGTGAGCCCCAATCCAGTGACCGGTGTCCCTATAAGAGGAGGACACACGTGAAGACGGAGGCAGAGACTGCAGTGACGTGGCCACAAGCCCAGGGACACCTGGGCCCACCAGGGGCTGAAAGAGGCATAAGTGTCCTTCCCAGGAGCCTCTGGAGGGAGCACGGCCCAGCCCACACCTTGACTTCTGGCTCCAGACTGCGTGAGGATCGGCGTCTGTGTTCAAGCCGCCCAGCCTTTGTGGGGTCCTTTGTGACACGGCCCCAGGACTCTGACACAGAAGGAGGGACACGGGATATCCTGCAGGAAGTGGCAGCATGTCAGTCATGTGCACAGGGAAGTGTCCAGGAGGGGCGGCCGGGGTGCCAGGTGGGTACTGCTTCCACCATCCAAAGCCCCCAGGAGAGAGGAGCTGGACGACAAGAGGAGGGGTGGTCCAGGGGGTGAGGAGGCCTGGAGTTGGGCACACAGCCAGCGGGGGGATGCACACCTGGGGCCCCTTCTGCTCCCTCCCAGCTCATGGTGAAGCTGGGCAGCCAGGTCAGCAGCTGAGAGTTGGGGGGGACGTGGGGACAGCGTCTGGGGCGTGAATGGACTGGCGGCCACTGTCCACCACCCCTTCCCCTCACACTTCAAACTCCCAACTTTTCAAGGCGCTCAGACCATCACCAACTGTTTCAAGGGCCCAGGAATGTGGCTCAGAAGTGCAGTCACCAGCTGGACACAACCTTCACCAGGCACGTGGCACTTTTGCCATCCTGGTGACATTCTTGTCACCTTGGCCTCTCGCTGTCCGAGTCTGCACTCTGCTCCTGTGTCCATCAGCTCGTCTCCAGGACCACGCAGGACCAGCCAGGCTTGCCAAGAGTCTCCCTGGAGGTGGAGGCTCAGGGGCCTCCCTGGTCTCCCCAGGCCCTCCGGGCGGGGCCTTTCCGGGGCCCCAGCACAGTTTCTGAGCCTCTCACCCACTGAGGCACTGGACTCCTTGCACATTTCTGGCCTCCTCGGTCTCCCTTCTGTCACCCTTCCTCGGGGGTCTTGGGGCCCTTTTGTGGCTGCATGAAGACCCCCTCCCTGCACCTTCAATACCACCCTGCCCAGTCCAGGCCAGGCCCTGGGCTCTGCAGCCCCTCATCCTGTTTCTGGTCAGCTCCTGACAGGCGGACCTCAGGGAGGGGCTCCTGCAGGCAACGGTAGCTGCCCCCCTTCCTCCCAAGCCTCCCGGGGTCCCCATAGCCCAGGCAAGAGCCAGACAGCAACTCCACGTCCTCCACTCAGCAGGCATACCCAGTGCCCCGGGGGCTGCCGTGAGCCCCTTCCGTGGGGCCCGTGGGGCCCGACTCTCTCCCGACCTACCTCACTCAGCAGGACCTCCCACTGCCACACCCGCCCCTGCAGTGCCTCCTGGGGGGGGGGGGCAGGGCATAGGCCTGGTTTGGGCCCCTCCAGGCCCTTCCTGCGGCTGGCCCAGCGCCTGTCATTAGGGTGTGGGCGTCAACAGCTCCCAGCTCAATTCCGGGTCCTCAGACGAAAGGAAGATGACAGAAAATCTCATTCATCACCTGCTGGCTCACACACTTGCTCATGAATTATTCCAGAGGGGAACCTCTCCTGGCAGAGGGAGGAGACAGTGCCACTGCCCTCTGGGCTGTGCGAGGCTGAGAGCAAATCAAAGTGATAACAACGACCCAGGGGAGGGGATTCAACCCCAAGCAGCTGGTGCAAATGGCCTGAGAACAGTGGGTCTCTGACATCAGACAGGGGTAGGGGGATCCAGCTGGGAACCAGGCAAGTCATCACCTGCTCTGTGCCTCAGTTTCCTCATCTGTAAATTGCAACAGTATTGGTGTTTTTTAGGATTCTATAAAACGGCATAAAGCACATAAAGTTCGTATCTAGTCTCTGACCTGGACAAGGCTGGGCCGATGGCGGCTTTTATTCAGTTATGTCAACCGGATGCCAAAATAGGGAGAGGACAAATACAGCCCTGGATGACAATCTGCCTCGTGAAACTGGGGAGGGGGGGGCAAGAGAGTAAAATGGTACAACCACTTTGGAAAGATGTTAGCACTTTTTCAGAAAATTAAATGTGCATCTACTCCGTGGGCTGGCCATTCCACACCTAGGTATTTACCCAAGAGACACAAGCACGTCCACACCCACGGACACCTGGACACAAAGGCCCGCGGCAGCTTTACTCCTAACAGCCCAACGTGAAACAGCCGTGTCCGTCAGCAGGAGAAACGGGTAAACCCACAGGGTGAGGCTGCACGGGAACTTTGCTCAGCGACAGAAAGGAATAAGCTGCTGACCCATCAGCGGGACAGACGAGAGGACAGACCATGATCCTGTTTACGCGGAGTTTGAGGATAGGCACGCAGTGGTCACCTATGGGGAGGGGCCAGCAGGAAGGGGTGAGAGAGAACTCTCTGGGCCATGGGCACGTCTACACCTGTTCCAGGGTGGTTACTTGGGTACACACAGTTCTCTAACTCCGAACTGAACAATTAAGGTCTGTGCACTTCATCATGTGTAAATTTTACGTCAAAAAGAGGTCAAGGTCTCCAGACTGGCCACTGGAGAGCCCCCAGAAGGCAAATGGCCCCGTGTCACCAGGGTCTGCTTGGGAGGCCAGCGTTCAGTGACTACATGGGACGGACATTCTGACAGAAAGCTCTGCTCTTGCCTTAAATCACACCCTGGCCACACCTGCCCCTTCTTCAGAGCCCAGGTGTGTCCATCCTCTGCTGCGAGCATTTGCTCGGCTCTGAGCCTGGCCTGCCCAAGGGAAGGGGTCTCCAGACACGGCTGAGCTGGGCAGGGGGTCAGGATGCACCCAGACAGGAGAACCCACGGACGATGCAGGGCTGCGGGAGCAATGGGAGACGGTCCAGAGGAGGGGGAGTGAGGGGAAATTGGGAACAGGCCAACCCAGAGGGATTCATCGGGTCTGGGGGGCAAATGAGGCCAGGGTATTCACAGAGGGAGGATGAGACTGGAGTGTGTGTGGAAAAGGGGCAGGAACCACGAGGGGCCCTGAAAGCCACACAGGGTTTAGAGTTGGTAACAGAGAGGCACTGAAGGTTCTGGGTGGAGGGCAGCCTTAGTAGAGGAAAAAGGAAGCACTTGGATCAAACAATGACCACTTGATCATTATTCAGTTATTTTCGCCATCACCCTCTGGACTATAAGTGACAGAAACACACATTGAAAACATCTTAACAACAAAAGAAGCTACTTTGGCTCAGGAGCCTGATAGGGAGAGCGTGGCCAGGAAGCTAATGTGGGACTGAGCGCGGCCTCTCGTCTTCACTCTGCACCCTGTGTCATTCTTTCCTGCTCCCGCAGCCTGGGCCTCTCTGCATGAACACCTTCTGCCTCCTTTACCTAACTGTTCTGAACCCCCATCTTTGGCCTGAGGGCCCCACGCCTCCTACCCCTGTACTGCTCACCATGTGACTTTGCCCTTCTCTGGGCTCCTCACACATGCCCCTGGCTCCTTTAGATTCCCTCCTGATAGCAGGTACCTCAGGAAAGCCACCACAGGGGCTCCCATTTGTGTCCCCAGATCTGTGCTGCATCTTATTCTCTCCAGTCCCTGTACCAGGAATAGATGGATGGATGATGGATAGTGGATGGATAGACGTATATATTTATGTATGGATGGATGATGGATGATGGATGATGGATAGTGGATGGGTAGATGTATGTATGGATGTACGGATGGATGGATGGTTGGATGATGGATGGATGGATGGATGGATGGATGGATGAATCGGTGATGGGAAGCAGACTGCTCACACTGGATGTATTCTGTCTCAGACTTTCTCAAAGAGCAGACTGTGACGTGAGAAGCCTTTGAGATTCAGACCGCCCACGCAGCATGGGAGGCAGAGTTTACCATGGTGTGTAGCCCCTGGAGGCTTGACCTAGGCTCTGATACACTATGTGCCCCCCAAACCATGGGAGGCACCTTGGGGAGGCTCGGGGCCAGGGTCATCCCGGGCACCCCTCACCTGAGCAGCCCGAGATGCCCAACCCAGGAAACTCGACCTCCCAGGGGAGCAAGGGGCCAGAGGAGCCCAAGGGATCGGGTCGCTGTGCTGAGCGAGGCAGCGGGTCAGGTGGCCCAAGTTTCCATGTTACATGTCCAAAGTGGGGCAGGGCTCACCACAGGGAGGGCCCACGGCCAAAGGCTGACCTGGGAACAACATGGCCAGGGTTGGGACTGGGGTTTCCAGGCGGGGAAGGCACAACGGGTCCACCATGGAGGTTTCTGAGCGTCCTGATGCTGGGATCCCCAAGACTGCTTTCAGAGCCAAGGCAGACTTGCCTGAGGCTGACCGGAGCCCCACAGCACCAGGCGCCCCTGCTGAATGAGCCCAGATAAGGACAGTGCCACCTCCCACTGCACTGGCCACGGGGTAACAAGCAGACGGACCCTGTACCCAGGCACAGGCGTCCCCACACCCCTGCCACAGGCCTGAGGAGGAGACTGCCACTCTGACTGGGACCTGCTCACCTGGCTCTGCAGAAATCATGCCCAGAAATGCCTCCTCTTCCCCCACCCTTGCCCCTCACATCTACCCCCACAGCTCACTGGCCAGACCTTTATCATCTGCCCACACCTAAACCCAGCAGGAGCAAGGGGGCGGGGCTACGCAGACAGGCTCAGAGCCTTGACACTTGCTGGAGTCTTTCCAGAGAGGTGGGCACCTGGACAAACCTGGGCTTCCCTGTCGGGGCAGAATGACAGGAGGGGACGTCCATGGAGATGGAGGGCAATGGCCCACCACCCGCCCGCCACCCCCTGCCCCTCCTGAGGTCCTGTGTGGTCTCCCCCAGCACCCTGGTTTGGCTTTTGTCCACCCCCACTAAGCGATGATCCCAGCTAGCCTTCAGGGTTAGCCTACCACCCCTGGGGCCAGTCCTGGTGTCTCCCCCAACATGCCCTGCCCCATTGCACCCTCCATGTGCCTGGATCCTTACCTTTCTCTTTCTCCGTCTCCTCATCTAGACTAAACTCCTTGAAGTAGTTACACAATCCTACCTCTGCATCCTCAGCACACAACACAAGGTGGAGATGCAGCACTTAAGCCAAACCGTCATGAGGGTCCAGGGCAAACAATAGCCATTCTGACACTTTCCAGAAGAAAAGAAGAATAAGAATTAACATTTACTGAGTGCAGATTCACTGAGCCAGATGCACTATAAGGGGAGTTCCATATGGAACTATAGGTGTTTATCCATCCATCCCTCCATCCACCCACCCATCCATCCATCTACTATCCATCCATTCATCATCCATCCATCATCCCTGCATCCACCCATCCCTCCATTCATCCATTATCCATCTACCCATCCAACCATCCGTGATTCATCCATCCATCATCCTTTCACCCACCATCATCAGTCCGGCATCCATCCATCCAACAGCCATCATCCACCCATCATCCATCCATTCATCCACCATTCCACATTACCTTCTGAATGTCAGAGGTACTGCACACCGTCCTGGGTGCTGGAGCAAAGCAGGGAACAATACAGAAGAGTCCCCTGGGAGAATTGAGGGCCACGGGCAGCTGCTTTTTGTGGGTGCTGCCTCAGAGCCACAGGATGACATTCTAAAAGGAGAAAGGGGCACCAACTACTCCTCCAAGTCATCCATGAACCCCGGGAGTTGCCTGCTAAGGCCCTGTGTACAGGGCCCAGCTCTGCCTCCCCAGAAAGGCTGGGGCAGGCGCCCCTTTGTCAGCACGATAAGGACCCTCCAGTCAGGAGGCATCTTTCCAAGCCCTCTCTGCCACCCTGGCAGTCTTCATTGTAGAATCATGCCCTGGCCGACATCCAGCAGCCCAGGACATGTCCAGCACCTTCTGTCATAACCCCACCTCCCAGCCTCGCCTCCAGCCCCCTCTCATTGCACTCCTCCCTTGGGCTCCTGGTGGTCAACCACAGAGGCCCATGCTGACCAGCTTGGCCAGAAAGTGACCCATGTGTTTCAGAGCCCAGGGGAGCATCCAGAACTCTAGGGCTGGGGCTGGGGCAGCCGCTCTGGGTCTGCTGTGGGTCTCTGCCCACGCTGGCTCAGGGAGGCAAGTGCCAAGGCAGGAGGGGCTGGTCAGCAGATGCCCCTGCCCTGCGTTGGGGACCCGACACCCCCAGCAGGGGCCTTGTGTCCTGCAGCTAGGGGCCATTTTCTCCCAAGGGCAGCACTGTTACCAAAACATGCTCACCCCTGAGCCCATCCCTCTCCAGGAAACGTCTCGGAGGTACTAACGGGGCAAGTCTCCCACTAAACTACATGGAGCAGTGAACTGAAGGAATGCTTCATCTCCAGCCAGGTGGAGTAGCTTTTGCAAACAAGGTGGGCATTGCCCCTTGAGACCAGAGCTACAAAGGAAGTCTGTGTCCTTCTGAAACCAAGACCATGAGGTGTGTGAGAGTAAACGCTTTCCTGCCTCAGAGGGAGTGACATGGAAGCGTCTGCCTCAGGAGACCAGATCTGCCTGGCAGTGAGTGGACCTTTCTCACAGCAATACACACCTGACAGCCGTGGGACGTGCAAACACCAGCTCTGAGCCCAGAGCGTCACACAACACTCTGCAGAGTTAGGACACACCAGGTCACCCATTGTCTCAGCTGGTCCTGGTGGTCTGCACAGTTGGTGCCAAGAGCAGCATTCACTGGATGCTCACTGTGGGCCGGGCGTTGTGCAATTAACCCCCACGACCTGAGTCACTCCATCCTCGAGCCAGCCCTACAGGAAGGACCACTGTTATTCCTATTTCATGCAGGAGGAAACTGAGACTTTGAGAGATTTGCCTGGGACACAGAACACGTGTATCGTTAGCTATTGCCACATAAGTCTGTGTAAGAAGTCTCCCCAAAGTTATAATGGTTATTGCTCATTGATCATAGCAATTCTCCCAGTGAGTCCGTGACAGAGCAGGGTGGAAACCAGCCCCTCTGGCCACAGGGCGGAGGGACAGTGGTGACATCAGCCTAAGTTAGCCCAAACTAGTCACTTTGGATCTTCCTCCAGCTCCACCCAGAGCCCTTTGGCACACAGTTCCAGGCACCTCCTCTTGGAGTCCTGCCCAGAGCAAGGGGGAGTGGTCCTGTCCCTCCTGAGAGGGGAGGTGGGTACCTCTGGGGGAGCCATGCTGCGGGCTATCCCCCTATCAGCGCCCAAGGCTGGGCCACGCACCCTCACAGGGCTGCAGAGCCAGAGCCTCGAGGCAGCAGGGCCCTCCCTTCTGCAGGAAGCAGAGGGACCTGGTGCACACCTTCCCTACCCTCGCAGGTAGGGTCCCTGGTGATGGGCCTGGAGGGTGAGGCCTTCTCTGGGATGGGCCAGTGTGGGTGTCACACCCTGTGCCCTAGTCTCCTCATGGTGGTCACTGCCCCCTCCCTCTGGTTACCAACGGGTCACACATTTGCTGCATAACTCAAGAAATGTATTGATGTCATAACCCAGCTGGTTCATTTCAGTCTTATAGAATATAATGTTTTTCCATTCATTTGATTTTTTTATAACTTACAGACTTCATTTTTTACAGCAGTTTAAGGATTACGAAAACATTTATTGGAAAGTGCAGACAGTTCCCAAATACCCTCCTCTCCGCCAGTCTCCCTGTTGTGAACATTCTGTTCATGTGCTACATTTATTACAACTGATGAGCGAACCTTGATACATTGTTATTAACTCGAGTCTGTTAAATGTAATTTTCACTCCTTTGTGAACCTGCCTGAGGGTTAGGGAGAGAAGCAGCGGCTCTGCTCCAGGGCTCAGAAGGAGGGAGGAAGTGGCAGGCAGGGAGGGGGGTGCTGCCTCGATGGCCCCCCGCTGGGACCCCACACTCGGCACCATTGTCAGTCCCTTCCTCAGAGGCAGGATTCACAAGACAACCAAGGAAGAGGGAGCTTTCATGTCAAACAGATCTGAGTTCCACCCTCAGAGTCTGTGGACGCCCCCTCTTTCCTCTCTGTCCTCTTCCTGGTCGAGAATGAGCTGCAGGCTCTCCTGCTCTCATAAGGGGACGCTGCATTTCTCACGGAAGTGATGCGTCACTTCACAGAAGCCTGAAACCCAAGTGGGATCGAGTCACCCTCGAATCTGAGCCCCCAAGTTCGACCTCCAGTCGGGTGTTTGAGAGCAACCTGGATTGTTGTTAACAGGTGAGCGAGGGGACGGGTTTATTCAGTGAAAGGGAATCTGTGTATTTACAGGTAAAACCCTCCAACGGCTGGGGTTTTGTTCAAAACAACACAGGTTGGGGTGGACAGGGGCGTGTTGGGTGTGTGGGCATGTTGGGCATTAGACGGGGCCATCCACCTCGCGCACGCTCGGATCCCTGCACGTGTGGAAGCTCAGAGGAAAGCTGCGATGGTCCTGCCTCGCTGCAGTGGCGCCTGGTCCACGGCACGGATCCCCACCTGCATGGGCCTCCTCGCTGTCCCCCCACCAGTGGACCACCGGCCCCACAGCGTGTCATCACACGGCTTAGCCCAATAGGGAACACAGCTGCAGGGCCTGGGCCCCATCAGACTTCCCAGCTCGGACCCTGGACCACATGTGCGGCCCCATCTGCCCTTGTAGCTGACTGTGGGACCAGGTTCAGGTTCAGGGAGCCTCAGGCAGGCTTCACACCCCAGACTGCACTGGGAGTGGCTCAGTTGCTCCTGGGTGCCCTGGGGCAGTGGGGTCTGCTCTCCTCCTTATCTCCAGAGAGCTCTGAGAGGAGCCTGCAAACGAGGAACCTTCCCCCCATGAGTGACAGACACAGTCACAGGCGAACAAACGGACAAAAACACAGACACGACGCCCTGGCCTGGTAGCGAGATGACTGGAGACATGCAGACAGAGGTCATCTGAGCCCCCAACCTCAGAAGCCCCCTCCCCAGACAGATTGGTCTTCCCCAGCCTCCCACCCTCGCAGGCGGCCATCCCCCTGCGCCATAGGGAGGGTGTGCCCGAGTAGAGACCAGCCCCGTGGATGCTGTGTGCTGGTTTTCACGGACTGCTCCACGTGCCCGGGGGGTTGCTTCACACACGCTCACCTCCTCTCCCACCATCCTCTTCGACTCAGGGAGACTCAGCCCCACGAGGACCGGGGTCCCAAGGCCCAAGCACTGCCTGGTGCGGTACAGGTGGAGCCGGCGTCCCGGCTCAGGGGCAGCTGGAGAGGGTCGGCGGGCCCTGCCTCCTCCCTCTCCCTCTCTGTCTCTGTCTGTGTCTGTGTCTCTGCCTCTTCCTTGCCTGCCCCCATCCCTGGGGCCCATCCTTCTGCTCACTCCCAAAGACTCTCCCTTGGAGCCCGCTCCTGCAGGAGGGAGACATTCCCTGGAGACACCCACCTTCTTGAGCCTCCTCACAGGAGGCTGCTGACAGGGGGACCCCCAGGTTTGTGAGGAGCCCCCAGGGCCTCCCAGCACACGGGCTGAGTGAGGTCGTGGGGGCCCAGATTCTGGCTGAGCCCTGGAGGTGACCGTACACCTCCCCCACCTGTCCTGATGAAGCTCCCTGGCTCCGTGTGTGTGTGTGTGTGTTTGTGTGTGTATGTGTTGTGTGTATGTGATGTGTGTAGGTGTGTGTATGGGTGTGTATGTGTGTGTGGTGTGTGTGCATATGTGGCGTGTGTTTGGTGTGTGTATGTGCATACGTGTGTGTATGAATGTGTGTGGTGTGTGTGTATGTATGGCTGTGGGTAGGTATGTGTGTGTATATGTGGTGTGTTTGTGTGTGGTGCATAATGGAGGGACTGTGTATGTGTGGCGTGTGTGTGTGTGGTGTGTGTATATGTGGTGTGTGTGTGGTATGTGTGTGTAGGTATGAGTGTGTGTATATGGATATGTATGTATAGGTGTTATGTGTGTATATGTGGTGTGTGTATGTGTGTATGTATGGCATGTGTGTGTATGTGAGGCATGTTTGTGTATGTGTGGTGTGTGTGTAGGTATGAGTGTGTGTGTATATGGGTATGTGTGTATATGTAGTATGTGTGTATATGTGGTGTGTGTGTATGTGTGGTGTGTGTGTAGATATGAGTGTGTGTGTGTGTGTGTGTGTGGTACGTGTAGGGGGTTGTCCTCCCTCAGGAGTCATCACAGCTCCACAGTGAGGGGTCCAGGTCCAGGGCACTGGGCTTCCTGGCCCCATGGCACAGCACTGTCCGATGGGACCCGAGGGCCTGAGTCTCCCCACGTCGCATTGTTGACTTCCCGGCCAGTGCAGTTCTGACTGGAACGTGCCTAGTGTCCCCGGTGTGTTGCAGTGCAGCCTCTGGGCCGGCGCATACTGAGGAGGGGACGGTTAGGCGGACAGAGGGTCCACTGGGGCGACATGAACTGCAGCTCACAGGGACCCTCCTTGGCCTTGACCTGATGGGTGGCCCGGCACGGCCAAGCAGGACGAGCCCAGGACAGCCACTCTCATCCAAGCCCCTGGAGGGACTGCCAGGTGGTCAGGTCAGCATCGGGGGCGGTGGGGGCTCCTGTGCAGGCCTGGTCAGATGACACAGAGAACTGACAGCTCCCACCTGCTTGTTCCCACCTGTGGGTGTGCTGATTGCACACTGACCCCCTCGTGGATGCCCAGAGCCCCCCCAACACACCCATGCACATGCATCCTCTGTGGGCATCTTCTGTCAACTAAATGACTCTGAGGCTGTGACCTCCAGGTTCCACCTGCAGAGCCACACTTTGCCATCACTCCAGCCTGGAGGCCGGGCCAGTGTCATCTTCCGGATAGTCAGATGTCATACAAGCACTTCACTAAGATGTTTCATAGCCAGGACAGCACTTTTACCATCTGCTTGAAAATCTCACAGCCTAAGACTCAAAAGGCTACATGCTGTGCAATGGATGCCACTTACGGGACATTCTGGAAAAGAATGTAGGGAGCCCTGACCAGTGCCGCCAGGGACTGGGGGGACAGAAGTGGTGATGGTGCTCTGTGTCCTGCTGTCTGCATTCCTCAGGGCCCGTGGAACTCCGCTGAGAAACGGTGAATCCTCTTGTTTGCACATGAGACCTCCATTAACAATCAATCGATCATAAACACATACATACATAAATAAATTTAAAAATTAGAGGCTAAAAAAAGTTATTAGTTGAAGAGATTAAAATCATAATTACAGACCATGTAGAAAACGATGACATTGAGAGAATGCCCAGGAAAGACTGGCCTGAGAGACGACATCGAAGCCATCTTCAGAGGACAATGTGTCTCTTTAATGTTTTCTTCATTTACTGAGACATCATGAAGACAGGTTCTTTAAACTGGGTGATCAGATGAAGTCGTGGAAAGAAAGAGTGAGAAAGAAGAAATGATGGAGGTGAAGGCAGAACTGAATGACCTGGAGAAGAGGGAAGGCAGGACCGTCGCTCGTTTATCCCCCCTCGCTGTCCCCCGCCCCGTGTGACTGTCTCGTATGACTGTGTCATGTCCCTCTCTGTGTTTCCCTCATCCGGGAGTTTCCTCCTCCTCCCCATGACTCTGCGTTCACCGCCCTCCGCCCTTCGCATCTCTGTTTGCCGGACAGATTGAGAACTTACCTGGACCAGGCTGCATTTTTCTGTTTGGAACATTTTAAAGAAGTACCTCGATATTTTACATTTTTCTCTCTTGCAGATACATGCCGATGACCAGGAGCCACTTGGGCTTCTCACGGGTCGGGTCCCATCCACCCTGCCAGGACAGGGAGGGGTCTGAGGTACTGAGAGGCATTCCCCAAGGACCTCCCAGGTTAGTCAGAGCAACCCCTGCCCAGGTGGGGTGGGGGAGGCTGACAGGTGCAGCGAGCCCATTCGTCCAGGTCAAGGTCAGCATGGCCAGTGGTTCCCGTGCAGCTCCAGGGCCTTCCAAACTTCTAGGACAGCCACGAGCTGAGGGACGAGGTGGGCGGAGAGCAGGCCTATTCCATCACGGGTGTGGCCGCACAGAGCACATTTGGGCATCTTGGAGGGAAAGCTGGAGACGCAGGCTATCCTCGGGCAGAGGTCGGCAGGGACGCCCACCTGATGGACCCGAAACAGAGAGAAGAGAAGGTCCGAGGGGCAGAGAGCCCAGTTGTGGGAACCTCCCTCCACAGCTTCACTCCAGGCCCATTCGTCAAGTCCGTCCAGGGCTTAGGGTGGCATCCTGGGGCAGAGCACAGCTTAGTGGCCCTTCACCAGCTCTGGGAACTCAGGGGGCTTCTGGCGACTGATGGTGACCATGAAGGCAGTCCGGGTCCAGCGCCTGCCCCGGCGAGCAGAGCAAGCACACCCATCCCAGGTCCTCGGCCAGCACCGTGCTTCACTGGGAGGCACCAGGACTGCTCCACTTCCGTTCAGATCAGACAGGGAGCTCTAGCAACCGTGGTATTTCATGCTGCCCTGGAGTTTCTAGAAAATTCCAAAATAAGAACAAAAGAGGGAAAAGAAAACAGAAGAGGTAAAAACAAGGAAGAAAGACAAAGCAATCATCCTTTATAGATAAAAAGATTTCTTGCAAAACCTAAGAGCTTGAGCAGGAAAAATAATTGAATGATAGAATGTAGAATTCTGTGAGGTGGCAGGTTACAAAAGAAATACACAAAAGCCAGTAACTTCTGTTCTGTTTTTGTTTTTTTATGTATCAGCATAGTTGCAAGATCCACTACAATTGTAACAAGAAATATGACTACATATGAATAAACTTAGCAACAAGGCCATGCAGAACCTGGATGGAAAGATTCAACACCATAAAGACGTCAGTTCTCAGAGGGTTTATTTATAGATTGGATGCCTTTTCAATCAAAATATAAATATTTGGGGGAAGAAACTTCTCAAAATGATTCAAGTGTTCATCTTGGGCCAAAAAAAAAAAATCAATATTCTAGAATGGCCTAGAAAATATTGAAGAATGGGGTGGGGGAGGGGCAGGGCTGCAGTCCCCATGCATCGTGGAGACCCAGGGCCTGTGGGGAGCCCCCCCCCCGAGCACCTAGAAGAGCCCAAGAAGGTTGTGCAGGAATGAGACGGACGTGGGCAGGTATGGCCCGGTGTGAGAACTTGGACCCTGACTGCCTGCTCTCCTGCCATGTGTGGGGGGGGTGGGTGGGGGGGCGGGTAATGAGAGGGTGGGTGCAGAAAGGGGCCCTCGTCATCCAGAACCCTGGATCTTTCATCCTGTGTACAATGTGCCCCTAATACCTAACCGCTTATTCTTCCTCATTAATGGAGCCCCCAAACATTGGCAGGCACATTTCCCAGCCTTCTTCACAGGGAGGTGTGACCATATGACTCAGTTCTGGTTAATGGGTCAAGCAAAGGTGCCCTGTGCAACTCCTGGGTCGTGCTCTTGGGAGGGGAGCTAATTGCCTTCCACTGGTTCCTCTCTCCATGGCTAGAATGCAAATGTGATGGCTGGACCAGAAGCAGCCATCATGGGCCATGGGGTGAGTGAATGGACGCCATACACAGCTGACCTGACCTCCTTTAAGTCATTGCTCAGATGTCATCTTCTCCAGGGGCGCTCCCGGGCACCCCCCTTACAATTTCACCCCTACCAGACCCTTCCTTTGCCTCTTAATCAGAGCTCTTATGTCTGTATCCCTTCTAGAATGTATGCTTCAAAGAAGCAGGGATTTCTGCCTCCTTATGTCACCCGGAGGGGCCTGGCATAGCGAGGCACAAATAAGTATTCATTGAATGAATGTGCAAAACACCTGTAACGTTGTAAAGTGCTACATAAATAAAGGTGAAGTGGTAGCAATATTAACACAAGACGTGGAGGGAAACACAAGTGAAGAAAACCTGTGGCCATGCTGCAGGAGCCCGTGAACAGGGTTGGCCAGTTCTCCCCCAGGCTTCCTTGTTGCTGGCCCACGCCCCCTGACTCCCCAGCCTCACCTCCTCCTCCTCCTGCCCTCTGCTCTCCTGGGGTGTTTCCACCTGGTGGAAGTCTGAGACTGTCTGCCTAATCTCCTGGGCCAGAATGGCTGAATTCTGGGGCCATCAAGAGGCCAGAGTTGGGGGTGGGGGGACATCCGGTCAGGGCGTCCTCCCCCCCACCCCACAGTCTGGGAGGCCTCCATCCTCACTCACTCCAGAGTCCTGGAGTACCTGGAGTACCTGTGTACCTGCCCCCGTGGGCATCCTCAGGGGTCCCAAGGCCCCTCCTGGTGCTGGGGGTGGTGGCCATCCCCAGACCAGAGCGAGATTTCCAGGGTCCCATGGCCTGTGTCTCCCCTGGACCAGGCCCCAGGGCGCTGAACCCTGCCACCCAAAGAGGGGGTTGTCTCCACGGTCTTACAGCGAGACCCCCGAGGTTGTGCTGTTCTAAAGGGACACGACGGGCTTGGAGATCAAGCCTTCCGTGTCTCACGGCCGGCAGGGGACCTCGGCGGAGGTCGGCGGCCACATCTGCCCGGCTGCTCGATGCCCCATCCCCGGTGCCTGAGCCCCGTCCTGGGACCCTCGCTGTCCCGGCCACCTCCCAGGTCCCTGACCGCTCGGAGTCCCTCCCGCGGCCTCTTCCCCAGGTGCCCGCCCCGCCTCTATCCCGCCCGGCCCCGCCCCCAGTTCTGCCCCACCCCCGCCCCGCCCTCCCCCGAGCACACCCGGGCCCCGCCCGCGGCCGCACTGGCCGGTCGCGTCCTGCAGCCTTCGAGGCGGCTGGGGACCCGGAGGCCGGTGCTGGCGCTCCGGCCACCATGTCCCAGCGCTTCGTGGTGACCCCCGCGGCCAGCGGGTTGGGGGACGCGGAGCCCGGGCCTGCGGGCAGCGGCAGCCAGCGCCCCAGCCCCCGCCGGGCCCCGGACGCCGACCCCGCCGCCGGCCGGGAGCCACCGGGGGAGGACACGCTGCCCATCCTGCGCTACTGCCGCGAGCCGAGCCGCTACGGTAGGAGCGGGCCGTCCCCTCGGGGCGTGCGGGCACCGCCGCGCCTGGGGCGCAAAGCCAGAGGGAGGGTCGCGGGCGGGAGGGTCGCGGGCGAGATGGTCGCAGGGCGGGTGCCGGGTGGGAACGCAGCAGAGGCGCTGGCCTTGGGGACGGCCGCGTGCCGCTGGTGGTCAGCGCTGAGGTCGAGCCGGTGCGGCGTGTCCGCGGTGCGCTCCTCGGGAGGACCTTGGCACAGCCCAACTCCCACCCCCACGGAGGTCTGGCCCCGACGTGGGCCCTGGACTGGGCGCCAGTCGCTGGGGCATTGGCGGGTGACAGCTCCCAGGCGACCTCTGACCACATTGCTCCTGGAGCGCAGAGCATCCACGCCAAGTCACATTCCGGGTGTGGGGTTTGGAGGGCTTAGAGACCACCAAGAAAATGCGCCAGCTCCTCCTGAATGTGTGACACCTCCTGGCTCTCTGGTGCCACTGTGGAAGTGTCAGTGAAACCTCTGGTCAGAGCTGTGCTTCTACAATGCTACAGCCCTCTGGCCAGTCACTTGGTCTGCGTCCTTTCCCCCAGTGACCCCCACCCTCTGCCTTTAGTCTTCTAACTTCTATAAGCCACTTGCCTTCAGTCTTGGAAACTCTAAGATGAAGGAATTGAGAAGTGTTGGCGACCACCTCGGTGACCCCTGCCTTGTCCCTGTATGGGGGGGATGCATGGACAGTGTCCCTCCTGGCCACTCGCTGCCCACACAGGTGGGGCGCCCCACAGCCCTGGGTGGGGGAGGGTGGTAACGCAGGAGGACAGGGTTTCCAGCTGCTGCGGGGATGCGGGAGCAAGTTCGACTGAGTCTGAAAGGAGGTTGGAGCAGTGTCCTCCGCAGCAGTCTCTCCCCGTTTGTGCTGGGAGTTCTCCAGCCCGGATGCTAGAGCACTGACCAGCCCACCCTGGGAAGGGGAGGTGCACAGGCCCCAGGCCTGCCCAGGGGCCTGGCTTAACCCCCACCTGCTCCTCAGGCCGACAACTCTTGGGCGCCCGCTCGCCTGTGGGACTGAGCCCATTCCTGGACCAGAGCCTCCACTGCTGGGCTGGTGTTGGTCCGAACCCCCTGCAGCTTCTCCAAAGCCCAGTGTCCCCTGCAGGTCAGCTGGGGGAGTCAGCTCTCCAGGCAGAAGGGCCTCCGGCCTGGCTCTCCTGGGAAAACTCAGCACAAGTGCGTGTCGTGTGGGCCGGCTGTGCACGCGAGGGCTGTGGGCCACAGAGCTTTCAGGTTCCTTTCCAGCACAGGTGTGTTATTTACCGGGAGGTTCTTCAGCAGGATGAAGTCTGAGTGGTGCCTCCCCGCCTGAACAGTGGGCCCCTGTGGCGAGGGGTGCATGTGCGCACATGTGGGGATGCTCACCCTCTAGGATTGTCCACAGGCACAGCCGTGTGGGCACTGGGGCGCGTGTCGCCATCGACTGTGTTCTGAGCTCTAGGTCGGATGTGGAAGACACTTGTCACTCGGGGGTGGCTGGTTCTCAGGTCCCGCTCCCTCCCCGTTGCCCTCTTGACCCTGGGAGCTGCTTCTCCCAGGAGGGGTGTGTGTGGACCTGGTGGTCTGCCTGTGGTCTCTGCCCAGGACAGGAGGGGCCAGCTCCCCTGCACACCTCCCACAGCCGGGCGGGAGGCACAGGGGCTCTGCAGACGGTGCTCTGGTTTCCTGCCTACCCAGGACCACGGTGCTTCTGTTTTTCTCTGTGAGCAGGTGATTCTGCAGGTCACTGATTAGCATCAGTCAGAGCAACTAATGATTTCTCGGGTGTCGTGCCGGGCTTCCGCTCTGTTCTGAGGGAAATGGCTGTGACAAAGGAAGTCAACAGACTTCAGAGGGGGGTGTGGGTAAGAAGGAGCAGCTGCTCCGCCGGCCGGCGGAGTCTTCCTGACATGTTGTCTGTGGCAGTGGGAGGTGCTGGTTCTGCAGGACGGTCTGCACTCCCTGCCCAGGGGAACACTAAGTGTGGTCCAAGCTCCTCGCTGACCCCAGCCTGGGCTTGCTCAGCCTCCATGCTCCTCCACACAGGAACTGGGGTCTTGAGGGGCCTTGGCCTTGCCTCTTGGCTGGAAGATGGACTCGCAGTGGGCACCATCCTGGCATCCTGGCATAGGGCTGTTCTCTTGTCCAGCAGGGCTCAGGTCTCGACACCCTGGGCGGGGACACGCCTTGGGTCAGGCTGACCCTCCAGGCCCTCCTTGAGCCTCCTTACCCTTTCTGGCCACCTCTGCCTCACCTGCCCTCAGCACCCAGCTGGCCTGTGCCCCTGGGAAAGGGTCTGGGGCCAGGAGACATGCTCCGGTCCCACTTGTCCTTCTGTCCTTTCGGGCTGTTGACAGTTTCATCCTCATGCTGCTGTGACAGAAGAGCGTGGCCCCAGAGTCCTCGATGTGACAGGTGGGAGGCAGGGGGCTCTTTGATGCCAGGGCATCTCGCCTGACTCTACACCCCACACACCCACACCCATCCTCACCTCTTGTGGGCCGGCTGTCCAGGGCTCAGGCCTCCCTCCTTCCCTCCTTCCCTCCCCCCACCACCTCCCTCAGGGGCTGGAGGACCCAGACAGGGGCCGGCCCCCCATCCATTTCCCCACCTCAGCCCTCAGGTGTGGAAACTGTGCTGCGCCCACAGCCACTGCCATCCTCCCGCCCTCCTGGCTGAGTCAAGGTTGCGATCGACAGTTGGGCTCCAGCGGTGCGGGAGTTACAGGGGCACAGTTCCCTCCGACGATCAATCAAACGATTTTGTGTCATGCCCACTCTGTGAGAACAGAAGCCCTATTATTGACGCTGCCATGAAGACAATGGGAACCAAGTTTAACGAATAAACGCGGGTTTTATTGGCATGCCGTGTGTGCCGAGCAGGAAGTGGCGCAGTGGGCGCTTGTCCTGAATTGCCCTTCACTTCCAGGTATGTGGCGGGTGACTGGGTGCTGGAGAGGAATTTTCTGATCCTCAGAAGTCAGCAGCCTCTTGCACACAGGCTCCTAAGGCTGCATCACTACCCCTCTCTGTGCGGCTACAACTGGGGTGGGAGTCCAGCCGAGTCTAATCATCGCCTTTGCCCCTGGACCTCCTCCCTCGAGTGAGCTTGGTCGGGTCCTTGTGCATAGGGAGCACACGGTGGTAGGGTCTCCCTTCTCTCTGCCGGGGGACAGGACGTAAACCCTCCTCGGGTCCCCATCCCTGCATCCCTGGCCCAGCCAGCATTTCCCTACGGCTCAGGTGAGCGAGCCACGTGAGCCCGCGGTGCTACCAGTCACAATAGTGTGCTTCTGAGCCGCATGCTGTCAGCTCCACTGAGGGCTGCATGGTTTTGTGCTGGGACGAAGGAGCCGGCCGCTCCTTCACCCGTGGAGGCACGCGATGGTGTGCCTACCCGCCCCCCCATGTGGCCGCATCCACGAGCCCGTGCACAGGGCGGGAGGGGAGATGACACGGCATGTGAAGTGACCGTGGAGCCTTCCAGTCTCACAGGAAAGGTCCAGCCCCGCCGTGATGGGGCTGCAGCATCACGAATGGTTTGGGAGGTTCCGGAAGGTGAGCGTGCCTGAGCCTCCGCTCTTCCCTCTCTTCCCAGGCGAGTGGTGCTGGCGAGAGGCCCGATGCAGCTCCCTTGATGGGATCGTCAGAAGGGGTCCCAGATCCAGAATCGAGACAGGAGATGGCCGTGCCTCCAGCCAGAAGGGCGAGGAGTGGGTAGGGTCCCAGCCTGGAAGGAGAGCCTGTGCTGGAGGCTGCCCTGTGGACGGTGACACAGCCAGCTCAGGCCATGGGGGGAGGCAGCCTGAGGAACATGCGCCCGTCCTCCTCCCTTCTCCCATGTGTCCCCTGCACCCCCCAAGGGCCACACTCCTCAGAGGCCAGCTTACTCTCCTCAGTCACCTCCATCTCTGTGGTCTGGGGAGGGCTGTACTTGAAGCAGACTCTGAGTGAAGGTTCTGGAAGCAAGGGCAGTGGCAGGGGCCAGTGGGTCAGGGCCAGTGGAGAGGGGCGTCCTCCTGAGCTGTTAGGGCCAGCGGGAGGCTGTCTGCATTGGCCAAGGGAACACAAGGACTGGACCGCTTGTCCATCTGGGCAGCAGGAGCAAGGGGCCTGGTCTGGTCAGGCACTGCCCTCCGTCAGGGGAGGGTGAGCACCTCAACCTTCAGCCCCACAGCTGCCCAGGGAAGGAGGGGGTGTGGAGCAGATGCCACAGACGGGGGTGGGGGCAGAGGGCGAGCATGTCCTCACCAGGGCTAAGGCAGGCTCTCAGCGCCCATGGGCACCGGCCATAGACGGCCTCTGTCCTGCCTGTCCGGACCCCTCTGGGGTCCTAGCCTAAATGTCTCACACTGGTCTCGGCCTGGGCAGGCCCGCAGGCCTGGGGGGCAGGCAGGGGCCTGACGCCGAGGGGCTTCGGAGAGGTCAGCCTGCTCTGCCTCCCACCTCTGTGGGCTGCCTGTGGCTATGCTCTTGGGGTGGCCAGGGTGGTCCAGGTCAGGTGGACCCCTGACCGTAGCATTTGTTGCATGCGTCTCATGGTCTCCACCCTGTGCTGGGACAGAGGCCAGTGTCCAGCCCCTGATTGGGGGGTTGGCCCTTTTGTTTCTCTGAAGCCAGTCTTGTTATGGCTGGTGGGGCTGTCAGAGTCCTACAGACCCTTAAAATTATACCTGGAGGTTAGTGGTGCAGGCCTCAGGTCCAAATGCTCTAGTGAGTGTGTTCTGTGTGTGTGTCTCTGTGATGTGTGTGTCTGCATGTCCATGTATAAGTGTGTGTGTGTGTGAGTGAGTGGTTTGGTTTGTCATTGTTCGAGGAGGAGGTGAAGAGTGGACCCCCAGCCTTAGACACTGCTCCAGCCAGAGGCCAGTCACGTGCAGGAGGCGCCAGCAGGGATGCAGGCGTGAGGGGATGAGGCTCCTTCGTGAGCGTGAATCCGGGGGAATCGGGCTGCTGTCCAGCCTCTGCCAGGAGCCGGAATTGAGGCCCTGGCCCCCGACACTTCTGTCCCCTGGGGAGCTGGCTCCCCAGGTCACCCTCTGTGTCAGGCGTCTGTGCCTTTTACACGACTCCACGTGTCGGTCATCGCCTCCATTCGGGTAATCGGGTCATAGGTTTCTGCTCAGGGTAAGTTTCAGGGAAAAGTCCTACTTCGTGGTTGAATCTGGTGCTCTTCGAGGCTCTTCACTGCTGCTGCCTGTTCCCTCTTAGCCGCCCGGGAAGGCGGCCGAGCTGAGGTCCAGGGTGGAGGCCGGCCCAGCTCTGGTGTCAGAGAGCCCGCCCGCTGGGCAGACTCTGTTTGCTTTTTGCTTAAATATTTGATGGAGCGCGGCCCGCGTGTTAATCTGTAAGCCGCCTCCAGTCCTCAAGGAGCAGCGCTTCTGCCCAGAAACACTCGGAGGCTTTGTCGCCCAGAGAACTCCCTCCTCGCTGATCTCTGACTTGGCTCAGAAAGGAAACACTTGGGGCCGTGGCCGTCCTGTCTCGTCTTTGCTCCTTGATGTTCAGTGTGGCTTCTTCTCCCGTGGGGCGGGGCGGGGCCACGGGCTTTGAGGCACCTACTCCCTTATACATCAGAATTTTCTTTAAATAAAGGCTTGAACACCCAAACGAGAGGATCGCAGCTCGGTCTGCCCGTCCCCAGATGTGGTCAGTCCCCATGGGAAACAAACAGGAGAACGTCTGTGTGCAGGCAGCCACAGTGACATCCTTAGCCTGCTGGAAGGCTGTGAGGGCAGGTCAGGACCCCAGAGGGGGCCACCTGGGCCCCCCTTCTGCTCAGGATGCCCTCCTGCTGCCCTGTGGGTGGCACCCTCCCCAGGCCCCTACTGCCCCACCCTGGCCTCCTCCCACCCGGGCTCTGTCCCGGGGAGCAGGGGCCGCACGTGCAAACATGGGCTCTGGCTGGGGTCCCGATGTGTGTCCACGGATGGTGGCTACTACATGAATTTGTTAGGGATGGTAACAAGGTGACTATAAGCACAGGCTGAAAAACGCAAGGGACACGGTGGAAAGACAGTCCACAGAAGGGGCGGTAGTGTGTGCAGACCGCGCGTCAGATCAGGATTGATGTCCAGAGTATGGAGAACGCCCACAACTCAACAGCAAAAAGTCTAACCAGACAAAAATAGACAAAAGACTTGAATAGACGTTTCTCCAGAGAAGACGGGTGAAAGGCCAGTGAACACATGGGAAGATGCTCAATGTCACTGATCATCAGGGAAATGCAAGTCAAAACCACTGTGAGACACCCCTCACACCCATCTGAGTGGCTGTTATTAAAAAAATAGACAATAACAGGTGCTGGTGACGATGTGGAGAAATTGGAACCCTGTGCACTGCCACTGGGTGTGTAAACTGGTGCAGCCGCCGTGGAAAACAGGATGGTGTCTCCTCAAACGCTAAATGTAGAATTCCACGTGACCTAGTGATTGCACTCCTGGGGATAAACCCAAAGGGACTGAAAGCACGGACTCGAGCAGGTATTCATACGCCCAGGTTCCCAGCAGCACTATTCACAAGAGCCAAAGAAGTGGTCCATCAACGAAACAGTGGATGAAGAAGATGTGGTCTCTCCATACAGTGGAATATTACTCTGCCTTAAAAAGGAAGGAAATTCTGACACTTGCTACAACATGGATGGACCTTGAGGACATCATCTGAGTGAAATAAGCCAGTCACAAAAGGACAAATACTGCGTGATTCCACTTATGCAAGGTCCCTACAGGAGTCAGATCCTTAGAGATAGAAAGTAGATGATGGGTGCCAGGGGCTGGGGGAGGCGGTTGGGGAGTTACGTTTAATGGGGACAGAGCTGCAGTTTGGGAGGATGGCAAATTCTGGGGATAGATGGTGGTGATGGCTGCACCACAGTGTGAGTCTGCTTAAAGCCACTGAACTGCATACTTTCGAATGGCTGAAAATGTTAAGTTTTATGTTATACATATTTTACCACAATACAAAGAAATACAAAAAAAAAGCAAACATGAGAGGAGGGCTGAGAGGGAACTAATCCTTCACCTCCCCCGGCCCCGTTCCTTTCGGAGAACCGCTGGTCTCTCATTTTCCGGGAGGCCAGTCAGATTAAATCAATTCACGCCATGCAGGGCTCTCCCAGGAGTGGGTCCTTTTTCATCTGAATTACTCTCTGCGAGGTGAGCGTTCAGGCCTCTTGCAGAAGATGTTTTCTGTCCAGGTACCTTCCTGTGTCAAATAACACCCAGTGTGACCCCTTCCAGGCTGGGCCGGGAAGTGGAGAGAGGAGGCTGCTGGCTGGTTTCCTGCCTTCAGATTCTGGGAGGGGGCTGCCAGCCTGGGATGGCCCATCCTCACTGCCGCCCCTGGACCAGCTCCTCCGGGGACCAAGAATGTGCCCTCGGCCTCAGTCACCCAGTTGGGAATGTGGGGAGGGGCGGCTGCGGCAGCTGTGTCCCCCGTCAGGCCCCCAGCCCTCCTGCCCACCCAGGCCCCCTCCTCCTTGAACACCTCAGGGAGGGGTCTCCGTGTACTGGCTGTCACTTGCACCCAGGACCAGCCCCCAGCAGGCTGCACAGACCCCATGTCCTGGCCGCTCGGCCTGCAGCCCCCACCTCACCCTCTGGGTCCCCTCCCAGAGGCCCCGGAGCCAGAGGCCGAGTCCTCCCATCTGAATGAAGGGCAGGCACTGGGCGCTCTGGGCGGCCCCTCCAGCCTTCTGGGTCCTTCCTCGTCGATGTCTGCTGGTGTCTGCCCATTGCTCAGCAGGGGTGGCCTGTCCCCAGGAATGGGGAAGGCTGCTGCTGCCTGCACTGCCTCCCTTGGGATGCAGCAAACCTCGGCTTTTTGCCTCAGGATGTTCAGATTTGGCCTTGAGGGGTTTGGGGTCCCAGCTTCGTGCTGTGGAGGGGGGGGCGTCTGTGCACCGCGTGTGACACGAGTCTGGCAGCAGCCCGTGACAGTCCCCTTGGTTGACATGCTGTACCTTGGCTGCGGGCAGGGAGTTGCATGTGTGTGCACACGTGTGCACGTGTGTGCATGTGTGTGCGTGTGCAAGGTTTCTCCCGCCCCTGCAGGGCTGCTGTCATACCGAGTCCTCACACAGGACAGTTTGTAGAGCAGTGCCCCGTCGTTCCCTCACTCACGTCTGTGACTGCCCGGTGAGCGTCTCTGGAGACTCCACAATGTTGTCAGCACTGGGCAGATGTGGCCCGGGTCCTCGCTAAGCCGGGCAGCCAGGGCCTTCCTTCTGCAGCAGCCCCGGTGCTGACACCACCCACAGCGGGCTGAGTGAGTCCTGTGGGCGTCTACGTACCCCAAGTCCCCCAAAGCTATGGGGGAGCAGCATCCCTAAATGACGGCACTGGCTGCCACTCTTGGCATCATGGAGTCCGTTTCTGTGGCTGAACAGATATTTTCATTTTACAAATAATCACGAGCTACAGAAACTGTCGTGATTTGGAGACGAGACACGAGCTTTGTGTTGTCATAATGTTGCTGAAAATGGACAAGGGGTGTTGGAGGTTGGGTTCTGTCTTCCCGTTTACGCAGATGGTTAACACCGTGCTGAGGGCCGCGCGTCTGCTCCTTGCACGGCGTCTTCCAGGTGCCCACAGGTACCTGCCCATCAGTCAGTCATCCTCCCAGTGCGCCCCCTCCCCCTCCCACCGCGATGGGGGCTGAAGGCTGCTCTGCTTCGAGGTTTACCTCCCGCCTCCAAACTGTCGTGATGACGCTCAGACCAAGAAGGGCAGGGAGAGGGCCTGGCTGGTGGGCCGCTGTGAAGTGGGGTTGGAATCCGAGGCTCCAGAGGGTCTCACTCAAAGGGACCACTCCGTCAAAGACACCCCTTGGGCGGGGCCTGGCCAAGCCAGCTGGGACACGGCCAAGGAGCCAGTCCGACCAGCAGCCTGGCTCTCCCACCGCCCAGCACCACTGGGACTTGCTCTGGGGGCGGGGGAGCGGGTCCTCTCAGGCTCCCCCTGTGCGAGGACAGTGGTGTGCGGGGCCTGGCCACACCGCCGCGAGCTTGGGGAGCAGGAGGGGCTGGAAGAGCAGGGCGGAATGTCAGGGGAACCCCAAAGAACACTGATGGAAGTTCACACATGACGCAGACTCCAAGTTTCTCCTGTTCTATTGGAGAGGAATGGTGTGGAATGTTCCGGGTGTTAAAGAATGTTAGGGAGCTCCAAGACTCGCCTTCCTGGGCTGTGGAAGGCTCTGGGGGACACCGTGGAGCACAGGCTCCACCAGACCCCAACACTGGACCACACGTGTTGCACATGAGGCCGTCTCGTGGCCTCAGGAGAGCCCGTGTCTCATGACCACATGCTCCACACCTCTGGCCAAGGACCAGGCCTTCTTCGGCCCCTCTTGGCCTCCCCACGCAAGTGCACAGGACCAAGCATCCACATGGAGGCAGAGAACTGGCCAGTGAAGCCAATTTTCTTCTCTGGTTGTCCCTCTGCTTTTATCTACTCTGAGCTCTGCACACGTTGCCCAAAGAGCAGGGACCACCAGGAGAGTTTGAGGGTGTGGAGGGATGGGGTGCATGGGGTGGCAACTGATGGTCAGTGGTCCACTGGTGGGGAAGATGCCGGGGGTCACTGGGCAACTCACTGCCTGGTTTTCTGGGCAGTAAGCTCAGCGAGAAGGGGGGAAACAGAGAGACAGAGATAGAAACAGAGAGAGAGATAGAGAAAAACAGAGAGAGAGAAAGAGATAGACTCAGAAAGAAAGAAAGAGAGAGAGAGGGCAAGACTGTCTTAGAGAGAGACAGAGACTGAGGGGAGAAAGGCAGAGGGGGAGAGGGGAAGGAGAGTGTGCTTTCCCCCTCCCATTAGGAAGGTCACCAGGGTGTACGGACCAGGGCCACTGCTGCCCGGTGGAGCGTGTGGAGACTGTTTAATCCCCAGTCCATGTGGAGTGGCCTGTCCAAGGCTGGCCAGCAGGGCGAGGCTGGCAGGCCTGGCCAGGCCAAGGCTGAGTGGCGAGGGGTGGCCCAGTGGCTCGGGAGTGGGAACTGCCCACCTGCTCAGACCTTAGGCACAGGGACCAAGACGGAGGCCATGCCAAGCTCCAGGCAGAGCCCTTCCTGCATGGTCTGCGGAAGTTCATTTCTCTCTCACTACGTGGCACAGGAGACCCATTCACTCCTCTGTTCTTTCACTCATTCACTCACACACTCATTCATTCAATCACTCATCCATTCATTCATTCTGTCCATCTTTGCTGAACCCTGACCTCTAGGTCAGAGCTGTCCCATGGAACTTCCCACGATGACGGCTCTGTTGTACACCCGCACCATCCTATACGGCAGCCACCAGCCGCAGGGGGCCATTGAGCACTTGAAGTGTGTCTGGTGCAACTGAGGGACTGGTTTTAAATTTTTTTAATTTTAATTAATTTAAATGTAAACTTAACTGACCACACGTGCTTAGTGGCTGCTGAACTGGACAGCACAGTCTGGGTGCTGAGGACACAGCAAAGAAAACAGACTGCAGCCCAGATCTCAGGGAGCTTCTGTTCCGGGAGGAGACGGATGAGAAACCAGGGGAACTGGGGAGGTGGAGGCAACTGTGACAACGGTGACAGTTATGATGACTGTGACAGCTGGGATGACAGTGACGGCTCTGACAACTGTGTTAGGGGCTGAATTGTGTCCCAAAAATCCATCTGTTGGAGTCCTGACTCCCAGCACCTGAGTGTGGCTGTATCTGGAGACAGGGACTTTAAAGTGGTGACAAGTAAAATGAGGTCATTAGGGGGTCCCTCACCCCATACAATACAAGTCAAGGAGAGAGGCCTCAGGAGGGACCAGCCCTGCTGACACCTGGATCTCGGACATCCAGCCTGCAGGACTGGGCGACAGTAAATTCCTATTTAAGTGGCTCAACCTGTGGTACTTGTCACAGCTGTGCTAAGACAAACTGTCCAGCTGTTACAGCCATGGCACCCCCGTCCCCCTCAGGCGGGCCTGTCTCAGCTCAGCCTCCTCAGTGACCATGCCCTGTGCCCCCATGGCTCTGCTCTACCCGGAGCCCTCAGTTGGCTCTCCTGGAGCAGCCTCCCCATTGTGGTCCACAGTGAGGTCACTCTGAGCCTGTCACAACCAGGGTAGGGACTCTGTGCCCTCCCCAGGCAAGTGCTCATCAACTGCCTCCCCTGGACCGAGGCTCCCTCCCCTGCAGCTACCTCCACCAGGCTCCGCTGCCTCCCCCCGCCCCCCGCACCGGCCACCTGAGCCCTCCCCCGGGGCCCCAGGTTCCTTGTTACCTCTCGTTGCCTGGAGACCCGAGCACTCTTGTCCCCCTGGACTGGACGGTGCAGAGGCGGCAGCACCACAATCCTGAGCAAAGGGAGGGCTGGCCACACTGGGCGGCGCAGGGGACACTGGTGCCGCCACTGAGCCCCTAGCCCGCATTTACAGAAGGATGCTGCCCCGGGGGGCTGCTGGGAGCGGGGAGCGAAGTGAGCAGTAACACCAGTAGCCCACCTCCCTGCCATCCACCTGTGTCCACTGGGCTGGGGGGTGTTACTGGGCCGAGGGGTGACCAGACACCAGTGCCCATTGTGCAGATCAGCAGTCAGGATCACCCCCGAGGGACCACAGGGACTGCCATGCCACACCTCCCGGCACCAGCCAGCCTAGGCTTCCTCAAGAGAAGGGCCTGCCTGTACCCGCACAGGGTGGGGCTCCCGGCCCCTCGGGGGCTGCAGGGTCCCGTGGGCTGGGGCCTCCCCTGCAGCCGGCACAGGTGAGACCCTACCTCCGTGGACAAGGCCCATCACGTTGGCCCTCAGGAAGGGGGCGCTGGGCCCCACAGAGTGTGCACCTGCTCTCACCTGGCACGCCTCCCTGCAGGTTCCGACCCATCTGCAAATGTGGCCTGGGCCGCCTAACCCCGCAGAGCGTACTGAGCCCACAGACACACGGGCCTCAGGCCCTCACGGCCAGCCCGATGGAAAGCAGCGATTCCCGGGGGTCTTCTGAGGATGCTGCAGTCACGGCGAGCCCCTCTGTCAGCTCACCCTGGAGCATCCTGGCTGGAAACAGCACAGCTGGTGTCCCTGCCCGCTGCCTTCCATGCATTGAGACAGGGACATTGTGGGGGGCAGAGGTGCAGGCAGGCACATTCTGGCACGTTCCAGCAGGTTCCAGCATCTGTGACCAGAGGTATTCTTAGCTGAGCACTTCCTGGGACTGGTGGCCTGAAGCACATGCGTTGGAAACTCTGTCTTAGGGACATGGAGAGATCGCTGGACACTTCACCATCCGCCCAAGCGTTCCAGAGTGTCAGAATGGGACACACTGGGGTGACAGGAAGGGGAGCTCACAGGACACACTTAAAATAACATGCCATCCCCAAGACAAGCAGGCGTGCGGTGGGAGGGAGGTAGGGTTGCAGAAGTGGAGCGTGGCTGCCCAGGGGTCAAGCAAGGCTGCTCTGCCCACTGTGGGAAGGAAGGTCACATGGACGCCTGCTGAGAGAGATGTGGTTCTCCTTCCTCGGCGCCCACCCCCCAGGGACCACCTCTCTTGGAGCAAGGCAGTCTCGCTGGGTGGGCAGGCCTTGCTGTCCCTAGTCTCGGCCAGGCCGTGCCCCTCCAGTGGGGGCCGGGGCCTCGTGAGAACGAAGCTGAGCCCCTGCTGGGTTGTTTTCCTGACTGCCCGCCCCCTCGTGCGTTGCCCTCAGCCTCCCGCCATGGGTGTGTGTGGGGGCCCACGGGTCACAGTCCCCGGGGACAGTGCTATCGCCAGCCCAGCTCCCCTCTGCAGGAAAGAAAGCCTGCTAGGCCCCCACAGAGGCCCAGGGAGGCACTTCCTCCCAAGTGGACTGTGAGGGTGTGAGCGGGCCCCGGGCCAGCCACGCCCAAGAAGGTAAGGATGGAGCCCAGCTTGCCAGACCACTGGGGCTCCAGAAAGGGACTTGCTGCCACCCCGAGGCCCCCTCAAGGTGGCTGAGGGGCCACCCCCAGCAGTCCCCCTCTGAAAGGCCTGGACGGTGTGTGGGAGCCCACCAGGGACGGAGCACAGTCAATCCCCGGCCTGGGAGCCGCTCCCCTCGGGCACTGGTTTGATGAGCCAGCACTGCGAGGATCTGGCAGAAACCCATGCATTTTGGGTGAGTCAATGGCAAGCAGACAGTGGCCTGGGGCTTGCCGGCCTGTCCAGCTGTCCAGGGTGGTCCCACTGTGCGCAGAAGGTTGCAGAGGGGCTACGGGTGTGACTTCCTGGGACTCCCTCCCTGGATTCCAAGTTTGGACATTAATCCTGTTTTAGTTTTGAGGTTAGGAGTGGGCTGAATGATGGCCCCCAAAGGTGTGTCCACATCCTAACCTCTGGTACCTGCAAATTGGA